>OX438564.1:12070890-13394390 GCA_949316365.1 Hoplodrina blanda
ACAGTAGGACAGTAATAGGTTAGTATTATTTATGAATAGGAAGATTTTTGAACAAATTTGAAATATGAACCAATTGTGACGATGTTTAGGGGAGGCCTCTGTCCAGTAGTTCGGCTGAAATGATGATGATGAAACAAACATAACAATAATGTCAATAAATCCTTCCTTTTTCGTATAGCTACTCCGAGTTTCGGATTGGGAGGCGTTGCCCCGAACACTAGCGGCATCGGCGTATCAAGTACGACAACTGACCCGAAAAGTAAGTACATTCGACTATATACTCAAAAACTACTCAATTATTCGTACATTTTACTTGGAGTATGCATTGTTGTGTGTAACACTACTTTAAAAAAATCTACAGTATCAAAGTAGATGTAAAAATGAGACTATATATTTTTTATCTCATTAACTTGTTACAGGTGAGCCACCCAAACAAAATAAGTTGCCAAATGAAATATCAACTACAGTGGAATCCTTCAAAGAGTTTGTGAAGAAACAGAAGTCGCTCAGCTCTGAAGTAATGAGGGTGTCCGTCAAACCTCTACACAAGGTACTTTATTTTAACACACACTTGTTATAATCCCAATTATTATAATAACAATAATCTGATCACTGGTAGCTTGAACCCTGTTCCCGATGCGGGTGGGCTATTATTTTGTTCTATTTTTTAAATGTTTTTATAATTTTTATATTTAAATATTAGAAAATGTATTTGAAGAAATAAATGGGAATAAACATTTTATTATCAGGCAACTGAGGCTCATAGAAAAAATACATAAAATAGTCTTATAAAGACTGGGGAGCTGGCAACACCAGCCAATGTCAACATCGGTCCACAAATTTTATTTAATTTTTATGTTGTTTTTATAGATAAAGTAACTTAAATAATGTTTAAAATACTCGTTGCGGCCTAATTTACCAGTGACAGTGTTATCTCAAAGTGATTCTGTACATTTTGCTAAATATGACGACCACAGTGTGTTTAACTAAATGACCTGAAATAATTATAATAAGTTATTATTTTTATTGTGATATAGTGTGCCTGAAGTCGGAAATTACTTAACAGTGACTTATGATTAACAAAAACATATTACAAAGAGTGATACAACAAATTTTAGGGAAAAACCAGTAGTGAATTCAATTTTTTCGAGTTTTAATGTAAACAAAGAACAGATGATTCAACACTTGTGATACTGACCAATTACAAACGGCTGGAAATTTTTTGACTTGAAAGCTTTCGTTCGGAAACTGATCTCAGCAGTTATCACGCGACTTGAACACGAGTCCTTTAGCGCTTTGTTAAAGTGGTGTTGCCAAGTTATAAAACGCTATAAATTGGTAGAAATTGATCCACCGACACGAACAAACACGGCAAAACTTAGTAACTTGTAGCATAAGCAACGTCACGGAACCACGGACATGGATACAGATAATAACATTACTTTGAGGAACCGTCGTATGTTGCGATCTCATTCAGACGCATCTATTGAGCTACTAGATACCTCCTCATCTTCGAATTTAAGTATCAAGAGTATGATGGACTTATCTACTCATGTCAAGAGTGACGAAGTGCAAGACTTGCAAAATATAATAAAAACACTAAAGGAGCAATTATTAAGTGCGCACGCAGAGATTGAAAACTTAAATTCAGAGAATACCACATTACAAGAACAATTGGAGAAAGAAACACAGAAAAATGAGCGACTTAGGAAGATTAGTCAAAGCATGAGGACAATTGATAAGTCATGTAACAATGCAAGAAAAAATAATTACTCGACAAGAAAACTAAACTTGGACTTGGAATTCAATACTCCTATATCTTATCCTCAATTAAACCCACCTATTAAATCCAGAAAATATGATAACAGTCCAAAACCAGAAAACTCTCAAAATGAAAACGGAGACAGTTTTAATTTAGAGAACAATAACAATATTACCGACAAGAACACGAGTTCTCAAAATATAGCGGAACATTCAAATACCTCAGATAGTTGCACTTTGAAGTGCAACAATATTAAAAGAACTGTCGAGCAGCATCAGTACATAGAAGAAATGAAAGACCCATATTATAAAGCTGGTAAAATATTAATTCTATCAGACAATCAAGGCAAAGGTATAGTTCAGATGTTAATCGAAAGTAAAAATAAACTTATTTGTAAGGATTATAATGTACAATCTATAACAAAACCAAATGCGAAAACTAAGTTTGTATTAGCTGATTGTTGCAATATGGTAAAATCATTGTCGAAAACTGATAGTATTATTATTATGACAGGTAGTAACGACTCTAATCCGACTGAATTTATGTCTGAAATGTCGATAGCGTTACATTTCCTAAAAAGTTGCAATGTATTTGTAGTCAATGTACTTCATAATCGTATTCTTAATGAACGGAAACTGAATGACCAGTTAAAGCTTCTTACCCGAAATTACAATAATTGTACATTTGTAGAAACAGGAACAGAGGACGTCTTAAAACAAATTATCTATCAAATTAATGTTAAATATTATAATACCAAATTTCTTTCCTATAACAACCACATCAATACGGATACCACAGTTAAGAAAGGTACATTTGGGAAAAGGCTTCTATTTTAAATAAAAAGGTAGAACTAAAAAAGGGTACAATACCCTATTACTTTCAGAACCAACCAAAAAGCAAATCCAAAAATGTTCACAATTCATCTTGTTTGTTTAATAAACTTAAACCCTTGAAGGGTACAATACCCTTTTATTTTCCAATTCTTAAAAAAACATCGCAAATGGATTCAAAAGACTTAGCATCCAATAAGATTTTTTTTTCGCTCCTAAACATTCTTTTGCAATAGTGCACCAAAACATTGCTGGTGTCTTAAATAAAACTCAGGATTTTGAAATAATGTTAAATGAGTTGTATGAATTAAAGAAAAATGTAGCAGTAGTATGTTTAAGTGAACATTTCATTAAAAAAGGTGATGAGAAATACTTAAATATAAATAATTTCAATCTTGGCCATTTACTCACGCCAAGAACAAAAACGCGGAGGCACATGTATATTATGTCAAAAAGGCTACATAAGTAACGAAATAAGTTTTCTAAGTGATCTTGCAGTAGAGAAACATTTTGAAATATGCGGTGTTGAAATTGAACAAATTAAATTGATTGTGGTCTGTATATATAGAACACCAAATTCTGATATAAATATATTTTTCCAAAATTTTACTAAAACTTTACGAAAACTTCAACATAAAAGCTACAAAATAATAATATGTGGTGATTTTAATATAGATTTGCTAATATCTGACAAAAACAGTACTAAATTTAAAGAATTATTGCTTAATTATGGGATGCAATACTATATACATGAACCTACTAGGCTTAAGAAGTGTATAGACAATATAATTGGTAATATAACAAATGCAAAAGGTGAAGCATATAATTTTTTCCTGTCTGATCACAATACGGCTCAAATCGTTACAGTTGATCAACAAATTAACAACAAAACGGATTTCTTTTACGTGGCTATTAATGATTTGAATAAAGATAATGTTAGTAAATTTATTGATTATATAAGTTGTTTAAGTTTCAGTGAAATTTATGATATTTTAGATGCTAATGCAGCATTTGACGGATTTCATGATTTATTAACATTGATGTATAATCTGTGCTTTCCATGTATACGAATTAAAAGAAAATATACTACGAATAAACAAAAATGGATAACAAAAGGAATTAAAAAAAGCTGCAATACTAAAAGGTCATTAAGACATCAATATTATTTAAATAGAAATGATGAAAATAAGAAAAAATTTAAAACATATTCTAAATTGTTAAGATGTTGTATGAATAGCTTGCAATCATTATGTAACCAAAGGCACATTAATTATTCGCAAAACAAAATTAAAGCAACGTGGGATATTGTTAAGAGCAATATGGGCACTGAGCTGCCTAGAGACAACATAGGTAAAATTGAAGACAATAGTATAACACTAACATCCGGATCTGACATCGCTAATAAATTCAATAATCACTTCATTGACATCGCCATTAATAATTTCTCTAGCTTTACTAATACTAATTATGACATGCGCAACATAGAAATTCATGATAATAGTATATTTTTCGAACCTACAGACTCTTTCGAAATTGAACGTATCATAGTGTCTTTAAGAAACACCAAATCGGCAGGCTATGATAATATCACAACTGATCATTTAAAAAGTATATCAAAATATATATCGTCGCCTTTAGCGTACATTATTAATCTATCCTTGGAACAAGGCTGTTTTCCTGATAGATTGAAATGTTCCTTAATTAAGCCATTACATAAAAAAGGCTCCCGATCTAACGTCGATAACTATAGACCTATAGCATTAACTCCTATACTTTCAAAAATATTTGAAAGAGTAATTTACAGGCGGTTATTAAAGTTCCTAGATAAGTATAACATTCTAGTCAGTCAGCAATATGGATTTAGACAAAATAAATCCACTACCTTAGCAATTTATACCTTAATAAAGGAAATTATGAATGCCATCAATAGCGGAAACACTTCGTGTGCACTATTTTTAGACTTAAGTAAGGCATTTGACTTGGTTGACCATGTTAGGCTATTAGAAAAAATGGAAAGATACGGAATAAGGGGTTCAGCTATAAAATGGTTTCAGTCATATTTACAAGATAGGAAGCAGATAACAAAAATAACAAAGTTGAACCAATTAGAACATAGTATGGATAACTTCAAATCCGAACCAAGAATTAACCATTGTGGTGTCCCTCAGGGAAGCATTCTGGGGCCGTTATTGTTCCTTCTTTATATAAACGACCTACCAAAAGCTATAAAACATCAGTGTGTCCTATTTGCTGATGACACCACAATTATTATTAAATGTAAAGATCAACAAAACTATAATAATGAAATAAATCAAACATTAAATGAAATTATAAAATGGTTAGATATTAATAAACTGAAAATAAACATTGATAAAACTAATGTCCTTCACTTTAAAACATGGAAGGGTAAACCTGTACATCTTAATATCGCATATAATAACATTAATGTCAAGCAGGTACATAATACTAGGTTTCTAGGGGTAACACTTGATGAGCACTTAACATGGAAGAATCATATCGAGATACTCAGCAAGAAAATCAATCAATTTGTATTTGCACTAAGAAAAGTCAAAAATGTTACGTCTAGAGAAACTTCCATATCGGTGTACCATGCCTATGTCTGCTCAGTTATTCGCTACGGCATAGTTGTATGGGGAAACTCCTCAGAAATAGATAGAATTTTCATTGCTCAAAAAAAATGTGTCCGCGCTATTTTTAACTTGGATTGGTATGATTCGTGCAGGCCTATATTTAAGACACATAACCTTTTAACTGTACCCTGCATATATATCTTCGAAGTTGCTAAGTTTTTAAGATCCAATCTTGCGTTATTTGAACGAAGGGATAATACAAACAAGAGGAAAGCTGCATGTTTCGATTTCGAGATGCCTGTCCCTAAGTTAGAACTCTTCCGAAAGAGCTGTATCTACATGGCTCCTTTAATTTATAATGCTTTGCCGAGTTCGATTACTCAACTACCCTTCAAAAAATTTTGTTCGGTTCTACGGAAGTGGTTGTTGCAGGAATGTTTTTATTCAATTCAGGAGTTTTTTGTAAAATGTCCCTGTAAATTTTTTTCTCTTGGCCTGGCATCAAAATACAGGCATAATTAATTGTCAATTGGTATACTTAGTAATTTTCTTGTAATTATTTATATTGATTTTTTTTGGTAATGTGTATTCGTGGTCATTATTTTTATTTTAATAATTGATAATGCTCTAAAAGTAAAGATTTAATTTAATTACTGTTTGGGAGTTAAATAATGAGCTCCCTTGAATGTTGAAAAGCAGTTTTAATTATTTTCACAATGAACGTATGAAAAAGTGAGTTCTGTCGACATTTTCTTAAACGGAAGTGGAAGTTCTTAAAAAAGACACAGATAACAAAACAAGTGTTCGATGACAGATGATTGACAGATGACGGATGACTGACAGATGATTGACAGATGACGGATGACTGACAGCGTCAAATTGGCGCAGTGGCGCCAACATCCTCCCCCCTCTGAAAGTCCTTGGTTTTCAGGGCCTTAAATGATTTCCGCTGCTGAACTAGGCGTCTCGATTGGCAGAGGGCATATTTTTGAAAACGAACGCTGCATATCTCCAGTTGCCGTTCGAATAGTGGCAACGCGTGACACTCCATCTCTCCCAGGGTAAACTCTGATGACTCGCCCGAGGCGCCATTTTAGTGGTGGCACGTTGTCTTCCTTTATGAGGACGAGTTGGTCAATAATTACTTCACTTTTGTTGGACTTCCATTTTGTTCTAGTTTGGAGCTCGCTGACATACTCCTTTGACCAACGTTGCCAAAAATGTTGGCGCATTTGCTCGATGCGGTCGTAGCGAGGTAAACGATTGGTAGCTGCGGTGGTGATGTCATCGCAGGCCGGTGCTGTGAGCGGACGCCCGATCAGGAAATGCCCCGGTGTCAATGCTTGGAGGTCATTCGGGTCTGATGAAAGAGGAGTTAGCGGGCGAGAGTTTAAGACAGCCTCAATTTGAATCAATATCGTGTTAAACTCTTCAAACGTGAGGTTAGAGTTCCCTACAACGCGTTTCAAATGATGCTTGCAAGACCTCACCCCTGCCTCCCACAAGCCACCAAAATTAGGAGAATAAGGGGGAATGAATTTAAATTTTATATTTTCTATAGCGGCTTTCTCGATAATTTCATTTGAAAATTTAGTTAAAAAATTATTTAAGTCGTTAGCCGCTCCTACATAATTTTTTCCATTATCAGAATATATCTCTAAGGGTTTTCCCCTTCGAGATATAAATCTTTTTAAACAAAGAAGATAGCCCTTCGTAGAGAGATCTGTGACCAACTCAAGATGCACTGCTCGAGTTGCAAAACAAATGAATATGCAAATATAACATTTTATTAACCGTGAGCCTCTCCCTTGGCGGCTCAAAATGAATACAGGACCACAGTAGTCCGTACCAGTACGTAAAAACGGAAAACCTGGTAGTAATCTTTCAGTTGGTAGGTTTCCCATTATTGGGCTAAACGTTTTCCCACTCAACCTGACGCATCTAACACACTTATGAACGACTGAGCGCGCTAAATTCCTGCCACCAAGTGGCCACCATTCCTCGCGAATGGTTGAAAGCAATAATTGAGGGCCAGCATGACATAGTTGTATATGTTTATGCTGGAATAAAAGCAAAGTTAGCCTGTGTTTACTACAAAGCAGTATAGGATGTTTTTTGTCGTAGCTGAAATCGTTACTATTGTCCAACCTACCTCCTACTCTAATCAAACGATTTTTACAAAAAAATAGGTTGAGTCCTGACAACTTCCGAGAATATTTTATATTTAATGATTGTTTTGATAAATGATTATATTCAAGAGGAAATGACTCTATTTGAGACAATCGTGCGACTAAAATAGTTGAATCATGTAATTCGTTTACGGACAACGGCCCCTTTTGACGTTCCGTTTTATGACGAGTGTTGTGAATAAATCGCCTAACGTAAGCAACTATTCTTATAATCTTGTTGAATGATGAAAATCGTTCAAACGGAAACACGTTGCATGACAAATCTGAGACAACATGTGATCTTAATTCGGGTAAAGCAGAAGGCACATCGGCTTGATTGCCTTTAATATCAGATGACTCACTAATGAACCTAGGCCCAACCCACCACAACTCGCTTTGAAGGAGTTCAGGTAGGTTGACGCCACGCGATAACAAATCAGCTGGATTATTAACGCCCTGCACGTGCGACCAAGTGCAATTACTAGTTAAATCATTGATTTCAACAACTCTGTTTTGAACGAAAGTTTTTATTAACGTTGGATGAGTGCGTAACCATCCCAAGACAATTGTAGAGTCAGTCCAAAATGACACCTTTTCAAATCTTAAATTCATTGAGTCTATGATTCTTTTGTAAAGACGCGCACCCACTAACGCCCCGCACAGCTCAAGCCGCGGAATGGTTACCGGCTTTAAGGGCGCAACCTTACTCTTTGCACATAATAATTTTACAGTAACCTTTTTTGAATGCTCACAAACGCTTCGTATGTACGCACAGGCTCCGTAGGCTTCTTGAGAGGCATCCGTAAAAATGTGTAGTTGTAAATGATGAGCGTGTTGGGTGGTGACATGTCGTGAAATACGAACCTTTTGTAAGTGTTGTAATGAATTTAATATTCGAGTGAATGAATTTGCGATATCAATAGGAACAGGGTCATCCCATTCGACTTTACAAAGCCAAAGCTTTTGCATGAGTATTTTAGTAACAATGATAATAGGCGCTAATAACCCTAATGGGTCATAAACTTGTGATATGATAGAAAGTATTTTTCGTTTTGTTATTTGTGAATCATTAATTTCAGAATTTATTTTAGTATTAAAATGTAATTCATCATTGTTGTTGCACCAACCTAAACCAAGTGTTTTATGTTGGGCAGTTTTGTCGAGTGACAATGATTTTGTTAAAGTATTTGATGAACTATCGAAATTAAATGCCCATTTCCGTAATGGGAAACAACCGGAATTTAAAATGTTACTAATAGTTTCACAAAACGACAGTAGTTCCTCTTTGTTATTATGAGAGAAAATTAAGTCATCAACGTAAAATGAAGTTAATATTATTTGAGATATTTGCTCATCAGAACAATCTGACGCTAATTGTCGTAAACATCTCATAGCTAGGTACGGCGCTGAAGCAGTACCGTATGTTACGGTGTTCAATTGATAAACTTGTAATGGGTCATGTTTATTTTCCCGCCATAAAATCAATTGTAATGTACGGTGATCAGGATGTACGAGAACTTGTCGGTACATTTTTTCTACATCCGCACAAGCGACGAACGCGTATTGTCTAAAACGTAAGAGAATACCTACTAAATCATTTAATAACGGGGGACCGATTAACTGTATATCATTAAACGATTTACCTGTGGTCGTTTTTGCACCCGCATCGAACACAACTCGCAACTTAGTTGTTGTACTTTCACGTTGTACGCAATGATGGGGTAGAAAATAATACGGATGGTTAAATGTTTCAAGACGGGTCATATGGCCTAACGCTAAATATTCATTTAAAAAATCTGAGTACATACGTTTTATTTCAGGCGAACGATCCAGTTTTCTTTCTAATGATAAGAATCTGCTTTTTGCTAGCTCGTATGACTCGCCGAGCGAATCAGCTGATTCACGCATAGGTATTCGCACCGCAAACCTACCGTCACTATCGCGAGTGGTGGTTGAGGTAAAAAGTTCCTCACAAACCTTTTCATCAGCTGTAAGAATATTTTGTGTTGATTTGCCGTTATCAACTTCCTCTAGTTCCCAAAAACGCTTTAATTGGTTATCTAGTGAGTTTGTGAGTGTACAACAAACCATGTTATTTACACTAGTTGGAATATTACGGTTTAACGTGCCAGAAATAATCCACCCTAAGTGAGTATTTTGTAGGTAAGGCCCATTGGATAAACGCATCCGACCTTCCTGTAGCAGGCTCCAAAAGACATCAGCGCCAATTAGCAAATCTATATTTGATGGAATGTGATAGTTTGGATCTGCAAGTGTAACGTTTTGTGGTATCTGTAACGAGTGAACATCTATGATTGAGTTCGGTAGACAATAAGTAATCTTGGGTAAAACGGAACAGTTTAAACGAGTGCTAAAATCACTTATTTTCGATCGCATGAGGAGGTTACAAGACTGTTGTGAACGCGTAACAGTGTTTCCTACCCCAGTGATGGTGAGTGTGGACTGTATTGGTTTTAAACGTAATTGTTTACAAAGTGATTCGGTAATGAAACATCGCTGGCTACCACTATCGAGAAGGGCACGTGCAACGATGTGTTTGTTGTTATGACATACTTCAACAATTGCAGTTGACAGCAAAACCTGTTCTAATGCGATAGAATGCACGGCTTGCTCTAAGTCATTTGTATGCGAATTAAACGAATATGAATCTGCGCAAGCACCGTCCAACGCTCCATTCACGCTAGCGGTCGCGTCGGTGTGCGTATAAGCAGGAACACAACTAATAGAATTGCAACTTGCATTGCTATCCAAGTGAATAAGACTGTTATGTTTCTGTGAACATTGTTTACACGGACCGTACTGACATTCCTCAATGGTATGACTAGAACGTAAACAGTTATGTAGTAACTGTTATGTCTTTTTCAGATACGAATTTGTACCTATCTTGAACAGGCATATTTAGAAACCGAAAGCATGAGTATAACGAGTGATTAGCTTCGCACATAAGACACTTATAAGTGCTCGCTGGCTTGGTTGCAGACTTGCCTGACCGAGATGGTTGTTTATTATTTGAAACAAAAGAACGTAGTTGCGTGGAAGGTTGTGAATTGTTATTATTTGTTGGCTTTTTTGATAATTCACTAGTTTTTTTGTGACCGCTATGTATCATATCTAATACATCCGAACGGTCCCGTAGAAACTGTAATAAGTCATCTAATTTTACCTTCCTAGAACCCTTACAAATGGAACCTTTTGTGTTTTCCCATTCTTTATTGGTAACTGGATCAAGCTTGGTGACTACTAAATGAATAACTAAAGTGTCCCAATGTTCAGTAGGCTCATCCATAATTTTTAATGATCTTAAGTTTTTTAACACAGAGTCTATTAACTTTCTTATTTGAGTGGGTGATTCCTTTGTAAGGGCTTGCAAAGAAAACAAAGCTTTAACGTGATTGCTTATTAGTAACCTATTATTATTAAATCTATTAGTCAACAGATCCCATGCAACTTGATAGCTGTCAGAAGTAAATTCTAATGATTTTATAACCTGTAACGCTGTACCCTTTAACGATGAACGTAGATAATGGAACTTCTGAATTGGATTAATATCTTGTGCATTATGTATTAATGATATGTATGTGTCACGATACTCTAGCCAGTCCTCATATGATCCGTCAAAGGATGGTAACGATATGGTTGGTAATTTAACTGTGTTGTTATTTGTATTGCCACTATAAGCACATAATTTGTCGGTCACACTTCTCTCCTCATATTTTTTTGAAATGCATTTAGCTATAGACATTATTTTATAATATTGAGTTTCAACTAAGTCTCTGATCTCCAATTGTGGAGCCAGTTCATCTTCTTCGAGAACGTTCTCAATTGAGGTTTGAACATTTAGAAATTCACCAAATATTAATTCGGTGTTAGAAATTCGTAAACGTGTTTCAATAATTTGTTCATCATTTAATGTAATGTCTTCTAACGAGCTAATGTATTTGCCAAAGAGTGTGATTCTCCCGCGTAAAGCACCTCGTTTTTTATTTAATTCACGAATATCAATACTGACACTATTTGACATAGCACGAGGTGATTTAATTCCTAAACTCATTTTTATGGCTGTGTAGGAAACAGTAAAGAGTACTTACAAGCAGCACCAACTATGAAGTAGCTCACGGCGATTGTGCACCGCCGCTATAAACGGACACTAGAATACAAAGACACGATATTAATACACCTTGAACTTATCCCTTATTCACGCACGCGCTACCTCTTACGATATCCTGTTGATTCCTCTTCGTTGAAGTCTCAATTTGAACATGTCTTCGCCAGCACGTGGTGCAAATTCAACGTGGGTTGGTTATAATTTTGACTGGAACGATACTTTCTGCTGACAATATTTCGGCTTGAAGGTCCAATGTTTGGGAGTTAAATAATGAGCTCCCTTGAATGTTGAAAAGCAGTTTTAATTATTTTCACAATGAACGTATGAAAAAGTGAGTTCTGTCGACATTTTCTTAAACGGAAGTGGAAGTTCTTAAAAAAGACACAGATAACAAAACAAGTGTTCGATGACAGATGATTGACAGATGACGGATGACTGACAGATGATTGACAGATGACGGATGACTGACAGCGTCAAATTGGCGCAGTGGCGCCAACAATTACTGTTATATTTGCATGCCGCTGTGTCGGCGAGACATGATGAACTGTACCCTATATATACCAACCTTGTACCGTGTTTCTAGCAAATAAATATATACACATCAAAAAAGTCTAGGGATCAACATCCCTAACAAATGTTAGGGATGTTGATCCCTAGACTTTTTTGATGTGTGTATTATTCTCATTTATTTATTTTATATACATATATAATTACATTTTTAAATATTAATATAAAACAATAAAAACATTTAAAAATATAAAAAATAGTATCCCACCGGCATCGGGAACAGGGTCCAAGCTACCGGTGGTCAGGGCTCCTGAGAAAGGAATCTCCTAACAATACGCGCCGTGTCCAGGAGTACCGCTTTCTGAATCAAGCCCTTGATCCAGCCGCCCAACGAGAGCCTCCTAAGGTGTTGGTCGAGGCTCTTGGCTATTATGCCATTGGCCGTTACGACTATCGGCACAGTGATTGCTGTACTCACATCCCACATGTCGACAACCTCGCGAGCCAAGTCAAGATACTTCATTTGTTTATCTTTCTCAGCCTTCACGAGGTTCTCGTCATGCGGGACTGTTATATCCTTATTATTATTATTATTATAAAAATAAACTAATACATCATAAAAACCTTAAATTAGCTATTCAATAACTATACACGTAATATCGGCGTTGTGATTCGCTGCGTGGTGTCGCGTAACCGACCTCGGAAACGTCGATATACGACACCCTTTGACTTTTCTCTTTAAAGAAGGTCATTATAATACTGTCACCTGTGACCATCGTGCGTGAGCTATGGTGGCTGTTATTTTGCAATCTCCTCAAATCAGCCAATCTCCCTCCAGAAGTAGGTTAATCCTCCTGAACTGCTCAGGGCGTCTGCAAGATGATCCCAAGGTCTCTTACCGGATCAGGACCCTGTGCACTCAAAGAGCACATGCGTTACCGTTTCTTCGGCCTTCATGCAAGCACAGAGGACTATCTGTGCTTTCCTGCCAAATATCCTTAACGCTGTGACTCCGTGGCAGGTGTCGCGCTCGGCGGAGAGCACGCTGCGCGCGGTGCTGTCGCTGAGCGGCGAGCTGGGGCGCGCGCGTGCGCACTCGCGCCGCCTGCGCGCCGCCGCCGCGGCCGCACTCGCCGCCGCCGAGACCGCCGCGAGGGACTACACCACACCGGGCGACTATGGTACTGCTCATGTGCAAACTGGCGAGGACCAGCATTTGTTCATTATACATAAGTTGCTTCTAAGACTTCCACTATATCTGACGATCTTGGTTAAGTTACAAGTAACTAAAATCGTCAGATATATTGGAACTCTTTTCAGATACCAATTAATGTCTTCTAATAAACATTAATTTTATAGTTTTGTAAAATCTAGCATGACATTCTTGGTATACCATTATATTAAAAACTACCAATCAGATTAGATTGGTAGTTTTTAATACCCAATTGGGTATAATAACCATTAATTTCAAGACAACTTCTCTAAAAAAACACTTTATTTTAGCTCTGAAAACCTGATTAATTTTCAA
Source organism: Hoplodrina blanda (assembly GCA_949316365.1). Taxonomy (NCBI): domain Eukaryota; kingdom Metazoa; phylum Arthropoda; class Insecta; order Lepidoptera; family Noctuidae; genus Hoplodrina; species Hoplodrina blanda. The sequence continues at coordinate 12,084,403 of OX438564.1, forward strand.
TTAACTGTATAATTTGATTTTTAATTGCTTTTATATGTATAAATAGTTATTTTATTTATTTATTTATTTTATTATTCCTTATTGTACACCAGATTATATATGACTTAAAAATAAACTATCAACTACAAAACATACAATTGGCGGCCTTATCGCTAGTCAATTGTTAGTTAATCAATTGAGTCGACGAAAAGTGACGTCATAGTTATTTTTTACCATACAAAATCTATGGGAGAACCGCGTTGTGACAGATCATAAAAAGTATGTACGTCAAAAGATTGGTGGTGTCATCTACCCTATTGTCCTTCTGATTGTTTGATCCTTGGACGAGGCATTACAATACCTAATCTTGTACCATTTCATCTATAGGTTCGGAGCTCGAAGGTTCAGCTCCACCGTCATACGTGAAGGACCTGATCGCAGAGTTGGAGCAACAGCTCATTACATTCCGTAGACAAATGGATGTTGCAGACAAGCAGATGCAGTCCTCACCTAAATTACTTACTGAACAAGGTACGTGTTATATTCTAGTTTCGCTGTCACCCTTCGTGTACGGAACCCTAAAAAGATTCCTACAAACATAAGACAAGTATGCTTATACTATTACTAGCTTCTGCCCGCGACTTCGTCCGTGTCAAAGTTGATTTCTCCATACAAACTTTGGACCCCCGTTTCATACCTACCCTTTGGGAAATGGATAATTTATACAAAAAATCGTTACTTAGCGGACGTTTACTAACTATAAACTACCTCCCCACGAAATTTTCGATATTTCGTGATTAGTGAGTGACCTTTCGCTTTATTTATTTAGTAAATCTATTATTTTGTGTTCAGAGTTGACTATGGGCATCAGAAGAATGCACGAATCCCTGGTGGCGTTGGCGGGTCGACTGCAAGCTGTGCACACACAGGTAGAGGCACAGAAGGAGCAGTACCTCAACCTACGGAAGTACATACTCAAAGACCCCACCAACGTGTTCGATGCACCGTCACGTAAGTGTTTTCAAAATTTACGGAAAATCAAAGATACCCAATCCTCAAACGACACTTTACCTTAAGGTGTTCTTAAATGTATCTCTGTCGCTACAATACACATTAAAATGACAGAGAAAGTATAAGATTTAAAGGCGACTTAACTACAGCTCAATTTTAAGTCGCTTTTATGTAATCGAAAAGCAGTGTAGCAGTAGTGGAGCTCTATATACTACCACCATATCTGGTTTTTCAGCAAAAGGAATCTTCCATTAATGAAGTGAGGCTCTAAAGGGAGAGTGGGGTTTAAAAAAAGAGGGGATGGGATGCCGTTGTAATTACAGGCACCATATAATAAATATACATATAAACAACGTTTTTCTTTGATAGTTAAAAAAAACGTTTCTTGTATGGGGAGACCCTTTCATTTAAATTTTATTTTTTTTATAACATCAACAGCAATACCCACTCTTTGAAAATTACAACATAACATAACATCACGCCTGTAATCCCCGAGGGGTTAGGCAGAGGTGTACCCATTTATACACCCACATTTCGCCAGTTATGTTTAAGTCCCATGTAACAGGGGGCGAGCCTATTGCCATCAACCGGGCACAAATCCAGACTCCAAGGCAGCTACTGAGAAATTCCTGATGAAAAAACCCAATAACACTTTGCCTGACCTGGGAATCGAACCCATGACCTCATGCTCAGCAGTCGCGCTTTGCGACCACTAGACCAACGAGGCAGTCATGCTTTAACCAATGGAACATAACGACATTTGCCTTACTAATAAGTTGTTAAAACCCCATAGCGAGGAAACCCTACGACCTACTCTATAACGTTACCATTCACTAACACTCCGGAGCCAAATATTATATTATTTAGATGTAAACACTTTGTATCTCATTTTAAGTGAACTGTTTTGTAAGTTCTTATGAGAGTAAAATTATTTAAATTCTACCTACATAAATCTGAAAGTCGTAATCGTTTGATTACAGCCAGCACTAGCCTGGATCAAATACTTCGGGACGCGGAGACCAATCGGAAGAAGATTAAATCGAGCGCTTTGGCCGACATCAACCAGAGTAGTGCTGTACTTTCTGATCCTAGAGCCGCATTAGGTAATTATGTATACTGATTTTTATTTTTTACTTTATTTAGAAATAGTGCCCCGTAAATGGGGAGACAGAGGAATGCGGCAGACCACGCCTTCGTGGTCCGCCGCGGTTTCTCGTCTCCTTATCATCCGACCAAGTCGTCCCACCTTCTAAAGGTAGCATTCCGATGTTATCGACCGCGATAGAGTCGCGCGACTTACTGCTTTATATGGAACTCAAACAACGCAAGCGACGACAGGTCGCGCGCCAAGTTCGGCTTGCATTGTTTAGGGTTCGAAAAGGAGAACTTGATCGGCTTCTTTGAGAGATTGTAAGAAGTAGCGCAAAGTCACAACAGATGGAAGGAATGGAGGTAGGCCTTTGCCCAGCAGTAGGCCAGTACGGGTTAGTTATAATAATTATAAATAGCCTGTCCCAGTTATTGGTCACGAATAGACACAATCTGATTTTTAAATGTAGTATACATTTTATAATTCATTTTGTTTTCAAAATGTAACAGCTAAAGTAAAAGTAAAGTTTCACACATGAATCCTGCTAGGGCACAGGAATTCTTAAATAGTTTAAGTCTCAATACAGATGTTCAGGGTCACAATAACGAAACGAACCACTACGCAAAGCACTACTACTACTACTACTACTACTACCACTACTACTACTACTACTACCACAAGCAAATAATTTTTGCAAAATATTTTTATCATGGTAAACTACAAACATGTCATGTCCCCATCTATACTTAATATTATAAAGCTGCAGAGTTTGTTTGTTTGTTTGAACGCGCTAATCTCTGGTACTACTGGTCCGATTTGAAAAATTCTTTCAGTGTTAGATAGATTAGTTATCGAATAAGGCTATAGGCTATATACCATCACGCTACGACCTACGGGAGCGGAGCAGTAACCAAAGACGCGGGTATAACCGCGGCGGACAGCTAGTTTGTAATATAAATAATTAAGTACCATAACATAATATAAAGATAAAACAACTATTTGATTTTGATTTTATTTTTATTCTACAGCAGATATCAAAACTCGTTTTCTAACGATACCTACCTTTACTCACAGGTAATCTCCAGCAGTTGGCGGGTCCAACGCCGTTCACTTACGTTGGCAGCGCTATGTCGCCGTTCCCTTCAGTAGACGCCAGTGGTAAGTCAACCTTAATTTTAATCTATTAATTGAAAAACTAAAATGTATCACAAATAAAGTTAAAAATTGTGTGCAAGATATAATTCTGCGCGGCAGTTTTTAACATAATTAATAAAAATAATAATTTATTTAAATAAAAACGTTTACAAAAAGTGTACATTTAGCCAACAGTAATAAGATTTTCCATACAATTGGGAAGATGACAGCATTTACCAATAATTCCAAAACATAACTTCCCTAAAGAAACACTTTATTTTAGCCCTGGAAACTTGATTAATTTTCAATTAACTGTAAAATTTGATTTTGAATTGCTTTCAAATTAATAAATAGTTAGTCAATTGAGTCTACTCAAAAGTGACGTCACAGTTATTTTTTGCCGTACAATATCTATGGGACAATCGCGTTTTGACAGGTCATAAAAAGTACGTCAATTGACTGTGGTGTCATCTACCCTATTATAGTGCCTAAAAATAAACTAAAACTAGGATAATATTATTATAGGTGAAAATAATGATGGTTCGGAATTGCAATGTTCAGCAGCGACCCGCCCGATCTAGGTTGATTTAAACCTGAACCACAAAATAAACATCCCAATAACAGGAAGAACATAAAACGTTCGGACTTTAGACACCTTAATAGGGTAGATGACACCACCAATCAACTGACGTACTTTTTCTAACCTGTCAAAACGCTATTCTCCCATAGATTTTGTATGGTGTAAATAACTATGACGTCACTTTTGAGTAGACTCAATTGACTAACTATTTATAAATTAGAAACTATTTATTTATAAACTACTATTTATAAATTAGAAAGCAATAAAAAAATCAAAACAGACAGTTAATTGAAAATGAATTGGGTTATCAGGGCTAAAATAAAGTGTTTCTTTAGAGAAGTTATGTCTTGGTATTATTGGTTAGTGATGTCATCTACCCTATTGCCTTTTGACACCTGTTAGACGTAACGACTGACTGTCGGCTCATTAGCCAATTTTTTTCTCACTTATTTTTAAAAGAGAACATTGCCCACACTAGGAATTTCTCATGTGTTGTGGGTGTGTTGACAAATATACAAACCCACAAACCTACTAAATATTTGTTCCTACGGGTACACGCGGACACAAGAACTGCGACACGTATCGCAGCAATCGATCGTTCAGCGTAATGGCTGACTGGCGGCGGTAGCCAACCGTATCGTCATTAATCAATCTGTACTATATTGGTCTTGGGTTCGATTCCCAGGTCGGGCAAACTGTTATTGGGTTTTTTTATTAGGAAATTCTCAGTAGTAACCTCGGAGTCTGATGCCCGGTTTAGGGCAATAAGCCCCCCTATTACATGGGACTTAAACAATAGCTGACGAAATGTGGGTGTACTGATGGTACACCTCTGCCTAACCCTTCGGGAATTACAGCCGTGATTTTATGTTATGTACTATATTATAAATTATATTTTTTTAGGTCCAACTTGGCAACCGCAGGCGCAGCCCACTCTCAACACCTCGTTAAACACGAGCTTCGGCATCGCACAAGCTGACTCGTCCACTGGCTTCCAGCTGCAGAAGCCGCCCGGAAAGCGCGGGAAGCAATGATATTGGCGCTAAAACACGAAAGTGTTGTGTCGTGCGAACTGACGCTCAGTGATCTGTGGTGCGTAGACGAGCTCTGTTATTGTTGTTACGCTGCGTCTTAAGGCGGGTCTACGCTAGACGAACCGAGCACGAGCGAAGCACAAGCGGAGCCGTTCCGGCTTCGTCGTTCGCGGCGTCAAGTGTGGACGTACAACGAACCTACAACGATCACTGTCGTCGAGCGCGAAGCAAATCCCTTTGTGTTCGTCAAAAAACCGACAACAGGCGGAACACGCCGAGCACGAACGAAATGCTCGCAGCGCGCTCGTTCGAGGCTTGTAAGTCGGTCCACACTAGACGAATTGTGTTCGGCTCGTGCTCGGCTCTCCTAGCGTAGACGCAGCTTTACGTACCGCATCGGATCGCTTCGCAAGCGCGTTCGCTTTAAACCGCCTACATAAGTCGCGGCGTTCCAACAATAAAATAAACACTATAATACAATTCACAGACATTTTTAAGACTTGTGAGACAGTTGGAACGATTGTAGGTACAGTAGCATAATTTACCTTTAATATTTCTGCAAGTCTTAGCGTAGAGCGACATATCGACCAAGGAATACGCGGCGGGATTTCGGCTTGCTAAAACTATAGTAAACGTAATTTACTATAATTTTCAAATTACCTATAGGTACTCCATTAATGCTAGCACAAGAAAAATAACGGCAGTTATTGTGTTATATTGCTGAAACTAGCTTCCGATCGCGACTTCGTCCGCGTGGTTTTGTTCACCCGCGCTAAGTTAGTCTTTGATTACTGGTCACCTCCCGTAGATCGTAGCGTGATGTTACATAGCCTACGAATAGTATAGGCTATGTAACATGCTATCATATACATTTTCCAATCCGACTGGTAGTTCCCGAGATAAGGGCGTTAAACAAACAAACAATACTCTTCAGTTTTATTCCATTACTTTACATTACTTTGGTGATATATTTTTATTGCAAATGGCTAAAAGTCTACATTGTGTTATAGTTATCGTGAAATAACGATATCGTTGTAACGTTATTTTTCAAATGTTATATTTATACAATGGAGTATAGAATTCATCAGGCCGAAATTACGTCACGTTATTTGTGGTTGTTGTTTTTTGATGTAAGCAATACATCGAATTTTTGGTAGGTGTGTCGCTACGCTTAGTGCTATAGAGAAATGGACTCTTAACGTGGTGAGTAGAGACTAGTTTTTATTAAATGTTTCAATATGGAAACATAGAAATCAAAGTGAACGTAATTATAGGGTTAGAAACTCCACGAAATGCGCGTCGAATTATTTTAGACACCAAATTACTCAAGCAATAACGTAGATGAATATTTGTTATAACTGTAATATAACATGTTTGAAATTGTACAGTAAGGTCTAATGTATAATAATAGTAAAATTCGATTCAATTGAAAAAAACACATATACCTACACACATTATTCAATTTATTTGTTTACTACCATTATAAGGTATGTGTACGGTGACGCGTAGGAGGGTGAAGTTATTATATTAATTAAGACAATTCTAAAATGTTATCCTGAGATTTATCTGCCAAATCAAATACCTTATGTGCATCTTGTCAAACGCACCCTCCCCCGTCTTACCACTCACATACCTCAGGGGATGACTAGCACTTGCGCGCGGATTATAATAAAAATGTTTTTACTGTGTATAAAGAATTAATTATTATTCGATTCGATTTAGTTTCCATGCAACTTTTGTTACTTTTTATGCTGCAAAACTAGCATGTGACAACTGAACTATTAGGCGCAAGAGTTTGCCTTCATTGAAAAAATGTCAGGGACTATTCAATCCATATTTAATGAACTTAATTTTTTGGACCAAAAATGTATGAGTCGTGAATAATCTGTATTCGTTCGGAAATATTTGTATACTGAAGTATTGTTGATTTTTTAAAGAAATTTTCAATTGCGTTATGTCTCCATTTGTTCAAAAACGTTTGTGGAAGTATGTTATATTTGTATTATAAAATATTTTTGTATCTACATGAATGAAAATTAAAATGCGTGCGACTGGTTATTTTTATATTATGTAATATAACGGGTATAAAAAGACATTTAACGAAGCCAAAAGTTTCATATTCTTTTCATCATTGCATGATTGCAATCATGTTTTTGTTCCGAACCATACTTGAAAACCTTCTGATTGCGGAGTTATTGAAAGTTCAAAGTAAAAACAGTTTTAAATGTTAAAACAAAACTTTAAATAACTAACGATCCCAATTACTGGTGTGCGTGACATTCCGCAGTACCTTAAACAGTGATTTTGCATGATCTATGTACTTCTATACTAATATTATAAAGAGGTATGAGTTTGTAAGATTGCAGGGGGTAATCTATGGTTCTTTCAAATTGGAAGCTCTACGTTATCACTGAGTGCTATAGGCTATATTTCAATATCAATAAATTAGCGACCCGTAAGAAAAATCACGCGAACGAAGTTGCCGGAAGAGTGCTAGTTAAAAATAAAAGTCGTTTTCCAGCAACAATTTTTTGCTTAAAGCAGTGGTCCGACCGCCGACGATGAACGAGAAACGAGTAGAACTAGAAACTATAAAAGAGTTTGCGATCAGCGGAATGCGAGTGTGTAGTTTCGATAGTTTTGTCGCCGGGCTATAAGCGAGTGTGACGAGCGATTACTCGCGCCACTCGCCCGCGGTCGCTAAGTCCTGCCGCACTGCTTTTCAATGCCGCACTGTAAAGAAATGATCAAGCGAGCGAGCATCGCTGAACGAGTATCGCTGAGCGAGTTTATTTTTGTAAGCTCGTCGCTCAGCGACAAAACTAGTAAAGCGAGTCGTCGCCGGCAGTGCGAACAGTCAGAGAGCAACTTTTAATATATGCATCTCTTTCGTTTACACGGAATGTACATTTATTGTGCGTTTCTTGTAAGAGAAAATTGCCGATAGTTAGTCGTTTTCTCGCCGGCGGTCGGACCACTGCCTAATGTTACAGTTTGGTGGGCAGTATACGTAGTTAAAGGCTATGTGATGTGTCTTTTAACACCCTGTATAGTTTAATATTGTTCACATTGCCAAGTGTGTTGATTTCCATGAAGAAAGACAAAAGAATATGTTAAAGCCGATTCACACATAATTATCAGTGAAGCCAGTGTTATGTGTAAATCAAGCTCAAAAAGACATAATTATTCAAAATAATATGAATAGTATTGGTTCTATAGTTTTCATGATAATGATGAATTAAAATTACAATTACTATGAATTTATAAATTCATGTTTCTGTGCCTATTATAAAAATCTAATTTAGGTAAACTCCTTGAAATTCGCCACCGCGCGTCTTGTAAGTCTTATGTCAACGCGCATTAGTGTAATGCCAATATTTCGTAAACTTGTGTTTCATACAAGTTCAAATACGAAAAGTGTAATGTAAATAATTGAAATTAATTTTGTCAAAACGAACCAATCCACAATCTCACAATTTTTTTAATTAATTAGGTATGTTAAACTAATTCAATATGCCAAATGTGCCTAGAATATATTTAAAGTTAGTTAATACTATACTGAATATATGAATACTATAATGAATTTGCCGACTGCCTCGTTGGTCTAGTGGTTAGTGACCCTGACTGCAAAGCTGGAGGTAGTGGGTTCGATTCCCACCCAGGACTAACTTTGTGTGATGAGCATAATTGTTGGTTCTGTGTCTGGGTGTAATTTATCTATAATATGTATATATTTATAAATTATATAAGTATGTATATCAGTTGTCTGGTTACCATAACACAAGCTCTGCTTAGCTTGGGATCAGATGGCCGTGTGTGAGTTGTCCCAAGATATTTATTATTTATTATTAATTTAAAAATTGAAAGATGTTTTGGTTCGTTTTAGCAGAGCCCCATTGGAAAGTTGACACCACTAATCAACTTACATAACACCTTTTATGACCTGTCAAACCACAATTCTGCCATAGATTTTGTATGGCAAAAGACAACTGTGACGTCACTTGTGGCGACTCAATTGACTTACTATATATTAATATGAAGGCAATTAAAAATCAAATTGTACAGTCAGCAACAAAAGTCGATTAACATTTATGATTTTTAAATCCTAATTATTAAGTACAATATTAAAAGTAAAACGCATGGAATATAAAATCTATACTAATAATATTATAAAGCTGCAGTGTTTGTTTGAACGCGCCAATCTCTGGAACTACTGTTCCGATTTGAATGATTCTTTCAGTGTTGGGTAGTCCATTTATCGAGGAAGGCTATAGGCTATATACCATCACGCTACAACCTACGGGAGCGGAGCAGTAACCAAAGACGCGGGTGTAACCGCGGCGGACAGCTAGTTAAGATATATAAACCCTTAGCTATTGTCTGAAATTCTGAAAGCCAGTGCATTATGTGTTTATGTGTCTGTTTAAATGATATAAAAAAGTAACATTGTTAATCGACTTTTACTGCTAACTGTACATTTAATTGAAAATAAATCAGGGTTTTCAGAGCTAACATAAAGTGTTTCTTTAGTAAAGTTAGGTCTTGGAATTATTGGTTAATGGTTTGAACTACCAAATTATTCATGTTATTTTGAAACGTAATATCGTCGTGTTCATAATCGTTCTGTTATTTAGTTATATATTTATTGTAATATTTGTAAGTAGCTAGCCTACAAAAATATATTTTTCCAATAACTATGCTTTTATGTTAACTTTTTTTAAAATGTTTATTTCCCTGTTTTGTTAGTTATATCTGTGGCATATCATTATGTTTGTGTTTTGTATTCTTTTGTAAAAAATGTATTTCAGCAATAGTTAAAAAAAATGATTGTGATGTTTTTGTATTAGGTATCGGTTTGTTGGGTATTAATACACTCCCTGTTGTTATAAAATGTTTTTTTGGTTCACTGAAAAGGTATATACTTTATTTACTTGTTGAAAATAAAAAAAGATATGTATTATATATGTTTAGTGTGGATTGCTCGTGTTTCTGTCAACTTTTGCTAAGTCTCGAGGACTCGAGTTAGTTTTGGAAAAGGAAAATATGGAATATTTAATTGTTTACTTGTTTGATGTCTGAAGTCGATTCGCGCTTAGATAGATTTTCTCTCATGTCCCGACATTCAAAGTCGAAGACAAAACATATTTTGTTTTGATATATTTATTTTGTTCTGATATTTATGGAATCGAAAAAGGGGAGGGTTTCTAAACTCTTATGTTTGCACTGATTGTTAATGGGCCAAAGTCAATTGGTTGTGTTGTTGTTGTTGGTCTGAATTGATTGAATGTGTATACGGAAAAAAACTCCGAGTAATAAAAAAGAAAAAGATAAAAAAAATGGGTTGACGTCTCTAAAATGTTACAAAAATGTTCATCTTAACTTGTGTTTATCTATATATATCTATCTATATTTGTATACCTTCATAAAAATCAATTGCCATGCGTTAGTCTCGCAAAAAAACCAAAAATGGATTTCAATTTTTTGTTCGCCACTATACTTGGTTTAGAAAAAAATGAAAAAAAAAAATGTAAGTACAAAGTTCACCGGATTGTTTAGTCTAGTCTTGTAAAATATAAAAATCAATTTCCGTGCGTTACGCCGCAAAAACTCGAAAATGGATTTGAATTTTTTTTTGTTTTGCTCGCTTCTATCCTGGGTCGGTTTAGAAAAAAAAGGAGAAAAAAAATCATTGTGTGGCCATCCCTTGTTTCCTTCCCTTCCATCCATCCATCCCTTATTGAAGCCCAGCAATAGTCAATAATAAGGAGGTCTCTTGGTCCATCTATCCTCGATGTTTTAATTTTGTTAGATTTTTTAAAAGTTAAAGTTATCCTGTTGGAATCGTTCTCCTTGTTCTTTGCTTTAATCGCCAAGGTTGTATGGTAGTGATGCAACGGAAGTGTCTTAACGGAAGCAGAAACGGAAACAGATGTCAAAAGTAAATCTTAGCGGATGCGGAAGCGGAAGTGTTAATACTATAAAGAAAAAACACATTTTTATCTTTTTTAGATTTGTTTAATAGAATTTGTATTTTGTACTTTTAGTACTCGAAGTTAAACAGAGGTAAATTATATTTAATAAAAAGTAATTTGGCCGCTTTTACACCTTTGAGTCTGTTTCGGTGTTCTTCATATATTAAACCAGTTCCGCTAAATAATTGCTCACTGGCTACGCTGTGCTGGGTGGAGCTGATAAGTATTGGCGAATTATTGGCAATAGATGGGGGTATTTGTGCGCGTTTACTTTCCACCACAGAAGGGGATCTTCATGGAGAGGCAGTCTCTTCTCTTTCTTGTATTCCCGAAGGTGTGACTGTATTTCTAAAAATAAATTGTCACCATCGTCGGTTGTAGAAGAGTTCTCCTGGTCTTCATTTACACTTAACATCGATTCTAATATTTGTAATGATGATGATGATTTTGAAGTAGAAGGCTGCACTTCGATATCTTCAATCGCAAGTTGAGTTCGGCTTTTTTTGGGGGAAGGTTCGCGATCATCATCTTGGATGGAATTGGATTGTCTGGTTCTAATTCTACTACTGTTAATCGTCGCATTAAGTAATTTAGATTCAACCTGTTCTGTAATGATGCTAGTAAAAAAATGCGATTTATATCGCGGATCCAAATAAGTCGCGATAGTGTATTTATCGTCTTCCACCAGTTTTCCAAATCTTGCACTTGCGTTCAACTCATCACGTAATTTTATCGTAAAATTTTTGAATTGTTCGGAAGTGTCAGGTTTCGTCTCTTCTTGTTGTAATGTGGCCATAAGAACTTGAATTAAAGGTATGACTGATGAAATACTGACTTGAGAACTACTTAGATTTCTTGTTATTTCTTCAAATGGATGCATTAATTGTACGAATTTTTGAATATTTATCCAGTCTTCGGGGGATATCATTGCGATTGGATTTGCACTTAGGTACAAAACAAGCGAATCTTTGAGTTTTGAAAACCTTTCCATCATGTAGAACGTGCTGTTCCATCTGAAATAAATATAAATTGAAATTTTTAATTTAATCGTGTAGCCAATTCATCATTATTCGTCTCATAGAAATTAACACAACAAATTATTTTAATTTAGCTAATGCTACACAAAAGTTTTATTCGTGTCTTACAGATTAACATAAAACTCACATGATTAAAAATGAACATTATATATCTTAATCATCATCAACAATAATATTGTCTAGATTCGCAGCTGGAAGCCTTATTGTGGGTTGGTGTCTCGTCCATCCAAAGTACCATACAATTACCATCACATGGGCACAGCAACCCACAGTTCGCATGCCAGATAAACATGAACAGTAATAGTTAGAAATTGTTTCTCGACCATGTATCATTACATACGTATAATACAATCTTGCACGTGCGTGCCTGGATTGGATCTTTGCGCATAGCAACAAAGCATGTTCAGGTTCTATGCCAAAATCTACAATATCATTAAAAACGCCGTCCCTTGCTGCTTTAATGTGATATACGCCATTGCGTATATGTTCACCATAGTAGCTATTTAACATATTATGGTCTTTATAATTTACGCGTGGAAAAATAAAGACAAGCGGTATTAAAATACAGAGTGGTTACGAGCGTACCTCGCTCGGCTGAAGTCGGTGCTGAGGCTCGCGAAGACATGCTTTTCGAGTCTGAAAGATTAACCGTATTAAATAGGTATCACAAAGACGAAAATTTTAAACTAAAAGCTAGTAGTATAATGAAAGAGCCAATTTTCGTGCCATGAAAAAGCCGGCTCTTTCATAGACTCGACAGTTGGCTCTTTCAAAACATGAAAGGATTTTTGAAATCGGTCAAGTTTTGAGCTTATTCGTTGCAAACATCTAAAAATACAAATCTTTCCTCTTTATAATATTGCCTGGTTTATATTTTCGATTTGTCTTAAAGTGTTTGTTTTGACTTTCTTTCAAATAAATACAAAAAAAAAAATACAAATTATTCTGCGCTTGCGTTTCACTGTCGCACCTACTACGGCTGTTGCGGGTGTCTCTTGTGTCTTGATTGAACAAAGATCGCCTTGATTGACTAACGATGCAAAATACTGTCACATCATGATATTATATACATAACATCACGCCTGTAATCCCTGAAGGGTTAGGCAGAGGTGTATCCATTAGTACACCCACATTTCGCCAGTTATGTTTAGGTCCCGTGTAATATGGGGCGAGCTTAAAACCACCAAGGCCAAAGGCTTTATAAAGCCCTTGCATTTTGACTTTCTTCCAAAAAAATACGCAAAATTATTAAATAATTGATTCTGCGCTTAAGCTTCACGATCGTAACAGGACTGTTTCGAATGTCGTTTGTTTTTTTTTCAAACGTAGATCGCCTAGATTGCCCGACTGGGTACACAATACTGTCATAGGGTGCAAACATAAAGATACAGGTTTTTCGGTCCCGATATGCCAGTACGGGTCGGTACTGATAGGTACAGAACAGAAACAGATACCCACATACCCACATATAGAAACAGGTAAATCTGTTCTTAGTGACCATCATGACGATGAGCTTTTTTTATTCGAAAGTGTTCTTTTGTCCTACAAAGGTGTTTTAGCAAATACCAATGCTATTAAAACATCGCAATCCACTTCCATTTTCACGACGGCGAAGACGACACTCTACGCTGCCAAATGCTTAAACCCGTACTTATCGATGTAGATAGTCGGTACCGACAAGTTTCCACCTGTTTCTTTATGAACGAGCGCATATTGATTGCTAGCTATTTTACCCGTACCAATCGGTAATGATCTGTACCGACCTGTCCGTACCTGTAACCTGCTTCTTTATGTTTGCACCCTATGGGTTCACAACGGTAGGCACTTTAAAAGCCCTTATATTTTGACTTTCTTTCAAAAAAGAACGCAAAGTAATTACGTCCGTATGTGTTTTTTTACGGCGAACACACGAACTGAGTAGCCAGCGGCACTTCGGGTTTGGCGTAGCGAATGTTCGCCCGCAGTTAACGGGACGTCATATTGACCGTTTTATTTAAGTATGGGATGGATCTTTGACTCGATTCTGGGATCAGGCGATTGACGGATGTAGGATCCACTAATCGGCAATAAAACAAAGTGTTTGTATTTTGACTTTCTTCCAAGTATGAATTGAAAGTCGTGGCGAGATTTCCAATATTATCAGCTATTTTTAAATAAATCTTATTAACATTTTGTTTACTGCTGCAATCATTTGAACGCCTTGAAGCGTTTGCATTTTGACTTTCTTTCAAATAAATACGAAAATTTATTTAGAAAACGCGATTACTGCGATTTATTATTGTTACTCTGATTATACTCGTATTATAATGTTTTGAGGCCGCATAACCGAATAAGGCCCCACTTTTGCTTCTTGCAGGTTTTCTGGCGGGCATGATGCTCTATTAGATTTTCTTGTAAAATTTCGCATTTAAATTAATTAATTCAGTCATAGGTATCATGGTTATAAAAGCACCTACGTAAGGATTTATTACTAACTAGCTGACCCGGCGGACTTCGTACTGCCTCAATCTATAAATAAAATACCTAAACATTTGTATAAAATAATCTTAAAACAAACAAAACGAATCCGTATTTAATAAAAAAGCATTTTTTGAATGAAGCATGAAGTTTTATTATTATTTTCGACGCATCATGTTGCTTACTTACAAAACAGAGTTTTGCTGAAAGATTTAAATTTGATATTGACAGACACACACTGTTATGATACACTTTATTGAATAGCAATAAAGTTCAAATTGACTCTACATTTTATTTAGAAAACGTTTATATGGGAAAAAGAAAAGGGCTGTTTTTAGGGTATTCCCGGCAATTATTCGATTTTTTCTCACCTTTTAAACCTTCCCTAGACCTCCACGAACATTTAAGACCAAGATAAGATAAATCCGTTCAGCCGTTCTCGAGTTTTAGCGAGACTAACGAACAGCAATTGATTTTTATATATAAGATAAATTGACGTGGTCGATTTTCATCACATAACATGTAATAGTTTTGGAAAATTGTTGTTGTCACCTCTTCAGATATTTTCAATGTCGAATAAATCTTGCAAGCGCCGCCGCCGCTATTTAGGTTTATTATCTTCTACATTGGAAATTAAAATATTGTCTAAAAATTGTGCAAGGGAGTTCGATGTTATTTTCATGTCTTGCGAAATTCAAGTACCAAATAATGGTCATAAGATGACCAATGGTTGTGGTGTCCTGTGACCCTTGTGAGGTTATTTTTTAACTGCTACCAATAATCAATGTGTGACAAGCATCACAGATATAGGCATTTGCACACACCTGTAAAGCAGAATGCATATTAACTTAAGTGTTAAGTGGCATTATTTTAGGTACTTGTTTAATTAAGCGCCATTTCATAAAATGAAGATAGAATTTAGGTAAAAGACTATTATTATATGGCTGCCTGCTGGGGGAGTGGTGAATGCGAATCCCGTACTTCCGGCCATAGGCAGAGGCGGAACACTGCGATGGTTTTAGCCGATAAGAGTCCGGCATGCGCCTCCGTCACCCCCACGACGGAGGAAGTCCAAGAGGATTTTAACCGCGCTAAAAAAAAATAAGTGCTTCAAAGTGGATATACGGTATTCTTTTTTATGCTTGTCCTGATACGGTCTTTTTTTGAGCAGTCTTCGTCGAAATCTTTTGAGAGATGCCAAGTCTCCCGTGCCTCTTCAAAAGGAATTCGACAACAACTATCTCTTTTGATGGATAGTATAAAAAATTATAATGTTAAAAAAATTACTATACTACATATAATTCAGACTTTCGGACGCAGCTACCAGAGGCGCGCAGTAAGATCCTGCCTTGCAGCAGTGCCAATCTGTTGTTTGCTGTTCTGTCTACCAGCTGAATCTACATGCGAATTCACAGGTAGCATGTAGACTTCTTGCTATACCTCATCTTCTGTGAGTTCTGGTATAGGTATATTTGCCGCGTTACAGATGTTGTGTAGAATCACACATGTATTTGCAATACATCCTGCTACTTGTGGTTGGTAATGTAACACTCGATGTATTTACAAACATCTAAATCGTGCTTTAAGTACACTTATAGTTCTCTCAATTATGTTTCGGACCTTGGATATGTTTTTCACTTTTTCTAAAAATTGAACATGTATTGAATACCTTTCTAAAATAAGATTTGGTTACCGAGAATCCGAGCGTGACTTGATCCTCATACATTTTGTACATCTTAGTAGTGAAACAGCTGTTCTTTCAGTATCTCAAACACGTGCGGAGCATGCCAGCTGGAAAAGCTTAAACGTGCCCTCGGCGTTAAGCTACGAATTCAAAACTTTATAATTGGTATTAGTTTTTGTCATCTTATGTTAATATATGGCTGGACGTATTTTAAACTGCATCTTACGTCGTCATATTTCTTAAAAGATGTAAATAAATGGCATACCTCAGTTTTCGGATCAGCAAGCTTTGGGCTTCCTCCACATACACTTGTCGTTTTATTTCGTCCCACAAAAAAAAGTCACATGGAGTAAGATCTGGCGACCGAGGTGGCCAGGCGACGGGCCCCCCGCGACCGATCCAACGATCACCGTGTTGTGAATTTAAATAATCACGAACGGCGGCGGAGTAATGAGGCGGTGTACCGTCTTGCTGGTAATAAAAATTTCGATGAGAGATTACCGGCACGTCATCCATAAATTCGGCAATTATTGTACGTAACATATCTAGGTACCTACATGCCCCCGGTGAGTCGTCCCTCAATAAAATATGGCCCCAGTATTTTGTTACCGACAATTCCAGCCCACACATTTGCACTAAACCGCACTTGGTGATAAGTTTCTCGAATCATGTGTGGGTTTCGAAGTGACCACCAATGTTCATTGTGCTGATTATACAGCCCCTCTCGAGTAAACAGGGCCTCGTCGGTCCACAAAATGTTGGCATCGGGGTGTGCGATCAGCTGCACTCGCAGAAAGCTCGACGGGGAACGGCGTCTGCGTCGTTCAAGGCCTGTGCCTTTTGAAAGTGGTACGGGTGCAACCCAGCAATATGCAGAAGTTTCCACACGGCATATTGGCTCACGCCGAAGCGTCGCGCTGCATCTCGCGTACTTGATCTAGGGCTCCGTTCAAAGAAATCGAAGATATCTTCTTCGATCTGGACTGCGAGTCTGCCACGTCCTTGAGAGTGTGTAGGTGCTATAAATTGGCCATGGTCTAATAGCTTCTGATTGGCGGCCAAGTCAGTCAGTGACCACGCAGAGCGGATAATTCTTTCAAGAAAATGATTTAATATGTAAGTTTTACGTATTGATTTTTTTATCAAAATTGGAGTTAGTGAATGATACCTAATGCCTAATGCCATCTAAAAATGTGACTGACTTCACCTTCGTCCTCTTTTCGTTGGGTGGGCAAGCCACTGATATTTTACCTGTGCAAAGCCTGGACGGGTAGGTAGTTCAAGAATAAAATTAAAAATAAGTAAGCGTGGGGGTCTGGTAAATATATTATTTCACAAATTTTTTAACATTTTTATTCACTTTCGTCACTTGATTGATCCAGAAAACATATCGTCACTAGAATTACTGCTGTCAATTACACTATTTATTCAAAATGTGCGTCTTCCGCTAGAATTTTCTTTGTTCTTTCTACTACATTAATCCAATCATCTTTTGTGACATGTACACATGCTTCTTTAAGTAGACTAAGCATTTTTTTTTTGTGTTGAATGGAGGTTTTGTGTTTTGACGCGCAGCATAGCCTGTAAAAGAGGTAAAATTATAATGACTACATTATCTATTTCGTTAAACAGTTAAATGGCTATTTATGGGTTTGAATAAATATGCCATTAAATTAACTATGACAACACGACAGAGTGAATAGCAAAATTAAATGAAAAAATCAACGTACTTATATTGTTCTGTTCCAATTTTTTTCAGTTTAAATATGAATGCAATGGTTTCTTTTATTTTATTTTTTATATTTAAATACACATTTTATACTGAGTCCAAGTCATCTCTATTGCATTGTATTGGCAATTTTGTGCCGATGTTCCTGTGCCAACTCATCGATGGCGTATCTTGGCCTCACGGGTTTATATTTTGTTTGTATCACACTACGGAAAATTTCGTGACCGGTGCCATCTGTAGCAAACAAATAGTTTGTGTCAGCGCCGTTGCATTTGAATACTGAGCTATAATACAAAAGACCAAACTTCGCATTACAGTTTCATTTGCAACTTTGAGTTACTGCCTGTTTGTATTGCGAAAACGTTCTCGATAGGTTTGTAATTTTTGGTTGGAGTGCAAAACAGTCTGGTCTATAAAAACTTCTGAAAACAAGCTCTTCTGTTGAATAATATTATATTCAGCAGTTCTGCTTGTCCTCGCTATTTCCTTCTTAGACCATAAAAACTTTTTTTTACCCGACTACGGCAAAGCCATAAGGAGGAATAATAATTAATAATTCTGAGGAATAAATATTGTTATCGAAACGTACACCAAATTTGTTCAACAATGCTGCAGCTATTTGAAAATTCTGCATCATATGTGGAGACCGATGAAAATATTCTTAACAGTTTAAAATCTCTTTTAAAATGACCATTGACGGCCTCTACCACCCACCTGTAAATTGTTACACAGCGGCTTCTATTTGCTTGAGCAGTTAATTGTTGCTTGCTTCGTAATGTTTCTGGCATACATGTTTTATACCCACATGCCTCTCAACTGACTTATACTATCCCTAAAACCTTTATCTAAAATAAACACATCATCACGTTGAAAATACTCCCTTAAAGCAGAACCATCACAAAACAAATTATTCATGATATCAGCATCCGAAGTTGTTGCTTTGTAAAGGCCATAACAATCAAGAATATATTCATCACAAGCAACAATCATAAAAGGTTTTAAAAGATTTCTATATTTATGGAGCGAGTATGTTTGTTTCTAAAATGAGTAATTCGAGCTTTTTTGCACAAAAATATAGGTTCCATCACATATGACAATACTGTTTATTCCATTTCCGTAAAGTCCACTTGGTATGATTAAATTATATTGGAGTAGTTCTGCCCTGGGTAAATGATTAATCCCAAGATTCCGTGGGACAAAATCTTGGAGAAGTATCTCCCTTATTTTGTTCATTAAAACTTCTAACGTTATACGGGGAACATTCACCAAAGTCGCGATTCCTTCATCAGAATCCCCTGTTCGGAGTTTTAAGAAAAATACTAATGTACCTCTACTATGAATATCTTATATTCGAGGTACTACATCAAGTAATAAATTAAAGTTATGTTTTGAACGTCCTATCCAGTACTCAAATATTCTTTCATCCATTTCTTTTATGTTTTCAAAATCAATTGATGGATTGAAAGCATTTACAAAAGAAAAAAACATGCTGTATCTGCTGAATGGTAAATGTTGTGTAACTGTTTTGGGAGTCAAATAATGTATCCCACATATTGGCCATCAAATGGTCTGAAGTATGGAGGTGTGAGTCTGGTCAAGACAAGCGTTTATTACCAACTACTTAGGTTACAATGGTTATTTTTATATGATATCGCCTTATTCATCTTTAGAGCCATAAACATATATTCCACGTTACTGTGTTTGATACACAAACAAGTATTTCTTGATCTGAGAGTTGGTGACAACACGTTAAACGGTTTACATCTATAAAATGTTGTTAAGCTGAACTTCCCTCCCTCTGTTTTATATATTTGGTAAAGATTTTGGATTGTATCTGTTAAATATCTGATTTGCATTTTACGTTTATTTTTACTCTTGGTTTGTTTCATGCCCGCAGTAGATCTACTAATATCATCTCTGCAGAAAAAAGCTTCGATTTCCGTTTTTATATTTTTACCACGTTTCTTTTTTTTATGTTACGTCGTAGTTTTCCTTTGATACCTAAAATTTTTCCATGCGGTACCTTGTTAGCTTTCTTGGCTTTTACGTAAACGATTTCTTTGACAATATTTTTTTCTTTATTATTTTTACATTTTGCGTAAACTTGAAGCATTGCATTCTCTGTGAATAATTGATCTTGTTTTAAAATAACATTTTCTGTTTCTAATTGTTCAATCTTTTTCTTGTATTTAGTCTCTAGTCGAAATCTATTCTTCCTTAAACTACTAATAACTTTCTTGTACGTTTCACAAGTTTTCAATGTTCTTTGATATCTTTTGTACAGATTTCTGTATCTCAAGCTCTGTTTTTTCTTCAATTTTGTATCAACTTGCCCCTCTGGCGCCGTCGCTGGAACAGCTGACTTAGTATTTTTTACCTTTTTCTTTTCCCTTTGATTCCTCTTTTGCTCTCTCCAAATTTTCCGTCTTTTTTCCTTTTCTTTTTAATTTTAATTTTGAATGGATTTTATTTTGTGTATGGATTATTTTATCTGAATTAAATGAATTATTATTATTATTATTTAGTTCCCTTACCTTGGGTTTATGTTTCTTAAGTCTTTTGATTTCTTTCTTTTTATGTTTGTTGTATTTTTCTTCATTTTCTTTAAGTTTTTGTCTGTATCGCCGAGCTCTCTCGGCTCCAGTCAACGGCATATTTTACCTGAGTAAGAATAAATTAATTTGTAAGGAAATGCCGCCTAGCATAGTATGTATTCATTTCATTTATGCGAAAGTTTGTAGAGATGGAAGGACTAGGAGATTAGGACCCCTCACCAAATTTTGAGGATTGAGAGTACTCATTAATACGAACAACTTTTATTATGGGGCCAACGACGAAATCGTAAAAAAAAATCAGCTGTTTCATAGAAAAGTGTAATTTCAACTCGACCAAAATGTATGAAACAGCAGATTTTTTAGACCAGACCCCGCCATCCCCTTCGTGGCTATTTTATTAAAACCTCTCAAAAGCAGGAGCCCCGCGCGGCGGGGCTCCGTAGACCGGGGTTCCGTCGACTAGACCAATACCTGGACAATCTAGTTTTGGCGTTTCAGTACAAATTTAAATTCGCTGCAACATTTTATTTTTATTAATGAAGACGACATGATAAAAAAATATTTTTGAGTAACTTTTTTTGGTGCTTATGTAATTTTGCTGTGTATGAACACTATCCTCCCAACGAATGTTTGTCCCCTTCGTGGTTATTTTTTTTTAAACCTCTCAGAAGTAGGAGCCCCGCACAGCGGGGTTCCGTAGACCGGGGTTCCGTCGAGTAGACCAATACCTGGACAATCTAGTTTTGGCGTAGTCGACGGAACCCCGGTCTAAGGAGCCCCGCGCAGCGGGGCTTTTACTTCCCCTTCCCTTCCCCTTCTAACCTAAACTGTCCAAGTCGGGGTGCCCCAAGTCCCGTGCTCGCTTCGCTCGCTTACAAAACGTGACGATTTTCAATATTTTGATTTTCGATAATATGAGCATTCGATATTTTGATTTTCGATATTTTATTTTCGATATTTTGATTTTCGATATTCTGATATGTACTACACACATCAAAAGTGTCTAGGGATCAATATATTATTATTACCAAATACATCTTGATCCCTAGACACTTTTGATGTGTATTTTAGTATGTTTTTTATAAAAAATTATGTTTACACAAAAACTACTTAGGTTATGAGCTTAGACAATTTTTTTTACGACTAACCTTATCAATACCTTCTAGAAAAATACGGTTGTATTTATGTATTGAACATACAACATACAACATACAGCGATATTTTTTTTTCAAAAGTGCAATTCCAAATATCGCCGGTTTGGGGCTTTTTGTAATCGACATATTCTAACTTTGTTTTTCATCTATCTATGGAGCTGTATCAATTTAAACATGTCTTGCGTTATTTGGACCAACAGAAGGATAAAAGGCCTTTCAATAAATCTTAGGTTTGTGGTTTAATTTTAAATAAAAAGCCAAATATTTAGCATCGTAACATTTATTATGGAAAAAGCGATTCGCCATTTAGGGGCTATTTGGAATCTAAAGTAATCGTATACTAACAATTGTTTATGAATAGAAGGCAATATTTGGAACATTTAAGGGGAAGGTAAAAATATACTTAAACATTGAGATCTTTATAAAACGTGAAATAGGTACCTACCTAAGTAAGTAGGTACCTACCTACTTAAAATAAAATGTGAAATAGACAAAAAATAAATATTTGGCAAGGAATTAACCACAATAAAAATCTAGGTAACGTCACTTATACTTATGTTAAACAATACAGGGTGGAGGGGCCGAATCGACGAACAATCGATTACCACGTATTCAGTAGATACCTACATGATTCTGAATGACACAGAAATTATTCTTCGGTACCTACCTAATTTAAAAAAAGATCTGCTGACTTTTTTTAAAATTACCGCTGAAAAGTTTCTATGTCCCTGGTTCGGTATGATGTACTGACTACGTGGTAATCGTTTGTACGTCGATGCGGCCCTAACATAGAAAAGCAACATGAAATGGACAAACGTTTAGTAGTCAGTATAGTTTTCAACCAACCTTTGAACATTCTTCGGCTACATCATTAAAATTGATTTCTGTATTCTTTAATTTGCTTGTGTTTTGATATTGCCTTGTACGTTTACCAGCTCAGTTTCAGTGTCCGAGTTTTCACACATTATGTCAATCAAGTTCTCGGCCTTTTCGAGACTTATTAATTTATTTCTTTTTAAAATACAATTTTTTGCCGACCAATTTTCTTCAGGTACAGAGTTTTCATTTTTTTGTTTCTCGGAGTTTTTTCTGGGCCAATATAAAACCCCATCTTGTTCCCATTGCTGTGGTACAGCAACCAGGACAGCTTTCCCTCGCTCTATTGTTTGAACTATTTTGTATGGCATTATTTGAAAGTTTACAGCGAATCTGAAAAACAAGATAAGCAATTAAGGATACCTCCTTACCGTACCTTCACTGAACTGACATATAGGTAAAAATACTCGTAGTTTAGATTTCATCATGAAATGAAGTAAACTTGCACATTCTAAAGTGTAGGTACGCAGATGCTCTAAGAATGATGTCCGTGCGTGGGTACATTAAAACGCCATCATATATACAACCTTAATTTTAATTCGTTACATATCTTTCAGGGGGTGAATGTACTCATGAATATGAACAACTTTTATTAAGGGACATAGTACGAAATGTGAAAAAAAAAAACAGCTGATCCATACATTTTGATCGTAATGTAGTACATTATTGTATGGATCAGCTGTTTTTTTTTTTTCACATTTCGTACTATGTCCCTTAATAAAAGTTGTTCATATTCATGAGTACATTCACCCCCAGAAAGATTTGTAACGAAATAAAATTAAGGTTGTAGATATCGCTACACCACAATCAGCAAAGCCAAAAAAAGTCCACATAAACTCCATCTCACACTACCTACATTGAAATAATTCCATCGTTAAAACTTGTCAAATACACGATACACAATTGAGACTAAACTGTAGGTGCACATACGTTTGCTTAGCGGCGTCAAGGTCCACTGTAGATGTACAGCAGAGAGGCAAGTACAGAAAGAACACAGACAATTTAAGAGCTATTATTTGCGAGAAAAATTGCGCGTGCATTCGACGTGAAATCAAGTGTGGCACTGTTGAGCGAGCGTTTAGCGCGAGTCCGCGGAGCATCGAACACGGAAGGGGGGTGAGGCGTGCGGGCGTCGGTGCGGTGCGCGGTCTCCGGGCGCGGCGGCGACGACCGACGACCAAGGCAGTGCGCGTGATCTTGACGCCGCTAAGCGTATGTGCGCCTACAAAACATTGACAACTTTTTTATTTCCCTGAATATGGTTTAGATAGCTGTATCAATATGAGCAACGGTGATGAAGAAATAGTGAAAAATCAGGTGTGCTATAAAATATATTTTGGTATTGAATATCTACTCTGAACAATGGAACAGTTAATTAGGTATTTCGTAGAAAAATACTCAACAGCTCTAAACAAGTAAATTAAGAAATAATGAAAATTCCTAATAAAACTTACTAACAGCAAATTTCACACTCATCGGTAGGGAAATGATCATAAATCGCAAAATGCTTGCAATTTTGACACCAAAAAAAATCATGGTATAACAATTTTATCATCTTCCCTTGAGCCACAGTGAAGTGTAGCGGCCTATTGGTTGTGTCATTTGAAATACTATAGTCACAACCATAACATTTTTTTTCTTTAAAAAAGTGTGTAATTTTCCACGGCCATTTGGCATACTTCAGCTTATGGAAATCCTTTTTAGTTAAAAAAATATCGACATCCATTAATACAACCATTTCCAGTCCAGACTAAAATGCAGCTTGCTGAAAATGTTTAAGAACTTTATAATTACGTATTTAGGAAAAAAAGGCAATAAAATTGATTTTGTTTGGACACTAGTCTAGGGGTGCAAAATTACGTAATAACAACATTACTTATACCTACATCATAACATAGCGAAATTTTAAGATAATTCATAATTAGTAGTATCAGTGACCTATGGCGATGTTTGATGTAAGTATAAATATTTGCAACAACTTACAAGATTTGCACATTACCGTATGGTTTAACTTACATTACCCACAGAACCTTAAAACTTAAGTATGGTGGCGTAGGTATGTCATGTAAGCGTCTTAACTTTGATTAAAAAGTCATATAAAGGTTCTGATAAATGCAATGTAATGGCCGTGTTTCGACCCTATGTCGGATAGGTATTTATTAATTTATTAATGAATTAAAAAATAGTGAAAATGATAAATTTTGAAGGCGCATGAAGAATAAGTTTATTATCATCTAACACTTCATCAATAAAATGATTTTCGCAAGTTGAGTAGGCACTCTTTACAAAACAGTAACATGGCAAAAGTTACTTTATTATAATGACTGACATTATTATAATGTGACTTTACTTACCTTTTGAAAATAAAATGTATTCAATCTCACGCACCGGCACAGCACAATGAATTAACGAAAAAAGAACGAATGATCGACTGAATGAATCTACTAATGGTATTACGCTGATCACTGTAGGATCAACTACTCCAGTAGCGGCACGCGCCAGATTATAAGAGGACCAATCGCTCTTTTTAGATGCATTTACCGGATTTTTATAGGACAACTATATTTTGTTAAAGCACTTAATAAGGTAATTATAAAATCAAATAGCACTTTACCGGATTATAACAAAGCGACTATAGGGCGTAATAGTACTATAAACTGCGCCCAAATGCGGCTCTATAAACGTTTACAGGATTTCTATAGGATTAAAAAATACGTGCTCCTAGGATAATTACAGGGCCACATTTTGCTACTTGGGTACCAATACTAACTTTTTTTAACACATCTTCCATTACAGAATCAAACAGACAAATTCTGGTAACTGGGAGGTCTGTATACACAAACTATAACATGCTTATCAAGCTCAACACAGGACAATTAAATAGTGTGTTCAACTGATAGTCTAACAATGTCTTTACGTTCTTTAGATTTAATTGAATTTTTAATAAGTATTAATGAGCCACCATGTATCATCTGTTTTCGGGTGAAATGGCTAACTACACAATAATTTTCATAATTAATAGACATTACTTGGTTATCTTTAAGCCAATGTTGAGTAAAATAAACAATATCAAACTTGGTTTTTTCTAGAAACATCTCTATTTCTAGTAATTTGGAAGAGCAACCTTGAATATTTTGACTAAACAATTTTAAAGTATGTTGCTTTCCCTTACATGCTACCTTGCCAGAAGATACCTTTTTATTATTTAGTAATGATAAGTGATTATTTGAAGAGGTAACTTCTGTTGTCTCACAATTTAGTTTAAAAAGTTATCCGGAGTGACCCCCACAACCTCAATCGAAGAGTTTAAAGTCCCTGTGTGTGTTTCAGCAGAGAGAGAATATCCTATCTGGCTGGTATTGGCCTCCAAAGGTATTGGTATTACTGGTGGACACTCCTTCGTACATAGTGTAAATTCACAACAATCAATGACTGTGTTGTTAGCTGAACTATACGACACATTTTCGTCACTTATCCTACATTGTGTTATATTTGCTATAACAATGTTAATATTATATGCTATCAACATAGCAATCAAATGTCTACATTCACCGGACAGAGATAAAGTTACCTGAGTTAACTTAAAACTACTAACAAATTTGTTAGTGTCAAAAAACAATAATTTGTCACTATGACAACATGTCAACCTATGAATAATACTATTCAGCTTAAAAATATGATTGTTTTCAAAATCTGATAAAGTATCAGAATAGGGAAAAGCACACAACATTAGCTTCCCTATATTTAGCTTTAATAAGGTGTTAACACCATCCAGTATGTCCTTTTTGGTGGTACCAGTACTATTACCTAATAACAGAACCAGTGTGGATGATCTAGTTTTGAGTCTACTATTTTTTTTATAATTTGTTGAAAACTTATATTATGATTACTATGATTCATAAAACTATGGCTAAGGTAATTAAGTAGTATTTTCCCAAAGCCTGACCCTAGTTCATCACAGAATATTACAGTTTTATTAATTTCTTGCATTTGTGTATTATTATCACAGGTAGTTGTTAGAAGAGTCACTGCCGGTGAAGACATGTCAATCAGAGGCTGAGGAAGCGGCGGTTGGTCAGCACAGCTGCATGAGAGATTATTTGTCAGAGACTCATACCTTTCACCAAGTCCAGTAGTTCCCCAGCCTCAAACAATCGTTCATTAACCGCTTGTTTACACTTTCTTAACCTCCGAATTTCGCCGGTGACACTGACATTAGTTTTAGTATTGCCATTTTGTAAAAAAAGATTCTACTGTTACTAGAAGAAAAAATATATTCAATCAAATCTTTTATTACAAAAATTCTGAATAGCCCCTGGAGTCTCAAAAAGCCCCACTTTACGGTACTCTAAAATAATTTTTTTATCATGTCGTCTTCATTAATAAAATGTTGCAGCGAATTTAAATTTGTACTGTGCCCACAACCAAAGCAGACGTCTCGCTTTATAAAATGCGTCACTGGCCATTTTAAATTTTCTTGCCAGTATAATAAAAAGTCGGCCCGCTCGAAATAGTTATCGACATCCAGAAGGATTACCATATCGTATCTACGTAATTTTCTGGAAATGACCTATAACAAATAGAAAATAGCAGATAGTTAATTCAAATATTTTCTGTACATCTACTCAAAAAGGGTTTCAGGACACATGCGCGAAAGACATTTCCGCGCAAGACACCTGCGCGAGTCCCTTTACGCGCCAGGACACTTGAGCGAATGGACATTTGCACAATGATCAGAATATAATGTTTCTGAAAAATTAGCTGAAGAATCGCTTGCCGATTCATCGTGTGTTTATATGCGTGTGGAGTAACGGAAAAATATTTGAAAAAAACTTGGTTTTTTCAATATTACAAGACATTTTAAGAAAAATTCGAAAGATTCCCGTTTTTCCTAAAGATTCTGTCTGCGAATTTTTCAATGTAACATGTGAAAAAAACACAAATTGGTTTTTTTCGTGAAAGAAACAAATTGTTTTTTTCGGCATTTTCAACGCTAGGCGGGCCTCGCCGGCGGCCACTGCTTCCCGAGCGCGCTTGCAGCGCCTTCAACTCGTCGCCTTGCAGGCGCCGCCGCTCCTCGTGGAGCTCCGGCAGCTGCAGGCGCTGGTATAGCCGCAGCTGCGCCGAACGCAGCGCCGCTCTCTGGCGGCGCTCCTCCGTTTGCTCGATGCTATAAAATAAAATTTAATATTTAGTTTATTTACCTACATTCACATTTGTACATTATCCGCGTTTAGGCAACTCTCTACTCAGATAATATCATTATAGGTTACTATCAACGTTATTGTTAGGTACTAAGTTCGTATTAAATACTGTAGGTATTGACGTAAACGCTCGTAATCTGTATAGATATAACTACTCTGGTGCTCCACGCCCTACTTTGCTGGTCCTTTACTTAAGTTGTAGTGAAACTAGTTTTATAATGTAGCTATTATAAAACTAGTTTCACTACAACTTAAGTACTTTTCTTCTCTCTTTACTTCTTACTTAACTTTTAATTCTGGGGTTTTCAAAGTGGGAGGCGCGAGGACCAGCAAAGTAGGGCGTGGAGCACCAGAGTAGTTATATCTATACAGATTACGAGCGTTTACGTCAATACCTACAGTATTTCATACGAACTTAGTACCTAACGATAACGTTGATAGTAACCTATAATGATATTATCTGAGTAGAGAGTTGCCTAAACGCGGATAATGTACAAATGTGAATGTAGGTAAATAAACTAAATATTAAATTTTATTTTATAGCATCGAGCAAACGGAGGAGCGCCGCCAGAGAGCGGCGCTGCGTTCGGCGCTGCGTTCGGCGCAGCTGCGGCTATACCAGCGCCTGCAGCTGCCGGAGCTCCACGAGGAGCGGCGGCGCCTGCAAGGCGACGAGTTGAAGGCGCTGCAAGCGCGCTGGCGGGAAGCAGTGGCCGCCGGCGAGGCCCGCCTAGCGTTGAAAATACCGAAAAAAACTATTTGTTTCTTTCACGAAAAAAACCAATTTGTGTTTTTTTCACATGTTACATTGAAAAATTCGCAGACAGAATCTTTTGGAAAAAACGGGAATCTTTCGAATTTTTCTTAAAATGTCTTGTAATATTGAAAAAACCAAGTTTTTTTCAAATATTTTTCCGTTACTCCACACGCATATAAACACACGATGAATCGGCAAGCGATTCTTCAGCTAATTTTTCAGAAACATTATATTCTGATCATTGTGCAAATGTCCATTCGCTCAAGTGTCCTGGCGCGTAAAGGGACTCGCGCAGGTGTCTTGCGCGGAAATGTCTTTCACGCATGTGTCCTGAAACCCTTTTTGAGTAGATGTACGGAAAATATTTGAATTAACTATCTGCTATTTTCTATTTGTTACAGGTCATTTTCAGAAAATTACGTAGATACAATATGGTAATCCTTCTGGATGTCGATAACTATTTCGAGCGGGCCGACTTTTTATTATACTGGCAAGAAAATTTAAAATGGCCAGTGACGCATTTTATAAAGCGAGACGTCTGCTTTGGTTGTGGGCACAGTACAAATTTAAATTCGCTGCAACATTTTATTAATGAAGACGACATGATAAAAAAAATATTTTAGAGTACCGTAAAGTGGGGCTTTTTGAGACTCCAGGGGCTATTCAGAATTTTTGTAATAAAAGATTTGATTGAATAAATTTTTTCTTCTAGTAACAGTAGAATCTTTTTTTTACAAAATGGCAATACTACAACTAATGTCAGTGTCACCGGCGAAATTCGGAGGTTAAGAAAGTGTAAACAAGCGGTTAATGAACGATTGTTTGAGGCTGGGGAACTACTGGACTTGGTGAAGTACAATGCTGAGAGGTATGAGTCTCTGACAAATAATCTTTCATGCTGCTGTGCTGACCAACCGCCGCTTCCTCAGCCTATGATTGACATGTCTTCACCGGCAGTGACTGTTCTAACAACTACCTGTGATAATAATACACAAATGCAAGAAATTAATAAAACTATCATATTCTGTGATGAACTAGGGTCAGGCTTTGGGAAAATACTACTTAATTACCTTAGCCATAGTTTTATGAATCATAGTTATCATAATATAAGTTTTCAACAAATTATTAAAAAAATAATAGACTCAAAACTAAAAAAACGTTTAAATGTGTAACTTTTAAACCTAAGTACGTTAGGTACTAAGTTCGTATGAAATACTGTAGGTATTGACGTAAACGCTCGTAATCTGTATAGATATAACTACTCTGGTGCTCCACGCCCTACTTTGCTGGTCCTCGCGCCTCCCACTTTGAAAACCCCAGAATTAAAAGTTAAGTAAGAAGTAAAGAGAGAAGTAAAGTAAGTTGTAGTGAAACTAGTTTTATAATAGCTACATTATAAAACTAGTTTCACTACAACTTAAGTACTTTCACTAAAACCTAACAATTATAGGTATAGTTATCAAACACTACTTACGCAATAGCTTCTTGAGCTTGCTCAACTATGAGAGGCCTGGACCTGAAGACAAAAGAAATCTGTATAGGGTAACATAATAAGATCACATTTTCAGCTAAACTGAAATTTTATAAAATAAAATATAATATTTCACATTATTACCATAAAATGACGGAAGCTTTAAAAACGCCCCCAGGATAGCCAGCCCAGACCGTACCATGTTGTTACAACAAGTCACCATAATATCGTTTTGAGAAAGGTGTTTGTTTCAATTTGATAGCGGGTTTACACTCTCGCGCGAGTGACGAGGCGAAGTGCGAGGCGAGGCGCGAGGCGAGAGTAAACCCGCTATGAAAATAACACACCACACCCTACACCAACATCTCACATAATGCTTATTACAACTATAACTAGCCAGTCCTACTTACTCATCGTCCATGATGGCGGTTCCGCGGGCGCAGACACCTTCGCAGCAGTACACTAAAAATAAAAAAATAAAAAATTAATTCTCTTCGCAAAATAGGAATTATAGTTATGAAGCTTTTATTCAATCATCGTCATACCGGACAATCGTGATAAAATCCTTTGATCATCATAGGCGGCATGTAGGTATAGATACAGATCATAGGTCTGTATGTCAAATATAAAAGCCGTTTGAAACTTTCCGAGCTAAAGGTAGGTAGGTACGTAGTATCGTACTCTTCGCTCTCGTAGACGCGGACTACTGTTTTAGATACGTTGACATTGGTTCCCAGGGGAGACTTTCGGACGGGGGGATTTTTAAACGTACTACATTATACAAAAGACTCGAAGAAAAGTCCATGAAAATACCTCAGCCATCGATACTTCAAATACCATACACCCTCCATACGTTATTCTGGCAGACAAAGCATTTGCACTAAACGAATACACAATGAAACCGTTCCAAGGGGAGCCAGAGAGGGGATCTCCAGAAAGAATATTTAACTATCGTCTGTCAAGAGGACGTAAGAGTAGTGGAAAATGCTTTTGGAATAGCAAGCTCGGTTTTCAAGGTTTTAAGGAAACCTATGTTACTATCACCCAGTAAAGCTACAAAAGTAGTTTTGGCTGTTATGCATTTGCACAATTTTTTGCTAAAGAGGTCCAGCCAGAAATACACACCACATGGATCTTTAGACACGGAAACAGTAACTGGAATCACACCAGGTAGTTGGAGAAATGACGGTGATCATTCATCATTACTCCCTCTCACTAATGTACTACGTAGAACTGGTAATGACGCAAAGGAAATACGTTTATATCTCGCTCAACATTTTGCCACTAACGGAACAATACCCTGGCAAAATAGATATTGAAATTAGTAAGATTATTCACCTGCGTAGTGACTGTTGCATCATCTTTATTCCCATCGTCTTGCATAGTATCTGTTGTATAATTTGGTGAACACTTGTCTTGCATGAAATTGAAATCATCAAAACCAAACCATTTTGATACGTAAATACTGTCCCGACCTGTGAACAATCAACCAATAACATATTTAAAATGTATATGTGAATTTTTATTTATGTCTTCTAGCCTGCCTACAAATATTTCAAAACCAAAATCAGCTAAATCGGTCCAGCCGTTCTCGAGTTTTAGTGCGACTAATGGGGATGAAAACTGACAACTTTTGCCACGGGTGTCGCTGGTAACGCTCGGCTCACAGAAAGTTACTTAAGCTGTCAAATTACATACAAAACTTGTTTACAAAAAACTTTGGCCGGTATCTGACAAAAATATGCCGCGTTGTGTTGTAATTGGTTGTAATAACAGTGGAAATCATTCATTTCTTAAAGACTTACGATTAATTATTATATTCTACTGTATGTATTTTTAATGTACATGGGGAAAATAAAATATTGTCTATATTTCTCTTCATTGGCAGTTTTGAAGTTTTTAAAGGTGTAGAGCTAAACACTTTTCTAGGTACGTGAAACTTTTGCAGTTTTTCTGTGGGCACTTGGTATTTAATTATAATTTTTTCACGTATCATATGGTCAACAGCATAAAGCACCATGGCGACATGTTTACAGTGGGCAGTTATTCCACTGCCAGCCACACATTCATATGAAGCCTCTTCAATTTGGCCGCTTGCATGTAATTTTATATTTACCTCATACTGCAGTCTTTTCATAGAGGCTCTGCATAGACCCTTGATATATGTCTGTTCATTAACGGATGCAGCCCTAATCACTACTAAAAATCTAGATTCATATAATTGTAGACCATCATCTGGCTTTTTATCAAACCTGTAATAACAGAGATCAAATTTAAAAAATGCTTTATATTGAAAAGTAAATAGGTAAGAACATTTAAAAGAATGGAAGTTTATTAATCTCATCTTAGCTATTTGTACTTACTCACTGTAATACAGATGAATATGTTGCTTCGTTAGAGAAGGAAGCTTTGTGCTGCTATTAATGTCATGATAACTCTCTGGAGGTGGAAGATCCATCTTAGTATCATCAGTTTCATGCTGCTGAGGTATCCCGAAGTTTAAATTACGATCGAATGTTTCGATTCTGTAACAGATAGATTTAATTTTTAGGTTATATTTGTAGCTCATAAAACATCAAATATGTTGATAAAACTACTGTGTAATTACGTAAAAGTTTGTAATTACTACGATAATTAGGTAATGAACGACATGTCGGCATTTATGAAATTACTTATTTGCCCTTAAAAACAAGAAAATAGGCTGTAAATACCTGCTGACCAGATCCGCTTTTCGGCCTTTTAGTGAAACTCCTCGGTTCTTCAGCTCAGCTTTTAACTGAGGCACAGT
Source organism: Hoplodrina blanda (assembly GCA_949316365.1). NCBI lineage: Eukaryota > Metazoa > Arthropoda > Insecta > Lepidoptera > Noctuidae > Hoplodrina > Hoplodrina blanda. The sequence goes on from OX438564.1 coordinate 12,116,915, forward strand.
CCACGTTGCATACATTGTTCATTAAAATAACAAAAAACACGCTAGTTTTTATTAAAATGATTTAAAACCCCGACAAGACCACGAGATAAAAATGACAGCGCGATGTTATGAGCCTTGCGTTGGCAGCGCCACCTGTTCATAGCTTTGCGATTTCAATCCCATTCTTTTTTATTATATAGATAGTTTAGTTAATTTCTCCGTAAACTTATCATGCAAATACATGTTATTTTTTATATAAAACTAAAAATAATAAAAAATCTGTATCATAATTACCAGAGCCAGTGATTTGGCTTTTAGATATTCTCCATTTTTCTCTTCTGTACGATGATAGGAGCACAGTCATTTTTTTCTTTAACTCCGGCACAGGGATTCCCATTTCACTACTGATTTCTCTCCAAGCATCTTATCTAAGCGATTTATTATGATACGAAGAACTTTTGCTGTTCCACAAAAGTTCTTTCGTACCATATAGCTGAATTAACTTACGGCAACTTTGGTTATCCATAATTATTATTCGGAGCGCAACAAACACAAAAAAATACGACGACCCGTCTCAAATGGCGCGCGCGCCACGACTGATGCGTGGTAAAAAACTGACACCCGACCAGTGGTCTCGAACGTCATAGAGCGAGATCGGTAGAATTGCCAGCGAAAATCGGTATATTTGTACCCAAAATCGGTATTTGACAAAAAAAAATAGAACATTCAATAAAATTCGTTTATTTATTTAAAAAAAACTTACAGACTAATTTGTAACAATCATAATTTTTTTTTATACCAATATTCTTTGGCCATAGCCGCGGTCATCTTCGAATTAATTTCAAAATCGTAACAATTAGCTGTATTAAAGACTCGTTTTGAATGTAATAGACCAGTGATTGATTCAGTAGACAGCCTATTTCGCTGCTTTGTTTCTAAAAGATTAATATGTGAAAATATGCGTTCAACGTTAGCGGATGAATGGGGAAGTGATAAAATATTAAAGATGAAATTAGACAACAATGGAAACATTTGAGTTTCATCGCCACGCTTTAGTAAACTTACTTCATCCCAAAATAGTTCTACATCATTAGGAAATGTTTTGATTTCTTCACAATTTCGTAAAATGCGCCACTCTGTATCAATTTCCTGGAAATCATTGCTGTGAACAATATTGGGAAAGAGCCTACTCACAGGAACTATCGAAGCAGTTTTGCCAATTTTAACCTTTTATTGGGTTATTTTTCAATGGAAACCGCGTGGTTATTTGCTTACAAGCTTCGATATAAAAATCTAGGCATCTGCATTTAAACAAATTTACTTGATCTGAGTTTAGATTTTCTGAACTACGAACTACTACGAAGAACTTAAAAATACTGTGAAATCGTAGAAAAATCGTTATATTTCGGTATTTCGGTAGAACAGAGCCCATATCGGTAGAAATACCGAAAAATCGGTAGGTTCGAGACCACTGCACCCGACGGAACGGACCGCTCCGCGTTCGGGCGCTCCAACGAACACCTTGGCGCGCGTTCCAAACTGGTATCCATTTCGCGCGGCTGGAGCGCCAATGTTCGATCTCTCGGAGCGCGAAGTCGATACGCACCTTAATAGTGTCGTGAAATTATTAGTATCGCGGAGATAATGGCCCTGTCAAAATCAAAGCTGTATTTTATGATGCAAAACGTCGTTGTAGAAATGATGAAATATAAAATAAAAAAAAGGTTATCTCGGAAGAAAAGACGTTGGTGGAATCGAGGATGGGTTGAAAAAAAGCATCTGGGTGCAACACAGTTATTCTCTGAATTGGCAGATGAAGATCCTGATCCTGCGTACCTATTTGTCTGCGATCCAACAAAAAACCACACGTCCACTCTGCGCAGGTGCTGTCGCGACACTAGTTTCGCGTTGCATTTACATGATGAAATTAGTTGCATGACATTAGTTTTACAAAAAATATGCGCATAGCACGAAACTACTCCAGTGTCACAAAAGTAATGCATGCATTGTAAAACTGAACGTTTACACGTGAAATTACTGGTCAAATTAGTGTTATAAAACTAATTTCGCAATGAAAATCCGGCTTAAGTGTTTATCCGCAGTAAAACACGCCAAGCGCGTAAACCCGCACTGGCGTAAAGTCCGGCCGCCACACGCCAAGCGTGTGCGGCCGCACTCTCGTCGCGTTTACGAAAAAGCGTTTCGGCTGTGCGGCCAACACACCAGTTGTGTGGCCAGCCGCACTGGCGATCGGCGTAGCGGAATGTTCGCCCGCAGTCAACGTGTTAACCACTCATTCACTCAAGGCCTATGACAGAAGAATAGACAATCAATTTTATTGTGTCTCATTACGTGAGACTTGAGTACCTAATTAAAATGTAGGTAAGCTTCAACTTTTTAACTGACCCACTCTTTGACAATTCAATTAAAAAATGCCTGTAAATAGTGTAATTGAAATAAATGTTTTGACTTTGACTTTACAAACAACAATATAGCCTACTATGTTTTTAGTTTATGGTCATTCAATATCGGCTATAGTCACAGAAATCTTAATAATAAGGCAATAGAAATGCTATAGTACTAAATTTTATATCGGGACGAGTGTCGCCGGGTCACAGCTACTACTACATAAACAAAAAATAGATACACAATTACACCTACAAATGCACTTTGCATTACTGCTACAAAATTAAACTTTATGCGATGACATTACGCAATATTTTTTATAAACGCATAATGTCAGGGGGCGCGACTCCTGCAGCCAATAAGAAACGTGTGCGAAAAGCAAAAAATGATATTGCGTGCTCACTCTCACTTAAGAATAGTGCAGTGCAAACTATTACGAGCTCATATCGATAAATTATATTTTTCCGTTGAGTGTTAATAATCTCCAAGGAGTCCAGCAACAATACATAATTAATTTTATTGAAAGTATTTCTTTCGTCAACGCCCTTTTAGACGATTTATTTATGAGGAAATGGAATACAATAAAACAATAAGTGTACGTACATTTAGTTTATTATATAATTATACAAATCTTAAAGGCTCTCCAATACTTCACCTTACAGTAAAAAACAGTCGTGTAAAAACAATGACCAAATCAAATAGGATGGATTGTGTATGAACTTAAAATAAAAGGGGGAGGTAGTTAGTGTAGTGGTGGACTATAAATACTTAATAAACTAAACTAATTTTAAAATAACACAATTTAAATTGTTTAGGTTTCATATAACGCTTTCGCTTCTAATTAAATTTAAATTTCGCTTCTAGTCTTAACTAACTATTTGTTAAAATGAAAATGTATGGGATTTCTATATTATGTTGATCAAACAACTCGCCTATAGAATTTACTGTCCTGAAAAATGTAAGAATTTATTTAAAAGTTGTCTTTTTGGGATTAGTTGGATAGCATTTTTAGCAAAATGATTGAGGCGAATATCCATATATTTTTCTAAAACACATTTAATTAATTGAATGACATGATTGTCTATTGGAGACTGGTCATATTGGTAAAAATCAATATCTTCAAATAATTTTAGTCCAACAAAATGACGCATGGTCTTCGTAACAAATTCACTTTTAAACCTTTTATTCGCTATTACTTTGTTGTGAAAGACACTACTTTTTAGCAGAACTTCTGTCTTTTTGCAAATCATTATCACGTCTTTACTAGGTATAAGAAGACCTCCGTTGTCTTTCAGTTTAATAAATTGTGTATGTTCACTTGAATTCTCAGGCTCTATTAATGCAGAAATACAAGTTTCACATTTAATTTTTTTTGTTAAGTAATGGATCACTGATCCAGCTATATATGTGATAACTTCTGATGCAAAATCAGACAAATCACTGATGTTGTAATGTTCATCCTCATCGTCAACAATGTCTTCATCATCCTCATTGTCTGAAAATGGCACCAATGTTGTTAAATTTATTTTGTCAATTGCTGACGTACAGCTCAAAATCGAAACATTTTCTAGTGCCATACAGTTACCACTATCAAAGTCTTTTAGCTCAACGTGTGCAATAAGTTTCTTATATATTGACATAAATTGACGAGCTGTGGGGTTATTATTACAACCACCGTGAGCCCTTATGTGGCCAAAAGTGAGCTCTAAGTGGTCTTGTGAAAATTTATATGCAGGTAAATACTTTAATTTTTTTTCATTTTCTACAAGCCTTATATAAATCTGTTTAAAACTTTCAATGCAAACTAAGAAACCGACAAATCCCGTTTTTTTAACAGACTTCACCACTTCCTGACCGTCGATAAACTTTAATTTTTTTATATAGCTTGCTACTTTGTCGAGAAATAAAAATATGGTATCTTTGTTTCTAAAATAAATAGGTTTTTTAAAATACAATTGATTCATATTTCGCGAGTTTAAAATGTCAAACAGTTTATTGAAATTTCTTAAAAAGGTTGATGTGCCATTAACGTCAGTAAAGTCCGGATGTTTTATTTGAGAGCAAAAATCTAAAGCGGAAGCAACACTATCACTCATAAGTTGAGTCGCTAATCGCACTTTCATTTTTTGGTTTTGAAAAAAAATGTGTCTGCGTCTTAATTTACTTGCTAAATGTAAGTGTTCTTTTTCTTGTAATTTATTAAGTTTTACCAAATTTGACCACTTCACCATTTTTTTTTCATCGTCTATAAATACCTTGCTAGATTCGAATGAATTTCTTACTAGCTTCATCATATGGCAAACGTCTAGAAAGATAAAAACTGGATTTTTTGTTACCGGGTGCGGAAAGTGGGTAACCATTTCTTTTACATCAAATGAACAGCCTAGCTTTATGGCAATTTAGGTAAATACCTAGTTGTAAACATTTTTAGATACAATTTTAAACAACTTTTAGATAAAAAGACATACCAGGATTGTTTACCTTTTTTTAATCACCTAAACAAACGCACCATAGATAGAAAGAAAACAAACACAGTGAAAACTGAAAATGAAAAAGGTTACATCTCATATTTAAATATTAAAAAAAAAACATGATACATTCCAATTTGGTAAAACGAAGTATTAAGCTGAACGTAAATAATTATCGATACAGAATAGTAGTAGCACGTCACTAAATTGCGGCCAACTCATGCGGCTTGTTCCTAGAATTTACGCAAACGGCGATTTTTGTTTATTGCGTATGACTATAATTTCATTGCTGCTTTTAGCAGTAGTAATAGTAGACATGAATAAGCTTAAGCGTTAATGGTTATTGATTTGACAAAAAAATCGTTTTTTGTGATAAATCGTAGTAGTGATAGTGAAAATATTTGATTTGTAGACAAATCAAATATTTTTATTTGCTAAAAAACGACAATATTTCAAAAATTAAGTACTTACATATGAAATGTTATTCCTTTATTTGTTAAGTTACAAGTTTTGGACGAGTTTCCGCAGTTGGATATGCTGCAAAACACCATGTTTACCTCTCCGCGTCTCAAATAACACAAGAAACCGCAACAAACGCTCCGCGTGCACTTGTGTCACAGAACAACTTGTGTACTCCAACACATAAGCGCGGCGACAAGGTCACGCGTCTATGCGACTTCTATTGCCTTATTATTAAGATTTCTGTGGCTATAGTCATCGGACCATACCTACCTACTGCTTAGTTTTACGTGAATTTTATTGATAATAATATCCTGTAATCTGAACAACGACGTAATTTAATATTTTGAGCGACGTAAAACGTCGAACCAACAGTTCTGTAGATCGAATCTAATTTGTAGGTATATGAAACCTACGAAAAAATAGGCACAGGATCACAGGACTCAGTAGCCATGCTAAAAATTTTAATAAAATTAATAGTCCTAACTCCGAAGTACACACCTCAACCAACATACCTATTAAATAGGATCTTTCTTTTTTCATAGTACCTACAATAATTAAGTCTAGTACCTATCAAGTTCATTCTCACCTATTATATCAGCCTTACCTGTCTTCACATCATGTTAGTGTGTGATGGAAATAAGATACAAAGGATAATGAAAATAAAATAAAAAGCTTGAGTCAAAGTTCATAGTTTATTGGGGGAGCATGCACATGCACAGCGCCGCGGCAGCGCTGACACTATGGTTTGTGTTTAGTGAATTTTCAACGTTGTGATCTCTACACTATAAAGTTGAAAATCCACTAAACACAAACCATAGTGTCGGCGCTGCCGATGCCGCGGCGCTGTTTTTAGAGAATAGCACAGCTGTATTCGTTGTGGCACCTTTTTTCTTTACTATATTATGTAAAGTAAGGCATTGGTGTAAAATTACATGTTTTGTGATGTTAGAGGCGTTAGCGTGTAAAGTTATATAATAGGTAGGTCGTTATCATATCATCGCACCCGAAAGAATATTTGGTGACTAAATAATTTTTCGGAAAGTGTGGGTGTGTTAGAAATGAGATTAAAAAAAAAACACGAACAAGTCCGAAAATAAACAAATTCCTTATGCGTAAAAAATGCAGGGGCAGATTGCAATTCTTTTTAGGTAAAAAAGAAACGGAAGGCATACAAAACAACCATACATTTTATCATTTTTATTAATTTAAAAGTTCATTAAAATATGGGAGCTCTATACGAGTCCAATTACAATTACAATCAATTGTAGTTATAGGTCTTGCCAAACTTTGTAGTCATCATGTAGGCGATGCTGGCTAAAGGAGCATCACCCACAGGATGACCAAAGAATGGCAAGACCTATAACAAGGAGCTCGTATAGAGCTCCCTCAATAAAGCCCACGAGGGCGGCGGGCCTCGCCGACGGCCACCGCTTCCAGCCAGCGCGCTTGCAGCGCCCTCAACTCCTCGCCTTGCAGGCGCCGCCGCTCCTCGTGGAGCTCCGGCAGCTGCAGGCGCTGGTACAAACGCAGCTGCGCCGAACGCAGTGCCGCTCTCTGGCGGCGCTCCTCCGTTTGCTCGATGCTGTAAAATAAAATTTAATATTTAGTTTATTTACCTATATTCACATTTGCAAGTACATTATCCGCGTTTAGGCAACTCTCTACTCAGGTAATATCATTATAGGTTACTATCATACTCAGGTAATATCATTATACCTAGGTTACTATCAAAGATAACAGATTTTATTGCGAAAACGTTTAAATGTGTAAAACCTAAGTACGTTACTAAGTTCGTATGAAATACTGTAGGTATGACCTATGACGTAAACGCTCGTAATCTGTAATGTAACTACTCTGGTGCTCCACGCCCCGCTTTGCTGGTCCTCGCGCCTCCCACTTTGAAAACCCCAGAATTAAAAGTTAAGTAAGAAGTAAAGAGAGAAGAAAAGTAATGTAAGTTGTAGTGAAACTAGTTTTATAATCCTAACTAATATTATAAATGCGAAAGTAACTCTGTCTGTCTGTCTGTCTTTTCTTCACGCCTAAACTACTGAACCGATTTGTGTGAAATTTGGTACAGGGTAAGTGTGAACCCCAACAAAGGACATAGGCTACTTTTTATTCGACTTCGACTTCGTCCGCGATAACCGACATAATTATGCGCGGACGAAGTCGCGGGCAAAAGCTAGTGTATTATAAAACTAGTGTAAGTTGTAGTGAAACTAGTTTTATAATACACTAGCTGTCCGCCGCGGTTACACCCGCGTCTTTGGTTACTGCTCCGCTCCCGTAAGTCGTAGCATGATGGTATATAGCCTATAGCCTTCCTCGATAACTAATCTATCTAACACTGAAAGAATTTTTCAAATCGGACCAGTAGTTCCAGAGATTAGCGCGTTCAAACAAACAAACACTGCAGCTTTATAATATTAGTATAGATTATAAAACTAGTTTCACTACAACTTAGTACTTTCACTAAAACCTAACAATTATAGGTATAGTTATCAAACACTACTTACACAATAGCTTCTTGAGCTTGCTCTATGATTAGAGGCCTGGACCTGAAGACAAAAGAAATCTGTATAGGGTAACATAATAAGATCACATTTTCAGCTAAACTGAAATTTTATAAAATAAAATATAATATTTCACATTATTACCATAAAATGACTGAAGCTTTAAAAACGCCCCCAGGGTAGCCAGCCCAGACCATACCATGTTGTTACAACAAGTCACCATAATATCGTTTTGAGAAAGGTGTTTGTTTCAATTTGATAGCGGGTTTACACTCTCGCGCGAGTGACGAGGCGAAGTGCGAGGCGAGAGTCTAAACCCGCTATGAAAATAACACACCACACCCTACACCAACATCTCACATAATGCTTATTACAACTATAACTAGCCAGTCCTACTTACTCATCGTCCATGATGGCGGTTCCGCGGGCGCAGACACCTTCGCAGCAGTACATAACACTAAAAATAAAAAAATAAAAAATTAATTCTCTTCGCAAAATAGGAATTATAGTTATGAAGCTTTTATTCAATCATCGTCATACCGGACAATCGTGATAAAATCTTTTGATCATCATAGGCGGCATGTAGGTATAGATGTTACCGGCAATCTATATAATCCGGTATTCTATACAATACCTAGGCAATGTATAGAATACCTAAAACGGGCAGGTAATGTATGAAATATTATTAATTTTATACTTTACCTAGGTATTCTATACAATACCGAATGCCCAGCCGGCAATGTGTGTAAAAGAGCAGGAAAAGAGGTGACTATTTAGTTTTGGCGTAGCCGACGAAGGCCTGGTCTAGGGAGCCCCGCTGTGCGGGGCTCCTGTTTCTGGGTGGTTTAAAAAAAAACAACCTCGAAGGGGATGGCGGGGTCTTTCAGACCCCGCCATCCCCTTCTAACCTAACCTGTCCGAGTCGGGGTGCCCCAAGTTCCGCGCTCGCTTTGCTCGCTTTAGATGAACCGGTTTGGCTTATGGCAAACTAGTTAGCCTTAAATCGGGTTTGGCGTAACATACAATATTAAGAATTTTAGACCCAAACCAAAAAAAAGGGGTAGGATTGTGACTAACCATTCCTCAGCCAAGTAGGTTACAGTTACTGAGCTAATACCAATTCTAAGATTTACTTGTAAAACCTATGGTTTACCATTATTCGGGCTTTTACAGTATCATATAGACCAAAATCTATTTATTTTACACATTGCCGGTGGACCAGCAGGCTCTCTATACAATCCCTAGGAATTGTATACATTACCTAGGTAAAGTATGTAATGGAGAATAATATTCATAATATTTCATACATTGCCAGTACGCCCCAGGTATTCTATACATTGCCTAGGCATTGTATATAATACCTGAATTATACAGATTGCCGGTAACATAGATACAGATCATAGGTCTGTATGTCAAATATATAAGCCGTTTGAAACTTTCCGAGCTAAAGGTAGGTAGGTACGTAGATACCAAAACAACCTTGAATAGCAAGTAATATTTCGATGTACATAGTGCAACATGTTTTTAAATAATTAGATATAATTTGTAAGGAATAAAAACACACTTACCTATTTATTAGGCCCATTTTTGGATGGTAGGTATATACTAGTACCAACGGTGTCTGTAAATAATAACAATCATTTTTATTGCACAATATAACAATAGCAATAGTGGCTCAAAATTTAAACTCCAAAGAAATGCAGAATTCATACTTACAATTTCTATAATCTGATAACTATAATAAACCACTGAACTCTCAGTTAATATAGTAGTAGTCTATGCACTGAACCACGCGCTCTGACGAATGAAGTTTGATAGTTTTAGCAGTTTTGGTTTGACAATCAAAACTTTTGGTCCGTTTACACACTTTTATATTACGTTTACAATTACTTATCCCGATACCGGTGGGCTATTAATTAATTCATTATTAAATATTTGTATCTATTGTAAACATTTCATTATTAGAAAAATAAAATGAGTAAAACACATTAAAAAACAAACAACTTTGTCGTTCTGTTGAAATTGAAACGTACCAATATTTAGAAATTGAACGGATCCGGAATAATATTATCAAGAACTTAAAAAGTGAATTGATTGGAGATTCTTACATAATATATTGACACGATATACAAATATTTTTTTAAGAGGGTATAAATCGTTTAGAATAATAAATGAAAATTTAAAGATCGTCAAATTGTACAATCCCATTCATAAACAACATTGAGCAACTGAACGAACAATAATACTTAAAATTTTTACCATTTTATAAATGTTTACACTGATATTCTCGTTTATTTTGATGATGAACTTTTTTAAAAAATATATGATGCAGATTTGATTTCAATATTTTAAAATATGGAAAACAAAAATTGGCTCTGTCACTAAGCAAAATATTTATCTCAAACCTAGATAAGAATGATAGTATTTTGAAAAAAAAAGTGAGTAAAGTATACAATCAAACCCTATTGTACAAGGGCTAGACCTTTTTGAAGATAATACCAATAATACTATCTTCCCGTACTATTGTTTTAGTACTTTCGTTATCTAGATGTCAGTGTCAACAAAGGATCGAAAACCCTATTGTACAAGGGCTAGACATTCTGGAAAAAGCTTTACGGAGTACAGACGTTTTGTTTATACTATTATAAATTTTAATTTAATTTGAAAGCCTTAAAAACTACCATTCCCTAGATAGCCTAGCCACACACACACACACACATTATCACACATATGTATATACAGGTACTTTGATATCTTAAATAACACTATTGTGTCACTGTCATTGTTATACTTAATTAACTTTTATAATCTTGATTTCATAAAGAGGACCTAATATAGCATAAACTATACTTTATATAACTATAGTAAAAACTATAATGTGTTACTAAGTAATATTGTATGAGTCGCAGATCAGAATTGTTACCGACTAGCAACACTTTATTTTTTCCATTCGTTCATTGTGTCATTCATTGTATAGACATATTACTTGATTGTGTACTTATAAACTTGTTTGTGGACCTGGACAAAACAATGTATCTACAATACTGAGAAGTTGTTAAATAAAAAAAGAATACCATTATGAAAATTAATTTCAGATTATCTTTGTGAAATAATTGTTTAAAATTCGCCACTATACGCGCGCGCTATGCCAAAGAAAGGAAATAACTCAAATAACCAACTTTTTAAAGCAGCTGGTGGTAGATCTATCGTCTGTAAAAAATTTTCATGCAGGCCTTCTGACTGCGATGAAAATTTGTCTCTTAATTTTTTATTCCATGCCCTATATTGATAAAACCTTCACGAAATATTTAATAACATACGGCTGCTACCGCCATCTATTGACTGTTATAGGATCTACACTAGTACTTACAACTAACGAAGATGAGTTTCCTATAGACGACACTGAGTAGGATTCTAGTGGGGAATAAGGACTGCAATGAAAATTTGTCTCTCTTGATTTTTTTAATTCCATGCCCTATATAATAATGATAAAACCTTCACGAAATATTTAAAACATACGGCTGCTACCGCCATCTATTGACTGTTATAGGAACTACACTGGTATTATAACTAACGAAGACGAGTGTTCTTTTAGACGACACTGAATAGGATTCTAGTGGGGAATAAGATTTATATTTTGAATGAAAGAAGAACCAGTCACAAGAAAAATAATAATCGAATTCTCAAACTATCAACTAGCCTATTGCAAAAGAGGTACTTTTGCAATAGGCTAGTTGATAGTTTCAAGTCAAGCATTAAGAAGTTCAGTATTATTAAGTCCCAATGTTGACGTGTTTGAAATATGTATAAATACTAGGTAACAAACCTAGATAAATTTATAATTTTGGTTTAGAAACGGGACCCTTAGTTTTCATACTTGCCTACATAATCGGGGGGCTCTATTTACATTTTTAAGTCTTGAGAAAAAAATAACTGATATAATGTATAAGTAATTATTTATTTATTTATATTTAATATAAATCGTATGAATATTTCTAAAAAATATCCACACAGTCGACGCAAAATCGAAAAACACAACCGTATGTGAGCGCCCGCACAGTCGACGCAAAATTATGAAACACAACCGTATGTGTTATCCGCACACGCGTAGTAAAACACGCCAAGCGCGTAAACCCGCACTGGCGTAAAGTCCGGCCGCCACACGCCAAGCGTGTGCGGCCGCACTCTCGTCTCGTTTACGAATAAGCGTTTCGGCTGTGCGGCCAACACACCAGTTGTGTGGCCAGCCGCACTGGCGATCGGCGTAGCGAATGTTCGCCCGCAGTCAACGTGTTAAGTGAAAACATTATAGTAACTCAATAAATAAAACGCACTTATGGTACTCACATTTACAAAATTGAAATAAATGATATTAAATTATACAATACTAGCCAACACTTTCAGTGTAGGTACTTATTCGTTAGATGATTGTGGTACGTGAAAAAGAAAAAGAGAGATATTCGTACTGATAACGGTAACGGTTATTCAGGTCGACAAAAAAGAGGGTAAGAAACATCATTCTCTCAAAAAACAATCCTATTTAGTGAGCCCGAATGGCTGTGGAGCAAGACTAGCATTTAGTCAAGCATTTTTGTCCGTGATAGGTATAATTATCTAACTTATTTACTTTACTTTTGTAACTGATTATGTCATTACATAATCAGTTACAAAAAAAACATTCGTCGGGTGGATAGTGTTCATACACAGCAAAATTACACAATGAGCACCAAAAAAAGTTACTGAAAAATAAATTTGTTATGAAATGAAATGAATTATTGTAAATAAAATGTTGCACCGAATTTGAATTAATGTTGTGCCCACAACCAAAGCAGACGTCTCGTCTTATGAAGTGCGTCACTGGCCATGGCCAATTTAAATTCTCCTGCCAGTATAATAGAAAGTCGGCCCGCTCGAAATAAGTGTCGACATCGACATATTGATTGATTACCATATTGAATTTTCTGAAAATGACCTGTAACAAATAGAAAATAGCAGATAGTTAATTCGAATATTGTCTGTACATCTACTCAAAAAGGGTTTCAGGACACCATGCGCGAAAGACATTTCCGCGCAAGACACCTGCGCGAGTCCCTTTACGCGCCAGGACACTTGAGCGAATGGACATTTGCGCGACTAGAGCTTTGAAGCGTGCTAAATCACTTTTCTGTGGATCAGGAATTCAGAATATAATGTTTCTGAAAAATTAGCTGAAGAATCGCTTGCCGATTCATTAGACGAACCCTGTACATCGATTAATCTTAAAGAAATTGAATCTGTATGTAAAAATAGGGATGACTCATATGTAATTTAACTTCTTCAACTAGACCGCCTTATTGTGAACATACAATGTTTGAACCTTCAAATAGCTATTCAAATGTACTAATAGAACCCCAACCTTCCACTAGTAAACATTCACCTTTTTTTATATTCGCCTCCAGCCAATCAAAACCTTTCCATTTTAAGAAGCGGTATTAGAACAAGAGGAGGAATGAGACGAAATATATATAGGTATTAAAATATGTACTTAAAAATCAAAGAGTAGTCTTACAGGATAATAAAGTATCACTGACTGATTTGGAAGAAAAAAGTGAGGGTAATGATGACATAATGAACGAAATGAGAAATGTATTTGAAGATATAGATAAAGAAGAAAAACCGAAAGCAAAACTCCTCTGAAAAGGTATTAACTAAAGACGACCTTATTAAGATGCTGGAATTTGAAGATGACGACTTAGAAGAAGAAAATAGCCGGGAAAATGTATCAGATGATTGCTTATATTCTGACGCGAGTGAAGACGCGACGCAATTGTATGAAATGGTATTTGTGTTTTGAAATGGAAAGACCGGTGGGACGTTCTAAAGATTTCATCCTAACATGGATCTGACATGACTAGCATTACGAATCTACGTGGTGAAACGGTTTAAAAACCTGAAGTTATAGTTAAATATAATAGATACATGGGTGGTATAGATCACCACAATCAAATGCTGGCATACTATTCATGTGAGCATAAGACCATACATTGGTATAAGAAGTTAGGGGTGCACGTATTCCAGCAAATGTTGTATAATTCGTACACGCTGTACAACATGTTTTCGACAAAGAAAAGTTTTTATGATTATAGGCTTGAAATCATAATGAAATTGTTAAATACTGATATAGAAATCCAACATGGCGGACGCCAAATTATGGATTGGATTTGGATTTTGACTTTATTTTCGGCATCAGCACCCCCGAAAACCATGGACACGACGACACCCATGACGCATATTTTGAAAAAAAATTCGGCCGCCATCTTGGATTTGAATTTTGAACTCAATTACGGCATTAGCACCCCCGAAAACCATGGACACGACACCCATGACGCATATTTTGTAAGATTTTGCGGCCGCTATTTTGACCTCATTTTCGGCATCAGCATCCCCGAAAACCATGGACGCGACGCGACTCCCGTATAACACTAACCAGCTGATAAAAGCCGTTATGAATTTTATCTAATAGATAAAGTAATGCCTGTATGGAACCTTATTTCAAGAATTTTGCCCATTATACTTTATAAACATATATTTCGCCCATATCTGCACTCGCGCTAGTGTATTCGCGGAAATATCTGTCGTGCAAGTGTAGGCGCGCAAACGTCCATTCGCGCAAGTGTCCTGGCGCGCAAAGGGACTCGCGCAAGTGTCTTGCGCGGAAATGTCTTTCGCGCAAGTGTCCCTCAAAAAGTAGGTATAAATAGACTACATACTCGTACATTGGAAAAGAATCTGGATTTTTTTGATTCACATTCAGAGAATAGTTTATTAAAAAACCATGCATAACAGACTGCTTAACACAGCCAGTATCTGTTTTATAATGGATTTAAACAAAATACCTAATTAAAAAAATGATGATTTTGTGAGTGAAAGACGATTAACAAAAGGTATTTATATGGCAGAGGTGAGTGGCAACGCAGGGAGGGGTCGCCCTAGGAAGACCTACACTGACCTGATTGGTGAGGTTCTTCAGAAAGGTAAGGTGCGGAGTACTCGTAACTGGCGTGCTTGTATGACGAGATGTATGAACGTAAATGAGGCGAAAGGAGAATGTAAGGATCGTAGCAGGTGGCGTTCCCTGGTTTCTGCCTTCAGTTTATGTGTGTGTGACCAAATAAAAAAAAGTAGGTGTAACAGGTTTGACTAAACAAACACTATATTTAACTGATGTAGACGTTGTTTATTACTTAGATTAAAATTCCAAAATACTTGTGGATATCTAGTACAGTACAGGGAGCGGGACCCCGTGCGTGCGCTAGTAAGTACTGGTTCTCAGAGCTGTCCAACCAGAGAGGTTGAAGCAGACCGAGAGCGCAGCGGATACTGCTTAGTGCGTTTTTTTTTTCGGATTGGCATCTCGCAGGTCAACCTATGAGGTTGTCGGCTGCTTAACCGGGCAATCCTGTGGTGCCTTAAAGAAAATTAAGGCCTCCAGCCAGGGCTTAAAACAACTTACAAACTAAGCGACTACACGCTAAGGGCACCCCTGTGGGGTACGAGCCTCGGCTTAGGGCGTCGCTGGGGGAGGGGCAGCAAAGGGACAGGCTGGATCGGATTATTATTATTTAGGGACGAATTTAAAGCTACAGGCTCAGCGACGCGGGCTGGCACTAGCAAGGGACGGGGCGGAGACGGACAAGGGCGTCGCGACGGACCTCGGCGTGCTTAGTGGTGATCTTCTCTTCACCCCAAGTTTGGGGCGCGAGGAGTCGGTGTCGGGGCTGTATGCCCCTTGCCCGAGGCAGCGGGATCGCGGTCCCTAAAAATAGGGACCGGGCGTTTGGTTTACCTCCCCCCTCCCGGCGGGGAGGGGGGGGTATGTTTGCACCTAGGCGCTTGCGGGGGGCTCCTGCCCCCGGCGCACGTCAGTGTCCGTGGTGTGTGATCGTGGGAACGCCCTAAGTTCTTTGCGGCGCCCGTGCGACCAGGCCCCTGCCGGGTGAGATCCCTGGTGACCCAGGGAAGGCCCAGCAAAGGTCGATCAAGCAACAAGGGCGCCGGTTTTGGTTGGCGCTCACCCACGATGGAGGCTTTACCGCGCCCTCTACTACGTAATCAGATCGGGCCGATAGCGCAGCAGGGGGCGGGACGTTGTGTGTGGCGAGCGATTTGTTGGTGTGTGTGCATCGCTCGATGGGTTGGCATATGTGTGTTTATATGCGTGTGGAGTAACGGGAAAATATTTGAAAAAAAACTTGGTTTTTTTCAATATTTAAGGACATTTTAAGAAAAATTCGAAAGATTCCCGTTTTGTTCCAAAAGATTCTGTCTGCGAATTTTTTCAATGTAATTTGTGAAAAATACGGAAAAAAACCGCAAATTGTTTTTTTCGGCATTTTCAACGCTAGGCGGGCCTCGCTGGCGGCCACTGCTTCCCGCCAGCGCGCTTGCAGCGTCTTCAACTCGTCGCCTTGCAGGCGCCGCCACTCCTCGTGGAGCTCCAGCAGCTGCAGGCGCTGGTATAGCCGCAGCTGCGCCGAACGCAGCGCCGCTCTCCGGCGGCGCTCCTCCGTTTGCTCGATGCTATAAAATAAAATTTAATATTTAGTTTATTTACCTACATTTACATTAAATGTTAAAACGCGGATAATGTACAAATTTTGTACCGCGTTTAGGCAACTCTGTACTCAGATAATATCATTATAGGTTACTATCAAAGATTACACAGAAAAAAAAAACGTTTAAATGTGTAACTTTTAAACCTAAGTACGTTAGGTACTAAGTTCGTATGAAATACTGTAGGTATTGACGTAAACGCTCGTAATCTGTATAGATATAACTACTCTGGTGCTCCACGCCCTACTTTGCTGGTCCTCGCGCCTCCCACTTTGAAAACCCCAGAATTAAAAGTTAAGTAAGAAGTAAAGAGAGAAGAAAAGTAAAGTAAGTTGTAGTGAAACTAGTTTTATAATAGCTACATTATAAAACTAGTTTCACTACAACTTAAGTACTTTCACTAAAACCTAACAATTATAGGTATACATAGTTATCAAACACTACTTACACAATAGCTTCTTGAGCTTGCTCAACTATGAGAGGCCTGGACCTGAAGACAAAAGAAATCTGTATAGGGTAACATAATAAGATCACATTTTCAGCTAAACTGAAATTTCATAAAATAAAATATAATATTTCACATTATTACCATAAAATAGCTAAAGCTTTATAAACGCCCCCAGGGTAGCCAGCCATGTTGTTACAACAAGTCAGTTTTGAGAAAGGTGTTTGTTTCAATTTGATAGCGGGTTTACACTCTCGCGCGAGTGTTTAACCTGAAATGTACGTTAATATACATATCTGCCAACATCATTATCACACCACAAACTCACCATTCTAAATTGACTAGCAGTCAAACGGTCACTCCTATGAGTAGTATATAAATCATTTTCATGCTGTCCTACAGTGGACATTTCAATCAAAGCAATGTTTTCTGGTGACTTTTGGAATTCTGCTAACCGTTCTTCACACTGTATTTTCAACTGTGCTTCGTCAATATCAATAGGATCACAAGCTTCAGGTCCATAGTGCTTATCTGGTTTGGTTTTCCCTCTTGGAGCAAATAATCATTTGCGTGTCGAAGATTGCTGGCGTATTCTGCATTGTTCCTTCTGTTTCATGTATTTTTTTAAATGTGTACCTGAGCTCTGAGGTTTGCTTCTTCCATGCAGTTTCATGCCATTTGTGTCCATTAGCTAGCGATAGGCCTGAAAACATATTTTTAAATGTTATATTCCGAGAAAAAGACGTGTTGCATATTGCATATAAATTGGTTAAATAAGGGCAGGAGAATGATGATATTCCATAGCCATAATCAAAGAATTTCTTACTGGTTCTAATAATTTCCAGGTGAGCTCGCTGGCTGGGGTGAATGTACAAATCTTTGAGAAGGTCCAGGTGAGAATACTGGCGGAGGTATATTGTCTGGTAATTCTTTGCTCATCTTCAATCATCAGATTCAACTATTTTTAAGAATTCAATTATGGGAAGACGGTTGGAACAGGGGACTTTGAATATCCCAGCAGGAAATACGCTAGCAGGCGATGAAGGTGGACGTATTTTGCCATATTATGTAATTGTTGATGAAGCATTTGGACTATCCAAAAACATTTTGCGACCTTACGCTTTTTTTTTTTTAGAGAGGTTTGAACATAGTTAAAAAAGTATTTTAATTATCGCCTTACTAGAGCTCGCCGATTCGTTGAATGTACGTTCGGAATTAGTAGCCAATAAATGGCGTATTTTACACTGACCTTTAGATGTTAACAGGGACTTTGTGACAGTATTATTAAAGCCTGTTGTACCCTTTATAATTACGTTCATGTTCATGACGGGATTGAGTTCACAGATACCGTTTACAACTGTCCACTAACTGATTTTATAACAGCAATAATTCTGCTATGTCATCTGGTAATGATATTAGACAGTATTTGTGCAGTTATTTTGTTAGCCCACAAGGTTCTCTGTCATAGCAATATGATAAAATATAAGTTTTTTTACACAGTTGCATCACTTTCGCCGCTTTTCTTCGAGTATTTTTATAATCTTCCGCGCTTAAATCATAAAGCAATAGGTGCTGAGACACCAATGTAATTAAAATTTCATCTTCTTTGGTAAACATCTCAGAAGCCATTTTTATAAAAAGTAACCTCATAATACAGCGACACTGCAAGCGCGGCTGAGCGACTGACGATAACACGGGCGTCTGATAACGCGGTCACAGCGGCACTGACGCGACGCCGAATTAGTGTAGCTGCGCTTGAATAGTGTTCCCGTTCCCTTGAATTTCATACATTTGCATAGAACATCTATCTGTCGCTCTGTCGCGGCGTCAAAGACGCGGTGCCACTATAGATACAGATACTATGCTATAGATAGACGCTCGCTTCCAAATTCTACCTTTACCTTTAAGGATAGGTCACTAAAAAAAAAAACACCCTATATTATACAACCCTATAATTATAGTAAAAGCAAAATATTAGGTATAAATATGATAACATAATAATAATAAAGGCAATTGCGGGTACTTACATGCATTTTTCTTTTCTTCAGCCGACATTTCTCCCCACCTCGCAATACCCACTAGTTCCATTGTAACTTCGTCCCATTTTTTTTTAATTGACGTCCAAATATCCTTTACATAATTTATTATACAGGATAGGTCTTTTTTCCACCTCGTCAATTAGTTTTTCAACGAGTTCTTCGTCTGTAAACATGATGGGACGTGTTTACGCTCTGAACGCTCGGATCAAAGTAAGGTACATCGCTAACATTGCTAGACAGTTTTGTCGTTGATGTGCGCGCTCGCAATACATTTCAAAGGAAAGCCGACAGAGGGTGTTATTGCTGCTCTCTCGAGTCTATCTCGTACTTCGTCGTCCAAGGCCTCATAATGTTCTATAGGCATGGTCATTGCTTCCAATGCTTCTCTCTCGAGTCTATCTCGTTCTTCGACGTCCAAGGCCTCATAATGTTCTATAGGCATCAAATAGGGACCCAGCGAAATGTAGTCATCGAGCAAAACAAACGGTTTATCGGTAATCGGCTGGTGTTGCGTGGCGTCCAGCTGCTGTACAGGCGAGCCGTGGTCCGAAGGCGTGGGTGACGCCTGATCAACCTTATAGTTGGGTCTGTAATCACTAATAAGTGAAATGTTAGAAAAGAACTTCCAATACTCTTAAGGCATTAACGAGGTTTATTTTTTATATTCAATGTACTCGTATTTCACATTCTGGTAAGCAAAACAAATTCAATTGTCCACTAACTGATTTTATAACAGCAATAATTCTGCTATGTCATCTGGTAATGATATTAGACAGTATTTGTGCAGTTATTTTGTTAGCCCACAAGGTTCTCTGTCATAGCAATATGATAAAATATAAGTTTTTTTACACAGTTGCATCACTTTCGCCGCTTTTCTTCGAGTATTTTTATAATCTTCCGCGCTTAAATCATAAAGCAATAGGTGCTGAGACACCAATGTAATTAAAATTTTATCTTCTTTGGTAAACACCTCAGAAGCCATTTTTATAAAAAGTAACCTCAAAATACAGCGACACTGCAAGCGCGGCTGAGCGACTGACGATAACACGGGCGTCTGATAACGCGGTCACAGCGGCACTGACGCGACGCCGAATTAGTGTAGCTGCGCTTGAATAGTGTTCCCGTTCCCTTGAATTTCATATATTTGCATAGAACATCTATCTGTCGCTCTGTCGCGGCGTCAAAGACGCGGTGCCACTATAGATACAGATACTATGCTATAGATAGACGCTCGCTTCCAAATTCTACCTTTACCTTTAAGGATAGATCACTAATAAAAAAACACCCTATATTATACAACCCTATACAGGCTATAAGGGTAAACACCGTTGTCACTAAAACCATAGGTAGTTGATTTAATTATAAAAATGTTTATCTGAATTTAAAAATAAATAAACGAATTTTTCTTTTAAAAATTCAACAAAATTTCTGTCCGACACTGTCCGTAAATTCATGGATACTATGCGCCCGAGTTACGTAATCACTACAAAGGGCGTTGACCTGCTGCACTGGGCGTCCGTTATAACTACCTACATAAGTTTTAACTAATTACATCATTGTAATAAAAACACAATACACGTAACCTGTGATGTAACTTTCCCTTCATACTTTTCCTGGCTTAGGACAGGCAAATATACCCACTTGTGTTGCTTGACGAGTCCAGATGTTAGTTAGATTTAACAACAAAGAAAATAAATAAAATACAAACAACTGGGTAGGTATTTTTGGCGTATTTAAAAGTTAATCACATTTTTATCTACAGTTTCATTAAAAATTACTGGTTTTATTTACACTGATTAAATATCTACACTGATTGAATTTACTTTTACACTTACCTACATTAATCTCAAAAGCTGTTCAAAATGGGATCCATTTACGGCCACGCATGCCTCCGCACGTTTTCTTAAATTGTTTCGCACTCTAGGAAGCACAACAGAGTCATTTTTTAGGTCTCTAAACGCACTACGAATCCGCATTTTGAGTTCCGACGTATTACGGAACTCAGTGGCATACACCCGGCGCTTCATTTCTCCCCACAGATAAAAGTCCAGAGGTGTAAGATCTGGCGAGTGCGCGGGCCATGCCACTGGCCCTCCACGGCCAATCCATCGCCCAGGAAACTCTTCATCTAGCATAGCCCTAACTTGCAGCTGAAAATGTGCAGGGGCACCGTCATGTTGGTAGTAAAGGTTTCTCAGGGAACGAAGAGGCACATTTTGCAACATCCTGTCGAACACGTGTCTTAAAATAGCCATGTACGACTGTGCATTTAAATGCCCGTCAATAAAATAGGGTCCGAGAAGGTTTCCATCCAGAATTCCTGCCCACACGTTTACGGAAAAACGATGCTGATAACTGTTTTGCCGTACGCGGTGTTCATTTACCCGGCTCCAGTAATGTTCATTATGAACATTGTAAATGCCCGACCTCGTAAACATTGCTTCATCCGTAAATAAACTGGAAACGTTATCAAAATTTTGGATTAGCCATTGTGAGAATATCATCCGCGGTATGTGATCGTTTTCATTTAATTCTTGAACTGGCCGAAAATAATATGGATGTTGACCGTCGACATGTAGAATTTTCCATACAGTCCAGTGGGAAACATCAAAAATACAGGCTGCCCGCCTCGTACTCTCCTCTGGGTTCTCCGCGAAGAAACTCAGTATGCGTTCTTGAAGGTCAACTGGCAGCTGCTGGTTGCCACGCCCCTGAGCATGGGCCGGCACGGTGAACTGGCCATAGGTACGTAACCTTTGAGTAGCCGCCAACATCGTTTCCCGATTCGGCACGGGTTGTCCAGGGAATAACTCTGCGTACATTCTTCGAGCTTCGTTCAGGTTATCACCCGACGCAGCGTAAACCCGAACCATTTCTGTCCACTGTTCGTTATACGTTGTACGACATAATCACTACACAACACTAGCTACACACTTGCGCGAAAAATGAGCGGTCGTGCGCGGGCGGCGGCGGCGCGGGCGCTGCACTGCGCTGCGAGCAAGCAGTGACGTGACGCGCGATCGATACCGAGGCTGCGGGCAGACTGAGGCTTGTGGACGGTGTGGGAGGGGACGCGGACCGGCGCGCGCGCGGCGTGCGGCTAGCTAGGTTGATCTAGCGTGTGTTCCTGCGCTCCGTCCTCTTTGTAGGGTGAAGTAATTTTAAGGAAAAATGGAGATTTTACTTAAAAAAAAAATGTTATTTTTTTTTCATTGAATTTACGTTCTATAAGTAAAACCAAACCACTGGTTTTAAGGATAACGGTGTTTACACTAACACTCTGTATAGTAAAAGCAAAATATTAGGTATAAATATGATAACATAATAATAATAAAGGCAATTGCGGGTACTTACATGCATTTTTCTTTTCTTCAGCCGACATTTCTCCCCACCTCGCAATACCCACTAGTTCCATTGTAACTTCGTCCCATTTTTTTTTTAATTGACGTCCAAATATCCTTTACATAATTTATTATACAGGATAGGTCTTTTTTCCACCTCGTCAATTAGTTTTTCAACGAGTTCTTCGTCTATAAACATGATGGGACGTGTTTACGCTCTGAACGCTCGGATCAAAGTAAGGTACATCGCTAGCATTGCTAGACAGTTTTGTCGTTGATGTGCGCGCTCGCAATACATTTCAAAGGAAAGCCGACAGAGGGTGTTATTGCTGCTCTCTCGAGTCTATCTCGTACTTCGTCGTCCAAGGCCTCATAATGTTCTATAGGCATGGTCATTGCTTCCAATGCTTCTCTCTCGAGTCTATCTCGTTCTTCGACGTCCAAGGCCTCATAATGTTCTATAGGCAGCAAATAGGGGCCCAGCGAAATGTAGTCATCGGGCAAAACAAACGGTTTATCGGTAATCGGCTGGTGTTGCGTGGCGTCCAGCTGCTGTACAGGCGAGCCGTGGTCCGAAGGCTTGGGTGACGCCTGATCAACCTTATAGTTGGGTCTGTAATCACCAATAAGTGAAATGTTAGAAAAGAACTTCCAATACTCTTAAGGCATTAACGAGGTTTATTTTTTATATTCAATGTACTCGTATTTCACATTCTGGTAAGCAAAACAAATTCAATTGTCCACTAACTGATTTTATAACAGCAATAATTCTGCTATGTCATCTGGTAATGATATTAGACAGTATTTGTGCAGTTATTTTGTTAGCCCACAAGGTTCTCTGTCATAGCAATATGATAAAATATAAGTTTTTTTACACAGTTGCATCACTTTCGCCGCTTTTCTTCGAGTATTTTTATAATCTTCCGCGCTTAAATCATAAAGCAATAGGTGCTGAGACACTAATGTAATTAAAATTTCATCTTCTTTGGTAAACACCTCAGAAGCCATTTTTATAAAAAGTAACCTCAAAATACAGCGACACTGCAAGCGCGGCTGAGCGACTGACGATAACACGGGCGTCTGATAACGCGGTCACAGCGGCACTGACGCGACGCCGAATTAGTGTAGCTGCGCTTGAATAGTGTTCCCGTTCCCTTGAATTTCATACATTTGCATAGAACATCTATCTGTCGCTCTGTCGCGGCGTCAAAGACGCGGTGCCACTATAGATACAGATACTATGCTATAGATAGACGCTCGCTTCCAAATTCTACCTTTACCTTTAAGGATAGGTCACTAAAAAAAAAAACACCCTATATTATACAACCCTATAATTATAGTAAAAGCAAAATATTAGGTATAAATATGATAACTTAATAATAATAAAGGCAATTGCGGGTACTTACATGCATTTTTCTTTTCTTCAGCCGACATTTCTCCCCACCTCGCAATACCCACTAGTTCCATTGTAACTTCGTCCCATTTTTTTTTTAAATTGACGTCCAAGTGTCCTTTACATAATTTATTATAAAGGATAGGTCTTTTTTCCACCTCGTCAATTAGTTTTTCAACGAGTTCTTCGTCTGTAAACATGATGGTACGTGTTTACGCTCTGAGCGCTCGGATCAAAGTAAGGTACATCGCTAACATTGCTAGACAGTTTTGTCGTTGATGTGCGCGCTCGCAATACATTTCAAAGGGAAGCCGACAGAGGGTGTTATTGCTGCTCTCTCGAGTCTATCTCGTACTTCGTCGTCCAAAGCCTCATAATGTTCTATAGGCATGATCATTGCTTCCAATGCTTCTCTCTCTCGAGTCTATCTCGTTCTTCGACGTCCAAGGCTTCATAATGTTCTATAGGCATCAAATAGGGGCCCAGCGAAATGTAGTCATCGAGCAAAACAAACGGTTTATCGGTAATCGGCTGGTGTTGCGTGGCGTCCAGCTGCTGTACAGGCGAGCCGTGGTCCGAAGGCGTGGGTGACGCCTGATCAACCTTATAGTTGGGTCTGTAATCACCAATAAGTGAAATGTTAGAAAAGAACTTCCAATACTCTTAAGGCATTAACGAGGTTTATTTTTTATATTCAATGTACTCGTATTTCACATTCTGGTAAGCAAAACAAATTCAATTGTCCACTAACTGATTTTATAACAGCAATAATTCTGCTATGTCATCTGGTAATGATATTAGACAGTATTTGTGCAGTTATTTTGTTAGCCCACAAGGTTCTCTGTCATAGCAATATGATAAAATATAAGTTTTTTTACACAGTTGCATCACTTTCGCCGCTTTTCTTCGAGTATTTTTATAATCTTCCGCGCTTAAATCATAAAGCAATAGGTGCTGAGACACCAATGTAATTAAAATTTTATCTTCTTTGGTAAACACCTCAGAAGCCATTTTTATAAAAAGTAACCTCAAAATACAGCGACACTGCAAGCGCGGCTGAGCGACTGACGATAACACGGGCGTCTGATAACGCGGTCACAGCGGCACTAACGCGACGCCGAATTAGTGTAGCTGCGCTTGAATAGTGTTCCCGTTCCCTTGAATTTCATACATTTGCATAGAACATCTATCTGTCGCTCTGTCGCGGCGTCAAAGACGCGGTGCCACTATAGATACAGATACTATGCTATAGATAGACGCTCGCTTCCAAATTCTACCTTTACCTTTAAGGATGGATCACTAATAAAAAAACACCCTATATTATACAACCCTATACAGGCTATAAGGGTAAACACCGTTGTCACTAAAACCATAGGTAGTTGATTTAATTATAAAAATGTTTATCTGAATTTAAAAATAAATAAACGAATTTTTCTTTTAAAAATTCAACAAAATTTCTGTCCGACACCGTCCGTAAATTCATGGATACTATGCGCCCGAGTCTGGCTTAGGACAGGCAAATATACCTACCTTGTGTTGCTTGACGAGTCCAGATGTTAGTTAGATTTAACAACAAAGAAAATTAAAAAAAAATACAAACAACTGGGTAGGTATTTTTGGCGTATTTAAAAGTTAATCACATTTTTATCTACAGTTTCAGTAAAAATTACTGGTTTTATTTACACTGATTAAATATCTACACTGATTGAATTTACACTTACCTACATTAATCTCAAAAGCTGTTCAAAATGGGATCCATTTACGGCCACGCATGCCTCCGCACGTTTTCTTAAATTGTTTCGCACTCTAGGAAGCACAACAGAGTCATTTTTTAGGTCTCTAAACGCACTACGAATCCGCATTTTGAGTTCCGACGTATTACGGAACTCAGTGGCATACACCCGGCGCTTCATTTCTCCCCACAGATAAAAGTCCAGAGGTGTAAGATCTGGCGAGTGCGCGGGCCATGCCACTGGCCCTCCACGGCCAATCCATCGCCCAGGAAACTCTTCATCTAGCATAGCCCTAACTTGCAGCTGAAAATGTGCAGGGGCACCGTCATGTTGGTAGTAAAGGTTTCTCAGGGAACGAAGAGGCACATTTTGCAACATCCTGTCGAACACGTGTCTTAAAATAGCCATGTACGACTGTGCATTTAAATGCCCGTCAATAAAATAGGGTCCGAGAAGGTTTCCATCCAGAATTCCTGCCCACACGTTTACGGAAAAACGATGCTGATAACTGTTTTGCCGTACGCGGTGTTCATTTACCCGGCTCCAGTAATGTTCATTATGAACATTGTAAATGCCCGACCTCGTAAACATTGCTTCATCCGTAAATAAACTGGAAACGTTATCAAAATTTTGGATTAGCCATTGTGAGAATATCATCCGCGGTATGTGATCGTTTTCATTTAATTCTTGAACTGGCCGAAAATAATATGGATGTTGACCGTCGACATGTAGAATTTTCCATACAGTCCAGTGGGAAACCTCAAAAATACAGGCTGCCCGCCTCGTACTCTCCTCTGGGTTCTCCGCGAAGAAACTCAGTATGCGTTCTTGAAGGTCAACTGGCAGCTGCTGGTTGCCACGCCCCTGAGCATGGGCCGGCACGGTGAACTGGCCATAGGTACTATCGACAAAACTTCCGCATGCTCACCTTTAAGGCGATAATCGCATGGCACGGCTCTCGACTCGATCGCCGTATGCATGCGTTTTGACCAATAGGAAGCGAATTTTAGTTGTGTTCGTCGTAACACAATGATGTGTAGAAGTGGACACTCACACTAGTGTGCAGGGGCGCACATTAATAAGCTGTGTCCCTCGTTTTGTGAAATGTTTTTCAATGGTAACAAATTCTAATTGTCGGTTCGGTTTCAAACTACGATATGGCCCGCGTGAGCTCTTTTATAAATATTATTGTTGACAAGAAGTTATTTCGTACTCATAATAATATACTTATTATGTTTGATTTAGAAAATGTGTTATTGGTATTATTATTTAATTAGTATCAACCTTCCACAAAAATAATTATTTCGTACTAAGATAATAATGTAAACAGCTACTAGTGACTCGCCCCAGCTTTGCACGGGTGTTACAAATCACTAAAACGTTCGGTTTTTCTCTAATATAACATAAATACCTATACACCTAAATCTCTATGAACTCTGTATAATAGTAGATAAAATCCCACGAAAATCAGTACAGCAGTTTTTGAGACGCGGCGCGGCGGGCCGCAGGGGGGCTGTTTTATTTTATTTAACCGACTTCAAAAAAAGGAGGAGGTTATCAATTCGTCTGTATTTTTTTTTTATGTTTGTTAGCTCCTAACTTGCGACTGGGTGAACCGATTTTCATGATTCTTTTTTTATTTGAAAGCTGGTGTTTCTCGTGTGGTCCCATTGTCACCATTTCAATATCTGATGATGAACTTCGGAGATATGGAATGGAACTCCTCATAGAATCACAGCAGCAATATCGTAACAAGTGAAATTGCTTTGTTTATACGTGTAGTCGATGACTGACTGAAGGAAAGGGGGGGGGGTACGTCAACCCCCCTCCTACCAGTTTCCAAAATTAAATATATCGTGTGAGGTATTATTTGAAAGGGCTTTTTGTAAGGATTTTAAACATTAATACACAAGCACTACAAAGTGAAAAATAAAAAGCTATTTTACAAAAAAAGATAACCGCCTTCAAAAACTACAAAATCAAAATAACTTTAGTTTTGGAAGTCGGTGGCAATACTTACCTACATAACAAAAAAAAACCAAAGCCGCCGACTTCCAAAACTAAAGTTATTTTGATTTTGTAGTTTTTGAAGGCGGTTATCTTTTTTTGTAAAATAGCTTTTTATTATATGTAAGGATAAGAATTTTATCCGCTTGAACATTCTATTCTTATAGAGCATTTAATACCGGAGAATTGAAAACAAATATTGGCTAATAAAATACACGTTTTTAGTTTATATTAACTCAATAAAAAACTGTTTAGAATTATTTTATTAGCACGCTTTCATTAGTTTCATCTGTAACTAACTCTATTAGAAAATATTGGAAATTCTACCTCCATGGGTAACAAAGTGTTTTTTTAAATTATTATTTATTTTAGGTAGGTAGTTATTAAATATTTTCATTTATATGTATAGTAAGAGATTTTTGTTTTAAAGTTAGTCTTAGTGTGATATATGCACTGGTTGCTTGTGGGTTCTTTAACTGGTTGCTTGTGGGATTTGCCTTTTTTTTTCAGAAAAAAAAACAACAACTTTAATTACCTATAATTTATTTTATAACTATGCATCTTTTCAAGATTGTCCAAGAAAACATAACAGATATATATTGAAAAAATTACATAGAAAGAAAGAAAGAAAAACTGTTTATTTACACGAAAATGACACACATAACATAAGAAAACTTTTATACAAAAGCAAAATAAAAACAAGTTGGTATTAAGTCTAAAAAACTAAAAACAAAAAATAAATACAAATAAGAAATATGCGCCACTACCGCGCGAAATAGCATTAATAGCATAGCATTTAACATATTCGTCTTTTCAGGTAATCAGCCTAAGAGATTGTTCATATTAGGTAATAATAAATAATAGAACAATATTACTACCTAATTAATAACATAATAAATATATATTAAAAAAAAAATACATATCTTTTATTGCTTATTACACACACGTTATTTTAACACACCACATAATATTACATTACACTTACTTTATTACATTATTTATCACATTTTAATACTAGTGTCTCGCGCGGTTTCCACGCGTCTTTGGTTATTGCTCCGTGATGAGGCTGATATTTACAACGTGTTCCAGAAATGCGTGGCATATTTAAGGGTAATCTGCAGTATTTGATAGAGAGCCTAATTCCCATATCAAACTATACTGAGTTTTAGTGTTTCTTTGCCTCATCTATTATTTCGATATATTTCGTAAAGTTATCGAAAACTAAATATAGTTTATTTTGATATATATGTGTATAGACGTAGTGTCTATGTGTTAATATGAGCAGGCATTTATGGAACACGTTGTTTATAATATTCTTCCTAAATCTGGCTATCATACAAAAATAATTACTGTATAATATATATAATATATTGTATACAATAACACTGGTTCCAGTTCCAGACATTAGCGCGATTAAACAAACAAATCTTCAGATTTGCTATATTATTAATACACATTTATTAATATTGATTATACAGGACGACTTTAAAATAACTGGCACAATCATTGGACAAAATAACATTATAATAATATTTAAGAATTAGAATAATACGAGTTAGAGTGATTGAAATAATATACTAAAATATAGGGTGTAATAAAAACACATCAAAGTGACCGTCTGTGATGGACTCCAGTAGGGCTTTTTTCACATGTCGTGGCTATCATATTGGCCGATTGCCCTTCATTTATAGCCGAGGTGCACGAACGCGCTGAGTTAGATCTTCTTCTTCATATCTACGCACCCAACGGCGCACTGTGGTTCTCTGGAAAAAAAATAACAATTAGCATCGAATTGTCACATAATATAGGAATTGAACAATACATTACTAGCAGTGTGCAAAAGGATTAAGTTAACAACAAATAAACCCTAACTTTTTAAATATCTACTTTAGGTATCAACATTGTTATCTGTATTTTATATGGGTAGTAGACCACAAACAGATATTTAACAATGGCATTGTAGTAAATTCCAATATTGTGTAAAACTCTCCCAAGCAAATTTGTGCATTATTGTTAACGACTTAAGTGCGGTAACTCAATTTCAAAATGCAGTGATAACTAAAATGAAAGGCCATTGTTTAGGTGTTGAAAGATTTGTTATCGGGTCATAAAATGTCCAAAACAATGTTTTTGAAGGCGCCGATATTAAAAAATAGAAAGGAAATAACAAAACTCTTTTTAAATTAATATTTTAAATGTATAAAAGTAATTTCATACTTTATTTTTTCAAAATTTTAAGTTATGTATTTTATTAATATTTATTGTAAATTAGCGATCTACCTCGACTTCGCACGGTCTTACAAATCTCTAAAATTCTCCGCTTTGCATCTCTAAAATATAATAATTTGCATGCATATAAACCTTCCAAAAGAAATTCTCTAAATGAGAGTGAGAACTCATATCAAAATCCTTTGCATTGTTTAGAAAAAAATATCGGAGAATCAGACAGACAGACAGAAACAGCGACTTTGTTTATACTACGAGTATTTAGAGACTCGAGGTAGAGATTTGACATGAAATATGTTTGCTGTCAGCAATCATTGATATAATTTGTGTATTTCTTTTACACAGAAACTCAATAATACACGCTTTCGTTAGAATAAAAAATTGTCTAATAACAACAACAAAGATAAAAATACAAAATATAAAAACTGCATGGTTGGCGTCGGCTCGCGAAACAATAACTTTTAATTGGGTCTGTGAATTACGGTAACAGAAGAAAAAAAATGAGATCTATTAATGATGCAAACAATAAAAATATAGCTCAGTAAAGGAAACCAACATGCACTTAATTTATTTCTATTATCTCTCTCTGGATAAAAAAAGTAACTTACTTGTAGATGCAGCGTGACAATGATTTCATTATTTTCTTCTTGATTGAGGTTTCGGGTTTAACCCTGACAGGGTTATAGACAAATCAGCCCACAGGTAGTCACGATACACAGTCCAGGATACGAGCAAGGGTCAACAATAGTTCCACGATCACAGTCCGGTATACAAAGCAAAGGTCACAGTTGGGCAGGCAATCAGTCCGATAGAAATAAACAGGTCGTAAAATAAAATTGCGATGGAAACAGGAAGCGTGAACAATTAGCGAGACGCAAATTGGCACTGGCTAATGTTTGTTGATATTTTTTGTCGCACGCACTTACTGCACTCACACAAATATGTATTGTCTCTAATTGGGTGGAGCAAGGAAGGGGCGTGGTTTGTCACTATCTGCGCTTCCGCAGGACTATTTTCTTAAGTGAGCATGCTTAAGTTTGGCCGATAGTACGTAACCTTTGAGTAGCCGCCAACATCGTTTCCCGATTCGGCACGGGTTGTCCAGGGAATAACTCTGCGTACATTCTTCGAGCTTCGTTCAGGTTATCACCCGACGCAGCGTAAACCCGAACCATTTCTGTCCACTGTTCGTTATACGTTGTACGACATAATCACTACACAACACTAGCTACACACTTGCGCGAAAAATGAGCGGTCGTGCGCGGGCGGCGGCGGCGCGGGCGCTGCACTGCGCTGCGAGCAAGCAGTGACGTGACGCGCGATCGATACCGAGGCTGCGGGCAGACTGAGGCTTGTGGACGGTGTGGGAGGGGACGCGGACCGGCGCGCGCGCGGCGTGCGGCTAGCTAGGTTGATCTAGCGCTGTGTTCCTGCGCTCCGTCCTCTTTGTAGGGTGAAGTAATTTTAAGGAAAAATGGAGATTTTACTTAAAAAAAAATGTTATTTTTTTTTCATTGAATTTACGTTCTATAAGTAAAACCAAACCACTGGTTTTAAGGATAACGGTGTTTACACTAACACTCTGTATAGTAAAAGCAAAATATTAGGTATAAATATGATAACATAATAATAATAAAGGCAATTGCGGGTACTTACATGCATTTTTCTTTTCTTCAGCCGACATTTCTCCCCACCTCGCAATACCCACTAGTTCCATTGTAACTTCGTCCCATTTTTTTTTTAATTGACGTCCAAATATCCTTTACATAATTTATTATACAGGATAGGTCTTTTTTCCACCTCGTCAATTAGTTTTTCAACGAGTTCTTCGTCTGTAAACATGATGGGACGTGTTTACGCTCTGAACGCTCGGATCAAAGTAAGGTACATCGCTAACATTGCTAGACAGTTTTGTCGTTGATGTGCGCGCTCGCAATACATTTCAAAGGAAAGCCGACAGAGGGTGTTATTGCTGCTCTCTCGAGTCTATCTCGTACTTCGTCGTCCAAGGCCTCATAATGTTCTATAGGCATGGTCATTGCTTCCAATGCTTCTCTCTCGAGTCTATCTCGTTCTTCGACGTCCAAGGCCTCATAATGTTCTATAGGCATCAAATAGGGGCCCAGCGAAATGTAGTCATCGGGCAAAACAAACGGTTTATCGGTAATCGGCTGGTGTTGCGTGGCGTCCAGCTGCTGTACAGGCGAGCCGTGGTCCGAAGGCGTGGGTGACGCCTGATCAACCTTATAGTTGGGTCTGTAATCACCAATAAGTGAAATGTTAGAAAAGAACTTCCAATACTCTTAAGGCATTAACGAGGTTTATTTTTTATATTCAATGTACTCGTATTTCACATTCTGGTAAGCAAAACAAATTCAATTGTCCACTAACTGATTTTATAACAGCAATAATTCTGCTATGTCATCTGGTAATGATATTAGACAGTATTTGTGCAGTTATTTTGTTAGCCCACAAGGTTCTCTGTCATAGCAATATGATAAAATATAAGTTTTTTTACACAGTTGCATCACTTTCGCCGCTTTTCTTCGAGTATTTTTATAATCTTCCGCGCTTAAATCATAAAGCAATAGGTGCTGAGACACCAATGTAATTAAAATTTTATCTTCTTTGGTAAACACCTCAGAAGCCATTTTTATAAAAAGTAACCTCAAAATACAGCGACACTGCAAGCGCGGCTGAGCGACTGACGATAACACGGGCGTCTGATAACGCGGTCACAGCGGCACTGACGCGACGCCGAATTAGTGTAGCTGCGCTTGAATAGTGTTCCCGTTCCCTTGAATTTCATACATTTGCATAGAACATCTATCTGTCGCTCTGTCGCGGCGTCAAAGACGCGGTGCCACTATAGATACAGATACTATGCTATAGATAGACGCTCGCTTCCAAATTCTACCTTTACCTTTAAGGATAGATCACTAATAAAAAAACACCCTATATTATACAACCCTATAATTATAGTAAAAGCAAAATATTAGGTATAAATATGATTATAATTCCTTGCTTCATTTTTCAGATATGATTATAACAATGTAGTTTCCCTACTTACTCGGTAACTTCGCACATATTTTAAAGATTTTTAAAACTATTAAGTGACGTACTTCCGGTCTAACCGCCCTTCGGTTTACACTTTGACGTTTAGCTCATTCCTTTTTCGTGCGCGGTAACGATCGCACGCGCTCTTTGACCAACATGCCAAAACGAAGCGCGCAATCAAAAATTGATCACTACGCTAGGAAAATTAGAAAATTAGAAGAAAAAGAAAGACGAAAACGAAGATCAAGACCATTACAATCATCTTCAGATGATGAAGGTAAGCAAAAGTACATTTATATAATTGGTGATCTAAAAGTGAATAGTGAAAATATCTGTTTTGTAAATGCTCTGGGATTGACCGCGAGTCAATAACTTTGACATTGTTCAAAACCTCGTTATAAAATATTAAACCATAATATTGCATCGGGATTGACCGCGAGTCTTTAACGATGACAAACAAGCACACTAAATACGTACAATCTAAAACAGATGTAACGTTAACGTGCATAATCATTCGAATTTATTCGTAACATACCCACAAAAAAAAAAAAAAAACTAAATATGGTTATCTTCACAACCTTAATTACGAATCGTAATTTTAGGTAACGAAGATCCCGATATGGCGATAGAAGATGATAATGAAGCCATAATTTAGCCGGTTTCTATACCACATGATGAACCGCAACACGTGGAACCGGAATCCGGCGACAACCCTGATCAACACAATGTTCAGGTGGAACCCTGCCCTCCTGCCCCTCAAGAGGAAACCTCTGGCAGCATAGAACCGGAGTTAGACCCTAACCTAGTATCGGCTCTCAGTGAGTCCACGTCAGAGTCACCTGACTACGGCGATAACATCCACAACAATCTATCGCAGTTGTGGCTCCCCTTGCTAAGGAAAGGAATGCCTAAAGAAAATAAGGACAAGCTACTAAAAGAGTACCTCGTACCAGACAACTGCAGGCTCCTTCAAGCGCCCAAGTTGAATGCTGAAATCTCGGCGGCGGTACCGGACATGGTTCGCAACCGTGACAAGACACTGACAGCGTCTCAACAACAGTTGGGTACGGGCATCACCGCCATCAACAGAGGCATGGATTTACTACTAACAAGCGATAACAAGGTTCAAGCTATGAAACACTTGAGCAATGGTTGCCGTTTATTGTGCGATTCGCACTACTTGGCAACTCAGACTCGAGTTAAACTAATCACCCCTAGTTTGGACAAGGCATTTATAAATATCATCCACGAGTCCGAACGAGATGAATCACTCTTTGGCACGTCCCTATCAGAAAAAATTAAAGCCGCCAAAGCCATCGAAAAGCAAGGCCTTTCCATTAAAAAGACTGCGAAAACTTCGAAAGCGCCACAACAGTCTAGTACCCGCCAATCCTACCAGGGAAACTGGAACCCGCCTCCTCGATACGCGGCAAACAGGGGGGGGGCGGGGTGCATACAGACGGCCGACGACGGCAGCGAATCGCCGCCCATACACGTCGCCAGCGCAGCCGCCACAACGACCTACCTCGCAGGACAAACCTCGACCTCCCGCGCCGAGTCACCGTTAACGCAGGTACATGCGGGTAGACTTACCCACTTTTACGACCGATGGTCAAAAATAACAAACAACAATATTGTTCTTGATTGGATAAAAAACGGTTATCCAATCCCCTTTCATACACCTGTAAATCAATCAATAATACCTAAAAACAACCTATCAAATACTGAGAAAACAGATATGATGAATACAATTACGGAACTAAAATCCTTAGGGGCTATCTCTAAGTGCAATGTGACTAAAGATCAATTTATTTCTAAAATATTTCTTACTCTAAAACCTAATGGCGACAAACGCTTTATACTAAATCTAAAAACATTAAATACATTAATAAAAAACGAACATTTCAAAATGGAGGATTACCGCACAGCATGCAAACTAATACCACGCAATGGATACCTTGCTACTATCGACCTAAAAGATGCATATTTTCTCCTAGCCATTAGGCATACCGACCGTAAATATTTAAAATTCCAATTTCAGCCCAACAATTCGCAAAAAACTCACACATACAACTTTAATTGCATGCCGTTTGGCTTATCCGTTGCCCCACGGGTATTTACTAAAATTATGAAGGAAGTCATAGCTTACCTCAGACATCGCGGTCATCAGTCTGTCTGTTATTTAGACGATATCTTATGTATCGGAAATACATACGAACGCTGTCTCGATAATGTAAACGAAACTTCGAAACTTCTCGAGTTTCTAGGATTCGTAGTAAATTACAATAAAAGCAAGTTAAGACCGCGACAATTCTGCAAATATTTAGGATTTTGTTACGATACCAGAATCCTCAGTATAGAATTACCTCCCGATAAACGACGTAACATTTTCGATCTAGTTACTAAATTTACTAAATTACAGCCATGTTCCATCCGCGAATTAGCCCGCTTTATCGGTATTCTAGTCGCCGCTTGCCCAGCCATTAAGTATGCTTGGGTATACACTAAGATTTTAGAGCGACAGAAGTTTTTAGCATTACTTAAGCATAATAATAATTATGAAGCAAAAATTAGCCTACCTAACATTATATTACATGATTTAAACTGGTGGCTGTCAACAGTTGAAACATCTTGTAACTTTATGCGACAGCCAAACTTTGATATCGAAATCTATACCGATGCGTCGAGGTCAGGTTGGGGTTCTGTTTGCAAGGACGTTCAAGTAAATGGCAAATGGAAGCCATTAGAAAAAGCATGTCACATAAACTACTTAGAGCTGATGGCAGCTTTTTTGGGCCTGAAGTCCTTCGCCAGCGATGCAACCAACTGCGCAATATTATTACGCATGGACAACACCACAGCAATCAGTTACGTGAATCGTATGGGAGGCATACAATACCCCCACTTAAACGACTTGGCTAGGTCCCTTTGGAAATGGTGTGAGCAGCGCAACCTTTGGGTATATGCATCTTATGTAAATACCAAAGAAAACCGTGCAGACGCCGCGTCTAGAGTTGTTAATCCGGATACTGAATGGTCACTCTCCGACGAGGCATTTCAAAACATAATAAAATATTTTGGTCAACCTGAAATTGACTTATTCGCGTCGCGGGATAATGCGAAGTGTCCCAGATTCATTTCATGGAAACAAGACCCTGACGCAGCAGCATCCGTAGATGCATTTAC
This sequence comes from Hoplodrina blanda, assembly GCA_949316365.1. Classification (NCBI taxonomy): domain Eukaryota; kingdom Metazoa; phylum Arthropoda; class Insecta; order Lepidoptera; family Noctuidae; genus Hoplodrina; species Hoplodrina blanda. The sequence goes on from OX438564.1 coordinate 12,152,765, forward strand.
GGTAGATTGGCAAACTTATTACTTCTACGCTTTTCCACCATTTTCCCTAATATTAAAATGCCTTAGGAAAATTATCGACGATAACGCACACGGCATATTAGTTTATCCCAACTGGCCATCACAACCATGGTTCCCACTATTGCAAAACCTTATAGTCTCCGACGTTGTTTTTTTAAACCCCAATAAAAACCTCTTGCAATCTCATTTCAGGGAGTGCCACCCTTTGCACAAGAACCTTACCCTGGGTGTCGCGAGGCTCTCCGGAAAGCCTTTAGGCGTCGAGGCGCCTGTGCTGAGTCGGCTACACTAATGCTATCATCCCTGTCTAACAGCACGATTCAGCAGTACAATTCCTCACTTAAGCTCTGGTGGCAATACTGTACGAACAATAACATGAATGCGTTTGACCCTACAAAATCTGCTGTACTCTCATTCTTAGCGTCACAATTTAATAACGGGTGTGCCTACGGCAGCCTAAACTCTCATCGCTCTGCTTTGTCAGCCTTTATAGGCAATAATATTGGTTCAGACGAATCCATAAAACGCCTCCTTAAAGGTGCGTATAAATTAAGACCCATAAAACCCAAGTACTCCATCACCTGGGACCCCCAACTGGTTCTAAATCATGTTTCAACATGGTTCCCTCATAGTGAGCTCTCATTCGAAAAAATTACAAAAAAACTAGTAATTCTACTAGCAATATGTACGGCTCACAGAGTACAGACTCTGTCCCTAATTAAACTGGAGAACATACTTCTCTCTGATAACGGTATTAAAATTGTCATAACAGACATCATAAAGACATCCGCACCCGGCAGAGACCAGCCAATATTGTTCCTGCCATACTTCAGGGAAAATACGCGTATATGTCCAGCTACGGTGCTCTCAGATTATATTTCTATAACTAAAAACATAAGACCTGAGAGTACAAACAATCTGTTGTTGACGTACAAACGGCCACACAGACCTGCCACCACGCAAACCATCAGCAGATGGATCAAACATACCTTATCAGAAAGCGGCGTTGATACTAGAGTATTCGCCGCGCACAGTACACGACACGCGTCCACTTCGGCCGCGAGCCTTGCCGGAGTTAACATAGAAACCATACGCAAAACCGCAGGGTGGACTAGTTCATCAAACTCATTTGCTCGATTTTATAATAGGATTGTTGTAAACGAAGGCGAATTTGCCAGATCCGTTTGCTTACAAGCAGACGTCCAGAATGATTAATAATAAGAACACAATTGTCTATTAAGTTCATTATAATTAAGATCGTCATAATGCGAAGTTTGTTAAAGTTAACTTGATAGTTATAAGGAAATGTACCATTTCAAAAATACATTTAATAATCATTACTATAAGACTGATTTGTTAATATAAAACAAAATAAAACCATAATTCTTTAATCCTTATGGTTATTATTTATTCCAAAACTTTCTGACTCTTAACATCTACATTGTTATAATCATATCTGAAAAATGAAGCAAGGAATTATAATATATGATCAAACGAACTTACAAGTGAAGTTCGATCATTATTATGATGAGTTGCTTCATTTGAAGATATGATCACCCTCCCTCCCTGAATCTTTAACATCTCCCGATATAAAGAAAGTTTTAGGTCAGCGATACTTTACTCTAAAAAATGAGCTAAACGTCAAAGTGTAAACCGAAGGGCGGTTAGACCGGAAGTACGTCACTTAATAGTTTTAAAAATCTTTAAAATATGTGCGAAGTTACCGAGTAAGTAGGGAAACTACATTGTTATAATCATATCTTCAAATGAAGCAACTCATCATAATAATGATCGAACTTCACTTGTAAGTTCGTTTGATCATATATAACTTAATAATAATAAAGGCAATTGCGGGTACTTACATGCATTTTTCTTTTCTTCAGCCGACATTTCTCCCCACCTCGCAATACCCACTAGTTCCATTGTAACTTCGTCCCATTTTTTTTTTTAAATTGACGTCCAAGTGTCCTTTACATAATTTATTATAAAGGATAGGTCTTTTTTCCACCTCGTCAATTAGTTTTTCAACGAGTTCTTCGTCTGTAAACATGATGGTACGTGTTTACGCTCTGAGCGCTCGGATCAAAGTAAGGTACATCGCTAACATTGCTAGACAGTTTTGTCGTTGATGTGCGCGCTCGCAATACATTTCAAAGGGAAGCCGACAGAGGGTGTTATTGCTGCTCTCTCGAGTCTATCTCGTTAGTACTTCGTCGTCCAAGGCCTCATAATGTTCTATAGGCATGGTCATTGCTTCCAATGCTTCTCTCTCGAGTCTATCTCGTTCTTCGACGTCCAAGGCTTCATAATGTTCTATAGGCATCAAATAGGGGCCCAGCGAAATGTAGTCATCGAGCAAAACAAACGGTTTATCGTTAATAGGCTGGTGTTGCGTGGCGTCCAGCTGCTGTACAGGCGAGCCGTGGTCCGAAGGCGTGGGTGACGCCTGATCAACCTTATAGTTGGGTCTGTAATCACCAATAAGTGAAATGTTAGAAAAGAACTTCCAATACTCTTAAGGCATTAACGAGGTTTATTTTTTATATTCAATGTACTCGTATTTCACATTCTGGTAAGCAAAACAAATTCAATTGTCCACTAACTGATTTTATAACAGCAATAATTCTGCTATGTCATCTGGTAATGATATTAGACAGTATTTGTGCAGTTATTTTGTTAGCCCACAAGGTTCTCTGTCATAGCAATATGATAAAATATAAGTTTTTTTACACAGTTGCATCACTTTCGCCGCTTTTCTTCGAGTATTTTTATAATCTTCCGCGCTTAAATCATAAAGCAATAGGTGCTGAGACACCAATGTAATTAAAATTTTATCTTCTTTGGTAAACACCTCAGAAGCCATTTTTATAAAAAGTAACCTCAAAATACAGCGACACTGCAAGCGCGGCTGAGCGACTGACGATAACACGGGCGTCTGATAACGCGGTCACAGCGGCACTGACGCGACGCCGAATTAGTGTAGCTGCGCTTGAATAGTGTTCCCGTTCCCTTGAATTTCATACATTTGCATAGAACATCTATCTGTCGCTCTGTCGCGGCGTCAAAGACGCGGTGCCACTATAGATACAGATACTATGCTATAGATAGACGCTCGCTTCCAAATTCTACCTTTACCTTTAAGGATAGATCACTAATAAAAAAACACCCTATATTATACAACCCTATAATTATAGTAAAAGCAAAATATTAGGTATAAATATGATAACATAATAATAATAAAGGCAATTGCGGGTACTTACATGCATTTTTCTTTTCTTTAGCCGACATTTCTCCCCACCTCGCAATACCCACTAGTTCCATTGTAACTTCGGCCCATTTTTTTTTTTAAATTGACGTCCAAATATTCTTTACATAATTTATTATAAAGGATAGGTCTTTTTCCACTTCGTCAATTAGTTTTTCAACGAGTTCTTCGTCTGTAAACATGATGGGACGTGTTTACGCTCTGAACGCTCGGATCAAAGTAAGGTACATCGCTAACATTGCTAGACAGTTTTGTCGTTGATGTGCGCGCTCGCAATACATTTCAAAGGAAAGCCGACAGAGGGTGTTATTGGTGCTCTCTCGAGTCTATCTCGTACTTCGTCGTCCAAGGCCTCATAATGTTCTACAGGCATCAAATAGGGGCCCAGCGAAATGTAGTCATCGGGCAAAACAAACGGTTTATCGGTAATCGGCTGGTGTTGCGTGGCGTCCAGCTGCTGTACAGGCGAGCTGTGGTCCGAAGGCGTGGGTGACGCCTGATCAACCTTATAGTTGGGTCTGTAATCACCAATAAGTGAAATGTTAGAAAAGAACTTCCAACACTCTTAAGGCATTAACGAGGTTTATTTTTTATATTCAATGTACTCGTATTTCACATTCTGGTAAGCAAAACAAATTCAATTGAACGATCACAAGAAGTATTATTTAATGGAAATTCATTTATGTTAACTAATAATGCAAGTACTGACGAAGTTTATCGAATCCGAGGCATATATTGCAATTACTCCCTTAAATGCATAACAACGTATTTTTAATCGGAAAAAAAATATGGGTTATAAAAAGTGGTCTAGATGACCGAAAAAATAAAAAAAATCCAATTTTTTTTTAATACCTTTTATTTTCAAAAAACCTAGTATCGTTTTCGATACAGTATGCATTAGTACACTATATTATACTACAGTATAATATAGTGCATTATAGACAAACATTTAGATATTGACAGAGCTGTGGAATACTGTGTAGCAGTCTTTTGACTTTTTTGAACACAAATGGACGTTACATTTAGCACATTTTATAATGCTGAGTAAATGGCAAGAGGGCATCATACATCTACCTCGGGTTTCTGTCCTTATCTGGCTGTGATCCATTTGATCCAATCTGACTTCAAGTGGAGGCAATGTTTGACACGGTTTACCCCTTCGGATTTTAGGTGGTGGCCCTTGTGATGTGCTGGATGGGCTGCTAGTGCTCGGGCGCCCTCTGGTAGCAGCTGGAGCATACTTGCACAGCGTATCGGCCAGTTCCGACCTAAAATCAGCTAGATTCAGTATAGTTTTCTGTGGCACACCATTTTTAGTGGAAACTTTTTTGTATAGGGTCCAGGCATTGATAACGGATAAATCCAGCAGATGATAAAATATGCGCATGTACCATTTTCTGCTCTTCATTCGGATTTTATATCTTCCTAGAAAGAAGTCCATCAAAATAAACGCCCCCCATGTGAGCATTATATTCTTTTATCAATTTGGGGCATCTAATGGAAATCCGCCGTTTCTCTTTTTTATCGAACCTATCAATATTCTCTACAGGCTCGGCTCCTACATATGTTGACGCTAATATAACTTGCTTGTTATCCTTCCAGCTTACGGTGGTTATATCTACGCCTTCGAAATTTGTGACATATTCATCGTATGAACCTCGGGCTACTGTATTTTTCATAACATCCTGTTTTGATGGAAGCTTGCATGACTTACCCAAGCGGTTTCGTTGTATAGTTCCCAAGGAGTGAATTCCCTCTTTAGCTAATACGCACATCAAAGGCAAGGACGTATAAAAATTGTCAAAATAGACAATGGTGTTTTGTTGCCTTGGAACTACTCTGAGAAGATTCAGTACTGTTTGCCCAACCACTCCAACATAGGGTTCATTTGGCAATCTATCACCAGCCTCTTTTCCAGCATAAATTTGAAATTTGTATGCATAGCCCATCAAATTACAGAGGACAAACAATTTGAACCCCCATTTGTGGGGTTTGTTGGGAAGGTACTGTTTGAGGAAATGGCCTATTTTGGTTAAGCACATTTGCTCATCTATGGATAGTCTTTGTTCTATTGTAATGCTTGAAAATTTTGCGTTGAGATGTTCTATTATTGGTCTAAGTTTGTGAAGTTTTTCGTTGCTTATTACATATATAGGAAACGGAAAATAGAAAAAAAAAGGGAAAGAAGGTTTTGGATACATCCGATTTTAGAAAAAAGGGAGGAATATGGCGCTTTTCATACACTTGTCAAGAATCAATTGAGAGAAGATGAAGACAAGTTTTACAATTATTTTAGAATGCAGAAAACTACATTCGACAACTTGCTCCGAAAATTATCCCAGAAACTAAAGCTGCGTACAAATTACGCGCGGCAAACCCTCGAACATTGGCGCGCGCGGCGTCCGCGCACTATGTAGACGGGGTCGCCGCGCGCGGCGACTCGAACATCGCCGCGCTCGAACGTGCCGCGGGGCGAACCGCTCGCTGTCGGTTTTTGCGACCGCATCAAAGAAGCTTCCGTCGTTCGCTCGCGCGCAGTTGGGACGGTATTTTGGTGAATTGGCTCGCGCGAACACGATGGACAACGAAAGCTGCCGTCTACTCATACAATTGTATGGCGCTAATGAGTTGTTGTGGTGTTTTATTATTTTTACAAATAACTTGATGTATCACAATGAAAGCGGCAGCCGCCCGACCCCGCGCGTCCATACTTGCAGGCAAGAATGAACTGCCGCGCGCGAGTCTGGGCAGCGGATGGATCGCCTGCCGCGCGCGGCTGCCGCGTTCTACAAATTTTAAATGTACGATTTGGCTCGCGAGGCAAATTAACGTCAAATCTGGTCGAACATTGGCTCGCGCGGCTGCCGCGCGTAATCTGTACACAGCTTTAAACATCAAGATACTTTTATGCGACAGAGTATATCGCCCGCAGAAAGATTGGCTGTAACTCTGAGGTAAGTACAAAATTAAATGACATATTTTAGTTTAAAATTATTTATTGCACACAAACAAAATATTATTACTTATTATTATTAATTATTACTTATTATTAATTATTACTTTAAGAACAAGTAAATAAAAAAAATACACTACGCTGAATATGCTACTCGAATGCGGTACTAAAATCCAATTCGTCAATAGAACCTTGAGAATCTGCCGAGATACCGCATTTACACTATGTGCAGATAATTGCGATTCGGGTCGGTGGTGTATTGGCTCGAAACCAGAACCGTGTCCAAAATCATGAGAAGACGTCTGTGGACGTCTTATTCCAAGCCCGATCTAGTAGCTGTAGAATATCCATATGTTGACGATTGCGCATTTGAGGATGCTGTACCACTTAGATATCTTTGATGGCCTTGATCCCATTGGTTTCTTGATGTAGGTATATACTGAGTGCCGTCCGCGTACCGGCCCATAGTACTGCTAGACGAGGTGGGTAAGCTGTTCGAGCAGATAATTGCAGCCCGCCTCGTCGGCCACTTGTGCAGAGAGGGGCCGGATCTGGACGACAGCCAGTTCGGCTTTCGGCATGGGCGCTCCACCGTCGCCGCGATATCGCGAGTGAGGGTCCTGGCGGAGGAAGCGGTGTCCCGGGCTGGTGTGATGTTGGCGGTTTCCTTGGACATATCCAACGCCTTCAACACCCTGCCCTGGAGTTGTATTTGGGAGGCACTGCGCTATCATCGCGTGCCTCCCTATCTCCGCCACATCGTTGGGGCTTACTTGTCGGAGAGGTTTGTCACCTACGTAGGACGAGATGGTAGTTACCAGCACCAAATGTCGTGGGTGTTCCACAGGGCTCGGTCCTGGGTCCACTCCTGTGGAACATCGGATACGACTGGGTGCTGAGGGGCGAGCTCAGTCCGGGGTTAGACCTTACGTGTTATGCGGATGACACGCTGGTCACTGCCCGGGGGAGCTCGCACATGGAGGCAGCGTTGCTGGCGACGGCTGCGGTCTCACAGGTGGTGGGCCGCATACGTCGCCTAGGCCTGGAGGTGGCCCTCAGCAAGTCAGAGGCTATGGTGTTTCATGGCCCCCGGCGGGCGCCACCACCCGGCTTACACATCGTGGTCGGGGGGGCTCGGATCGCTGTCGAGTCTACCATGAAGTACTTGGGATTGTGCTCGACAGCCGGTGGGACTTCGAGCCCCACTTCCGGCGGCTAGTGCCCAAGTTGCTGGGCGCGCTCGCGACTTTATAGGTGGTGTTGACATGACTGATGATGAGTTTGATGATAGTGGTGACATGGCTTGTGAATCGGTTGCTGACCGTGGTGACAGGACTTGTTCATCATCACTCAAAGATGGCAAATTTGTTAAATTTTGTTGTGTGTCATTACATATAAAGGGAGAGAGAAAGCTCAGTTCTTTTTCAAATCGAATTGGTTTTATGTTAGTGGCTGCCTGGCCACTCTTCGTTAGACGTAGTTTTTTGGCGCGTCGATAATTATCGCGAATTCTCTTCCATCTCTCTTTACAATTTGCCGCTGGAACAAAATAAAAAGAATATCAGTCAACAAACATAGAAATGACTTCAATGAACTCTACGCTTATGGCAATGGATGAAGTGAGGTGCTCCAACTTCATTATTGGCGGAGAAATCGCGTAACATTCACACAAGAAAAAAATAGAATTTAATTGAGAACCTCCTCTTTTTATGGAAGTCTGTTAATAAGATGTGCTTTTGTTTTAGGTTTGTTTTTGTTAGGCCACGGGGAATTTATTCAGGTCGCTGGCTTTTAATTATCGACTCGGAGAAAAAACAGTAAGATATATCGTTTATGAGACTTGCACGGCGATATGGAACAATATGAAAGTACCTACACCTTCCGAAGAGGATTGGAAACAAATAGCAAGAAAATATTGGGAAAAATGGAATTTTCCTAATTGTATTGGAGCGCTGGATGGCAAACATGTTGTTATCGAATGCCCCGCAAATAGTGGCTCGAAGTATTTTTGTTATAAAAAAACATTTTCAATTGTTTTGTTGGCCTTAGTTGATGCTGACTACAGATTTACACTACTCGATATAGGTGGCCTTGGAAAGAATTCTGATGGCTGTTTATTTGCCAATTCTGTCGTGGGAAAATCATTGGCACAAAACAAATTAAATATACCTGATGACAAGGCACTGCCGGGTACCGAGAAAATTATGCCTCATGTTATAGTGGGAGACGCAGCCTTTCCGCTACAGAAACATTTAATGAGACCGTATCCTGGAAATCAATTAACAGACGAAGAAAAAAAAATTTTCAACTACCGACTAAGTAGGGCCCGCCGAACCAGCGAAAATGCTTTTGGTATATTAGCTAGAAGGTTTAGAATTTATGAAAGGCGGTTATCTATGACTCCTGAACATGTCAACATTGTTGTAGCGGCAACATGCTGTTTACATAACTTTTTGACAAATAGCCCATCGTATTGGTCACAAGATGATGGTCAGTGTGTCGTCTTGGTGCTCCGACTCCAGTGAAGTCTATGTTTTTTTATTTAAACATTTTTATTTCAAAATTTTTTCATGTGAAAGACTAATTTAAGTACACTTAACTCTCTGTATGATAATTAATAAACCGATTTTGATGAAACTTACAGTTTTCACTCAGTTGAATAATACCTAGTTTAACAAAAAAAAGAATTACTTAAATCGGACTAGTAAGTATCGGAGATATGTGAGAACAAATATTGCACCAGTCTAATAATAATACACAATAACATTCCCTATCTCAAAAACTTTTGAACCGATTTTGATGTAGATTGCACCATTCCCTAAGTTGAACAATACCTACTACAACAAAAAAAGAATTATTTAAATCGGACTTACACTTTTGGAGACGTGGACAAACATACATACACTTTTGAAATTTGGCACAGGTCTATAATAGAAGCTGATATAGAGTAACATATCTAAAAACTGGGCATTTCTGGAAATATTACATACGGGTCGAAAACCTATAATTTAAATGAATAGGTACTTACGTGTTTCATGATCCGCCAATGCGTTGCCGCCCGCCGCGCTCCGATCCGTCGCTAATAAACGATATTTCATACAAAACATAGCCAGGCGTATTTTTGCGTTGCGATGCGGCCCGACCCGATCCGCCTAGTGGACGCTAGCCTTTAGAGTAGGACAACACGATGCTCCTACCGCCGCGCGGTGTAGCACGACGACGCGACGTTTTATTTATGGGTTCCGTAGCCCGACATATCAAAATGAACAATCGCCGCGGCGAAGCCTCAAGACGTATTTAATTTTAAGTATAAAAATCTAAATCTACAAAATGTGTTCCATACGTAACATTCTCCCCCTCAGTGTCGACACGACACTCAAAACGATAACGTAAATTAAAACAAACAAATAAAATCTAAAATATCGCTAACCTAGCCGCAGGACGTTTCAGTAGTCCGCTTTTAGTCTAACATCGACAACTCTTACGCGTCCGTCAGCAACGGGTTACACCGATTGTACGATATCTTTAGGCCAGCAGTTACGAGGGGAGTTGGGGTCAACTATTACTACCATATCACCGATCTTTAATTGTGTGCCCTCTTCTCTCCACTTTTGGCGCGGCACTAGATCGGGGAGTACCTCCTTAACCCATCTGGCCCAAAAATGGTCAGCAATCGCGATGCAAGGAATCCGCGTCGTCGTCGCCTAAAATATTGGTGTCGTTGACAGTGTCTACTGACTGCTTCTATCTGAACAGTCTCTAAAATGCACTGCTTTTTCGCATTTTCCTTCTTCCTCTGCCTATATTTTTTAGAATTCTCCTTCCACTTCTTTCGTTGTTCGCGCTGCTTACGGGGAGTTTTGTCTATAATACTATGTAGTAACCTTTTTGTTTTGTTTTCTTTTTAAGTACGCCGCTTTTCTTATCTCTTTTTCCACAGCAAGTTATTCTGGATTATTCTTAATCTCAATATAACGACGTCGTGTGTTTAATCTTTGTTGAATTAATCTCTCTTGTTCTTTGGATTTCATTGGTTTAGTCATTTTGTGTCCTACAAAATAAAAAAGGCTACAAAAATGGATTCAAACTCTGAGTTTTACACCTCTAATTTCAACTACACTATGCTCAAGGGTTACAATTACTCTATTGCTCTATAGTCTATGCCAAGTTATTCAATTGAATGGACGCCTAGACAATAGAACTCAACGAAGAACAATATTACAAATGCCCTTAAAAGAGACCTTTTTGTAAAATAGACAGAACAAAATAAGTTATTAATATATATTTAAATAAATAGCCTTATCTCGATACAAATGATTTTAACACGGAACATTTCTAGCTTACATGTTGATGTTCAAGAATCTGAAGAATCTTCTAGTGAAAATAAGAATGCAGATCAGCAAGAAGTTTGTATTGACTTACCCGTAATCGAAAGTTATACAAAAGTGATCTTGGGTTCAAATGATACAACTCCAGACTTATCAAGCGATGACCTTAGCGAAGATCCGCAACAAACTCGTTCTGTTGAATCTTCCACAAATACAGAAATCGACTGGAATGAAAGAGAAGATATAAATAAAGCATATTTATTTGGCATGATTGTGGCTCAATCGTTAACCTTTGTACCAAAAATAGAGAGAAAAGCATGTCAGCTTGCAATAATGCGAGTCCTGTACGATTATGTAAGTTCTGAGAATTCTAAGAAATTGACGTAAATTGATTTATTTTTAGTGATAACCATGTTTCTATTAAAAACAGTGTAATTAGTTTGTTGTTTAATTTAACCTCTCCAACTGTACGAAAACGGTTAATAAACTATACGAAAATCATTCTTAGCCTCATGCAATCATTATTGATTATAGGTACAGCCATTCTGTGCTACAATACGTCATTATGGGCAGAAACAATTTTACCACTAATGACGATACTAATAATGACAGATGGTACCAAAACACGTTATAACATGTTAACAAAGCGAGATTTAAAATAAGATTCTTGCGTAAAGATCAACTCATGAGAGTATTATAAAATAGTTCGATTATGAATAACAGTGCATTACACATTATTTAACCCGTTCAATGCCACCTTTTTTTAAACACCACTGACCAGGTGCCACCAGCTTTTATTATGTATTGTGGTTGAAAATAGATTACTTATGATGTAATTAATAAAAATATTAATAAATATTGTTGATAAATACGAAAAAAAACACCAAACGCATATGGTGCGTAGGTGGCATAAGGTAAAACAATTTTTTCGAGAGATCTGAGAACACACCTTTGAGAGTATATAGTGGATGGCTTTATGCACGATTCGAAACATGAACAAAGAATCTAAGTTAGGGTGTAGGTACAAAAATAAAAATACTTATAATAATTTAAATCAGTCTATTAATTTCTTCTCTTAATTTATAATTTAAATTATAGTTCTTTGGTGAAAAATATAATTATAACAAATAATCAAAACTCTTAACTTTGTAATCCCATATAAATATATAGGATTACAAAGGTACATTTGCAGTGAATTTGTTATTTGCATGACTTTGCTTTTTTACAACTTATGTTTTTGATAGCTTGTGTTTGTTTTTGTGTGTTTATATGTGCGTGAGCTTATGCACTATATTTGTGGTATAACCTGAAGCAATCAATAATACAAAACCCAGGCTGCTGAGGGCAGTTTAAATGAATAAATAAATAAATATCTTGGGACAACTCACACACGGCCATCTGATCCCAAGCTAAGCAGAACTTGTGTTATGGTAACCAGACAACTGATATACATACTTATATAATTTATAAATACACACATATTATATATAAATTACACCCAGACAGAACCAACAATTATGCTTATCACACAAAGGAGATCAACCACTTTCTATGGAGCTTTGGTACTCATGTCAAGTTCTTTGTACATCAACAAAACATATGCTATTAAAAACCTTATTATACCAATATTCCAACAGTTTTTACTTGATTTTGTTTAGTAGTGGGGTTCATGAGATATCTTGGTCTGAACAATGGTACAAAAATCAGATTATTTTTTGTAATAATATAGTGGTAAGGCGTAACGAGGACAACCTGATACTATTTTACTCTAGTTATGTTTTAGAATTACATGCAAAACCTTACTCCATGTAGATTTAGCTTGAACATTTAGGCTAAAACTATTTTTATCGCAGTCATTTGGTCACGGAAGTCAATAAGTGGGACTAAATGAATGAGTCATAAAAAAGAAATAAAAAACGCTAATAATTATTGTGATTAGTTTATTATTATTCATTCTCCATGTCTTCCCTTACAAGTATACCATCTAAGAATGTAGCTGGTGCATTTACATTTCGGTGCCGTGCCCATCCCAAAAACCAAACTACAGTCATGGTGTGGGCACAACAACCAACGGCACAACAACCAACAGTTCTTTTGCCAACAATACAGTTGCAATAATAAGCTCTGATCATCTGTGGTATCTGTGGATTGACCTAGCAAAATATAGACAAAATAGGTTTTTTCTGTATGATGCCTTGACTGTATTTTTGCTCTTATCAGCAGATCATTTGCGTCAAAATAGCTGTCATCTGTGATGCTCTCAATCCTCTCAATATTCTCACAAACGTCAACGCTATAGCTGCAATTTTGGCGGATGTGCTCGCCATAGTAGGACCGAGCCTGTTTTATTTGATATGTCCCTAATGCAAACAAAACAAGATTTTCCATTGTCAGCATTGGAAACATACTCAATTGAGGCAAGTCACCATTTATTGGTGAAAAAGCAGCTCGTCTTCTATTAACATGGTGTTCTTCAATAAAATCTACAAGCCGATTGGGAACATCCATTCTAGCTCTAATTTGGTTCAGGATAGCTGGTGCATCAGTTCGATCTGTTATTAGTTTATGAAATACATTAACCAATGCAGCAGCTATCCTGAAATCAGTCATGACATTTCTACAAGTATTATTGAAATACGCTTGTCTAAGTAGCTTATAATCTCTTTTGAATTTACCATTTATTACCTCAATGACCCATCTACATATTGTAACACATCGGGATTTGTTTGCACGTATTGTTGGCAACTGTGTTTCCCCTTCTTCTAGAGATTCAGGCTTATGGGGTTCATAATTGTAGCTTATTAAATTATTTACGGCATCTCTAAAGCCACGGTCTAAAATAAAAACATCCCCTTCTCTAAAGTAGCTCCTAAGTGGCCCGTTTTCATCCGTAAACAAATCATTCATAATGGTTGCATCAGATATTGTAGCAGAATAAGGACCCCATACATCTAAAATGTATCCATTTGATGCTACAATCAAAAATGGTTTAATTAGGTTCCTATATTTGTGAAGACTGTAGGTCTTTTTTTGAAAATAATAATTAGAACTTTTTTGTATATAAACATAAGTTGCATTTGCAATGACAATAGCTTTACTATTATTTTCATCACCAAACAATCCTTTAGGTATTAAGAGGTTTTTACTTAAAAGATTTTCACGATTTAAGCATTCTAACCCTAAGTGCTGTGATACAAATTCGCAGGATAAGATTCCACGAGCTTTTTTTAAATAACGTCCAATTGTAGTTGCTGGCATTTGGAGCAAAGTACCCAATCTCTCATTAGAGTCCCCTGTTCTTAACTTCAACAAATAAATACCTACAATTGTTTTGGCATTACGTGCAGTTCTTAATGAAGGACATTCATTGATTATTTGAAGTATCTCTTCCGAAGAATGACCCAGCCAATAATGACATATATGGGGACTCCATGATTCCACATTCTCAAAATCTAATTTAAATGCACTTCTTAAGTTACTGAGAAGGTTTAACATATCTTCAATTTGGTCTGAGGTGAATGTCACAATAAATTCATTCTGTTGTACAACCTCTTCCCAATTAAATAGCCTTACATGTTCGACACATACACGGGCTGAATTAGGAACATACAATTTAAAATCTGACAATAATCGTAATCTCATAGGTTTTGGAACACGTAGTCTTTCTTCATTGTTACAGTTAGGATATATACAATGTCCAGGAGTTGCAGGAGTACGTTTATAGTTAGGCAATGTCATTGGTACCGGTCTTACTGCTTGAACTTCAGGTTGCTGAATCTCCAACTGTTCAGAAGGTTGTGGCATGATAATATTAACTTCAGCACTGGAGGAAGCGCCACTTTCTTCCACGTTTATTATTTGTCTAGCAACATCCACATTAGTGTTGCGTTGTATGTTTCTTCTAGCAGCAACCCAACATGCATAACATACACGAGGTTCTTCTGGGAGCTAAAATAAAAAAATGACATGTAAATCATTACATTACACATAATAAAACAAAGAGCATAGAAAACACATAAAGGGGAGTGAAACAAGATTAATTGAAATAGAGATTCACAATAAATAATGAATTAAGTATATCTAACCTGTCGTGGAAAAATTCTTGTTGCTATCAATATTCTCTCTGGAGTATTTTCTCGCAAAGAATTACTTCTAACTCTTAATATAGATCGACCACACCATACGCAGACATGCTGGTGACCCAATCGTTGCTGAAACTGAGAAGACTCTGCTTCATCCAGACTTCTTTGCAGAGCAATCATGCATTGATTGCATATAAAGTCTTCATCGGAGAACTAAAAATAATTCATATTCATAGTTATTACATAATTTATCTTGTAAGTACTTTTATGTCAGTTAGAGGTATACATTACAATAAGCAGATAAATTATATTCATGTGGGACAGGTTATACCTGAGTAAATGCAATAAAAACATAGAACCTGGAACCTAATTACAAAAAAAACAAGGGAACTTAATTATTTTACCTCTCGTTGCGGTAGCCACTGATGCAATTGTTGAACAATTTCAGGTCCAATCTGTGCTATCATATAGCGTCGTTCTCGATGAGATGATATCCCGCAGTTCAAACAGGAAGTTCCTTCCATATCTGCGAATTAAATAGATAGAGAACAATAATATATTAGAAAAAGAGTAGGTACTTATGTTTTTCTTAGTTATTCAACATCTAAAAGCTTTACCTACGTAGTAGAGGTCCTTAGGCACTTACCGGATGTGATATGTGATAACGCAGTTTAGTGATTATCAAAGTCCGTGAATAGCCGTAGTCTGTTTGTATCAATCCAAGTCCAATCGTCAATTATCCAAATCGCAAGCACAATCGAATCCGTAAAAGTAAGCATAAAATCCTAATAATCGTATAAAAGCACAAGACACCGGTTAGTTTCAGCAAGCGTTCGCAAGTGATACTGACAGTGACAGTTCACAGATAACAGTTGATTGTCAAAAAAGACAGATAAAAAAGTGTCAGATAATAAATAATATCGATTATATTAATCTAATTAGCTTTTAAGTTGTGATTTTCCTTCTTATAAGTACAATTATTTTAATTATTAATTTATATTTAGGATTATTTCAACAACGAAAACAAAATCCTCTGCTTTCTTACCTTTTAAAAACATAATCGATTTTCAAAAAATCGATTCACATCATTTTATACGTTCCTTTACACGTTATCTTTGGTTAAATATCTATTACATTTAAAACTTATTTTTTAAGCTATCCCACTAGTCACAATTCCCAGTTTTGCTTATAATGATTTATAATTTGGTGCTTGATATAATATTAAAAATTTAGGCATGTACAACTCAGTACCAATTCGGTTGATCTCCTTTGTCCTGGGTGGGAATCGAACCCACTACCTCCGGCTTTGCAGTCAGGGTCACTAACCACTAGACCAACGAGGCAGTTTGGACAAAAGAATGGCGTATCTTTACGTATTTTATTGACTTCCCAGCAATATTTGCATCTTCGGTGCAATGATTTTCCCTTCCGTGGGCAAGGCTGAATTACATGAATAGTGTTAAGTGCTACTCCTTCAACTGCGGACTCTTCCGAATTTTGAACCTTCTCGGGAAGTAAATTTTCTATAACTGATTGCCTGAATTCGTAGAAACTTAATTTATTGCCAAAAAATAAATTGGACAAGGTGAACGAATTGTACAACATTTGTTGGAATAGGTGGATTCCCAATTTTATGTACCACCTGATAGACTTATGTTCGCAGCAATAATACGCTATCATTTGATCGTGATGATCAATACCACCCATGTTCCGATTATATTGGACGACCATTTCAGGCTTTGAATTCTCTGTATTTCTTCTTGTAGTGGTAGTAATCATTTGCAAATTAAATTGTGACGATATCATAGTAACATCTCTGTTATCCCGCCATTTTATTACACAAACACCACTTTGGCGGTACTGCGAAACACATTCGCCTTTTTTAACTTTTTAGTGGTAACGTCCTTTGGGGTATTTTTTCTATTCGAACGCAATGTTCCCGTGCAGTAAGTATTTTCATACAATAATTTTTCTGTCAGATCTACAGAATTGTAAAAATTGTCCATAAATACAGAGACGCCTTTATTTAAAAAATTATGTAATAGATTTAAAACTACTTTTGAGGAATGATTCACTCCACCTACAATTTGGTCTCCTGCGCCAGCATACACTATTTGTTTTAGTATAATACCGTTTGCATCAGTCAAAATGTATAATTTTATACCATATTTATTGCTCTTATTTTTTATGTATTGTCTGAATATTAGGCGACCACGCCTTTACTTGCAAAACTTCTGAAAAATTCTGAATAATTCCGGAATACTTCTGGGAAAGTTTCATTAAATCAGAATTATTCAAAATGAATTTAATTAAGATTTTTATTATATATATATATATATATATATATAAAAATCGTATTTTGCATCGATCGTCGATCGCCGCCGCCGCTGCCCCTCTGTGCACCGGCCGCTGCCGCCCCGCCGCGCCGCGCGCGCCCGACACCCACGCGAAATATAAGAAATATTCGGCGGAAACATTCGATTGCGGGGTATGAATATTTCTCGCGCGGGCGAAAACTTCTCCGGGGAGCATCTCCCTTCTTACCGCACCCCGCACACGCACGACTCGTGGCCCACGAGTCGTGGCGGCATCTTCCCTCCGATTTAGACTAGCCGCTCTACTTCTGGTCACTGGCATTTTAGTTCGTCACTGCAAAACACTCACTACTATGCACTATAGTCACACGAAAGAACGTTGGAGCGCCACATATGAGAGAGGGGGTTCTTAGGGAAACCACAGTTTGTATACAGTAAAAGTTTAATAGGTAAATCACAGGTAAACACAGGGGGTTACAGGACCCTAAAATATTAATGTTCGGTAACATAGGCACTTGTAGTTAAAATTAAAGACACGGGCACGTGGCGACGGCGCGACGGACTTGCGCACGGGTCTGCGCGGTAAGCGTGTGGGCAGCGGACTGTCGCGCCACGCCGCGAAAATCAGTAACGGCCGTGCGAGAGTGAGACCAAAATAGTTGTCTCACTCTGTAACGCGGCGGCAAACGACCGCGAGACGCTCTGATTGGCCGGCACGGTTTGAGGGTTGCTATAAAGTCATTTAAATTGTCAGAGCCAACGGTAATTGTTCGACGCTGAACCCGGCAAGGGGGTGCGTCGAGTGTCCGCGATGCGCGGAGCCAACTTAGGGGCAACGCAAATAGAAGACGGCGAGACGAAGGTACGGTACAGACACGGCGCAGATACGGTGCAGGCGCGATATCTGCGCAAACAGACGCGGGGACGATACGGCAAGTTAAGTCATTATAGAGCGTGATATTGACGGGATAAGACATGTATTCCTCTTCAGACGAAGATGAAGATGCACTGGCTTTGCTACAGATTATTAATTTACAGCAAAGACCAAGAAGGTATTGGATACATCCAGTGTGGAGAAATGCAGAAGAGCACAGGTACTATAAAATAATGGAAACATTATATGAATATCCTGATCGTTTTCGCACAGTTTATAAAATGTCACTGGAATGTTACCATATCGTATTGTCAAAAGTAAGAGAAGGACTTCGGAAGCAAGTTACAAATTGGAGAAAACCAATCAGCCCTGAAAAAAGACTACTGATAACTTTAAGGTAAGTGAAACTATTTTTTACAGATCAAACTTTTATTGACAAATCAAAAGATAATATTCATTGAAAATGTTTTTGGTTTAGCATCTTTGCTACAATTAGTATTTATAAATTGCTCTCAGTGTTACAGCTAATTTGAGTATCTGTCAAGCTGTCATCATGTGCTGTTCTTATCTCACAATACAGAATCAGCGCGTGCGGACAGGGACAGCACATGACTACTCAAGCTAGCTGTCGCACTAAGAGCCATTTATAAATAAAGTTCAAGGCATTGGATAGTTCTCATTAAAATCACTTATTTCGTCTTCATGAGATTGGATAGATGTCTCTGGATTCGGGTGAGGTGTAGCTGGAGTTATTGGTGAAAATATTGGCAAACATAATGTAGTTGGAGTTGCCGGAGGTGCTAAGGATTGTGCTCTTTCATAAGCTCCCGGTGTCCGCGTTTGCTGATATTCTGAAATGCTGAGTTGATAATAAGCTTTCTCATCATAAGTTCGGTGTCTTGAAGGCCCAGCTATTTGTTCAATTACAGCCACTGCCGCCGGTGGTGCTGGATTTATATACTCTCCGGATATCAAAGTCAGCTGAGTTTCCGGATTTTTGTTAGCTGCTGCAGTATGTTTAGCTGTCTGCTGAGTCGAGGTAAACGAAGGTGCTGGACTTGTATTAGCTCTGGATGTAAGAGTCTGCTGGGTTGCACCTTCATTAGGATCATAATCTGTCTCTCGAGAAGGTGTTCGTGGATAATACGGCTGTGTCCTAGGATAACTAGGTACTGGGTCATTTAAAATTTGCTCTGATAAATTGAGAACGCCCATTTTAAATCTTCGTTTTTGGGCTGGTGTCATTGATTTCATATCTGGAAGCATGCTTTGAAAAAAAGCTAGATCGCTGTCTGTTTCAGGCTCAGCTCTATGTATGGTCTTCATTTGTAATGCTCTTTGACTGAAATATTCATGTGCTGATTTATTAACATCTTTTAAAGAGATTGCCCTAGATTTATTTAATAGTGGTAGCAGTGGCGGTGTTGGCGTGGATTGATTGGAGATGGAATCCGAATTTGTGTTTTCAGAAGCTAGTTGACCAGTAAACAGTGTCTCATCGACTTCTTCACTATCATTACCGTCTGTGCAATCATATTTGCTTAGATTGCTTTTGGTTGGTCGGGACTTCAAGTAATTGTCTAAAAATTGTAGATATGGTGAAAGGTAGTACTCTTTAATCGTCTTTGCACCTGATCCAGATGGCAAATCTAGCCTTTTCTTGTTTTTGCTGTAACTACATCGAATATTCTTCCACCGTTCTTTACATTCTTGGGCTGAAAAATATTTAAGGAGATTAGTTACAATGTGTGTTTAGATTGAGGTGCCACTTTTCGCATCGTAAAGTGGCTAATGGAGTTATTTAGTAGTAGTTTAGAAAATTTTGTAGAACGGATATTGGATTTTGTATTAGAATACTTCAAAAGTTAAATGAATATAAAGGTGGCACCTCAATCTGTTTGGATTGAGGTACCACTCAGAACTGGGAATATTATGGATGAGTTTTCATCAAAATTTCGTAGTACTCCAGAATTCTGGAGTACTACAAAATAATACAAAATTTTGATAAAATTTCATCCATAATTTTCCCAGTTCTGAGTGGCACCTCAATGCAAACAGTTAGATTGAGGTGCCACCTTTATATTCATTTAACTTTTGAAGTATTCTAATACAAAATCCAATATCCGTTCTACAAAATTTTCTAAACTACTACTAAATAACTCCATTAGCCACTTTACGATGCGAAAAGTGGCACCTCAATCTAAACACACAAATGTTACATACTTATTGCTATTTTATTTTTGTTACAGATACTACTCAGATGGCTGTTCGTTTACATCACTTTCTGGATATGTATTGAGAGGAGGCAGTACCGTCCGGCAAATTGTGCATGAAACCTCTAGCGTTTTGTGGGAATGCCTACAGCCGGAATATATGCCTGTACCTACACGACAAAAATGGGTAGAAGTTGCTGAACGGTTTTACACTCTCTGGAATTTACCGAATTGTGTTGGGAGTTTAGATGGAAAGCATATTAGAATTACAGCGCCCATCAACTCGGGTTCGACTTTCATAAATTATAAGGGATATTTCTCTATTGTATTGTTAGCAGTTGTAGATGCAGATGGTTTCTTTTTAACTATAGATGTTGGTGAATACGGCCGAAATAGTGATGGGCGAGTATTACAAGTTAGCTCTTTTGGACAAGCTATGGATCTAGGCGATCTCGATTTACCGAACCCTACACCTTTGCCTGGAGAAACACAGAATGTGCCCTTTTATTTTGTGGCAGATGAAGCTTTTCCACTAAAAAGAAATATTATGAGACCATATGGTCGAAATCAATTGACTAATGAGAGAAGAGCTTATAATAACAGGTTGTCAAGGGCACGTAAGTCAGTAGAATGTGCCTATGGTATGTTAGCGTCAAAGTTTGGTGGACTTTACACGCCTATTTGCTGCAAACCAGAATATGTTGATAATATTATAAAAGCAATGTGTGTGTTGCATAACGTAATTCGCACATGTGATGGTAAAAAATCAAATCCACGGTTTAGAAATAATTTGATAGGAGCAAACATTAACATGCGATTAATGGGAGAAAATCCCTACCATATCAGGGAATATCTTACAACATATCTAACACAACGATCTCCGATTCCGTTTCAGACTAGACATAATGTTTAAAATTTAAATAAAATACATACCTGTTGCACCGACTTTTATTGCTATTTCTTGCCATATTTTGTCTTGCACATTTCTGTTACTGTACCCTGTCTTAGTGTAGTCATAGATATTCGGGTATTGCTCAATTAACTCGCAAAACTCAATATTAAACTCAATATCGTCACGCATCCTGTATACGAAGCGACGTGCGTCTTGCGTTATCTTTTGTTCGTGACTGAAGGCGGCAAGCGGACGGCGCAGGCACGCCGCTCCTCGCCCCCCGCCACGTCGCCAGCAGATGTAGGCGCAAGCGGCGTCTCGCATTATATACAGTATGAACAAAGATACGTAGCGATATATTTTAAACTGTTCAAATTTTCGTCCATATGGATATTTAAAGGCTGATTTACATTGATACAGTAGCTGGCGCCAGCTACTGTATCAATGTAAATCAGCCTTAATCCATGATTTTAATGAAAATCCGATGTAATTTAACTTATTATGATTTGATTTATGTATTTCGATGTTATTCGTATTTTAAAGTAGTTAAATAGCAAACATAGCGGTTACATATTGCAAACATAAGTACAGTCGACAGCACATCAAGCTATACAGTTTGACCTTGAGCACGCCTTTATTGCACTTGTAATAGTGGCGGCTTTCGTAGCGCAATGTTACACTTGATGTGCTCTCGACTGTACATAGGAATTATAATAATACAAAAGGAGGGAATTAGTATTCGAAAAAAAACCGAAAGGAGGTGTATTAAATGTTATTTCCACTAAATAGCACCTTGTATAATAATACTCTGTGCCGTACCGTCCCCGCGTCTGTTTGCGCAGATATCGCGCCTGCACCGTATCTGCGCCGTGTCTGTACCGTACCTTCGTCTCGCCGTCTTCTATTTGCGTTGCCCCTTACAATTCTTGCCTTTAAAAAACCTGAATCCACTTACCAAATGCTGCAGGTGGGGAATCTGTGGGTGCTGCCTTTAGGGCCTAAGGGTCGGATGTATGAGGTGTGAGTGTATTGGGTTACGTGTACTGAGTGTGGAGTGATGACAACCCAAGGCGCTTATTCTCGGCGCGTATCAGCTCCGTTGCACCAAGCACTTCAAACGTTCCACCGTAATGTTACAAGTAATTGACACGAGGTGGGTGCTAACCTCCCCGATTTTACTGATATTCACAAAATAACCCGGTATTTATCAGGCAAAAGGGGTTTCAATTCACAACAATCAAGAATCGGTTTTAAACTTTGAACAACAACTGAGATTCACTTCGATTACATTAATTATCTCCAATAATCGATCAAATCAATGTTCGCGACGCACACGCAAATCGACGAGCGATTAAAAAGTGACAAGTTCAAGGTGACAAGTGTCTAGTGTCAAACGTCAAGGTCAATGTCAGTCAACGTACGTCAAAGGTACGTTCGGAAACGTACGGTACGGAACAGTGTTAACAAATTGAGCCCTCCTGCGATTTAAATGATATTCATTTACACAATCTGCTAAAGTCAAAGTCAAAGTCAAAGTCAAAAAGTTTATTTGTGAAACATAGGTAGGTATACAGAAGGTCATACATATAAAATAGTGCGCTATGTTTTGTCTTAAGACATACAAATACTATAACATGCACAATAAATATGCTAAAAAAATTTACATTAATAAAAAAAGAAAGAAAAAAAAAACCAT
This sequence comes from Hoplodrina blanda, assembly GCA_949316365.1. NCBI lineage: Eukaryota > Metazoa > Arthropoda > Insecta > Lepidoptera > Noctuidae > Hoplodrina > Hoplodrina blanda. Next base: position 12,175,401 of record OX438564.1, read on the forward strand.
TATAATATTAGTAAAAATTAGATAATTATGTCAAAACTTAAAGTGCATCATTAATAATTATAAATCTTTATCGTTTAAAAACTCGTCTATTGTATAGTAGCATTTGTCAAGAAGTAATTTCTGCAGTGGAAAAATATTATGGATATACATTCTTTGATTAATTATTGAATATATTTGATCAGCATCAGATCTATCTAGGTATGATCATATAGTGATGGTAGGATCATGGTTATAATTAATGCAGCACCTACTGCAAAATCTTTCATCATGTGATTATTAAAAAATTCTTGTCGAATCAATTTAAATTCTTGTTTAAATATACCATTTACAACCTCAACAATCCAGCGACAAATGGTGACATTTCTGGAGTTATTAGCATCAACAGTGGATAATTGTGATTCACCTTTCTCAAGTGATGCTGGAACTTATAAGTGGTATTGCGTCCCTGAAACCTCGGTCTAATATAAATACATCACCAGGTGCAAAGAATCTCGTCATTGGTGCATTTTGTGAACTAAATTCATTTTTAAGAATCTCGACATCTGATGTTTTTGCCGGATAGGGCCACATCACATCTAATATATATCCATCACAACAAGTTATAATAAATGGATTAATTAAATTTCTAAACTTGTAAAGAGAGTATGTACTTTTCTGGATGTATACATAAGTTCCATCCATGATTACAATGGGTTTAACTTGATTTGTACTTCCAAATAATCCATTAGGGATTATTAAATTCCTCTGAGCAATGTTGTCCCTTGAAATGTGCCGTAGACCTAGATTTTGTGGCACAAAATCTTGAGTAAGAAGTTCTTTCCCATTATTCATTAGTCTTTACAAAGTACTTCTAGGTATCTTAAATAATGTAGAAAGTCTTTGATCTGAATCACCAGTTCTGAGTTTTGTTAAATAAGCTGCCAGTCCAGTAGCTTCTCTGTGGCTATTATTTAGACGAGGAACTTCATTTAACATTTGTCTAAATTGATGTTTAGACAAACCAAGCCAATAATAAACTAAGTGATCATCACTGTCTTCAATATTTTCAAAATCAATATTATTACCGATCTGATTTTTTAGTAATGATACAAAATCTTCAATGAATGCTGTGCTGAAGGTATGGTTTCCATTTTCTACAAATAAACTATCCCATGTAGAGTTTCTAAGGTGAAAATTACAGATTTTCACCTTAGATATATTACGGATATATATTAGATACGGCAGTTTTTAGGAACATAAAAAGATAAATCACTGACTGTGACTAAAAAACCACCCTGTTCCTTCTGTTGCTCTTTACGTTCCGGGGCCACGGTATTCTGTTAAGACGTTCCGCAACACCGGCAGGCGTTTGGCCCTGTTGGGGCCCCGTCCCTGTGCTTACAGCTCTTTAAGGCGTGCGTGGAACAGAACGTGCCGTCCACCCGGCCCTGGCCCTTGATACAGTAGCTGGCGCCAGCTACTGTATCAATGTAAATCAGCCTTAATCCATGATTTTAATGAAAATCCGATGTAATTTAACTTATTATGATTTGATTTATGTATTTCGATGTTATTCGTATTTTAAAGTAGTTAAATAGCAAACATAGCGGTTACATATTGCAAACATAAGTACAGTCGACAGCACATCAAGCTATACAGTTTGACCTTGAGCACGCCTTTATTGCACTTGTAATAGTGGCGGCTTTCGTAGCGCAATGTTACACTTGATGTGCTCTCGACTGTACATAGGAATTATAATAATACAAAAGGAGGGAATTAGTATTCGAAAAAAAACCGAAAGGAGGTGTATTAAATGTTATTTCCACTAAATAGCACCTTGTATAATAATACTCTGTGCCGTACCGTCCCCGCGTCTGTTTGCGCAGATATCGCGCCTGCACCGTATCTGCGCCGTGTCTGTACCGTACCTTCGTCTCGCCGTCTTCTATTTGCGTTGCCCCTTACAATTCTTGCCTTTAAAAAACCTGAATCCACTTACCAAATGCTGCAGGTGGGGAATCTGTGGGTGCTGCCTTTAGGGCCTAAGGGTCGGATGTATGAGGTGTGAGTGTATTGGGTTACGTGTACTGAGTGTGGAGTGATGACAACCCAAGGCGCTTATTCTCGGCGCGTATCAGCTCCGTTGCACCAAGCACTTCAAACGTTCCACCGTAATGTTACAAGTAATTGACACGAGGTGGGTGCTAACCTCCCCGATTTTACTGATATTCACAAAATAACCCGGTATTTATCAGGCAAAAGGGGTTTCAATTCACAACAATCAAGAATCGGTTTTAAACTTTGAACAACAACTGAGATTCACTTCGATTACATTAATTATCTCCAATAATCGATCAAATCAATGTTCGCGACGCACACGCAAATCGACGAGCGATTAAAAAGTGACAAGTTCAAGGTGACAAGTGTCTAGTGTCAAACGTCAAGGTCAATGTCAGTCAACGTACGTCAAAGGTACGTTCGGAAACGTACGGTACGGAACAGTGTTAACAAATTGAGCCCTCCTGCGATTTAAATGATATTCATTTACACAATCTGCTAAAGTCAAAGTCAAAGTCAAAGTCAAAAAGTTTATTTGTGAAACATAGGTAGGTATACAGAAGGTCATACATATAAAATAGTGCGCTATGTTTTGTCTTAAGACATACAAATACTATAACATGCACAATAAATATGCTAAAAAAATTTACATTAATAAAAAAAGAAAGAAAAAAAAAACCATTATAATATTAGTAAAAATTAGATAATTATGTCAAAACTTAAAGTGCATCATTAATAATTATAAATCTTTATCGTTTAAAAACTCGTCTATTGTATAGTAGCATTTGTCAAGAAGTAATTTCTGCAGTGGAAAAATATTATGGATATACATTCTTTGATTAATTATTGAATATATTTGATCAGCATCAGATCTATCTAGGTATGATCATATAGTGATGGTAGGATCATGGTTATAATTAATGCAGCACCTACTGCAAAATCTTTCATCATGTGATTATTAAAAAATTCTTGTCGAATCAATTTAAATTCTTGTTTAAATATACCATTTACAACCTCAACAATCCAGCGACAAATGGTGACATTTCTGGAGTTATTAGCATCAACAGTGGATAATTGTGATTCACCTTTCTCAAGTGATGCTGGAACTTATAAGTGGTATTGCGTCCCTGAAACCTCGGTCTAATATAAATACATCACCAGGTGCAAAGAATCTCGTCATTGGTGCATTTTGTGAACTAAATTCATTTTTAAGAATCTCGACATCTGATGTTTTTGCCGGATAGGGCCACATCACATCTAATATATATCCATCACAACAAGTTATAATAAATGGATTAATTAAATTTCTAAACTTGTAAAGAGAGTATGTACTTTTCTGGATGTATACATAAGTTCCATCCATGATTACAATGGGTTTAACTTGATTTGTACTTCCAAATAATCCATTAGGGATTATTAAATTCCTCTGAGCAATGTTGTCCCTTGAAATGTGCCGTAGACCTAGATTTTGTGGCACAAAATCTTGAGTAAGAAGTTCTTTCCCATTATTCATTAGTCTTTACAAAGTACTTCTAGGTATCTTAAATAATGTAGAAAGTCTTTGATCTGAATCACCAGTTCTGAGTTTTGTTAAATAAGCTGCCAGTCCAGTAGCTTCTCTGTGGCTATTATTTAGACGAGGAACTTCATTTAACATTTGTCTAAATTGATGTTTAGACAAACCAAGCCAATAATAAACTAAGTGATCATCACTGTCTTCAATATTTTCAAAATCAATATTATTACCGATCTGATTTTTTAGTAATGATACAAAATCTTCAATGAATGCTGTGCTGAAGGTATGGTTTCCATTTTCTACAAATAAACTATCCCATGTAGAGTTTCTAAGGTGAAAATTACAGATTTTCACCTTAGATATATTACGGATATATATTAGATACGGCAGTTTTTAGGAACATAAAAAGATAAATCACTGACTGTGACTAAAAAACCACCCTGTTCCTTCTGTTGCTCTTTACGTTCCGGGGCCACGGTATTCTGTTAAGACGTTCCGCAACACCGGCAGGCGTTTGGCCCTGTTGGGGCCCCGTCCCTGTGCTTACAGCTCTTTAAGGCGTGCGTGGAACAGAACGTGCCGTCCACCCGGCCCTGGCCCTTGATCGGACGGCGAGATACTCATCTCGATACAACGTGATATCGAAGTCATTCGAACAATTTTATGAAACTCACACTAGGCACACTGATCTCGGCCAATTCAAACGCCGTTGAGAGTTGAAGTTCAGAATACGATTTATAATATTCACCACAACACTTTATTAAAGGTTACTAGAAATGATTTCGTTAAAAGAATAAATTTGTGTATCCAAGAGAATGGAGCCCATTTCGAGCAACTAATTAGTTAGTTTACCATTTTTCGTAAATAATTAAATTAATTTAAGATTTCCTGGTTTTCCTTTCATTTAATTTATCATGTTTGTAAGAGATTTCATCCTTATAATTGACCCTAACGATCGATGCAATAAAAGTACAGGGTATAATTTTTTCAGATTTTAGCCGATTCGATTCCCGGGTGTGGGAGAAGAGAATTTTCGAAAATCTTTGAATGCAGTTTGCTTTCTATTCAAAAATAAAGGAATGTTTCCTTTGAGTAAAATTTTCTATCTGCAGTATTAAGAGTACTTTCCCTCCAGGTGGCATTACAAAATTCCACCCTGTATATTATGAAATAAGGTCTCTAAAATACGAGAAAAATAATAATAAAAATCATTGATGTATTTAAAGTATATTTTTTATTGAAAAAAGGTTGTTATCATTTTTAATAAAGTATGCAGTAAGCTCACAAAAAAATAATAATTATATAGTGTGGAAAATCCTAAAACAGTTATTGTTTCGGTTATCACAGAGTGATACACGGCATTTCTCACACATGACTGACGTAAGTTTTTTACGCTGGGCTGAAATAGTACTAATTTAAAAAAAGGAAACTACTAAAATTAATAATAACAAAAACTATCCAAATCAATTATAATAAAAACACTTATAGAAAAATCTATATCCATACAGGAACCCTGATAAACTCTTTGTGTAATTAAAGATAGGTGTTACTAGCAATCCCTTTAAGAAACTTTAAGACAGTTATACTGCTTTTTAACGCCCGAAATTAATAATGTATCTCCAATCCATGACTCAAAGCAATCTTGGATTGCTGTATATCGTCCGATCGATCTCCTATCTGCTTGCCAATAACATAAATCTGCAATCTCGATTCTTTTTTGACGGCAGATTGCAAGCGGTCTGTGCCGTGATCTTTTCACTCCTGACCGTTCCGTTTTATGTAAAATGTTTGATTGTACACATATTAACTTTGTTTGTTTTTAAAACAAACTATTTACAAAACGACTTAACAAATTGTTCAGAATAATGTTTGTAGTAAAAACAAATAACAATACGCATAAAAACACGCAGAAATTATAATCTAACGGTTGTGGCATAAACCTCATTATTTTAGGTGAAATGGAATGTCGCTTGTTGGTTTTTGAAGTTTGACATTCGCTAATTTCATTGACATAATATGTCTGTGACGCCCAATAACAAGAAAATACAATTAAGTACATTTTGAAAAAAATATTTTGAGTATAACTCAACTGTTTTGTGTCTGCATTTTACCAGCATCATTTCTACAATGGATTCTATTCTTCACCTATTACATGACCTAAAAGAAACCATAGTTAGTGACAATCAGTTTGTAACAATGTACCTACTTGTGTGTCTTTATAATACTTACATGGTGATTGGATTCGTATATGAGTGCAATCAATTGCAGCAAGAACTCGAGGAAATCCTCCAATTTGGTAGAATTTCTCTGAGCTTTGTTGGTGTACAACAACATATTCATCATATAAGTTGGCAATTGCTGATGATATATCACCAACTATTCTGCCTGCTGTTGATGTAGAGACCCCAACAAAGTCAGCTACAGAAATCAACATTGTGCCCAAGGCATAGAACCGTAAGGTTAACAAAAGTTGATGGAGTGGTGAAACTCCATTGTTTCTGAAAAATTAAAAACCAACCTACTAGTTAAATAAGGTTATGTATGACATCGTTTGGAAGTATACTAGGCACTTTAGCTTGTATTATTAGTTTTGCATTATGTACAATGACGATGTAATCCCAAATATTATTTACCTTGTGGAAGTGACACGGACAAACGGCATCAATTTATCTAATAGCGACTGGAATGCAGGTTTAGATAACCTAAATCTAAAGGTGAATTCGGCATCTTCTAGACTCTGCATGTAGTTCACCCTTCTGATTCTTCGTGTAGCAGCGCGGTGTCTATCCTCGGCGTCGCTATCAGTATCCCAATCAGATAACTGAGCTAGCGCCTCCAAATCACTGTCATCACTATCACCAGAAAAAATCGGTAGAGACATTTTCTTTTTAAAAATTACTTTAACACTGTTAAAGTATCTACGAAGTTTATGTAATCCTTGAAATCCCAGGAATTCCTCGGATTGCAATCGGAGATTGTTTATACCGATCGAACCAAATGTCAAAATTGTCAGATTGGTTATTAACATGTGCAAACTGTCATTTTCGAACAGAGTGCAATCTATATTCTATGATCCGCCCTCTCAGAGATCGATTGATTCTAAAGATTATAAACTCAATCCATCGATTGGTTATTGGCAGGCTTCCACCAAAAAATGGATTGAAATACCAATCCTAGATGGCAAATTTTGGATCAGGATTGATTATTAATTTCGGGCGTAAAGCAGTATACCTAACTGTGGATAGTTTTTGTTATTATTAATTTTAGTAGTTTCCTTTTTTTAAATTAGTACTATAAATCAATGTTACTGAATACGAATTTATGTTTTTATTTTCAACCATTTAATGTGGGTTCCATCAAAATTAAGCAATTTACAGATTTAACAAATTGTGATTAAAAACTTTTAAAAATGCTGTGTTTTCAAATCTGGCTCGGATCGGGTAGTCGATGCAGCGTAAAAACGTGAAAACAGAGCAAATCGTTAGCATTGTGTTTGTTGCTTGATTACAATGTGAGTTGACGGTACTTTCGAATTAATTTGTAGTCATTTTAATCACCATGAAACGCACTTTTTGTAGGTATAACTTTGATAGTTGTAAGTTTTATACTTTTTGAGAAAATCGAATCAGAGTTCCTAGGTCGCTACCTAGGAACTCTGATTCGATTTTCTCAAAAAGCCACCCGCTGGTGGCTCGGTTTATTTGCTGACCAGTGTATTAAATTTTAAGGAAAATACAACAGATTACGTTGTTAATTTATTTTAATAGTATTTCAATCAAGTTTTGTGAGAAATAACCTCAATTTTCTGTCAGTTACATTACACAAACGTTACAGAGTTCTATTATGTTTACAAAGTAAATATAACAATTTATATCTCAAAATCGCATTTATTCAGTATAATCTGCGTAAATATAAAAAATACACAAAAGAAATATAAAACTTTGTAACTAACTATTCAAAATAGTGCGTATTTTATCGCATTTTGTTACGATATGAGCTAATAGACTGTTCATTTTTCGAGTAACTTTTGTAGTTTAGTCTAACTTAAATAAAAGTATTAAAAAAAAAGTAATCAATATTTATAGCCAAATTATATATACTATAAAACAACATTAACATTCAATAATTCTTAAAAAACAGCAATATTTATAAAGAAAATCTGGGACAATTGAATGTATGACAGATTTGTAACATAACTGACACAGTAAGGTTGAGATTACTAAAATTACTCTTAAATCCCTAAACTTAGTTTATGTGGGTAATGACAATTCAAACTTTAACCCGTTTAACACAGCTCGAGTTTTTAAGTAATATTATTACTTTGGTTAAAAAAAAGAAAACAAAAAAGAACATACCGTCGAATTGATAACCTCCTCCTTTTTTGAAGTCGGTTAAAAATCAACAAAATAGGTATAACAAAACAAAAATTCTGACAGTTGCAAAATAAAAACTGGTATTCATCTTAAAATATGTTAAGCCCTCAGGCAGACATCACAAATATAATCAATGATCAATTGTCCAGCGCTACAGTCCCAACAAAACCATCGTTTGCACACAATGCACTTGGCTACACGATTTAATAATAGCGGTTCATTGCACTTGTCGCATTTAAAAGTACGCTTAATTATAGTTTTAGACTTTTTAGGCTTGTTGTAGGTTTTACTAATAATACGATCACGCTTCAGCGGAGAAAACTTGGAAGTTGATGGTTCGCAGATTAAAGTACTGCTAAGCGAGTTATTACAAAAATAAGCATTGTTCTCTATATCACTACGGTCATCAGAATACTTGAGTTTCTTGTTGGGGTTACAATCATCTATATCACTGAAATTATCCTCAAATACAGTTAAATCAATTTTTTCAATTTCTTCTTCTTCATTTCTTGTTTTATGGAAAATATCTAAGGGTCATATATCCACTAGTTCATTTGTTCCTCCTAATATTTCGCAACATTTGTCATCGTCATTTTTATCTCGGTTAACTAGAGTCATGATCTTGGGGTTCATTACTTTTTTGTCTACTGTTCATTCTCCTGTCATTTTCTGAGTCATGCAAAATATCCACGAGTCCTATAGCCACTTCATGCTGTTGTTCGATTTCTGTTCCTGGTATTTCGCAGAATATGGCTTCGCCGTTCTCATACGAGTAAAATATGGAGTCATCTTCTTGGGGTTCATTTATTTCTTGCTTACTGTTTATTCTCTTGGTACCTGATTCTTGAGTTGATGTGCTTTCTGTGGGGTGAAAATAGTGTTTCTGAAGAGAAAAACATGTGCATAGTCCTCTAATTGGCCCGCAGAAACAACTTACATCTCTCGAAAATCGTGGTTGCTTCTTTTATAAAACTTCCTATAATCAAGAAAATTTTAAAATGGTAAAGGTTGGACCCACCGCTGCAAAAAGTCTTCGAGATAATTACCGTTATAAAGCAGTATATAACGCTCCAATTAAAATTGCCGATCAGAAAAAACGAGGTTTATTAGCTTTAGTTAATAAGAAAACTATTCCCGAATATTATCGTCCATTTTATGAAATTCTGTAATCTTTATGAAATAGACGATAATTCACGGTCATCGAGCATCGGCACCGGGTTTTCGTTTTTACACGACTGCCCCAAAAAAAGGAGTGTTATGTGTTCAGGGTTAATGTATGTATGTATGTATGTATGTATGTATGTATGTGAGTTTCTTTATTCCACCATAACTTTTAAACGCCTGAACCGATTTAGATGTATGGGGTATCGTTACAATCCTTGCATCGTTCCGAGTAACATAGGCTAGTTAAAAATAAAAATAATCCGGTGTGGTCACTTTAAAACGTAAATTAATACCAGCCTCAATTTATTTTTTTAATGAATCTGGTCGTGTCTACTTTTATCGTCTAGAATTTGACAAGTACATTTAAAAAAAAATATATAACACTGTAAATAAAAAAAGTCGTAAAAAAAACTGACGAGTAATCAAAGTACAAAAATGTGCAATTTTTGCAGTCGTGTTTTTTAATTTTTTAATTATAGTAGCTTGTTAAACAGCTTATTTCGCACTGTTCTAATTATTGATAAGGAAATATCAAGCGTATTTAAGTAAAACTTTTGACAGACGAATTTTTTGACCTTTTTGAATTAGAAATGACTTCATTAGGTTCCTGTACTTGTGCAAGGAGTATGTATTTTTTTGATACAGATAATTTGAACTCTTTTGAACATATAAATATGTATCATCAATTATAATAATTGGTTTTCTGTGTTTTCCACCAAACAAACCATTGGGGATTAAAGAATATTGAAAACAAAATAAACATAAACAATAAAGATCTGTGTGTTTTTATAAACTTAACTAGCTTTTGCCCGCGGCTTCGCTCGCGTTAAGAAGTATTATTAAGTATTTAAGTCAAAATTCAATAAAAATAATATTATGAATTATACATTAACTCAAATGGCCATACGCGTCAAAACGTGAAACTGTGAGTGCTCATTCTCCTTTGAGAGTTTGCCCCTGAGACTTGTTTATTGTCATGGCAAAGCAGACACGTTTGTTTAAACGGCTCAAGTTGTACTTTACCGGCGCTACAACACATGCCAGGTGTCTCATCTTTCCACTTCAAAGCCACCACTGACACTTGTACGTCAATAAGCAATATCTGGGTCACACGCCAAACCCGAAAGCAACTTGCTTCTCCATACACGCTGAATTGTATTTTCTCTATACCGTGACTGAATCACTCTATGCACATCGGTATTCCTGGCCTGATATAGTGCAGCAGATTGCCTATGTTTTTCAGGGTTTGCAGCCTGGTAGGTGGCGACAGATTGCCTGTGTTTTTTAGGGTTTGCAGCCTGGTAGGTGGCGACAGATTGCCTGTGTTTTTCAGGGTGTGCAGCCTGGTAGGTGGCGACAGCTTGCCTGTGTTTTTCAGGGTGTGCAGCCTGGTAGGTGGCGACAGCTTGCCTCTGTACATCAGGGTTTTTTTATATTCAGAGTTCAGACACAGCTTTACGTTGGGATTTAGGTAGAGTCTGTCCATATTTTTTGTGCCTTTTTTATTTGATTTTTTCGTGTGAATTAGTAAACCTTGCCCTACGTTTGTTTTTCTTTTTGGTGTATCAATTCCAAAAGCATGTTCTTCTACAGCTACCTCCATACGACGCCGAGTAATTTTCTGTGTTGTTATGGGAAGATAGGTATCAAAATGCCCACTGGACAAATCTTGGCTGAATCGTAATCGCCTTACCGGATAGTCGTTAGATCCAGATTCCGTATATATGAGACCGTTTCTATAAAAACATAAATGGGAATATTAATCCTGCTGCTATTAACTCACAAAATCTCTTTATCGACATAGTGGCCCTGAAAACATCAGTGGCGGTCCCATCATTTCCCCACATTTCTTGAATGTTTGCGTGATTCATCTTTTTTAGTCCAGCTATAAGCAGTAATCCGATAAGAGCTTTTACTTCGATTAAGTTCGTTTCCTTTGCATCTCTCTCACGGGAAAAAAATTCTTTACGTGCTCTTATATATATATTAGTAAATAACACAATTTCATCAAGCATAGACTCGTAATAAACGAATGAAAACATTCTACAGGAGTTTTACAATTCAAAGCTTTCTCACCCTTGACTCCGGGCCTGTTGATAACAATATTTTCTTGTCTTGTCCGGATATTTGGTCGTGAAGGAGGGTGAATTAGCCATTTAGTGCCATCTTTACCTTGGTAGATCGGAACTCTAGTAAGTCGTCGTTGAGAAGCTGGGGCAACAGATAAAAGTTGAGATTGAACTGACGTACTTGCCTGTGGGGGCCATATATTATTCCTGAGGCGAACTAGCTGTGCTAATGGTTCATCATCATCGCTGGACGTACGTGTTGGAGATTTATCACCACCTGGTTGTATTCGACGTTTACGACGACGAGATCGAGGCTGATGGCATTCTAAAGTCGCTGATGAACGGTTACTTACTGAAGTGGATGTCCGTTGGCGTCGAATAGGTGGTGTTTCAGAAAGCACAACAACTGTGGAAGGTTCTCTTTTGTTAGAAGCGTCGCTGTCTGCTGATTGTTCTGTTTCTGTGTTGTGCTCACTATGTTGACTAGATCGATCACTACCTGACACATTTTCATCAACAATCTGTGCACTAGCATCTTCAAAATCAGACATTTCCTGTAGCCAAGACACAATTTGAGATTCCATTTTGTCTAGTCTTATTTATTATTATCAATTGATAATTTTAAATCCTAAAACAAACATGTTTATTTTAGTTTTAACTATAAATGCACCATAAAATATAGTTTACATATCAAGTTTGCAAATAATACATTACACAATATTACTTACGTGAGTGGGCGCGCGGTGAGCAATTTGCCGCTCGGCGACACCTGGTGGTAACAACCTTCCCCTCAAGCGGTCCCCCGCGCACTGACGGCGTCCAGTCTTTAGGCACGCGTTGCTAACGAAAGTGGGGGCAGCTACTAAGAAGCGCAAGCCTAACGGACAGTTGTTTTAAAAAATATTAACGTTTTTAGCGCGGGCGGCAAAATGCTCATAGCGCGCCCACTCTAGGGTTAAGGCTTTCTTCTTGTTTATTATCAAAAACTTTTCTTACTTCATAATTAGGGATTAAGCGCATTTGTTTCCACAGACCCAAAACTTTTAAAATTTATTAAAATAACGCCTTAAAGTTGTAAAAGGTATATTGAAGATCTTAGAAGCTTTCCCATTCCGCCCTGAATGCTATGAAGAGCTTGCTTCATACTTTCTTCCGAATGATTCCCGATGGTGCGAGGCTTTTCTGGACGAGGCATTCTGAAATAAGAATATGTTTTTGAATTTACTTCATTCAAACATACATATACACATCAAAAAAGTCTAGGGATCAACATCCCTAACAAATGTTAGGGATGTTGATCCCTAGACTTTTTTGATGTGTGTACTTTCAGTACTGATTTGAGAATCTGTATTTTAATCAAAATATTACAAAAAAAAACCAGTTTAGTACACGGCTCATGATCCACTGTGCACTTACGTGATCTGAGCCGCTGTGGACGTTGCTGACATTTTGAATACAAACTACCACAAAAAAAAGCTAACCTATATTTCGAGAGGAATAGAACAGGAAAACATTCTTAAATAAGTACAAACTACAATGGAAATGACGGCACGGAAATGGACGGCAGGGTTGTATGGGAGTTTCGAACACATAATAAAATATCGTGTTTTGGTATATTTTTTGTTTTAATTGGTAGTCAATACGATAGGTAAGCCCTTTTAAAATTCTTACATTTTTAGAAGTTCGGACCTAAAAGTTATAACCAGTTTTATTTTTGAGGTAGTTAGGCACATAAACATTGTTTTGGTGAAAAAGGATATGTTCTAGATAGCTGTTGCTATCTTTGTAGTGATTTACTTATCATTAAGTTGGCAAATTGACATGAGAATTGTACCTATTCAGTAGGGTGCTTAGAGACCTACGTCCAGCAGCGGTCTGCAACAGTTTGATGATGATGATGATGAATGATGAAGTGCTGATGGAGTTTTGAGTGTGGGTAAATAAAACAACTTTGTTTTTGTAGGGACTTATATTTATTTTATTGTTCTTACAATTACCTAATCGATTCTTAATATTATTTCATCTAAGAAAGGGGCAGGTCGGGTCATACCTTCATGGCGAGCGTAACTAAGGTACCAAATAATGCTCATAATATGTGAGCAGCATCCCACTGTTCTTAAACCTACAATGCAATTACAGCAATAACTTTTGACTGCGTCCCGACCATTAATATTTGTTTCTGCAACTATGAAAACAAAATAAGTTCTAGCAGAAGAATGGCGGGACTTTATTTTAGCACGAAGCAACATTGGGTTTATTCCCTCTAAGCCATGTATTCTCTCTCGAGATACCTCTACTTTATATACTCCATGAAAGCGAAAATGCTCACCCACATATGAACGAGCCTGGCGAATTTGGTATATACCACAAGCAAATAATATCAATTCCTCCATGGATAGCCGCGGATAGGAGAGAGTTGTCGCATCTATGGGTACAAACCAGGAACCACGCCTGTTTAAATTATGTAACCTAACTAATTCAGCTACAGTATTCGTTAAAAACAGGCGCTCAAATATGATTGACACAAACTGCTCTGCATGTATATTTTTTGTAAATGGCGGAGTAAACGCATTCAGCAGAGCAGCTGCTATTTTAAAATCTGCCATTAAATTGCGACAACCACGGTCAAAATATTCATGGCGGAATATTTTGAAGTCTCTCTTAAAACGGCCATTACAGCTTTTACTACCCACCTAACGGTTAGCATCAAAAGTAGATAGCTGTGATTGGCCGTCTTCTTTGCTTTCAGGCATATAACCTATGTATCCTTTCTGATGCAGACTATCCACGTAGTCACGAAAACCTCTATCTACAATGAAGATATCGTTTTCGTTATAAAAATCATTAAATTCAGTTTCGTTTAATAAATCATTCATTATGGTGGCATCATTTGTAGTGGCACTATATGGTCCGTGTACATCTATAATATATCCATCAGAGGCACAGAGGATAAATGGCTGTAATAAATTCCCATATTCATGAAGGGAATATGTATCCTTTTGGAACAAGTAATGACTACTTTTTTGTGTATACAACATGTCCCAAAATTCAACGATAAGCCCACATCGGAGGATGGACCTGTCCATGACTACTCGGGGAAAAATCTATACATATAATAAAATTGTAGAAAAGTGGTGTCTGTACAATGGAAATATATAAAAAAAAAGTAGCAGGGGTTGTTATTACATCGATGCCGAACCTGAAATTGTAATTAATTTTTTTTTTGTCTGTTTGTCTGTTTGTCTGTGTGTTTGTGCACGCTAATCTTCGGAACTACTTGACGGATTTGAATGATTTTTTTTTGTTGTATTGGTATTAAGTCCGGGCAACATATAGGCTATAATTTATCTTGGAAACTTGAACACCTGATGCAGAACCGCAACAGACCAGCTAAACTATAAGAGATACAAAAATGGTACTATAGCAAAAATTGTTTTACGTGATGAGCATTTTCTGCTAAGAGAATAAATTTGAAGATCTGGAACACCTGATGTGGAACTCCAAGAGCCCAGCTACACTATAACATATATAGGAATGACGTCTTAGCAAGAGTTGTTCAGCCTGATGAGCACTCTCTGATGTCGTATAAAATTTGAAGATCTGGAACAGCTGATGTGGAACTCCAAGAGCCCAGCTATACTATAACATATATAGGAATGACGTCTTAGCAAGAGTTGTTCAGCCTGATGAGCACTCTCTGTTGTCGTATAAAATTTGAAGATCTGGAACAGCTGATGTGGAACTCCAAGAGCCCAGCTACACTATAACATATATATATAGGAATGACGTCTTAGTAAGAGTTGTTCAGCCTGATGAGCACTCTCTGTTGACGTATGAAGATTGTAGATCTGGAACACCTGTTGTGGAATTTCAAGAGCCCAGTTACACTATAATATATACAGGAATGACGTCTTAGCAAAAGTTGTTCACCCTGATGAGCACTCTCTGTTGACTTATAAAAATTGAAGATCTGGCACACGCGTTGTGAAATTCCAAGCGCCCAGCTACACTATAATATATACAGGAATGACGTCTTAGCAACAGTTGTTCAGCCTGATGAGCACTCTCTGTTGACGTTAAAAAATTGAAGATCTGGAACACCTGATGTGGAAATCAAAGCTCAATTTCACTGTATAATTATAAAATAACATAAGCTGGGAGTACCTCCACGCGGTGAAGGCGGTAACAGTTTAGGACTGATTTTCGATGAAATCTCGCTCATCCCGTTGTTTTCCCGTCCCCAGGCCTTAGAATTCTACATCAGACGTTTCAGATCTTCGATTTTGACGACCCCGTTGTCGCTGGCATAAGCAACAGGATCCGCGTACGAAGTCGCGGGCAGAAGCTAGTATAAAAATAAAATTAACTCAATTCGTTTATAAATTATTTAAAAATAAATGAAATTATTAAAAAAATTTAACCTTAAACAATTTCACGTGCTATTTATTACGTTATTAACATTAACATTATAGCAAATGTTCAAATTGTTTGCCACCAGCATTAATACATGCACATCGCCTTAAAAAAGATCGTTTTATTCGTCTTGCATATCTTCTGCTATTGATCCAATCCTCCTCCTCGCGTCGTATTCCTCATTACTGAGGGTCGTGAAGATCCCGATGGATCAGCTTCTTATTGATAGCGTCTCGCCATCTGCGTCGGTCTTTGGCTTCATGATCCAATCCGCAGCCTTATTAATATTTCGACGAAGCTCGTCCAATGTTGCAATGGGTTTTGAGTAGACCCTGTCTTTAAGACAGCCCCAATAGAAGAAGTCCAGAGGGTTCAAATCGGGTGAACGGGGTGGCCATAAGATCTCTTTATTTAAATATTCTCGCACAAGACGGGAATAGTGTGCTGGGCAACCATCATTTTGGAACCACATATTTTGGAGATCACTTAAGGGCACGTCTTCTAACAGTTCTGGTAAGTCATTTTGTAAAAAGTTTAAATAACTACGAGTATTGCCATCTAAGTTACCTTGTAACTCAAAGAGCCCAATTACTTTTCCATTTAATATAGGTCCATAGGTTAACCTTGAATTGATATTGGGATCTGTCGTGTCTCATCAAGTGCGGATTTTCATTGCTCCAACTATATAGGTTTTGGAGATTTAAATACCCATCTTTCTTGCATGATGTTTCATCCGACCATAGTATTTTGTCTAGGAATTAGGGATCTTCCCTGTGCAGCATCACACGGCAAAATGTGACTCGTAGTGGATAGTCCCGCGGTAATAACGGCTGCACCTGACCTAACGCCTGTAGTGATGGGTGAATGGGTGAAGCCTGTGACGTTTTAAAATTCGATGTGCAGAACTTTTCGGAATTTCTGTAGCTTTTTCTATGGCACGTACCTAAGTAGTCGAATCATTTTCTATCTCATTGAGAACTTCTTCATCACGAACTAATTTAGGTCTTCCAGCGTTTCTACTACTGGATGGCATACGACCCTCCGAAAACGCTTGATGCACATTAATAAACAATTGCAGTTTGTATTGCTATGCCATTTACAAACTGTTTTAAAAATATCTTTATACATTTCGCGCACCTTTTCGTTTAAAGATGACATCACTACTTTTTCCGATTGAAAAAGTTTATTGAAATTGGTCGGCAATATCCAAGACAGGAACAGGTAATAAAGCTGCATGAATGGATCATTTAAACTATTAAATATCAGATCTGTTGAAACAAGACGTTCATTCAACCAACAGTCAGTAAAGAACAATTTTAATGCATCGCATTGTTCTAATAATCGATCTACAACCGCCACCAATGACAACCAACGGGTTTGTGAAGGATGCAAAATCTTGTGATCGCCTCACAAAATTTTGCATCCTTCACAGCACTCACAAATTTTTGAAACTGTTGAAGGCGAAGTTGCCTTATTGAACTATTTTTGAAAAAACTATATATCTCTCTCGCTAAATCTTCGCAGCGCCTTGGTAATTGTTTGCACGATTCAGATGTGTGCAAAGTGGCAAAGACATTTCATTACAAATATACCTGGATAGTGGGCACAAAAGTATGGACGGCACACCCAAGTCCGCCACAGCTTAGACTACTTTTGTTTGGAAGGTATCACAGAAATGTACCTCTGTGCCAATGCGCATCAAATTCTATCCCGGGGTTCTCTTTTTATTTTAAGTCGAATGGGTTTAACTTACTAAGCATTATTGAAACAAGCATACCATTGTTTAAATGGCAATTTAACATAATATAAACTCAGTAATTGCGTTATAAACTAAAAACATCAATTAAACAGTGTTTAACCCTTAACTGTCGTGGTGAAAAATAGTAATGTTTCTACAGTCAAGGGTCCAGTGGACCTACATATGTTACAATAATGATTAAAGTAAAAGAATGTTGTTTTTTTTTTGTTTTTTTAATAAACATAGAAAAATAAAACATTATTCTAAGTAACTTTCTTACATTCAATGTCAACAGTAGTATGGACGGCACACCCAAGTCCGCCATAGCTTAGACTACTTTTGTTTGGAAGGTATCACAGCCATGTGCCTCTGTGCCAATGCGCATCAAATTCTATCCCGGGGTTCTCTTTTTATTTTAAGTCGAATGGGTTTAACTTACTAAGCATTATTGAAACAAGCATACCATTGTTTAAATTGCAATTTAACATAATATAAACTCAGTAATTGCGTTATAAACTAAAAACAGCAATTAAACAGTGTTTAACCCTTAACTGTCGTGGTGAAAAATAGTAACGTTTCTACAGTCAATGGTCCAGTGGACCTACATAAGTTACAATAATGATTAAAGTAAAAGGATGTTGTTTTTTTTTGTTTTTTTAATAAACTTAGAAAAATAAAACATTTTTCTAAGTAACTTTTTTACATTCAATGTCAACAGTAGGCACTATATTTCTATTTCTTAATTCTTATTTTACCTTACACAAAACAGTATTTATTAACATAACATCACGCCTGCAATTCCCGAAGGGTTAGGCAGAAGTGTACCCATTAGTACACCCACATTAATCTTAAACATGAACTTAAAAAGCACATATATATGAATTGTAAAAGTCACATTGGTACTTGCCCGGATTCGAACCCACAACCCCCTGCATCAACCTCAACCACTGGGCTATCACGACACCATATTTCCATTATCAACTAACAACCGCGAAATCATGAAAAATAAATCAGATGCTCCATAGACATTTTGCTGCGATACAATTGTGCAAACATTAAAACTTAAATAAAATAGGGTTGTGTCACCAACCCTGTTCCCACAGTGGCCACCAGCTATTTTGCAAAAATCCCCTTACAGGTACAGCTTGAGGTTAGCTGTCAATCCCTAGCATCAATACATGGTACGAATTAAAAACGAATTAAACCATTGGAGGTGTCACACCACCAACTTCCAAACTCCGGGCTGCTACTGATAAATTCGAAATGGAAAACCTAATAATACTTTTTGCCCGACCTGGGAGTCGAACCCAGGACCCCAAGCTCAGCAGTTGTGCTTGCGACCACGAGAACAAGGCGGCAGTTAAAACGAGGCTCGTATTGCCATTATAATATTAAGTAACGGTGCCTACTAGTAAAAATATTTTTGTTTTTTATTAATATCATTTAACCTCCGGGATATTTTTTTAAGCGTCTTAACTAAAAATGCTTAGTTTTGATAGGTCTTTCGATTCATAAATAATTAATGGCTGGCGGAGCTGGGTGTCTTTTGCCCACTGTCTTTTTTCTTGAGTCTGCTCGCCACAGAGTTATTCCCACCTATCATCACATTGCAACCGTCTGCACCAAAACCAATCATATTTTCAGTCGATATATCCCGGTCAGAAAAAGATTTCATCAGTATGTTAAACAAATTTTCCCCAGTAGCACCTTCTTCTGCTGTTTTTTCATCATAAGAGCTGAATATTTTGCAAAGATCCCAAAACTTACAATTTAATTTTCCTCAACGTCATAATATCTAACAATTATACAACTGGCCTTGTGAGTGCTGACATCTGTTGACTCGTCAGACAACACTCAATTTCTCAGTTTTCAGTTTTTCGGCTAGAGACGATTTTTCAGTTTCACCAATTACTTCGGTGATTACAGCTGTAGCTTTTGTTCTTTTCATTGCAATTTTATGTTCCACTCCGAAATCTTCCATTATACCATTTATTTTTGTAGTTTAGGAGCTAGACGATTTTTAGTATTTTTTTTGGACATCCTTCCCTGCATCAGATTTTGTTTTGTTATTGCTCCTACTAGAGGCAGATCTACTCGTATACTCAAAGTTTTCTATTTCATATTTACAAAGCAGACTTTGAATGTCTAATTTTAGCTTGCTTTGTAAAACTGGCTGAAATTTGCGCATTTGAGCTGCAATGTAGAGCCCATATGTGGTATCATCTTCTGAATCCAGCGTTTTACTTTTTCTGTCTTTAATTGCTTTCAAAGTAAGCAAAACCTCTCCATATAAACCAGAATTTCGCTTTCTTTTTAGTGCGTCTGAATTCTTGACTGTCAGTGGCGGTGGTGTCGAAGTAGTTGGTGGTGGTGTCGGCGTAGATGGTGGTGGTGACATCTGAAATAAGTTCATAATGTTTTTCTATTACTTACAGACACCTTCAACTGCTGCAGAATGGAGAAATACTAAAGTTTCCCTGTACTATCTTTTTCCAACTAAATATGGTTCTTCTTCTGTTTTTGCCCATCGCACAAGCAGGCGCCATTCCTCGGGTGTATAAATCGTTTTGGAATGAGACGAACGCTCTATGACGACGTGGACACTATCTCCCTCGTTTTGGGTATGTCCTTTCTCTAGAAAGCGATGTGTAATAGACACCTTGTATTTTTTTGCTGCAAATAAATATACAGAAAACACAAATCTATTCCGATTTTGGTCCGCACAATTATCGGACCAGAAACGAAATTCTTTTGTGCCTTCTGTACAATTATCTTTTACTAGCTGCCCGCCGCGGTTACACCCGCGTCTTTGGTTACTGCTCCGCTCCCGTAGGTCGTAGCGTGATGGTATATAGCCTATAGCCTTCTTCGATAACTAATCTATCTAACACTGAAAGTATTTTTCAAATCGGACCAGTAGTTTCAGAGATTAGCGCGTTCAAACAAACAAACAAACAAACAAACACTGCAGCTTTATAATATTAAGTATAGATTAGTATAGATGAAATCTAATGAACAACTTCCCACTTCGTTAGCTCCTCGTTTAGCTACAGTTTAATCCCACATATAGCACACTGCTTTCTTTTGGCCCATATTAAAAACTGTAAAGTTAAACGCAGATAATTTTCTTTTGTAATAAAATATACTTATTTGGCCGTGCGGACAAGTCAATACTTTCTGGAAATCAAAAACTGCTGTCACAATGGACCCTTGAGACTCTATGGCATCATGTTTGTCTTTTAGTTTCATGGTACGTGCAGTTTTCTTTGCGTCTATATGTACTTTGTTTTTGTATGTCTTCATTTGTAGGTGTCCGATTATTTGTAAAAGCATGACAAACTTTACACTGGCCCTTTTTCGGTATATGAAAACCTAGATTAAAATTTTTATTCACTATTTCCCTATACTGGCGTACTGTCGTTTCTGTTGATGCGTATATGTTTTGATCGAACCATTCGTTATACAGTTCGGCTTATGATGAGACTACCATCTAGATATAATTTGGTCGAGTTCTTTCGAATAAAGTGAGACTCAACGGGAACAAATGAATTTACATGATCACACACATTCTTCATCATGTCATTATTAATGATGGATTTGTGATGGTTATGTTTGCCTCGGTGGTCTTCCTCAAAATCTGCCACACGCATCATATTTTTTAAATGTGGTTTTGATTATACTTTTACTAACGGTTAGTGTTTTTAAGAACATGTCTTGCAGACGTTTATAGTAGTTGCATCGGCGTTTAAAGATTTAATTGGCAAGAAATACTTTAGTGTAAACTGACGGTTGTTAGGAGTACTGCGGTTTAACCCATTTAGACCTGGAACTATTTTATTTGTAAAATAAGTTTTTTTTTTTTCTAATTTTATCGTGTCATAGAACATTATTATTAATAAAAAAATATTTAAAAATATCGATTGCATAACGTATCCTATGTGAATATGTGATACAGTAGGTATATACATAAGCATAAAGTCCAGCATCTAAGGCAGAAAGTTTTAATTGATAACAAAATATAATGCATTATTTTTTAGTATGATATGTAAGAAAACACTCAACATGTAGACCAACATGTAAGCTAGCTTTAGCCTTTTTTAGCTTAACAATGCGTTCATTCTTTTCCGCCATTTTGCTGATGCAATATGGCGTGGTCATGCGTAGTACCTATGGCGTGCGATACCTATTAGCATAAATGTGGACACACCAAGCAGATTTAGTATATTTTTCAATAGGATTGCCCCTCACAGAAAGCGTGCAAGATGCAATGTTTATTAATATGAATACAATTCACGTGCGAATGTGAAATATTGCATAATTTGAAAAAAGCCAAATTTAGGTGACACAATAGAGAACCTGAAACTAAACCTCAGTTTGAGATCATTAATTATCTACAGATATGTTAATATGTATTACCAAATATTTAGTTACACCGTCAATTTTTTAAATCAAAACATGTAACTAGTATTTTGTATAACCCCCATTATTTTCAATTGACCATTGACACTTCAATGTTTCCATTGATTTCGGTTCCTCTTAAATTTTCCCACACCTCCATGCAATGCAACCTTTGCAGTACTTTGCACTATCAAACCCCATAGATTTATATGGGGTTGAGGTCGGGTGATTGCGCTGACCATGGAATAACTTTTACCTCCGGGTGATTGTGAAACCACTCGCGCACAGTGCTCGCTCGGTAAATAGGACAATTGTCCTGGACAAATGTAATTGAAAAAATAATAATAAATATTGCGCACAGTAGGTAGCATGACACCGTCTAATATTTCTACATAAGTAGAACTGTTGGTGCGTGGTGCCCTGCGGCTCTCGTCCATCCCCACATATCTATTAATTGTGATTCGACCTGGCTCTATATTAGGAATAAGGTTTTTATCACATCAGCGAGTATTATCTTTGTGCCATAAATGAAGCCTATCCTTTTAGCTCGATTTGAAAGTCTTTTCATCGGAAAATAAGGTTCCATTCAAAATCGCGTGGAGGGCACGGCGAACAGTGTGTCAGGACAGTGGTGCTCGGAAAAAGGAAGTAATTTCAGTAAGACGCAGGTAAGGATCTTGACCGTACTCCCGGAATTTTCCTGATAGCCGTGGAATACCTCTCCACTCCTCTAGCACCTCAAGATATTTTGCCCCCTTGTCGCTACGTCACTTCGTGCTAGCGACTATTTTAGGGGGCCCATTTAGTGAGTGTGCAAGAAACTATGAAGGGCCATAGTCACTTCATAGTTTCAGGTAACCAAGTCACTTTAGCAACCCATACCCATAGTCCAGTACTGTTAGTTTCCATGTCCTGTAATAGTCCTGCACCAACCGGGGGTTGTCCTTGGGTGCACTTGCATAGTGCATACAGGGATAATCGTCGGTGTCTTACTTCATATAAAGCTACCTAAGGTGCCTCTGCGAGTTGGCTTCGGCTCCTCGTACGCCTTAAAAAGGCCCGGGACCTCTGGGTCCCGAGATACATAAAGTGTATAAAATAATTATAATAAATGAAGATCGTTTCTGCTGTTTTTGAAAATATTCATCATTATAAATATTATGCAAAATAGTCTTTATGCATTTCTATATAAATAAATATTAATTAACTAAATATTAAATAGAGAAGACAAATAGTTTAAAAAATGGGTACCATCCACTAATAAAGCTTTGGCATCATCGTGAAGAGGATAGTATTTTTTATTCGGCACAGCACGTTAACTAGGGGGATCTGAGGTAGCTAAGAGCATATTCATTACATCTTCATTACATGATGAGAACATTTTATTGAATGACCTAACCTATAATTGTACTTACTTACTAATACTTCACTTTTTCTTAATTACAGAGCGTCATTAGTTAAGGACCTGGTATTTCCAAGATCGCAGCCAAGACTGTATTCTTAATCTATAGGGTCTAATAAATTAATCTCCGATAGTATAATATTACGCATCGGTCGATAACGGAGATTAGTTATGATCTCATAAATAGCATGCAACACATTTTATCGAAGAGAAAGTAAAATGTTTTAACTAATAACAATATTTTAATCTAAAAAAAATCTTAATCTAAATCTTACCATACTTTTTTACCTACCGTCTACTCGCCCACAACTGCTAAACTACAACATTTCGCTTTTCGATGCCTCGTCTTAGTTCAGCAGCTGTGCTGCTAGTTGATTCTTGAAATGAGACAGCTGGGTATACATTTTCATACTCTGCTGTATTCTCCACAAGATCAATAGTTTATTTATTATAGATACACATGTTGTGTAAGACACAACATGCATTGATTATTTTGGCTGTTACGTCAGGATGATAATGTAGCACCCTATGCCCGAGTAAACACCGCCATTTATTTTTCAATACACCGATGGCACGTTCCACTGTATTTCGTGCAGAGCAGTGCAACTTGGTGTAATATTGTTCTGGAGAGCCTTCAGGAGCATCTACTATAGGTGTCATCATATACTCCCACTGGGCTTATCCAGAATCACTGAAAAGTAAAAATAAAAAAAATATATTCACAATAACAAAAACTAAAATTGATTCTTGATTCTACTACTTATTTACATCATTTACTGGCCTAGTAAAAACATATTTTCTCCATTATTGTTCAAATCAATCAAATGTTGTTTCACAGGATGCTGATTCCAGACAAAACTGTCATGTGATGCTCCTCCAAATGAGGCATCTACTGATAGAATTCTTAAATCTGCATCACTCATCTGAAAGCAAATAAAACAAGGACATTTAAATAATTTGATATGAAGTGAATTACAATTAAATATTCATAAAAAGTATTGCCTTACAATCAAAACATTTCTTGAATGGAAATAGTTGCGATTAAAAAATCTCTCTTCATTTTCTATTAGCCTAATTATGGCTACATGAGTGCTATCGATACATCCAATAACAGATGGTACTCGTATATGAAACTTTTCATAAAACCTGGAACATAAGGAAAAATATATGGTACCACTTTTAAAAACAAGGCATTCTATGAAACATAAAAAACTTCAGTTACATTATACAAGTTTGTTGGGGTTTTGGACGTGATGCTGCCATCAGCTGCCTCCGAGCTGGATGGAAGAACTTGAGGCTCAGGCGGCAGCAGGATCTGGAAAAATATGTCATCACCTAAAAGAATGTGTATGTTACTAGGCTCATTGAACTTCTTGTCAGCTAGCATAATTTTAGGAGGTAAAACTAAGTTATGCAAGTCAAACTTTCTTTGTGGTAACTTTGAAGTTATTTTGTCCAATTAGTAACATGTGACTGAAATTTTTAAATTCTGAGTGAGGGAAACGGACCTTCTCCTTTAGTTTGTTTAAAGTATTGCCTATACCGATAACCGGAGTGTTGGCTGTATCAATTTGTAATTTTAATAGATTTGCAAGTTCTCTAGTCACAAAGGATGCCTGTGAACCAGTATCTAGAAGAGCTTTCTCATGAACTTCTGTACAATATCTAACAAATTGTGTATATGTTCATTTGTAATCTTATATTTTTGTTGTCGCATCTATCGAATAGAATTTTCCTGGCCTCATGGTAACTCTCGGTAGACAAGGTGAGATTTTTAACCAGATCGTAAGGTTCCTCTCTCAGAAAATTACGTAAATAGAAAAACTTTTGAACATCATCAAAAATTTTGATTGTTGTGCATGAGTGAATCGAAGAGTTGTATAAACGGCTTGAACTCGGAGTACTTACCAGAGTACGTTGGTTCATTTATGGTAGGTAACTTTGTATTGAATTTTATTGTAACACTCGTTTTTACAGTCGTTTTCACACTCTTTTTTTTCTAATAATTCTCTGATGACAGTGAGCGTGTTGGTGTATTTGTCCTCCACCTCATCGCCATCATCGTGGTTGGGTGTTATGGCGCATATCTCCAAAGAATGTTCTTCGTACTTCTGGAATGCATTTCGATGACGCTCTTCTTTCAGCACTAACGCCTGTTTAGAGAACTCCTTGTAACCCTCTTCGTGTTTGAACATGTTTTCAATTTTCGTTATCGTGCCTTTGATTGACGCTCGTTTCCATAGGAGCGTTTTTATTTGGTCGCCTTCCATTGTTGAAAACTTGTTTTGCACACTGTAATAATGTTGCTACAACAATATTATTTCGGTTGTTACTGAAATTATGTGACCGCACAAGCACAAGACAACACGTTTTATCTGAATCTGTCTGCAGCAAAATGAAAAAGTAATGACGGTTGCGATTCGAGAAGCTTCTTCCGAGTTTCGTCTGGCGAGCGGCAGGTGGCGCGCGGCGCCGGCGTGGCGGCGCGTGCTCTCGAGTGCGGTTGAGTCGCCTGTCGCTGATTGGCTCTTCAGAGTGGCGTGATGTCACGCGAGCCAATCAGATGCGTTCTGTTTGGCGCGGCGACGAATCCTTCTCGGCGTCACCGGAAGCGGAAGTTGCTTGCTTCTTGCTTGATACTTAACCAAAATTGGATTGGATTTCCAGAACACTCGAACGCGGCGCTGAACTTTCTGGATCGGACCCGCCCTTGAAATATAAGAATGGCTTGCCCGTTCCTTTTTCGTTACGACCGTGGCGTGGATACCTTCCGGAAGCTGTATGATCCAATTTTTACACGAATGCACCGTTCTTTCGCTGGATAGACTATTTAATTGTAGCTCGAAGGACCATGTTGGGGTTTTGGACTGCACTTTATACTCTTAAATATAAATGTTAATAAAACGCAGATTGCGTGTTGCTTCGTTTTAGGTGCAGCGCAGACGACAGACTATCCGTGACGCACTTTTTAGTCTGTGAAAATAGAACCTATGCAATTATATGCAGTAACGCACACGACGTGCAAAAAGTCCGTCGTACAAAAAATCCGTGTAATTCGGGCACACCGCACCGCGCCGCGCCGCTCCGCACAAAAAGTGTGTGAAAAAAATTGAACGTTTGCTTCAACGCGCGCTAACGCAGACGGCGCACACTTTAGTCGGCAATCTGCATTTGCTAGGGGTGGACGTAACGCACGGCCGCACGCAATCTATTATTATGGGGCGCCAGAGGTCGATGTAACGATGTTAATTCAAGAAATATAAAACAGACTAGCAATAATTTATGATACTTCTAAGTCAGAATGTCATGATAGACATTTAAAAAGAAAAAAAAATCCGGATGTTGTTTCAGAATTGAATGTTTAGTATGGAACTGTCCCTTCAGTAATCTTTCCGAAAGTTTAGGATGTACCCAAAATTCTCTATTTGTTCTTCTTTTTCTGTACTTCATGTACAAAATAATACTTCGCGATCTCTGCACGATTTCCATAGCGTCTACATCCCTACAGCTCTGCCGACAAAATGATCGAAGATGTGCGTCGTGTGCGTTGAGTCTGTGAAAAATCCGCGACTCGAACCTGACTCGATCGCACAAAAAGTGTGCCGTCTGCGCTGCACCTTAATCGTCTTGAACAGTTTAGACAAAGACAATATTATTTTTGGGAATAGCCTCTGGGCTTTTGCTACATAAAAATAAGCTAAATGTTGTGTTGCCAGCAAAGTTAAAAAAAAAATTATATATTTGTCATTAGCGTTACCTTCTTTTTATATCATCTCTTTCCTGACGAGTTTGAGGAAACTTAATCCATTTACTTAGTACTATTGGATGGTTAAGAGCTGCCGTTACATCTCTAATAGTACGAGAAACAGATTACTGCGATATTAGGGTCCCATATGTGCCTCCAACTAGTTTTTGGTAACTACCAGTCGCGTAAATGACAATGCCACTAAATCCTGCAAAAATTAAATAAGTTTTTATTGACCTTTAAAAATAAGTCATAATTATCATTGATAAAAGTCATGTTTCAAAGAAAATTAAAGTACCTCATATTTTGGTGATATATCACTTCTTTTTTTAGGAGTTCGCATAAAGGGCTTAACGTTTTCGTAAATTTCCTCATACAATTCCTTGCTCACCCTATAATTAGCTTTAAATTCGTCTTCATATAAAACGCTTTGTCGGTATACCGCATCATCCGACGCTGTCTTTGTTTTAATTGTTTTTTATGCGAATCACGTAAAATACTGTATACAGGAAAAAATTTTAACCAGTGCGTAAAGGAGATGTTATAGAAATGTATGGAGCTTGGGCCAGCACTATGTACACCTAATGTAAATATCATTATGAAGTATAGTAAACGTTTTTTGATGTTAATTCCCTATATTTTGGCTTCGTTTTTATGTATTTTCAATTTAAGTCGGTCAAGGAGAGCAACACAGCTACTAATAATTATGGTGGTCAGCAATAAGCGAAATGTCATTTTGAAAATGACAATGATTCAAAGAATGTCAAACGTTAAAGATAAATAAACGGAAACGAAACTTAGAACTGTCAAAGTCGTCAATCAAACGTCATAACACCACTGTCATGGCTACCTTAAAGAAGGGTTAACTCACTAAAAAACTTTGGAAATAATTAATTAATTACAATTTTACTTTTATTAAAATTAATTTAATTGTATTTTTATGAAAATCTATTATTTTTTTCCTTTTTATCTATGTAGTGTACATAGAGGTGGCCCAAAATCTAACATCTCCTTTTGCCATAATCAACTTCAACACGTTTTATTAAACACGTATATTTTATTTTGATATGTCTTAGTACTAAAAAAAAAAGTTATCGCTTACGAAACATGTTTACTTAAAAACCATATTTTATTGTCACTCGCCGGGCGATCGGGCGGCGCGCGGCGCGTGCGTAGGTATCAGCTGAGTCGGCGCGTGCGTAGGTATCAGCTGAGTCGGCGCTCGCTCGCCGCTGCGACGACGTACCTACGCGGTGCGGTTACTGACCTTTTTAGTTTAGACTGCGATATGAAGTTACTTGTTAACGTAATTCCAACTTTTCCTTCATACTTTCATGGGCTTAGGACCATCAAAATGCATAATAATAAACTTGAATGAAGCACTGAGATAGGTATGCAACATAAACATGAAAACATTTAAATTGAAACCATTGCATTATGGCGTATTTAAAAAATTGGAATCAACTTGTATTTACAATAATGTTCAATCAAAAATAACCTACACACTAAAATTGTTCATAAGAAATTAAACCGCTTACCCCCACATGTCACTAATCACAGTATTTTAACAATTGTTCAAAATGAAGTCTTCCTCTTTCCGGGCATAAACGTGCACGTTTTAATAAATTTGCATTTAGTTTGTTTAGCCCTGTACTTTCACTGTTCACTTCATCAAAAGCGTTTATTATTTTTAATCTTAAGTCATCTAGGCTTTGGGCCTCCTCTACATACACCCGGCGGCGTTTAATTTCTCCCCAAAGAAAAAAATCGCAAGGAGTAAGGTCCGGAGACCTAGCCGGCCACGGTACGGGGCCGCCACGACCGATCCAATTTTCCCCGTACTTTTGGTTCAGATAATTACGGACACTTATCGCGTAATGTGGTGGAGCGCCGTCGTGCTGGTAGAAGAAGTTATTTAGGTAGCTCACTGGGACTTCTTCAATTAACTCTTCGATGGTCGTTTCCAGCATTTCTAAATAACGTGGCCCAGTCAAGGCGCCGTCGATAAAAATGGGTCCTATTATTTTATTTTTAATAATCCCCGCCCATACGTTAGCACTAAAACGTACTTGGTGATGCGTCTCTCGTACCAAGTGGGGGTTATTAAATGACCACCAATGCTCATTATGTACATTGTACAGTCCTACACGTGTGAACAAGGCCTCATCAGTCCACAAGATGTTGACATCAGGATGATTGAGAAGCCAATCGCATAGGGCTCGACGTGGTGCTGGGTCTGGGTCGTGGAGCTGCTTTACAGCTGGAAGTGATACGGGTGGAGTCCGGCTGTATTAAGCAGCTTCCATACCGCGTGTTGGCTCACACCGAAGCGACGTGCCGCGTCGTAGGTACTGGCTCTAGGATCCCTCTCAAAAAAATCAAAAATGGTTTCTTCGACTTCGATCGCCAGTCGAGGTCTGTCAGATCCTTGTGCATGATTCGGGGTCGTAAACTGGCCGTGATCAAGCAGCCTCTGATTGGCTGCTAGAATGGTCCTTTCATTAGGGACGGCGGGGTTACGGATCCCCTGGGCTCGCATACGAGGTACGCTCTCCCTCTCATACCTTCTTCGAGCTGCTCGTAGATTCTCGTTGCTTAATAAATACACTTGCACCATTTCGTAGTATTCGCGGTGAGTAAAGTTTGACATCGTGATTGATACGACGCGAGTACGCGGCAACTGCAGGGCGCAGGGGTTGCGCGGGGTAAGAACGCTCGGACGTCAGGACACCAATTGCGCGTGGAACGTACTGACGGCGGACGGACGGGCGGCCGCCGGCGGCTCGACGCTAGCGCATTCCCCACCCCCTCACCCCAGCCATGCGCCCGGGCGGCGGCCGCGAGTTTTCATTGATAGGTGTTGATAGTATGGCGAATAGATTATGTCCATGTTTTGCTTATTTCAAACTCGGATAAGGATGGAATTTTTTTGAAATTACTGACACTGAACTACCAAAAAATATTTACGCACTGGTTAAAAACTTTTCCTGTATAACTGCTAATCTTGCCATATTAAACACTACTTATTACTTATTAAAAATCACTTAAAACGCAAAACAATTTCTAAAAAGTTACACTTTTATTATTGAAAAAATCACAATCCACAAACAATTCCAACACAATACTGACGCAATTGGCAGCTGTCAAAATACACTCAAGAGTACCATTTAGCGCAAGCCAAGCCCGATCCCGATTCCACTTAGTTCCCCAAAATGGACACGCAATTTAAAACCAATGTGGCGCTAGCATCGAACTCAAGACTACAAAACATTCAAATTCCAATGTCGATCGATCGGAATTAAAATCAAGAGTAAGCCCCCTGGTCTCGTAGTTCGTGGATAAGGCTGAGATGAACAAGATGCGAGTTCAAATCCTGCGTCGAGGATATTGTTTTGCTTTCAGTTTAGAATTTATTAAATAAGTATTTCTTGCATTATTGTAAAGAACTTTAATAGACGTAAAAAAAATTCTTCAAACTAAGATATCTAAATTGGTAATATTTTCGCCCAACTTTTAGAGCAGTAGCGCACTAGCGGCCATGGCCGCAGCGGCCAGGCCGCGGCGGCCATCGAGATACATACCTTAGTATGAAATCGCCACAGAGCGCGCGCACCTGGCCGCACGCGGCCTGCGGCCACACCGAGCCGCAGCGGCTAGCGAGATCGAACGACGCATGTGCGAGTCGCTGGCCGCTGCGGCCAGGCCGCTAGTGCGCTACGGGTCTTAATAAGTGGGTAGTTGAAAGACAAAAATATGCGTATTCAATATAAAACTAGTATTCAAATGTGTAAAAATAATAAGAATATGGGTAGGAAAATAAAAATGGACAGCAATAATTTTACATTTAACTATACATACATATTGAAAAAAATGTTATCATAAATCATTTCTTTTTCATTTCTGTTGTTATTTTTGTATTCAAATAGCTAATTTAAATTAACTATTTTAATTTAATACAAATAATATTTAGAATTTAAAAAACATAAATAAATATTGTGAACAAAAAGCCTCAAAAAATGTAAATTTAGTTTTGAACTCAAACCATTTTGTAGATCAAATCGTTTCATCAAATACAGTTGTAATGAACAAGTCCATTATGTGACAAAACTAACCGTATTAAAGATCAAATTGGCTAACTGTATTCTATAATATTGGCCTCCTTGAACAAGTCGTTCAACACATTTGCTCATCAAGTGACAACCTCTGCTCATATGGGGCAACTCTTGTAAATGTTTTATTGAGATGTTCTACTAGAGGTCTTATTTTGTAGACGATCGTGTTGAGGGTGACCAATAGGTTTGTGTTCTGCATTGTCATTGAAATGAACCTCTAGTGCCAGTAGTTCGGTTAGCTAGTCCGGTTGACCGAACTACTGAAACTTTTAGTTGCGATAGTTCGGTTGTAAAAAAGCACCGAACTACTGAAACCCTCTAGTAGCAGTAGTTCGGTTGTTAGTCCGGTTGACCGAACTACTGAAACTATCAGGAAACTTTCAGTTGCGATAGTTCGGTTCTAACAAAGCACCGAACTACTGATACACCCCAAAGCACCGAACTACTGAAACTTAAATATGTGTACCCCTTTAGTTCGGCAAATAAACTAGGCATATAATGTAAACAAACGATATCTTACCTAGCAATGTGTGTGCGCATTTATAACAAAATATCAAGGAATTTCAAAACATTAAATATTTTATTATTATTATTTATTATTACTATTTACATTTTAAAAAGTACATGTAAAAAGAGCGACTTTGTATAAAAATATCTCCGTAGAAATATCCCCACAAGTTATTTGCTTTTGTGCTTCTTTAATAAAATTGTCCCTTTCAATATACTTCTTGCTTCTTTTTCCCAATGTTTTCTTCCCAAATGTTTTGTACTGGTCGACTTTGAAATTTGCAAGAGTAATATCATCTTTCAAAATGTGTAAAATTTGAAGCAAGGTTGGATTTTTTTAAATTAAATAAATAAATAAATATCTTGGGACAACTCACACACGGCCATCTGATCCCAAGCTAAGCAGAGCTTGTGTTATGGTAACCAGACAACTGATATACATACTTATATAATTTATAAATACATACATATTATAGATAAAATACACCCAGACACAGAACCAACAATTATGCTCATCATACAAAGTTTGTCCTGGGTGGGAATCGAACCCACTACCTCCGGCTTTGCAGTCAGGGTCACCAACCACTAGACCAATGAGGCAGTCATTAATTTTGAAAATGCCAGCGGTATGACATTTATTGTTTCAGTTGAACTACCCAAGTCTCCATGTATGCTAAATAATTGAGGAAATGGAATAGGGCTGGCCTTAAACGTACCATCCGTGAAATTAACTTTGATCTTTTGCATAAGAGCCCGTGCATCACTGCTACAAAAAATAATTATTCTGATTTCGCCATCAAAATAATCCGCTAGTAATTCAAAAAGGCCTTGTTTTAAAATAAATATTATTGCTGCACGTAAACTGGAAGGCGTAAAATATATATGTAGGAATGGAACGTAAAGTGAGCGAAAGAGATAGGATGCTATGTGTGAGTGAGAGGTGGAAAAGATTTGAAATGAGAGTCGAGAGTCAACAGTCGATAGACAGCACAGAGTACTTTTATATAATGTGAAATAGAGGTCCAACTCGACGACCAAATTGAGCAAGTCGAGTGGCGCTCTCTGAACGCAGGTTTAGGAAACTATCCCTCACTATATATACATATAGCTTTGGTTATTTTATAGGTCCAGCTCGCTTTCTTTTTCGTTGTTTTATTAAAGTATTGTGATTTTTCAATAAATAATACAATGATAGCGTTTAATATTATTTACTTCTTTCTTTTAAAACGTTTCATGAACAATTTTTTTGCTTTTATTTTATATGAATCCGTATCATCAACACACTCTCTCCTATTCATTAATATTTTATTTAATTCTTTACAATAATTATAAATGAAGAATCTGCAGGATATGTTGATTAAAAAATCAATTAATTTTTCGATTTAATTTTTGATTAAAGAAGTCAAATTGGACGTGCATAAATATGACTGTCTTAATTAAATCTTTTCAATCATCTTTTTAAGAATTTTTTATCCTGCAATAAAACTATTTTTGCTGTGCCCTTACAGGGTCTACAACGGCTCTTAGCTCTAAGCTTTTGTTAACATCTTTTTACCTTGTAGAACGCAAATAAATAAATATGAATATGAATATGAATATAAATATTTTTTTTCAAATGTGTTTTTAGAATATACATTTATATCCTGCAGATTCGAGATACAACTTAGGAGAGAGTCGCTGGGACTGCAAAGCCATCTTTTATTTGCATCAAAGTCAAAGTCAAAGTCAAAGTCAAATCATTTATTTCAATTAGGCCATTATAAGGCACTTTTGAACGTCATTACAAGAAAAAATTAGAATTGAATCTAGTTGCCCCTTCCAAAAGGTAGTTTTGTATGGAGAAGAATGGGCAAGAAACTCCATACGTACTCTTTTAAAATCAATGTTTTACAATATTATTATTTGTATACAGAGTCATACGTAATTACATGTGAATGCAATGTACTATCGGCCAAACTTAAGCATGCTCACTTAAGAAAATAGTCCTGCGGAAGCGCAGATAGTGACAAACCACGCCCCTTCCTTGCTCCACCCAATTAGAGACAATACATATTTGTGTGAGTGCAGTAAGTGCGTGCGACAAAAAATATCAACAAACATTAGCCAGTGCCAATTTGCGTCTCGCTAATTGTTCACGCTTCCTGTTCCCATCGCAATTTTATTTTACGACCTGTTTATTTCTATCGGACTGATTGCCTGCCCAACTGTGACCTTTGCTTTGTATACCAGACTGTGATCGTGGAACTATTGTTGACCCTTGCTCGTATCCTGGACTGTGTATCGTGACTACCTGTGGGCTGATTTGTCTATAACCCTGTCAGGGTTAAACCCGAAACCTCAATCAAGAAGAAAATAATGAAATCATTGTCACGCTGCATCTACAAGTAAGTTACTTTTTTTTATCCAGAGAGAGATAATAGAAATAAATTAAGTGCATGTTGGTTTCCTTTACTGAGCTATATTTTTATTGTTTGCATTATTAAATACCTAGATCTCATTTTTTTTCTTCTGTTACCGTAATTCACAGACCCAATTAAAAGTTATTGTTTCGCGAGCCGACGCCAACCATGCAGTTTTTATATTTCGTATATCTTTGTTGTTGTTATTAAACAATTTTTTATTCTAACGAAAGCGTGTATTATTGAGTTTCTGTGTAAAAGAAATACACAAATAATATCAATGATTGCTGACTGCAAACATATTTCATGTCAAATCTCTACCTCGAGTCTCTAAATACTCGTAGTATAAGCAAAGTCGCTGTTTCTGTCTGTCTGTCTGATTCTCCGATATTTTTTTCTAAACAATGCAACGGATTTTGATATGAGTTCTCACTCTCATTTAGAGGATTTCTTTTTGGAAGGTTTATATGCATGCAAATTATTATAAAGCAAAGCGGAGAATTTTAGAGATTTGTAAGACCGTGCGAAGTCGAGGTAGATCGCTAATTTACGATAAATATTAATAAAATACATAACTCAAAATTTAAAAAAAATAAAGTATGAAATTACTTTTATATATTTAAAATATTAATTTAAAAAGAGGTTTGTTATTTCCTTTCTATTTTTTAATATCGGCGCGTTCAAAGACATTGTTTTGGACATTTTATGACCCGATAACAAATCTTTCAACACCTAAACAATGGCCTTTCATTTTAGTTATCACTGCATTTTGAAATTGAGTTACCGCACTTAAGTCGTTAACAATAATGCACAAATTTGCTTGGGAGAGTTTTACACAATATTGGAATTTACTACAATGCCATTGTTAAATATCTGTTTGTGGTCTACTACCCATATAAAATACAGATAACAATGTTGATACCTAAAGTAGATATTTAAAAAGTTAGGGTTTATTTGTTGTTAACTTAATCCTTTTGCACACTGCTAGTAATGTATTGTTCAATTCCTATATTATGTGACAATTCGATGCTAATTGTTATTTTTTTTCCAGAGAACCACAGTGCGCCGTTGGGTGCGTAGATATAAAGAAGAAGATCTAATTCTAACTCAGCGCGTTCGTGCACCTCGGCTATAAATGAAGGGCAATCGGCCAATATGATAGCCACGACATGTGAAAAAAGCCCTACTGGAGTCCATCACATCACAGACGGTCACTTTGATGTGTTTTTATTACACCCTATATTTTAGTATATTTTTTCCAACACTCTAACTCGTATTATTCTAATTCTTAAATATTATTATAATGTTATTTTGTCCAATGATTGTGCCAGTTTTAAAGTCGTCCTGTATAATCAATATTAATAAATGTGTACTAATAATATAGTAAATCTGAAGATTTGTTTGTTTAATCGCGCTAATGTCTGGAACTACCAGTGTTATTGTATATAATATAAATATATTATACAGTAATTATTTTTGTATGATAGCCAGATTTAGGAAGAATATTGTAAACAACGTGTTCCATAAATGCCTGCTCATATTAACACATAGACACTACGTCTATACACATATATATCAAAATAAACTATATTAAGTTTTCGATAACTTTACGAAATATATCGAAATAATAGATGAGGCAAAGAAACACCAAAACTCAGTATAGTTTGATATGGGAATTAGGCTTTCTATCAAATACTGCAGATTACCCTTAAATATGCCACGCATTTCTGGAACACGTTGTAAATATCAGCCTCATCACGGAGCAATAACCAAAGACGCGTGGAAACCGCGCGAGACACTAGTATTAAAATGTGATAAATAATGTAATAAAGTAAGTGTAATGTATAATATTATGTGGTGTGTTAAAATAACGTGTGTGTAATAAGCAATAAAAGATATGTTTTTTTTTTAATATATATTTATTATCTTATTAATTAGGTAGTAATATTGTTGTATTATTTATTATTACCTAATATGAACAATCTGTTAGGCTGATTACCTGAAAATACGAATATGTTAAATGCTATGCTAATGCTATTTGGAGCGATAGTGGCGCATATTTCTTATTTGTATTTATTTTTTGTTTTTAGTTTTTTAGACTTAATACCAACTTGTTTTTATTTTGCTTTTGTATATAAGTTTTCTTATGTTATGTGTGTCATTTTCGTGTAAATAAACAGTTTTTCTTTCTTTCTTTCTTTGTAATTTTTTCAATATAATATATCTGTTATGTTTTCTTGGACAATCTTGAAAAGATGCATAGAAATAAAATAAATTATAGGTAATTAAAGTTGTTGTTTTTTTTTCTGAAAAAAAAAGGCAAATCCCACAAGCAACCAGTTAAAGAACCCACAAGCAACCAGTGCATATATCACACTAAGACTAACTTTAAAACAAAAATCTCTTACTATACATATATATGAAAATATTTAATAACTACCTACCTAAAATAAATAATAATTTTAAAAAAACTTAAAAAAAAACACTTTACCCATAAAGGTAGAATTTCCAATATTTTGTAATAGAGTTAGTTACAGATGAAACTAATGAAAGCGTGCTAATAAAATAATTCTAAACAGTTTTTTATTGAGTTAATATAAAGTAAAAACGTGTATTTTATTAGCCAATATTTGTTTTCAATTCTCCGGTATTAAATGCTCTATACGAATAGAATGTTCAAGCGGATAAAATTCTTATCCTTACATATAATAAAATAAAACAGCCCCCCTGCGGCCCGCCGCGCCGCGTCTCAAAAACTGCTGTACTCATTTTCGTGGGATTTTATCTACTATTATACAGAGTTCATAGAGATTTAGGTGTATACCTAGGTATTTTAGTGATTTGTAACACCCGTGCAAAGCTGGGGCGAGTCACTAGTAGTTGTTTACATTATTATCTTAGTACGAAATAATTATTTAAGTATAATTTTTTGTGGAAGGTTGATACTAATTAAATAATAATACCAATAACACATTTTCTAAATCAAACATAATATATTATTATGAGTACGAAATAACTTCTTGTCAACAATAATTATTTATAAAAGAGCTCACGCGGGCCATATCGTAGTTTGAAACCGAACCGACAATTAGAATTTGTTACCATAGAAAAACATTTCACAAAACGAGGGACACAGCTTATTAATGTGCGCCCCTGCACACTAGTGTGAGTGTCCACTTCTACACATCATTGTATTACGACGAACACAACTAAAATTCGCTTCCTATTGGTCAAAACGCATGCATACGGCGATCGAGTCGAGAGCCGTGCTATGCGATTATCGCCTTAAAGGTGAGCATGCGGAAGTTTGGTCGATAGTACCTTATATAAAAACTACTATATAATAACACACAAAAATAATTTATATTACAAATTAAGAATTGACGGTAAAAATATATTTAAAGTTACATAGTGTTCACATGTTAACAAATATTGGAACTGTAGACGACCACTCTCAACATCTCAACCAACAATGCAACAGTGTGTGAGCCTGTGCAATCTAAGTGTCAAAAGAAAAAGAAAATAATATTAACAAGCTTGATTTTGTCTGGAATTAATAGTAATTGTCCTATGGAGCAGGACCAGCATGTTTCCAAGCAGTCTTATCTTGAATATAATCCTCTAATTTGTAATATGCTTGGTTGCAAAGTGTACTTTTAATATGTGTCTTAAATATTTTCTTTCATTTAATTTTAATATATCAGGAGGTATTTTGTTGTAACATTTCACACAGTACCCCATAAAAGATGTATTTACTTTAGACAATCTAAAATATGGTTGAGCTATTTTATCTTTATTTCTGGTATTAATATTATGTCTATCACATATTTTCTTAAAAAGTTTTAGATTTTTTCTCACATACATAATATTTTCATAAATAAATTGGCAAGGCACTGATACACATAATATTAATCGTTTTAAATAGTTCCCTAAGAGATTCGCGACGAGGTAGATTGTAAATGGCTCTGACAGCTCTCTTCTGGAAACTAAAAATGGTTTCAATGTCAGCGGCCCGACCCCACAATAAAATGCCATAAGACATAATGCTATGAAAATAGCTGAAATAGACTAATCGCGCAGTTTCTACATCTGTCAACTGTCTAATCTTTCTAACAGCATAAGCTGCTGAACTTAACCGTCCCGCAATAGATGTTATATGAGATCTCCATTGTAATTTGTCGTCTAGCGTGATTCCTAGGAAAACTGTTTGATTAATAAATTCCAGTTTTTCTCCATTCAATATTATATCACATTCGCTACTTCTAACGTTTGGTAAACTAAATCTAATACATTTAGTTTTTTTTTCATTTAATACTAAATTATTAACTGTAAACCAATTTTGGACCTGAAGAATAGAGTTATTCACATCGTCAAGATTTTGTGACCGCCTGTCTATTTTAAAAATCAATGAGGTGTCATCTGCAAATAACACCATCTTCGGTTCATTTTCCAGTAATTGAGGTAAATCATTTATGTATAAACTAGAAATAGAAATGGACCCAATATCGAACCTTGAGAAACGCCCATAGTCATTTCAGACCCTAATGAGTTTACGCCGTTTACCTGAACTTTAGCCTGTCTACCTATCAGATATGACCTTAGTAAACCAAGAGATATTTTACTAATCCCGTAGTGCTCCAGCTTCATCAAAAGTGTCTCATGGTTAACGCCTTTGAGAGGTCGCAAAAGATTCCAATGGCATCTTGGGCTTCCTCCCAAGCGTTAAAAATGTTCTTAAGTAAGGTGACACCAGCGTCAGTTGTACAACGCCCTTTGGTGAAACCGTACTGTTGTTCATGAGAGATGGAATTTTTATTAAAGTGACGTAACATTTGATTGAGCATTAACTTTTCAAATACCTTACTGAGAACTGGTAGAATCGACACAGGCCTATAATTGTTGGGTTCCTTACTATCACCCGCTTTAAACAATGGTACGACTTTACTGTGTTTCATCAGATCGGGAAAGACTCCTTGGTCTACACTGGTGTTAAATATTACGGCTAAATAGGGCGCAATAGTTTCGATAATAGACCTACTAACTTTTACAGACATTCCCCAAAGATCTTCTGTTGATTTAATTTTAAGATCTTTAAAAATTTTTATGACAGCCTGGGGGTTTGTATGTTGAAATCTAAATTCCACAGGACAAGCCTTAACATTTTTTTTAAGTAACGCAGCAGAAAGAGTGGGGGAGGAATTTAAAGCCTCAGTAGTTTGAAGGGGAATATTAGCAAAAAAAGTTTCAAATTCCTGGGCTACTTCTCTATCTGAATTTATAGGGCCATGTGCAGTCTCTAAATTAAATTCAGTATTACGCTGTTTTTTCCTACCTGTTTCATTGTTTATTATTTGCCAAGTAGTTTTTATTTTATCATCAGCTGACTTTATTTTTTTACTTATGTGAAGAGCTTTCGCTATTTTACAAACACTTTTAAAAAGCTTTGAATATTTGGAAACATACATATGAAAACTTGTATTAATTGTATGTTGCTTCAGTCCATAAAGTTCAAATAATTTTTCTCTGCTTTTACGAATACCTGGGGTCGCCCAGTCACTAAATAAGAACTTCGTGTAAATACTTTTAGTTTTTAGCGGAAAATTGTCATTAAATTGGTTTTTTAAAATTGAAAAAAAAATCGGCATAAAACTCATTTGGGTCACCTATATTATTAAAACTATGAGTGCATAATTTATTAGACAAAGAATTATTAAATGTTTCTAAACTTTTACAAGTAATTGGCCTAAACCTTATTTGAGTTTTTTGTAGTGGTATGTAGGCGCAGAACGTAAATGATTGTCCACTATGATCAGATGGCAGCCTATTTACAATTTCCTTATATAGGTATTCACAATTACAAAATATATTGTCAATACAAGTGGCAGAAGAAGCTGTCAAATGATTTGAAAAGACTTAATAATCTGATACTACTAGAGTTATTTTCTAACAAATTAATATTAAAGTCACCACATATAATGATTGATTTACTACCAATACTAACTTTTTTTAACACATCTTCCATTACAGAATCAAACACAGACAAATTCTGGTAACTGGGAGGTCTGTATACACAAACTATAACATGCTTATCAAGCTCAACACAGGACAATTCAATAGTGTGTTCAACTGATAGTCTTACAATGTCTTTACGTTCTTTAGATTTAATTGAATTTTTAATAAGTATTAATGAGCCACCATGTATCATCTGTTTCCGGGTAAAATGGCTAACTACACAATAATTTTCATAATTAATAGACATTACTTGGTTATCTATAAGCCAATGTGCATATTCTCTGTATTTTAGATATTCTTGTTCCTGATCGGACAACAAGTTTTTTTTACATTCACTACAACCCTTGAAGACTTTCTTTTTCGCGGTTTTTACAAAGTATCCGCTAACATACTGAAGCCCACCGACTATTCGAGGGTCACTTTTGTCTTCAAGGGGTGTAAATACTATGTCAGGAATATTATTGAGCTCGCAATTTATTTGTTCTTTGCAGCCCTCGCTTGTGATGAGTACTTCATGCAAAGCATAACAATTATCCACCTCACAATTTGCCCTTGGGGCATGGACACTAGAGAGGCTGTTTATTAATAAGCTGCTAAATGCTGCTTCAAACTCATCTGGAGTAGGGTTTACGTTGCGGCATCCTTGGCTCCTTATTGATCCAAAAAAGTTTTCAATTGGATCCTGATTAAGATGCCGCAACCAAACCGATGTTACTCCGTACTTGACAGCAACTTTTTTAAAAGCAGTTCTATACCTTCTAGAGTCCATACCCAGTTATTTATTGTGGGAACATACTCGACACTTAATGTTTCTTTGTTTACAAATTTCATATTTTTTAAAAATATTTTGGACTCTGTCCAGGTTTTGTGGT
Organism: Hoplodrina blanda; assembly: GCA_949316365.1. NCBI lineage: Eukaryota > Metazoa > Arthropoda > Insecta > Lepidoptera > Noctuidae > Hoplodrina > Hoplodrina blanda. The sequence continues at coordinate 12,216,158 of OX438564.1, forward strand.
GTACAGAGTTAGGTGTCGCAGGTCCCAGAAGAGGTTTGCTATGCTTCTTCCTTTTGCCAAAGCTTCCGTTCACCGAGTCGACAAGTTTGTCAAAAAACAAGATAATGTCCGCTGTACTTTTTGCATCTTCGGAGATTATTCCTTTATCTGGAAAATAAAAATCAATTAATAATCATATTCCTCACACATTCATACAACTAATAAACATGCTTATATTCGACCTCCTAAGTGGCAAGCAGATACAATAGTTACTATATCATCTGGTGATCACTAGATATTAATAAATCTGAACTGGGTGCGTGGTGAGAGTGGTTTTTATTTATGTGAAATCCTTTTACTTGTATAGCTACTAGTTAACTACTTCACGCACCCGGATAAACAGTAGCATTTAGTCTTCCTCGATAAATGGGCCTCAGATTAGCATGTTCAAGCAAACATACAAACAAACTCTTCAGCTTTATAATATTAGTATACATTAAACAATGCAATGTTAGACATTAGATACAAAACACCATTTACCTGCTAGGTAGCCCATATTTGTTGCTACAGTTTGGCTGAACACACAAGATTTCGATCACCTCAAGCACAAATCGACACGGCCGAAGGAGCAGAGGCTCAACTTAACGGACTTAGGTGGATAAAGCACTTTTGGGGGATAAAAATCTAGAAAAACAAACAAGTTACCGAAAAGCACTCCTGCGCGAACCGGCATCCATGTTTGTTTGACATTTGTTTGTTTGTTGCCTAATGTTGCATGTAGAAAATATTTTTTTAAGATAAATACTCAGCTACATTTTATTTTAATTCTGAACAATCAATAAAAAATATATATTTCAGCAATTGCGGCAATTTGCTACACAAAATTTTATCTGAAAATCAAATAATACTAAAAAGGCAGGTCACACAAACAAAATCAATAAAAGATGAGATAACGCCCTCTTACGTGTTTTAACTTAACTACTAAGTTATCACACATCATCATTATTACAAACAACGCCATCTAAGTGTAGATTTCTTAAATACCTTGCATTATAACACCATCAAATTAAAATGTCACTTTTAAGTGAGGACCCGCAATGCTTTTACTGTCCAACTTCATTTTATAGACTTATAATGAAACGTTTTCTCGTTTGCTAGTATTGAGATTGTCACCCCTGATAGACAGGGCTCACGGTGTTAATGAAAGGCTCAAAATTTAGCGGCGGTGACAAAACTATATCATCAGGAAAATGGGCGCAAGATATAGAAGACAACGCCGAGATTTTTGGGTGGAGCGAAAAGAAGAAGCTCATCATTGCACGCAAATCCCTAACAGGTACCGCGGCTTTGTGGCTTAGAAGTGAAGAAGTTTTTAGGACGTTTGAAGAGTTAAAATCAGCCCTACAGGAAGAATTCCCGTGCAATGAATTCGGCCATATTTCTTTAAAGTGCACGGCGGCAACGAAACGCGAAGACGATCGGAAGCCTTCGGAAAACCGATCGAATCGGCCATTCAGCGGAGACGACCGACAGCGCTGCCAACGTGACGGACGTCATTCGGGCAGACATTCAACGAATCCCAGCACTTCGAAGTCTGCCATGTTCACTACGCATTACGTTGGCACCACTGACAGCGATAACGCAGATGACAACTGTCATTGTCAAGAAAATAAAGAAGTGTTGCAGATTGTAAACAAAACTAACAAGAAGTCGGGCAAGCCGGAAAATACCGAACGATTTTCAAAGGTTGGTACTTCTGTGGAACAAGGAAGATCAACCAATCAGATGTCAAAGAAAGCATTCTTCAGTTTGTTGCGAGAGGGCGCCACCAGCAGCGCAAATGACGAAGTTCAAGACGACGTTCAGGCAGATGTTTACATAGCAATGACCAGTGTGAACACAGTCGCAAATGAAATGTGTAATGAGGTTGGCAATATAAAACCACAGAGCATGACAGCGACAAGGTCATGCGACACAGATGTTGTCAAGTTTGACATTGACAATATAAATAAACTAAGCAACAAAGAAACTGATGAAGATTTACCAGTTGTACGCCTTGAAAGTCGTAAAAAAACCAGTAAAGGAGTGGTTAAACGATGGTATTTCTTCTTCTCATTTCTTCTCCATACAAAACTACCTTTTGGAAGGGGCAACTAGATTCAATTCTATTTTTTTTTTCTTGTAATGACGTTCAAAAGTGCCTTATAATGGCCTAATTGAAATAAATGATTTGACTTTGACTTTGACTTTATTGTTCGGAAGGAGCGTCAGGCTTTTCAAACCTTGAAGAAAAGATTGGTTACAGGTTCAAAGTTACAACATGTTGATGCGCTCAGCCGTTATCCCTATGTAGGAGAAATTACACCGTGTAACCTTCTGAAGCGTACACAGGATGAAGATGAAGGGCTAAGAGCCATTAAGCAGATTTTACATGATAAACCTTATGAAGATTATTAGACCTGATATCCCACATATATGTCAAACTGTCAAAAAGTGAGGTTAGAGTTTATGTTTGTTTTCTCTCGATATATGCGCGGACTGCTTCTTGCCCAGAATCTAAAGATAAAGTTTTTAGTTTACGTGCAGCGGTATTCCTTCCTCATCCAGTCATTCCTCAATTTTTATTAATTAAACCCACGCACACCTGCATCATTAACAAGTAGTCCTTCGAGCCGGATATTTATTACTACGTTACTCGCAAAACGAATCGTTCGCCACGGAGACGTATCTTATGAAAAACAACAAGTCTATTCCAGCTAATAGCCGGTTGCGAACGTTGACCCCGTACAATAGACAAAGTGGGACTTCTGCGAGTTGGCGGTCATGTGGGAGCAACATCAGACGTTACCTTGCAATTGAAATGCCCAATAATATTGGACGGACGTCATATTATATCAAGATTGATAACTAAAACTTACCATGAAAATGCTGCCCATGGAAATAATGAGATGGTAGTGAATGAACTCAGACAGAAGTACTGGCTGCTGAATTTAAGAGCCACTGTATGTACTGTTGCTTCAAAATGTTGATATTGTCGGATCAAACGAGCTGTACCCTGCGCACCACGCATGGCTGATTTACCTGAAGCAAGACTGGCGCATCATACCCGAGCATTCACGCATTGTGGCGTGGATTTATTCGGCCCCATAGAAATTACGGTGTGCCGTTCAGCTACATCCCCAATACTGCGATAACGTGACCACAACCTTAATATCACGTTTTGGCTGGTGTGTAGGGCCTCAGCAACGACGCGTTGAATAGCACCATTTTCTAGCATGCCCACGGCTCGTAACATTTCATCTCGACTCAAATGACGACGTGACATGACTCCTAAAGCTCACACGGCACGTTAAATTAAAAAGAATAACAATCTAATCCCTTTTCATTAATTAATGTTAATAAAACAATTTTAATTTTCCTTAACGTAACGAATTACTAACAATTTTGCCGCCGTATTTTGTTTTTTCTTTTTTTTTCTTTTTTTTTATTTTGAAAATAGAATAAATGAGGTTTCAATCTGTACACAAACTTTTTATGAAAACTAAAAAGATTTTAAACTAAAAATTCGTAAATAATTTAGGATTAAGGTATCCCTAGATTCTGTTGATGTGTGTATTTTCAGGAACTACACATACCTGTTTACTTCGTAAACAAACCCAAATGTAAATTAAACTGCCACCGGTACCTGAGTTCACTGCACTTGTTATTTCAATAATTAATGGTCTACGCACATCATATACCTTGACTGTAATCATGGTTATCAACTTTAATAGATTTTCTACACTATTAACTAAGTAAAGGAACCATGGGCACGTTTGTATTCATACAAACGAGAAACTGTTGAAAAGTGGGTCCAGGCTTCAGCCTGGACCCACTTTTCAACAGTGATGAGACCCATCCAATATGAAAGCTCTTAGAGTGTACTTCATTTCATTCTATTACGTTCAAAGTTAAGTTCAAATCGAGCACGAAAATGGTGTTTTGGTACATTTTATCATTTTTATTTGAATCCTCAGTTTGAATCTTAAGTTAAGGGTTACAAGTATATGTTTTTTGTTGTTTTAGTTATTGATTATAAGTGGAGTTTTTTTTTTGAGGGTCACAAGTAGAGTTTTTGTTTTTAATTTAGTACCTACGTTAATAAATAACAATATACCTGGACTACAATAGATCTCGATAAAATAACTTTTTACAAATTCAACATTTTGGGATTCAACATTTTGCGAATTCAACATTGTAGTCCAGAAGGCGCATTAGATATACCTACTTTGCCGTGATGTAAAAAATAATATTGCGTAGGTAATTATTGATTTACATATTTACAGTTTACTCGTTAAAATTTCAAGACAGAAATTCACGTAAAAACTGATATAATAAAACTTACGTAATCGAAACAAAATTTAGGTAGGATAACTAGTTTCATCCCTTATTATTACTTATTCCCGAGTAAACAGTAAAATACACTTACATTTTTAAAGATGGGGTTAAATGTGGTGACATTGTATGCACAAGGCCGCTCGTTTGTTCATGGACACCTGAACATTGCGTAGCATGTCTGGTGTTATTGTCCAGAAAGCGGCCTCAATCCGCACTTTCATTTGGTCCACTGTATCTCACTGCACTGCGTATACTATGTTTTTAATGTACCCCCACAAAAAAAGTCCAACGGGTTAGGTTTGGGGACTGCGGAGGCCAAGCCACGCTTCTACTACCACGCCCGATCCACTGGGAAAAGCGTGCATATAAATAATGGCGCACCGTCGTGTTGAAAAACTAAGTTATTCCCCATCACAGGATTCATATAACTTGACACTGGTAGCACTGTGAGGACATCGTCTAATTCAGTCCTTAGGAAGGTTAAATAATTTTGGCTGTTTAAGCTTTGTGGCAAGAAAACTGGTCCTACGACGACGTCTCCGATTATTCCTGCCCACACGTTCAGTCGCCATTGGTGTTGGAATGACGACTCTGTCGAAGCATGCGGGTTTGTGTGAGACCAAACATGTTCATTATGGATGTTACTACTTATTCCCGCTCTCGTGAAGGATGCCTCATCGGTCCATAGCACTCTTGAACCAAAATCTGGCGAAGCTTCTAACTGGCCTCGGTACCACTCGCAAAAGGCCACACGAGGCAAAAAATCTGCCGGTGTCAGCTCCTGGGTGCGACGGAAGTGGTATGGGTGCTGACCGTCATTGCTCAACACTCGCCATACCTGCATATGGTTAGAAGCACCCAACGCTAATGCAGCTCGACGTGTGCTAGTGCGTAGATTGTTACTAAAATGCTCCAATACGGCTTCTTCAAATTCTGGATCGGTAGTACCCGGGCGACCTCTGAAGCAGGTGCGTGGAATGACCCAGTTTGGTGCAGACGATGTACCATCCGACTAAAACCCGCCAACGAAGGCAGCTGTCGACGTTCAGCATCTGGTCTACCCTCGATAAAACGGTGACGATACAGATCTCGGGCAGCTCCCAAATTACCATCTTCTGCTCCGACACACAATATCATTTCATAATATTCGCTATTACTTAACGACATTTTGGAAACAACAAAAAAAAAAGTCAATTAGATGTAGCCGTACTATACTGATGCGCGTACCACACGGATAGAAACGATTCTGCAGTCTGCACTACACGCGGAAAAGTTGACGACTGACTGACGAGCAATAGGTAACAATAATGCAAAATAAAGCTATTCCCTGCTATCCTGGTAGTAGGGTGGCCGTCCTAATTTGTGTCCACTATCATTAAAAAATATTGTTCAAGATTATTTAACATCCTAATATTATTCAACTAAACCCCGATAATCTTTTAAGTAAATCACACACCAGACAGCAGAGCATAAATAAAACAAGAGTTAAATTACGTAATTCAAATTCATTTTTTTTTTTAATCCTTTAATGATCATAAATGTGGTACATTTGATCATATGTTGTACGTTTGTAATACGTCAGAATCGGAACCCGTGAGCTTTTATTTTAAAATAACAAATTAATGTTAATCTTTGATCATAAGACAATGTATTTACCAGGAGTAATTTAAACTACAGGGACAGCAATTAGTATGGGCACCCTAAACCCTACATATTACGCTTATACACATAATGATGATTACTGTGTGTGTAAATCAGGGTTCTGTGAGCAAACGATTTTCAACTCGGCAATATTAATTCCTGTTCCTCATGCAGGTCCCAGTACTTTTATTAATTTCTTTCAACAGTTCGATACAGTATTGCGACATTTTTTGATGACTTCCTTTTGAATTTTAGAGACTAAATAAACGTGCTCAAAAACCAATAAAATAAAACCCATATCACCACTCAAACAGCACCAACAGAGCGTAAACTTCCGATATAATTATTTCGGTTAGTCCTACAGACAGACAGTAATTATGCGTGCGTGTATTATTTTGGAAACAAAAAAATAAACATGCGGAACCCTTTATTCAAAAATACCAGGAGTAAGAGTTTTATTTTTACTTGCAAATAGTTTGTTGACACCGATCAGCTGACTTAGTGCTAGTGATGTATTTATTTCAATTTAAAAAAATCATAATTTCCGAACATGTAGATATAGGATTAAAAAACCCTTGCCATATCGTTTGTTATCATCCAAAGAAGCCTTGCTCTTGGTATGTACAGGGTGTCCCGGCTAAGGACGTCCAAACAAAAATTTTAGACTCCTCTCTTCTTGGGCTATCCAAACCACCCCCATGTATGTTCTACGATTTTTTGCGGTTTAGGAGCTAAACGACATTTTAATATTTTTTGGGATATTCTTCTTTACATCAGATTTTGTAGATTTTCTCTTTTTGTGTCGCATTTTTCGGAATTATTTTAATTGATAATTAATCCTGAAAGTATGGTCTTCGATCGATAAAAACAACTGACTGTCTGTCAACGAAAACATGTAAAATATTTCGAAAATTATGTCGATTTGGTATGATGTAAAGGAGATCGCCAGAAATCCATACATCGTTGGGCAAAATGTGAACAGTAATCATTTATGTGTTATTGGAACGATTGGAACGAAGTTCCTTATCGCGCGTTGCGAATGGGGGCTAGACGGAAAAAATTAAGACCAAAATCCAGGTGTACCTTAACACCTCTCAGGTTTTTTTTAAATATTTTATTCATCTTCATTTTCATACTCAATTAATATATCATCGAGGAATGGTGCAGGAGGTTGATGGTATTTTGGTACCTTGCCCAACTAAGGTACGGTAAGGTAAGGTAGGTTGTAGATGACAACTCTCTTAGTAGGTCGCTGTCCACCTCCCTACATGTGTACTTCCATTTCAAATCTGCCATTTACCCTTACATGCTCTCCATAATACGACCGTGCCTGTTTTATCTGATATGTGCCTAGAGATATTAACATAAGTTCAGAAAAGCTGAGCTGTAGAAAATCCGTTATGTTACTTTGGGCATCGATGCGTGTGAAATTAGCTCTACGTCTATTCAAATTACTTTGCTGCACAATATCAGCCAAAGCATTATTTACATACATTTTCTCATTCATTATGTTAAGTATTTCCACAGCATCAGGACGATCTCTAATAGGAGGGTGAAATCTATTCATTAGAGCCGCGGCCACTTCAAAATCTTTCATTAAATGTTTACTTGATACATTAAAATAGTCTTGCCGAAGTAGTTTATAATCTCTTTTGAAGCGGCTATTGACCACTTCTACAACCCATCGACAAATGGTCACAGCTCTTGATTTATTAGCTGCAAGTGTGGAAATTTTTGTTTCACCCGCCTGTAATGTACCAGGCACGAATGTTCTGTAACCACAGTCACTTAATATGGGCAAGGCGTCTCTAAATCCTCTATCTAGAATAAATCCATCACCAGGTCTAAATAGTTCTTTTAATTCCGAATTTGGTTTTTGAATCTCACATTTAATTATATCAGCATCTAATGTTGTTGCTGGATAGGGACCTAAAACAACAACAACAACAACAACAATTGTTATTATATAGTATACTTAGGTTAAGGTATTTATCTATGGGTCTTTGTAACCTGAAAATAAATGAATTATTATTATTATTATTATTAAAACATCGATGATATGGCCATCTGTACATACTATCATAACTGGTTTCACCAGATTGGTGTATTTATGTAGACTACATTTTTTTTTAATATGAATAATTGTAACTCTTCTGAACATAATATGTGTATGTTCCATCAAAAATGGCTAACGGTCTTTCCTGTCCCTCAAAGTTTCCAAACAAACCCTTTGGGATTAAAAGTGATTTATTTAATACTTGTTGCCTATTCAAATGGTGTGGCACAAAAAACTCTGTTAGGATATCACGTGCCTGTCCCAATAATACTTCCAGTGAACTCCTTGGAATTTTCAACATTGTTGCAATACGATCATTGGAATCACCAGATCTTAATTTCATCAAATAAACACCCAGTGCACTACGACCCTTCTTAAGGTTACTAAATGGTGCAACCTCGTTAAATAGATTATTAAATTGATCTTTATTTAACTAGATCAAGACCAGACATAAGTAAAGCTGTAAATGAAGCTAGTAAAAGGTTAGAAAATCCATCTAAACAGGATGTATTAGCTGTAAAGAAGATATTGAAGCATTTGAATAGGACAAGATCAAAAGAAATAATGTATAAAACAAGAAGAAGTACAACTGGATAATGGATAATGTTATCAGGAGGACCCATATCATGGTGTTCAAAGAGACAGTAAGCTTGTCATCAACTGAAGCTGAATACATAGCAGCTGCAGATTGTGTTAAGGAATGCATACATTTAAAAACATTTACAACGTGTAACGTTAAATGCGCAAAACCTCAGACACCCCAACTGATTTTTAATTAAATTGACCTATTTCAAAGAAAAATAAAATCAGTAAAACAAAAGTAAAGGTTTTATGTGCTAATTTAGTTTTACTGGCAATTCTGATCGTTTCTTGCGTCTGCGACGACGCTCTATCGAGGGAGAAGTCGTCACCGGGCCGCTGCGCGCCGTATGGCTTGACCTACTAATAAATAGACACGGCAACGTTTTTAATGAATATTTTTTGAAAAATGTGACCTATATTAAAAAGTGGTTTAATTGATTCTGCTCGTTATTCTGATCAAACTATTTTCAGGTTTTGCGCATTTAACGTTACACGTTGTATAAGTGAGTTAATTGGTAAAAATGTTAAAATATGTTTCAATGTTGACAATCACCACAATTCAGTTAATAAAAACAGATTCATTTAGTAAAAGATCCTCCTCTGCTCCCGTCTTTGCACACGACTCTCGGTACTTAGTAAATAATAACTAGGTACTTAATGATTCCTTAACATACCTTAGCGACAGCACTTATTCCACCTTCTCGGCTAAGGTACGGCTTACGGGTTCCAGCTCATGTATGATGTCACGACACACTTTTATTTAGCCGATATAGTCCTATAAATTCTGAGTCTGGCATTTCAAAAGCCAGTTCCAGTTTCCGAAGATGTTTCGGCGGCGATATAAAATTGTCTCCGTAACACGCGCGTGCTCAAGGAAATTTTCGCATAGTCCTAAATCTGCCATTATATATTATTATTTTTCTTAAAAATATCTGCGAAATGAATCGAAAGATGTTGGTCTTGAGTAACTCCGTATGATTCTGCTAACTGACACTAAAGCAATTCATCATTATTGAACCATTTTACGAATCTCCATACAAAACTGTCAAACAGATGAATTGCGGGATATTAATTGAACGCAGCAGCCCTACCATGAACTCTTATCGCGATCCAAAAACTGAATTGTTCTTAACGCATCAATTTATGCGTTATATTGACGTATTTGAAGAACAGTTCAGTTTTTGGATCGCGATAAGAGAAAAAACGTCAATATAATGACATAAATTGATGCGTTATATTGACGTATTTAAAGAACAATTCAGTTTTTGGATCGCGATAAGAGTTCATGGTAGGACCCCAGGTCATTTTATGAATTGCCAATTTGTGACCATTTTACGATCTGCAATATGATTCATATTGTTATCCTAATACGATTCAGACAAAGTGGCTATTTTAGACCCGCACACAGTATTATTATTGCCTTGAAAAACGGACATCCCCTTTTTATTAACTTATCCGATAGAACAGGTTATTTTAAAAGTAAGAGTAAAATACCCGTGTGCCAATTTTACATAAAACATGAGTAAAAAATGTTGTTTTTTTTTTTAACTTTTCTAAATTATTTAATTTAAAAATAAATACTTACGCATTATTTTACCCTTTTCTTTAATATGAGTAATAAAACTATATTAAAGATATTTAAAAAAAAATACAAAAGGGTACCTAGTAGAGATTTTAAGAAATATCCTTTTTTGTGTTTTTAGATTTTGATTTTTCATGGTTGTATCTTTGCTTAGTTGGATTCAATATTTATGGTAAATCATATATAGACCCCAACCAATCACTAGAAAAAAAAACACATCCATATCTCGCGGTATCTGGGAGTTATTCACTTCTAAAGTTTTTTCTGATAATTCTGATTTTAGGGTCATCACTTTGCAAAAAATAATATTTTTTTGTTTGTAGTTTTAAATTTTATGTTGGATTTTATTTAATCATTTACCTATCTACGTATACATGCGTTGCGGGATCCAAGACAGTTAAATTCATTCTCCGGGACTTCGTCGAGCTTCATTGCCGGCGCTTTTCTGGCGGTCGCCACTGTTGATTTTGGCTTTCAGGAATTGCAGTGATTTAGGAACAGTGAGGTGGGTTTGTCCTAAAAAAAAAAGACTTCACTTGCATAAGTACCTACTTTAATTATCATTTTCCGTAGGTAAAAATTCAGTGCTATCGTCATTCCAGCCTTCTATAAGATTTTGCATTACGTCTTCTTCGTCACTTAAGCTATCATGGACCGAAATCTCTTCCCTTGGTGTTTCGTACGGTTTTAATAATTGGAGAACAGCGGATGGTAATGGTAACCGTCTTAATTTTGCTTGCCTTTGCTTCAACCTGACATTTGAAATCAATGGATCTGATGTTAGTAGTGCCCGGTTAAACAAATCAGTCATGGTTGTAATTCTATTAAACTTTCGAGTATGATGCTCTCTGTCAGACCTCCAAAACTTATTTCTTGCCTCTCCCGCTTGTTCTGAGAGTAAACCTACAGGCATTGCGGAGTTTCGCATGATGTCTTTACCATGGACTAAAATTTGTGCAAAGTAACCGTCATAGGATACCATTCAAAGTTTTGGACGTATTTAACAGCCAGTGACATACAAAAATCCCCAAATTTTTCGATATCAGTTAATATTGTAAATAAATCATCAAGTAGCCATTGAGGAATGTTTAATATGTCTGCAAACGTTCCACGGTTTTTGTCAGACAATGCTATGCGCGCAGTATTACCATCGTTGGTGGTGCCTGCGTTGGGCCGCATCACATCAACCAGTAGTCCCATTTTTTCTCTTACTTCTTGTTGCACCTTTTTTTTAGTTTCTTCCACAATTAAATGCTCCGGGGAATTGCGAGGTATCCTCCATTTTTTTACTGGTATCTTGTATCCTAGATGAAGCAAGAATTCTAAGACACGTATCCACGCGTGCAAAGGACTTATTCCGTACTTCATAAGCGATTCATCTGAGGATTGAGAAAGCACAATGTCTAACTTATTAAATTGAGAGGAAGTCGCCTTACAAAATGGACATCTTAGTTGTGACGAAATGTTAGTGATTATATTGAGCACTTTACCGTCTATAATGGTCAAGTAAAGTTGAATTTTTGCTGTTAATGTTAGGTTTTTTGACGATTTTACACAAATGCTGTCTATTTCATTTTTTTGGTCTTCTACCCATTTTTTTTCGGCAAGTATTAAATCTTTGCTCTCTTTACGTTACTGGATATGTAACGGGCGACAATATCTGTAAGACTGAGGTGTAGGGTTCATCCACAAAATATGACCGGTATCAGAAGTTATTCGTAAAGGAATAAATGTGGTGGCAAACAGGCTGTTTTCGTCTTCTCGATCTTCGGCAACGCTTTGTTTATAAGCGCGTGCCATGCGGTGCTGTTGCTAAGCCAGAAACTCAACTGCCGGCCGCGGCGCTCGCGTCGCGCGTCGCCACGCGTTACCTCGCCCCGCGCGCCCGGGCCCCCCGCCTCTGACGCTCGCTGCTACCGACGCGTTCGTCGCTATTTATTTATTAAATCAAAAGGTACAATAATACAATGTAATGTAAAACAGAAACGCGCATCGTTTACACACCCCACCCCAGTGCGTCAGCACTCATTTCCAACAGGTAGTCGTGCGATGCGCGCTACGGAGCGCTGCAGTAAACCAGTGCTCGTTTTGACCTCAACTACTCTGATTCGGCCATCCCGGCCGGGCATCACCCTTTCCACTCTTCCTCGTGGCCAGATGTTTCGGGGAGAAGCAGGATCCACAATCAGTACAAGGTCTCCCACTTGTATGGGCCTTTGTTCCTGCTGCCACTTTTTTCGGGGTCTCATGTCCGGCAGCACTTCCTTCACCCATCTTCGCCAAAATAGATCTGACAACCGCTGCGAGATACGCCACTGTTTGCGGAGGTATGTGTCTGACTCGTCGAAGGTGCCCAGGGCTGGTAGATTAGAAGAGGAGCCAAGTAGAAAATGATTTGGCGTCAAAGCTTCCTCACTATAAGGTTCAACACTTACGTGGGTAAGAGGGCGGCTGTTCACTGTGAGTTCCACCTCAGCCATTAACGTGCTCAGCACCACCTCGCGCGGCGCTCGTTCTTTTAGGACAACCTTCAAGGCATTCTTTACGCATCGTATGAGCCGCTCCCATGCCCCACCCCAATGTGGGCTGGCGGAAGGGGAAAATGTCCATGTGGTCGTCGAACCGTAGGTAAGTGCGTCACGAGCTAGCTGTTCTTCATCCATTTCAGAGACAGATTTCCTCAGTTCCTTGTCAGCGCCTCTTAAATTAGTGCCGTTGTCTGAATAAAGATGTTTTGGCCATCCACGTCGAGCCGCCATCCTTCGGAGAGCCATTATTACGTCATCTGTGGTAAGGCTACTGACAATCTCCATATGAATAGCCCTTACGGTTAGGCAGGTAAATAGCACACCATACCTTTTTTCCCGTCGTCGTGCTACGGTTACGTCCATTGGTCCGAACAGGTCAACGCCAGTGAAGGTAAAGAGGCGCTGATGGTGGGCCAATCGTGCGCTAGGTAAGTCACCCATTCTAGGAGGTTCAGGTCGTGCTCGCTTGATCCTACAAAGCATGCATTTTGCAGTTATATGTTTTACGGTAGGTCTAAGTCGTATAATCCAGTATTTTTGTTTTAATTCATTCACCACTAGCTCTTGGTTGGCGTGGTATGCTCTCTCGTGGTACTGTCTCACGATCAGGTGAGTAATATGGTTACGACCATCAATTATAACAGGTTTTTTCACCTCTTGTTCTATTTCAGAAGCAGCGTCGATGCGGCCGCCGACACGGAGAACACCGTCGTCATCAATAGTTGGTGATAAGGTAAGTAATTTACTTTTTCTTGTTAATGATTTATTTTGTTTCAGGTTTACTAGATCTTCGGGGAACGATTGAATCTGCGAGTATTTTAATAACAACTTCTCTGCTCGCTCCATCATGGCCCCGTCAACAGTGCCGGTACGTTTCTTACACTTCTTTTCTACGAAAGACATAACAATACACGTAGCTCGCAATAGTCTACGCCAACTCGCAAACTTCTCTGGTTCGGGTACAGCCGGTAAACAAATAGGAGTGATGTGAGAAGTATTTACGCATTCAAGGTCAACATCACCAACATCAGGTAGCTGTACGTCAAATTGTTGCGGCCACCGGCTTTCTGGCGTTGCGTGGCGTTATCCACAGTTTCATAAACTGCCACTCGTGGACCAACATGAGGGTTGGCGCCTTCATGCCCTCCTCGCAATAAGTCAGCCGGTCGGAGCCCGGACAGACATCCCTCAACAGGTCGGGTCAAGTCCTGTTGAGGCAAAGTGTCGCCATGGGTCTTTTGCGGCTCCATGGTGCCTCACCCCCGTTCCTCCAGGCAATATGTATAGGTACAGGGTTTTGACTTAAGCCTAACGAGGGCGGACCCCTTCCCCGTACCACAAATTGCCCTTCATTGGATAAACTAAATTTAATTCGTCTATTGTATATCATACATATTTCACGTCGTATGATACTATAACTTACAAAATATATCCAAACAAATATCTAAACAGCTAAAAAAAAATGTACATTTACAAAACTATTTATTTATTATTATTATTTCTTTAAATACTTTATTGTACACCAAGACATCAAACACATATTACAAGAAATCACAAAACACAAAATATACAAAAGGCGGCCTTATTGCATTCGGCGATCACTTCCAGGCAACCTTGAATAGACAGAAATTGCTTGGACACAAAAATGGAGTCGCACTCGGTGCAAACACAAAATTTAAAAAAAAACTACTAGGTTTACTACCATTATAATTCCGTTTATTCATTTTAATTTAATTTGTTTTTAATCTAACTAATTTAACTAATATTATAAATGCGAAAGTTTGGATGTTTGGATGGATGGTTGTTTGTTACTCAATCATGTCTGAACGGCTGAACGGATCTTGATGAAATTTGGCTCAGAGATTATAGGTTATAGTCTGGAATAACACATAGGATATCCCGGTATTACGTTACCATGGGATAATTTTCGAGTAACACGCGAGCGAAGCCGCTTGCAACAGCTAGTTATTTATAAAATATAATATGAAAATAGTTGGATTCATCATTAACAATGTGAAAATCAATGATATTGTAACTTCTTTCAGACAACCATGTTACTATGTCTTTATTTATTTTACATTTAATAATGTTTCTTAAAAATAAATGTACAATAAACATTTAAAAATATAAAAAATAGTTGCCCACCGGTATCGGTAACAGGTCCTATTGTTATGTTACTATATTTTACAATAAAAAAGGGTTGGGTTTAGTATTCAGCGGCAGTCGAAAAAGGTAACAAAGGATTCAAATTGGTAGGGTTTAAGTCCCCGATTGTAATGCTACCACTATTTTTCTAGGGAACGGAACGTAAAAGTGGGCGATTGACAACCATATATGTATATACCACGTATTGTCTATGGTGCAAAACCAAGCGATTACAAACGTAAAACGGAACGTAATTATTAATGTCATCTGTCATTGTCATTCGTTTGTTCATTCCGTTTCTCTCCGAGTTGCGTGAATGTGTTCCTTGCGTTTTGTGTTTTTCTTGTGGCTTTCTTCGACGACCTTGGCTTTTCCCCTGGACTCGAATTGTTTGCCCTTACGATTAACCAAAGCTTGCATACTGGACACCGATTTCCCGCTTTATCGACTGACATTGGCGCGTATCCCGGACATACTATTTACACGTACGATGGAGCCCCAACCATCAACGAGCAGTTCTGCGGGAAAGGTTAAACTCCAACCTGCGACGAGCTGTTCTGCGGGAGAGGTTGAACCCAAACCTGCGACGAGCTGTTCTGCGGGAGAGGTTGAACCCCAACCTGCAACGAGCTGTTCTGCGGGAGAGGTTGAACCCCAACCTGCAACGAGTTGTTCTGCGGGTGAGGTTGAACCCCAACCGTCAACAAGCCGTTCAGATTAATGTTGGCCAACAAGTAGCAGCTCTTCAGACGAGGACGCACCGCCAGCTAAGCGCCATCTGTTCGTGGAGGAAGTGCAAAATATACTGCTTATTGGGAACGCGTGAGAAGGCTGTAGCATTTGCGGAAGAAAGGGGTATGCTACCTAAACAAAAGATGTGCAGCCACCATAAGAAACCTATGACTATTCAATATGGCACAAATAAAACTGTGGGCTCTTTTGTTTGTAATCGTGGGCCTTGCAGAAGTAAATCAAAAGTAAGCAGAGGAAATGGAACATGGTTTCAAAATATTAAAATATCGATGCCGCAGGTGTTTTATTTAATGTATGCTTTTGCTAACAAATTTAGTTATGAGAGAGTCATAAAAGAAGATTTTTCTGAAAACGAGCACCGCCTCTCTAGAGCAACAATAAGCGACTGGTATAATTATTGTCGTGAGGCGGTTGTAGTGTACCAAAAACATAAACAAGAAATGAACGGGAAGATTGGAGGACCTGGAAAAGTGGTGCAAATAGATGAGAGCAAGTTTGGAAAACGTAAATATAATAAAGGTCGACGAGTGGAAGGTCACTGGATCCTTGGAATGATTCAGGATGGAAGTAATGACCTTCGCCTGGAAGTCTGCCCAGACAATGTTCGGTCTGCTGACATTTTGGTGCCCTTAATTAAAAAACATGTTGCTGAGGGCACTACCATACATACTGATTATTGGCGGGCCTATGATTGTCTGGGTGATCACGGATATATCCACAAAAAAGTTAATCATAGTGACACGGTAAACCCATTTGTGGCTAGCGATGGCACCCACACACAAAGAATTGAATCTCAGTGGCGTGTCATCAAAAGATTTTTTTTGTAAAGATAACTATAATAACAGAACAAATATGAATGATTTGGTGTACGAATATTTGTGGAAAATACAAATAGAAAGAAATAAATGTGATCCTTTCGAGGAATTAATTAATGTAATTAATTTTAGTTTTAATAAATGAAAAATTAATTAATGTTATGTTGTTTCTTTTATCAAAACCTATAAATGCTCAATGTAGCCCCACTGATAGAAGTTAGTTAGAGTTCGGGACTTGGGGCACTCCGACATGGATAGGTTAGGTTCGAAGGGGGTCTTTCAGACTCCGCCATCCTCTTCGTGTTAGGTTACTTTAAACCTTGAACGCAGAAGTAGGAGCCCCGCGAAGCGGGGCTCCGTCGAGCCACTTTGATAGGTAGTAATCAGTGATTTGGGCATTGCCTTTACATGAGAGTGTGTCAGTGCCAGTGCCAGGACACAGAGGGCACCTCCTTCCTTATGCTAAACGATACCAAATTTCTGGAATACACTTTTTATGTGACTATATAACGAGTTTTGAGGTTAGGTTACAAAAATGGGTTTTTTTTCAAGAACGGTGCATTACCGTGATATAGGAGTGGTACCGGGGGGTAGGGGGCAACCCCCCCTCTCCCCCAACCCCCCGCTCCCTCCGCCTGCCGCTGAATACTAAACTTTACCCAAAAAAAACATTTAAGAAAATACGACTTATGCCAACCCTAGCGCCTAAATTTCAGAATCCTATAATTTCTGGATACCATAAGATTTGGATATGATATTTTAAATTGGTATTTCTTAGTGCCAAAGCAACAGATTGTCTCGATATTGAATCCAAATACCAGGAAATAAGCCTATAAAAAAATAAAATCGTAAATATGTAAAATTCGATGTTACTCACCACCGGTTAACGATAAAAATTGAGCGTTTGCTTGGTAATTTACTCAACCCTTTGCGACTGACGTGGTAGTCCAACAGACACCGCGAAATATAAAATTAGATATATTACCGTTTATTTTCAAATTTGAGCGCCGCCGCTCTTAGTACCTTACTGTGGTGAGCTCGCGCGTCGGTCGGTGTGCGGGGGGCGGTTGTAGCGAGCGCACGTGTGCGTAGCGGGAGAAAGGTGTCCACGAGACTACTACATCAGTAAAATGGTTATATTTTCTCGCGTATGTATTTATTCGCGTTATTTTAGAATTTGGTTTTATTAACATAATTTATATATGTATATAATATATCTTTACTTCTATACTTACTAATATTATAAAGAGAATAGATTTGTATTTTTGAATTTATGTATTTTTATTTGTTATGAATAAGCTCAGAAAGTTCTGGGCCGATTCTATAAATTCTTTCACTAGTAGAATGCTATAATAATCACTGAGTAACATAGGCTGTACGGCAAAATAGTATTTATAGTCCACGCTGGTGGAAGTCGCGGCAGAAAGTTAATTATACGTACTTATTTTATAAGAAAAAAATATTTTTTAGATGGCTGACTCAAGTAACAACCCTAGGCCAAGTACTTCTTCTACTCGTAAGAGAACGTCGCACAGTGGTCCGGATTTTGAATATGGAGGACTTAGGACCCAAGGTCAACATTTCAGGCTGAAAAAAATCATATGGACAGATAAGTAAACGCTCAACAACGTTTGTTCTAGCGGTTTTCATGGAATTGTTTAATTTCGCGAAAAAAAAATATTGAAAAAAAAAATGTATGGAGAAAAAATGAAATTTTTTTTTTCTCGACTTTTTTAAAAGTGTTAGCAATGAAACCTTTTGTATGCTATTAGGTTACATTTATCTGATAATTTCACTAAGAAATCTTTTGCATGCAGTTGCAGCTTTGGCGTTTATACGCGGTTTAACTTAAAATATTTAATATAAAAGAAATTACATGAAATCAGTAGTTTCTTGCTCTTTTAAAGTGGTTACAGGAATAAAAATATTTATATAAGTACAAAAAAAATAAATAATAATAATTATGATTGAAAATTGTTAATTACTTACATAATTTTTACAGTACCAATATACATAATAATCGAAGGTTGTTTACATTATTTATTCAATCCAGACATAATTTTTGACAATATAATTTTTTAAAATTGTTAATTACATAATTCTTACAAAACAATAAAATATAATAATCCAAGGTCATTTACATTATTTTAACACAGACATCAAATTACAAAATAATATAATTATTGAAAATTGTTAATTACATAATTCTTGCAGTTAGTACAAAAAATATAATAATCGTAGGTTGTTTACATTATTTATATCAATACAGAGATCAAATTACAAAATATAATTCTTATAGTACAATATAATAATCGAAAGTCGTTTAAATTTTAAATTAAATATAATACATTTTTAAAAATAATAAAATGACTTAAACTTCATTCCAATGGATCTGGCACATTTTCTGGAGCTTCTTGTTCAACTTCTATTTCCTCTTCTTCAACTTCCATTATTTCTTCTGCTATTAATAATTGGATAGCTTCTGGAAACATACTTGATGACTTCAATTTGGTGTATTTAGGTTTCAGATGAGATATATATGGATCTGAAGATATCAAAAAATTGTGCATAATGTCTTCATTATTTTGCAATCTTCCTGTTTTCCTCGTGTGGCGCTCTCTGGTATTTCGGAAATCCTTATTTCTTGCTTCTCCTGCTTCTTCTGACAAAATTCCGATAGGAAGGCAAGAGAAATGTTTGCATATATCAGCGCCATGTATCAGCATTTTGTGTATACTGGAAGGCATGTTGTACCAAGGGTAGTGATGTACAAAGAGCTCAGCAGTTTCCTTGCAGTATTCACGGAATTCATCGATATTGACAGCTTTCCCAGAAGATAACACTTGCAATATTACTGCGAAGTGTTTTATCAAATCAGCATCAATCTTCGTTATTTGAGCAGTCTTTTCGTATTCCCGAAAAAATCTTCTGGCCGTGTTCCCGTCATTTGTCGTTCCAAATCCCTGCTTCACAACATCAATCAAAAGTCCCATCTGTTCTTTAAACTCCGATTGCACCATGTCCTTGCGAAACTTCCTAAGGTTCTTGTTGTCACCTCGGGCACTCCACATTTCGAAATCTAAGTTATACGATATGTGTAAAAGACACTCCATGCTTCGAATCCACATATGAAGAGTTGACAGTCCATATTGATATACATCTTCCCGAACAGGTCTTGAAAACATTTGGGAAAGATTATTCATCTCGCTAGGTTTTGCAAGACAAACATTGCAAGTAGCTGCAGATGGAGTATCTGTAATTATCGTAGTCACTTTTCCATCAATCATTGTCATGTGCAACTCATGAGTAACTTCGAAGTTTCCGCAACTTGAAATGGATAAATTTCGTATTTCTTCCTCCATTGCCGCCTGTTCTTGTTTAACAAAGTCACTCGTTTCCTTCGTAAACTGAAATTTAACTGGTCTGCAATAAGATGTTGAAGATGGCTTTGGATTATTCCAAATAACAATATTTCCAGCCTCTAGCTTCAGAGGAACGAGGCTCGTCATGAACACAGAGGAGTCGTCAAATTCGGCCAGTTCACTTCTTTGCTTATAGTTGCTCTGTGCTGAAGACCCATCGAATCCCCATTTGCTGGTCAGCTTCAAATTTCCACTAGAAATGTTTAAATCGTCACCAACGACTTGCAGAATCCTTCGAGTTGTCACATCTAAAAGTGCTTGTAATTTCACCTTCACTCCATCTTCTGATATATCAATATCTTTGGCATCAGGATAACACCTCTTCTTAGCTTTTAACAACTTGTAGTAAGACGGAAGCTTCAATTGTTGTGACAATGCCGACCTTAAAGTGAGGTACTTCCACTTTGATAGATCCAATGAAGTAGTAAGGGCCAAAACTCGATCTTCCTGCATAGTCTCTTTCTTTCTGTTCATTAATAAAAATGATTCAACTTCTTCAACCTTTTCAGGTTTCTTGATAAGATGATCGATGATGCGTGCAAAAACTTCTTTCCCATTAGATTTTAGCTTTGTAACAAAAGCAAAAGCGAGTTCCTCTTCCGGATAGTCGAGTAAAGTACCCGATCGCCTTTTCTTCTGCTTATTTCCCAAGTCTTCAAATGGCTTCCTTGATATGACGTCTGTAGAAGTGCCCATGTCACTAGTCGCCTTCGAAGTAGATGCAAAAGGAACAGTTGCTCCTTCTTCTAGGAAATGATGAACCAAATTTTCGCTCGCTTCAAAGATTTCGGTGAGATTTGCAGATTCACATTCAGGCCACTTAATTCTTGTCTCTAACCAGTTCATATGCTTTTTCATGAATGTTTTTTGTACTCTATGTGCTTCGGTCCATCGACGATTTAAGTTCACAGTGAGAGATCTTGCAAAATTCAATATTTTTTCACTATCTTCTTGCGAAATTTCAAGCGAAATACAGTCCATAATTGCTTGATGTAGTCTTTTGTAGTCCTTGAGGTCTCCTTCTCGTAGAAACATATAAATGTCCAGGTAAGTACCAAATCCAGACATGATTAAGTAGGTAGTTTTCTTCACGTTAAATTTTTCAGGTATGTTGACTCTTCAAGGGTTGAATGTCTAATGACGCCCTAGCAGGAGCTCTCGTATCTTTTATATGATTCATTAGCGCGCAACTAGCAAGGGTGTAAGACCCTTAGAGAAAAAGGGTGGGGGGAGGTGAGCAGGCAATGCGTCATTCTGTCACTAACTACGCTTTGAGTAACAGCGCTAACAACAAAGAAGTAAAATATTATTATGAAATTAAAATGTATCTATTTTTCAAAATAATTGAAAGTCAAAAATCGTCGGCAAATAATGACTATTAATATTTATAATATTGAAAATATACGAAAATGATGTGACTATAAATAAAAACCTTTAATTGTCACAAATAGTTGAAATAAAAATATTGAAAGTTCCGATGCTTATTTTAGCCAAGGCTGCAAGTATATGCGAAAAAAATATTTGTGAAATTAATCAATAAAGGTAATATAATAGCATACAAAAGGTTTCATTGCTAACACTTTTAAACAAGTCGAGAAAAAAAATTATTTCACTTTTTCTCCATACATTTTTTTTTTCAATATTTTTTTTTCGCGAAATTAAACAATTCCATGAAAACCGCTAGAACAAACGTTGATGAGCGTTTACTTATCTGTCCATATGATTTTTTTAAGCCTGAAATATTGACCTTGGGTCCTAAGTCCTCCATATTCAAAATCCGGACCACAGTGCGTCGGCTGGAACTTTTATAGGTCACGAAGATCATCAAGATCATCAAGATCATCAAGATTGAGTGCTGAATCATATGAAAACCCGAGTATACAATGAAAGATTGCCAAGGGAGCTACGCATGACTATCACTAGGGTTTTAGGTAAGGATATCCCTCCGTCCACCACCTGTAGTTCTATCTGTTCCACTAAGTGGCAGAAAACTTTGTTATATTTGTCCAACAAAATTAAAAAGGCAAACTAAATATTTTTGTTGTGATTTCTCGAAGCCAATTTGCCTTCAGTGCTCCAAGCCACTATGTACTAATTGCCAAACAAAGCTGTGATTTTGAAACTGTTTAATTTTAAAGTTAACCAATAAATGAATCTCATGTTTTGTAGACTGATTATTGTAATTGTTAATTTTTAAAATGTCTAATATTAAATGTAAAAAAAGTTGGTTTTGTATTTTTTCTATGTTATTAATATTTAAGTAGAGATTCATAGACTGATTTGTGTGAAGTCAATAAACCCTCTAGTGTCAGTAGTTCGGTTGGCTAGTCCGGTTGACCGAACTACTGAAACTTTTAGTTGCGATAGTTCGGTTGTAAAAAAGCACCAAACTAACACTGTTTAATTTTTAAAATACAAAATGTTTTTTTATATTTAAAGTTCATTTAACATAAAAAATAGGCTAAAAATCTAATAAATATAAATAAAATAGCTGCATAATTTAATTCTATAAAAATATTTGCTATTGAAATGGTGTCTTGTGTACTACCACGTCAGTACAATTGTAAAAATTAGGCCACGTCAGTCGCAGAGGGTTAATATAAAGCATCAAGTAATTGCAACCAAAGATATAACAAAACCTAATTGGATCTAAAGTTATTGCGATTTCTATGGTTTTTAAGGAAACCATAGAAAAAAAAATTAAAAAATTATATCTCCAGATTGGGACAAAATTGTCACACGGGTATTTTACTCTTACTTTTAAAATAACCTGTTCTATCGGATAAGTTAATAAAAAGGGGATGAGTATTGAAATGAGTATTATGGCTGATTTAGAATATACAAAAAAATAAGATTGAATTGAAGGATTTGAAAATTTTGGTGACGATGAGCATTCCCCAAAGGAAGCAAGATATGCTTTAATATTTGTTGCCCGAGTCATTTAAACCAGTTGGAAAATGCCTCTGGCGTATGCCAACAAATTAAGTACTGTTTGAAAAAATAAAATAAGGAAATTATACGAAAGTGGGTTGTTGCCAAAAAAGGGATTACATGTGATCAAGCTACAACAAATGTCAAAGCAATAAAATCCTTTCTTTTTTATTGATGATCGTAAAATTGTTTTAATTTTTGATGTACCTCAATTTATTAAAAAAAATAGAAACAATGATAATAATTTGCTTGATAATAATTACTATTTAAATGATAATGAAATTCCATTCAGTGATATAATCAACGGTTATAATATCGACAAAAATAATAAAAGCAAACCATTACGAAAATAGGCCCCAATGCATTTAAAACCTAATAATTTTCAAAAATTAACGTTTTTGCTTCTCAAAATTTTAGCCATTCAGTATCTGCAGCAATTGAGACTAGCTCTCCTAAAGAGTCATACGGCAAAACATACGGCTAATTTTGTAAAAATTACGAATGATTTGTTTGATTCACTGAATTCAAATAATAAATTCGATAAGAATCCATTTTTTTAGCCATTCAATATCCGCAGCAATTGAGACTGCAATAGCAAGTGGAGAGCTAAAGAGTCATACGGCAAAACATACGGCAGATTTTATAAAAAAATTGTTTGATTCACAATTCGAATAATAAATTCGATTCGAATCCATTTAAATGTGCAATATCGAGGAATAAAAATTCTTTTGTTAATAAAACATTAATAAGGGGTTTACAAATCTTCAGTTATAAAAAATAATCAATAAAAATATAGAAGTGCTTCGAAGGAAAACTGCAGACTATTAATGTTGTACTTCAGCAGGCCTAGCCAAGTTGACAATCTACAATCGTTAACGCTTGTAGAAAACAATGATAATGTATGGGAAATAAACTACCTCAACGCTAAATCACGTGGTCAGAACAAGCGAATAGATAATTCGTAGACAAGTTTACAATTTAACATAGCGTTCGTAATGATAGATTGAAATTTGATCCTTTCTACGACGTTAATCGCTACATCCCGTACATATGCTAGCCAAGTTACACTTTTGACAAGCGCTAACGAAACGTTTTCGTAGTTTTTGAACGCTAGCCGAGCGATCACGAAGACCCAACAGAAAACGCTAAAAAAATGGCGTCTCTTTAGTCAGCTGTGGCGATACCGAGAAGTGATTTGTTTTTTAAAAAATAATTTTGGACTTTTAGTACAAATAATGCATTCTTTAAATATGTTGTGGTGTGCTCATAATGAAGAAGTGTGGCTTAGACGTGTAAATAGAGACATAAATCGGCAGTGCATGGAGACAATTCAGGAAATGCCGGAAAGTTTATTTGTGCAGCAATTTCGGCTAAACAAATCTACTTTCCAGGCCCTTTGTGAAGAACTCCGCCATAAAACATCATTGAAAGGAACCAAGGAGATTCCCCTGAAAGTAAAGGTAGGTTACAAGTGTTTAAATTATTTAAGGGTACCTAGGTAGTAGGCTATTTATTTTCATAATATAATTTTCTCAATAACTGTTTCTTTGTAGGTTTTGTGTGCTCTTAGCTTCTTAGCCACAGGATCCTATCAGCGCATTGTTGGTCTCACTCAGCATCTTGTCCAACGCACAGCTAGTCGATGTATACGACAAGTAGTAGATGCACTAAATCACCCTGACGTGATGGCAAAATGGATTGTATTTCCTAAAACACGACAAGAAAGGATGTTTATAAAACAAGAGTGAGTATTAACCAAATTTTTAACAATTATTAATTACTTATAAGTTTTGTATAATTAGGTATTCACTTAGGTATCATTTTGATTTTAAAATATAATAATGATTGTTTCAGGTTCCAAAGAAAATTTGGCCTGCCTGGTGTAATCGGGTGCATAGATTGTACCCATGTAGCTTTAGTAAAGCCGGATGATGAAGAACATCTTTTTTACAATAGGAAAGGATATCATTCATTAAATGTTCAAATGGTAGATATAAAACTTTATAGCTTGATAATATGAGTCTATAATCATTTCTTAATATTCAATATATTTTCAGATTTGTGACAGTAATCTTCGCATTTTAAATGTAAATGCAAAGTTTGGTGGAGCTACACATGACTCACATATATGGTCATCCAGTAGAGTGGAATCATACATGCGTGAACTGCACCAGAATAATGAACAAGTATGGCTATTAGGTATGTATTCATAATAATTAAAAAAGTTTAAACTATAAATATTATAAATTTTGCTTTGTCTACAGAACCTCATTTTTCAGGTGACTCTGGATATCCACAACGCCCTTGGCTAATGGCACCTGTCCTCAATGCAGTTCAAGGATCCAGGGAAGATGATTATACGCAAAGGCATGTGCAAGCCCGTAACTGCATTGAGCGCTGTTTTGGATTACTCAAAGCACGGTGGAGATGTTTGTTAAGAGACAGGGTTCTTCATTATCATCCTCATGTAGCCAGCCAAATTACAACGGCATGTTGTGTGTTACACAACATAGCATTGAAAGCTGGCTTACCAACACCACAGCCATTTCCTGCTGCACATGATGATGGGAATGATATAATCATGCATGATCCACCACCCATTGCTACTGTAGGTAGCCAAAATGAATTAATCCAAGGCAGAGCCATGCTGAACAGTTTATTGAATAGGTTACAACCTATTCAATAAACTAAGAAGAGTAAGATTATCTAGTTATATATACATATATTATATAGTTTTTTTTTATGATAGTATTTTATATTAGTATTTTATATTTATTTATAGTCAATGGAATAAAAAACAAAGCCACCGACTTCCCAAAGAAAAGTTATTTTACACTTTTTTTGTGTTTGGTTTTGAAGTTGTTTTGAAGTTGTGTTGTTCAAATAGTTTTTTTTATTTTATAAATAAATAGGCTTCACCAATCAAGGCTTTAGTGTCCAAAATGTATATAGTATCTTATTGTAAATTCCTGATGTTGGCAGTATCAATCATAATGATTGTCACAAAATGTTATTATGGAAAATATGTACTCATAGGTAATTAAGATTTTTTACTAATAAGTCATTTTTTATATATAAAATTTACTTAAGTCATATTATAAACTGTTCAATAGTTATGTATGACATTTACCTTTATATTTATTTGTGTAGGTACTCTTATAAAATTAATTTCATGCTCATGTGTACCTGTATATGTATTAGGAATAGTTATTGATAGTATTTGACATGTCCAGTTAGTTTTATTTGCAATGTAATGTACTCAGTTACAAAATTATTAATTAAACAGCTTTATTTTTACAAACATGTTTATTTTTATAATTTTTAACATCAAAAGGATTTCAGACTATTATGAATTATACAATAAAATAGATTAAGTTAAATACTAAAAAAAAAAAATATTAAATAAAAAGTTACGCGTTTTTGGACGCGTCACAATGTGCGAATTTACTTTCTGTATACTCACAAATTATAACGCGTCCAACACCTCCAGACATGAATTTTAGAACAATTATTATACTAATACTCTAATGAGAAATTTTCTTTAAACCGAATTTAAACTAAACAAAAAAAAAGACATGTACACACGGCTACCATCAAGCTATACTTAACCAGTATAAGCTGACTTCTGATTGTACGAAAAGCATATACAATGCGAGGTCAGCTAAAACTGGTTTCGTATAGCTTGATGTGTAGCCGTGTGTACTAAGTCTGTAAAAATGTTTTCTATAAAAGTAAATTTTGTACAATACAATAATTGAAATAATACAAAATTGTGAAGCATCTATTCAGATATTGTAGACAATGTGAAACATTCATAGCCACAAGCTGAAACAATCCATCACCACATTTAACATTTTATGGGATAATATCTGTTGAAGGTAGTGATGAAAGTCTTAGCTGTGGTAATGTTTGTACCAAACTGTCTACAGCATGAGTCAAATGATTAAGAGTTTCGTCTTGCCTCTCTTGCAAATCAAGCCTTCTTGATTCCAACCGAAGCCTGTCCACCTCCCTCTCGTTTATCATTTTGTCTCGGTTTTCTTCTAATCGCAATCGGCGTATCTCAACAGCCACAAACTCACTGGTTGCTCGTTCGAAGGGCGTTTGTATACGCCGTGTTCGCGCTCGAAGTAGCCCGCGGCGTCGCGGTGTGGAAAAGGTAGGTGAAGATGCAGCGGGAGACGCACTTGCCGGATTCCGCCGTCGTTGCCGAGCTCCCCGTGATGTGGTCGCTATAGGCGACGCCGCCGTCCTCGTCGGCATCGGCGCTGACGAGGGGCCGGGTGGCGGCGTTACCACTGGAGGCAGAGGTGACAGAGCAGGAGGGGCGGTAGATGTCGTATCTGAGAAAAATAATTATATCCGCATATTGAATTGTGTCAAAATAAATTAACAGCCATAACAGTTTTTCAAAGTCAAGTTATTTATTTCAATTAGGCCATCGAAGAGGCACTTTTCGACGTCGAAAATTAAAATATCTATATCCCAATATAATAGATATTTTAATACACTCATTCTCAAGGGTAAGTTCGTATGGAGAAGAAACTCTGTACTTACTCTTATTTTATGTTTGAGTGTTTTGAAAAAAAAACATAAAAAAAGAAACTAAAAGGTACCTTGTGTAAAATGAGATTCGATATACTCTGTTGGTATAAAATCTGTGGACGAAATTGATGGACCGACATTTTGGATAGAATCAGTCACTGGTGGTGGGGAGATTCTCTCAGATTGTGGGGCCTGAAAAATATGAAGGATTTAAATTAGAAAGAAATGCTTGTTTATTAAAGAAACAAATACAATAAGCAAAGTCCAAAAGCATAGAAAACAAACTAACATCAAAGCCTCGCTCCTCAATTCCAGCCAGACCAATGACAGACGTTAGACCCATGATGCCCAACACCCTCTCTTCTAAAGCTGTGAGAGTTAGTCTGCTGCTTGGACCACCACCAGTGCGAGAAGCCTCTCGTCGAATATCCAAGGCTTTTTTCTTTGTTTTCGCTTTCCAATCTGCCCATGCCTATATTTTATTGTTAATTTTAGTCATGCATATGATCATCACTCACAAGTCATTGGTCATTTTCACATCGGTGATATTAACAACTACCAGAATACCTACTTATATTGTTCATCATCAGCCTATAATATTGTTCCCACTGTTGGGACACAGGCCTCCTCCACCACCATAATCCACCAAGCTGGCCCAGTGCGGGTTGGTACTAATATATATAGTTAAACTGGTGGATTCATTCAATGAGTACTCAACACATTTAAATCTATATTATATTAGTTGAATCCACCAGCTGCTATAACCATTTCTCTCCCTCTTTATAGCCTATAACCATGTGAAGCGTTCCATCTATCTCTGTCGAAATTTATCAAAATCAGTTAAGCCGTTTTGATGTGAAAACGGAAAATACATTCATAGGATTTGTCTATTTTTTTACATCTCAGTGTGAAAATACCTAACTTATAGAATGATAAATGATAACAATAGGAAATAGGTAACTAATAAATCATTATTTCCTACGGTTCTTTTTATGAGACATAAAGTGTGAATTTACCTTTTTCCATTTCTCCATCGGCTTGCTTACTCCCCCACCAAATGAGTTCAATAAGTCTACCAATTCCTGCCACAAACGGTCAGCTTTTATTCGGCCTTGAGGCCCTTGCTGGGGCCTCGATATATCGCCATTCCTAAAACATTATTTAAAAATATTTTAGATATCCAAAGGGTCTAGTGATTAAGCCACACAATTGATTTTTTTGTTTCATAAGTACGAGTTTCAAGTTCACGACGGGTCCACGTCATTGTTTATGTTTCAACTAGTCTCAAGTGCTCTGAGTGTGATAGAAATTCAACTAGCAAAGGAAGATATTTACGAAATAATTTGTAATTTACGCACCTTTCCATGAATTCTATTAAAGCTGCGAACTGTTCCGGGCTTGCTCGAGATCTAGATTCCATCCTATAAAAAATATTCACTTCTTATAAGGTATTCTTCATTGATAAGCAAGATCTTTATCATTTTGAGTCACAGGCATTTAAAATGACATTTTGCACTGTACTAATATAATAAACTAATTATTAAAATATACTTACATGTATGTTATTTCACTTTTTAACACTTTATAGTTTTATCTAAGTTATAAAATTCAAAAACAAAGTTCCGCCCGCGCACTATAAACACAACTGTGATTTTGACGTAGGTTTGACGTCTGTAGGATCGCTCACCATAGACTAAAGTATAAGTTTTTTCGAACAACGTTGTAGAACGAGCGATCGACTCATTCATTTCATCTTGGCTACCGACTTAGCGCTCTCTACAATCGCTTACGCCGAAGCGTTATCGATCGTAGAAAGAGATTAGATACGAAGCGTTTGTAACTTGGCTAGGCCTGCAGTTCTCCACACTTTCCATTAATTTACAAGCTTTATTTAGAATGGATGAATGAAAAATATTCTGATCAGCCATGCTATTCTTGGCTGTACTCGAGCTCGTCGTGACAGCATTGAGTTTGACCGGGCGTGCAGCGGTGATTCAAACGGTATTCACTAATGCAGTCGTGAGTCGTGATCATTGACGAACTCTAGGCTGTAGCCTCGCGTCGCTGTTTCGTAGACGAATTAAGACTTGTAACAAATGTCAAATATCATAATTCGATCAATCCCGACAGAGGGTTTTATGCGTTTAAATGTAATTACTTAAAAGGTCTATTTTTACTAGTTATAACTGCAGGGCTCGGAAACCGGTTGAAATTCTTAACCGGTAACGGTCATTGACCCCAAACCGAAATCGATTTAATTTAAAGGTTGTACTTTACCGGTATTTACCGGTTTATGCGATTTTTCGGTTTTCCTTGAATTTTGGTTTTGATACTGAAAATTAACCGGTTAAAACCAAGTTTGATAGGGTCCCCGGCCCCCGCCACTCTCGCTCGCACGTTCTGGAAGTTGCGATGTCATTTACTTACAAAATTTTAGTCGCATCAAGTCGCATGCAAGTTCGCAACGTCGCCGCCACAAGGTACAAGGACTTTAAATACTCGTACTAATAAATAGGCATCGAAAAACGAATAATAGAGGTGAGTTTTATTCGAATTAATTATGTTGACTTCATTTTAACTAGCTTCCGTCTTAAGTTAATTTACTAAGTTATTATTCACAAAATAACATTTATAAATGATTTTGAAACACTTGAACAAATCGTGAAAACATAGTTCACGCCTAATGTGTACATTTGTGTACAAATATAATTTAGTTATTTGGTGCAAAAATAGAATAAAAAACTCAAAATGTATGTTACCGCCGATGACTCCAGTAATATAACACATCAATTCGTATTTTTGCAGTGCGTATATTTCGCTATTTCCTATTTTTTTTTTAAATAAAATAATAAGCTTACATACACAGCTCCAACTTTGGTCAGCAACTTGTCAAAAAAATTACAAAATATGCTAAGAGATGGCGTTAGTAGAATCGTTTTTTGTAGTTTATAATGTGAACTTGTGGACACAACCGTTCTCAATTGCTCTTGATACGAAATTAATACCTAAATATATTTTTATATTTAATGTGTACATTAAATTTGTGTACGCCAGGTCTGAAAGGGTAGAGAAATTAAAGCATATCTCACCGTGTATGCGTACAAGGTGTTACGTAAAAATATTAAACTTTTTAAACATTGCAAAAGGTCATCATACAGACGAAATTGAAACTGACACGGAAAAAAATAGTCAATAGTCAATATTTGTTGTAAATAAAATATACAATATGTCGTTTTGCATCCTCGTCAAAATTCAGGAGGTTGTCATAAAAGTCATAAATAATCAATTAAAATTACGAGACCTGAACAATAATAATAACACCCTTTTTTATTAGTTGTTAAAATTTAATCGTATTTCAGAATAATCCATAACTTGAAATTGGAGAATCACTCTCTGCGCTTTAGCGCCAATTGTCTCTGTGTGCGTGAGTGTATCACATGCGTAGGTATGCTATGCGCGTCCAAGAAAAGTTCACGGTGCTTAGATTGTCGTGAGTATCTACGGTCAGCTGATTAATAAAACGTTAGTTTTGCTTATTACGTTTTATTGCAAATTGCAGATTTTGTTAACCTTAGATGTTAATTAATAACACTTGTTTTTATTATTAAGATCTAAAAATACGTACTACGATTTATCTACCTGGGTCTACGTTATCAGCTGATAGATAAAATGTTAGTTTTGAATTATTATTATTACGTTTTATTGCAAATCTACAGATTTTGTTAACCTTAGGTCTTAATAATACATGTTTTTATTATTAAGATCTAAGAATACGTACTAGGATTTATGTACTTACCTACGTTATCAGCTGATTGATAAAATGTTAGTTTTGCCATTTTGCTTTATTCTGTTTTATTGCAAATCTACCGATTTTGCTAAGAATACATGACTACTAGGATTTAGGTACAACCTGAGACGTTTTGCTAGGCTGTGGCACATTTATTTGTTGTGAGCGCGGGATTTAGGTTAGGTACCTACTTGCTGCCGGCGCGGCGGCAGCGGCGGCGGGCGGGACGCTCTTGGCGCATTGTAGGTAAATTCATGATTTATGAGTACCTAATTATTAGTAATAATTTTGTTTTTATTTGTAGATTAAATTGGTTGATTTTAAATTTCCCTTCCTACTTTAACGGGCTGAGGACCGACAAAAATACCTACCTTAGTAGGTATTTTTGTGTGCTTGCCTGTGGCTCTTGCTGGAAGTACTCCAGGATATCTTCCTGCAAGGCGACAGGCAGACCTTCACTGCCGCGAGCTTGAGCATGTCGGGGTATACGTCAAACTGCCGAAAATCCCGCAGTCTCTGTGTAGCAGACAGACAGCATAACGCTCTGCGTTGGCGGTTCCCTATTGGGAAACCGTTCTGCGAACATCCGGATGGCTGACAGCCACGTAGGCTGTCTCCACTGATGGCATCACAATCACATAATTCACGTATACGACCGAAGCACACCTAAGGAGCGAAATTTGCGATACACTCACGGCCGGCGGCGAAATCACTTGAACTAATTTAATATTTTTTTTGCTTTGCGCCCGCGCCGCCGGGCGCCCGGGCGCGGGAGTGGGGCGCCTCAGGGGTAAGGGGTGCGCGCGCGGCGTCTATTGTGTTGTGGTTTTATCGTTTGCGATTCTTTGTGTGTGTGCGCGCGGTCAGCGATCCTAAACCTAGTCTTAAGATGGGCCGCATTTTCACCGGGGTGGTTTACTGATTTCCGTAAATAAGAAAACATTAAAAAAAAAACACCTACCTATTTTATTATTGATTCGGGTCTAGAATCACTAGCATAGTTACCTCCTTGAATTTGACGAGGATGCAAAACGACACATTGTATAATAAATTAATAAAATTGTTTTATTTCTGTACTCAATCAGTAAACAATGCGACTTCTTATTATCTGCTTAATATAAATCACACTGAAAATAGTATTTTTCAAGATTTTTTTATAACAAAAAAAATAATAATGATCAATAAATCATTCCGTAAGTACCCATAATAATCTTGATGTTATTTCGACGGTAATACTGGTTCTTGTAAAAAAGCAACTATCTTAAAATTAATTTCTCTTTCTAATGATTGTAAATTCTGTTGATCTATATTTATATCTCTGTTGGTAACAAAATTTTGGCGAAGGTAGCAGTCAAAATTTATATCTTCATTAAATGAATCAAGTTCTGCAAAGTTCCTGGAACAACGCTATCGTTGACATCTAGACTGGAATGTTCTAAAGTCGCTTCTGCAGACGTTCTTCTTTTTAAGTTAGTCAACCTTTTATATACACATCAAAAAAGTCTAGGGATCAACATCCCTAACAAATGTTAGGGATGTTGATCCCTAGACTTTTTTGATGTGTGTATGTTTCAACTAACACAGCCCTTGCGCAGTTTTGTTGTGTAGTCGTAAGTGTAGCATTTACTCTCGGGTCGAGATAAATAGCTGCGAGAAAAGTATTCATTGCTGAAAAGCACTTCTTGCGACTTCTTAAACAGGACAGCAAACGCCGGGCAAAAGAGCGATGTAGTTGTTCGACTTCGAAACGATACTTCATCCAAGCAATGTAGAAATCACCAAAAGTTAGTTCCTTTTGCAATTTTTTTAATAAAATCCTGCACGGCCGTAAGACGTTTAAATAATGTTCAATAGAATCCCAAATGACTTCTGGTTCGGAATTTAAGTTAGCGATGCAAAAATCTTTTAGTTTATGCAGTCTTTCTAGCATATCTGCGGTAGAATCCCATCGAATGGGAGTATCAATCACTGCATTTTGCAGTTTTAGTAGTTTAAACGCATTGCCATATTTGGCGTACATAAATTACGAGCGATTCTTCGGCAATGCCCAAGAAATTCCTCTATTTCTTGGCAGGCATCTTTGATGGCGAGCTGTAGACAGTGAGCAGCACATCGTACGCTTGTAACCGTGCGAACTGTACCAGATGTGCTACCTGAGCCAATCCTAACTCACTCTGTTGAAAAAAAGCAGAGTCCTCCTCGTTGTATTCGCCGTCCATTTCGATGTCCGATTCACTAAATGATTCAGTTAGTGACTGGCTTATTGACTCCCTGGCTGGCTCGTTTATTTGGTCAGTCATACTTATCATATTTGCACCATTGTCAGTAGTGATAGTTTGTATTTGGTTTAGATCTATGCCGTACCTGCTAAGACAATCGGCTATATTGTCCTTTAAATACTGTCCTGTATTTCTACCGTGCAGTTCTATGATACATTTCGAAGGACAATCGTTCCATTCATATTAATAATAATTGAGGGTTAAACAAACTTACCTGAAGTGAAGTTTGACCATAATTATACGAACCACTGCATCCGAATAGATTTTCAGACAATCTCTCATTAATACAAGCATCAAGAATGGTATTTGCAAAAAGATTATCATTATTAGTATTGATCGATCTGTTATAAAATATTCCAAACACGAGGGAATTTTCTGTCCAGCCTGCGGCTTTTCGAATAACCTCAATAAAAACGCCCCAGCGATTCGCCGCTGACGTTGCTGCGTGCCGAACACTGTGCGCTGTATACAGTGTTGTATCAATACCGCTTTCTTGTAATACGTCTTTGATCCCTCGTTTTTAGTCCCCCGTTTGTGCCGAGGGTTTTAAACCTATAATGAAAATAATAAATCTTCCAAAGGTTCCAAAGGATCTAAGCAGAGATAAAAGTGAGTGATATCAATTCATCATATTTTCTGTTGTGGAGCATAACTACACTAAGAGTGTTCACATAAAATATGCGTGAATTGCGCAAGCAAAAAAAATACACGGCAAACTTAAGAACGGTAGTGCAATGTGCTGATTTTTAATTTTATATATTTTTTCTCAACAAAGTAAGTACTTCTCTACCTTGGCAAAAAAAATCATTGATTTCTACCCTCTAATATACCAAATAAAAAAATTACAAAGTGTTATTTTATCATCACGGTGGCCTGTCCTGAACCCAATTCTGCTCATAAAATACCTTCCCCTGCAAATACATTCAAAATATGGATTTAAATCGATGTTGTTATCATTAAATTATAATATATTCGATCAGATAAAACTATTTTTGTTTGTTTATCTTCTTTCTCATGGATTTGACAGGCAGTCAACTTTTGTCCGGAAAAATGTTATCATTTCAGAGGACAGTAAGTTTTAGTAGAATAGCCATATCAACATTGCGTTATTACGCCCTTCTCACCTTTCCTCACTTCGGATCAGTCCGGCTCAAGCTCTCGGCGCGAACGCACCGGTCCCAACTTCTTGCGGTTTCCCGCCAAAAAAGAAAGTTTATCATTTCAGTAACATGGGGACAAAAATAATTTCATTTCGGTGGCTGTTATAACTATGAATGAATTATTATAAATTATGAATGAAATTCTATCATTTCGGTGGTCATTTTTATCATTTCGGTAGGACACTTTTCATTGGGAACTATATTTTCTATCACCAAAATTTATATTTGTCATCAAGTTGTATCACCTAATAAATAGATCTATCGCCACGAAATATTTTCGTTCTCAGATAAACAAAAATTGTTCCCAGGTATGAATTATCAAATTAATGTTAATATATGTGTAAAATAAGAGATCGATAACCAATAAAATTATATTGCATTACATGAATATAAACTTCGTTCTTATAATAACAGTTTTGTTACTTAAATAATAGCTCTGTGCTCAGAATGGTAGATCTGTCACCAAATAAATCGATTATCGATCCCTGACTGCGACTCCTTTTTATTTGATATTTTGTCACCAATACAGTAGTAACATTTTATTTCGTTCAGATATTAAATTAATAGTATTCGTTACCAATTTAATACATCAATTTATAATTTTAATGAAAAAATGATCAAAGGGGCGGAGACAAATTGGCGCGCTTTAAAAATTGACCAATCCGGCCTCAAC
The DNA here is from genome assembly GCA_949316365.1 of Hoplodrina blanda. Classification (NCBI taxonomy): domain Eukaryota; kingdom Metazoa; phylum Arthropoda; class Insecta; order Lepidoptera; family Noctuidae; genus Hoplodrina; species Hoplodrina blanda. The sequence continues at coordinate 12,251,413 of OX438564.1, forward strand.
GATGGGTTGTAGGTAACTAGGTTCGATCACACGATGCGCGACGCGGGCGGCGTGCGAGAGAGATGCAAGTTTACTTCATTCGCGATTTCACGTTCATTGTTGTAGGTGCATTTTATTATCGTTGTGGATAATTTGTTGTTTTAGTTAATTTCTTAAATGTTTATTTTTGATTATGGCATCAAGTAGTGGTGAAGGTAATGCAAGTCATTCAAAAAGTTTATCGTCGTTTGTCGAGCAATCATTCGTGGAGAAAGTGCCGATATTGGAGTCTGATGAGGAAAATGAGGAAGGTACTGACACTGATGAAGGCACCATACCAAAGAAGAAACGGTCGCAAAGCAAGGATTGGATTTTCGTTAAAAAATTTGAAGACAAACACAGTGCTGAGGAGTATATAAAGGCTGAAAAAATTTGGTCTTTACTGCGAACGCATGATGTAGAGGAAGGGAGAAAAAAGTACTTTAGATGTAATAAAGTGGTGCGGAAGGGACCACAGTGTTCAGCTCAGTTGTATTTACTCATGTACTCATTCTCGGATGAAGTATTGTTGTTTCGGACAGATTCTGATCATGACCACGATTCAAAAACGCTTGCTTGTTATGGGCTTAGTGACAGAGTAAAGGAAGAAATAAACAAATTATACGACTTACATCTCAAACCAAAAGCCATACTTGCAAATTTGACTAAAATTGATGGTATTAAAGTGCCAAAATTGTCCCAAGTAAGGACGTATTTAATTGACAGACGCCGTTGTAAATACGGACAGCCCACGATCAGCCTAGGCGAATTGGAAGCTTGGCTAAGGTCTCATTCACCAATTCCTGACAACGAACATGAAGTTTATGTTATTGGGTATGAAGTGATTGAAGAAACTAGTTCACCACGCTTTAGATTTGTACTATCAACAAAATATTTGCTGCAAAAAGCACGTGACGTAAAAGTTATTCATGCTGATGCTACATACAAGTTGGTGTGGCAAGGATTCCCCGTTCTCGTCGTTGGAAGTACAGACAAAAATAAACGATTTCATCCATTCGGGCTTGGGGTTGCCACTAATGAGGCAAAAGAAGACTTTAAGTTGTTGTTCGATGCCATCAAGACTAATATCTTTAACTTGTACTCACAAACCTTCAAACCAGAAGTTCTAGTATGTGACGCAGCGAAAGCAATACAAAATGCATTTATAGAGGTATTTGGTGAAGATGTCACAATTCGAATGTGTTGGGCACATGCTAAAAAAAAATTCAGGCTCATGTAGAGAAAGATACGCGAAAAAATGTTCACAAAGATTTGTTGACAGATGTGGATTCTCTCCAAGCAGTGACTGATTCAGAAACGTTCGGGTTAGCTTCACAAGCATTCTTGAAGAAATGGGAGGATGAGACAACTTTCATCCAGTATTTTAAGGAGCAATGGCTCATACAAAACCGTAACTGGTATTTGGGGGCTCACATGGGTTCACCAGCGACTAATAATGCACTAGAATCACATAACCGAGTAATCAAAGATGAATACACGCTCCGTGAACGTTTGCCACTGTCTCGTTTTTTGAGAGTTGCTTCAGAGTTTGTAAATGAATGGTCGTTAGCTGTCGATGAAGTATTTGCGACATTACCAACTATGACTCTGAAAGACTGGACAGAAGCCTACCAATGGGCTAAGTTGTCTAAAGAAGTAATACTGACGTATAGTGACGATGCTTTTAAACACTACGAAGTACCGGCTGGTAAGGCAAACAAAATACAAAACTTTGAAAATACATGGACTGATTTTGATGAATACAAAGTCCAATGGTTCAGCAAATGGAGAGTGGATCTACCGCACAATATTGATTGGATGCATGGGAAATGCAACTGCCCTGCGTTTTACAAGAAATATATGTGCAAACATATTATCGGATTAGCCATACGCTTAAAGCTGGCCAACCCCCCACCAGAAGCAAAAAATGTGCTTATCGGCCAGAAAAGAAAAAGGGGGCGCCCTTCGAAATCCAAACCAGCGCTGATTATTCAGTGATTATTGTTTTTTAAGAATAAATATTGATTATTTTAACTTTAATTAAGTGTTTTATCTATTATTCTGCTAGCCATAAGCCAGCTATTTTAAACCAGCGCTGATTGTTCAGTGGTAATTATTTTAAACAATAAATATTGATTATTTTGACTTTAATTGTTTTATTTACTACTCTGCTAAAAATTTTATTTAAATATAATTTATACTACCAATGGAAATTTAAAACCTTGGGAGTCTAGTTAAGTAGCAGAATCTTTTGGTTGAAACGATGATGACAACCCTAATTTTTTATTTGAACTTAATGCAATTTTCTAGTAACATAATATGATTTATTGGTGATCTCTTTAAATTAGTTTGCTTAAATACTTATTAGGACACACCTATTAAAATACATACAAAAACATTTATTTGGTACTAGACCTTATATCTCAGGATTTTAGGTGATTTATTGTGGAACTGATTTTGCATTGTTTGGTGACTACACTTTGGTGACAGATCTACTATTTTGAGGACAAACCCTATTATTTAAGAAACACAAAACTAATTAAATTGGTGATAGCTTAAATGATACCCCTTTTCATTTCAGTGGACTCTTAAAAATTCATCCTTAAATATTTATGTAGGTTTTGATGAAATTTGGTGTTCCCTCACGGACAATGTTATAAAATAGGCTAAAGTTTTATTTGTCACTAAAAATATGTAGATAGCATTGGAATAAAAAAATCTCACCGAAATGACAAATAAAAATCACTTGTTGAAATTCACCCATATAATGTTCCTTGCTATTAAACATAATTTGCTGTGTATTAAAGTAACAATGAAAAACATAAGCAAGTAATCTTTTAATCCATTTATTTCAGGAGATTCTCGGTATTGATTGACTCAGGAAAACAATGATGACATCAATTTTATTTGGAATGCAGAACCAGTCTCCAGAAGTCTTTTACACTAAGAAGCATAACAAGACCCAAAACATTATTGAGAGGACCATTGATGTACTAAAGGCTCGATTTAGATGTTGATTAGCCCATCAAGTGCTACATTTCCAATCACATGTTTTGCAAATGCATGTGTTTCTACACAACGTAATGTAACACAGTAAATTTATGAAGTAAAACAAATGACTGCATCTAGTTTAAAAAAAGGTGTTTAATTTTTACCTGTTTACAAATTAAATTATTATCATTTATCACATGAAACCTTTTATTAACCTTTTATTAACCATTTTATTAAGTAATAAAATAAAAATAGCTACTGACCCTGACGATAAACGCATTCTGATGGCGCAAAAAAGGGTTCATAATTTACGGGCCAAAGCGTTCTATAAGCTATGCAGAATAATTATCCTGACTCGGAAAATTTTTGTTTCGACCTACAACAAGTTCAACCATTGTCTCGGACACCAATTCAAGAGTCGTTTTATTCTCGACAGATTAGCTATTACAATCTTTGTTTCGTCAGTATCGACTCGAGAAATCCGCGTTTTTATCAATGGTCTGAAGATCAAGGTGGAAGAGGAGCCACTAAAGTTGGATCGGCACTGCATCACTTAAATTCTTTGAATTTAGCGGGCAAAAGAATGTTGCGTTTATTTTGTGGTGACGGTGGCGGCCAAAACAAAAACCTCGCATATACATTGTTCACTGTCTTATGTTTTGGCTCGTCAATGAATCCCCAGAAAATATTAAAGAGATTTATTAGACATTTCCCGTCATAGTTTTTACCCGCCGATCGTGTTTTCGGCAGAGTAGAAAAGGAGGTTAAAACCGTGCCGGTAATTACACAAAAGAAACAATATCAAACGATTTATAAGAGACATGGGGTTGTTTTATTGTTAGAAAAAGATTGGGACTTGAAGGATGTCAAATCTTTGGAAACATGTTATAAAAAACTCGAAAGAATGAGGGACTTAAAACGTATTCATTTGAAAAAATATAATGTTATTCAGAGACGAGGAACAAGAAGACAAACTAAAACTCTATATGAGGTAAGAACCTTCCGCAATTTGGTTAACGAGTCTGATCAGGAAAGAAAACGATTTAGCATCTTAAAATCAAGAAAGAAAGACACATCCCCAGTCAATGGCACCACTTAACGTAAATAAATGTGTAAGTTCTCTGAAGAAAGCAGACGTAAAGTCTCTCATGGTAGAACAATTTGGTGACGACTAGCGACTGGGAGAAAGATGAAACTTTTTCTTGGTACAAAAAATTATAGTTTTTTTTTAACCTAAATATCCATTAAGCTTTTATTAATATTAAAGTATGATGTGATTTTAAATAAAGTTGTTTGATTGGAAACCACCTAATCTGGCTTTATCAAAAACCAATATATCCTACAGAGTTTTATCAAAAACCGATATTATCCAGTTGGTTTGGTCAATAACCGATATATCGTCGGTGAAGTTCTAACAGTACGGAAGTCAAAAATAGCTACTTTACAGGAGAGTGAAAAAACTGTATGAAATGAATGTAACTTACGCATAAGGCCATATTGTGTTTAATTATGAATACAAATGAACTCTGTGATGATTTGAACTCGTGAAAATCGCAATAATCTTTTCCATTTAAGAAATTTGGTGACTTCCGCAGTGTTGCCAGTAGTTGTCACTGACTTACGTCATGTTTCATCTAATTAATATAGGTAAAGGAGATAATATGGAGAAGGGAAATCATAAAATTGTTTTACAAAATGGTGTTAAAAGTTTATTTTTTAAAAAGAAAAGAAAATATTTTGTATTATAAAAAATTTTTTGCTTAAAACGAATCAACTTCTTATCTATAATCAGACTTTTAAGAGATCAATAGGGTAGGGAATCATAGTACCCGTGACAGTCAGAAGGAATAACAGTCTTTAACTCCTGTAAATGTTTCCATTTAGTTACTGATATTTTGATGCGACTTTGGTAGAGTTTTGGTCTAGGGGGTAAAGTTTCGGGCATTACTACTCTTCGTCGAATTCTGCGTGGCAGATCTTGATAATCCTCCTCAAAGTTCAATTTATATTTGATGACTCCACTTGGATTATACTGCAGTGCTCGTATGTCCGTTACTGTAGGATCATTGACGGAGCGACCAGGCCGTATGGAGTCATACATGAACGAATTCTTGTCTGAGAAGTCGTCGAAAAACCTACGGGTTTTTCGACGACTTCTCAGACAAGAATTCGTTCACTTAGACTACGGTCTAAGTATTCAACCAAATAAGGCTTTTGCGGTCGAGCTTGTTTTGATAGCGTCGCAAATGGACTTGGTAGAAAGATGTCTTGGTTTTTTAATTTTTGCTCGATTGAACTATGAACCGCATCACACTCCATCTGTGTGTGACCTTTTTCCAAAAATTTTTGTTCTATAACGATGTTTTTTTCCATCGTTAGTTGTAGCAGAGCATTTGATAGACAAAACATAAAAAAAAACAAACAAAACATTCCGATAAACATTCCGATTCTGCGCCGTACAACCATCAGAATATAAAATGATTGGCATGCATTTCTTCTGTAGTGTTTTTTTAAAACAGTCTATGATGCATGATATAAACACAGAAGCAGTCAAACCAGCGTTACTCTCGTCAAACCAATAGCAGGTAACTTCTTTGTTGGCAAGATTGTACATCGTAAAATTATGTACACATACTTTAGTTTTAAAGTATAAAGCACTGGCTTGAAGTTGTGGACATAACTTTACAGCCTGTAAATCTTGTGTAAAAACATGTATGTCATCCAATTCACGAGCCCTTTCTTTATCTTTCACTTTCTCGCTTCTTGCCATGTCTTTTTTCTTAATATGTGATCTATATTCTTCCTCTGCTATGTTGCCTACCTTGTACGAACAGCAAGTATCGCACTGATCTTTTTTAGGCGAGAACAGGCTTAGATTCAACTCATCAAAAACTCTGTACATAGTCCAGCGACTAAGTGGACTTTTCGACTCGTTTTCGCTCTCTTGGATGTACAACCTAAAAAGACAGTTCTTGTTTTCAACAATCGGCTCTAAATACTGTTTCGATGTAGATGCCCTGCAATAGTGCGAGGGCATTTTTGGTAACGAAGCGAAGAACTGTTTGAGGAATGTAATGTCTTCTTTCTTAATAACTCGTTCATCATCGTCGTCGTTTGGTCGTGGTGTTATTTTAGCAATGCCATGTTCAGATCTATCGATCCAGCATCTTATAGTCGACTCTTTCAAACCCAGAGTGTTCAAAAAAGTCTTCAGACAAACTTGGGTACGTCTCTCTGATGTACTGAGAAAGTACTGTTTACTCTCACTTCTACGATAATTCTCGTAGAAGTGAGAGTAAACACGCTAAAATAACACCACGACCAAACGACGACGATGATGAACGAGTTATTAATTCACTTTTACTTGCTTTTTTTCACAAACGGAGACGTGAGATACAACGTACTGTTTCCGTTGCTCCCAAGTCATGCTTTTCCAGAACATGCCAAAAATGTTCTCTCTTTCGATGTCAGACAAGCTAAAGCAGCCACGTAACTTAGACTTCGAGCAAAACGTGGAAGTGCAACGTGAACCAATTGAACGTGCTGGACGTGGCACATCATGGAGTACTTTAAATTTCTCTTGCCCTGCAACTTTCCTGTCCCTACGGTACCCCACATATTCTTCACCTTGCATACGCTTCAGTTTTGTTGTGTTTTTACTCCATTTTTTAGGTAGCGCGAATCCCTTCGATTTCCTTTTTCTATTTGAATTTATATCTTCGATCTCACTGTCAGACGGTAGCTGCTCCAATAGCGACGGTGAATTTCCAGCAGTCGTGGAAAGGGGCTGTACTTCTTCATTTAAAAAGGTTGATGGAGCTGAAGGTAAGAATGTTTCTTCAATGTCATTTTCAGGTGGTTGTGTCGCTTCTAATGGCGGTGAAATCTCAACAGACGAGGACAAAGGCTGCAATTCTTCTCTTGGCTGCAAATGTACTATGGTAACTTGTTCAGATGAAGAAAGAGGTATGGTATCCTGAATATTTTGAGGGCTCAATAGGTCCAGCAAAGACGGAGATGGAGGCTCGGAAACTATTTCTATTGGTAAGTTATTAATATCGATATTTTCTAAGTCAGATAATGTTACCGGTAATATCTTCTGTTTTTTTGGTGGTACTTGTATCTTTAAGTCGCTGCAAAGTATCAACATGTAATCATCAAGTTCTTCGCTATCACTTAATAGAACATCCATCTTGTATTTGTATGCAATCACCTTGAAAAAAGAGAAAGAAAGTAGGTAAATATAATGGAAACACAACGTAACTCATAAAAAATATCACAGTAAACACTAGTCGTGACTTATCACGACTACTTTTCGATTAAAGTTTAGGCGAATAATAATCGTAATAATAAATAAACACACTTGTTTTAACACTTCAACCGTGACCACATAACATTAAATCGATATTATTAGGAATAAAATATCAAGATAAGTTGCAAATATTACCTTAAATCGAAATCACAACATCGGAGCACTTGATGCACGACGAATTTGTACGTGAATGGCTGACATACGCAGTGCTGGTGGTGCCAACTGAGATACGCAATGTAACTATTTTTCAAATAACGCGTTGGTATTGGTCAGGAATCGTGTTTTGATTGGTCGACACGATGCGCGCCACAACGCTTTATCCAATGACATTCAAATCTCAAATCACTCACGAAATGACTTACGCACTGTTAGAACTTCACTGACGATATCCATTTTCTTTTTTTTTTATAACTTAACAGTTACCACGGTCACGAATGCAGTATTTAGGTTTCCAAACAGTGATGCTGACACCAATAAATTGATAGATTTTGTTTAACTCTAAATTAGAAAACCATGAACTTGGCCATATTTTTACACTTTTCCACAAAAAACAACAATGTGATTTATCGGTTTTTGTTCCGACGCTCCTCATTAATATAATTCTGATATCTTTAATCCTTGTGTTGCTTGTATTGAAAGTAAACAAACTCGTGCTCCCTTTCCTAAACAGTCATATACATGAGCAACGACCAACACACCCAACTACAATACAAAGTGTCAACTTTTCAAGAGTGCAGTGACACCCACGAACTTGCACTAAATAGGATTTCAGAACTGGAACAAGAATTATGTAATGCCCATAAGGCCTTGTCTCACTCAGAGACAGTCAAGTTCAACGGACAGGTTGCTTCCACTAACAACCTGTTCAACGAATTAGTAGGCAGTAGGTTAAAATCAGTGTGTGAGTCAAGTGTAACTATTGATTTGACTGGTGATGACACCTTGCCATTATGTCCTATTAAAATGAGTCACAATAAGTTAAAAAAATACATAAAAATCAAGAAATTTATTAAACGGTCACAGAAAATAATTAAAAAACAACATCTACTAAAATCAAATATTTCCCTCAGAAAGGAACGTATCATGCTCTCAAAACAGTTGAATGCCTGTACAGTTGAGTTAGATAACTGTCGGGAGAAGTATGATACTGAAACTCAGCTACTCCGAAATGATCTACTTTACAAGGAGTACTTGCTGAAAGATATTTTTGAAAAATATGAATTGTCTCAACAACAATTAAGTGAACGCTTGTTTGAAGCTGGGGAACTACTGGATTTGGTGAAGTACAATGCTGAGAGGTACGAGTCTCTGACAAATAATCTCACATGCAGCTGTGCTAACCAACCTCCTTCTCCTGAGCCGCTGATTGACATAACTGCACCAGTATTGGCTCTTCAAACACAGATCTGTGCCAGTGCAAAGGAAGTTAATAAAACTATCTTATTCTGTGATGAAATAGGGTCAGGCTTTGGTAAAATATTACTCAATTACATTAGCCATAGTTTTACGAATCATAGTTACCATAATATAAATTTTCAACAAATTATTAAAAGAATTGTAGCCTCAAACCTAGACCATTACTCCACAATGGTTCTATTATTAGGTAACAGTACAGGTACTTCCAAAAAGGACATACTGGATGGTATCAACGCCTTATTAAAGCTAAATATAGGGAAGCTAATGTTGTGTGCTTTTCCTTATTCTGATACTTTATCAGATTATGAAAATAAACATATTTTTAAGTTGAATAGTATTATTCATAGGTTGACATGTTGTCATAGTGACAAATTATTATTTTTCGACACTAATAAATTTGTTAGTGGTTTTAAGTTAACTCAGGGAACTTTATCTCTGTCAGGTGAATGTAGACATATGATTGCTATGTTGATAGCATATAATATTAACACTGTTATAGCAAATATAACACAATGTAGGATAAGCGACGAAACTGTGTTGTATAGTTCTGCTAACAACACAGTGATTGATTGTTGTGAATCTTCACTGTGTACGAAGGAGTGTCCACTAGTAATACCAATACCTTTGGAGGCCAATACCAGCCAGATAGGATATTCTCTCTCTGCTGAAACACACACAGGGATTTTGAACTCTTCGATTGAGGTTGTGGGGGTCACTCCGGATAACTTTTTAAACTAAGTTGTGAGACAACAGAAGTTACCTCTTCAAATAATCACCTATTATTACTTAATAATAAAAAGGTATCTTCTGGCAAGGTAGCATGTAAGGGAAAGCAACATACTTTAAAATTGTTTAATCAAAATATTCAAGGTTGCTCTTCCAAATTACTAGAAATAGAGATGTTTCTAGAAAAAACCAAGTTTGATATTGTTTGTTTTACCGAACATTGGCTTAAAGATAACCAAGTAATGTCTATTAATTATGAAAATTATTGTGTAGTTAGCCACTTCACCCGTAAACGGATGATACATGGTGGCTCGTTAATACTTATTAAAAATTCAATTAAATCTAAAGAACGTAAAGACATTGTTAGACTATCGGTTGAACACACTATTGAATTGTCCTGTGTTGAGCTTGATAAGCATGTTATAGTTTGTGTATACAGACCTCCTAGTTACCAGAATTTATCTGTGTTTGATTCTGTAATGGAAGATGTGTTAAAAAAAGTTAGTATTGGTAGTAAATCAATAATTATATGTGGTGACTTTAATATTAATTTGTTAGAAAATAACTCTAGTAGTATCAGATTATTAAGTCTTTTCAAATCATTTGATTTGTCACATGTTTTCAGTGAGCCTACCCGAGTGACAGCTTCTTCTGCCACTTGTATTGATAATATTTTTTGTAATTGTGAATACCTATATAAGGAAATTGTGAATAGGCTCCCATCTGATCATAGTGGACAATCAATTACGTTTTGCGCCTATGTACCACTACAAAAAACCCAAATAAGGTTTAGGCCAATTACTTGTAAAAGTTTAGAAAAATTTAATAATTCTTTGTCCAGTAAATTATGCACTCATAGTTTTAATAATATAGGTGACCCAAATGAGTTTTATGCAGATTTTTTTTTTCAATTTTAAAAAACCAATTTAATGACAATTTTCCCCTAAAAACTAAAAGTATTTACACAAAGTTCTTATTTAGCGACTGGGCGACTCCAGGTATTCGTAAAAGCAGAGAAAAACTATTTGAACTTTATGGACTGAAGCAACATACAATTAATACAAGTTTTCATAAGTATGTTTCCAAATATTCAAAGCTTTTTAAAAGTGTTTGTAAAATAGCGAAAGCTCTTCACATAAGTAAAAAAATAAAGTCAGCTGATGATAAAATAAAAACTACTTGGCAAATAATAAACAATGAAACAGGTAGGACAAAAAAACGTAATACTGAATTTAATTTAGAGACTGCACATGGCCCTATAAATTCAGATATGGAAGTAGCCCAGGAATTTGAAACTTTTTTTGCTAATATTCCCCTTCAAACTACTGAGGCTTTAAATTCCTCCCCCACTCTTTCTGCTGCGTTACTTAAAAAAAATGTTAAGGCTTGTCCTGTGGAATTTAGATTTCAACATACAAACCCCCAGGCTGTCATAAAAATTTTTAAAGATCTTAAAATTAAATCAACAGAAGATCTTTGGGGAATGTCTGTAAAAGTTAGTAGGTCTATTATCGAAACTATTGCGCCCTATTTAGCCGTAATATTTAACACCAGTGTAGACCAAGGAGTCTTTCCCGATCTGATGAAACACAGTAAAGTCGTACCATTGTTTAAAGCGGGTGATAGTAAGGAACCCAACAATTATAGGCCTGTGTCGATTCTACCAGTTCTCAGTAAGGTATTTGAAAAGTTAATGCTCAATCAAATGTTACGTCACTTTAATAAAAATTCCATCTTTCATGAACAACAGTACGGTTTTACCAAAGGGCGTTGTACAACTGACGCTGGTGTTACTTTCATAGCATTATGTCTTATGGCATTTTATTATGGGGTCGGGCTGCTGATATTGAAACCATTTTTATTTTACAGAAGAGAGCTGTCAGAGCCATTTACAATCTACCTCGTCGCGAATCTCTTAGGGAACTATTTAAAACGATTAATATTATGACAGTGCCTTGCCAATATATTTATGAAAATATTATGTATGTGAAAAAAATCTAAAACTCTTTAAGAAAATATGTGATAGACATAATATTAATACCAGAAATAAAGATAAAATAGCTCAACCATATTTTAGATTGTCTAAAGTAAATACATCTTTTATGGGGTACTGTGTGAAATGTTACAACAAAATACCTCCTGATATATTAAAATTAAATGAAAGAAAATTTAAGACACATATTAAAAGTACACTTTGCAACCAAGCATATTACAAATTAGAAGATTATATTCAAGATAAGACTGCTTGGAAACATGCTGGTCCTGCTCCATAGGACAATTACTATTAATTCTAGACAAAATCAAGCTTGTTATTATTATTATTATTTTTAACCGACTTCTAAAAAAGGAGGAGGTTCTCAATTCGGATGTTTGTATTTTTTTTGACATTTATTGTATTTTATTTTCTATTTGATTTTTTTTACTATGGGATTGCGCAGTCTCACACACTGTTGCATTGTTGGTTGAGATGTTGAAAGTGGTCTTCTACAGTTCCAATATTTGTTAACATGTGAACACTATGTAACTTTAAATATATTTTTACCTTAAATTCTTAATTTGTAATATAAATTCCTTTTGCGTGTTATTATATCGATGGCAGCAAAGTAGAAACGGACATCTACATTTTTTCGAAAATGCTTTTTTTACAAAAATGAGCTTATATTAATCCTATCTACAAGTCTGTATTAAAATTTTTTCAAAATTCAATATAACAAAGAAAATTTGACACGTAAATGAAGACATCTACACTGGATTTTTAAAAAACATCGCAGTAGAAACGGACATGTGAATTTGTCCGCCTTTACTTCGGAGCTTTGACAGATGAATGGAAACGTCAACAAAGACATCAGTCAGTTGTCACATTCTAGCGCGTACCGGTATAAAATTATAAATGTAATAATAATGATAGTGTTTACAGTTCATTATTAGTGCTAGTAATGAAATCTTAGAGTGAGTAATAAAAATTATTTTGAGGTTACGGTTCGACGTAAACACGGACATCTGCCACTTGTTCGTTTATAAAGATGTTCTTTAAATATCCTTAAATGTATTACAGGAGATTATTATCTTACTTTATTAGATATTTTAAATGAAATGGGCACTTTTTTATTACAATGTAATAAAACTTTGACGTAGAAGAAGACATCTGCCTGATAAACGGTTATCAGGCAGATGTCTTCTTCTACGTCAAAGTTTTTTCAGAGTAAAAAAAGACATCTACATTATTTCAGTAAAACAACGATAAAGCGATAAAACCTATTACACAATTCATAAAGAAGGTTATTTTAAAGCATTATAGAAAATTTCAGGTTAATCGGTCCATAACTCTCAAAATAACCACTCTTTTAAACTAAATCTGCTCTCCTGTAAAGTTGCGATTTTGTAGATGTCCGTTTCTACTTTGCTGCCATCGATATAGTAGTTTTTATATAAGGTACATTGCATTCACATGTAATTACGTATGACTCTGTACACAAATAATAATATTGTAAAACATTGATTTTAAAAGAGTACGTATGGAGTTTCTTGCCCATTCTTCTCCATACAAAACTACCTTTTGGAAGGGGCAACTAGATTCAATTCTATTTTTTTTTCTTGTAATGACGTTCAAAAGTGCCTTAAAATGGCCTAATTGAAATAAATGATTTGACTTTGACTTTGACAACTCAGTTACTAGGATTGATACACACTGACTTGTGTGGACCAAATGCAGTCTATTGGTGGTGCAAGATATTTTTTGTTATTCATAGACGATCTCAGTAGGAAAACATTTGTTTATTTTTTGCATAACAAAGATGAAGTTATTGAACATTTTAAGAATTTTAAAGTCTTAGTGGAAAATGAAACTAACCACAAGATTAAAGTGATACGTAGTGACAATGGTGGTGAATTCATTAACTGTAAATTGCAGGCTTATCTGAAAAAGAATGGAATCAAACATCACACAACGGTTCCGTACTCTCCACAACAAAATGGTGGGGCAGAGAGAGCGAACAGGACCATTGTTGACAAAGCCAGGTATATGCTAAAGGATGCCGGCCTGGACAACAAATTCTGGGCAGAAGCTATGGCTCATATAGGCTTTAGTCATATCAAGCAGGAAACCTATTGCATAGTTTTTGTCTTTGATGTATATTAGTATTTCTTGTGTGTATTTGTAAACTGCTAGGGTTGTCGATCGATTTGTTCGGAATCCAAATTGATTACTGTCGAGTATGTCGTATTTTTCTAAGAATGTACACATGCGTTTGGTAACTACTTTATTAAATATTTTTGAGAATGATGGAAGAAGTGCTATTGGTCTGTATTGGCTAGGGTCATTGGAATTTCCAATGACCCTAGCCTTCATCTTCGACAGAGTGCAGTGACGATAAAATGAGCCTCGCTTCCTCAACCGAAGACCTGATTCTAGCATGTAAACAAGATGAATATTCAAAAAATGAAAATTCAGACGATGACTTACCATTGGCCAATATCTATAAGTCCAATAGTCAAAGCAGCTCTAATGAAAACCAACCTGTCGATGACCGACCAATATTGTGGAAGCTGCCAGAATCTAGTCGTCAGAGTTGCGGTGGTGGAGACAAACCTGTCGATGACCAGTTACCAGTCAAGCTGCCCGATCCCATTTCTCAGAGTTGCGGGAATGGAGACAAACTTAGTTACCAGTTATATTTTATATTATAAGAAGAAGGCGCTGTCCAAAACGGATTACAACATCGGCGATCACGTTATTGTGAGGTGGGGTTCCTCTAATTATCCAGGCCAAATCACCTCAGAACATGCTGAAGGAGTAATGGTAAACTGTATGAAACAAGGAAAGAGTTTTTGGAGATGGCCACTTATCAAAGACGAGCAACTATATTACTGGGAGAACGTATTACAGAACATCGAAATTCCTAAATTTGTAAAAAAAGGTTACTTCACCATTCCTGAGCTGGATAAGTTTTAAAAGGAGGGCCTCTCAAGGGTCGCGGCCGTCGCGGAGTTTTTAAGCTTGAAAATGAAAGCCAAATAAATAACTATAATATCTAAGAATAAATACATTTTTATTATCTCTTAATTCTTAATAAAAACATTTTTAATTTCTCTTAATAAATACATTTTTATTTTCATTCATACTCCTTTTTTAAGGGTCGGGTAATATTGACAACCCTAGGCAAATCTCAAGAAATGTATGAAAACAACTTCAAACTGGTGCCAAACTACGTCTGCATCGTTGTTTTTCAAAAATCAACTCTACTACAGTACATTTTAAGATCAATTTCGTTTAACATGTTATTCAACATTTTTGACAATCACATAAATAAACAACCAGGTATCTATATCATGGCGGAACACAAGGCAGGCGTAGATAGGAAACAATGCCTAAACTTCACCTACTACATTTGCAACGTTTTTTCATTTGTTTATATTAATTATTATTAAGTGTCGATGGTTTTTAGCTGCAGCCTTAGATAAGTAGAAACGGTTTTTATTGAGTGTGGTTTAATATACTTGACAATTTGAGCACGTTAGAAAAATGAGTCAAAAACCAGGCGAAGTTAGGGGTCACGACATGTATTTATAACTACAGTTCCAATAACCATTCTGTATGAATAATTATTTTTCAGTATTTAAAATGAATTAGTAAATTGTCTGTTTTGAGAAATAAAATGAATGTATCTTGTTACATTAGAGATTTTGTCCGGCTGAGACAGAGGTACAAAATCCCAGATGCAAGGTGGGTTGGTATACAGCTATAATGAAACCACAAACTAACAAACAATAACAGTTTATTATAAAATTTATTAGTTAATTTATTAAAAGTAGACGGGGCTTAAAACCCAAACAAATATTTAAAATTATAATCAAATTAATGTTGTGCCAGCCAGCGTTACTTAAACCGGTAGAACTATGGGTGTGGGGAGCTAAAGATAAGCCCAAGTACTGTTTCTTTATAATAGTAAATTTAAGGGATGTAAAATATAACCAAGGTACAACCTTCCAGTTTGTGTAATTAAAATTATTGAATTTGAGAATAAAGGTATTATCATTAAATTAAAATTATCAAATGGGCGCCAGGGACTTGCAGTCCCGAACCCTGAGCCGACTAAGGTGTTAAGGTATGGTCCAGTTATGAAACGTAGGTGTCGAACCCGGGGTCCTAATTAAATCCGGTTGAAAACCAGCCACCAGGTTTGAAGACCGGGCAGGTAATAAATGGGTTCCAACTTGGAACCGGTATTAAATTTGTAATAAGTGTAATTTATAATATAAGAAAAAAACCGTCCCGCCCGCGTTGAAACGCTAGGCGGACACTGCCACTGCACAGTCGCCTCCACAGGAGGCCCGGAGTGGACCCGAGGAGCGGGCCTCGCGTCCAGGTGCCAGAAGCGTCTCTGGATCCTGGCGGCGAGGCGGATTCCTCGGCCAAACGCAGGAATCCTGTAAGCCATAACCAATGAATCACTACACATTCCTCTATTAACGAAGGGGCTCGGAGAACACTTTTCAACACCACAAGTACTTACCTTTTAAGGCATTAATTAAGGTTTGAAGGGACGCACGACGTGCCTCTCACGGAATCTTTCGCCAAATCACTGGCGTCCTTTCGCGTTTCAATGTCAACCGCGATATTCCGGAAACAGACAGAGCACCTAAGAAGCCTTCCCCAGTTCATGGCAAAGACAGACGGGAACGCGGAAGACAGATTCACTTCTCCAAGACATTCAATTCATGTAATTCGCTAACTAGGGTCCAACATGACTTGTACACCCTGGAACATCCACAATTTACAGGATTCAAACTAACAAACTCACTATTTCCCATTTCTAACACGGTAAATCAATTTAGCTAAAGTATTCACTCATAAAACTTTATGTGGTAATCTCAAACGTAACTCTGACAACACCACGTCACAGATTAAATATGGATTGTTGTGTCAACGAAACTTCTAGTAAAAACTTCATAGTAAAAAAATAACTTCCGGCCGTTCGGAAACGAAGGCCTTGAAGCGTTACAACCAAAAGCTGAAAATTATTACGGATTGGGCAATAAAATATTTATTCCATTGTTTACAATCAATACGCCAAAACAAACTAAACAATAATGACCAATTTATATTGATTTATCGATTTAATAAAACTACAACTGCGAATCTACACCAGATATCGCCTACTGTCAGAAACTGACGTTTGACGTTTGACGTTTTGACAATTATTCATTATTGAGTGCAAACAAAACTATGACGATCTTTAATCTAAATATCTTAAACTATGTTGATTATTTAATTATTGTGTAAGCAAGTGTAATGGGGTTTTGAAAAGTGAGTGAGTGAAGTAATGACTCCCAATAACAGCGTATGCGCACAGGCAAATGGCAGGTACAAAAAAACAACGTAACAATCTCTAAAACCATAAATTTATATTTCAGGTGTTGCCCTCCACAAGTTTCCTCAACCTACAAAAGACCCAGACCGGTTCAAGATCTGGGTGAACCTTGCTGGACCTTTGTTGAGTGGCATAACTGATGATGTTTATCACAGAAAAAAAAAAGATTGTGACATACATTTTAGGCCACAAGACAAAACCAGAAACAATCGCTTAAGTGCTATAGCTGTACCTTCATTGTTAGTGCCAGGTATATACATAAAAATCTTTGATCAAGTCAAGTGTGTGCCAAGTTTTTTTTTTAAGAAATTAATAGTAGTCGTTCAGAGCCTAAAACTGTGCCCAGTACAACAGTTCAATTCGCTTGTCTTCTATAACAATGTACTGAACATCACAACTTCGAGAAAACATGATTGTGATACCAAATAGAGTGCACATTTATTTTAATTAATATTTCCTTTAATCCTTTTTAGGAACTGCTACTGTAGATATTGCATCTCATCAGACCTGCCATGATATGCCATCCACATCCACACCGGACAGTAGTACGTCTTCAAAATCCACTGTGCTACGGCCAGGTAAATTATTTATTTTTATATAGATAGATTACTTTTTGTCAAGTGCGATTCTTCCATTTTTTTTTTTTCAAAAAAATATTTTCTTAGAATCATTCTTTGACCACCACTGGTCTATAGAAGACAAATGTTTTCGTTGCCTTAGCTCCATGATTTTATTTGTATCACATCCAACTTAAATATTATTTGGTCTAAACAAGACCTAAATGAAATATTATTGCTTTTGCAGTATTTATGTAGTAAATTCATGTCAACAACATACAATACCATTTATTATTCCCAATGCATGTTTGTAGTATGTATTTATTGTTTTTTTTTTAATGTGTTTCATTCTTGTTTAAGGAATTGCCACTGTAGTTAGTGCGTCTCATCAGACATACACTGATATGCCATCCACACCAGACATTAGTATGTCTTCCAAATCCACTGTGCTACAGCCAGGTAAACTATTTATTTTTACATAATTTTTTGTTGTGCGATTCTTCCATTTTATTTTTTCCAAAAAAATCGGTTGTCTGTAAAGTCGGTTTACTGACGATAGCTGAACGTGACAACGTCATAAGAAAATACTGATGGAATGGTTTCATTTTTCAAAAGAAAATTTTAATTTTATTTGTTTGATAGATATTTTGTATGGATATAGAGAAGGAGGTAAATGGAAATCACAATTGAATTGATCAAGTTACATTTATTTGTCTACGCTCGATAATTATTTCGATCGAATAGTAAAGTAAAAGTAAAATTGGTTTTATACTCATCGTTAAATAGTTCTGTTAACTTATTGTTATAGTTTTGTCAATTATAGTATAACCTACAATCGCTGCACTAGCGGACCGATGCTATTTATTTTAATGATGAAAGCACGAATATTCGACAATATATCACTGAACGTATATTTAATATCGATAGAATCATTACCTTTATCGCCGCAATTATCGTTGCTATAAACAATTGACACCACATTCACTTTTCACTGCACTTCATACTTGACGAAAACATGTAAATGTATTATTGTATAGCAGCTGTCCACGCGGACGCATCGCTCACTCAAGTAGGAGAGACCATCGAATTGTAAGACTTTGTCACGTCAATAAAAGCTTGTAATAAAATCGTGAGGAGTCCTGGACATATAATTAGTATTAGTCTTTTGCCAATCCACCTTGAGCAGGCGTGGTGATCAATTTTAGTGCCTTCTCTGTATGAGAAGTGGCCTTTGCCCTGCAGTGAGACAATAATAGGCTTGTTGTAATTACTATTTTGCATAGCTACGTCGATTTTGGAGGAAATAATAACATGAACCAAGATTTTACGATTAGGTGAAACGACAATCCGCCAATTCCTATATTACAATATTGGATGACCAGATAACAACAACATAGCCTTTACTTCACATGAATCCGCCAGACATGATTGAACAGGCTTTTAGAATAGCTATGCGTCGTTCCCTCAGAGCGAGGTAACGCCGCATGAGTCATGTTTTTTCGTGCGTGCAGCCGGCTCCATCGAATTATAAGACGTTGTCACGTCAAAAAAAATCCTGAGAATCGTTCTTTGACAGCCACCGGTCTATAGAAGACAAATGTTTTTGTTGCCTCAGTGCCACAAATTTATTTGTATCAACATCCAATTTTAATACTATTTTGACTAAACATGATGTCATCTCATATTGTGATTGCATAGTGCATTCATAGTTTGATCATAATTTATATGTAATTATGGTCATAACAATGTGTTTTTTGAATTCTTTTATCGAGTACTGATATGAGATTTTTATTTAATTTTCAGGACCAACGAGTAAACCACCAAGGCTTGCCATTGACATTTGTCACGAAGACTACACAAAGACAAATTAAAGATTTAAAACGACAAATTTTAAGACTAAAAAAAAAGAGGAGAATTTTATAAAACCAGACTCGAAAATGCTGAGAAGCTTTCTAATAGTAAAGCATTTAAAATTGTCACAGGAAAAATGAGCTTGCCCGAAAAACTTTTCACAAGAATGCAATATTGGGAAGCTATCAAGAAGCCGAAAGGACGCCGTTTTGCAATGGATGAAAAAATATTATCCCTTTCCTTATTCAAAATGTTATAAACTTCTATCAAAATGTTTTACATTGCCATCGGCAAGATCCCTAAAAAAGTTACTTGCTAAAATCAAAATCAGACCAGGTATCAATAAAGCAATTTTAGAAAAAATTAAAGACTCAGTGGCGAGTATGAGCGAAGACGACAAGCTGTGTGTTTTGATTTTCGATGAAATGTATATCACGCCTCATATTCAATATGATGCCGGAAGTCACCAACTTAAGGGCTTTACTTCTTTAAAAGATAGGGATGAACACCAAATTGCAGACCACGTGCTTACATTTATGGTGTGAGGAATAAAAAAAAATTACAAACAGCCTGTAGCATATTACTTCACACAAGGTATGAATAAAATAGAACTTAAAAATATAATAAAAAAATATAATTACAGAAGTCTATGCTACAGGCCTAAAAATATTGGCTACTGTGTGTGACCAAAGCGCCATAAATGTAGGAGCGATAGACGGCTTAATAAATGATAGCAAGGAACAAATTTTCCTTTTTTATTTATTCTTCTGAAACTTACGGAGTGCTTAGTAGACAGCAGCAGTACATCCCGCTTGTCCTTCCACTTCATAATTGTTATTCCGTCGTCATTTTCTTGAGCTGAGAATTCTCCTGTCTTCAGTTTGGTTTGGACAACTGTTTGAGGTAAACCTCGTCTATTTTTTCTAAGTGTGCCTATGAGGTGAGTTTGTCCTGCTAATAGTTTTCGTGCCAGATCCAAACTGGTATACCAATTATCAGTGCAAATCGTATGTCCTTTATTTAGATAATCGTCACATAAGGCAAGGACAACATTAGTCGGTGTAGTATTCACATTATCATAGTTTTTGCCAGCATAAACTTGCACTTTTACAGTGTATCCTGGGTTTGAGCACAGCTTGAAAAGTTTTATTCCATATTTGTGTCGCTTATTTTTATTGTATTGCCTAAAAATAACGCGGCCACGAAATGGGATTAGACTTTCGTCAACACACATTTCTTGATTAGGTGTATAATGACATTTAAAATTAGCATTCAGCATGTCTAATAACTGTCTAACTTTAAACAATCGGTCGTCCTTATTGTGATTTGTTTCGTTATTGGCAAAGTGCAACATCCTCTATTCGGTGTTGGTTTCCGCACTTAGTCCTTGAAGTGGACCATTGTACGTGAGCCATGGTGGCCGGTTATTCCAGCCAGCCCACCTCCCTCCAGAAGTAGATCAGTCTTCCCGGTCTTCTCAGGGCATCCGCGAGTGATCCCGGTGCTCCGAGAATCTCTTCGCGGATCTGAGCAACGCCGGTGCACTCGAGGAGCACGTGCGCCACTGTTTCCTCCGCCTCCATGCATGCTCTGCACAAAGGACTGTCAGTAATACCTAGTGTGTGAAAGTGTTTATTTAGTGAGCAGTGTCCAGTGATGGTCCCCGCCACCAGTCTTAGGCTATTCCTGTCCATGCGCAGAAGGCGCTTGGTCAGCTTTGTGTCCAAGGATGGCATAGCTTCCTTGGATTGCCTGCACCCTGGTGTCGAGGTCCACCATTTTGCTGCTTGTGTCTGTGTGTGTTCCCTAAGCCAGCTTCTAAGTTGGTTGAAAGGAATGGGGACAATTGGTTCTGGTCCGACTGCTTTCGTGTTAGAACCTCTTCTGGCCAGTTCATCAGCTGCATCGTTACCAAGTGATCCACTGTGTCCCTTGATCCATTGCAGTGTCACTGTATTTCGGTTTGGTGCCGTAACGCGTTCTAGAGCGTTGTGGCATTCTAGTATCAGTCTTGACGTGATCTGGGTTTTCTTTAGGGATTGAAGGACCGAGGCACTATCGGAGAGTATACGAATATGTGTATCCGTGACTTTCCTGGCCTCTATGGCGTTCGCTGCCTGGATAATGCCTATACATTCCGCCTGATAGACAGTGTTGAGCATTCCAAGGGGCCTGGATATTCTAATGTTTAGGTCATTTGAGAAAACTCCGACACCAGTTCCCTGGTCGGTTTTCGATCCATCAGTGTAGATCCTTAGTTCTTGCGGACCTGAGTAGTCATACTGCTCCGCTGTGAGTTCTATGTTGTAGTGTTTTTGAAAACAGTGTGTTTTCAGGATTCTGTCGCTGGGTGATGCCATCAGCGGTTGTAGTTTGATTGCATCCTCCTTTATGCGTGTGTGTTTGATTCTGGAATCCTTACTGAGGGTGCCGGATATTTCAAGCCTGAAGGTCGCTAGGGCCGCCTCCTCTCTTACAACTAGATGCAGGGGTGGTAACCCAAGCATCACCTGCAGAGCAGCGGTGGGTGCTGTCTTCATGCTGCCGGTAATTGCTACACAGGCAAATCTTTGTAGTTTTTCGAGGTCTTTCTGGGCTGTGCTCAGATTGGTCCTGGGCCACCAAACTAAAGAGCCGTATGTGATAATTGGACGGATGACTGTGGTGTAAAGCCAGTGGGTAATTTTAGGGCTCAGGCCCCAGTTCTTACCAAGCAGTCTTTTGCATTGCCATAGTGCTATGCTGGCTTTTGTTGTGATGTATTCTGTGTGCTTTGCCCAGTTCAACTGTTTGTCCAAATAGATCCCCAGGTATTTGGCTTCTGTCGATAGGCTTAGGGTGGAACCAAAGAGTTGCGGTAGTTGTAGTGGGGCTAGTTTCCTTTTTCTTGTGAAAAGGACGAGTTCCGTTTTAGTGGGATTTACTGTTAATTTGTATTCCTTGCACCAATCTTCTACTATCTTCAAGGCTTGGCGCATAAGGTTGCAGAGTGTGTTTTCATGTGTGCCATTTATTATTATAGTAATGTCATCAGCATAGCCTACCGTGAAATAGCCTCTATCGTTTAGGCGCTTGATGAGGCTGTCTACCACAAGATTCCATAGAATTGGTGAGAGGACGCCTCCTTGGGGGCATCCCTTCGCCACAATGGCTCTTGTGGTGTCGTTCACCGTGACTTGTACGGCTCTAAGCCTGAGCATGTTAGTAATCCATCCTCGCAGGGTCGAGTCCACACCGTGTTCCACGAGGGCTGCGTTGATGCTATGGAATAAGGTTTTGTCAAAAGCACCTTCTATGTCAATGAAAGACACTAGTGAGGAGCCTTTGTGGTCTATCGCACATTCAATCTTAGAAATCACACTGTGGAGTGCAGATTCTGTTGATTTACCTGTGGAGTAGGCGTGTTGCTGTTTATGTAGTGGCAGCTCCCGAAGAGGTCCGTCCCGGATGTGTCGGTCACAGAGTCTCTCAAGAGTCTTCAGTAGGAAGGATGTTAGGCTTATTGGTCTGTAGGCTTTGGGTTGTGTATAGTCGGTTTTACCTGGTTTTGGTATAAAGATGACTTTCACCTCTCGCCATGTATGTGGTATGTAATTGTGTGCTAGACAAGCTTGGTAGATTGCAACCAGCCATGGGATGAGGAGATCACTTCCCCATTGCAGTAGGGCCGGGAATATGTTGTCCAAGCCTGCAGATTTATATGGTTTAAAGGTGGCTATTGCCCATTTTATTCGATCTTCTGTTACTATGGTACTGGCTCTAGACCAGTCCTGATCGTTTGGTGTATATAGTGGTACACTTGCCCATATTCTGTCCTCGGAGAGGCTGCAGTCAGGGAAGTGTGTTTCTAAAAGGACTTTACTTGTTTCGTGATCTGATTTTGTGTATGTGTTGTCTGGTTTTTTCAGCGATCCGAGGGTGCGGTCCTGATCAGTAGATAGGATCTTTCTTACACGCGCGGCTTCGCTGTTTGATTCAATGTCTTCGCAAAATTTTCGCCAGGCTGCTCTACTGGCATTCCTGATTTGTTTTTTAAAGGTGTATTGTGTTTCTTTGTATAGATCCCAGTCTTCTGGAAGTCTGGAGTTTTTAGCTTTGTTGAATTGTTTGCGCACCGCTAGCCTGAGTTTGCTGAGTTCTACATTCCACCAAGAGTTTCCCTTGCTCTTGTTGTTTGGATTATTCAGTTTACAGCAAGCGTGGTATGCCTCGATTATAAATTCTGAGAGTTTTGTTACAGTGTTTTCTATGTGTTTGGGATCTGATAAGTTTGTGGGTGTTTGGTGCCTGGCTAGTAGGGTGGCTAGAAGCCGTTTGTAGCCAGGTACGTTCGTACGGCGTGGATTCCGTCTTGGTTCGGGTTTCTTTGTGTTTGCAGCTAGTGAGAATCGAATCCTTCTGTGGTCAGAACAAGAAGGCTCGTTCGACACGTGCCAGTTGGAGATAAGGTTGTTCGCGCTTTCCGAAGCCAGCGTTAAGTCGATAATTGTTTGACCGCGAGCTGTGACCCAAGTGGGTTCAGAGCCACGGTTTACAATGTTAAGGTTAGTGGAGAAAAGATATGTGCATAGTACCTCACCTCTGGAGTTTGATTTGTTGCAACCCCACAGCGGGTGATGGGCGTTTGAATCTGTGCAGATGACGAGGTCCAGATTGGCATCTTCACAGTGCTTCACTAGGTCGGTCATCACTTTTGGTGGGCAGTCTTCTTCCTCGCCTGGCATGTATACCGAGGCTAGGACGATATCTGGTGCATCACCGTCAGTTTGGAGCCTGACAGCTGTTTGGTCTCTGGAACAGAACTCTGTGAGTGTTGTGGTGGGTACATCATTGGGTATATAGGCACAAGTTCGTGGTTTGTCTGTGCCATGCGTATCTAGAATTAGCTTACCTCCGATATTACTGAGGCCGCATATCCTATTGTTCCTGATCCACGGCTCTTGGATCAGTACGATAGTCCGGGGTTTCATCTCCAGCGCCCTGCGTAAGCAAGCCGTGGCAGTCTGGCTATGCTGGAGGTTGGTCTGGATGATGTTGAGGGGTTTGGCTGTGGGCGGCGACGACGGTTGGTTCGAGTTATGGGGAGATCGATCCATCGGAAGATTCTCCCCCCTCCTCTAGCCCATGTCGGTCGTCGCGCGGCGACGAGGCGAGCAGCTGCTCCGTCCACCCTGGCGATGTGGGTGGGATGCTGGCGGCATCAGCCATCGCCGTTCTGGCCATCTCCTCCTCGAGTTGCGCCATGGTCGGGTCACTGTCAGTAGGTGTCGGTCGGGTGGGTGTTGTGCTAGTCGCAGTCGTTGTCTGGGTGTCTGACGAGGGTTGGGTGTTGGGGTAAAAGCGTACGTATATCGAACCAAGAAGGTACGATACACGACGTTCCCGCCCCAAGACCTTTTCGACTTCGTCCGGTGGGATACCCAGGGTCAAATAAGTCCCATGGTTATCACCACCGATTGATGTCGCCCTGTACAGAGACCACCTCCCTATGTCGTACCAAGTGTTCTGACGACTCAGAACACTTTGGAGCCGCGCTATGTCTCCGTTGTACCTAGGTACGAAGAGCGCTGCTCGGACACGGGTCGGCACGTCGGACTGTCTTATGACTGTCAGTGTACTGTCAGTGTTAGGTAGTGTGATCTTAGGTACGTTTTCGGTCAGCCAAGCCAGGGCGCTGTCGTCCTCGCACCACATCTGAACCGTGCCATCCGCTACCCGTGGGTAACCACGGAAGGCCGGGAGTGGTTTTGAGGGGTCTGCGTCCATGACGAGGTCTTCTAGGCTGAGCTTGATGTGCTCAGCCTCGTCAGTAGTCATGTCTCGTGATGGGGGCGAGAGACAGATCGCTACGGCGAGCCTCGCAGGAATGTCCTTTGTGGCCCGTGCGTAGGTTCTCTGTTCTCCTTTAGCGGTCTGGGTTTTTACGCGCTTTGGGTCCCCCTGGAGCGTGCTCGGTGAGGCCGAGTCGTCCGGGCGCACCCTCTTCGCCGCTCCCAGGCCACTCGGACCCGGTTGCGGTTCCGAGGAGCTTGGCGCGTTTTGCGCCAGGGACACTGCGTGCAAAAATCCAGCTCGCTTGCCCCGTTTTTTCTTATGTCGTGTCGTGACGGTAAGGTTCCGGTTACTTTCCCCGGATGGTCCTGGTGCAGGCAGTGACGTTTCGCGCTGAGTTTCCCCTTCGCGTACTAGTCCCTGACCGCTTGTTTCCGCGTCCGGCTGCTTTTCGCGCTGGGTGTCCCCTTCGCGTACTTGCGGCTGGTCGCGTACTCCCTTATCAACAACCGTTTTCGCATCGCGCTGGCGATTGCCTTCGCGGATTTTGCGCAAACGGTTGCTGAGGTCTCTTTCCCTGTTAAGGATTTTTCCGCGCTTACGCTTAAGCAAGCGTACTTCACCCACAGGGATAAATCCAGAGCCACCAGGTCCAGCTTCCTTCCCCTTCCCGTGGCGTTCAGTGTCAATGTCCCGTAGTCTGGTTTCGATCTTCTCGCGCTGGTGTGCCAGCGCGCGAAGCTCGCCGTCAAGACTGGAGAGTCGGGCGTTGTCGGTGTCATTGTCCGGGTTGTTTGTTATACTCTTCCGAACGATGTTCTGTTGCCAGGCCCTCGTGGAAGGTATAACAAGTGTCGGGGTAGGCGCAGAGGTCGCAGCCGTATATGTGTCGGTAGGCGCAGTATTCGCAGCCGTGGTCGTGTCTGATGGCGCGTGAGCCGCAGCCGGTGTTGTGGGCGCTAAAGCAGCCTGCCGCGCAGAAGGCGCGGCACTGATAGGCAGATTGGTGCCCCCCCCCAGATTACGACGGGGGCAGGCCGACGGGTCGTCGGCGTGGGATTCCCCGGCCTTGCCGGGACCCACCTGGGGAGTTATTTTCCCTTTCTGCGACATGAGGGTTTTTTGGTGGGCTTTTTTGGAATTGAGGTTACCCCTCCTCTTGGACCGAAAGGAAAATAGGAATAGAAGGAGGGAGGGATTGGTTGGGCCAATCTCCAGTGCTGAGGATAGCGACGCCCGACACCTCTACCACCAGTGCAACCATGATTGCACCAATAGCAGAAACATCGGGCCCCACCATCCCCAACACCAAAGATTGACCCGGGTATGGGATCACAGGAAGGGGGGGGTTTGGGTTACCCTATGCCTGGGATTTGACGTTCGGGAACTTCTCTTGTCCGGGGCCTAACTTAGGCACTCCGGATGTGGGATCGGCCTCCAAAATGGTCGGTCCCACAGCCGGAGCTAGGCTATCCGCAACCCGCCATCCCGCTCGGTTGCATGAGAAGAAGTGCCTCGTGCAGCCCATGCTTTGCCCATTACTGGACAAAACACGTGCCTACGCCGAGTCAACATCCTCAATATGAGTTCAAATCGATTTCGGCTCATAATGGACTTAACAAATTGTTGTTCAAAACATTTGTTAGTGCTCCAGTACAAAGATAGTTGGGGTAGTTTCACTATCCCCATCCAAATCAAAATGCCAAAGAAGCGTTTAATTTCGTTGCAATCTGTAGGCATCCATTTCTGCATTCGGTATGATTTTGTTGCACTTTTGTTCAAGGTTTGTAAAGCAAAGCGATTTGTTTCTTCGGCTATGTACTTGAATATACTATCAGGTACTAACAATGAATAAAATTCTGCTGGTTTAGCTGAACTCATGCTGGACCGCAATGAAAATGGCTTAAGCCCAGGACATTCAGAATATGGAATAATGCTTGGTTGCTTACCCAACGGATTGAACCATACTTCTGTATTTTGTAAGGTCGGTAATACGGGAATCTGATCATCTTCACTGTCAGATAAAATCTGCCATCGATGATGATTTTTGGTCCGTGCGATTGATACTGTATCATCGAGATCAACGTCTAATACATGTGGAGTATCACTATTCGATAATGTATTACATTCTTCATTATACTCTGATAAATTTAATTGCGATAGTTCGTAGTCCAAATCATCATCAAAATCTTCCATTTTTGTTGAAAATCACAAATCAGTAACGTATAACTTGCTAAATCACTAACTGGACAACTATTTACTGCAGTCTCCTTCGATTCACAGCGACAAATGACGCGCGGGGGGCAAACACACGACACTATAAAATCAAAATGGCGCCGGCGGCGGCGAGCGACGCGCTCGTTTCGCGCGCTTTTGAAATCAAATGGCTGACAAAATGGTTGACGCGGCCCCATTGAGAATTTTATTACAGTGGCGCCGCGTCAGCCATATATGGCAGCCACAATTATTTATTTATTTTACTATTATAATAATGTAAAATGTGACGAAAATAGTGAAATAAGACATTTCTCACATTCCACGAACGTATTTTACAAAAAAAAAAGGTTAGTTCATTTGTTAGTACGGCATTATATGTGAAGAAAAAGAAAAAGTTCTTAAGTGGGAGTACTTTGAGGAATTATATCAGGCTGATAGGGCTATGGTGAGTTAAAAATTTTACGAAAAATTACAGAGGAGCACCTAAATAAAGAAAAAATAAATAAAATGAAAGTTAAAACCACAGTTCAAGTCTTCAGCCACACCGTTGCCGTCGCGGTTAAACATTCAAGAGTCAAGAGTCAAACATTGCACACAAGTGTTTAGCAACACCGTTGGCCTGACTATGGGATATATGGCAGGTTTGTTTTTTCATTGAACATTTTTACTAACAGTATTACATTTTTACTAACATTTCGACTTAAATTCTTTGACGGCATTTTATCTGGGAGTACTAAACATAGCTTTTGGGACCTGGAATTTTCGTAAATTATTTTTAGTGGCTGCTTCGTTATGAAATGAACCCACTGTAAACAAAAAACAATTGTAATTTGTAGCTTTATTAGTAGGCTCTGCGTTAGTGATTAATGTTCATTAATGCGTTATGTAACGACGTTAAAATTAAGTCTGGCCATGTCGTCAGTGAATCTTTCATTATCGATGCATAAAATCACGATGAAAGTTAATTAGAAACTTTTTTCTTTTCAGATAAAGGGAGACTCCCGAAAAAAAGTATGGACACAGCCGATCTTATCTTATTCTTTGATAAATTGTTTGATTCTGTTAATGGCAGTTTCC
This sequence comes from Hoplodrina blanda, assembly GCA_949316365.1. Lineage (NCBI taxonomy): Eukaryota > Metazoa > Arthropoda > Insecta > Lepidoptera > Noctuidae > Hoplodrina > Hoplodrina blanda. Next base: position 12,279,720 of record OX438564.1, read on the forward strand.
ATAAACCTGATTTAGGAAAAAATTATAGATGTGCTGTAACTCGGCAATCTCCACATCACAGATTCTGGTATAAAAGTTTACCAATATTGAAATCCATGACGTTCATCACCAAAACTGGTAACAGAGAAACTGTGCCGTCATATAAATCGGTTGGGGCAAATTGTGAAGACAATTTTGAATTATTGCATTCATTAAAATAAAATAACCGAAAACCAGCCCCAACCAGAAACAAGTAATGTTAATTTTGAAATAGCGGAGAAGCATTTGTGCATAAGGGACGCCGATGTAGAAAATTTAATATCAAATCCAGATAAAGAAAAATGTGCAGCAGTAGCATACTGTAGTGGGTGGCTCATATATCTTTAAAAAAAAAATATTTATAAGGATTGTCAAACCTGCAGACATGATTTCGAGTCTGAAGAAATGCAAGACTATCATAAATATTAAAATTAAGGAGTTTGATAGCACAAAAACTTGGCTTTCTTACCCAAGTCGAGAAGCATTTTCATTCTTTATAATGCAATAATCATCAAATAATGCAATACAACAATAACATCTTTAGAAGTGGGCCGTGGGTACGGCTGCACTATATATATATATATATACCTACATATGTAGTGCAGTAGCTTTAGTTCATGAAGCAACCACTACACGGCAGCACTATCGCGACCTCGAGCGAAGCCGAAGTTACCTATCTAGAAAGGTATATTAATCTATGGTGGGCAGAACCAAACGATTCTGGTTGTCGAGGCGAGCGCACGTATATACGAGTATATATCGTAATCGCGATCAAGTTTTTTTGAAGGCGTCCCTACCGTTCCCTCGACATTTAATTACTTAAATCAGAAATATACTGAGTAATACTCGACGTTCAAACATATTCTGTGTGTGTGAATTAAACCCCGATTGGGTAAGCGTTGCACAATTAAAATAAGCCAGTAGCTTAGCAAACCGTAACGGTTTCTTTCGCTTTGCTTAACTGGTGATCTTTTCATTTGTGTTTTTGCTTATGTGTTATAATTTTCTGTGCCTTTTTAGCGCCGTCACCATTTGTTCCAATAAAGAGTATTTCTATTTTTTGAACTTGGCAGATGCATTGCTCATTTCTTTTGTGGATTTATTTAACTATATACGGAATAGATTATACAACCAGTAATGTTCATAATTTAACACACTTAACTGAAGAGGTCAGAAAATTTGGCCCTTTGCAAGATTTCAGTACATACCCGTTTGAAAATAAATTATATACGTTAAAGAGGATGATACGGCATGGAAATAAGCCACTTGCTCAAATTGCTAGACGCATAAGTGAGAAAGACATTATTGATCTGCAAGGATGTATCATTAAAAAAAAGATGACCAAGACTTACCCATTTTTAAAAATACAGAATACTAAAACAGGTACAAACAGATATGTTCTTCATTTAAAAACATTCATTTTGACGTCACAAAAACAAGGCAATTTTTTTTTAACTCATGACAATATTATTATCGAAATAACTTCCATTTTAGATGATAAAGGTAGTATCAAAAATCTTAGTGATGTTTTTAATACACCAATCAGATCATCGTACTTATGGGTAAGGCCGCCAAAATTGTCAATTATATCACAAAAGTAACACAACAGATTTTGTGTTACCGTTACACAAATGTAACCCAAAAGTAACACATCTTTCGGGTAAAGGTGGTTTCATAATGGTTAAATATATAACCTAAATAAATAAAAGATTTAAAAAAAAATTGGACATGCAGTGCTATAGGCGTAATGAAATACGATATTTAAGCGATGTACTTGTGTACCTTTAATAATTTGCATACATTTAAAAAAATACAATAAAACACCCTCTATCACTCAAGAACGTGGATTTTTCAAATATTTTGGATTCGGGTTTTTAACGACATAATAAAATACACGTGTTTCAGTATTTTTCATTTATTAAAATAGTTTATCAGTTTTTTAAAAAAAAGGGGAGTGTTGCTTGAAAGCAACACTGAACCATAAGACTAAAAATGTATGTTCGTCGACTATGAATTACTATAGAAACCTTTTTCAGAAAAAATTATGATAGGTGAAAATTTCTGAAACAATTCTTAGTTTTGGTATAACACAGTGCTACCCCACATTTCTCACACATGTTATACGTAAATCCAACGCACTTTGGAAGCTTGCATCTCATTTTTTTTTTCAGACCATTGCGGCCAGTGGCCTATCTGGTCTTGGCGTACTGCCATTGGCGGTACGTATTGTGCAGGTCCTTTGCGCTTTTTGGCTTGAATCTCAGTCTCCAGCGAACGCCGGCCAGACATACCAGACTTTGTACCCATTTTACATAGGGTCACTGCAACCTCCTGACGAAAATCTGCTGATGATAAAATGCTTGATGCTGAAAGATTTTTGTATTTTGAGACTCTTTTATAAAGTAACCATGCATTAGCCATCGTGAGGTCTAGATAATGGTAGAATAAGCGCACCTGCCATCGTTTACTACGTAGCCGTATCTTGTAGATGCCCATGATGCTGTCGATGAGGTCGACCCCACCCATGTGACGATTGTACTCTCTAACTACAGGGTCCTATAGGGTACCAGGGTACTATAGGGTCGCTTTATAGTCTTATACTTTGACTTTTGCTTGTCCCATCTTCGAACATCAGCTTCTGGTTTTTGTCCAGCAAAAGTTGAAGCAAGGACGACTATTTTGTTATCCTTCCAAGCAACAGTCGACACATCGATTCCGTTGACGTCAGCTACGTATTCTTCTGAATAACCCCGTTCTTTTTTCATAATTTCCTTTTCTGCTTGCAATTTACAATCCGGTATTCTATTTCTTCTCATTGTACCAAGACTGTGGATACCTTCTTTAGCCAGATACTCCAACAAACGAAGAGAGGTAAAATAATTATCAAAATATAGCTGGAAATTCTGGTGTCTTGGAATTATGCGCGCTAGTCTTATGACGACGTTGGATGATGCACCCAAATCAGGCTCTTCTTGTAGGACAACATTCTCCTTACCAGTTTCAATTTCAGTTTTATAAGCGAATCCAGAAACGCCACTCGACACGAAGATTTTGTAACCCCATTTGTGTGGTTTGTTGGGATTGTATCTCTTCAATGTATTTCGTGCTTTAGTGGAGCACATTTGCTCGTCAACGCAAAGGTGCTCTTCCAATGGAACTTTGCTGTAGACCTCATTCAAAGAGTCCACCACCGGTCTTATTTTGAAAATTCGGTCATGTTCAGGGTTGTTTCTGGGAAGGTCCTGGCTGTTATCATTGAAATGTAAAGTCTGGCGAATTTTCTCAAATTTATTCAATGGCATAGTTTCTTGAATTAGTGTTGTACCCAGGATTGGGCTCCAATGATTAGTAACTCTAGGTAACTGGATAAGAGATATTACATATACCACACCTATGAATTGCCTGACATCCATTTCTGTCATATGTAAAGTGTTATTGGGATCCTTTTGAACTCGGTAAAGGTTTGTCTCTTCTGCAATCTTTTGTATGAGTTCTTGAGGAAACAGGTACAAAAAGAACTGTATGGGAGTATCTAGTTCTAGAAGATCGGCATTCAACTCAGGATTTTTTTTCTTCCAGCGTAATGTCAACTTGGCGGGCTTTTTTTTACGTTGGGATTGCTCGTTGCTCAGTTGTTGGTTGTCTTGAGCTGAAGAAAGCTGAGGAACACTTACGTTTGACGGGGCAATTTTTGCGCTAGTCGATGGGTTTTCGTGGTCATCTTCTAAAGTTTCGATTAGAGAATCCATGTCAATGTCCAACGCCACATTGTCATCTTCGAATGTTTCCAGTTCGGGTATAAAATCAGGGTCCGCAAGGCTGTCATCGTCATAATCTAGCTCATCCTCACTATCCGCACCATCTTCCAGCGCTGCAGCAATGTACTCGTCCGCAAGGGATTGCTTCCGAGCCCTCCTAGAACATAAAAAAACTCCTATAAACACTTTTGCCCTCATACAGAACTACTCATAATAAATTCTCCTTTTCGTTCAATGTAGCCTACGAGCAACAAACAAGAATTTAAAAAATAAACAAAACAAGACAATATTTTCGTAAAGATAACTTTAGATATTAAAATTCAGACACTTACCTATCCATGTTTCAAAATAACACCTAAAACACGTCCAAAAACGAATTATTTACTATTTTTTAAATAGAAGCACGCACGCACTTGTTCAAATTACCCACAACTGACAAATGAAGTTTGATTTGCGACACATAACGCCATCTAGTAAAATTTATTAGTACTACTTCTATACTTCGGTTTGTAGACCACGGACTACAGTGCAATATGACGACAAAAAATGAACCATTTGAATTTTATGAGAGATCAAACGGTATGTTGCTTACAGTCTACAACATGATACAGAGGGTTAACAAAAATCACATACGTCTACTCATATATATCTTTACGGTCCTCTCTCCATTTTTTTCTTAATTCTTCTTTCTGTTCTTCGGTATAATTGGCTGTTTTATTTTTATACTCACGTAATGTTCTTTCACTGTTTTTTTTTCTTTTGTTCTTGAAATTTTTCAGGATTCGTGCTTTTTAACTTTTCACGATATCTTCTTTGTCGTTCTGCAGCAGTTAACGGCATTGTCTAAAAAAATGCACAAATACTAGGTATACCCACATGAATAAATTATAAATATTTCAATATAATAAAATAATTGACTGTAGTCCGGTCATTTAAGACATAAAAACATTGGTCAAATAACAAAAATTCCGAGAGAGCCAAATTTTTGTGGAGAGCTTGGGTCCTCCATCAGAAATAAATATTTAAAAGTGCCCATCGATCCCATTAGTGCTAAAAAACTTATTCAGGGTCAAAGGTAAAAAAAATAGTGTTTCGTAATTTTCAACAAAACGGTAAGTTTTATAAAAAAAAATAGCTCAGATAAAAATTTTAGATCAGATAATTATCTACAAAAATGTCCCAACGATGTTTTTTTCTAAGAGTTTTTTTTATATTATATAATTAATAAGTAAAACGTAATAAATTAGGTTAAGTGAGCTTAACTTGCACCAAGCAGGTTTACAGTATAAAAAATTATACATACAAAATCACACACAGATAAGTTACTCTAAAAAATTAGTCCAAATACCGTTATGCATGCGGCTTTATAGATCTACTGTGTTACGTAACACATACTTTTGTGTTACAATAACCCAAATATAACACAAAAGTGACACAAATGTAACACAGTTACAACTACATTTTTACAACAATTTTAGGTTATATTTCGATTATTTATTACAATTAGACACTAATGGATGATCTTAAGTATACTTTGGGCCTCATCGCCAACAAATATTACACTTTAACATTAAAATATCAGTTTCTTACCTCAGAAATCACATTTTTTATCACACAAACAAAGAATCGAGGCGCACTTTAAGCTCCTTTGCTGACGAAACAATATGGCTGTCTTTTTTTTTAATTTTGTAGATGATAGTGTTGCCATAATAAAACTGCGTTTTCTACTATGGGTCTTTAAATAGTAGTTTTGGGTTAAAAATTCGTCACACAAATAAATCGTAACACAAAAGCAAAAGTCATTGTTTTATTTTAAACTATCGATAAAACATGTCAGTTTAAGGATTTTCGCTACAATATTATTATTATAGCAGGGTACTATCATCTAAATTTTCGTCGGTATTTAAATAATTCAGATATTCTCCACAATTTATTGGATATTTTTACCATAAGATATTGCAAAAAAAAAGCGACAAAAATGTCACACAAAACAATTGACAATTTTGGCGGCCTTACCCTTATATACACTATGTAACAAAAACCCTGTCAGATCAGTGTTGCCGTTGATCAGTTTTTATGTTTTATTTTAATTTAATTACTTCTTCTTTCTTCTTTTTTTTTTCACTGGGGAAAAATAATAATCTCAAATCCATTAAATGGTTACGTATATGTGTACGCAGTACAATGTCGAATAATACCCTTAAGGATCGGACAGGGTTTTTGTTACAGGCTGTATATACAAATGCGATTGTAATAGCATTGATAAACAAAAAGTTAATTGTAAAGTAGATTCAATAAAATGTAAAATTGTTTTTTCCATTACTTACGAGTCAAAAATGTATTTTGTTCCATTGTTACACGCTTTGTGATAAGAAAAACTAGTTCAGTGTTTAAAAAAGAAAATACTTAATGTTTCTTATATACACGGTTACTTTTAGGTCGTTCTTGAACCGAAAGCCATAAACTCGATCATCAAACTCGAAACGATTGGGACCATTTTTTTCAAAAATAAAAATAAAAAAAATCAGCTGTTCAATACATTTATGTTCGTCTAACTCGTCAAAGTGTACTGAACAGCTGTTTTTTTTTATTGTTATTTTTGAAAAAAAATGGTCCCAATCGTTTCGAGTTTGATGATCGAGTTTATGGCTTTCGGTTCAAGAACGACCTAAAAGTAACCGTGTATACTAATAATTATAAACATGATTTATTGCAAGATGTGTTTTAATTAATATTCTTAACCTAGAACAAGTAGGGGCACCTACGGTCGACATAACATTAAGTTATATTTATTTTTTGAAGAAAAAAAAAAAGAAAAATTTTCATAATGGCTAATTAGGCTTTTTGAGAATTAGCCATTTTGAGAAGTAGTCCTTTTGCGACTCCGTTGTCATTTTGAGAATTGGGCATTCTGCGCCAAAATCCTTTTATTGGACATCAACCATGGACTTAAAATATTTGAAAGTGAAAACTTCATTCTTCGTTTTCGTAAAATAAACAAATACCATCTTGCTGTAGTCATCAATGAATAACACATAGTATCTGGATCCTCCAAGCGATAGTTTCCATCGGGCCACACACCTACATCTGAATGAATCACTTCTAGAACATCCTTCGTTCTCGATGAACTCTGCTGAAATGGCAGTCTAGCTTGCTTGCCTTCACAGCAAATTGTGCATGATGATTTATCTATGTTAGCCACATCTGGATAAGAAACTCCATCAACTGTACCATTCCTCATTTTGGTTAAACTTGTACTGTTAATATGTCCCAGGCGTCGGTGCCACACTTCACTCGATGCTATTGCAGTTGCTGCTAATAACTGTTCTGTTTTCGTGTATATCTGTACACACCTTCAAATAATTTTGCCTCACCAACGAGTGCTTTCTGCTAATTGTAGATAAAGCAAGCATTTTCCTTGAAAATTACACTGTTGCCATTTGCAATCAACTGACTCACTGAAAGCAAATTTGTTGTTAAATTCGGGATGCACAATATGTTAGAAACTGTGACTTCATACTCCACACCATTCACAACTGTGATGATGTTGACATCACCAGAACACACAACTGGAACACTTGTCTGGTTTGCTATAATAATCTCCTTTGTATCATATTGATGGGACGGACTCGCGATGTTTTCTTGTCTCGCCGTCATGTGTTTACTGGCCCCGCTATCGATATACCAATCATTGTGACTGAATTTACCACTCAGAAAAATAGCACTAAATGCATTTGTTTGTTTTATTTTATTTAATTCTGAGTTTGGACATTGATTTTGTAATGTCCAGTCTGTTTACATTTATAACATTTTATAACTTTGAGACAGGTTTTGACGATTCTTGCGGTTGTCTATGACTGTTATTAGGGTTGCCATTTTTTAACTTTCGCTACAAATGCATTATCGGAACCGGAAGTTGAACTAACCTCCGCACACATATCCATCAACTTGGTTTTAATGACGTCAGAACTTATCTCGATTCCCGAATGTTCGATGGCCATAATCATAGGCGCTAGGGATGCCCAAAAAAGTCTGTTGTATCGATATATCGCATCGTAATCGTATCGAATGCGTTTGTATCGATACGCGATATTATCGTATCCCTTTGTATCGATATATCGCATCGTAACCGTATCGCTTGGGTATATCGATTGGGTAGGTTATTTCGTAGGTAAAATATTATTATAACCCTAAATATATCGTAAACATTAAAGAAAGACATACCTTTCTTTAATTTACAATATATTGTTAGTTATATAAGAAAAGTATTTATATGTATGAAAGGTTGGTGTATTCATTTTAAAAAATCACAGTGGCCACTTATCAGCCCTTAAATTTATTTTTTCGCTGTATGAAATCAGTGCAAGTACATAAATAACTAAATAATCCCAACCTCTGCTTATTACGAATAACAATATTATGTCTAAAGGTAGGTAGGATGAGCACGATCATTTGTTCTGTGTCTGGGTGTAATTTATCTATAATACTAGCTTTTGCCCGCGACTTCGTCCGCGTATATGTCGGTTATCGCAGACGAAGTCGAATAAAAAGTAGCCTATGTCCTTTGTTGGGGTTCACACTTACCCTGTACCAAATTTCACACAAATATGTTCAGTAGTTTAGGCGTGAAGAAAAGACAGACAGACTGAGTTACTTTCGCATTAATAATATTAGTAAGGATTAAACTTGTTTATGGTACTCTCTAAAACAGTGCTCAATGCACAAACTTATATCGCATTGAATGCATTTCCATATGGTCCTCGTATCCCTTTTTCGGCGTGTGCACAAGCACATCCAGCAACGCGCTTTTTTAATCTTAGATCTCGTAGGAAAGTGGTCGTGATCAACGTTCGGTCGGTCTTTTGTCCGTATTGTCAATTGGCCTTGTCTAGTCCTGTCCGCATAAAGTCGGGGTTCAGTCGTCAAGTCGATGCGTCGATGTATTTTGAGGTCTTCCGTTAAAATGGTTCGGAACTGCTTATGTGATATTTTCGGGTTCTGCGATGAAAATATCACATAGGCATTGAACACAGCAGTGTTCAGCAACCTGCAGAAGACCTTCTTATACCATATCTTGTTTCTAAGTCGTTCCACGGGCTGAGCAGATAAAAATTGATCTTTTCTATCCACTCCGCCCATGGACATATTGTAATCAATTACAATTTTAGGTTTGTATGTCAGACGGTTGTATTTATTCTGAATCCCCGCTTGTAAGTGATGGTATGTGGAGATCATGCTAACCAAATTAGCATCTCGCCATACCATCACACACAAGTCTGAAGTGTAGCTGGCCACTACCTCACCCTGTCGTAGGTCAGTCTTGGTTAGAGTCTTGAGCGAGTCGGGCACGAATTCACGATTCAAACGTAATGTTCCAAAACAGTCAGTCTTGTGTCTTTTGAGACATCGCAATAATAATGGGCTGTTGTAGAAATTATTCATTATTACTGTGTGAATTTTTGTAGTGGGGGAAGTTTGCGCACGCACAATTTTATACATTTTTATAATTATGCGCGAACTTCCCCCACTACGAAAATCTCTTGCCAAGTTACGTGCCGGTAACTGTACCCACGATAAATTTTATTCTAAAAAACAAAATCAGAAAATAAAGTGAAAATTCTACTGTAAAAAAATATTTTGCATCTTTTTGAACATTTCCTTAACTGACAATATTAAAAAACTAAAATTACGATATTCAATTAAATATTTTGTTTCATGTTTTGTAAAAATATTTACGTTTATATGTGTTATGTATGAATGAGTAGGTATATGAAATCTACTTAATTATTTAAAAGTTTATTGGGTTCAAAATGTAATTTGTTGTAGTGTCTATTAAGAGTTCATATTTATAGCTATCTACACATTTATTTTTTTAATAATTATAAGGAATGTATTTTATTAACGTCTTGCAAAATAAGATTACTAATAAAATGCCACGGAAAACAGTAGGCGTTTCGAACCGACATACTGTCGAACTAATGAGCAATCGCTGTAGGGTGTTTCGCACAAATGTTACATCGCACTAATAAAGCATCGATGTAATAAAACATCGTATAACTGAATTATCGACATACCGTATTCGATATAATAAGAATCGAATTAACAACTTTCGAATACACGTAGGGAACCCGTCGGTGATAGCTGATAACACACTAAAAACAAACGAATTTGAACCCTTTGCTAATAACATTAAGAGTTATTCAATTTGTTTGAGTTAATTAGACTTGCGCGACTCGATGAACGAATACAATATTGGGGCAAAAGTGGGTAGTTGAAAGACAATTTGCGTATTTGCCACTTTTTCCCCAATATAATGTATTCGTTCATCGAGTGTGACAAAACAGTATTCAAAAGATTATCTACCCTAACATAACGCATTAAAGATCAAATTGGCATAACATTATTCTATAATATTTGCGTCCTTGAACAAGTCGTTGTCAGTAATTATTTTACATTTAACCATATTTAATAAAAATCCTAATCAAAATTATTACTGTTTTTCATTACTGTTGTTTTTTTTGTATTTAAATATGTAGTTAATTTTAATTAACTATTTTAATTTAATATAAATAAAATTAGGAATGCAAAAAATATAAATGAATATTGTAAATAAAAAGTGACTAAAATGCACTACAAAAAATAAAAACATCGTCACAGATAATGTCTTAGTTGTCTCATTCGATTAAACATAGCACAGGCCGAAAAATCCGAGTCCAACCAACATCAGTTGCTAGGAGAAAAGATAGAGGATTACAAGGTAGCAGCCGCATTCAATGAGGAAGACCGACTAAACTTGAAAATAAATCCGTAAGACCTCACAATATAAGTATTAATATAATATAGAAGAAAATCAAGACATAAAATAAAAACAATAATTATACCGGCAAAAAGACCACCTTCTATGTTGGTGAGTAGGAAGAGATTGATATGTTATTGATTTATTTATTTTGTGTATCTTATGTTTTGAACAACTCTAAGCAAATATCTCTTTGTTGCAGAAAATATGCAAATGTAAGAACCAGTGTGATACATTAGATCATGATGTCAAATTGAATTTATTTGAGAAGTTCTACCGTGAAGATTTTAAAACACAAAGGACATATTTGATGGGATTGCTGCATTTGCAGGGTATTAAGAGACGCCGACACGGTAGTTATGCTGAATCATCGGATAGTAGACGACAAACAACTATTACTTATGTTATGCCTAGAGGTGATGGCACATTGGTACCAGTTTGCAAGAAAACATTTACTGACGTTTTTGCTATTTCAAAAAAAGAAATAGAGACATTGATCCGCAAAAAGAAACTAGGCGAAACATCTTTTACTGACAATAGAACTTCACATAAAAAGGCAAAATATTCTGATGGTGATGTGCTTCGAGTTAAAGATCACATTAATATGTTCCCCCGGGACGAAAGTCATTACACACGAGCAAAAAGTTCAAAGGAATATCTTACCTCTGATTTAAACATCCATAGATGCTTTAAGTCTTTCAATGAAATGCATCCTGATAACAAAGTAACTTATAAGTTTTACAGAAAAATATTCTTGAAATATTTTCCCAATTTAAAGTTTAAGAGGCCCAGAACCGATACTTGTAAAGTATGTGACCGCTTGTCAGCAATAGTGCGTGCTCAAAATTCAGAAAGTCGGTCTGCTAAGATTACTTTGGAAATACACCACCGAAAAGCAGAAGAATCTCGTAAGCAAATGGGCATAGATAGAGTGCAATCTCAACTACCAGGTAGTAAAACTATGACTCTAGCCATAGATCTTCAACAGGTGCTGTTTGTGCCTACTTTGACACACGATTCAAACGTAATGTTCCAAAACAGTCAGTCTTGTGTCTTTTGAGACATCGCAATAATAATGGGCTGTTGTAGAAATTATTCATTATTACTGTGTGAATTTTTGTAGTGGGGGAAGTTTGCGCACGCACAATTTTATACATTTTTATAATTATGCGCGAACTTCCCCCACTACGAAAATCTCTTGCCAAGTTACGTGCCGGTAACTGTACCCACGATAAATTTTATTCTAAAAAACAAAATCAGAAAATAAAGTGAAAATTCTACTGTAAAAAAATATTTTGCATCTTTTTGAACATTTCCTTAACTGACAATATTAAAAAACTAAAATTACGATATTCAATTAAATATTTTGTTTCATGTTTTGTAAAAATATTTACGTTTATATGTGTTATGTATGAATGAGTAGGTATATGAAATCTACTTAATTATTTAAAAGTTTATTGGGTTCAAAATGTAATTTGTTGTAGTGTCTATTAAGAGTTCATATTTATAGCTATCTACACATTTATTTTTTTAATAATTATAAGGAATGTATTTTATTAACGTCTTGCAAAATAAGATTACTAATAAAATGCCACGGAAAACAGTAGGCGTTTCGAACCGACATACTGTCGAACTAATGAGCAATCGCTGTAGGGTGTTTCGCACAAATGTTACATCGCACTAATAAAGCATCGATGTAATAAAACATCGTATAACTGAATTATCGACATACCGTATTCGATATAATAAGAATCGAATTAACAACTTTCGAATACACGTAGGGAACCCGTCGGTGATAGCTGATAACACACTAAAAACAAACGAATTTGAACCCTTTGCTAATAACATTAAGAGTTATTCAATTTGTTTGAGTTAATTAGACTTGCGCGACTCGATGAACGAATACAATATTGGGGCAAAAGTGGGTAGTTGAAAGACAATTTGCGTATTTGCCACTTTTTCCCCAATATAATGTATTCGTTCATCGAGTGTGACAAAACAGTATTCAAAAGATTATCTACCCTAACATAACGCATTAAAGATCAAATTGGCATAACATTATTCTATAATATTTGCGTCCTTGAACAAGTCGTTGTCAGTAATTATTTTACATTTAACCATATTTAATAAAAATCCTAATCAAAATTATTACTGTTTTTCATTACTGTTGTTTTTTTTGTATTTAAATATGTAGTTAATTTTAATTAACTATTTTAATTTAATATAAATAAAATTAGGAATGCAAAAAATATAAATGAATATTGTAAATAAAAAGTGACTAAAATGCACTACAAAAAATAAAAACATCGTCACAGATAATGTCTTAGTTGTCTCATTCGATTAAACATAGCACAGGCCGAAAAATCCGAGTCCAACCAACATCAGTTGCTAGGAGAAAAGATAGAGGATTACAAGGTAGCAGCCGCATTCAATGAGGAAGACCGACTAAACTTGAAAATAAATCCGTAAGACCTCACAATATAAGTATTAATATAATATAGAAGAAAATCAAGACATAAAATAAAAACAATAATTATACCGGCAAAAAGACCACCTTCTATGTTGGTGAGTAGGAAGAGATTGATATGTTATTGATTTATTTATTTTGTGTATCTTATGTTTTGAACAACTCTAAGCAAATATCTCTTTGTTGCAGAAAATATGCAAATGTAAGAACCAGTGTGATACATTAGATCATGATGTCAAATTGAATTTATTTGAGAAGTTCTACCGTGAAGATTTTAAAACACAAAGGACATATTTGATGGGATTGCTGCATTTGCAGGGTATTAAGAGACGCCGACACGGTAGTTATGCTGAATCATCGGATAGTAGACGACAAACAACTATTACTTATGTTATGCCTAGAGGTGATGGCACATTGGTACCAGTTTGCAAGAAAACATTTACTGACGTTTTTGCTATTTCAAAAAAAGAAATAGAGACATTGATCCGCAAAAAGAAACTAGGCGAAACATCTTTTACTGACAATAGAACTTCACATAAAAAGGCAAAATATTCTGATGGTGATGTGCTTCGAGTTAAAGATCACATTAATATGTTCCCCCGGGACGAAAGTCATTACACACGAGCAAAAAGTTCAAAGGAATATCTTACCTCTGATTTAAACATCCATAGATGCTTTAAGTCTTTCAATGAAATGCATCCTGATAACAAAGTAACTTATAAGTTTTACAGAAAAATATTCTTGAAATATTTTCCCAATTTAAAGTTTAAGAGGCCCAGAACCGATACTTGTAAAGTATGTGACCGCTTGTCAGCAATAGTGCGTGCTCAAAATTCAGAAAGTCGGTCTGCTAAGATTACTTTGGAAATACACCACCGAAAAGCAGAAGAATCTCGTAAGCAAATGGGCATAGATAGAGTGCAATCTCAACTACCAGGTAGTAAAACTATGACTCTAGCCATAGATCTTCAACAGGTGCTGTTTGTGCCTACTTTGACTCACTCTGAGATGTTTTACAAACGTCAGCTTAGCTGTTATAACTTGTGCATCAATGTGGCTGATATTGGAAACTCTTACATGTGTCTTTGGCATGAAGGAATCTGTAGCAGAGGGGGCAATGAAATAGCATCATGTCTCTTGAATTTTGTGGATAAAAAAATTACAAACAAGGAGCATTTGATACTATGGTGTGATAACTGTGCTGGCCAAAATAAAAACAGAATGATGCTCTTCTTATTGATGTTTTTAGTAGCAAACGGTCACTTCAAATCAATTGAACAAAAATTCCTCATAACAGGCCACAGCTTCTTACAATGTGACAGAGACTTCGGAATAATAGAAAAAAGAAAAAAAGTCATGAAAAGTTATGTCCCTCAAGACCTAGAAAAAGTAATTTCCGGTGCAAAGAATACATCACAGCCTTTCAAAGTCATTGATATGACAAGTGACTGTTTTATTGACCTCCAAACTGCTGCAGACAACATAATTGTAACGAAAAAACTTAATATTTCGACTGCTTCACGGCTGTTAGTGAGGGAAGATAATCCAGGTATAGTACATATTAAAGAAAATTTCACCGATATGGAACCTTGGAAAGAAGTAAACGTTTTGAAAAGAGGAAAAACTATTTCAGACTTAAAAAATGTAGAATTACACAAGCTTGTGCCTCATAATACTATAAGCAGAGAAAAGAAGAGTGATTTACAAAGCATGATAGAATACTTGCCAGAAGAACATAAAGAATTCTACAGAAATTTGTGTAGTAATTAATTATTTGTAATAATTGTACTTAGCCCCACTGATAATAATGCTTGGCACTTAGCCCTTTTGAATGGTAAAAACCATATAATTTGACCCATTTCTTTTATTATTTTAAAAACAAAAAAAAATTCTAATATACATCTACGAAAATTGAGGCGTGGAACTTACAAATGGGCTAAGTGCCTAAAAAATCGGAATCTACTTTTTGCGTTCTAAAGGTGCTACGTTAGACAGCCATTTCATTTCAAACGTGCTAAGTGCCAACAACAATTTATTATAATTTTAAAGTCATTCCATAGATGGCGTTGGGTGTAAGTGCCAAATATTTTTTCTTTACAAATGAGTTGTGTATGTATCCGATTACAGTAAACGTCAGTGTCAAAATTAGCAGGTTTTGTCCACTTTTGTCGTTGATAGGTTAGTTTGTTGTGCTTCTGTTTGTTTTATTTGACTGTGATTGATTATTTAATAAGCTAAGATATGGGTGATACAGGAAATAAAACAAAAAACAAAACCGTAATAAGAAAATCTCTAAAGATACAAGGAAAGAGTTATATTAACAGGACAGGAAAAGTTGCCATGTAACTATCAACCTATTATTGAAGCTAACGATCGATATCAAATAGAATAGCATTTGTTGCTGAAACAAAAGCTAAGCCAGTTCAGTTTGCACTTTTACTCTAACGGTATAGACTTTGTCCGTGTATTTTCTCTGAAAATATCAAGGCCAAAAGCTAATCCATTTGAGTCATTTTTTTTACTGAAATAGATTAGGTTTTGTAGCGTAATATGCATAAACAAAAGCTAGTCGATTAGAGTCCGACTCGTGACTCAAACAGTATAGGATTTGTAAATACGCATTCGGGACAATATCTGCTTCTGGCGTACCCCATATGTTCGTAGTCAGGGATAGCCTCGAGCTCAGGTTCGGGATTGAGTTCAGGCTCAGGCTCGGGTACGGGCTCGTTTTCTGCTGCAGAGAGTTCATCTGCTGCAGTAGGAGCGTTTGGTTCCTCCACTAAAGGAGAAACCTCACGCTCTGGGGATGGCCTCCTGCAAGATAATTTTATTATATAAATCTGATTCATGGTAACTGAACAAGAATATCGAAAGCATTGATATCATTATGAAGTAATTACCGTGTTTTTTTTTTCGCGGGGGCGCATTAGGCAGGAGAACCCGCTGAAGTTCAGCTTGTCGCTTGCGACATGCGAACTCCTTTCGAACTTCAGCGGACATGGCGTTCAATCGGCGCTTAGTTAGCGCTTTCTCCGCCCTCACATTAATTAACTCTAGACTGCAAAAATGAAATAACCTACTATATAGACCCAATCTAGACACAAACACATCTTCATTTACATTTACTGCTCTTGTTGAACTAAGATAAAAACAATAAATACTGTGTTACCAGTAATCTATACTAATATTATAAAGAGGTAAAATTTGTTTGTAAGTTTGTATATACGGGGTAATCTCCGGATCTACTAAACCGATTTTGAAAATTCTTTCGGAAATTGAAAGCTACGTTACCACTGAGTGCTATAGGCTATATTTTATTTTAGAAAAAATAGGGGTCCGTAAGATATTTGGGTTTTTCGGACCCAAGGTGTAAAAAATCATCCAAATAAGTTCCTTATTTGGCGTACGCCGCCTAAACTATAAAAGATAGAACCATAAAATGTTCTTATTAATTAAAGACCTTAAAAATATCTACAAAAAAGTCCGCGACACACTATACCTATCTATTTCGAGTTAAAAACAACAACCATTTTTTTATTTAAAAATCTTGATTTTTTTTAGGACTTCATTTAAACGCATTTATTTTACACAATCATGTCATTACTCCATATCAAAATAAACTATTTTGTCACAAAGTATATTTATGTAGATAATATTTAGTCTTTTATTCATTAAATTTGGACGGACGGTTTGAAAGTTATGGCGAAATCAATCTATTGCTGTTTGTTAGTCTCGCTAAAACTCGAGAACGGCTGGGCCGATTTAGCTGATTTTTGTTTTGAAATGTTCGTGGAGGTCTAGGGAAGGTGTAAACGGTGAGAAAATATGGGGAAGGGGGTTTCCTCCACTTGTCGAACTAAAATCAATATTTAAAATGTATTTCGTTCCAATATATTGCATTTAATGGTAAATGTTGCTTTAAAAAGCGCAATTATTATATTTACGCCAGAGGCTCCTCCGGCCTATTGGACCCTTGTCCGCGTACGCGTCCACGTCCCCGTCCTCTAGCGCGTCCATTTCCTCAACTTGTCGATCTAAAATCAATGTTTCTAATGTATTTCGTTGCAATAATGTAGGTGAAAGTAAATTAGTTAGGTTAGGAGGTTAGGTAAACCTAACTTGAGTTTAGTAATTTTTTTAAATTAGTGATGTTATCTAATAAAGATAATGAAATAGAGCTCAAATTGTATTGAAAACTTAATAAAAGTTCGTTTTAATTCATTATCATCGGCTTTCATTTAAAAACTACTCTGGGCTACTTTTGTCGTAGACAGCCGACTTGGAGAAGATGCGTTCGCAAGGAACTGAGGTTGCCATTATATTGCAATGTTTAATAAATAATTTTTACAACTCCGGGTAAATAAATTTGTATTCTAGCCAATATTTAAATGGACATTCCGTTCTTTTTGTTAAGTTGTCGGCCAAATATTTTGTCAACTCTTCTGCCGCTTCGACTTCTGGTGATTTTGCGTCGAAATCTTTATTGGCTTCGGCATCGTGTCGCTGTCGCATTCTAAAATGTGGGACGGAATAAGATCTGCTGCTGATGTTGATGGTACAGGTTCTCCAATTCGTGATGACTGAATTTTGTTACTTATTTCGTGTCATTTTCTTTTTTAAGGTGTTAATGAGATGTTCAATTTGATTTTTATTTTTTATGGCTTTTAACTTAAATCTAGGATCTTGAACTGTGCTTAGACCTATTGACAATTTTTTTCTATGTCTCATAGTCTGTTTTCCATACCATCTTTTAATTTCTGTGCTAGTTTTTTGACTGGCGTAAAAAGTTGTTGCAGTCTAGTATGGTTCTGACAGATGTTAATAAGGCTTGCTGTGAGAACTATCGCCTTACTTGCAACTAAATAGTTCTCGGCACTCATTTCCACCGTAGCTTTGTAAAAAGGCTTAAGAATTTTAAATTGCTCAAATTTGCTCAAAACACTTCCATTCTTCCATAGTTATAATTAGGAGATCGGTTTCCTTGGTATAGTAGCTCGCCAAGCTTCTCATAACTCTACGAACCTTACGAGCATTAAATACATGGAGTTCCACCATGTAGGGACTGACTTTATTACCATTTTAGGGGTAACGTCCTGTTGGTTATTTTGATATTTTAAGAGCCTCTCTTTGGCTATGTTACTTTTTCTAAAATTATTAACAATTCTTTGTACTTTGGCCAAAATGTCTTTTATTTCGCCTATTGCATCTTGAACCACCAGATTTAATTTATGGGCAAAACATCCGAAATGGGTCCAGCCATCCAACTCAAGGTATCTTGCTGCACTCTCCATGTTGGACGCGTTGTCGGTAACAAAAAAAAAACTTTATTATAAATACCTCAGACTTCTAAAAAAATTTTAATTTCTCTGTACATTTTCATACCAGTATGGGAGTCTGAAACGTTTTACCAACAGTCGATTGGTCCATGAACTATTGGCCAACAGAATCTTTAAACCATTAACTTTTCATCCAAATAATTTTTCACCCACGAACGTTTCGCCAACATGATTTTTCGTCAGTGAATGTTTAGCCAACAGAATGTTTTGACCATTAACTTTTCATCCAAATCACATTTGGCCCATGCACTGTTCCCCAACAGAACGGTACGTCAGTGATTGTTTAACCAACAGCATCTCTTTTTTTCCCCATGAACTTGTTGGAAAAGTTATATTTCAACCATTCCATTACTTCCTGAATACAATATCCACTAATTTATTTAAAAATGCTGCTTAGTTTATTATTATTTTATTTGTTTATTATTTTCTTTGTAAAATGAATATTAATTTCTTTATAAATTGTGGTTTAATTTTTTTGTGGTTTTTTTTTCGCCCTCTTACTCCTCTTTCTTCAGATCCCAACGATTTTTCAGCACTCACTCCCTTTCACTTCCTAATTGGACGGCCATTTTTATCGGTACCACATCCTCAGGTGACTGAAGCCAACATCACGCGACTGGATCGCTGGAAGAGAATCCAGTACATCAGACAGCATTTCTGGCGACGGTTTCATAACGAGTACACTTCAGCTCTGCTGCAGGCCAAATCCAAGTGGTTTTATTCCAGAAGTGAAGTAAAGCCGGGGTCCTTAGTCCTGATAGAGACAAATCAACGCCACCTCTGCTCTGGTCCCTGGGCCGGGTCACGAAGACCTATCCTGGTCACGTAGACGGGGTCACGAGAATGGCTGAACTGAAGACGAAGCGGGGCACCATTCGTCGCGCCTTCAACTGCATCTGCCCCCTTCCAGTCGAAAATTGAAGACATCGCTTCAACCCTGGGAATATGTCGGCGCATCACATATGCGCGTGATTCACTGCGGGGCAAGCACGGGGAGTCGTCGGACCGAACCCGCTACGCGACGGCGGCGGCGCTGCGGGCCCGCCACACCACTCAGAAAAAAAGAGATGCTGTTGGTTAAACAATCACTGACGTACCGTTCTGTTGGGGAACAGTGCATGGGCCAAATGTGATTTGGATGAAAAGTTAATGGTCAAAACATTCTGTTGGCTAAACATTCACTGACGAAAAATCATGTTGGCGAAACGTTCGTGGGTGAAAAGTTATTTGGATGAAAAGTTAATGGTTTAAAGATTCTGTTGGCCAATAGTTCATGGACCAATCGACTGTTGGTAAAACGTTTCAGACTCCCAGTATGGTGACCTTCAAACTCGGCACATTGGATTAAAACTGATTTCAGCGCGATAGGGTCCTCCGTCATAAAATGCGCCGCCATTCCCATGTAGCTATCCATACTTCAAGAACTCCAGCTGTCCACCGTAATAGGGTAAACGTACTGGTTTACCAGCCACTACCCCTTTTCGGCCACTTTGTACGTTATTTTGAATAATAAACAGTTTTATAGACCGCTCCTTTCTAATTTCGCGCCATTCTATCTGGACGAACTTCACGGTTCATAATCCAACGGCATGACCTCGAAAAGAGATTGACCAATCTGGACCAAATGCTGCCCAGGCATGGGAATATTTTAATTTTTTTCCTTAAATGAAGAGAAATAAAAGAAAAATAAATAAATAACCACGGGGTGATACAGTACCTAAGCTTTTGTGATTTAACTTTTTTTTAACGCCTATGTCAAATAATAAATGCTTCATTTCCCATGTTAACACCAGAGGAATTGACTCTCTTTGCAGTAGGAACGTACCAAATCAAACTTGCGCCGAGCTATTACAGCGAGCATATACGCACCACGGAGACATTTATTATTCAAAACTATAACGGTCGCCTTTACGACCTCTCCGATTTTTCGATGCCCACCTGCAATGTGCAACTAATTCGAGCGCACATAAAGAGCAGACATACATCGTCAAAAGTGTATCATTGCTATATTTTAATTGACGAGAACAATCATGGGCTCGATTCCATTCAACATTTTTGCTGCTCATGTTTTACTGGGCGAAGAACGATTGGTAGTTGTGCCCACGTTGTTTGCCTTGTTTGGTTTTTGGGGTGGGCTAGGCACCAAGACTTTGTGAGGCGCCCTGCTTTATTTTTAGGTAGAATCATTATAGAAGACGATGAGGATGACGATTGATTAGGTACTTTAATGTTTACATGTGGCCTAACATAGAGGACCATTTATTATGTTGTAAACCTATGTAACGAATTAATAATTGATTGATTGAATGGCTATTCTTAACTTAAGTGTTTTTTATAGTAATTATAATCCATTGTTTATATTATAGTCTTTTATTTTAAAAATAAGGTTATGATTTTTCGTCAATAAAACCTAAACAAGAATTTTTTTCTCTATACTCCTCGGATAGATTCTGAAGCGCTTTGGGTTACAGACTAGTATATCATTCAATGTTGGGCAGCACTTGGTCCTAAGTCCATACAAAAATGGTCAATCTCCAAATTTGCGGACTGAGCCCTCAGTCGCCATTTCAAAAAAAAAATAGCACGTGGATTGATTTTCAAAGGTAAGTTTTTAAGTGTTACTGTCGGTTTATTGGTTATTGATTTGGTTTGTGTGTAATCAAACATTTCATAATTTGTGATATTATTGGTGGTCGGATAATACGTCAACGATTAATTTAAAAATTTACTTTCCGACCGGGTGGTCGCAAAACCGGTTTATTCACGTCATTTCTCTTTGCCTTTATTGCGGAAACCTTAAATTCACCAACATAGATTCTATAACATTTGTGAACAGCTAGAATTTTGTGAATATAAAACTAGATTAACTAGAACCGACCGCCAGTATACCTCATATTTTCAAAGATATGACCTTCAAAAATATCTTAAGTTTAGCGGCCGATAACCAGTAAAAACAAAACCTGTTTCCGGCCGTTTGATGGCCGATAACCAGTTAATACCAAAACCTGTCTCCGGCCGTTTGAAATAAAGGTGGCCATTATGTGGTAAAAATGTTACCTATTTCTGGCCGTTATATTTGTTTGTGACTTTATGTTTGTTAAACCTTTAACCGCGGGGGCGTAGCTAGTTCACTAATAGTTACCATTTATTTAAGCTTATTTACCGATTATGTGATAATAGCTACATTTTGGTTGGTATGCTTGGTGTTGGAATTGTGCTTTTATTTGCAGATGGCACCTGACAGTCTAGGAAAGAAAAAGAAAAAAAAATGAAGAGCCTTTCAGAAGGTTTGCTTATAGTGAAGAAGCACTGACAAGCGCTCTTTCAGATATACGCGGCAACATTCGCGGCATAAGAGAAGCATGCCGGCAGTACGGAGTTCCAAGATCCACTATACAGGACAGGCTTTCTGGACGTGTTGCTGATCAAAGGAGAAAAGTTGGCCCAGACCCTATATTTGGTTTTGATGGTGAGAAAAAAATCGTGGATTGGATAATTGAGTTGGCGAAAGCTGGAATTCTAATCAACAAATATGACCTTC
Organism: Hoplodrina blanda; assembly: GCA_949316365.1. Taxonomy (NCBI): domain Eukaryota; kingdom Metazoa; phylum Arthropoda; class Insecta; order Lepidoptera; family Noctuidae; genus Hoplodrina; species Hoplodrina blanda. Next base: position 12,301,636 of record OX438564.1, read on the forward strand.
TGGATACGGTGGCTGAACTTGCAATAGAACTGGGCATAGACCATCGCTTCCTAAACCTGGTATACGATGGTATCTCAGCTTTCTCAAACGCCATCCAAACATAAGCATCCGAGAGCCAGAAACTATTAATAAGGCGCGAGAAGCCATCAAGGAAAGTACAATTCGAAAATGGTTTGCAGACTTACACACTTTCTTGGTTGAACGAAATGCAATAGATATTTTAGATGATCCGAGTCGTATTCTAAACGCTGATGAAACTGGTGTTTCATTGTCTCCTAAATCAGGGAAGGTTCTAGCTCCTAAAGGCTATAAAAACGTATACGTTGTCAAGAAAGGCAATGAAAAAGATAATATACTGGGCGTTAGGGACAGCTTGGCAAAAACGAAAAATATAAATCAAAAATAATATTGTAAATATTTTCCAAGTGAAATATTTTCCCGGAAATGCTATGCAAAAGTTTTTCAATTTTCAATTTTAATTCGAGCGCGCAATGTAAAGCGCGTGCGTTCAAGAGTACCTAAACCTACTCTCGAGTGAGCACGACGCGCGACGTACCTAATCGTTAAAAATAAATAATGAAATACCCAAGCTTTGACTTAACGAATAAATAAACCTATCAAATAATAAACACATTTTTGGTAACACAGCTAGTACCTAGGTACCTACATGATAAACAATAATGATGTTAAACTAAAACTTACCTAAAATCTCTCGGGTCGTATAAGAAACGGCTCGAAGTTATTGCCTCCAAGCTGCACGCACAGTTCTGCCCGGCGAAGTGTTTCACCATGTAAGCGGGGCATCAGTGTCGCATCCTCGCTGATGTGTCGATTTAATGATGCGAAAGCGTCTGTTATCATTAGTCGCATCTGTTCCGCGGTATCACATTCCGTCACATACACTCGTTCCTTAATGTATCCCCACAGAAAGAAGTCTAAAGGAGTTAAATCAGGCGAGCGTGGTGGCCATGCTTGAGGACCAAACCTTCCGATCCAGCGGTTTGGAAAATTACTATCCAAGTGCCGCCGGACTGGGGTTACCACGTGTGGCGGGGCGCCATCGTGCTGGAACCAAATGGTAGGTAGATGGGCTAGGGGGACGTCTTCCATACGATCCCATTCTTCGCTTTGTTCAGCCCGTGGAATTTCCATCAACGATTCAAAATCCTCCTCTAGAAATTCTAAATACCGTCGACCATCCATTCGCGCCGGTAAAAACACTGGACCCAAAATCCTGTTGTGGTACACCCCAGCCCAGACATTCACTGACCAGCGCGTCTGATGACCCGTCTGCTGGAAGGCGTGCGGATTGTTCCGAGACCAAAAGTGGGAATTATGCCGGTTCCACATACCGTTTCTTGTAAAAGTGGACTCGTCAGTCCAAACGATACGAGAAATAAACTGACGGTTTATTCGTGTCCGATTTATAAGCCATCTGCAATAAGCTACTCGGCGGACTGAGTCTCCAGGTACCAGGGCCTGCACTTTGTGGATACGGTACGGGCGTTGTCGGTCCTTCCGAAGGGCTTTGTGCACAGCCCAATGTGAAACACGGGGTCCGTGGTTACGCCTTATGAGTTTCGCGGCTGTACGGGTTCCTAAACGGGGGTTACGTCGAACAACGTCAAGTATCGTTTGTTCCGAAAGAGCACTTATTGCACTGCCAGCTCCTTCCTGCCGTGGAACAATAGGTACATTATCCAAAACTCGCTGATAGGCCCGAGTAAAAGTACGTCCGTTCCCTGGATGGCGATCGTTGGGATGCCTTTGTACGTAAATACGTAAGGCCAATGACGCATTCCCTCGTGCTTCTCCCAAACACATCAACATTTGGCCGTATTCTCGAGCACTAAACGGTTCATTTCTTCTACTCATTATAACCACCAGTTAAACACTCAAACAACACAACACAAACGTACGAAACAGTCACAAATCTTAAAAACAATACGTAAAACGCGAAAATACTGCGAACTTCAAACGCGAAACGAACTAACCAGCGGTCTCTTCGCCATCGACTCCGGCGCCGGTCGGTCTGGAGCACTAGAGAAACCCACGCAGAAAAATGTAAGTCTCAGTCGATCATGTTTTAATTCATAGTCATAAGACTATGAAAATAAAATAATCTTGGTTGTCGATGCAATGTTTGACTTCTACTATTATTGTTCCTCTTAACCAAACAAAATACTTCACTTTAAATAAAATAACACAGGACAAGTACTCAATCTGCAGGTTTCCTTGCAATTTTAAGAAGAAAAAAAAAATTATGTGGTAAAACAAGTATTTGATCGCATCTCACCATGGTAAGGGTAAAGAATACCAAAAGAAACCCTATTACTGAGCGACGAAATTGCACTGTTTTTTCGAAAAAGAGTAGTAAAACATGAACTCTGAAAACGTCACACATTCGGTTTTTTGGCAGTATGGAAACATTTATTAAGTGTAAGTTATTACTAAATCCTTGGTGTATGAATTCAACTTCTACTTGATTTCGTTTTCGTATTGATTGATAGGTATGGGTCAGCGTTCTCGTATTTTTACAACCTCTGGAATAAGTACTAAATAGGGCCAGATACATGTAAGACTTTCAAAACTAAAATTAGTGAAAGACAATTATTAAAAGGTTTTCACTTTACTAAAATGAAACGCATTTTTTTCAAACCTGTGTAAATAAGTAATCTTACAACTTAACAATCAGGTACATTGTAAGGTATTTTATTTAAAAGATGCGTAATAAATCACATGTTGACAATAAATAAATGACTAGTTTTTAAAGTTTCGTTCGGTACAGCTCTAGCAGAGGACATCGCACCGATGCGGCGACGCCGGGCGGCGCGTGTTATTTGTGCCTAAACCTACATAGCTTAAATGTAGGTACCTAGAATTATTTTTGTTGTGTTTACATTGCCGAGTTAAGTTTTTATTGTTTTTTTCATTAAATTTATGTTTAGAGGCCTGGACTTGGTACTTACATATCAATATATCACGAATCAAGTGAAAAATCGGTCGAAAATTTTGAGAATTTTCCGGAGAAAAATTCCAACGATTTTCAATCACAAATCGTGGTCTGAAACTACAGTTTCAGTTTTTGCCAACCTGTCACTAACGCCCAGTATAACAGTGTTAGTGGTAATAACAGCATCTGGGGAAATATGTCCGCCATTAGTGGTGTTCCCATATAAAAGACCACCTAAAGCAGTCGTCGACAGCATGCCACCTGATTGGATTTTAGGGAAATCGGAGACTGGATGGATGCGTTCGGATACATTTATCGAATACATGTCTAACGGGTTCAACGATTGGCTCACGAAACAAAACGTAAAAAAGCCTGTACTTTTTTTCGTAGATGAACATAAGTCACACATGTCCATGCCACTGAGTAAGTTCTGCGAGGATAATGATATCATTCTCTACGCTTTACCGCCTAACGCCACTCACATTCTACAACCAGCAGATGTAAGTGTCTTCAAGCCACTGAAACAAGAATGGAAGCGCACCGTAAAAAAATGGCAGAGTCGGTCTGAAAACCTAAATAAATGCGTAACAAAAACAAACTTCTGCCAAGTTTTCAAAGAGACGCTAGACATGGATATGACTCAGACGATCAACAATGGATTCCTTAAATGCGGCCTATATCCATTTGACGTATAACAGGTAGACTTTTCAAAATGCGTAAAATACGCTCAGATACGAAATACAATTGCTGCTCAAACAAATTCACTAAGACCTCTGAACGAGAGGCATTTTGAAATAGCCAGAAAAGTGTTTTACCTAATGGAAGAGAATATATGTAAACTGGGTATAAATCCAAGCATAATCTTACGAGAACTTGATCGCACAAAGGAGTCATATTTACAAAAACGGCGATCTAAATCGAAGACACCACAATCCAGTTCCACTGCCAGACGCTCGAAATCATTAGAAGTTAACAAATCCTCAAAGACACCGGAAACTTCACGATCCAGTTCAATCCCTCGACATTCTAAATCATTTGAAGTTAACCAATCCTCTGACAAGACCATGAAGACACCCCGACCTTCGCAATCCGGTTCAATACTGGAAAATTCAAAAACGTTTGAGGTTGAGGAATCCTCTGACATGATATGTGTCGTCTAATTTCAAACACCGCTAGATCTAGTTTTAAGAAAAATAAATATTTTTACTCTATGGTATAGTCAATCTTGACCTGTATGTGTCTACTATACTTTTTACAAGCAAACTACGCCAGATCCCTACTAAAATAGCAAAAAAAACAGTAATTTAATTCAAAACCCGCCACATCCATGACGGGACTTTTTCAAACGCCGACATATCCATACCGACCAATCAGAGCAGAGAATTATTGAAAAACTGTCATGGCGATTAATGGCGTCTTCATTCTTCAACTGTTTGGTGTTTTCGTGTTGTGATTTTTTATTGTTTTCTCCTATAAATAATGACCGACTTATCTCGGAATATCGAACAGGTTCCTCCGAATAAAGCAAGGAAACGATGTGTTGACAAAAGAAGGTGAAAGAAAAAGAAGAAGAAGTTTAAAGAAGGTGGTCTGGCGAAAGAGATGAAAAAGATGTTTAAAATATGTTTCTTGGAAAAGAGATCCCATGGCATTTGAGATTGATGCTTTCACTTTGGACTGGAGCAAATTCTTCTTCTATGCATCCCCACCTTTCTCTGTAATAACAAAATGTTTACAAAAAATAAGATATGAACAAGCTGAAGGAATTCTTGTTTTTCCTTGGTGGCCCTCACAACCATGGTTTCCTTTAGCAAAATCTTTAATGAAATCTGAACCAATAATATTTAAGGCTAATAGTGACTTACTCTCATCTCCTTTTAGCACACAACATCGTCTGAGCTCCCACCTTACCCTGGCGGCAGGACACTTCTGCGGACAGCGTGGGAATTAAGAGGTCTACCTCGAGCTTTCTTGGAGGTAATGTTAGGGTCTCTTGCTAATGGTACGCTAAAACAATATGATTGCTCATATAAAAAGTGGTGGACATACTGTCAGACAGACAATGTTAATGTTTATAAAGCTACTATTCTGCAGACAATAGGTTTTCTTTCACGAGAATACAACAGTGACAGTAACTACTCAACAGTAAATACCCACCGATCAGCGCTGTCGCTATTAATAAGCTCTGAAATTGGGAGGGACGAGAATGTAAAGCGATTACTTAACCCTTAACTGCTCGAATGGGGTCATCGCACTTTCGCGCGTCGAAAAAATGCACTTGCAACAGTCGGAACCACCCCGCGCGCCCGCTAGCCTCTTTAATATACGCTAAAGAACATATTTTAGTACCGTTTAGACCGCGGGACCGTGGGCGGTGCTATAATTGCCCAAGGAGTGACTGGAAAGTGTGCACAAAATGCAGTAAATGCAAAAAGTTTTAATATAATGAGCACTTCATTGTACTGCCTAACCTGCAATAACGACGATTCCCTTAGAATTCATGAAATTTTAATACATGATCTCATATTGTGCCAAAAATGTTCCCTATTGAAGTTTATATTTTATGTATTTTGATGTCTTAGAAGATTTTATTTTTAGTTGTGGTTTTTATGTCTTATAGTTTAAATAAAGTACTTTCATAATTACTATTGGCGTGTTTCATTAAAAATAAGAAATCATCAAAATTGGGGTCACCACGGACCCCGTGCGAGCAATCAAGTGATTTTCCTCGTGCGAGTAGTTAAGGGCTAAGGGTGCATTCAGGCAAAGGCCCTCTCTTCCTCGATATAAAGAAACGTGGGATCCTACAGTAGTACTTGATTTTCTTAAAAAAATATTAGCTACCTTAAATAGTAAAGAATTATCAAAGAAGTCAGCAACATTATTAGCTTTAACTCTCTCATGTTTTAAAATTAAGGACATTCGTTTTACTAACAATACTGTCATTATTAACATCTCAGATATTTTAAAAACCTCTGTCAAAACTAAAACGGGTAGCACCTTGCATTTGCCATATTTTGAAAACCAGACAATATGTCCAGCCAAGACCTTAGAATTATATTTTAAAAAGACTGAGGAAGCCCGAGGAGATATCCCTTATTTATTTATCACAACTACAAAACCAGCTAAGAAAGCTTCAACTGCTACTATAAGCCGTTGGATTAAGGAAATTTTAACAGGAAGTGGCATTGACACTAATATTTTTTCTTCAAATAGTACAAGACATGCCTCTACTTCAAAGGCAAAAACATTAGGTGTGGCAATTGATATTATTAAAAAGACTGCTGGTTGGTCAGAAACGTCGGCTGGTTTTGCAAAACACTACAATTTACCAATTGTAAGTTATAGAACTGATCTTACCTTTGCTAATTCTACTCTAGAATAAATACCTAATTATTAGTAACATTTGGTTGATTTTGATTAGTCAAATATCTTTAAAGACTGGAACTAGTTTTTTAATAATTAAAATTAATCTGAGGAAAGAAGGCCTTCATTTAGTTTAAAACTAAAATATTTTTAATTAAGGAAAATGTTGATAATTAAGTTTTGTTTTTTGTTTGTTGTATTCATTTGTTGAAAACAAGTTAAAGTTATGATAAAAATGCCTAAAGCATCAAAATACTACTTAACAATTGTCTGAGTATAATTTAATATTTAATAAATAAATATTAAAATTATTCTCGGTCGTTTATTTTTATATATATTTTGTTTTTTGTTTACCAATATTATGACTAAGTATACCTACCCCATTGCCTGTAGAGATGCCATTACTTGTCTGATTGATTTTACAATATATCAAATAAACTGATCAAAGAAATAAAATACTCAATCATAGAAATTGAAAAGTCAGCAAAAAAAAATCATTGGATAAAAAATTTCGCATAGAAAATATAATAAATAATCAGTCAGATTACACTGAAACTGGCTATCTGAAAGCAATAGGAGCTAATTTAAGATTAGTCAAATTTTGTTTATTTTGATTATTTATCACTCAATAAAACAGTTTACTTTGAGCATAATTGTGTGGTTTTTATTTCCCTGCCAGTAAGATAATGCAGTAAGCATGCAGCAAGCATTCAGCATACAAGCATGCAACATGCAGCAAGCACGCAGCAAACATGCAGCAAGCATGCAGCGAGCATGCAACATGCTGCAGGCATGCAACAAGCATGCCGCATGCAACATGCAGCAGGCATGCAGCAAGCATGCAACATGCAGCAGGCATGGCTTCTGTCACGGCTCCAGCGCTGCGGGACTCCGGCGGTCCCACGCGAGCTAATCGTCGCAGATGGTTTTACGCCCACCAGTGTGCGTTAAAACCACCTGCTCCTCAGCTCGCGGGCCGCCTCGCCCCTCCGCGCCTTTGCGGGTTTAGATTACACTCTAGGGGTAGGGCACACAAGACTACGTGAAGTCGGTTTTGCAGCGATTCATTTCTGTCACTAACTTTTGTAGCACACCAGTGATTTTTTAAAACAAAATTTTTTTTTTTTCAATATGACTAATAAAATTATTTCTATTGAAATTCTGTGATTTTCGTAGTATGCTAAGTCAAATTATGCCAAATAATCGGCGCTCTAAATAAACGTTATGCTAAACGAAATTATGCAAAATTGTTACTCTGACAAAGGTAATATGCCCAATACAATTCTGCCATCTTAAAAGTATCCCATTTTAAATTCGGACATAAAAACATTAGGCCAAAAAACAATTATTATATTAAATATTTTTTATACCTTAACAATGTTCGTTTAAAAAAGTTTATGCCAAGTGAGTTATGCCAAATAGGTTTCGGAGCAACAAGTTTCTGCCAGATAGAGGGCACCCATTTAAAACAATTAAACAAAAAAATGTTTGGCATATGTCTGAAGTATTTTGTTTTTTGTAAGTTTATGTTTAAGTTTTGTATTGAAATGGCTAAGTGGCATATAATAATAAAAAAATGCTAGATTACACATTGATGTAAGCAATTTTTAAAGGTTTCTCATTATTAAAATAAAAGATATAAACAATTTACTTTCTTGTTTTATTTAAACTGTTCTTTTGAAAAAAGTACGTTTTTGAGATCTGTCGTTATCAAATTAAAGCAGCGAAATGTCAAACACTTAAAAGCAACGAATTTTTTTTTATTTCATCAAAACTTCTATAAATATAAAGAGAAAATTAATCAAGATAATATGATCCTACAACACGTTGATATTGAGGCTGGTTAACGGCGACGACCAAGAACAGGCACGAAGTGTCGAAATTATACGACAAAATATTATACACACATCAAAAAAGTCTAGGGATCAACATCCCTAACATTTGTTAGGGATGTTGATCCCTAGACTTTTTTGATGTGTATATTTCAGACAGAAAAGGGAGAAAAGTGCCTGTTTGCAGCAAAACTATTGCAGATGTTTTAAGATTAAAAGCCTCGCGTATTCAAGGTGTTCCAAAAAGGCACTTTTTGGCCAGAATAAAAATTCAATGATCGTAGCAATGGCGATGAAATGGTTACAACAATCAGATCCGTCGATATCCGTCGAAGTACAATTAATGTTTCCTGTGACAGGCCATTCATTTATACCGCCGGACCGCGTCTTTGCATTGACTGAGAAAAAAATACGGGAGAAGGAATGTATCATTCGACCAGATGAATATTGTGAAATAATATCGGAACAATCGGAATAATATTTCGTCAAAGATCTATAAGTACTTGATTGGAAATCGGCAACCAAAGAAAACCTTAAGGGTACTCAGACTTGGCACTTTCAACTGAGCAAATGCAAGCGAATTATTATAAAACGTTCTCCCCGCAGCATTATCGTACGAGGTGAGATATCCTACAGAAATGATGTCGGTACTCACAAGGGTGTAATGAAAACAAAACTATTGTATCATTACAACCAGAACCAGCAAGCAACAGAGTTCAAGTAAAGACAGAAAAACTTAAAGACGTAGATTCATTATTAAAGAAACATTATGGTGAAAGCTGGAGAGATATGGACTCCTTAGACTACTATAAGAAAGTTTTATCAGAAGAAGGTGAAGTTATTGCCGAAGTGCAAGAAGACGAAAGTGACATTATAATTAATAATAATACCGAAGAATACCTGATGGATGAGGTGTTAGATTTTGTGTAATTTGTGTATGACTTATTTTGTAATAATTATGTATGGAATAAATATTTTTTCTATTTGATGTTTATTTTGATTTATTTTATGAACATTGAGATATCCATGTAGGTACCCCTACTATGCTAAATTAAATAAGCTAACTATACTACTCCCTGAGTTCGGCCCATAGTCTACAACAGAGGTTAGTATTTTTCAAACAACTATAAGTCCATATTAAATGTCGATACGAGCTGCCGTTCGTATGCCAACTTCAACTCACACTCGGATGATTTTTAAATACCATCGCCTAATAGTTTTAGTGAACTTGATGTGTGACAGGTGAATTGTTGACATTGTTGTTTACAATAGCTAAAGTTCGTAATATTTGCGTGTAATTGTGGTGAATTGTGTTAATGGCAGCGCGTAATTTTTTCGCATAGAAAATGATTATGACTGCTCATTATCAAGATGAACGGAATCATCTCCGAAAACAGAGAGCCGATTTTCGTTCCTGTTTTAATCCAGTGGAGGATCTGAACGATACTGAATTCAGGAACAGATATCGTTTGTCAAAGGAAGCCTTTCTATTTCTATGTAAAGAGGTAAAAGAATTGACAAAAAGGTCGACCTGAGTACAAGTAAAACGAGTAAAACTTCAAACCAAGGTGCTGTATCTACCAACAGTAAAATACATAATGAATTCCTTGTAGGCGCACTTTGGGTAAATACTACATCGTATTACATTTTATCTTTTTTTTAGGTAGGTACTCGTCGCTCTATTCTTTTAAGCGACAGGCTCGTACCAACGTCCTATGTCAGTAAATCTGTCGCAAAAGATGTGCAGTGATCAAGTGACCAAGGCTTTGACACATGATTCGATGTCGGAAAAATATATATTGTTAGGGTTTTTACTTGGGTCAATATAAATCAAAATAGGCGAGTCTGCTGCTTATTATACTTGTATTAATTATAACACCAATAATTATTAAATTACAATTTACAATGGTAGACGCTAGGCGGTGATGCGTGTACGCACGCGTTCTTAGTTAGTGACCCGAGCAGACTGCAATGGCGGTCGGCGCGGCGATGCGATGCGGCCACACGGCCCCCGTCCCCCGCTCCGCGCGTCTCTCACAGTCGCACAGTGGGTATAAATCGTGCAACGCACAGTGTGCGTAAACAGCCTCCCACACCTTGATAGCTCCGCTATCTAGCCTTTCTTGCAGTCCTTATCTTCGTTAGGTATAATGCAGAACTTGTTGACTGCTCTCTTGACTGTTCCTCTCGACGTATAGACATCAGCGACTCTGCTGACACCGTCTCGTCCTGGATATAGGGTTGTAATGCGGCCTAGACGCCAACATAATGGAGGTAGATGATCTTCCTTAAGTATTATCAAATCGCCTACTTTAGGTTCATATTGCGGTTTCCGCCACTTATTTCTTTGTTGCAGTTCGGCCAGGTACTCTCGACGCCACCTCTCCCAAAATTGCTGCCGCAGTTGCTCTATCCTCTCGTATCTGTTGGGTCTCATTTTATTAATGGTCAGAGACGGCACTGATGTAAGTGGCCGCCCAATAAGGAAGTGCCCTGGAGCAAGGGGGAGGATATCAGTTGGATCTGATGAGAGAGGAGATAGGGGACGTGAGTTCAGGATAGCCTCTATTTGTGTGAACAATGTTGCAAGTTCCTCGAACGTTAAGGCAGCGTTGCCTGCTACTCTTTTTAGGTGGTGTTTGGATGACTTTACCCCAGCCTCCCAGATTCCTCCAAAATGAGGTGAATATGCAGGGCTGAATTTAAATCGAATGCCTTCAGTGCTGCCATACTCTGTCACAGCATCGCGACTAGACTTGAGGACTCGACCCAATTCATTGTTTGCCCCTACAAATGTTTTGCCATTGTCTGAATAAATTTCGTAAGGTTTACCTCTTCTTGCTACAAATCGTCGCAAGCACATTAGGAAAGCTTCGGTAGTGAGGTCACTTACAAGCTCTAAGTGGACAGCTTTAGTCGTGAGACAAACAAATAAACAAAGGTAACATTTAGTTACACGATTACCTCGGCCTTTTTTACTTGCTATCATGAATGGACCAGCAAAATCTGTTCCACATGTATAAAAAGGAAAACTAGGACTCGTTCTAACATTTGGAAGATTTCCCATTATAGGTTGTACCGTTTTACCTCTGAAACGTATACACACAACACAGTTTCTTAATACACTACGAGCCAAGTTCCTGCCACCTATTGGCCAATATTCCTCCCTAATGGATGATAAAAGTAATTGTGGTCCGGCATGGAACAAACGTATATGCTCATATCTCATTAGTAATTTAGTAAAATTATGTTTGGAATCGAGTAATATTGGGTGCCTTTTGTCATAATTATAATTAGGATTTTGTATACGACCACCCACCCTGAGTATACCATCTGAATCTAGAAATGGGTTAAGTGGTAATATTTTAGACTTATTATGGAGCTCTTTGCTTCTTTTAATTGTATCTATTTCACTAGAAAATGATTGCAATTGAGAAAATTTTATTAATGTTTTTAATGAATTACTAAGCTCATCAGTGCTAAGACTACCTGATAACCTTTTATAAGTTTTATTCCTACTGTATGTGCAAATAAAATTGTTAATAAACCTATGCACATATGCTATAATTCTTTTGAATTTAGTAAAACTTGAATATTTAGAAAAAATCAATAAAATTATTTTCCAAACTAATATTTAGAACTTTTAATTCAGGTAGTTCTGTATTAGGGACACCTTGTTGTGGCCATTCACTTGGTTCCCTTCTAAGAAAGGAAGGTCCCTCCCACCACAGGGATGAGGACTGTAACTGTTGCGGAGTAACACCTCTCGAGGCCAAGTCAGCAGGATTACAATCTGTAGGCACATGACGCCATGAATAGTCAGATGTAATTTCATTTATTTCATTTACCCTGTTACGAACAAAAGGCTTTAGTTGTTTATATTGAATGTTAAGCCAACCAAGTACTACAGTTGAATCAGTCCAAATAGTTTTACTAGTAATGTGACAACGTAATGACTGTAAGACCTTTGCACACAATCTGGCTCCTAACAAAGCACCACACAACTCCAAACGTGGTATAGTTGTTGGTTTTATGGGAGCTACCCGAGCCTTGGCACATAGTAGTTTAACTGTAACTTTATTATTAACGTCAGTTGTGCGCAAATATACACAGGCACTGTATGCACTTTGTGAAGCATCAACGAAACAGTGTAGTTCTATTGTTATAGGCAAATCACATATAACGTTTCTTTCTAATTGTATACTAGATAGGCATGATAGGTTTTTTACAAATGTTATCCAAGAATCTTTTATATCGTTAGGTACTGGTTCATCCCAGTCTATCTTAGCACTCCATAAACGTTGCAAAATTATTTTAGCAGTAATAATGCAAGCACATAAAACACCTAAAGGATCAAAAATTTTACAAGTCATTGAGATTATTATTCTCTTAGTTATTTTTAAAGTTGATTCTATATTTATTGGAAATATAAATGTGTCCATTTTAGGGGACCAATTAAGACCTAGAACACATGACTGCTTGGTAAGATCTAATGTGTCATTTAACGTAGGTTCATTTGTAAATATTTGAGGACAATTCGTGCGTATTTTGCGTAATGGAAAACGTGCTGAGCCTAATGTTTGTGTCACAGTCTTATAAATATGTATCAGCTCTTCTTTAGTAGATGCTCCCGTGCTTAAATCATCATAATAAAAGTCATTTTTAATTATTTCAGCAATGTGCTGATCAGTACATTGCTCTGCTAACTGAAGGAGACATCTAGTACTTAAAAACGGCGCAGACGCTGTACCATAGGTCACAGTGTTTAATTGCAAGACCTTGAGTGGTAGAGATGAATCTTCCCTCCACAAAATTAGTTGTAAATGACGTTGTGAATTCACAATTAAAATTTGTCTAAACATTTTCTCAATGTCACCTGTTAGCACGTATTTATGAGTGCGAAAGCGTAACATAATATTAAATAAATCATTTTGCACAACTGGACCTATCATCTGGATATCATTTAGTGATTTTCCAGAGGATGTTTTCACTGAAGCATCAAAAACTACTCTAAGTTTAGTGGTTTCACTTTTTTCTCTTAGTACTGCATGATGAGGCAAGTAATTACCAAACCTTGGACGCTCTATTTCTTCCAAATGACCAAGATCCGAATATTCTTTAATAAAATCACAATATTGTTTTTTAATATTTGGATTCTTATCTAACTTATTTTCTAAACACAAAAAACGCCTTTTGGCAATATTATAAGAGTCACCTAGTGCCTTTTCAGGTGAATCCTTGAGTGGCATTTTAACACTAAATCTTCCACTTGGTAAGCGACTTGTATTTTCTATAAAACTGTTCTCACAAGCTTGTTCTTCAAGAGTGTAAGATATTTTGTTTGAAGGCAGTTCATCAACCTCCCAAAATCTTTGTAATAATTCTTGAATATCGTCTTGTACAATATTACAATTTAATACATTAATGCTAGAGTGAGCATTTTTAGTATGAATTAACTTAGAGTGTCCATTCCCTATAGGGCCTGACACTAACTAACCTAATTTTGAATGTTGTAATACCGGTTGGTGTTTACCTAATCTTATTTGTTGGGTACCTACAATGTCCCAAAAAACGTCTGCCCCCAACAAGATATCTATGTCGGAGGGACAATGAAACCCAGGGTCTGCAAGCTCCAAATCAGCAGGCAGTCCTAGGCCTAAAACATTAACATTTAGTGTCGGTAATGTACCTGTAATTTGAGGTACTACTAAACACCTAACTTGTAAATTAAATGAAGTGTCAAAACGTGAGTACAATTTTAAGCTACAACGCTCCTTAATGTCACACTGTACATTATTGATACCAGATATTCTTATTGGTTCTGTACATTGAGTTGGTATTCCTATCTTTGCTTTAAGTTTTTCAGTAATAAAAGAAGACTGGCTTCCAGTATCCAAGAGAGCTCGTGCAAGGTATGTAGAATTATTTACAGGATTAACAATTTTAACAACGGCTGTACACAATAGGACCTGTCCCGCAGAGATAGCAGACAAAGTTACAGGTGATGTACTTGGGGTTAAGTCGTTATTACTTGTATTTAAATTAGAACTAATATTACTACATTCCGCTTTAGTATCTTTATGCACTAAGCTATTATGTTTTCCATTGCAAAGCTTACAACAACTTTTAAGGAAGCATTTTTTCGCTGTATGTCCACTACGCAGGCAGTTAAGACATAATTTCAGCTTTAAAGCTGTATCTAACCTAACTTCAGGTGACATATCCCTAAACTTGGTACACATGTACAGGAGATGATTTTCTTTACAAACATCACAGGAATTCTTGGAAGAGTTGTTACTCGTAGAACTCACTAAAGACTTAGTAGACCTTTGTTCCTTGGAACCATGACCATGTGGCTTACCATGATCATTCTTACTTGTGTTATGATTTTGTGTGGTTTCTAGAACATCTGCTCTGTTCCGCAAGAATTCGTTAAATTGATCTAACATAGGTAATTCTGGTAATCTATTCTTAAATTCTTCCCACTTCCTACTAGTGGTGACATCAAGCTTTGTTGACACCATATAAATTATTAAAGCATCCCATTCATTTGTAGGTTGCCCTAAAGTATTCAACGCTCTTAAATTTTTTGAAACTAAATCAATGACATATCTCAATGCCTTGTGAGATTCTCTTGTTAGAGATTCAATACTGAAAAGCGCTTTTAAATGATTATTTATAAGTAAATTTTTATTATTATACCTTTGACATATTAAATCCCAAGCTACTTTGTAGTTGCTTGATGTAAACTCTATAGATTTTATGACTACTAAAGCTCCTCCTTCTAAGGATGACCTTAGGTAGTGAAACTTGTTTATATTTGGAATTAAATCATTAGAATTTATCAAAGAATCAAAAGTATCCCGATACTCTAACCATTTTAAATACACTCTTTTGCAAAAAAAACGGGCACCTAAGGAAATTTACGTTCTAAGGTCGATTTGAGTTAATTAAATGAAATTTATTTCTTTGACGTAGCCTGTATACTTATAATCGTGTAAATTAATGCGCGTGAAGTGAATTCGGGCAATTAAAAGAAAAAAAACGATGGATTCTTTAAAACCGATGTACACGCCCAAACAATAAGAAGTGGTTGGCAAATAAGACAAGATTTTTTTTTTACTTTTTTTAATTAAATAAAGTTACAAATGTAAAAACCTAATAACGAGTGTGACCTCCTCTTGCCAAAATCACAGCTTGAATCCTTCTGGGCATGCTTTCCACGATGTTTTTAATAACGTTTTGAGGAATACATTCCCACTCTTCTGCAATGACTCTTTTTAGCTCCCTGATGTTTTGTGGAGCAGGTTGCACTGATCTTACCCGTCTCTTTAGAACATCCCAGACATGCTCAATTGGATTGAGGTCAGGACTTCGAGCTGGCCAATCTAAACGACGGATCCCAACTTCTTGCATGTACGCTTCCACGTCGCCAGAACGGTGCGGGCGAGCATTGTCGTCCATAAAAATGGAATCTTCCCCAAGTGCAGTCAATGTGGGTTGTGCATATAGAATTAGGACTTCCATTATGTACCGGTGTGCATTTAATATTCCATTTTCTATGAAAACTAACTCCGTACGCTCCGTCGAATTAATTGCTGCCCAAAACATAACGGAGCCTCCGCCATATGGAGTGATTTCTTCGAAACACGCTTCCGCATAGCGTTCCCGTGGTGTTCGCAGCACTCGCCGGCGTCGGTCCTCTCCACACAAAGAGATTCTAGCTTCATCAGAAAACAATACTTTATTCCAGTCCTCCAGAGTCCATGAAGCACAGTTCCGAGCAAACTGAAGTCGAGCAACACGGTGCTCACGGAGTAATTTAGGGCCCCGAGCTGGGCGGTAGCTCCTGATATTGGCAGCCAAAAGCCTCCTCCTGACCGTCCACAAGCTAACTTCTACTACTCTTACTTCTTCAAGGCTCTTCTTCAGGTCCACACTTGACGCCTTACGATTCCTCAACGCCTGACTCACCAAAAAGCGGTCATCTCTTGGTTCTGTGCATCATTTTCTTCCCGAACCGGGTCTTCTTTTGACCGAACCGGTCTCTTGATACCGTTGCCAAGTCCTCTGGACAGTTGAACGACTCACATTTAACCGCTGAGACACGTAAGTTTGCGAACAACCTTCTTCAAATAGGGTTATAATTTTACCGGCCCTTATCGCTTTATCACTCATAGCAAAAAGTGGTATTTAATGTAAAAAGACAGATTAAATTGTTTAATTTGCAGAAAATATCCAAAAAGTTTTAAAATATCGTAATCAGTTAAAAATCGTCTCAGCAATTCGCGCCATTAGTAAAGCGATTTTAGAATAATCCACAATAATCATTATTTTTATTTTATTAATTTCAAATTTTAAATTTGGTACGTAAAGAATCATGCCAGGATGCTTCAAATAACATGCCAATACATCGTCAAATTAATAAAACCTATTTCTTGTTCTTCTTCATTGAAGTAAGAAAAAAATCTAAAGTGCCCGTTTTTTTTGCAAAAGAGTTTAGTTGCCATCAAATGAAGGCAATTTAATAGTTGGCAACTTTACTGAATTAAAGTTATTATGAGTACAACGGCTATTATTATTTGAACCACAGTCCGAGCCTTCAGACCTTTGTTGTTCAGTTTTAGACACATTGGCCGATTCATTTAACTCTTGAGCCAATGATATACATGAAAAGAACTGATCCTCAATTAACTCTCTTTCTAATAATTGCTCATCCAAATCTGGACAATTCAATTCAATATTATTTTGTAACATATCAAAAGTGTTCAGTAACGCTTGAAATTTATCAATTTTCAATGAAATTTCTTTGGCTTGTAAGCTACTGAGCGGACTACACTTTGAAGTTTGATTTAAATAATCTTTAAATTTAGTTAGTTGACCTTTGATAGCACTACGCTTTCTTATTAACACTTTAAATTCTTGTTGTTCAACTTCACTCATTTCTTGTTTATTTAACGCACTATCCATCATAATAAATTTATTTTTAGGTAGTTAAATCTATAATCTAACCTCTAGCTTTGAGTAGGCAACAATGATTTGGGTACATTAAGTCACTATGCAGTAAGTAAATAACTCAAAACCGCTAACTCACGGTTTACCCGAAGCTGTGACAGCACGAAGTATGCAGCACTCACCAGGCGCCTGCACTGCAACGCGAACAACACGCAGGCAGGTAGCTAGCAGATCAGCGAAGCTCAGTTCATGCCATGCACACTCACCTCACCTGGAATAGTCGGCAAGCTTTGGTGAAATAACCGTCACTTTTAGGTTGCACTATTGAGGATGTAAAAACTAGGATTTAGTTAGATAAGCTAAAGCTCAAACTCCCAGTAAGAATAGAGATAGTTATTAGTCAGGTACAGAAATAATCTTCTGCAATATAATAGGTACACACACGTGCTTAAGTACAAAGTGAAACTTAGGTTTTAGTGCTTAGATTGAAGCCTTAGGCATTTAGGCGCATAAATAGGCTATTTAGGCCTCCACCAAACAAACAGATAGTAGGCGCAACAGGTGCGCCAATAGCACACACAAACAAAGGTAGCTATTAAAATGGACTCGCCCACCACGTGCGGAAAAATGGACTCGCCCACCACGTGCGGCAAAATGGACTCTCCCAACACTTGCGGCAAAATAGACTCGCCCACCACGTGCGGCAAAATAGACTCGCCCACCACGTGCGGCAAAATAGACTCGCCCGTGTGGCAAAATAGACTCGCCCACCACGTGCGGCAAAATAGACTCGCCCGTGTGGCAAAAATAGACTCGCCCACCACGTGCGGCAAAATAGACTCGCCCGCTACGTGTGGCAAAAATAGACTCGCCCACCACGTGCGGCAAAATTAGCAATTTTAGACCAAATACGTTCGAGCGAAACCAGCTAGGCTATTCACACAAATAGAAACACGGAATAGGAAAACAGGAATAATAGGAAACGGGCTTACTTCCCTCGGGCTAGACCTCTGGTGCAGGCAGACGTTGAAACGTTGAAGCTTGCGTAGTCCGAAGGCCCCGTGGGTGGCTGAAGAACAGCATACGCGCCAATCTCTTCCTTGATACACGTGTCCGGAGTCCCCTGGTTTTCTTTTCTTGATCTCGAACGTTCTTGTAGTTTCGGTCGTTGAATGTTTTATTTTGTAGGTTCGAATTTATCATAGACGGTCGCCAAAAAATTGTTAGGGTTTTTACTTGGGTCAATATAAATCAAAATAGGCGAGTCTGCTGCTTATTATACTTGTATTAATTATAACACCAATAATTATTAAATTACAATTTACAATGGTAGACGCTAGGCGGTGATGCGTGTACGCACGCGTTCTTAGTTAGTGACCCGAGCAGACTGCAATGGCGGTCGGCGCGGCGATGCGATGCGGCCACACGGCCCCCGTCCCCCGCTCCGCGCGTCTCTCACAGTCGCACAGTGGGTATAAATCGTGCAACGCACAGTGTGCGTAAACATATATAATTTCCAAAAACTCGTGCTGCTCGACAGGCAGGAAGTCAAAAGGTTAGTATTAATAGTATTTATTTGAGCACTTACTTACAATTGGAGTTATTGTATTACTAATAAGTTATTTATTACTTACAGATATTACTCAAAATTTGGAATACCCGGTGTAATTACCTCCTTCTGCGAAGCAGTAATGCTAGCGAAGGAGGAGGCGGGCCGCGTGAGGGAGAGAACATCCTCCACCTCACACCCCAGCCGCCGCAGGAGACGCCCAGTGCGTCAGACGTCGAGAGACGACATCCGGCCACCGTAGGCGCGGGCTTGCGGACGGCGAGTGATGGGTAGCTCGCCGTCCGATCAAGGACCATGCCCGGGTCGACGGCGCGTTCTGTTCGCGCGCGCCTCAAAGAGCTGTCAGCACAGGGACGGGGCCCCAATAGGGGCCAAACGCCTGCCGGGGTTGCGGGACGTCTTAACAGGATACCGTGGCCCCGGAACGTAAAGGGCAACAGAAGGAACAGGGTGGTTTTTTAGTCAGTAAAAGTCTGACAGTCCCTTCCGCCCCACCCAGGCCGGAAGGAGTCATTTGATGATTTTTACCACCTAAAAAAAAAAAACCGGTGTAATTGGGTGTATCGATGAGAGCCATTTTAAAATACATGGTCCCACAGTAGAAGAAGAGATATATTGATTTACATGTCACTATGTAACAGAGCTAGGCTCGATGAATATTGGACGACAGGATTACTAGGTATGTCATGCTTTAGAAAAATTATGAGTAAAAGTAGATTTATTTTACTATTATGATTTTTACACTTCATCGATAATGACTATCTCATAGACGCTATTCAAGGGTATGAGCGAAAAATGTATAAAATAGCCCCAATCGTCGAGCGCTGCAACAGAAAATTCGCTGAAATATACATTCCACGCAAAGCCCTTAGCATAGAAGTTTTTAGGCGCTTGCTCAACTGTAGCATTTTAAACAGTTATATAATATACAGGTGCCACGAGAGAGGAAAAAAATTGATTCACAGGCAGTTTCGTTTTGCTTTGGCGGAGGCCCTGTCTTTGGAAACTATACTATACTTTATATACAACGCATTAGACCCCCTGCAAACTCAGGTTACGATCGCTATAGCGGAAAACCATTTCCCTGCACATTTCTCCGATGACTTTGATAGAACTGAGCGACCAAATAAACGCATGAACTTGCACAAAAGGGGACGTTGCGTCAATTGTACGTCAAATAAAATCCGTAAAGAGGTCAACATAATTTGCACAGGGTGCAACGTTTTTCTTTGTGTAGGTCAGTGCTGGCGCGAATACCATACCCCACCTAGTGATTAGTTAGATACTCTTTTATTGATTATAATAAAAATCGATCAAACCTTTGAAAGCATTTTTCATAACCCATAACATCCTGGTAAAATGTTCCTACTATGCTCCTATAGTGTTAATTATGCTCCAATTCTTTTAAATGTTTTATCGCTTAATATGTCCAAATCGGTGCAACATTTCATTTAACTGTGAACGCACCCAAAACCTCTTACTTATAAGTGGCAACACTGAATTGTCAAATTTTTCATCCGCAATTTTTTTTGTAAGTCAGTTGCAGCTGTAGTGCAAGACCTTAAAAGTTATATTTTTTTGTATCCGAAAAACCTACTTCCATCATGAAATCTGCATAGTGCATTAAAGCAATTATGTTTTAATGTTATTATGTATATAATCAGGTAAACGAATGCAGTCCTAAATGCTTGTGACAAAAATAATATTAGATTTGTTTGTTTGCCACCTAACAGCACTCACCTAACGCAGCCATTGGATGTGGCTTTTTTCCACCCAATGATGGTAGCATGGCGAAAAATCCTGACCGAGTGGAAGGCAAGTGTACAAGGTAGTCGACAGCAAGTACTTTTTTTTTTGAGGTTGTAAAAATCATCAAATGAGTCCTTCCGTCCTGGGTGGGGCGGAAGGGACAGTCAGACTTTTACTGACTAAAAAACCACCCTGTTCCTTCTGTTGCCCTTTACGTTCCGAGGCCACGGTATCCTGTTAAGACGTGTGGAATTTATCCGCTTGATGCTAATCCATTATTAGAGAGGTTACCTACAACTGTTGACAAGACTCTTTTCTACAGAGTCTTGAAGCTAAGAGGCTAGAATGGACGACAAATGGAACTACAAAAGGACGTCGCAGGAAATTAAACATCACTCCTGGAAAAAGTGTAACTGAAGAATTAAGCACACTTTTGGATGATAAAGAAAATGAAGAGTTGGCTCAGCCGTCAACTTCAATGCAACCATGTCGCCGTAGAGCCAGTAGCGAAAACTCGTACGCAGAAAGTGTCAACATGTCAGTTCATGATTCTTCCGATCTTAGTTCTCTTGGAGATTTAGAAAATCTTGTAACTAACACTGATACAGCAGCCGAAACTTTCAATAAAAATTGCAATTTCAAACCAATCGTGAAGGCGGTTGGGCAATATGTAGTTTTCACATGAGGGGGAAATGTTTCCTGCTAAAATTACAAAAATAACTAAAGAAAGGCCATATATCTCTTCAATGAAGAAGTCGCTAGCGAAAGATATCAAACTAGAAGGATTGAACAGAAGCAAGATGTGATACTTTGACATTAGTGAGGGCACTGACATCTTTCCAATGAAGGAAGGAGGAGAATGTAGCCAAGAAGTGGGGGACATGAGGCACATAAAAACATTAGAAAATCAGGAGCAGAAAGAAGTACAGAGTCCCAAAAAAGGACGTGTTTAGATAACACTGACAGTGGATATGGTAAACGCATTCTTTGATGAAGACGTATTATTTCATTTTGTTTAGTACGCTTGTCATGTCATGCACGCGGCATGACATGGCACAAGCTAAGACTATAAAAAGTCAAGTAAGTTTTAATTTCCAAGTCGCAAGTTTCCTTAAGGGTTTCATATTAACTATATTTTTTTCATGGTTCCTAATCAATTATAAGTTCACAAAGACTAAAACTAATGAACCAAAGATGATTATTAAAATCAAAGGCTGGTTGTTACAATGATAATTAAAAATATATGATTACCAAGATATCAGACAATTAATTATTATTGGCATACCTAAAACAGTAACCGGGTAGATTTTCTACCCCTCAGTCAGCATCACGAAATGTGTTTAACGATGCGCTTTTTGTTTTGCATAATTATTTTGACATAATAATAAATAAATAGTGACAAGCGCGTCGGTAGCAGGGAGCGACAGAGGCGGGGGGCCCGGGCGCGGGGTGGAGTAAAGCGTGTCCCACACTGGCGCGGCCTGCGGTGCGGCCGCGGTGGCGGTCAGTTGTATTCGTTAGAAATGTAGGTGAGCCTTCAGACACGCGCGGCCAAGACGCGGCCCGCGAGCGGCTGACCGCGGCGCAAGCCCCGCCCCCATGCTAATGTGACCATTTTATTTTGACTTAAAACGGGACATTTTCAAAAGTACGACGTCAGTAAAGTCGCAATAATAAAATAAATCTGTTGAGATCATTTCTTTAAGAAAATTAAGTAGATATTGAATAATTAGCTAAACGATAAAAGTATAAGGCTATTTCGTTGAGGTTTTGTAATGTTTTTATGCACTTTAAAAATATTTTATCTTTAGGAAAATTACAGAGAACTGTTAAAGGATGCATAGTTTTTATGTTTATTGAAAAAAAACGAAAAAATTCTGCGTCCCAAAGCATCGTTCGGGAACACCCGGACGAAGTCACGAATAAAGGGACAGTCCCGTTCAAAACGGGACGTATGGTCACATTACCCATGCCACGCCCCTTCTGCCACATGAGTAGAATATACTCTGTGCTTCTGTCACGCGGCACCACGCGGTCAGTTGGAAATTTTTGCAACAGGCCGCGTGTACCACGTTGAAAAATGACGTCAAATACGAATATTGTAACAGAAATAGTAAATTTAAATAATAATTTCGCACTTTCTGTTCATAAAAGTAATATTATGAGATGCCAATAATAGATAATATAGGAATCTCACACATCAAAATAATGTTTAATTATAGTTTGACCGAAAGTGTTGTACCGCCCCTTAGGAAAGCGCGGGGAGGTGGGGTCCCAGGAAAAAAGACCATGAGTTCACATGAGATCAATATTGTCGGACTGATCTTACGATATCGGTTTACAATATTTTATGTAAAGACAGATGCGATTCCAGACTTATATTAATTAGAATTCCAGGTTTCTTCACGATGTTTTCCTTCACCGATGTCAGTAACATCCAAGATAAACTTTAGAAAGTTTTTTTCATTCGAATTGAAAATTGCCTCCGCTACGATTTTGGCAATATTCGCATCACTATTCTATTCAAAGCTTTTGGTCTATTTTTCTTAAAATATCCGACCATTTTAAAAATGACGGTCTTGACATCACGAGATAACGCACGACCCATCTTTGTATATTTATCTCATGTGCGTCTGTCATAGACGGTCCGGTACAAACAAATGCTAACTACCGCCGTGAGCGTCGGCGGCAGACTGACGGCACGGAGCGGCCGGTACTCCCCCGCGTCTCGCCGCGCACTAGGGCTTTCAATACCGGTATTACGGGATCCCGTAAAACCGTAATCACGGATATATTTTGGTCTTTTTTCAATACCGGTACTGACGAGCCAATACCGTGATTACGGTATTACAATCTTTTTATAATTTTAATTATTGTGGTTTGTCAAGACAAGATGGAGCAGTATGGCTGATATGATTGGACGCTTTTTGAAACGGATTGGATTGTGTTTTAAAAGTTTTAATCGATCTAAAATTAAATTCCGATTTCGAATTAGACGATTTCGATTTGACAATATTAAAAAATATTTACAACAGCCTTTCTGTAGTCAAAGTAACTGTATTAGAAATTTGTAAACGGGATGCCAATTTACTAAAAGCGGATATTGCGCTATTTATGTTGACAAAGTTAGATGGTCAAGCTAATGACTTAAGCCAAAATCTTGCAAAAACACTTCGAAGACGCATAAAGGAGCGACGAATATCTGGAGTATTACAATATTTGCATGACCCTGAAACTTTTTTCAGTAATGATAATAGCGATGACGACACCTTTATAAAACCCACATCTGATGAAATATTAGATATTATAGTTAATCTACTTACACGTTTAAAATATAATAATAACATAACAAAACAGTCTCAAAGAGACAGTGAGAATATGGCTGATATGACGATAGAAGAACCTTCTTCTTCTTCTTCAAGTTGTGAAAATGAAGACACGTCCATACAAAAGCAATTAGAAAGGGAGATTTCTAAATTGCCTAAAAGTAAGGATGCTGCCTCGGCTGTAACCACAAGCTCTGATTTTAGATCAATAATAAGAGTAGAGATGTGTGTCTTTGAAACTGCTGGGGGTGGACGTGAGATTTTCTATCGGCGGCATACAAATATTTACTGTCTGTTGTACCGACAAGTGTTGAAGCAAAGCGTGCTTTTTCGTCAGCAGGCTATTTATATAATAGGCTAAGAAGTTCCCTTTCTGATTCGACCTTAAATGCACTTACTTTTTTGCGATCACTCTTTCAAAATAAAAATCAATGAAAATATCTTTTGATTTTAAAAATGTTTCAATATGATGTATTTAAGTTTAGATTTTTATTATTGTTTGTCAGCAAATTTGCAAAATACTATTCGATTTATTTTGTTACTTGTTTAAGTTTGGAATTTATGATTGTTTTTTTTTTTAATAAATATAATAGCGTTAGTAAAATGAAAACCTAATGATTGCTGTAATAATAAATATAAGTATAGATCTCATTATCACTGTAATTTGCATATTCTAAGTTCATTGCCTACGTGCGATATTACATTTAGCTCAAGTTTTGATTACGTTTATAAATCCTAGTTCTATAATCAATCAATACCAAATTGTTATGCTATTAAAAGAGAATAAAGACTGATTTGGAAACAAAAATACGTATTTAGATGGTTTTATTAATGCCCTAATTAAAGTTCTTATGAACCTTAGAAGAATCCCTTAGAAGGGATGACAGTCAAGCGCTAGTTTAATTTTTTTTTAAAAAGCTTGAAAAACTTAAGTTCAATACCGTGATCACGTGATCACGGTATTGAAATTTCTAATACCGGTACTAATACCGGTATTGAAAAAATCCGGTATTTGAAAGCCCTACCGCGCACATACCTAAGGCGCCGTACAGCAGTTTCGGTCAAACTATATAGTAGGGGAGCCCAGGAAGGGATTTTTGGATTTACTCGAGCGTGGCAGATTAATATAAGGGGGGATACCTTGCACCCTGTTAAGTACCTCCACCATATACAGGGTGGAATTTTGTAATGCCACCTGGAGGGAAAGTATTCTTAACACTGCAGATAGAAAATTTTACTCAAAGGAAACATTCCTTTAGGCGATTAACACACGGCACCGCACGCCGCTCCGGCATGCGGTGATGCGGTTCTCACGTCGCACTAGCCTCTATGAAATCCGCTTGAACCTTGCACACGAACACCGCACGACCGCGCGGTCGAGCGGTGTTCTCGTCACAACCGCATCACCGTGCGGATCATCGTGCAGGGTTCCCAATTTAGGGGTTTTCTCCCCAAAAGGGGGTAATATAATTTTTTAAAAGGGCGTTATATGTTAAGGTGTATTTTTAGGGACTTTTGGCTTCTTATATTATTAAATCTATTTTTTTATTTGTTGACCTAGGCAGCATAGTGGGTATCAGGACACATGCGCGAAAGACATTTACGCGCAAGACTCTTGCGCGAGACCCTTTGCGCGCACGGACACTTGCGCGACTCCCTTTGCGCGATAGGTCACTTGCGCGAATGACAGTTCCACGATAGACATTTGTGCGCCTACACTTGCGCGATAGATACTTCCGCGAATCCACTAGCGCGAATGCAGATATGCGCGAAGTATATTTTTATAAAGGATATAATGGGCAAAATTCTTGAAATAAGGTTCCGTACACACATCACTTTATCCATTAGATAAAATTTATAACGGCTAATTACGCGTCATGGGTGTAGTGTCCATGGTTTTCGAGGGTGCTGATGCCGAAAATGTAGTCAAAATGAAAATCCAAGATGGCGGCCGCAAAATTTTACAAAATATGCTTCATGGGTGTCGCGTCCATGGTTTTCGAGGGTGCTGATGACGAAAATGAGGTCAAAATAAAAATCCAAGATGGCGGCTGCAAAATTTTACAAAATATGTTTCATGGGTGTCGTGTCCATGGTTTTCGGGGGTGCTGATGCCAAAAATGAGGTCAAAATGAAAATCCAAGATGGCGGCTGCAAAATTTTACAAAATATGCTTCATGGGTGTCGTGTTTATGGTTTTCGAGGGTGCTGATGACGAAAATGAGGTCAAAATGTTAATCCAAGATGGCGGCCGCAAAATTTTACAAAATATGCTTCATGGGTGTCGCGTCCATGGTTTTCGGGGTGCTGATTTCGAAAATGAGGTCAAAATAAAAATCCAAGATGGCGGCTGCAAAATTTTACAAAATATGCTTCATGGGTGTCGTGTCCATGGTTTTCGGGGGTGCTGATGCCGAAAATGAGGTCAAAATGAAAATCCAAGATGGCGCCCGCAAAATTTTACAAAATATGCCACGACCATGGATGGACGACACCCATGAAGCATATTTTGTAAAATTTTGCAGCCGCCATCTTGGATTTTTATTTTGACCTCATTTTCGAAATCAGCACCCCGAAAACCATGGACGCGACACCCATGAAGCATATTTTGTAAAATTTTGCGGCCGCCATCTTGGATTATCATTTTGACCTCATTTTCGTCATCAGCACCCTCGAAAACCATAAACACGACACCCATGACGCGTAATTTTACTAGCCGTTATGAATTTTATCTAATAGATAAAGTGATGTGGGTATGTGTACGGAACCTTATTTTAAGAATTTTCCCATTATCCTTTATAAAAATATGCTTCGCGCTTATCTGCATTCGCGCTAGTGGATTCGCAGAATTTTTTATTTTTTTCCCAGAATTTTCCCCGCAGTTTTAATTTCACCAAAAGTTCCCTAAAATTTTTCCCCAAATTGGGGGGAAAAAAAACCCCAACCTGGACACCCTGAAAACTGGTCAAAACCGGTAAAAAATAACTGGCTAAAACCAAAACCGCATCAAAATCCGCTTCATCGCCACCGCATGCCGGAGCGGCGTGCGGTGCCGTGTGATAATCGCCTTATTTTTGAATAGAAAGCAAACTGCATTCAAAGATTTTCGAAAATTCTCTTCTCCCACACCCGGGAATCGAACCGGCTTAAATCTGAAAAAATTATACCCTGTACTTTTATTGCATCGATCGTTAGGGTCAATTATAAGGATGAAATCTCTTTCTGAGGAAAACCAGGAAATCTAAATTTTTGTAAATAGTTAAATTAATGTAAGATTTACTGGTTTTCCTTTCATTTAATTTATCATGTTTGTTAGAGAGATTTCATCCTTCATCCTCACTCCACCAGTGAAAGGGTTCCATCTTTAACCATTTTTTCTTTTTAGCATCTAATCTTTACAATCTAAAAGGTCCCCACGACGCTGGAGTAAATCCACATTTAGCATTTTGAGCTCCCCTACTAATTTAATAATGACGCATCAGGCCGCCACCGCCACCGCGGCAGTGTGTTGTCGCAGGGGGCGGAGCCGCGGCCCGCGGTTGGCCGCCACCGCAGGCCGCGCCAGTGTGGGACACGCTTAACGCGCGGCGACGCGAGCGCCGCGGCCGGGCAAAACAGTTTTTGCTTAGGCTATGGTCTCCTATTTCATGCTGTACGCTGTGTCCCGTTAGGTCGTACGCTGCGTCACAATGTTTACTATAGAAATGTAGGGGAAAGAGGGGGGAAATCGGATAGAGGGTGAAACCGGATAGTTGCTATTTTATTACTTCGCGTAGAGCTGCCTCGTTCTAGCTAGTAGAGAAATATGCGCCTACGCTTACTCAGTGCTGTTGCAAATGGCGGTGACGGTAACAACTCAGTGCGTGCGTCTATCAACGAATATTAAAAACAAAGGTAAGATTTCTAATATTTTGATATTTTTTGAGTGCTTTCATTAAGTTTAGCTGTGTGCTATCTTAAACAGTTGAATTTTTTAAGAAATAATACGTATTTAACCTTCTAAAATGGTATTTATTGTTGCTATTACTGTGAACATAAACTGTTAGTTATTATGATTTCAAACATGGTACCTGTAGGGTACAAGCGGACGGGGTGATTTCGACTATCCGATTTCGCCCCGATCGATTTATAAGTAGGCACTGTGAGCGTTTGTTTTATTTGTCTTTGTAATTACTATTCTTTTTTTTACTTTTTACAGAGTGCAAGCGTCAACATGCCACGAACATAAGTGAGAAAATGAAATTGGTAGGCTGCAATGGTCGAAGTCGGATATGCTTTTTACATCCATAATTTCGGTGATGGAAGGCAGAATGGGATATC
The DNA here is from genome assembly GCA_949316365.1 of Hoplodrina blanda. Classification (NCBI taxonomy): domain Eukaryota; kingdom Metazoa; phylum Arthropoda; class Insecta; order Lepidoptera; family Noctuidae; genus Hoplodrina; species Hoplodrina blanda. Next base: position 12,329,707 of record OX438564.1, read on the forward strand.
TTTTACCGTCACACACATTGTAAAGAAGATCAACGGTAGAAAATCCAATGATAAAAAGTTTTGAAAGTGCCCTGCTACTCAAAAAGGGGTATCGGAGTGTTTTGTTTGTGGCGAGAAGTAAAGCCAAACTAAGCCCATCGATGAATGGTACCAATACACTAATTGTCTTGATTGGGCTCACGAAGGTGGCATTGATTGTTCTCAGCAATAATAATTATTTTTTGTATGCCAAAACTGCGATAATTTGAATATTTTGTTTAATTATTAGTATCTGTATTCACCCCTAAGCCTATCCGGTTTGACCCATAGGTATGGGGTAAATTCGGATTTATAATTTTTGACTAAAATTGCTATAGTTTGTAAATACTAAGTTTGATGTCAAATATTTTCATGCCAATGTTATGCCTAAGGTATACATAAACATTTGTAATATTGATTACCTCAATAAACAACATAGTCATTTATTTATTGTGTCTCTTTCTTAACTATCCGGTGTCCCCCCACCTTCCCCTACTATTGTGGTCTCTTTCACACGTCGACGTTGGCGTCTTGACGCCGTACGCGGCATCTAAACGCTGTGCGTCGCGTCTCTAGTAATTTCGAACAATAAATTGCAGCGTGAAGGTCGTCTCTCGCGTCATAAAAAATGATGAAGTTTAATAAAGAAAAAGACGAATTTTGATAGAAGCAGTTAAATCTTTTAATGCAGTGTATGATAGAAGTGACAAAAATCATAAGAACAATATTTATAAGCATCAATGTTGGGAAAAAATTAGTGATGCAGTCGGATTTCCTGGTAAGTTTTAATTTTATCTTTTAATTATTTTGCCATGTTAATCGTCCTTGCGGGGAGCATATGTATGTCTTAAGTTCATTTCGAATATTTACAGCTGATGTAATTTCTGCACCCCCCGTTTAGGTCGTATCTGTATTGATGGTTTTTCCCATCTATTAACATATTATGTAAACAACATGCTGTCAATATTAGGTAGTCTATGGAAGCAGGGTCACATTGTATTGGTGTATGAAAAACTAAAAACATTAGCCAAAATTCCGAATGCACTTTCGACAGTTCGTCGAGCTCTGCGCAGTCTGTAGTTAAATTGTCTTTTCTCAACATCCCCTGGCTACTATAGTATACTGGCTACTAAAAACGATTTACCTAAGACGTGAAGTCGTGTTCAACTATTTTACGAAGAATTTCGCTGTTTTATGTTGTGAGCTATTTAAAGTTAAAAATTTCAATTATATATTAATCTTAACTATTTATTACAGTGATTGTGCAGTTATCTTTGTCAAAGACATCCATCGGTTTCTTAGAAAACTTCAACTATATCTAACGACCCTGCATACCTATCTGTTTTGCTGACTGTACATTATGTTTCAACTAATAAAATATATTTTACCCATAATTTCTATTTTTAATTAATGTGATTTGCATCAACGATATGATTTATCATGCTACTTACGCCTCTCACACGCACTCCCATAGCATCTTTCCCCTCGCCTGGCAAGGACTTATGCTAGCCAGAACCGCCTGTCATTCTACCAACTTACTTTAAATCGCTCAAAGAAACATATCTGTAAATTTCAACTTTACAGAATAAAGTTTATTTTAATGTACACATAATACACCTTCAGGCTCGCCTGTCAGGTACTTGTGCTCATCGAAAACGCCTGTCAATTTTTTTTTTAACTTAATAACGAATAAACAAAATGGTAAAAAAATTTCAAGCTTACAGGAACAAGTTTTTTTTTTCAATTTTTTCTACACTTTCAAAAATATAGGGTTGATGAAGTGCAGGGCTGAGGCGTGCCAGGCGATGGTCATTGTACTTAGGCAACTATGACTCATCACCATAAGAATTTCTAGCCTTACAGACACACCGTTACTCGGACGGTCCAGTAGCTCTCCTACTATACGTTGCATTCAGACGTCGATCGGAACGGAATTAAACGTTGACGCTAACATCAGACGCCACGTTTGGCATAAAATAGGAGACCATAGCCTTAGCAACAGCACCGCATGCATGCTCACTGCTTCCGCACGCTCGCACATTCTTGCACAATTATTTCGCTAGTTTCATTACCTATACATATACAGTCCCCGTTGCTTACATCCGATGGTCATTCGAGCCGGATCCACCGAATTAGCACTAAAGTGAAGAAAACGCGAAGAATTAGTTGGAGAATGCATGACGCCGCAGCCACGTACCAAAAACAAAATGATGGGCACGCGGAACACAGAACGACGCGAACGCGAACAACAAAATATAGCGAGCAAAAGTGAAGCTACTCAAATTACGAAAGCAGACGTGAAATACTCACCACCTGCCAGTAAGACCTCGAAAATTTCAAGAATATCGAGCACATCTTCAGCAAAGACAAGGAGGGCGCAGTTGCTACTAGAAGCCGCGAAAGAAAAAGCGAATGTGCGGTTAATTGTACAACACTGGATTGCTCCTCGTTTGGTAAGTTTTAATTACCGGTAAATCTAAATGATTTTGAATAAAAATCAAACGCTAATAGATAACACTAACCATGTCTATTTTTTGGTTTGTTTAGATTGACGATGATAGTTTAGTTTGTCATCGTTGTTGGACTATGGCTCTTCATCATTCGAGGACTCAAATAATAAATGAACCAACAACTAGCAGTGGTCATCGTCGAACTATCTGTGTATGCTCTTTGTTACGAACAAGATCTCACAGGCTGCATAGTGAGACGGAAAAAGAATCTCATATTAGGAATATTGTGATGGAACAGATTGCTCCCGTCAAGTAAGTATTTGAAATAATTATTGAGAGTATTTATAAACTGCAATTTAAGTATATTTACAATAATGCGGGAAACTGGAACATAAACTATACAAGCTTGATATTGGCTCTCTGGGGCTCTTCTCGTCCCACAGAAACATTTGAACATAGGATGAAATGTTAACATGTTTTAATTCCTTTTTTATTTCTTTTGATATTTATTTATTTTGTTATAGTTACATGGATTCGATCAAATCTGTCATACCTGCTGGCAACGAGTAGATCGAGCTGCTGTCCGTTCCACTGAGGCTGAAAGACATCCTGATGAAACAACGATCAACTTGCCTTTGTATATCAGAGCGTCAGGCACTCAAAGGTTTTGTTTATATTCTGATTGTCACTCTACTCAAAGATTAGCTATTCCTAAATGGCTAAGGGTAAAGTTATTTGTAGATTACAAATTCTATGTGCCACAGAACTGTAGGATTTGCTCATTGCATTTATACAGTAACAATTGGGAAGTTCTAGCTGATATCCAGTCACCCATTCATAGTTTTAATGTAGAACATATCCAAGATTTTGCAACATTTGTAAATGAGCATCAGTTAATTCTTGATTTTTCTAATATAGAAACTATCACAGATGAACTTTTTCATTATTGGGTTAGGTTTGGCAAAGAGCAATTTGGACAACTTTATTTAGAATTGCCAGATATGCAAAATATTCGCCAAAATAAATTAGCGCTTGCCGCCTATCTAATTAAATTACGGACGGGTGATAGTGATCAAAGGATCTCAACACTTTTAAATATACCTCGCACTACCCCCTTATGAGGTTTTTGGGTCAAGCTCGAGATATAATACAGAGAGTATTTGTCCCAAATAACTTAGGGATCAATAATATAAGCAGAACACAAATCTCTGAAAGGAATTTTTTAATACCTAATGGTTTATTTGGAGGTGAAAATAGGCATCCAATTATTATAAGTAATGCAACATATTTATATGTACAAAAATCATCTAATTAAATGGACCAAAAAGATACATATTCTTTGCACAAGTATAGGAACTTGATGAAGCCTTTACTTATGGTTTGTTGTGATGTACTATGGGCATCAAAAGTCGATAGGCATTCTCAAAAAACATTCGCTTAAAGATAAGTTAGACTTACGACCTTCTATTTTCGAGAACAGTCACATGTATCATCATTGTGTTACATTTGAGATTTTGTCCGTCTCAGACAGGGGTACAAAATCCCAGATGCAAGGTGGGTTGGTATTCAGCTATAATGAAACCACAAACTAACAAACAATAACAGTTTATTATAAAATTAATTAGTTTAATTTATTAAAAGTAGACGGGGCTTAAAACCCAAACAAATATTTAAAATTATAATCAAATTAATGTTGTGCCAGCCAGCGTTACTTAAACCGGTAGAACTATGGGTGTGGGGAGCTAAAGATAACCTCAAGTACTGTTTCTTTATAATAGTTAATTTAAGTGAGGTACAACAAAATATCCAAGGTACAACCTTCCAGTGTAATGAAATTAAAATTATTGAATTTGAAAATAAAGTTATTATTATTATATTAAAATTATAAATGGGCGCCAGGGACCTGCAGTCCCGAACCCTGATCCGGCGAAGGTGTTCAAGTATGGTCCTGATATCAAGCGTAGGTGCCGAACCCGGGGTCCTAATTAAATCTGGTTGGAAACCAGCCTCCGGTTTGAAGACCGGGCAGGTAATAAATGGGTTCTTACTTGGAACCGCTATTAAATTTGTAAGTGTAAGTTACAATATATAAAAAAACCGTCTCGCCCGCGTTGAAACGCTAGGCGGACACTGCCACTGCACAGTCGCCTCTACAGGAGGCTTGGAGGGGGCTCGAGGAACGGGTCTCGCGTCCAGCTCCTAGAGGTGTCTCTAAGCGCTGGCGGCGAGACGATTTTCTCGGCCAACTTCCCCCGCAGGAGTCCTGTAAGCCATAACCAAAAAATCACTACACATTTCTCTCTTAACGAAGGGGCTCGGAGAACACTTTCAAATATTGAACATTCTTACCTCTAAGACACGGATCAAGGTGACACTAATCCAGTGTGAAGACAGCTGGGTGTACTCCTGGACCTGCGACCACGTGTCCGCCTTTCGCGAATTCCCTTTGTAAACGTGGAAGATTCGCCCTGTAATTAATATCCCAAATATCACTCACTTGCCTCTTTTAACGAAAGGGCGCGGATTACACTTTTCAACACCACAAGTACTTACCTTTTAAGGCATTAATTAAGGTCTGAAGGGACGCACGACGTGCCTCTCACGGAATCTTTCGCCAAATCACTGGCGTCCTTTCGCGTTTCAATGTCAACCGCGATATTCCGGAAACAGACAGAGCACCTAAGAAGCCTTCCCCAGTTCATGGCAAAGTCAGACGGGAACGCGGAAGACAGATTCACTTCTCCAAGACATTCAATTCATGTAATTCGCTAACTAGGGTCCAACATGACTTATACACCCTGGAACATCCACAATTTACAGGATTCAAACTAACAAACTCACTATTTCCCATTTCTAACACGGTAGATCAATTTAGCTAATGTATTTACCCAACGAACTTTATCTGGTAATCTCAAATGTAACTCCGACAACACCAAGTCATAGATTAAATATGGATTGATTGCGTCAACGAAACTTCTAGTAAAAACTTCATAGTAAAAAAATAACTTCCGGCCGCTTGGTACTCAGGCTTTTAAGCATTTCAACCAAAAGCTGAAAATTATTACGGATTGGGCAATAAAATATTTATTCCATTGTTTACAATCAATATGCAAAAATAAACTAAATAATATTAAATCGATTTAAGTATCGATTTTTTTTAAAACTTCTAAAACGCGGATCTACACCAGATGTCGCTCCATCTTAAGGCTGTAAAGATAAATAAATTCTGTTTATTATTGTATTTATTATAAATGTAGACTTAATATCATATTGTTTTATTAAATGAATATTATTTTATTAAATAAATATTACTACTTATAATATAAAAATTAAGTCACTTTAGTATTTTGTTATACCTGCCTAATATAACTTTTTTGTTTTAGAGGAATACTGTTAGTCTCTGGATCAGGAGATACAAGGAAGAGGTTAGCCTAGTTAGTCGACAGCAAAGTGGAAGGCCGTCGCTTATTAGCGAGGCGCAGCGAAGACATAATATGGTGGGCGAATATGAATCGAATGGTATCACACCAACGAGGCACTTTGCCGAACTATTCGACACTTCATTGCAAACTGTTCGCCGGGCACTCCACGCTGAAGGCTTGCATCACAGTAGACCAGCTAAAAAGCCCTTCTTCACAAAAAGGCATAAACAAGAACCACTACGTTTCTCACGGGATTATTAGGATTTTGACTGGAAGACTGCTTTATTAAAAACCTAGATGTTTTGTTATTATTAATTAGACAGTGTAACTAAATATTTAGTATTAATATTATTATGTTCGTCATTATTCAATGATCTTAAATTGAGGTTTAGTTTCAATCATCTTTTCGTCAAGAAAATGAACACTTAAGCTATTACCTCAATACATTTATTACATTTACATTTATTATTTACATCGTGAGGAAACCTGAGACTTACTGTTCCACTCAAACCATGTCAGAGGCCCTTGAGACGGTTTAGAAACTCTGACACTAGGGTGTGTGGGGTCGTAAGACCTTACTGCCCACGCGATAAAGAAGAATACATTTATTGTGACGTTACATATAAAAAAACATATTTATTAAGTCTAAATCTATATAAAGAAATAATTAAGTAATATATTAGTTTTCAATAAAGTCTGCTAAATATCAATACCTATAAGTGGTTATTAACAATCATATATTCTAATAACACAAATATTATTTGTGTTATTAGAATATTCTTTTCTTGTTATATTTTTATGACGTGGGTAAACACAAAAAATCTTATGAACGGTTACAAGTGAATTTCTTTTATCTAAGTAGGAATGTAACGTCACAATTCTCGTAAGTTACTTAATTTTATAAATAAGTAAATCGAATAAACATTTTTGTTATCATTTAGACCGATTTTTTTTATTTCCACCTACAAATACCGAAAAGATAAATTAAAAATCACATTAGTATAATATAATAATACAATAACTAATATTTGCTTCTTATAATAAACAATTTTATGCAGGAATTAGAAATAAATAACAAGTTTTTAAGTAATATTATTATTGTTTCAAAAACAAAAAACAGCCACACACAGTAATCAAGATTTGAACTCAGACCTCATTGTTTGTGAACCCGTCGCTAAGCCCAAACTTAGCTACCGGCACAAATAGTAGTTTCATGCGAGTTTTAGCAATGAATTGGTAAAACAGCGCCAGTGACTATGACGCGTATTTTAATGCAACAGAAATATCATGCTATTTCGCTTAGTGCGACTACAGTTCATTAGTGTGTGTTATCTGTAGAATGATGACACATCACTCGCACACGCACTGACTGACCCGCTCGTTCAGACGAAACTCGACCATCTCGTGTATATGCATTAACGTTGCTGACCGTACATTATAGATGTATTCGGCCCCTATCCAGCTACAACATCAGATGCTAATGTAGTGTGTGGGGATTTCCAGGAAAACTTCAAAATCTTTTATATGGTTTTTATTTAATATTGAACACCTTAACACGTCTTTCTTCTTTACTCTCCGTCGCCATCTTCCTTTTATCCTTCACCTTTCACTCTATGGCTCACTCATCCAATCATTCGTTAAAAAATATAAAGTAATACAAACTACTTAATCCTACATGCTCGGCCATTCTACACATTTCTGACCTCAGAAATAAAGTTACACATAACAAACTTACAGTTACAATTAAAACATAGTTAACTTACTACTAATTTATAAATAAATTGGTTAAACAATAAATAACAAAGGATCAGTCATCATTGGGCCACCTTTTCATAAAATCTGCCACAGTGGATGTCTTACCTGGTCCTTCCGCTGTTAGGTCCATCTTCTGAACATCATACCGGTCATTTCCTTTGACCTTCGTAATGGTGTATGGCCCAAGATATTTAGGTTTAAGCTTCATGCCTGAACCAAACTGGGTACGCTTAATAGCAACTAGGTCCCCTTCTTGATACTTTGAACTTTGCTTGCGCTTCTTGTTAAATGTTTGTATATTCTCCTTTTGTATTTTCAAAATATGTTCCTTTGCCTTCTGTCTTGCTTCTTCTCTATCTTGTATAAAGGTATCTCTTCCTTCCTGCATAAGTAAGTCATAGATTTCAATTTCTTCTTTAGTTTTCATTTTTGTTCCAATCAAGAGTTCATATGGGGTACAATTGATACTCCTTTGCCAAGTACTATTCAGAGCTCTCTGTACACGACTTATGTGTTTATACCACTGTGTAGGGTCCTCTATGCACAACTTGGTCAGGACTGAAATTATGGTTCTGTGTATTCTTTCTACTTGCCCATTTCCCCTAGGCACACCTGTAGTGATTTTGGCATGTTTAATTCCTTCTTCTTGACAATATTGTTGAAATTCTTGACTAGTAAATGCTGTTCCTCTGTCACTTACTATTCTTGTAGGATTTCCAAAATGTTGCTGATGGATTCTTATTTTCTCAATAGTCTCTTTGCTAGTGGTACTCTTGGTGGGAAATATCCACACAAACTTAGTGAATGCATCAACCATTGTAAGCAGATGATTATACAGTTTCTTCGTCTCCGTCATTGGTCCTAGGTGATCAATGTGGATAGTATGCAGGGGTGTATCGTCGCTGTGCTTGCAAAATCCGCTATGGAAAAAAACCCAACTTTTCAGGAGAAGCAAAAAACTGTTTATTTTTCGACCTGGTGGTGACATTTTAAAACTAAATATGCAGAAAATTAGACTTTATGTCGAGACATCCAGATATATAAAATTTTTGACGTTTACTATGTTATTATGGGGGCTAGAATTTTTTTAAGTGAATTTGGGCACTTAGCGGTTTTATTTTGAGTCGTAAATACCTCTATGTGACTTTTTACCACTGGTTTTTCTGGTTTTGAGGTACTCTTTCAGCATACTCAAATGGACTCAAACGTTACTTGACGCCCTGGATAGGTGGGTCCATACATTGCTGATGGCATATTGAATGCGTCACCCACGGTCATCGAGAATGAGACTATATAATAACATGAAATTGGGTGATCGTAGCTTCTTAAATGCTAAGTCCCTCCACAACCGCAAGATATGCAGTCTAAGGGAATATTTCCTTGGAGCTGACGTGGACATGCACCGAGATGTGGTTGCAGTAGATAAGAGCTTCACCCCGCTCTCCTTGGTTAATGAGAACGGCACAGGCCTGTAGGATTTGAGACTAAAGATCGCGAGGAAGTATGGCAGAGCAAGGAGCTTCACGTTTTCCATGTAGCATGGGCCCGATGTACATTATTTAGCATCCTTATCCTGGCTTCGATTCGGTGACCTATTTGGGTAAATTGAGGGTTTTCTCTGTGGACGAAGTTATTATGACGAATAACTACCGAAGATTTATTGTGAAAGATGGCACGGTTGTCATTTGTCGGCATGCCACCGGCCGAGAGAATCAGTCTGTCAGATTACCTCTATGTTCTTGTTTAGCTAACGAAGAGTACTTGCATAGGCACAACCTTGTAGCCAGGGTTATCTATCAGCAATACTTGCTCTATACTGCCTCGTGAAATCGGAAGAACAGTATCACAGGTATGTGCCCGGCCCAGTTTTTGAAAATAGCAATGTCACACTGTACTGGGATCGTCACCACGGACAGGATTATTCTGGCCAATAAGCCTGATATAGTGGTGATGGATCGCTTAGAGAGGCACCCAGTGATTGTTGGCGTAGGCGTCCCACTTGACGTGAACCTCGTGAAAGTCGAGAAAGATATAAGCAGATAAAGAATCTTGATTTGGCCCGCATGGTTGTCGACGGAGGATGGGATGTTAACTATTGGGCAGTAGTGACTTTATTTCCCGGGAGAAGTCATCTCCTCATCTCTGGCTTGCCTTCATTGGCCGGCTAGGGAAAGGAAATATTCCAGTAAGGCGCTGGTAGGGAAGTACTAGACCGTACTTCCGGGATTGTCCTGATAGCCGTGAAATACCTCTCCACTTCTCATTCTCAAGCATCTCAAGATAGGTTACCCCCTTGTCGCTTCATCAACACGTGCTAGCGAATGTTTTAGGGGGCCCATTGAGTGAGTGTGCAAGTTACCCCCTGCCATTTTATCCGTGTAAACAAGTATTGGTCAGGCAGGGGCCTTAGTCCTGCCATAGTACCAGTTAATCAGTCCCAAATCCATAGACCCATTCTTAGTTACCATATCCTGCAATAGTCCTGCGCCAACCAGGGGTTATCCTTGGATGCACTTGCATAGTGCATACAGGGATAATTGTCAGTAGGTGTTTAATTTCATCTTAAAGCTATCTAAGGTCCCGAGTTACATAAATTAAAATAAAATAATGACAATAATAATAGCCTATTAGTAATAATAATAAGTATTACGCAAAAACAGGTACCTATAATGAGTTTTGTAACACTTTAAAACACCTGAAAATATTTTCTCTGTTGACCAAACCCGCTATGTGTCATTTCAAAGCGAAATTTTAAACACACTCTAAAAGACTCGCTTTGAAACGAAAATACGCTATGTGTCTCTTGCACACATAGAGGGTTCTTCAAGTCCATTTTTTGACCAAAATAACATAGCTGATTTTGTTATCTTCGGAACCAAATGAGTTATTAGAAAACGGACTTCACAGGCACATGCGGCTTGAGAAATACTATAAAATGGCATCAAAAACCGAAAATCAAAAAAAAACACATAGCGGATTTTGCAAGCACAGCGACGGTATCCTCTTTCTCTAATAAGTGCAGAAATCCTTCCTGCTTACCTTCTTTACGGCTTCCCAGTAAACATGGAATGCATGTGAGTATAAAATCTTCCAGCTTCTTTGATAAATCTTTAATATAATAATCTTTACTGATTAGTTCTGTCATCTTCTTCTTACCAAAATGTCCGTTAGAGTGTACCCTTTTTATAACTTCAGTTTCCATGCTCTTAGGTACTACTAGTCTTCTCTCCAATCCCTTATACAACAAACCATCTTCTAAATAGTAATCGAGGTAAGGCTTGTCATTAAGTACTTCCATAATAGCCTTTGATCCTTCATCTTGCTCTTGTGACTTCTTTATTTGATCATGTAAGCTATCAGTGGTCACGCCTACGTAAGGATTGCGGCTTAATGCATCGACATGCTTCATTCTCGTGCCGGGTCTGTGTTCTATCTGAAAATAAAATTCTTGTAATAATAATGCCCATCTGGCCACTCTGGTTGACAAATCCCTTTTTTGTAATGTCATCTGAAATGCTTGGCAGTCTGTAATGATTTTAAATGGAATACCATACAAGTAATGGCGAAACTTCTTTACACCTTCTACAATAGCCAGAGCTTCGAGCTCATAGCTAGAATATTTCCTTTCAGCCTCACTTGTCTTTCGACTCATATAATACACAGGATGTAATCCATTGTCTTCACATCGTTGCATTAATACTGCTGCATAGGCTAAGCTGGATGCATCTGTGTGTAGTTCTGTAGGTCGTTTTGGATTGAAAATAATTAACACTGGACTACTTCCTAGTTTCTCTTTTAGAATATTAAAGGCATACCTCTGTTCCTCTTTAAATATAAAACCTTGATCTTTCTTCAGTAGGTTAGTCAATGGACATGCTATTTGGGCAAAATTTGGTATGTACTTCCTGAAATATGATGCTAGCCCCATGAAGCTTTGTAGTTGTTTCACTGATTTGGGCTCCGGGAACTTCATCACTGCTTCTGTTTTTGCTGTAGCAGGCCTCACTTCACCACCTTGCACTATGTGACCCAAGTACTCAACTATTGGCATCAATACTTCACTCTTCTTCCAGTTAATGTTGAGTCCATAGTCAGACGCTACTTCTAGTGCTTCACGTAACCTTTCAACTGCTTCTTGGTAGTCATTTGCTGGAATTATAGCATCGTCAATAAATATAAGAATATGACCTTTAGCAATGAGGTCTCTAAAGATAATTGTTATAAATCTTGTGAAGTATTTCGGACAAATTGACAAACCAAATGGTGCTCTCAGAAACTCAAACTGTCCGTGATGTGTTACGAAGGAGGTATATTTAATCGAATCTTCCTCTATTCTCAAGTGAAAGAATGCATCTTTCAGATCTAATTTGCTGAAAATCTTGGCCTCGGGCAACTTGTCAATATGATCTTCAATGACCGGGAGTGGAAATTCATCCTTGACCATCTTCCAGTTAATTAACCTATAATCCACGCATACTCTTGTTGAACCATCCTTCTTTTTAACTAGAACCAATGGACTGGCATACTCTGAGAAACTAGTTCTAATAATACCATCTCTTAGCCACTCACCCACCTGCCTTTCAACTTCTTTCTGCTCCGTAAGAGACAACCTTCTTGGCCGCTGTGCTACAGGGATGTCATCCTTTAATATGATTTTCATATTTATTGGTGCTTCCTTAGTTTGTCTGGGTTGATAATTATCTACTAACCGCTGCTTCTCGTATCTGTGGATCAGAAACAAAACATACAGGTTCTGGAACCTCGACAAACATACACTGCGGCAAAACATCATTGTAATGTGGCACAATACTGACCGACCCCTTACTGATTACAGCCGTAACATTTGCTAAAAATGGTTGTCCTAAGATGATATTATATGGCATTACGTCTTTTGGAACGATGAAAAAGCACACATCGAAGCAATATCCATCGATCTCAATTGTTTGATTAAACTTTCCAAATGAACAGACGCTTGTCGCACCGATTCCAGATAATATCACCTTTACTTTCTCGTGAGTCGTTACATCCAACTCGAAAAACAAATCCGAAGATACTAAATTTAAGTCACTACCAGAATCTATTAAACAATCAACTTCTTTTCCACCAATCTTAATGTTCATAATGGATTTGTTGCACACAACGTCTTTATTTACGTTTAACACCGTTTCGGTTTCCACTTGACACTGACACTTTTGATTTTGACACATTTGACAATTGACAATTGTCGATGACGTTGACGTACACGAGTTACATGTTGATTGACGCTCATTTATTCCGGTCGTTCGTTCGCTCCGTTGTCGTTGTCGTTCATCTTCATCGTGTCGCTCAGGATCTGAGGCGCCCTCTTCCGGCGAAATCTTCGTGCACATAGATTTTCTAGAACTATCGCCACCATCACGCGGCTTTGGCTTTGAAATTTGCGCCTTGCACTCCGTTCCGATGTGACCGAATGAGTTGCACCGAAAACATTTTACACCTTTCGTGCACGTGGTTGCTATATGGTCGGTTTCACCACACTTAAAGCATCGACGTGATTTTTCGACTTCGGGATGACTTTTTATTTTCAGCTCGGACTGCTTTGCATCATCATGGCGCTTCTTACTTTTGTTTTTTATAGTCTCGTACAGCATTATTTTTTCCTTCAGCTGAGGGTACGTGGTCGCACCGTACAGGATCATTTTGTTGGATTCATAATCGTGTATTCCGTCAATAATATATTGTATAGCCACGTAGTCCGGAAATTTAGCACGCTTTCCTAGTTCTTTCATCGTGAGCATATACTCGTAATGCGTTTCGTTACTCCTTTTCTTACGAGCCGCCATTATTTCATGCATTTCTTTGCTGTTGGTGGACTCGGGAAACTCTTTCAACAGCGCCGTCCGTAGCTCCTCGTATGACTTAAAGGTTTTTTCTGACTTTAGCCATAATTCTGCCGTGCCTGTTAATGATCGACGGGCCAATATAAGTTTATGTTGCGCCGACCAACCGAATATTTCGGCGTTATCCTCCACGTCTTGTGCCCATTTTGCTGATGAATATGTTCGATCAGTACCATTGAATTTCGGTATGATGTCAGCAAAATTAAATGACGATGCAGGATTTTTATCGTCAGCCATCTTGTTCTTATAACTTCTTTCCTCGTTAAGCCGGTAATGGCCGCCTTCGCGTGGGTCGCGTCGCGGTTCCCTGTCGCGAAACGCACCAATCTTCTTAATCTTCTTCTTCTTCTTCTTCTTTTTCCTGGTTATCCCGGACGAGCCCCCAAATTTGTAGTGTGTGGGGATTTCCAGGAAAACTTCAAAATCTTTTATATGGTTTTTATTTAATATTGAACACCTTAACACGTCTTTCTTCTTTACTCTCCGTCGCCATTTTCCTTTTATCCTTCACCTTTCACTCTATGGCTCACTCATCCAATCATTCGTTAAAAAATATAAAGTAATACAAACTACTTAATCCTACACTAATATAATGATAAATGAATTTAATGAAGAAACAAAACCTCTGAAGAGATATTTACGAGCAGGTGATGTATTTATTCTGGATAGGGGTTTTAGAGATTCTGTGCCATTGCTGAGAGAATTATTCTATTCATATGCCTGTATCCTTACAACAAGGTGAAACCCAATTGTCAACCCTTGCTGCTAATAAGTCGAGAGCTGTCACGGTTTGTGGTTGAAGCGGTAAATGGCATATTTAAACAGTCTTTTAAATTGCTTAGGCACGAATTTTTTAACCGTGCATCAAGACATGCAATGGCAGACTTTCGCATAGCAGCAGCTCTGATAAATAGGTTTCACTAAAGAATCAGAGACAGAGAGTATGCAGGGCAAATACTGGAAATAATAAATCAAAACATGTACATTAATAATTCTCTTGCTGATTTTGTGAATCAAAATAATTTAAATAGAAGGCGAACAGATTTCCTCTCAATTAATGTAAACATACATAATGGATCTTTTCCGAGGCTGGAATATAATGATTTAATACTAATTGCATGTGGAACGTATCAATTAAAACAAGCACGTTCTTACTATGGAGAACACATAAGAGGCGATGGTTCCTATACCATTGAGCTGTACAGAAATACTGCCAGCAACCTACTGGAAGGTTTCCCGCTCCCTTCAGTCAGCTGCAGTTTATTGCGTGGGAAAATACAGAGCAGACACATTAGTAGGAAAACATAAAATCGTTTATGTATTATATGAAAATAACACTTAAGGGAGGGCAGCAATAAAACAATATTGTTGCAACTGTATGGTGGGCCGCCAACAGTAGGTTGCTGTGCACATATCATCGCCGCAAAAGTAAAGTAGCCAAACTGACATTTTGTTGGTTGATTGACATTTGTGCGTCGACGAGACTTCTTTCTTAACCCTCTCGCTGCCGCGCAAGAACGTTCGAGCAAAAATCCGAACGTTAAATAGTAGCTCTAACGAGTTTAAAGGCGGGGTGGATCTTCTTAAAATTGTGTAAAACAACATGAACAGAAGATAATCACGTGCCCATCAAATTCTTAAAAATGCAGGCGTGATTAACAGTTCAGATGAAGAAAGTGATAATACAGGTAAAACTTTAAAAGATTTTTAACCTAAAAATTATCCCAAAAACTATTTGTGCCGTCAATTACATTATTATTCGAATTGTGGTAGCTTATTTTCTTAACCCTCTCGCTGCCGCGCAGGAACGTTCGAGCAAAAATCCGAACGTTAAATAGTAGCTCTAACGAGTATAAAGGCGGGGTGGATCTTCTGGATAGCTTCATTAGTAGGTATCTTAAATCAATGAGAAGCCGTAAGTGGTACCTACGTATATTTTACCATCTGTTAGATATGACAGTAATAAATTCCTGGCTTGTTTATAAAGACCTGAATGGTACTGAAGCAACTTCATCAGTTCTGAATTTGTGTCGATATAGACTGGAACTAGCTGAGGTTCTAGCTAATGCATCTGAACTCTGTAACAAACGAAGGCCCAGCACCAGTAATAGCGTTGAAATGGCAATACAACCCAGGAAAAGAAGAGGGCCAGTTCGGCATGTTCCACCTAAAGATATCTGGACAGATAATGTTGGTCACATTTTTTATTTTTATTATTATTTTTCCCTGCCTAGGCATGTTCTTGTACATGCCTACTACATTATTATATTTTTCCTACGTGAAAACCGTGAGAGAACAAATCATGCATTTAAGGGTTAGTGAGGATATTTTACAAAACTTTGAAAAACAATTTGGTGATCAATAAAATATAGGGTTTATGGTGTTTGCCAGGCGAAATGAGTATTATGGCTGAATTAGAATATACAAAAAAATATGATTTAATTGAAGGATTTTAAGATTTTGGTGGCGATGTACATTCCCCAAAGGAAAAAAAATATGCTTTAATATTTGTTGCCAGAGTCATTTAAACCAGTTGGAAAATGCCTCTGGCGTATTTTTTTGAATAGGGCTTTTGCTCCATAAAAATAACTAAATGGTGTTGCCAACAGATAGCCTAGGAGAACTTAAAATAATCAAAGGACAATTAAATATTGTCAGTCACGTAGATATTTTCTTTGCAAAACCCTCATCTTGTTAACATCGATGAAATATTAAATGTTGCTAAGATAACATGCCAAAAAGCAAGGCAACCTTCAATGCGAAAACATACTATCTCCACTTACGGTTCGTTACAACGATATCAAACGCGAGTATGATTCAATCTCACACTTATTATTAAAACGTAGTTAACGTTCAGCATGGTTCGGTGGAATTGGCACTGTTTTCAAACATGTTTTCGGTACCTTAGACGAAGACGATGCATCAAATTACGATTCGGCAATAGAAGCCATTCAAAATCACGAGAAAAAGCTTGCGGAATTAGTGAAAGAAAATATTTTAATCACGACTTCTACTCTAGAATCATACAAACAAACAATAAACTAAAAAATTATGAAGACTCACTTAAAAGTGCATTAAGTCAACTTGAAATAAATAATATCACGCAAACTTCCACAATTTTAATATCTGAACCGCAAATACATTCACTTTTAGACAGCCTCGAAAGCTCTTTGCTAACATTGTCGTTTCAGCTTGAAGACTTAACCAATGCTATTACAGGGTGTCCCAGCTAAGGACGTCCAAACGAAAATTTTGGACTCCTCTCTTCTTGGGCTATCCAAACCACCCCCATGTATGTTCTACGATTTTTTTGCGGTTTAGGAGCTAAACGACATTTTAATATTTTTTTGGGATATTCTTCTTTACATCAGATTTTGTAGGTTTTCTCTTTTTGTGTCGCATTTTTTGGAAATATTTTAATTGATAATTATTAATCCTGAAAGTATGGTCTTCGATCGATAAAAACAACTGTCTGTCTTATTGTCACCCGAAATTACTTAAACTTAGTTCAAAAGCAAAAATGTTTTTCGTTGCAGATTTTCAGCTCTTAAAGAAAAATCACAATAAGGGCCCAAATCACCTTAAAGTGATTTCAAAAACTTCCACGGACCCTCAGCTCTTTAAAACAGTACAAATAACTAGTAATTTACGGGTCATTATTCGGAGCAATTGAAGCTCGAACATGGTAAGGCGAAAAATACAATATTTTAGTACATAAGTGAAACCTAATGAAAATGAATTAAAATGAACTTTTATCAAGTTTTCAATGCAATATGAGCTCTATGTCATTGACTTTATTAAATAACCCTACGTGTGAAAGTGAATTATTAACTAAAACAATCAGTGCTATCCCCGCGCAGTGTGCTACTAAAACTTTTGTTGGCGAGTTAGACATTTGGAAACCACTTGTGAATATCCAATGGATTTAAGTGCAATCCCATTGAAGCAAAGTGTCAATTCATTGTGAAAACTGAATTACGAGAAATAATCCGGGACTGGTATCTTACAAACTCCGAATCGGTGTACTGGTTACACTAAAAGTGCGAGACTTATATCATCTAAGAATAAAATCAATATAGACATTCCCAGCCCTAATTGAGATTTTAGCATCACTAATTATTCATGTTGTAAAATAGCTACTAAGACTGTTTCAGATAATAATACTTGGAGGGGGTCACTACCGTGCCCCCCGATACCCCTACTAGCAACTACTTAACTAATTTCGCTTTCGAAAAATGGAAAATTCTGCCAAGAAAAGAGTGCGGTCCTCCAATTGGGAAGAAGATGAAAAGGTATTTTTAATTATACTATTTCATTGCAGACACTGGTCTACTTGCTAATGTTGTTGCATGGTATTTTTGTTTGATACTAACAACTAAACAAAAATAACAGGCCAAGTAGGTAATAAATATTTATTTTTGAAACCTTTATACGACTGTTAAAGTGAGTTTTTGTGAGTGTTTTTGTGGTGTGTTTGTATTATATTCGTGAAATAATCATGAACCGGTAAGTACTGAACTGTTTTTAATAGCTTGATTGTGTATTTGGCATAAATTCCGGCAGAAATACCTAGTTCAACGAACATCGTCCTCTATGTCTACCGTAATGGCCGTTTTTTTTCACGTCGTATGACTAGAAAATACGCCTAATGTTTATCAAACTGTCGTTATTAACAATTCTAAGTTAATAAACAACGTCTGTAATGCATTCTAATTAAGTAATATCGTCAGAAATTTGAATTTAATTGAAAACAAAACACGCGAGCCTCAATCGACTTATTTTGAGTGCGTGACAGACAGGGATTTATGACGTCATAACGGCCATTTGTGTAGTTTTGTCGGACGTTGGAAAAGTATGGATTTAACCGACTTAAAGAAAAAGGAGTATGTATGTTTTCTATTTTTCACAGATTTCTCCCCCATTTGTGAACCGATTCTCAAAATGTTTCTTTTGGTGACTGTGTTTTTGACTTAACCGACTTAAAAAAAAGGAGGATGTATTTTTCTTTGCCGATTTCTCCCCATTTGTGAACCGATTCTCAAAATGTTTTTTTTGGTGACTGTGTTTTTGACTTAACCGACTTAAAAAAAAAGGAGGATGTATTTTTTCTTCGCCGATTTCTCCCCATTTGTGCTTTTTTTGGTGGTATTTTTGTCTTTTGCATGTTCCTTCTTTGCCTGTTTCTGTGTGCATCTTGCATATGCATTTTTTTTTTTGCATGTTTTAAGTGCGACAAGACGACCTCGCACCCGCGGTGGTTCACGTCGTGGTGGGGGTGTCCGGGTGCGAGGAGGGAGGGCTGCTGGGCCTTCACCAGCGGCATCACCATCGCCTCCATTATCACCACATTCTCCAGTACCACGACCTTCGTCACCACGGGTGATAATACTGGAGAATGTGGTTGTAGTACCGGCGCGGGCGCATGCCAATCGTGGTGGCCCTAGCCGGCGTGGAGGGCGCGGACGCCAAGCCGGCCGCGCCGGATACGGCAGCGCGCGGCCTGGACCCCACAACATTGAAGAGTTAGATTTTATGCTTTTTTAACGCTTTTGTTTATTTTTTCGAAAATTATTTTGTTTAGTTACAATTGAATCATTTTTATTTTAGACTTGTGGTACGGCATGTGGACGAGATGCCGCGAGCTCAGGGTCTGGAGACCCCGCTTCATGCGAAGCGGAGGCGCATGTGGGGACCGTAAGTAGTTCTACTTGTTTAAGTTGTAGATATTATTCTGGTTTTAATACTACATGTTTTAACTTTTGTTTTAAAATATCCATCTAGTTCAGACCGGGCTGCGGCACCTCCCACACCACCTGTGGGCCTGGGCCCTCTGGCGTCCACCTCCCACGCGGCAATGTAAGTCGCCAACGGTCTTTTCTAATCATTTAATTGCTAAAGATATAGGTACTACAACATTGCTTTTGTTTCAGGGACGTGGAGACTGCACCGCCGTGCCCGTCACTACCGTGCCCGTCACCGCCGTGCCCGTCACCGCCGTGCCCGTCACCAGCAGCATACGCGGTGCCTTCGCCAGCCGCGTAAGTCGCTTACGGACTTTTCTATTCATCAAATTTAATTAATCTTTTCTATTCATGACATTCACAGGTACTTCAACACTTCTTTTGTTCCAGATACTTGGAATGCGGCAGCAACTCGCCACTCGCCTCGCCGTCCACCTCGTCCAGCATGCGGCCTCCACCTCCTCGCCGTCTCCCTCGTCAGAGTCTAAGAGATGACGAGGTGGCCCGCCTTCTTAATGTCGGTAAGTACCTGATGATTATAGTCTGGTTTGGGGCTATGGCCAAACTTCTGGTTTTTTTCTTCTGGAATTGAAACCAATGTATCATTTGCTATAGGTAGCGACGCAGACTCTGCGGCGGTATTGCCTATGGTGCCCAGGGTGTTAAGGGCCATGATGACACCCTGGGTTGAGGTGGACGACGAAGAGGGTGGCGCCGCGCCTGCTGGTGAAGACGCCGCGCTTGATGCAGACCCTGGCACGGACCAGCCAAGGAGTCTGTTCGATTTTGAGTGGAGAGAGTTTCCGAGCCCCCCGATTCCACCTGAATCGAGGAGGGAAACGTTTTCCCAGATTAATGTAGGTCCGGCAATTCCAAATGTTGACCCTTATGACATTTTCGTTGCCATATGGGATCGGCAATTCATGGAGTACATTGCCTCGGAGACCAATAGGTATGCTCAGCAGGTGGCATCCCAGCTATTGGATGACCACAACCTCCATCCCAAAAGCCGCATCGCGCGGTGGAGTGACACCACCGCCGATGAGTTGTATATATATTTCGGCATAGTTCTGGCGATGGGGGTTGTGGTCAAGTCCCGGGCAGAAGAATACTGGGGTGCCAACCCTGACATATACACATCAAAAGTGTCTAGGGATCAACATCCCTAACATTGATTAGGGATGTTGATCCCTAGACACTTTTGATGTGTGTATTTTACACTCCAGGTTTTAGCGCACACATGAGCATCAACAGGTTCGTGTTACTCAACAAATGTTTACATTTCGTGAACAATGATGCCATGCGTGAGCTAAACCTGGAAGGCTCCGAGGCACGCCTATTTAAAATACGACCAGTGTTGTCACACCTGAATGCGAAATTCCAATCTTTGTATATTCCTTCCCAGAACATTGCACTAGACGAGTTGATGTGGAAAGGCTGGCTGGACATCAGCCAGCTTATCCCCAATAAAGCTGCTACCAAAGGCATCAAGACCTATGAGATTTGTGAATCTCGGACCGGCTATTTGTGGCGGTTCGAGGTTCACGCTCATGGGAAGTCGGATCCCAGACCGCTGGAGCCGGAAAATCCACTGGAGAGGGTTGTACCGTCTATTGTTTTAAAACTGGTCCAAGGTCTGGAGTACAAAGGGTACACACTGTGGATGGACAACTTTTACAATTCGCCAGTTCTCGCTCGGCGGCTAAAATCCTTGGGGTTAGACTGTGTAGGAACCCTCCGGACGGATCGCCAGTTTCTTCCGGAGGCCCTACACCGTCTAACCAGGCGACGCATGCGCCAGGGTGAAGTATCTGGTCTTACCTCGGGGGACGTCGATGTCATGGTATGGAGAGATGCTAACCGAGTGGCTACCATCTCTACGTACCATGGCAACGGTGTCCAAAAAGCCCGAGGATCCATCAAACCCATCTTGATACATGATTATAATATCATGATGGGTGAGGTGGATAAAAAAGACCAGATACTGTCCATGTATCCGACCGAGCGGAAACGAACAAAGGTCTGGTACAAAAAGCTGTTCAGACGTTTACTCAACGTGTCTGTTTTAAATTCCCTCATCATTCATCGCAATAATTCATCTTCTCCGCTTACTCATCGAAAATTCCGTATTAGTCTAATAAATCTCTTCTTTCCAAACACTCTTCCCCTACTGTAATTTCGCGTCCAATCCCACAGAACATGAGTCACGATGTGACACACCGCCTGGCCCTACTCCCGATGGGTAGCAAACAGCGCACTAACGGGTATTTGAGCCAAAAAACCGGTCAAAAGTGGTTTTTCTAAAATTCATAAAATAACACAAACAATGCATGTTTAAGTAAGAACAATAACCGGTTCACCGCTTCCCCGCCCCCAAACCCGCGTGCATTACTGCGTCTGGCCACATAATCAGTCGGAACCTAGCCTTTGTGTGTAACGCGTGTCTTTGTTCTCGGCGCTTTCGATTATTTTACATCTTTCTCTGTGTTGATATGTCTTCGTATGGTGAATTACCAGAAAAAATCGTATTGAATATGGATGTTGAAGGTATGTACTTTGTATAAAAATATGTTACAGTTAATTTCTCGTCAAAGTTCCGCATTTAGACATATGTTGAAAATTTCCTTCTTAAAAACGTGATATTTTTAACAAAAGTTTAAAACAATAGTGTTTTTGTGTATGTGTCGGGCTTTGTCGCCTTACATTTTAAATGTGGTAATAAAGTTTGAACCTTTGCCTATCTGAATCAAAAATAAAATCTCCCCCCGACCCACCCCAACTTTTTTTTAAATTCTTTTAGTTAAGTGCATAATTTAAAAAAAAATTATTTTTTTCTTTTTTTTTATAGGTTCTCCGGAATACTATTGAAGATATTGATGATGATGAAGAGGATTCGAATGTTAACAGCGAATCGGAGGGCACTGATGCCGAATAAAATAAAATTAAAAAAAAATTACTTTTTAAAATTTCATTTTGTTTATTTTTCTTGTTTTTTATGTATTTTTATTAATAAATTCTAAATATTGATGAGATATTGTTTTTTATTATATTTTGAGATAGTATAGGCTCCTAAATAATTTTGACCGGTTTTTTGGCTCAAATACCCGTTAGTGCAGCGGGTCAGGCGGGCATGTGTCATTTGTAGAAAGCTAGTGACCATGTTCTGTGTGGGTTGCGACAAATCTGTTTGCTTAGACCCCTGTTTCCTTGCCCTTCATACTAAATAATTTATGTAAAGTATATTTTATAAATATATATTTCTTTGTATGTATCTATATATTTGTATATATTTTTTGTACCACGCCTTTGTTCATTGACTGCGAATTGTGAAGTTGTTCATCCACTTTGTTATGTTTTGTGCTCTAGACCTTGCCACGTTCATTTTTTTTTGTATATTTTGTTTTCCATCTAGAGACAAGTCAAAGTCAAAGTATTTATTAATGCGATTTTTGGTGTTACAACAGGTCTTACAGAATTATACTTTGTTGCAGAGACTGTTGACAGAGAGAGTTAATATTATCTATATCTATACTAATATCTATACTAATATTATAAAGAGGTAACATTTGTTTGTAAGTTTGTATGTTTGTAAGTTTGTATGTAGGGGGTAATCTCCGGATCTACTGAACCGATTTTGAAAATTCTTTCGGAAATTGGAAGCTACGTTATCACTGAGTGCTATAGGCTATATTTTATTTTGGAAAAAATAGGGGTCCGTAAGATATTTGGTTTTTCGGACCCAAGGTGTAAAAAATCATCCAATTTGTAGGGGTAATCATCATATTTGTAGGGGTAGGGGTAGGGTACGGTAGGGTAGGGGTAGGTATTGGTAGGGGTAGTGTAGGGTTTGGGTAGGGTATCGGTAGTGTAGAGGTGGGGGGATACCACGCGAACGAAGTCCCTAAAAACAGCCCTTTTAATATGAAGTCGGGAAGTCGGTCTCAAGGGTAGGGGTAGGCTTAGGGGTAGGAGTATGGGTTGGGGTAGGGTACGGTAGAGGTAGGGGTAGGGTAGGGTTAGGGTAGAGGTAGGGAAGGGTAGGGGTAGGGTAGGGTAAGGCAGGGTTAGGGTAGGGGTAGGGTAAGGCAGGGTTAGGGTAGGGGTATTGGTAGTGTAGGATACCACGCGAACGAAGTCGCGGCGGGTCAGCTAGTTGAAAATAAAGATACTTCTACTAATACAAATAGTATGAAGAAAGCTGCTTGGCAAGAAGTCTTGTCCTGGTAAGTTGATGAAATATGCTCATTATTTATGTATTACAACATTTTGTCATAATATTTATCAAATACCGGTACCTAACTTTTACAGTTTCAACAGCCTTAGAGCCTGTTTCACAATCTTCGAATAAGTTCCGATTAAATTATTTGGCAGATTATTTCATACAAATTCTGTTCCGTTTTTGAAAGTATCCGGTGAATAGCGTTTAATCAAAGGTCGTGAAACAGGCCCTTAGTAATAAAAAAAGGATCTAACACAAATAATGACTCAATGGAGAAATACTAAAGGCAAGGTTAAAAGTAGGGCATCTGAATAAAGACGTGCAAGATTGTTGACCGGAGGAGGACCGCCACCACCAAGCCAACAGCAGAAGATCTCGCTATCATACAAGCATTGCCCAATGAGTTCAAAGTGGATAGCAATTATTTTGATAGTGACAGTCTGTACATCCTGATTTAGGCGCCAAAATAAAAAATGGCAGTTTGTATCAAATTGACCTAAGTCTACTATTTCACATACAAATAAGGTTCTAAATGTTCGGGATTTTTAGTCACAATGGCAGTGTAGATCAAACATGCCAATGTCCATTCGAACCAATCACAGACAGCGCTGCGCTGTGTCATGGCCGCCATTGTTGTCTTACTCTCGTGGTGTTTGTATCGTGCGCTTGGGTTTTTATCGAATAATGGAAAATAAAATAAGTGTTGTGAGTCCAGAATTAGCTAAAAAGAAGCCAAAGTTAAAGGGGAATGGAAAACAGAAAAAAAAGCAGCAGGTTTTGTAAGTCTACTGTCATAAATTCACTTTGTTTTGAGTAGGGTTATATCAAATGAGTTAAAAGATAACCCAGAAAAACCAGTCACTAGCTCAAGATTTTAGCAACTCGCCTTTGAAATAAACCAAGTCTTTAAAAAAGAAAGCTCAGCAGTATATTTTACTTAGTTATGAGTTTTTATATTTCTATTAATTTGGTGTAAAGTACTGGGTGGTGTCAATAGACTATACCTATAGATATAGACTTTGGACTCATCATCATCATCATCATCAGCCTATAAATGTTCCCACTGTTGGGACACAGGCCTCCTCTCTGAGAGAGGGAGTGGGCCATAATCCACCACGCGGGCCCAGTGCGAGTTGGTGGATGTCACATGTCTTCGAATTTTTGGTTCTAGGACATGCCGGATTCCTCACGATGTTTTCCTTCGCCGTTTTGAGAGCAGTGGTGATGAAACAAATTACACAAAGTAATGCGCCTGGCTGGATTCGAACCCACGACCTACAACTCGTAAGTCGGGTCCGATACCACTGGGCCACCACTGCTCCACTTGGAACTTGGGACTCGCTCTATCTTAATTAAATATTTAATTTTGTTTTTACTAGATTTTATCAAATTCAATATTTAGTAAATAATTTGATTGTTAAGTAAGTACCTACATACCGAAAACATTAAAAAGACCTCTGTTAGAAGTATTAAGATCAGGGAATACATCAAAAGAAAACAAAGATAAATCGTGGCTGAAAAGAAGGAGACCTGGGGGCTTACCACAATCTTTTACAAATCATTCTTATTACAAGAACGTTTTGTTTCAAGTTTATAATAACATTATTCATATTCGTGCATGAACTTCATATTTCAATGTTGTTTTATTCCTGCTAAAGTGCTGGGAAAGAACGAACTATTTGTAAGATTTGTCTATTGCCTGCTGTAATAGAAAAGAAACAACGCTATATGAACTGTATAGCGCTATCCCTTTCACACATAGGTCCGATTCCCTACTATGAAGTATAGTCTTGAAGCAAATTATTATTATTTTTATATTTTAAAAGATTACTTTGTATTAGAATCTAATTGGCCTTTAAATTAACCCAAATATTAGAAGCAAAATCTTTTAATATTTGGGTTTAACTTTAAAAACAGAAAAAATAATTAAAAAAGAAGCTGCGGCTAAGTTGTGACATAATAAGAATCGGAACAAATTCTGTTCTTGTCAGCTGTCTAGCGCGTGCCAAATTTGAAAGTCGATGTGTTTATGGGAAATATTGATATTAATATTAATACAATTTAGATAATATATTCGCTATATTATATAACGCTAAAAATAAACAAAATGGAATCAAGATAAGGTTAAACACGGTAACTCAGTGAATTAGTTTAAAACAAGGAAATATTTATCTGTTTTGATGAAAAACGAAACAGCATGTTTTTAGGTCCAGTTATTACTGTTTTGCAGCCGAAGAGTTAATCGGGTTGCCTGGCGCCAGCTGGAAATACTCTGGGATTTTTTAAATTCCAACAAATCATTAGCTACTGCCCACAATCGCTCTCTGCAAGCGAAAGAGTACTCGCGGAGGAAATGGCAAGAGGTTGCAGAAATTTTGAACGCGCAAGGTGACGGTGCTCATAAAAATTGGACAGGCTGGTCCTAAGTAACTACCTAACTTTTGATTTTTTTCAATTTAAATTGTTTAATATTTATATTTATATGAATATCAATATTAAATTAAACAATATTTTTTCAGTACTGGGTAGATTATAAGGTCAAAATTAAAAAGCGGGTTGCTTTACTGCGAGCTTCTCGTGTGCAGACTGGGGGTGAGCCTTCCACTGAGAAGCCCTTAACAGATATGGTAGAGAAATTTCTTCAAATACTCGGAGAAGA
Organism: Hoplodrina blanda; assembly: GCA_949316365.1. NCBI lineage: Eukaryota > Metazoa > Arthropoda > Insecta > Lepidoptera > Noctuidae > Hoplodrina > Hoplodrina blanda. The sequence goes on from OX438564.1 coordinate 12,355,850, forward strand.
TATTGGCCAGGGTTTACCAGGTGTTCAGGTGGAACTAGTAAGAAAACATAAGTATAGTTAAGCATAATTTATTGTTGTTTATAATATTAAGCACATAACTCTTATGTTTATTGTTTGTAGCCCCCAGAGATTGGCGCTGCTTCAACGAATGTAGATGTACATGGTTCCTCTGCATCAGAATCCATTCTTCAAAACGTCCATTCTCTTATAGATCCCAGATTCCTTTATCTTACCCCAAATACACCTACAGAGGTCATCTTAGAGCCACTGCCTCAAAACTCACCTCTAGAACCCCTAGTCTCAGATCCACCGGCTCACTCCCCCCGTAGAACTCATACCCCGCGTCATGCCACTACATCTGCAGTCCGCTCCCCGCGACACCAGCGTAGAAGGCGCGAGCCACTAATGTCACAGGAGGCTGCAAGACGTGCGCTCGGCCGTTCCTCACAAATGCACGCTGAGGGTACAGTGAGAATTGCCGAAGCGGTGTAGCAGATGGTGCAAACCACAGCAGCCCTAGTAAATGCAGCAACAAGAATCGAAAGGTACAAAACTATTAAATATGTTCAATGTCTTTAAATCCTCGATAAAGTGCCAGTATTCAGTTATGAATTAATAATAATAGAAAATCAAAATGGTTTTATTCTTTTATTAGGTCTATTTAGCCAGTAAAAATATATTAAAATAACAATTAAGTTTTATTATACAACACAAAAAATAGCAGTAAAAAAAAGCTAAAAATTAAACAAATAAAACTTTTTCTTTTCGTATCTAGAACGTATACATCAATAACAAAATAAATTATTTGAGCCCAGTAGGTTGCCATGTCAAAGTCAAATCATTTATTTCAATTAGGCCAATATAAGGCACTTTTGAACGTCATATACAAGAAAAGAAATAGAACTGAATCTAGTTGACCCTTTCGAAAAGTAGTTTTGTATGAAGAAGAATGGGTAAGAAAATCTTGCTGGTTGTCAAAAGTCACATTGTGGTAGGAAATGAATGAACTTTTAGGGGTGACGTCACCAAAACTGCTAAGAAAATAACATTACTTTAACCCATATATTATGCCCATTGATTCGAAAACGAAACAACAGGTAGTACTTTCCTAAAAGCATAATAAATCGTTTTTTAGTGCAGTAAAATGTAAAAAAACGCCATCTATTGCAGGACTATGGAAGTAGGTTCTATTTGTAACAAAGCTTTTTGAGCAGCGTTGACATTTGAATCAAATACTAAGCAATGTAATTTGTGTCGTGTTTACGTCCGTCGCGCTAAAAATCATGTCGTCAGCCAGAAAAAAGTAAGTAACTGTTTAATTTAGTAAAGCTTTGTACTTATCACAGGTTTATAGTAAATTTGGATAGATTATTAACCTTTCTATACTCGCGCATTGGTCTGTGAGACCGACAAAACCCATTTTCGTAATTATTTTTATGCACGAAAATCCTAAGAAGTCGAGTCTCTTGCTAGCTGCCGGATTTGTTGCTAACTTCATTTTAGTGCTCGCCGCGCGTTCGTGCGGAACGCACATGTCGTAGCATTTGGCGCTAATCGGTCCGTGAGACCGACGCGAGTATAGGTGCAACTTGCACCTATACTCCCATGATTGTTATGGTGAGGGTCAAAACTAGGCCAAACATAAATAAATATGTTCTTTGATATGTTGTTTATTACTATTTAGAAGTTTATTTTGTTTTTAAAAAGAAGTACAGATTTTTGGCTTTGTTTTCCTAGTACTTAGAAAAAAATCTCAGATTCGAAGACTGATTTGTGATAGACTGAAATTCAATAAAATAAATAACAAATTAAGTATTATTCATACTATTTTGTTTCATTATACCCTAAACTTTAAAATATTAATAATGTTTTTTTGATTTCATAGTAAAAAAATATGTTGTAGGGGTGCAAACTATCGGTCTGTGACACCGTGCGCGAGTATGTGTTACAAAAATTGGCGCGAGTATAGGAAGGTTAACTAATTCGTGTATTTAGAATGATAAAATATGAATTTATAAATACCTATAACAATGATTTAGCTTCGGATGATGAGGTGACAGCAGCTGACATATACATCAACCCTCCAGGTCATAGAATTGTGTCAGATTCTGACTCTGGGGACGAAACGAATGTAACATTTGAAAACTTTTCACGTTGTCAACTTTTGGCACCTGCTGAACTGACGCTGAGGGGAATAAATATAAGTGATGGTGGCTAGTCTGACGAAGAAGTTTCACTCCCAAGCACGTCAAGCCAGTCACAATCTCTAGCAACCCGTAAGCTGAGCCGACCATCGCGATCAACAGATAAACCACCGCTTCTACCTCCGCCGCCACCTCCACTTCCAAAGACAGCCCGAAAATGGGTGAAGAAAGACTTACCCCAACATAATGATGAATGGATCGCACCATTCCCAAGGTCAGTCATTACATTGTCCGATGCATCAGAACCAGTCGATTTTTAGCCACGAAGTTATCATGCACATTGTCCGTCATTCTGTAATGTATGCAGTACAAAAAGGAAACCCAGGGTTTACCCTGTCTGATAGTGATGTTTATTGTTTCATTGGCATTTTGATATTGACTGGGTATTCTCCACTGCCGCGGCGTCAGATGTATTGGGAAACTAACGAAGACACACATAATATCTTGGTGGCGAAATCCATGCGGAGAAACCGATTCGAAGAAATTCTTCGATATTTCCATGTGGCCGATAATACCAACCTTTGCCCTAATGATAAAATGGCTAAAGTCCGCCCTCTTTTTGATTTACTGAATAAGAAGTTCCTGCAATATGCTGTAATTGAAAAGGACATCAGCATAGACGAATCTATGATACCTTACTATGGTAGACACGGTTGTAAGCAGCATATCAGGGGAAAGCCTATTAGATTTGGCTTCAAGACGTGGATTGCAGCCTTGCGCTTGGGATATTGCTTATACGCCGACCCATATCAAGGCCGCTATGAAACATATAGTAGTGGCTTAGGCCAATATGTTGTGCAAAAACTGATGACTGAGATTCGGAATATCTACGAAGAAACAAGATTTTCAATTTTCATCGACAACTTTTTCACAGGATTACCGTTGATGACAGCAATGAAAGAAAAAAATATATTAGTGACTGGTACAGTTCGTAGTAATCGTACTGAGAAGTGTCCTTTGAAAGATGAGAAGTCATGCAAGAAGGAACAGCGAGGTTACCATGATAGTCGGCTCGATCTAAACAGCGGCATTTGTGCGGTACGCTGGAATGATAACAGTGTAGTAACTCTGTTATCAAGTGAATACGGCGTAGAGCCTATACGAACTAAACGGTAGCAAAAGACGCTAAAACGGCTCTCCTGTCATTTCTGCTGTTTTTTGACGCTGATATTTGGAACGAGCTTGTTGATTCAACAAATACATATTTATATTGATATCATAAAAAGCAAATACCAAAGAGACAGAGATGCGTCTCATACCGACGTGATAGAAATCAAGGCACTTATAGGTATTTTATTGGTGATTGGAACTTGCCGTGCGGGGCGAAGAAATCTGAAGGACTTCTGGGATAACTCAAAAGGTACTGGCATTGAAGTGGTATATACAACTATGTCAGAGAGCCGATTCCGATTCCTACTGCGCGCCCTCCGCTTTGATGATGTAAGAGATAGGCAAGCTCGTCAACAAAACGACCGACTAGCTGCTATAGGTCAAATTACGAGTATTATGTTACATAACTGTAAGAAATATTATACTCCAAGCGAAAATCTTACTATTGACGAACAATTAGTAGCGTTCAAGGGACATTGCGCGTTTGTGATATACATGCCAAACAAGCCAGCCAAAGGATGACGGGCGGAATGTACCCACCGACCAATAACGACCAGACGTATGTCGTTAGAAAGCTCTTTTCATGACTATCATTTGTTATTATGGGGTCTAGTCTCAATTCGTTGTGGGGAAAATGTTATAGTTACTTAAATGATATCTATTAAAATAAAAGTTGTTAGTTCCAGATATTAAAAAAGTGTTTAAAAGTTAAAAATCCCTGCGTAAACTATTAATGCCAGGTGTAACTGCCGAAATGCTTTGGCTTCGTTCACACGGCATTGTCCTGCACGTTTTTTTACAGTATACGTCTTAACGTATAAATAGTGACCATACAACGTACATAGATCCATTCACACGACGATTGTACTGCAAAAAAACGTGTACCGCTCATGCGTTTAAACGCATACTCAACGGACTTGTCAAGCAAATCGAATGAACTTTGACGTATTCGGTTCGCAGTGGCATATGGTATAGCTTTGTCTCCTTCACACGACACGATGTCATACGTTTTTTATCGAATAGCAATTTTCGAATAATTTTTGAAATGATCGAAAGATCGATTTTTCAAGTGATCGTACGCACAGATTCTTGATTAATAGGATGTACCCAAAACCTTCTGTTTTGTCGGCGGCGAGACCGTTGGCGCCTTCGATACCAATATAAAAGTACAACCAAGCGTGGATCCATCAGTGACGTCTACTCACTGTGACAAATGTGTGGAAACTGCGGCTATTCGTTTTTACACGAATGAAAATTTACCATATGAACACCCGGTTGACTATACGTTAATAAAACGATTACAAAAAAACGTGCAGGACAATGCCGTGTGAACGAAGCCTTATTGCGTACGCGTCGCCCGCCGGCCCGCCCGTCGCGCCCGCGATCGCCGCCTTTGTTTGTACCGAACGGCGTATTTCACGCACCCGATGCCAACCGATGACGGCCGAACGTACACGAACGTAGTGAGATGCGATGTGGTTCTTTCGCTCGCACACCCAGCCGCCAGTCGTCAGCTTACGTTCGTTTAGCGAGGACTACGACATTGTGTTTTTACTGAATCCCTACAAAAACTTGACCTTTGCATTCCTACCGAACTTGTTATCTACTAACTGTGTGATCTGTGCTTGTTTATTGGAATGTGTACTGCTATCTGTTTGACCTGGGCTTGTTTACCGGATTGTGTGAACTTGATGCGATGGAAGAACATCAAAATAACTGTGTTATGTGTCGAAGGGACCTGCATAATCGAAGATATCAGCGACACCTATTAACTGACAATCTTGCGCGCGATCGACCTGGTTTTGCAGCTTATGTGCATCAAAATGCAGAATTGGAGGTTTGTTTTAAGCTATATTGTTTTTACAGTTAAGACCACTTCAAGCTTTTCACTTAGACCTTTGAACCGGCCTTGTGTCGTATGACGCGTTATACTAACTAAAGCTCAGCTTATACTGGTAGTGTTCAACTTGGCGTGCACTTGACTCTGCATTATAATATATAACTCTTATCTTATTTCTAATGGCAATCGGTCGCTTTTATACGCAACCATTTCTGCCAGTATCAGTATCAGTTGTATGTATTGAATGTATTTAGTTGACATAAATCGAGTGCCATCGTCCCCGTTAACATGTTCAGTGCCGCTGACGACCGGAGTCGTCAGGTGGGTGGGTAACAGACCCAAGTCTTAAATCTTTTTATGAGATTTGTAGTGGAATAGGCCATCAGTTGATCTCATTTCAAAAACTTGGATTGGATTGATCGATTATAATTGATTTATTTATGTCTTTTCAGGTTGCATTCAATAATACACGTTACCTCTGTCATCGATGCTGGCAAAGAACCGAGAATGCAATTCGATTACCGGTTCGAGAAAATGTTGCAGATCAAGAAATAGTTAACGTTGAACGTGAAGGAAATGTGACGGTTCTACAAGTTCCAGCTTACATGAGAGCACCGAATACGGCCAGACACTGCGTTTTTAATAATTGCCAGAATAATCCAAGTCGCCGCGTACCAGACGCAGTAAAAGAGTATTTACTAATAGAATACAAACTGTATTTACCACCACATGTTCGTGTTTGCCTAGAGCATCTGCAAGGTAATGCCTGGAATGAATTAATAGATTTTTGTAACGTGACACATGACTTTGACAGTGACCACTTCACTGATATTTGTACAATATTAACAAGAGCCTCAAGAAACAAGTTTTTGGACTTTGAAAGGCTAGGTGCCATAAACGAGGACGACATGCATTTTTGGACCGGCTTCAACAATAATCAGTTTCAATTAATACTCGAAGAAACTCCAAGTTTGATCGAAAGATGTCGTGAACCACGACAAGCACTCGGCATTTATTTAACAAAACTGCGTACCGGAGATTCAAATGATAGACTAGCTAGTCAGTTTCGAATGTCCCGAAGAAGTATAGGAAGGAAACTAAAAATAGTGAGAGCATGCTTAACAGCAGATTTTGTTGATCGTCACTTAGGTTTTGATCATATAACCAGAGAAAATATTTTGGAAAGGAACCAGACAATATCTAAAGGTATATTTGGCAATGAAGCGAACACGAAGGCGATTATTATTTGTGACGGGACATATCTCTACATTCAAAAAAGTTCCAATTTTTTGTTCCAACGGTTATCATATAGCCTACATAAGTTCCAAAACCTATTAAAACCGTTTTTGTTGGTATCGACTGATAGATATATTAAGGCCTTTCGCTGCTACCAAGTCAGATGCATCTATTATGTCCGAATTGAGCGACGAAAATAATGCGCTTCACTGGTTACTTGTAGAGAACGATGTGTTTATTTTCGACAGAGGTTTTCGAGATGCTGTTGATGATGTGGTATCATGTGGGTATGAAGTACATTTACCGCCCACGAAAGACAGAAATGAAACGCAATTAAGCATTGATCAAGCTAACAAATCAAGATTGGTTACCATATGTCGATGGGTAATTGAAGTCATAAACGGGAGGTTCAAACGAGATTTTAAGTTGCTACGCCAAGATTATTTTAATTCTACGCTACCTAACGCATTCACAGATTTCAAAATAGCAGGTGCTCTATTAAATGCCTTTCGTGATCCCGTTACTGACAACGTTAACGCAGAGTTCATATTGAACAAAATACATCAAAATATTAATCAACCCAACCATTTATTCAATTATGTGAATGAAAATAACCTTAATAGGCAAAGGGTTGCGTTCATGAGAATAGATGCAAATGAGCTTGAATTGCAAGACTTTCCGCGAATCACAGAACATGACATTAAAATGTTTGCATTGGGCTCCTACCAAGTGAAACTTGCAAAATCTTATTGCGGTGAACATATACAAAACGGCCTGTATATGATAGAAGTATTTAGGGAGGATGCACGCGGTGACATGCAGTTATACAATATGCCTCAAAATAGTTGGCTATTAAGGTAAGATTCAGACCAACCGGCTCGCATCGGGCCGGGCCGGGCGGCATTTTACAATGCGGTAAAGAACATTGAAATGTATCAACAGTAATTATAGTTCATATTTGCATGCAACTTTACCTCCGTCGATCGCGTCCGTCGGAGCCGTACGGATGCGTACGGCTGCCGCGGCATGCGTACGGATGCGTACGGCTGCCGCGGCATGCGTACGGATCCGTTCGGCTGCCGCGGCATGCGTACGGCTGCCGCGGCATGCGTACGGATGCGTACGGCTGCCGCGGCATGCGTACGGATCCGTTCGGCTGCCGCGGCATGCGTACGGCTCCGTACGGCTCCGATCGGCTCCGTACGGCTCCGTACGGCTCCGACCGGCTCCGTACGGCGCCGTGAGCAGCACTTCTGGGGCTTGGAGTGCGTACGGACGCGATCGGCTGCCGCGGCATGCGTACGGATCCGTTCGGCTGCCGCGGCATGCGTACGGATGCGTACGGCTGCCGCGGCATGCGTACGGATCCGTTCGCATGCGTACGGATCCGTTCCGATGCGGTCCGATCCGAGCCGGTTGGTCTGAATCTTACCTAAGGGGACGCATTCAGTCCAGACATGTTAGATCGAGAACATAATCTGTTATATTTTAATACACAGGGATCAAATCGGCATTAATGCAATATGACAGTATTACTGCACTTGTTTGACTGGGCGAAGAACGGTAGGCAGCTGTGCACATATAACGTCAATAATATGGTACATTGGTTACGCAAGGCATGAATTGTTCAATCCTCCAGCAGCATTTTTAAAAGATGTAATCGTAGACAACATAGATTACTAGTTTTTAAATAATAATAATTGTGTTTGTAAATCAGTAATAAACGATTTTAACTCTATGTTTTTGTTATTTTAAGTTTCTTTTTCACGATTTGACTAACCTCATACTTAACATTATAACGCTGAAAGTACATGGAATCCACACAAAAACTGTTTTTTTAGATATCTAGAATTAACAACTTTTATTTTAATAGATATCATTTAAGTAACTATAACATTTTCCCCACAACGAATTGAGACTAGCCCCCATAATAACAAATGATAGTCATTAAAAGAGCTTTCTAACGACATACGTCTGGTCGTTATTGGTCGGTGGGTACGCGTCCCATACATTTTTGCCCGTCATCCTTTGGCATAAAAATCGTTATGGTGGTGGATCTCAAATACCCATATGCCTATAATTTTGAAATCTACGTGGGGGCGCAAGCAGAAGGACCCTTTCGGGAATCGAATAAAGTGTCTGACATCGTAAACCGAATTTTGAGTCCATTACTCGGCCTAGGATGTAATGTAACTATGGACAACTGGTTTACTAGTGTGCCTACATGCAAAGAACTATTGGCTCACAAGATTACAACCGTAGGAATACTAAAAAAAAATAAACCAGAGATACTTGAACTGTTCAAAACTACACAAAACAGAGAAATAAACGGATCCATTTTCGGATTTCAGCCTGATTGCACACTAGTCAGCTATGTGCCAAAACGAAATAAGGTAGTATTGTTATTGTCTACCCTCTACAATGATGATACAATTGATGCCGCGACTGGCGATGCTAGAAAACCTGAAATCATCACATTTTATAATGACACCAAATACGGCGTCGACATTTTTGATAAAATGTGTAGACAATACAATGTTTCTCGTAACAGTCGCCGATGGCCTCTCACGCTGTTTTATAATTTTATAAACATGGCGGGCATAAATGGCCTGGTGATATATCAGATGAATAACCCTCAAATGAAAGTGATCCGTCATCAATACCTCCTAGAAGTCGGATTTGATCTTGCAAGACCTTCTATTAAGCGTCGTATATCCCAACAAAATATACCCAGAGGTATTAAACTGAAAGGCAGACTACTTCTAGGATTGGCAGAACAACCCCTGCAACAAAATATGCCTATTCGGGGAGGAGTTGGTCGGTGTGCTTTTTGCAGTAGGGCTCGCGACCGTAGCACGCGCAAGCAATGCAGCAAATGTATGAGGCGTATTTGTAGCGAACATCAGGCAGTCGTGAGTCCGGAATGTATGCCAATAGACTGATTTATTACCCGTTACTTTGATAATAGATTCAATTAGATTAAAATAAACTCCTTTTGTGAAAAATATTACGTTCCTAAATGAAAATAAGACTAAGAGAACTCAACCCTTCCAAATGTTTGTTGATTTTTAAGAAGTTTATGTTTAAGTTTCAAATTATAATAAAGAATCTAAATTTTGTTGATTTTATGATAAAAATAAATATGTTTAGTAATTATAAGCTGTGTTTTATTATTTTTTTTGCCTTATTCAGAGATATAATGGACCCATAAGTGGCCTACACCTGTAGCCCGCGCGTTCGCTTAAGGAGTATTTATGGGCGCGTGCACTCTAGTGTTAAGAGCTTGTGGTTGGCCCCCTGACTAGATAAATTTAAGCGACCAACTCATACATGAAAAGATAAATTTGGTCAAAACTTTGATACAAAACGCAAAACCGGATTCTCAGGCTTTTTGGGGTGTATCAAAGCCTTAGAACATTTATATTTAAGTTTGATGAAAACACATTTTGGTAATATTAGTGCACAGGGTGGGGCTAACAATAACCCAACTGCCAGACAATTTATATCTGCTTATAAAAAAATATTAATCCATGTCCAATTAAAAGACAATAACAAAGGCAACTGTGTTGCTTTAGAAGAAATATCAATACTTAACTGTTCGTCAGCTGTTGAAAGGATAAACAGAAGTAGTATAGCTCAAGATATGTTGCAATACGAACAAATTGAGGACGATTCAGAAATTGAAAACTAGGAGGGCACTTTTCTGATTTTAGTAATCAAGCAATAGGCCATATTGCTGGTTACATTGCCCGATTATTGATGAAAAAAATAAACTGTGATGTATGTGTTGACGCACTAGTGACGCATCATTTTCAACCCTTCCACAAATTCATAATTGCAAAAGATCAAGGTGGCTTGTTGTATCCTTCGCCAGATGTCGTTAAAATATGTCAAACAACGGAAACATTTTTAAAAAAACGTTGACATAAGAGTTTTTGAAAAGAAGTGGCAATAACACAAATAATGCGAAAGTTTGTAGGAACTCTTTTATTTAACGATATTGCCTCGCATCAAATTGGCGAATTTCCTGCGTCCAATCACGTTACCGATTTGATGAAGGCAATAGTTGAAAAATATATAATTGTTCGCATACACCATTTATTAAAATAAAAAATAAGACTCCAAACGCCAGTTTCTTAACAAATATGTTTTATTTCAAGGGCAATAAATAAAATTTTGGTTTAAAATGAACAGCTGTTTGTGTATCAAATAAATAAATATACTCCCAATAGGGCGTGTACATAAAACTGCGATGCGACGACGCAGTGCAAAAACATGCGAGCTCGCACGTCGCGTCGCAAGAAATTGTGAATTTATTCGCATCACTTGTTGACAACACTTCAGTCATAAAACGTATGTAAAAGTTTATTTCCAAATGAGGAAAAAGAAAACATTGAAAAAACTAAACTTGGTAAGTAGACAAATACATTTTTATTACAACTTCTTTTTACTAACAAACAAATCAAACATTCTATACATATATAATACATTTTATCTTTGCAATGTGATCCTTTTGTATCTGTTCTATTGACTTATTACTTCGGTTAGAAAGCGAGCAGTTAGACTCTAACCGGTGTTTTCTTATACATTACATTGGCGACGAGGAAAATATTTTCAGTGATTTTTTAAGTAAAGTTTATTAAAAGGAAAGCTAGAACCGTTCGAAATTAATTCTAAGCAGTGAGTGGCCTGCATTTATTCGGCGTGTGGAGCAATATATTGTGCTCAATGAAATTAAAGATGTACTGCTTTCTCAAAACTTGACAAGCTTTAACCGAATAACAAATAACTAGCTGGTTTTCTGAAGTTGGTGATTATTTACATAACCAAGATCTTGGCTACGTAATGAAGATACCACGAGAGTATTCAACACGGAAGAAAGTGCCTTCTTTCTAAATCTAAACCCTGGTCATGTCTTGTTGAAAAAACGCGACAAAAATTTATACAGCGTCTCAGGGAACGAAAAAGAAATCTTAATCTTACTGTGCTCATTACTGCAAATGCAGCAGGACAATTAGCACCGCCGATGATCGTTTTTGCATACGAGCGAGTTCCAAAGCATATTGCAGAAAGCGTTCCAAACTTATAGGCTATAGGTAAATCCGAAAGTGGTTGGATGTGTAGCAGCACATTCTATGAGTATATCACGAACATCTTTCACCCCTGGCTTATAGAATACAAAATAAAACTGCACGTGGTTTTCTTCCTAGATGGCCATGCCTCACACGTCACAAAACATCTATCAGACTTTTGTTCTCAAAGTCAAATTGAAATTATTACGCTGTATCCTAATAGCACACATTTGCTACAGCCAATGGATCTCGCAGTTTTCAGACCACTAAAAGCATTCTGGCGTAAACATGTTCGCATATGGAAAACCGAAAACTTGGGGCAGCAAGTCAAAAAAGACAAAGGACGATGGGAAGAAATGTCCCCACCATCCAACAGATTTGAAATAAGTGTCATTTGAAGCATCTAGTAGGATAGATATTTTTTTATTATGGCGACGTACTTCAAATACGTGGGGTTTAGGTTTAAAGCGATTTTTAGGGGTGCTGATTCCAGTCCCGAGAAGTCGCTTTTCCTTACCATGGATTTCGATGGAATTAATCTTACCGGCGGTAATCGCCAGCGCTACAACGTCTACGAAGGATACGGAAATTTGTTTCCGCCAAATAGAGGAATGACCCGTCCGCCAAGAAGAGGACGAGGACAAACACGTTCCAGGCAGGGATTTCAAACTGCTAGAGTGGAGAATAAACGCAGAATTGAAGGTGCAAAGACCACCATTGGCATTGATGCCATGATAAAATCAACACTCCATCCAGGTGCTAAATCAGATGACCTATTGGCAAAGATCGGAGAAAACCACAACCTTAAGTCGATAACTTTATCAATTACAACACGAGGAATTGGTTTTGGATTGTGTCATCTTAATTTCATAGCAGTTTCGTACCATGAGATATTGGTACCTAGTGTTTATGCACAGTACCGTGTGTATTTAGCGGTCTTAGAAGCGAAACTTCAAAGTTTGAAGACTGCATATCCCTTGCCAGCCCGAGACACAGACTTGATCTACAATTATCAAGTAAACGCTGATCTGCTACATGTTGCGCAGACAGTTACAATAGCGCCGGAGCCAATCAAACGTCTTATCAACGCAGTAGGCATCGTCAGTTATGATGAAGGGGTTTACATCCCAGCCGTAGCTAGAACAGAGACAGATGACCGTGGTCGATTCATCCCACAGGCTCAGAATGTGATGTTTTCATCACTCAGGAGGACCGTTGAAGCATTAGCGAATCCAGCTACATCTGAACGGTATCGACGCCGTTTTATAGAGAACAATCCCATACCAGGGGTAATATGGAATAACCATCTTCTGCAGAACCCTGATGAAATAATGCCACCCAATTATACAACGGACAATCTTAGGGATGACATTGCCTTAATGAGTCCGTATCTCAACAAACTGTATTCAATCTACAGAGGGACACACAAGAGACATTGCTAAAACACGATTGATACAATTAGAGAGAAGGTTTAAAAAACAGCCTAAGTTAAAAGAAGAATATGCAAAGGTTATAGAAGATTACAAAAACTTAGGTCATATAGAAGAAGTACCTGAAAATTAAACTTATTCAATAAAATCTGTATACTTACCCCATCATCCAGTCCTGCGTGAAGATAAAGAAACCACAAAAACGCGCATAGTTTTCGACGCATCCTGTAAGGGAACAAATGGTATATCATTAAATGATGAACTCTTACCTGGTCCAGTGCTCCAAGAAGACCTACGAAGCATAATCATGCGCTGGAGAATGCACGCCGTTTGTTTCGCTGCTGACATACAAAAAATGTACAGAATGATTATGATATACAAAGAGGATGCTGACTTTCAGAGAATTCTGTGGAGAAATAATAGCAATGAAGAAATGAAAGATTATAGATTACTTACCGTGACCTTTGGGACTACTTCGGCTCCTTATCTAGCAGTGAAGACCTTGATCCAACTTGCACACGACGAACGAGATAACTATCCAGTTGCTGCTGACATTACATTGTCAGATTTTTTTGTCGATGACGTCATGTCGGGTTGTGATACAATAGAAGAAGCCATAGAAGCTAGCAATCAACTCAGAGCTATGTTAAGAAGGGGAGGTTTTGAGTTGAAGAAGTGGTCATCAAACAACATTGAATTGATGAAGTCAATGGATCCAAGCAACATTTCTTCAAGTGTAAATTATGATATAAACCTAGATGGTACTGTGAAGGCATTAGGTATCACCTGGAATGTTGGTACTGATCAATTCCTTTACAACATCAGTCTCTCTTCACCCCCATCTACCATTACAAAGAGAAATATTTTGTCTGATGTACAAAAACTCTACGATCCATTAGGATGGATATCACCAAGCATTGTGTTAGCTAAGATGCTTGTGGCGGCTTAGTAATCGCAATATGCTGAGTTGCATTTATTGACGAAGTATGTGGGAGCGGGCAATCGGCTCGCCAGTCGCCTACATACCACCGCCCTGTCTCGTCGTATACATAGTACCGTAGTTAACTTAACGAAGTATTGTGGAACGTGAATTAAAGACATTTGTTTCCTTCAAGTCCATTTCTTTATTTTATCTCACCAACCACATAACACGCACAACACTGGTGACCCTTCGACGTTTTTAAAATTCCACGTTGTTTCGCATAACAACTGGGTAGGCGACTCAAAAAGCTTACGAGGCAGAGGCGTTTAGACCGCGTGGTGTATAGTGAAACGTAACGTGCTTTAGCAAAGTAAAGCGACGCGCGTGTACCGTTTTCAAGATGAACCCGCAAGCGGTAATCGGCCGCCCCGGAGCAGCTGCCGAGGGAGACGTATCCATGGTAACAGTGCAGATGAGAGTTCCGGAATTCTGGAGAGAAATACCAAGATCATGGTTCATACAGTTCGAGGCAATGATGGCACCGCAGAAGCAAAGCGACACCCAGAAGTACGAAATGGTGCTCGCAAAATTACCAACAGACGTTGTACGCCAGGTAACCGACATCATCGAAGCTCCGCCGGATACGGCGAAATACGAAACGATTAAAAAACGTTTATTGTCAGTGTATGAAGAGAGTACAGATACACAATTTCACAAACTAATGCATGACACAGAACTGGGGACACAAAAACCGTCCCAATTACTCAGAGAAATGTCGGCCTTGGCGAAGAAATGCAGTTTGACGGAGGAACCATTGAAGAGGCTGTGGCTAGGCAAGCTAACACCTAACGTACGAGCAATGTTAGCGATGAGCGAAGACACCAAGCTGGAGGATCTGGCTAGAAAAGCAGATAAATTACTGGAAACCTTGGGAAACGGCGAGGTGGCATCCATCACACCCAGCACATCGACAAGCGACGGTATAGCCAGCCACTTAAAAGAACTAACAATGGAAATGAAGGAACTACGCGGAGAGCTAAATGAGATCAGGAGGCGAAAAGACAACTCGGGCGGCAGACGATGGCAACAACGTCCTAGATCCAAAAGCCGGACGCGGCGCACACCAGAATCTCCCGACTGGCTATGCAGACACCATTACCGCTACAGGAACAACGCGCGGACGTGTGAAGCACCGTGTAGCTGGACCAAGAAGCAGCAGACCAAGACGTCACCAGGTGGGCCAGGGAATGCATTCACTGTCAGAAAGTTAAAGTACAGCGACATACGGTATCCAAATTAAGTAGTTTTCCGGTAGCAGACAGATTTGAGCACGTACACGTAGACATAGTTGGACCACTGCCAACGTCACAAGAAGGTTATAGGTACTGCGTTACTATGATAGATAGGTTCACGAGATGGCCAGAAGCAATTCCAGTTACCAATATCACCGCGGACACAGTAGCTAAAGCCGTTTACGAAGGTTGGGTATGCAGATTTGGGTGCCCACTTACAATAACTAGCGATCAGGGTAGGCAGTTTGAGAGCGAACTATACAAGAGCCTGTTAAACCTGTTAGGCATTAAAAAGACCCGTACAACAGCGTATCATCCGCAAGCGAACGGTATGGTTGAAAGAATGCATCGCTCACTCAAGGTCGCGATTAAGGCTAGGCTACAAGATAATAGGTCATGGGTCGAGGAATTACCGACAGCGTTGTTGGGACTTCGTGCGGCTTGTAAGAATGACGAAAATGTAAGCTCAGCAGAATTAGTACTAGGACAGACACTACGGTTACCAGGCGATTTTTATTGCGAAAACAACTCGACACAAGTAGAACATTTACCTACGTACGTAAGCAAACTCCGAAGTGTAATAAGCAGTATGCGGCCACAGGCAAGGGAGAGCAGCGATTCGCGGAAAATATTTATTCATAAAGATTTAAATACGTGCTCTCATGTTTTTATAAGGAACGATATGGTAAAGAGTCCACTAACACCATCATATAACGGCCCACACAAGGTAATCAGTAGGGATAAGAAAACCTTTAACATACAAATAGGCGACCGTCAAGCAACCATTTCCATAGACAGATTAAAACCAGCGTATACGTACGATGAGGAAAACCGGCCAGACAACAAACGTACCGAAAATGAATGTAAACCAAATGTAGAACCAAGCGAGCAGAAATCGCTACCGCCCATGGTTAAAACCACGCGCTGTGGTCGAGTAATTAAGCAACCGGTGCGATTTTTGCTCACATGACAATAATGTAGGTACACCGAACGTTAACAAGATTTTTTTGTACATTTCACTTCGGTAATTTGGCCAAATACACTTAATTACAGTACAAATTAAAAACAGTTAGAATTATAAAATGGGAAATTACCAAAATAAAGAAAACATAGCCATAGCACAGGCCCAAGTAGTAGCAGGACAGCAGTTAGAAAACAAACTAAATTATTTCGGGATAATGTTAGTCATTATCGCCGCAATAATGGGCATATTACTATGTTACGCTATCAAGAGAGGCTGCGCGGGCCATGCGAGGGAATGGTTAAGAAAAGAAGTGCCGGGAATACTGGCAAGACAACCCGGTACAGGGGGAAACCCGGCACCGACGGCCACCGCCACGGGATACGTATAGCTAATCGGTGTTGTGAAATGTGCAGGAAAACATAGTGAGTAAGAATAAGTTGTTTGTCATACCATATTGTAGTTTATTTTGTGAACGGCGTTGCCATGACCAAAGCTGCCGACCCTCGAGGTGTTATTTAATTATTGCAGAGCGGAGGTCATGGCAACTACCCTTAATTATATTTGTATATTAATATGTATATTGTCAAGTCGGCTCAGAGCCCAGGCGAGGACGAGACCGCAAAAATTTTAGAAAATAAGGTGTTTAGAAACTATATTTAGCGATAGGAATAAAACAATAGGCAGCATTCAACTGTTGGAATGCTGACAGGATAAAATGTTATCGTAAGCAACAATGTAACTGAGACTTCTTAGCACGATAATAGTGATGTAAGCAAGTAGTTACGTTAAGAAAAAATTTTTTTGTGTAAAATTTTTTGGAGAAAGGGGGGGTGTGATGTGGCGGCTTAGTAATCGCAATATGCTGAGTTGCATTTATTGACGAAGTATGTGGGAGCGGGCAATCGGCTCGCCAGTCGCCTACATACCACCGCCCTGTCTCGTCGTATACATAGTACCGTAGTTAACTTAACGAAGTATTGTGGAACGTGAATTAAAGACATTTGTTTCCTTCAAGTCCATTTCTTTATTTTATCTCACCAACCACATAACACGCACAACATGCTCATACAAAAACTATGGTTAGCTTGCACACAATGGGATCAACCTTTATCAGATGAATTAGCCACACATTGGTTGAAAATAAGAAATGATTTCAAGAATGTCAACCAAATTTCTCAAAACCGATGGTTACACACGTACGGCAGCAATAAAAAGGCAATACAGCTGCATGGATTCAGCGATGCTTCAACTCGAGCCTATGCAGCCGTTGTATACTGCAGAGTAGAAAGGCAGGATGGTACTATACACACAAGTTTAATTGCATCAAGAACTAGGGTTGCTCCATTGAAAACAGTATCACTACCTCGGCTTGAGCTGTGTGGAGCTGTTTTGTTGTCAAGGCTGCTCAAACAAGTCACATTAGCCATGAAGATTCCATATAACCAAACCTACTGCTGGACCGACTCAACGATAGTACTGGCATGGATTCATGGTGAACCTCAAAAATGGAAGACCTTTGTGGCAAATCGTGTGGTGGAAATCAAGGATAATACAAACAACATACAGTGGCATCATGTTGTATCACGAGAAAATCCTGCTGACATAGCATCCAGAGGGATGTTCCTATTGGATCTGAAGGAGGAGAAAATGTGGTGGAAGGGGCCAGAATGGCTCTCAGAAAGGGAAGTTCATTTAAATAAATCAGAAGATACCGAGACAGATTTAGAGTTAAAAATAGCATATTGCACCATTACAAATAAAACTAAAGAAAACGGAGAAAAACCAATTTGGGAAAGATTTTCTACACTAACTAGAATGAAGAGAGTACTTGCTTATTGTCGGAAATTATTAAACAATGAAAACAACGAAAGATTTTTGACTACTTATGAAATGAACATAATTTTGCAAAGGTGCATAATATACTATCAACAAGTAATTTATGGAAAAGAAATAGAATGCATCAATAAAAATGGTATGGTGAGAAAATCAAGTTCACTAATTAGCTTGACACCGTTTTTAGATAAAAACAACTTGTTGAGAGTTGGAGGTCGTTTACAAAACACCAATTTGCCAGATAACACCAAACATCCAATAATAATACCACGTAATCAACATATCACCACATTATTAATAAATGAAGCACATAAACAAACCTTGCATGGTGGTATACAAGTTATGATGGCATACATAAGAAGTAATTATTGGATAATTCACTTAAAATCAGCTGTAAGAAAATGCATAAGATGTTGCAAGGTTTGCATTATCAATAAAGGCAAGACAAACAATCAATTAATGGGTGAATTGCCAGCTGTAAGGGTGAGTCAACAGCGGGCCTTTCTAAACAGTGGAGTTGACTATGCAGGTCCAGTACTAATAAGAACATCAAAAGGGCGAGGCCATCATGCTACTAAAGGGTACATCTGTTTGTTTGTATGTATGGCTACACGTGCCATACATTTGGAAGCCGTAACAGACTTAACTTCTCAAGCATTCCTGGCTGCATTTCGAAGATTCGTCGCACGTCGAGGTCGTTGTCTTCATCTGTTCAGCGACAACGGCACTAATTTCGTTGGTGCTGCAAAGGAACTTAAAAACCTTTTCAAGGCAGGTGAAAACAGCATATCTAAAGAAATTTCCGAACACTTAGCAACTGACGGAACTACGTGGCATTTTATTCCGCCGCGAATGCCAAACTGTGGGGGCCTCTGGGAAGCTGGAGTACAAGCTGCAAAGAGACATTTAGCAAGAGTTAGCAACGACACAAAACTCACCTATGAAGAGATGGCGACATTGCTAACACAAATAGAAGCTTGTCTCAACTCCCGCCCATTGTGCCAGCTGGACAATACTATTGAGACGATGTCACCACTCACACCAGGACACTTTTTGATAGGTGAGCCCTTACTCAGTGTTCCTGACTATGAATATGAAAAATCAAACATCAACCTATTAACTAGATGGCAATTAGTACAGCGAATGACACAAGACTTCTGGCGAAGATGGCATTCAGAATACTTGAACACACTGCAACAACGAACCAAGTGGCAAACAGCTATTCAGTCACCTACCGTGGGCGACATTGTGGTCATCAAGGAGGAGGGCCTGCCTCCTACGAAATGGCTCCTGGGAAAAATTAAAATACTTCATCCTGGAAAGGACAATTTAGTTAGAGTGGTTACAGTGCAGTGTAAAGGACAAAGTGAATTAAAAAGACCTTTATCTAAATTGATATTCCTACCTAAAGATGCTTAATTAATTGTTAACTAATTGAACAATTTTGTTTATATACATACTTATGTTAATGTATACTACTTACCTAATGAATCAGTCTGCATGATATGTATTATTGTTGATTAATCATTTCATTACAAAGGAAGGTACTTATGTTTAAAATTATATAAATCTACCTAAATAAATTACTTAATTACAACTGAGATAATTATATGAGAAACATACTTACCATTCGTAGATTAAGTTGCTAAAATAGATTACAAAACTAATGATGTGCTTAGCGTTCGCATACCTACTTATAACTATGTATACTCACAACTTAGGTATAACTTATGTTGTTGTGAACTAATTGATTCCACTTACTTTAATAATACAGTCCACTTTAAGAAATTGTTATATTTAGTTTCATAATGACTTAGTTATGAAGCCTGATGTTTTGTAAAAGGACATAGGGTCCTTTTGGTGGGCGGTATGTCCAATCTTGTTACGTTAGTTGCCTCAATACAGAGCGATACATTAGACGTGTCTATTTTATTTAAATTTCACCAAATATACCTGCAGCCAATAATCAACTCAACGTCGTCACCAGATACATTGTTGTTTTATATATTTTTTTCCTTTTTAATTACATTGCGCATAAAATAATTATACCAACGCTAATAGCGTAGGTACAGGAAACCGATTTGGGCTTGTCGAGACATGCACAGAGGTCCTGCGTCTCCTACCCCTCCCCTGCCTCCCTCACCCCTCAGGTATCGCCGCACACGCACCGACCAGCCAGGTAGTCGCAGTCAGTGACGACTGCGACTACCTACTACTACGTTTGATTCGCTACGCACTCGTGGTTATCATTATCGGCTTGTTTACGACGCACAACGACCCTTGCTTGTTTACCGGACTGTGAGAATATCTTTGTGATTGACCTTGGCACGTTAAAGGACTTTGATTTTAAGAACATTTTGGCACAATTATGGATACAGGACGCCGATGTGTTATGTGTCCGCGTTCTGTCCTAAAGCAGAGAAGACATATTTCGGAAGATAATTTGCCTCAAAGTTCACCAGCGGTGGCGGACTATATTTCTGAAAATGGACTAAGCGCTCCTGCATAAGATGCCGCCACCGCGCCGTCGCCGCGCCGCCGCCACACAATTACACTGTTTATACGAGTCGCCACCGCGCCGCCGCGCGTTTAACTGTTGATTCATTCCATTACCGGCCGAGTACGAACGTGCACGTGCGTAACTTTTTAAGAAATTACCATGGAGAGTTTTGATTACGAAACGTTTATAAGTTTAGTGGAGGACAGAGAAGTGTTATGTGACAAAACTTTGGAAATATATAAAGACAAGCGTAAAAATTTAAAAGCTTGGTTTGAGATCTGCCATATAATGAATGAGAACTTTGCAGAATATATTATACAATATGTAACAAAAACCCTGCCCGATCCAATAAAATCCATGCGAAATTTAACACTGAATATGGCAAATTTTCATAAGTTGACAACACTCCACCCGCCGGCAAAATCTTTTTATTTTTACCTATTTTTATTTCAAAAAACACCGCCCTACACTACCGCGTTGTAGGCACTCTTTCAACTAGTCGCCGACTCTTTGATATCGCCGACTACGATACGCCGACCGTTGCCTACCGCTACCGGCGCCGGCGCCAGTCTTTCGTGGAGATAGCTTTCGATCGGACGTCCGTACGTATCACGCGCTATCGTTTCGCGAACAATGTCGAATTTATTGAAATTTATTTAACTCTTTTACTTTATGTTTGCGTCACGTGCGATCTCGCGGCGTGCATGTTATTACGCGGCCGGTAATGGAATGAATCCAACAGTTAAAAAGCGCGCGGTGGCGGCGCGGCGGCGGCTCGGTGGCGGGCTTCGGGCGAGTCGTATAAAGGTCACAGCTCATTAGAGCCACCCGGCACCCACTCCGCACCGCCTCGCCTCGTGCGGTTAGTATTCTTGATATGGACTTGTATGGGTATGCGCTCACTACATCAACTCCGTAGCGTCACCGGATCGCCTCTATCGTAAGCCGTCCACGCGCGGACGGCGGGTGGACCACTCGGTGACAACTCGCTGCCCTGCGTTGACTGCGCATCGCCAACGCGCGGGTCCGAAGCGGACCGCGCGCTGCCCGCGAGTGATTCACGCGAGGACGATACGTTGGCAATGCGCCGCTCCCCACCCTCCCTTCATTCCCAGCATTTCTTTCGAACGAGTCGGACGTATCGTTTTTGTTTTTAAAATGAATAAAGAAAAACTTATCGAAGAAGTTCGTAAATATAATTTATTGTATGATCTAAGTGACTCAAAGTACAGTGACACTGTAAAAAAGGAAGAAGCATGGATGGAAATAAGCAACACCTTAGCGATACCAGGTACACATAACATAACATCACGCCTATACTCCCCGAAGGGTTAGGCAGAGGTGTACCCATTAGTACACCCACATTTCGCCAGGCGAAACCAGGTAATATTTATTTATTACAAATATTTAAAGAAAGATAGTACAATAGATTGGTACTTGTTACATAATTCGGTTTTCCCTTGTTTCGCAAAATATTAATATAGTCTAATGTTAATTCGATTATACATTGCGAGCTAGTAATGGACAAAAAAAAATCTAACCTACAATGTATATCAAATGAACAAGAGCCAAATTGATATTTTTTCAAACGGTATAATGCAAAACAAGGTACTTCCACATAATTCGTTATTAATTAGACATTTACACATATGTAGGTACGTGATGATTAGTGCATAATAAAAAAAAAATACTAAATTAAGTATTCCATGGTAGCTGCCCAACCGATGATTTGAAATAAGCAGCAAACGAATCACGTACGTCGAAAGCGGTACTGTTTCCACCAATGTGACGTAGATCACTGAATGCCTCCTAATGTAAGTTTTGATGCGCTGACCTGCGACTGGGGCAATACTGTTCGTTGCATTCGATATTATAAGTTCGCATTACATTATGCAATATACATGTTGTTAAAACAACATTATCAACAATGTCTGGACATAAACGAATATTTTTGTTGTAAATTTCAAATTTTTGGTATAATATTCCGAATGCATCTTCGACTACTTTGCGTGCGCGTGACAGGCGATTGTTAAATTCTTTTTGGTCCTGAGACGGGTTTTGAGAACGAGAATATGGCCTCATTAAGTTCTTTTGTAATGGAAAAGCCTCATCCCCCACAAAAACATGTGGAAGTGCTACGTTTGTCCCGGGCAATGCTTTGTCATTTGGAATATTGAACCTAGTATTTTGAATTCGTTTTCCAATTTTCGAAGATGCAAAAATACCACCATCGCTGTTTTTGCCATAAGCACCGATGTCAACAACTGTAAATCTGTATTTATCATCAACTATGGCCAAGAGAACTATCGAAAAATGTTTTTTATAGTTGTAGTAGAGCGATCCGCTGTTGGGTGGAGCTATTATATTTATATGCTTGCCATCTATGGCACCAATGCAGTTTGGGAAATTCCACCTGTCATTAAACCCTTCCGCAATTTTTTCCCAATCTTCAGCTGTAGGCGTTGGCATAAAAACACCCATCATTTTGTCAATAATAGCTTTGCACACCTCCTTAATTATTGACCTAATAGTCGTTTCGCCTAATCTAAAGCTTGTAGATAAATTTCTGACAGAAGCGCCGCTTGTCAAATATCTGAAATATAAAAGTTTTTTGAGATTGTATTAAGCAAAATAGGGTGTAACAAGAATGTGTTGTACTTAGTTAATATTTTAGGGCTGGAATCTGACTCGATACTAAACAAATTCCCTAACTTTTTTATGTATCATTCTTTACAATTACTGTTTCATTTTTTCAGTATCAATGTGCAAGAAAACGTGGTCCAATTTAAGGGAAGCTCATCGTAGGGCTATTAAGAAAAAAAGTACCAAAAGTGGTCAAGCTGCAATAAGTGATAAAAAATGGCAATACGAGGATGAAATGAGTTTTTTGCTACCGTATTATAAAGAAAGAGCAACTGTATCTTCACTACTCAGAGATAGTGATCAGGAAAGTACTGCCAATGAAGATTCTCAATTGTCTGCTCCGGATTACCAATCAGATATTTCAATAATAGATGATCGTCCAACATCTGGCTTGTCTACAACGACATCCAAGTTTCCAAATATAAAAAGGTCAAGGGTGGGAGTGGAAGATGGATCTACTGCATCGTCATTGTTAATGAAATATATAATAAAGGAAAAAAAACAGGAGGAAGATGATATTGACAAATTTTTTTATGGTATAGCTGCAACGGTGAAGAAATTTAATGAATACAACAAAGCAATGATCAAATCTGAAATTTTTAATATTGTTTCACAAATGGAACTCCGAGAAATCAATGAAAAAGGAAACAATTACTACGGCAGTAATGCAATACATGCAACTGCAGGACCTTCTGGAAATTATTCAACTCCAGGACCTTCTGGAAATTATTCAACTCCAGGATCTTCTGGAAATTATTCAACTGCAGGACCTTCTGGAAATTATTCAACTCCAGGACCTTCTGGAAATTATTCAACTCCAGGACCTTCTGGAAATTATTCAACTGCAGGATACAGTACTACACCGAACTATGATCCAGAAAGGAATGCCAGACAGCTGAACACACCAGTATTGAGTGATACTGAAAAAGATTTAACGGATTTTTTAAAGTATTTCTACTCCTATACTTGGAAATTACTCTCTAATTACACACATCAAAAAAGTCTAGGGATCAACATCCCTAACATTTGTTAGGGATGTTGATCCCTAGACTTTTTTGATGTGTATATTTTAAGAAATTGAATGATTAGTACTTAATGAATGGCAAATTCATGTCGAAGTTACAAAAATAAAGGTTGATTTAGTATACTTTTTTTACTTTTACATACATACATTTAGAGAGACATACACACATACAGACATACATACATACAGGCAGACAGACATACATACATACATGGGCATTTCTCTACAAACTGGGCAACTTACTGTCTCAGTCAATTTTAACTACTTCTTTAATAGTAAATCATCCCCAACAATGCAATTTCCATAAAAGATGAACATAGTTTTTAGGAACCTATCTTTTTTATTTTAAAAAGCATTTAATTTGTTTGTTATGGTTTTTTAAATATGTCTAAAAACAGTCCCCTGGAGTGCCCCAAACCCAGATTTAAATTAAAATGAGTTTAAATAACTAATATTTCTGATAAATGACTAGGATTTTGCAAATATTCTTAAAACAAAAGTTACTATTTTCATTGGATTTCATATTTATTTTAAAACACTAAAAGTGTCCTTAGGGTTAAAAAACAGTCCTCTGTAGCCGATTTAAAGACAAAATAACCATGCTTTTAAAGAAAAAAATGATTGCACGTATGTTAATAATCGCAAACTATATCAATATTAATATGAAAAAGGAATTTAATTTTTATATTGTTAGTAATTCGACATCGAACTTGGCAGAGGACTGTTCAAAGTTGCCCAGTTAGTAGAGAAATATCCACATACATACAGACATACCGGTCAAAAACATAACCCTCCTTTTGTTTCGCCGTAGTCGGGTAAAAATAGAAGGCTCTTAGACAATTGCCCGTTGTACCTTATGCACCATTGATCTGCACCATTAATGGTGCAGAGGAGACTAATTAGTTTCGTTTGCACAATTAATATTAATACAACTACTTCACCATACTTTTCCCGTGTGCACCTTTTACTTGCGCCATCAATGGTGCAGAGGAGACTAATTAATTTCGATGAAAATACTTTCTAAGACTAACATAATAACACATCCACAGTAGGTATACTTATTAATGTGTCGCGAGGTAGTAAATGTATAAATTTTACTTACTTTAAAGTCACAGCCAATCTCTCTTCGGGTGTGATCGCTTCTCTGAACTTTGTGTTTTTCTTTGTTATCCAGTCTTCAATATGAGACAGGATGTTATAAAACACACATTGCGGCAT
The DNA here is from genome assembly GCA_949316365.1 of Hoplodrina blanda. Lineage (NCBI taxonomy): Eukaryota > Metazoa > Arthropoda > Insecta > Lepidoptera > Noctuidae > Hoplodrina > Hoplodrina blanda. Next base: position 12,381,138 of record OX438564.1, read on the forward strand.
ATGATAGTACGAAAAAAATTTTTCTTCGTCGGCTAACAAATGCCTACGAACGGTCCAATATTCGCCCTCTTTTTTTCTTTGTTTAAACATTTCGTGCACCCAATAAGCTTTCTTTTTTTTGTTGCGTCTTTCATTTTCTTCTTCATCAAGCGCGACTGCTATGAGTGCCAATTCAAGGTTTGTAAAATTTGACATTACGAAACACACGTGTAGACCTAATGCCAATTGTTAACAGACTACTCGAAAATTCGTGGACTAAGCGACGTCCACTCGTTGACCACGCGGCGTTCACTCGTTGACCACGCGGTGTTCACTCGTTGACCGCGCGGGGTTCACTGGTTGATCGTGCAACGTTTTGGTGATAACGTGGCGTCCACCCGTGAACCACCTGTCGACAACGAGTGGACGCCGTACGACGAGGCGGTGCGGAGTGGGTGCCGGGTGGCTCTAATGAGCTGTGACCTTAAACAGGGCGGCGGCGGCATCGTGTGCAGGAGCGCTAATAGAGGTTAGTAAGTAATGTTATTTTTTTCTTTGTCTAACAGTGCTTACGATGAGTTACAATAATCATTGTAAAAAATACAATAATCAAGTAACGTAGGGTGTGCATTATATCATCGTCGTAAGAAAGTAGATATTCTGTGTGCACTGCAACCGAGTCCTACGATATCTTTATTTATTGTGATGGGATATTAAATGTATTTTTTTTTTATTCCAGGTTATTTTCAATAACATCATGGCTGTATGTCACAGATGCTGGCAAAGAGCCTACAATGATAATAATAATAATAATTCACGGCGCGTATTGTTAGGAGATTCCTTTCTCAGGAGCCCTGACCACCGGTAGCTTGGACCCTGTTCCCGATGCCGGTGGGATACTATTTTTTTATATTTTTAAATGTTTTTATTGTTTTATATTAATATTTAAAAATGTAATTATATATGTATATAAAATAAATAAATGTAAATAATAATTCATTTATTTGCTTAGAAAAAAAAATGGTGATGAAAATGAAAATGGTGTTCACAGTATTTTTGTCCCTTTGTCCCATGTCAATCGACAAGACCTTCCTGACGAAAATGTTGTTGTCGATGTCAACAGTCCAGCTGAGGGCGTCCAACCAAATGAAATCTTCGTCCCTGAGTATGTAAGAGCTCCTAATTCTTGGCGAACCTGTTTATATAGGCATTGCAGAAATCTGGATCTGAGACGAATCCCCGCGTCTATAAGACTGTTCGCCATTTGTAACTTTTTTTTTTTTAGGTGGTAAAAATCGTCAAATGACTCCTTCCGCCATGGGTGGGGCGGAAGGGACTGTCAGACTTTTACTGACTAAAAAACCACCCTGTTCCTTTTGTTGCCCTTTACGTTCCGGGGCCACGGTATCCTGTTAAGACGTCCCGCAACCCCGGCAGGCGTTTGGCCCCTATTGGGGCCCCGTCCCTGTGCTGACAGCTCTGTGAGGCGCGCGCGAACAGAATGCGCCGTCGACCCGGGCATGGTCCATGATCGGACGGCGAGCTACCCATTACTCGCCGTCCGCAAGCCCGCGCCTTCGGTGGCCGGATGTCGCCTCGCGACGTCTGACGCCCTAGGCGTCTCCCGCGGCGGCTGGGGCGTGGAGGATGTTCTCTCCCTCACGCGGCCTGCCTCCTCCTTCGCTAGCATTACTGCTTCGCAGAAGGAGGTGACTGCATCCCATTCCCTCTCGCCCCGGAGCATGGCCTGGACCAGGTCCGGACGCGAAAGGTCGCCGCCGCCTATCGCCTCCGTGAGGACACGGCGGTACTCTGCCCAAGCGGGGCAGACCTGCACCGTATGCTCCACCGTGTCCTCCGGGCGGTCCACACAGTGGTGACACCCGGGCGTTTCCTCCCGTGCAGCCATTTGTAACTACAGCTTATATTTTCCACCTAGTACACGACTGTGTCAAGAGCATTTGTCCAATATTATTTGGGACGAATTACTGGATAATGTAAACGTGACGATTTATTTCAATGAGCTTGTTTCGGACATTACAACAATGTTAATTCGCGGCATGAATGCTCCTAGATTAAGCTTGGATTCCGTGACTGGATTGGATGCCCATGAGCTTCATTTTTGGACTGGACTAACTATTGAGCAATTTAATAGTATGCTATTGGAAACACCCAGCTTAGCTGAGAGACACAGACATCCGCGGAGAGTTCTTGGGGCCTATATGACGAAATTAAGGACTGGTGAAAGCAATGAAAGGTTAGCAACATTGTTTGGGATGTCACGTCGAACATTTGAAGACCTATTTAAAAATAGCGAGAGAATGTTTGACACAAGATTTCGTTAATAGACATCTTGGTCTAGATCATCTGTCTAGAGAAAATGTTCCAGAAAGAAACTTACTGATTCCTAAAGAGTTTTTAACGCGAAACGATAGCGCGTTACCGGGTCAGACATACTTCAAAACCAGGATTTTTTCAATATGACACAAAAAACTCCGATTAAAAGTATGCCATCGACGAGTTTTGCAGAACACATGTTATGTGAACAAAACATTATAAGCCACTAACTACCTCAGATGCTGAAATAATGACCTCCTTTTTTAATGATGAAAACTTGCCTTTGAGACAGTATTTCCGAGAAAACGATATTTTTATTCTAGACCGAGGTTTTCGAGACTGCATTAATTTATTGGAAGATTGTCAATACAAACTATATATTAACCACACCACAAGCGAACCGATCAAGATGCGTAACACTGCAGGTGGGTGGTAGAAGTGGTTAACGGTCATTTTAAGCGTAATTATAACTTTCGCCAAGAATTTTTTCACATGATGCAAGATTTTCAAATTGCAGCAGCTCTATTAAACCGCTTTGATGTGCGACTAAAAAACCGCGACAATGCTCCTCAAATATTAACCGCATTCACGAAAGAATGTACTTACATAATAATTTAGCAGACATTGTAGAAAGCAATAATTTAAATAGATGATCTTTTGTAAATATAACTGCAGATAGAAATAATTTATTATACCTACTTTCCACGTCTCGAATATGAAGACCTTATTTTATTCGCTCTTGGTACTTATCAACTTCGGCAAGCGCGCTCTTATTATGGGGAACATACAAAGTTCCATAGGCAATACAGAATCGAGGTCTGTAGAGAAATACCGGATTCTCTGGATTTTTCGGATCTAGATTTAAATATAAATGAAGTCTCAATCATAAGAGGTAGAATAAAGTCAAGACATATTGGGAGGAAACAGTATTATGTATACATATTAATTAATAATAATACCTACATCTGGGATAGCTGGCATTAGAGAATATTGCTGTAATTGTCTTGTTGGTCGGCGCACACATGGATGTTGTGCTCACATCATGACCATAGTTTGGTATCTTGGATGGGCCGGACATGAACAAAATGTAGCTGCTCCTGCTGCATTCCTTGATGAGGTATTCATTAGAGAATTATATTAAAATAATTATATAAATTAATGTGGTTTTTTTTTCCTTGTATTTTAAAACAATAATACAAGTAGAGAGCTATATGTGGAGATGTTTTTAGAAATCTTGAAAACTCCTCTTATCATAAATATCATGGACGAATAAAATATTTTTTTGTCTATGCCTAATAAGATACCTTCTCAATCAACTAACGCAACAACACCTATTCCTATTCTACAGAATGTAGTGCCGTAAAGTTCGATGTTCATAATAAGTTGCAGAATGGATTATTGGGGATTCGGACCTCGTAGGTGGCCAGCAAGATCGCCATACCTCACTCTAGAAACACCCGGACCACATGAGACCAGCAACTCATTTATGGCGGCTTTTCACATTAGTCGAACTCAGACAAAATATGCGCCAGCGAGGAGACACATTCACCGACATCTTGAACGCCTTGAGGGTCGGAGAGCTGAACAGCGAGCATCTCGCAGTATTGATGACTAAGGTCTCATCAAATGCTACCGGCGAGTTTGCGCTTGAAAAAGTACTGCGTATTTATTCAACAAACGACCAAGTAGAGAAGCACAACAATGAAGTTCTTAAATTTTACGAACGAAAAGGTACTCGAATGTACGACATAAAGGCTCATGACCAACTTATTGACGCGACCCGAAACCTTGGAAATACTTCAATGGAATCCATTATTCCCAGCGATATAAATAAAACGGGTGGACTACCGAGGAAATTCAGAATTTTCAAAGGTTCTAAAATCAGCCTATAGGCATTCAATTCCCGGCCAAGTACAGCTACGGTACGGTGGAAAGGCTATGCTCCCAGTATAGTATACTCCCAGTGATTTTAAGTTGGGCATCTACCGTGCACAAGATGCAAGGCTGTACAGGCATATGGCCCTAAGTAGAGTAAAATCACTTAGTGGTCTCCAGATTGAAGAGCTAGATTGTTCTAAGCTGACAGATAAAACACAGTGAATACAGACACACTGGCGGAGATGAAGATGCGGGCTCATATATACATTTATTTCAAGACTAAAAAGTGTAAAATTAATTAGTTTAATTAGTTATTCGGTATTGATTTATATTAGATATTAGGGGATATTGATTTAAAGTTGACTCGGTGGAATAATAACGCCTTCGAATAACAAACGCGTTTGAGAAATTAAGGAAAATGGCTGTAAGTAACAATTTATTTTCAAAAGTGCGGGAGAACATGAAGCGCCGTTTAGTCCTTTGCAAAGGTGGTCTCATTGAAAAGTTAGACTAGACAAGTTTAGACTCTAAACTGACCCATTGACCGCCGCTCGACCCGAAAACTACTCTATGCGATTGAATCCGTCAGTTATCATGTACCTTCTCTGCAGTCCACTCACTGTAATGTCGCAAGTGGTGACACTTGGCTCGATCTAATCCTTACGTCTACTCCATCGCTTGTTACCTCTCATGGCCAGTGTCCTGCGCCTGGCTTTTCCCATCACGACCTCATCTACCTTTCTTATGTCCTAAAACCTCCCAAGCTTTTAAATGCCGTACTGCACATGCGTTGTTCGCGCATGATGTGGAAATATATGTATGTTATACTAGACAGTTTTTTACGTAATTTGATATGTGAATATTTGAAGTTTTATTTTTATAACATGGTGTAATTAATTTGCAAAGAAAAAGCTAGCGCGCACTGGTGACTTTTGTCAGCGTGACTGTTTTGTCACTCTTATCAAGTCCGTGCATATGTATGGAGATGTCCCCCAGTTAAAAACCAAAATAAGTAAGATGACATTTCTGAAAACAATGATACGAAACAGGATGATAAGGAAGGACACAATTTAAGGCACCAATAAATAATCCTAAACGTCCAAATAGTAGTGCAACAGAAAAGAAGATTGAATGAATTTTTTGCGTTTTGAAATTCTGTCTGATAATTCAGACACAAATTTAACAACGGTGGATAGCAGCGTTGTCATTGATACGGCAATTCGCGTCTTCTTTTTTAGAAAATACGGCATACGGCAGGTCTGCCGTACCGTACCGTATCATTAAATATGGCAATTGACTGTATGAGAAACGATACGTTTTATCCCAAATAAGTAAATTGAATGAAACGAAACGCACTATAACACACTGACAATTTCATTCATACAATAAAGGCGGGTGAAAGATAGCGCGCAGGCCGCCTTCATTTTTTTCTGCGCAGTGATGATAACTATACTTATTGCGCAGCTATACGTACGATATTTAGAGCGCCTGAATTTGAATTATTTTCTAATCTCAATTCGCATTACTTTTATAGGAAAAATGCATGGAGAAATGAAAATAAATTTATTTGAAAATTAATATTAATGAAGAAATACATTAGGTTCGTCACTACTTTTCAGAAAGCTATTTACTATTTTTAGGTGTATTTTTATTATGAAAGTAGTGCCAAGATTGTTTCTCCTTTTTAACTAGCTACTCCTAGTACTATTGTTTCACTTACGAGTTGAGCTCGAGTATAATTTTGGTTTCGGCGCACGTTAGTAATATTGATCTTGATAAGTTATAGTTGCATTGCATATATTGTGATATAATCCCATATTCAAGTTTTTAATTGTGATTCATAATCATTAATATGAGTGAATGTGACTCTGATGGCCCGCCCACGCCTAAAAAAACCATAAAGCGTAAACACATTAAACAGAAATATCGAAAACAGTGGGAGAGTGACGATTTATTAAAAAACTGGATTGCTCCTGTTGTAATGATCCATATAATGCAAAGTGCACCGTATGTGACGTTAAGTTATCGAGTGAACTTTCAACTTTACGCCGACAAATAATACACATAAACAAAAGACATTTGCAGCATCGTCTACAAAATCAGTTAGTGTTTATTTTAAACCGCGTGAAAAGGACACGAACACCCTTGTTACGGAAGCCGAAATAAAACAATTGTAGTGAACCAACCTAAGCAAGGAGGTGGAAACACAATTGACGGCAACACGGATAAAGAATTGATTAAAAGGTTTTCAAATATTTTAAAGACAATTTCCAGTTGAAAATTACATCAACATAAACACTTTCAAACCATATTGCATGGAAACAGCAAAAAAATGCATTGAACTGTATGGATGGTACAAGATGAGTGCGTCAGTACATAAACTACTTATCCACAGCAGCGACATCATAAGTCTGCTACCTCTACCTGTGGGTCAGCTATCCGAGGACGTATTGAAAGCCTCTCAAAAAGAATATAAAAACATACGACTCATGCACTTACGAAAAACTTCAAGAATTAATACCAACACGGACATTTTACACTGGCTATGTATTAACTCTGATCCCCTGATAAGTCAACATCGATCAGTGAAAAAAAAAACCAATGAAAGGTTTTATTGATACAATTTTATTATGAATTTGCTCACGATGCCAACATATTTAGGTAATGATCAGAATGAGGAAGACGATGACGAAGATGATTAATAATGTTTTTTTTAATATAATACAAAGTTAACGATTTATTTTGAGTTGTTTTATTTCAATGCAAAAATTAAATATTGGAATAAAATTTCAATATATTAAAAACCAGTACTTATAAGTCCGTAGATTGTGTTAGAAAACGTCAAACTAAGCAGTATAGGTAATAGCCACTCAAAAATATGTTTAAATAATTAAATGTAACAAATCGTTAGAAATATTTTTGTCGTCGTAAATCGATCATTTTGCCTTACGTGCGTCGGGATTATTTCTAGTGGTCATACCACGATGGGAAAATGCTTTCTGGAGAGGAGACCTCAAAACGAGGTCAGTGGAAGCACCGTTTCGAATCTGGAACCTGGACCGACATTTGGTAGACCTATCGACCAATCAGCCCCCACTGGGAATAAAGAGTCTGTCTTTGGAGGTCTGGATGGTACGGGGTGGAGCCGACTAACGGCAGTGCTTCAGTTGGAAGATGTCGCACTCTTCCAATCCGCCTGGCGAAACTCAACGTGGAAGACCTACAGTTCGTCATGGAAACAGTGAACTTCGTGGTGTAAACAGAATGGGGCAAAACCTGACAGGCCTCGTCCACAGGAGGTTGCGTCGTACCTAAGCTTTTTATTCAGGGTTTAAAAGGACATCATTCAAGTCTCGAACATTTTGTACCCAAAAATGAAGAGCCGGCCACAAAAAAAAGAATACTAGATTATTAAGCGAAATAATGTCCTGAAGATTTTTTACTATTACAAGAATCGTTTACAATTAACCCCCAGGCTGTTATTTGACTTTGAAAATACAAAAAAATATTATTTTCCTACAATGTTTGGAGCATCACATTACGCTTAAAAGTTGACAAACATCCTAGCTAAGTAGCTACCTGCTATTGTGTTGTTTCGCACAGCCGCATCCCCGCCCCTTCACCGTGTACCCCCTCATCCCTGTGTCCGTACGACGAACGCAAGCAAGGACAAATCGAAACTAGACAGATGTGACAAAGAGGACGTACGTGAGAGATGCAAAACCTTTCTTACTATTTTGTGCTCTGAATTACAAAAAAGGTTGCCAAAACAGATCGCTTTCTTTAAATTCATGTCGAAACTGTCTCCAGAAATAGCCACTTCTAAGTGAAACCTACATTAGTTGACATACTGCAAAATATTCAAAGGGCTGAAGTGTATGGTTCTAAACAAGAGATAGAAATGGAATAATTTGAAAAACAAATCTTGGGAAAATACGACGCGTTGTACTGATTTTTGGGCTAAGGTTAACCTAGACACAGATGCTGGGGGTAATAAAAGATTCCCTAACATTTCTAAATTAGCATTGTCTCTTTTATCGGCGCCTATATCTAATGCAGCCGTAGAAAGGGATTTTTCTCTATACTCAGTCGTCAAAACCAAGATTAGAAATAGGCTATCTCTGCCTATGATACAGAGTATAATGACTCTAAGATACAGTTTAAAAATATTTCACAAATCTTGCATTAACTTCACTCCTTCAAAAACAATGTTGGACAAATTTAATAATAGCATGTATGACAAAAAGGTAGTGATGCAGAGGATACTTGTATAGTTATGTGCGAATAATAAAATACTTATGTACTAAGAATAATTAATGTGTTGTTTTATTTGTAAAGTACGAAGAAAATCATTTAGGGTAATTTTTTTTAAATAACATAGATTCTAGGGTAAATTGAGACCAAGCCCGGGGTAAAGTGAAAACTTCACCTGGCAACACTGAGGACAATGCACAAGTTAGTTATCCATGCGACTTAACATGACGCATGAATTGTAAATCGGCTACTATTCAGTTTACTTGTGCTCTTATTTTGCTGTTATCATTATGGCGGAATTACTGTGTACACGGTGTCGTGAATCTGTTGTGAATAGGAGATACACTTGGACTTCCCGAGAGGAGCAGGACATTGAAATAGCGCAGATCGTTATTCAAGGAATATTGGATAAGCAGGTATGTGCCTATTTATGATGTACCATACGTTTTGTTGAAGGGTTAAAATGTACGTATGGCATGTGCTGGCCGTACAACAAAACAACTTAACGGAATTTACAGCTGCCCACATAGTACGAGCCTTGTCGATATTAACCACGCATGTAACAACTGATGTTTTGAACTTCGCCCAATACCAGACAATTCTTCTGGTGGTTAACCCATAAGTAGATATTATTGAGAAACTTACTCTTTAAAATAGAACTACGTGACATAGTTATAAGGTTGAATTAAAGTTGCTGGAATAAGAATTGTTTCGAGTTTGCGATTTTATTTTGATTTATGGTTTTTTGTTGGTGGAATTGTGATTGTAGTTTTTGTTTGTTTTTTTTTTTAGTGTGAATTATTATTTAGTGTAAATAAAAAAATTAGGAAAAAGGGGTGAGTTTATGTATGTATGTAAAAAGTGTGTGTATAAAACTATTAAAATAATATGTACCTAGGTCTATAGGTAAAGGAGAATGGCGAGAGTACACGTAATTTGGGACCCAGTGATAGAAGTAGTGTGTAATATTGAAACTGATTTGCAGTTAAAGAACGACTTAAGGCTAACCAAAAATCAAATGGAAAGTAGTTTGAAAAAGTTGGGAGAAAAAAAATATGAAAGGTGGAAGATTATAACCTAAAATAATCTAAGACTCGCAATTATTGGTTATTTTTTATTTTACATACTATATTATTATTATTTATTTTTATTCCGATGCTAATTATCAGTCATATACCCGTTTAGCCAGATTCACTAGTAATTAATATTTTTGCATAATATCACAGGATAAGGAGGCAGCTTTATATCTCCTGGAATATTATTTAAAAGCACAGTTAATGTACTTTTATCTACATTTACCAGAGTATTGTTGAATAAAACAACATTTATTTATTTAAAAACTTTTATTTATTTTGTAATTATGTACTTGTAAAATATTCAAGACATACAAACATTGTATCTTCCTTTAATCTTGTTTTGCGTTCCTAGATAGTATTTTATAATAAATAATCTTTTTACCTAATCAAAAGATTACACTGGCCTACAAAAAAAAATTTTTTTTTGGTGCAGCTTTTTTTGTGTCTATGGTTGATAAAATAGGTAATGTACAATATATAGATATACCTCATTTTAACTCATCAGCTCTAATTTATCTACTATTCTTATTTTAAATTTTTTCCCGCCTTGTTCGCAAATAGTCATTATTATATTAACATCGATAAAGTTTGTGTTACTATTTCATTATGACTAGTAAGTCCAGATGTTGTTTTAACGATCCTGATTTATTTTGCTATGTTTGTGGTAAATACATACTGAAAGATCAGCGCAAAACGATTTCAGACACTGTGAGTCGTTTGTATTTTGCTTACTTCGGTATTGAAATTCGACACCAAGATAAAGTGTGGGTGCCTCATAGTGTATGTAAAATATGCGTTGAACATCTGCGACAATGGGAGAAAGGAACTCGTAAGTTTTTGAAGTTTGGAGTGCCTATGATATGGCGGGAACAAAAAAATCACTATGACGACTGTTACTTTTGTATGACTAATATAGTGGGCATCAACAAAAACAATCGCCATAAATGGAAATACCCTAATATTCCCTCAGCACAAAGACCTATTCCACATTCAGAAAACGTTCCAATACCTACTTCTAACCAAGTAGTGCAGTCATCTCAGGAGGATCAAACTGAAACCCCTACTTCTTCCCAAGTAGATGACGACTTTGAATATTGCGGGAAATCATTAAATCTTGAGCCATTTTCACAGAATGAGCTTAATGATCTCATCAGAGACTTAGACCTTTCTAAGGAACGTGCTGAGTTACTAGCGTCAAGATTAAAAGAAAAAAATTGTCTTTCCTCGGACGTTCGAGTGTCTACATATCGCACGAGAGAACGAAACTTATTGCAGTTCTTTTCATCTGATGAAAATTTTGTGTATTCCTGTAATGTGAGTGGTTTGCTAACTTTCATGGGTTTGCCGATTTATCAGTCCAATGAATGGCGTCTCTTTATTGACAGTAGTAAACGAAGTCTCAAAGCAGTTCTCTTACATAATGGAAATAAATATGCTGCCGTTCCAATTGCTCACTCAACTTGTGTGAAAGAAGAATATGAGGTAATTGCAATACTTTTACAGAAAATAAAATATATTGAACATAGCTGGGTGATCTGCGTCGATTTGAAGATGGTTAATTTTTTATTGGGTCAACAGAGTGGTTATACCAAATACCCATGCTTTATTTGTCTCTGGGACAGTCGAGCCAAATCACATCATTGGACTCAAAAAAATTGGCCTATGAGAGATGCTCTTGTTGTTGGGGAAAGAAATGTTATAAATGAACCCTTGGTTTCAAGAGAAAAAATCATTCTTCCACCATTACATATAAAATTAGGACTAATGAAGCAATTTGTTAAGGCTCTCGACAAAAATGGTCAATGTTTTCAGTTTATTTCTAAGAAATTTCCTGGTTTAAGTACTGAAAAACTAAAAGCAGGTATCTTTGATGGACCTCAAATACGTCAATTAATAAAAGACACCACTAAATTTGAGACTTCTATGAATAATATGGAAAGGCTTGCCTGGAAATCTTTTGTTGCAGTTGTACAAAATTTCCTTGGAAATAATAAGGCTGACAACTACGTAGAATTAGTAGAAGATATGCTGGTTCGATTCAAAGATTTAGGCTGTAATATGAGCATAAAATTACACTACCTCAACAGTCACCTAGATCAATTCCAACACAATTTAGGAGAACTAAGTGAAGAACAAGGAGAACGTTTTCACCAAGACATAAAAACTATGGAGAATAGATACCAAGGAAGATGGGACACTCATATGATGGCCGACTACTGCTGGGGAATCATGCGAGATTGCCCAAGTCAGTTTCATTCGAGAAAATCATTAAAAAGACAATTTCTCGACGTTTAATGCCAATAATATATATTTTTTTTTTCGTGAAATTTGTTTTTTCTTTATCTCGAGAACTAGAGCTGATAGAAAAAAACCGATTACATTGTTGATATCGCAACGTAAGACATGCATAAAATCAAGTCTAAAATCCCCGGCACCAAATTCTTTGTAGGCCAGTGTTATCTAAGAAGCTAGCTGGTGCAGCGACATAGCTTTGGTGTCTGGGATAATCCACGTACCACAAAATGCTCATACCATGTGAGCAAGAGTCCACATTTATGTCCAATGGCGATAACAACAACAAGAGCAGAGTTTCTGTGAGAACTGTCCACCACTCTGCCTGCAAATAGCATGGCACACATATTTTATTGTTAAAGATTAACTGAAACAATAAAAAAGTAAAAAGTTGTCAAAAATACAAATACAATGTAAAAATAATAATATGGATAAAAAGAATATTTATTAATTTCATAACCAACCTGTCGGGGTGTTTGACCATATCTTTTGGTCAATAAAAATAGTTAAAAATACTGCTTGATAAAACTTAAACCATTTTTATTGCTGTTATAAAATAATTAATCTTAATTTGACATCTTTGTTATATAGAGTTTCCATGGTTACGGTATGACATTACACTTTACTTTCTTTTTAGGTTTTTTTTTCAAGCATAAATACTTTTTTCATACTAATGTAATAGTAGATTATTAACCAAGGGGATAAAGCAGTGTCTTCTGTCGCGGGTGACGATTTAAATCGCGAGCGTAACGAAGGACTCGAGGTTTACTCCCGAGCGTAGCGAGGGTGTTAAAAACTTAAATCACGAGCGAAGCGAGGGATTTAAGGCGAGTCCTGAGTGTAGCGAGGGATTTAAGTTCACCCAAGACTAAGACAGCTTTATCACCGAGGAAAATACTCTACTTTTCGTACCACTTGCGAAAAAATTAACACAATAATAATATGAGATATGCATTTTAGAACATTAAGTTATTTATAAAAATAAATTAAAATAAACTTAACGTTTATGTATGAAGAAAACAAAAACGCGGCAAATTCCGAGACTAATATTTTTTTGTCGGAAAAGCAAACGCATCAAGCTCATACGGCCTCGTCGGTTTTCGTAATTTTATTTAATAATCATAACTGCACAATAAATGCGTATTCCTTTTTCAAAAAGATGTATAATGCTTTAAATACGAACTCAATGGTGTAAACACAGATATAGTGCAGTATAAATTTCGGTAAGTATTCCAAATTTAAATCACATTCTCTCCCTAGAGGATAAATGAAATTCAGTACAATTTTCTTTCCCTGTTTTTGACAGATTAATAATGACTATTGTTATGTTCGCTTTTTGTGGCATAGAATGTCACTTTTTTGAGCAAGTGGTACGAAAAAAATATTTATGCTCGACATTAAACACGGGGTCTTATCCATTCAGATAATTATTATTATAATGTTTTCTATTCGGATTACCATTTCAGTCATGTCAGGACGAAGAAACTGATTTTCAACTATTCCTTATTCTCAAAATAGATTACCACATGCAGCACAGACATTACAATGGTCGAGTTGTTAGTTGTTGTAGGGTTTCTTGTTCAGAAATTCAACAAATTAGTTCACATATATACTCACATCGCGCGGGTACACCCATCTCTGAACTCTTTTAACAATTTGATGACTTTTTCGGACAAGCGATGTCTTCTGTGTAATTTACAATAATGCACCGCATTTGAACAGTTTGACAAAGTCCAAATCACTTGCAAATCGTCATCCAGTAGTAAATGCCGTAATTTAGGTTGGTATACAGCATAATCAGTCCAAAGGTAAAGCCAAGTCGTCAAGAATTTACAAAATCGCCGATATATTATTTGTTTTTTACAACGCTAACCGTTGAAAATAGTGTTGCCTATCGATAGTCGACTATCGCTAAACTATCGATAGCCTATCGATAGTATCCATATTATCTATAGATAGTATGATACAGTTTACGTATTTTTATAATGATATACAAAAATAGTATCGAAAGTATTAGTTCCGATAATATCGATACTATCGAAGTCCAGCATATGTTTAGGAACAATACTGTCGATAGTATTGATGGTATCGATAGTGTGAGCTATCGAAAAAACTATCGATGTTGTAATACTATTGATAGTTTTACAAACTATCATTAGTATCTATAGTATTACTTTAAAAAATCGATATACTATTGATAGTATTATCATGTAATAGTATAGATCCTATCGATACTCTCGATTCCAATCAATAGTACAATTAGTTAATTTGTGATATCGATAGTATCAGTGGTTTAGCATTGTTACTAGTTTTCGAGGTCATCTATCGATAGAGAAACTATCGACAGTTGGGCAACTCTAGTTGAAAACATAAATGTCAACAAAAATGCCGTCAGTGTCAATTTGATACTGACGTTCCGTTTCTCCGTTTCATGTAATCCATTACGTATGATGTATCAAAATAATGAGTCTTATTTTTTTTACGGTCTATTTATATGGTTCGTATGTTTCATCGTTATGGGTTTTCAGAATATTTAACAACTTTTTAACAAGATGTATAAGTATAAAAGAAGGAAAATCACCAAGCGAAAACGAACTACTTTTTATCTAATCATTAGCCTAGAAAGGAATGTAACTATAAGTTTCGTTTAGAAACTGCACGATGATTATTTTTTATTAAATATGAATTTGATAACTTTTGATTCCCGTTTTGTAAAAACTTAGTATTTTTTTTGTACAACACTTATTAACTTGATATTATAATTGATATAAATTAGACCTTGCACAGTGCTCCATTAATTTTGGGTCCGCTCTCGCCATCCTTCTTTAGTGCATAGTTAAGTTAGTCTAAATACCTACCCATATAGCGCTTTTTGGTAGCCGTTACGAAACAATTCGACACTATTGTGTCGACACTAATTCATTCTAGTAACGTATTTTGGTCGCCGAGACGACTTAGTTCCGTCGCTACGACTAAAAATGGGGAACAGTCGACACAGTAACATTTGGTTTTTAAGTTACGTTGCAGGTTGCAGTGTGGTAACATTGTTCTTAGTTTGCAACCACTTCTCAGAAATCATTCGTTCGTTCATTCGTTTTCGTTCTCTTTTTGTTCTGCGACTGGCGTGAAGTTAAAAAATAATAAGAAAACATCAGCCATCACTGTATAATAAGGTAAATTTTTATTCATATTTTAATTCGTTTTTATTGTTCAAATCTATGTGGGAAATGAATTTCATTGTGTAATTTGTTCAATTAGTTTGAAATTTTCAATGCGCCACCGTAAAATTGTTTTAGGGAATTACAAGGAATTATGTTGTCATCCCTGCTGGATGAGAGCTAATAGACAATTACAGATATAATAGAGATTCATCTCGAGAAGAAACTGGTAAACCTGCAGATGTCATACAAAATGAACATCCAATGTCACCACCACCAGAGCCCCCATCTTACCTCCACCTGGTGTTTTACCACCATCTTGTAGTTCTACTCTATTACATTACCTAACTATAAGCGGGCTTCAAACACCTCTGCCCATTGTGTATTTATTAGATGTAATAATAGATCCTTTTATCTAATACCAGACTTCGTAAAAAGGATTTTAATTAATAAGAAAAGATGTTATCCACCACAAGAGAGTATGGAGATTACCGAAAAAGGAGCTCAAATTAAATTGCAAGCGCTATTGGACCACACCGTGGAGAGGATTTTACTAGATGTGAATTCTGTTGATAGGTCTCAAAATGAAGAGCTCAAGTTGACTTGGAAATGGGGGCTTGATGGTTCTTCGTCGCAGAGTAACTATAAACAGAAAACGTCAAACACAGCTACAGAGTTCGGTGATTCATCAGTAGTCATGATAAGCATCGTCCCTCTTCGGCTAGTGTCTGGCTCATCATCTGGGAATGAAAATATAGTTTGGGAGAACCCCACACCTTGCTCAACTCTGTACTGTCGACCAGTGAAGTTCACTTTCACTTCGAAGACAGCTGATTTTATAAAGTCTGAAGAGTCGGAGATGAAAAAACAAATTGATGAACGAATATCTACACAGTGTGGAAATATTATTGTATCACAGGAATTGCATATGACCATGATTGATGGAAAAGTGGAAAAGTGAAAAAATGTATTTAGTTTTCGATCTTTTTATGTTGTTTGTGTATTATATCTCTATGTGTCGTATATTAGTCTTTTTTCCCCATTTCAGGGTTTTGGAACTACAAATGACGGGAAAACTGCGAGGCGCTTTTTCCAAGATTACAAAACATCATCCAGAATAACAGGATTTGACGAAAATCTAATTTTCAGATTTTCCGTTATTCTACAAGCCATATCATCAGGCAAAAACATTGACTATGAAAAATTTAGAAGATACTGTAGCTGTAACAGCTGATGTATACGTGCAACACTATTCGTGGTACTACAATGACATGCCAGTTAGTGTACATAAACTTCTAATGCACGGTGCAGACATCTGTAACCACTTTGGTGTTTTGCCAATCGGTAAGTAAAAAATAAATAGAGTTTGATGTATAATTTGACTCGATTGCTTTTTGAAGTTAAAATGCATGTACTTATTTCTTTTAGGTACCTTATCAGAGGAAGCTTCAGAAGCCCGTAATAAGGACTTCAGAAACGTCAGAGAGAGACACACTCGGAAAACGGACAGAATAGCAACAAACGAAGACATCCTCCATGGACTTCTAATAAGCTCTGATCCCCACTTATCCTACATAAGGCCTAAAATAACGAAACAGGTTCATAGTCAATTCAGTTGTTACAGACTACCGAGCCTCCCTGTGACAGCGAGATTATGGAGGAAGAAGAATGCCTCATAGCAGAGTCCGAAAATATGCTGGACCCACTTCTGGAATAAGAAATAAAGTGATCCGGCTCTGGACTATTTCCACAAAAGCCCATCAGGGCTGGGAATATGACAAACAGCCCTTTTCAGGGCTACAATTATTTCACAATTTCCTTTCGATCATACGTACGATAACTTATACTATACTTTACATACGCTTGATTATGTAAATAATGATTATCAACGTCTTGCCCGTAAAAATTCAAACTATTTCACCTATATTTAACTATTAGTATAACCAGAAACTTATTACTATATTTATTTTACAATAGATAACGTGCAGGTAGTAAAAAAAATAACAGCCAATCAGAGACGAGCATGTTTCGATGACTCATTAGTTATGCGTTATTAATAAAACTATATATTTAACTAAAAAGAAGGTGAAAACAGCCAAGTGAAACAGAAAATACAGGGTGCCCGGTAAAGAATGGATAGTCTTGAAATGGGTCGTGGTAGAACTAATGACCATTCAGAAAAAAAATACAAATAAAAAAAAAACAAGTAGTACCAAAGATGTGATTCATTTAATAATATTCGAAGTTTTTTGTTACCTTATTTTACATTCTTGTACACCACGACCACGAATTAATGAATTCCATCGGTTTTTTATTGTTAAAGTAATTTACGTTAACTAAGCTGATAGATAAGTAATCAAAAGAAGGACTGCTATTACGCGGTTTTTAAAAAAACCACTTGAATTATGTTCTTTTGAAAAAATTCGCGAAAATTTTTCTTTTTGACAAAGTTTAAGCGTCCGTAGTTTAAAAAAAATGTATCGAAACACAAGTGGCCAATAATTTTGTAAGATCATGTGCTTATAGCCGATTCCAAAATGGTATGATTTCGTATTGTACCTAATGTAAATAGTGAATTATTGCTATTCGTTTTCAAAAGGAGTGAAATTTGGTTAAACAACAAAGTTTGAGATATTGGAATATTTATTTACATTAAATGTACCTGGTCATTGGGGTTTAATAAAAAACATCATTTGATATTAACAACACTGTTTTTGACTGCTGAGCACGAGGTTGGGCAGTGTTATAGGGCAAAGTGTTATAACTGGCGAAATGTGGGTGTACTAATGGGTACACCTCTGCCTAACACTTCAGGAATTACAGGCGTGATGTTAACACTGTATTCGTTGTAAATTACAATAAATGTTCAAATTGTCTGCCACCCATTCTGATTCAGACCTTACATCTTAGAATAAATGCTCTCCTAAGAAGTGGCTTATCACGTCGATTGCTTATTTTCGATGTGGTTGACCGGACACAGCTTCGTAAGTCTTCCAAGGATCGGCTTCGCGTAATAATTTTCCTTAGGACAGCCCCAATAAAAAAAAATCACGGTCACAGCACATTTTCAAACCCACAAGTCCCACAACAGGCTAACCAAGCTTTCCTATTCAGTACTAACATCTAATAATCATTTTATTTATACCCAGATGGTCAGGTTCATCTAATGTTCATATTTGTTACAATATTGCAAACTTTATTGTTTTACTAAATTTCACTCCTTTTGAAAACGAATAGCAATAATTCACTTTTTACAATAGGTACAATAATGAATCATACCATTTTGAAATTGGCTATAAGCACATAATTTTTTAAAATTATTGGCCACATAAGTTTTGATACATTTTTTTTAAACTACGGACGCTTAAACTTTGTTAATAAGAAAAATTTTCACGATGTTTTTTAAAAGAAGTTGGTTTTTTTAAAACCGTGTAATAGCAGCCCTACTTTTGATGACTTATCTATCAGCTTAGTTAACGTAAATAACGTTAACAATAAAAAACCGATGGAGATCATAAATTTGTGGTCGTGGTGTACAATAATGTAAAATAAGGTACCAAAAACGTCGATTATTATTAAATAACTCATATCTTTGGTTCTACTTGGTATTTTTTTTTATTTGTATTTTTTTCTGAATGGCCATTAGTTCTACCATGACCCATTTCAAGATTATCCATTCATTACCGGACACCCGATATACTTTGAATTGATTTTAAAAGGCAAAAAAAATCATAGAAAATATTATTTTTTTTACCGAATGATTACTCGCGCGGCTGCAGATGGCCGGCGCTGATATATTTTCTCGTGGATAGAGAATGACCCTAGCTATCATATACTCACGCCATACACCCAACATATTAGTACAATTAAAGAAAAAAAAATAAACGTGATTCGCTCCATAAAAAAAAATCGAATTTTTTTTTCAGACAAACGATCAACTTTAGAAGAAATTTCACAAGAGTAAAAGTTGTCTGAAATATCATGAAAAATCACATAAAAAATATCGAACCGATATTGGAACTTTGTTGCCCATGTCCACTAATTTTCAGTATGGACCCACTGTGCGTCGCGCCGGACTTGTGTCGACGGCAGTCGTCGACTGATGGCCAGACTACAAGAAATAAGGATGCTCAACCGAATTACACGGTTAACCAGACGTAATGAATCAATCCGGTACCTTCACTACGTCTTTACTTACGACTCAGTCACACATGACCAGAATATACATACGCTTTGTATACAACGTGTAACGTTAAATGCGCAAAACCTCAGACACCCCAAGTGATTTTTAATTAAATTGACCTATTTCAGAGACAAAAAAAATAATTATAACAAAAGTAAAGGTTTTAAATGCTGATTGAGTTTTACTCGCAATTCTGATCGTTTCTTGCGTCTGCGACGACGCTCTATCGAGGGAGAAGTCGTCACCGGGCCGCTACGCGCCGGATGGCTTGACCTACTAATAAATAGACACGGCAACGTTTTTAATGAAGATTTTTTGAAAAATGTGACCTATATTAAAAAGTGGTTCAATTGATTCTGCTCGTTATTCTGATCAAACTATTTTCAGGTTTTGCGCATTTAACGTTACACGTTGTATATTCAATTGAATTCATTTATTACAACGAAAACTTAGGGCCCATTATTTTTTGTTAGTAAAGAAAACTAAAAATTACTTAAGACTAAACAACTAACTTATGTATTAAATAATAATATTACTGCGTACGTAGAGTTAGGTATTGCCAGTAATTTTTCCGCCAAACGCTCGGCCACCATAAACATCCATATCTGTTTTTTTTCGTTTGGCCATCTCTTGAAATATCACCTCATAAATAATTATTATTTTTACAGATACTACAAAACTCGTGAAAACAATAGAAAACATCCAGCTGAAAAGTCAATTGTGGAAGATTTACTAAATTTGAATTCTGATTTTGAAATGATGGAAGACAAAGAAATTAGAAAAGATAACATCAAAACAACAATGAATGAATGCGACTCAAATATATATTTTAATCACGCCAATTATAACACTATTGATGATACCGAAGCGATTGAAACTGATGCTTCAAAAATAATAGTAACAATTCCCGAAACAGAGTCAAAGTGGTGACACTTTAATCAGTTTGAGCTTGATTGAATTCAATCAAATCATAACAGAGAACAGTGGGTTATTAAAAGCCGAAAACAGTATTCTCAAAGAATCTAATCTAAAGTTCCAAAATCGTAAGTGATTCCATTCGACGTACCTACTTCGCCGGTTTTTTTCTTTAAAGGCATTAAAGGCTGTACTAAAGTACCCTTTAAGAACTACATCAAAACAAGAAATATGTTTTTAAAATTATACATTTGGCTGACAACTGTTGCTCTGCAAAGGATTCTGACGCATTTTTGCAGAACAGTGCGATAAAACATAGTGGCCAGCGCATGAAACGAAATTCGTAAGTGCGAACAACTACTTATTTTCCATTTATTTACATCTGCACTAAGTTATAATACGCAAGTGTAATCGGGAGTGCACGGGACGTCGACGGGGTGCGGGGGCAAACGTCAAGTGACGCACCAATCGCACGCTTGGATCGGCGCTACCTCACACCCCGCGTACCGCATTACGACCAAAGAGACCTTGCCAACTTACCGGCTACTGTACTTCGAACGCGTGCATGAATCGGGTCGCTTGCGCTTCTGTGGTGCTGAAATTGAAATAAAATAACGTAAAAAAATACCAAATAGTTGTTAAATAAGTATATTGTGTTAAAAGAAAACAAGTACAACATTATGCTGCACAGTGCAGTCAGTGAATTACAGGGTTCAAGTACATATACCTATGTTAATGTGTTGTGTTGTTGTTGTGTATGTATTGTCCTATATTATTGTTCAGTTTGTTTTTCTGGTTTCAAAATCTATATCTGCCTACTTTTTCAGTAGCAAAATGCCGTACAAAATAGTGGAAACTCTAGAAAAAGGCAAGTGGACATTATTTTACGTACCAAATGATTGGGAGAACAATAATACTTTACATTGGCCAAAATTTAAAGTCGAAACGTTAATGGTTATAGAGGATTCGCAACCAGATGCTTCGTGGTCAACCATGAAATGCAGAGTAAAAAGAATGGTGTGAATCGGCTGATCCGTGTTTATGTTGATGTAATGGCAACTGGAAATTGTCTTTAAAATATTTGAAAACCTTTCAATCAATTCTTTATCAATTCTTTATCCGTGTTGCCGTCAATTGTGTTTCCACCTTCGTGCTTAGGTTGGTCCACTACTAAAACTCATCTTCTCGTAAAACAGGTTCGTTATGTACCCAACAGGTGCATGTTGAAATTATGTCTATTCCGTTCTAACCTTTACATTTATTCACTTAAACTCATTTTTTATCCTTGTCTCTGATAAATAATACGTATTTTTGCCGAAGGTGGCGCTAGTTTTCGTTTATTAGATTGCGAGAAATTCGCGCTCAAAGTTTAGTGCCCTCTTGTTGTTTTCCGTGAGCTCAGGTGGTGTGAAATTTCGTGATTGTGAGACAAAATAGTTTAAAGGACGCATCAAAAACTTTAAAAACAATTTACTCACGTGTCGAGAAACACTGTGTGGTGTGTGTTTGGACTACGGTAAGCATTAATCATACTTTTTTCGTAATAAAATACGACGTCGCACATAGGAGTATTTGACATAAAAAACCGGACAAAATTATTTTATATTTTATTTTACAATTTTATGAAATAAAAGTCAATAATTCATCATAATTAGGCATTTATTTAAAAAGAAAAACAATTAAAAAAAAAGTTACTAATCTAAGAGAGATTTACTCTTAAAACAGGATTTGTTTTCAAGAGGATAATCATGAGGGGACCGAATCAATCAGAATCACTGTCTCCGAGTTCACAGGTGACTCTTTCCGAAGGATCTATGACAAAAGAAAGCAAAAAAATTAGTTTTGTCAATATAATTATAATCATCCCCATATAGTTTGAACTACTATAAAAAAATATGGGGTACGTTGGGGGGACTTTTTATTCGTGTTTCTACTTCCTTAGAGTCTAGATTTTATGCCCACATAAAAATTTTGAGGCGACAAGGCGCGACACATAAACAAAAACACTAATGTATTTCAAATTTCTTTAAAAAACAAGTCAAAAAAGTGCTGCTGTTTATTGATGGCTATACAAATAGAAAATTTGGAAGAAACGTAATAAAATATACTTCAGTATATAGTACTAACCTTGTCATCTTTATACCAAAACCAGGTAAAACCGACTATACACAACCCAAAGCCTACAGACCAATAAGCCTAACATCCTTCCTACTGAAGACTCTTGAGAGACTCTGTGACCGACACATCCGGGACGGACCTCTTCGGGAGCTGCCACTACATAAACAGCAACACGCCTACTCCACAGGTAAATCAACAGAATCTGCACTCCACAGTGTGATTTCTAAGATTGAATGTGCGATAGACCACAAAGGCTCCTCACTAGTGTCTTTCATTGACATAGAAGGTGCTTTTGACAAAACCTTATTCCATAGCATCAACGCAGCCCTCGTGGAACACGGTGTGGACTCGACCCTGCGAGGATGGATTACTAACATGCTCAGGCTTAGAGCCGTACAAGTCACGGTGAACGACACCACAAGAGCCATTGTGGCGAAGGGATGCCCCCAAGGAGGCGTCCTCTCACCAATTCTATGGAATCTTGTGGTAGACAGCCTCATCAAGCGCCTAAACGATAGAGGCTATTTCACGGTAGGCTATGCTGATGACATTACTATAATAATAAATGGCACACATGAAAACACACTCTGCAACCTTATGCGCCAAGCCTTGAAGATAGTAGAAGATTGGTGCAAGGAATACAAATTAACAGTAAATCCCACTAAAACGGAACTCGTCCTTTTCACAAGAAAAAGGAAACTAGCCCCACTACAACTACCGCAACTCTTTGGTTCCACCCTAAGCCTATCGACAGAAGCCAAATACCTGGGGATCTATTTGGACAAACAGTTGAACTGGGCAAAGCACACAGAATACATCACAACAAAAGCCAGCATAGCACTATGGCAATGCAAAAGACTGCTTGGTAAGAACTGGGGCCTGAGCCCTAAAATTACCTACTGGCTTTACACCACAGTCATCCGTCCAATTATCACATACGGCTCTTTAGTTTGGTGGCCCAGGACCAATCTGAGCACAGCCCAGAAAGACCTCGAAAAACTACAAAGATTTGCCTGTGTAGCAATTACCGGCAGCATGAAGACAGCACCCACCGCTGCTCTGCAGGTGATGCTTGGGTTACCACCCCTGCATCTAGTTGTAAGAGAGGAAGCGGCCCTAGCGACCTTCAGGCTTGAAATATCCGGCACCCTCAGTAAGGATTCCAGAATCAAACACACACGCATAAAGGAGGATGCAATCAAACTACAACCGCTGATGGCATCACCCAGCGACAGAATCCTGAAAACACACTGTTTTCAAAAACACTACAACATAGAACTCACAGCGGAGCAGTATGACTACTCAGGTCCGCAAGAACTAAGGATCTACACTGATGGATCGAAAACCGACCAGGGAACTGGTGTCGGAGTTTTCTCAAATGACCTAAACATTAGAATATCCAGGCCCCTTGGAATGCTCAACACTGTCTATCAGGCGGAATGTATAGGCATTATCCAGGCAGCGAACGCCATAGAGGCCAGGAAAGTCACGGATACACATATTCGTATACTCTCCGATAGTGCCTCGGTCCTTCAATCCCTAAAGAAAACCCAGATCACGTCAAGACTGATACTAGAATGCCACAACGCTCTAGAACGCGTTACGGCACCAAACCGAAATACAGTGACACTGCAATGGATCAAGGGACACAGTGGATCACTTGGTAACGATGCAGCTGATGAACTGGCCAGAAGAGGTTCTAACACGAAAGCAGTCGGACCAGAACCAATTGTCCCCATTCCTTTCAACCAACTTAGAAGCTGGCTTAGGGAACACACACAGACACAAGCAGCAAAATGGTGGACCTCGACACCAGGGTGCAGGCAATCCAAGGAAGCTATGCCATCCTTGGACACAAAGCTGACCAAGCGCCTTCTGCGCATGGACAGGAATAGCCTAAGACTGGTGGCGGGGACCATCACTGGACACTGCTCACTAAATAAACACTTTCACACACTAGGTATTACTGACAGTCCTTTGTGCAGAGCATGCATGGAGGCGGAGGAAACAGTGGCGCACGTGCTCCTCGAGTGCACCGGCGTTGCTCAGATCCGCGAAGAGATTCTCGGAGCACCGGGATCACTCGCGGATGCCCTGAGAAGACCGGGAAGACTGATCTACTTCTGGAGGGAGGTGGGCTGGCTGGAATAACCGGCCACCATGGCTCACGTACAATGGTCCACTTCAAGGACTAAGTGCGGAAACCAACACCGAATAGAATAGAATAGAATAGTACTAACCTTCTATATCCATATCCGAATAGTTCATCTCCTGTTGTTTGCTACACGAAGCCATTTTAGCACAGAAAACTGATGAACACAAACGAGAGCGCCGAGAACAAAGACACGGGTACAGTACGATGACTGAGTTCCGACTGAGAAATTGTGGCACATGCGCGGGAGTTGAGGGTTGGGGGTCTGCCTTTTGATAAACCGGTTATCATAGGTAAAGAAACATGTATTTTGGGTGCGGTTGGATTAACATCAGTATTTTCAATTTTGTCCGGTTTTTTATGTCAAATACTCCTATGTGCGTCGGTCGTTGAACTTGAACTTTTATCGAAAATATTTACGTTTTTTGAAGTTTTGTATTGTATTGCACCTGCTTACTGTAAAAATATAAGTAAAGTATTTCATTACGATTATTTTAACCTTGAAATAAAAGATGCAGTTGGTTTCGGAGCCGACACTACCAATGTAATGTTTGGTGAACATGGTGGTATTATTTATTTATTTAAACTTTTTGCAACAAAAGTACAAAGGCGGACTTAATTCTAAAATTAAGGATGTGAATCCGCATTGCTTATTTATTAAATGTGTCTGTCATTCCACGGCTTTATCCGTTAGTCACGCAACCAA
Organism: Hoplodrina blanda; assembly: GCA_949316365.1. NCBI lineage: Eukaryota > Metazoa > Arthropoda > Insecta > Lepidoptera > Noctuidae > Hoplodrina > Hoplodrina blanda. Next base: position 12,406,186 of record OX438564.1, read on the forward strand.
AGACACATTACCAAGAGCTGTGAATCAAATAGTCAAAGAAGTTTATGGGTATTTTGCTCACAGTAGCAAAATGCAGAGGGAATTTTCGGAGTTCCAAGATTTGTAATACAGATAAACACAAAATACTACAACATTACGATATTCGTTGGTTGTCATCCCACTCCTGTGTCAACAGAATTCTTGAGCAATGGGATCCGCTAAAAATTTACTTTCAAGGCCAATATTTGCACGACAAAAATATATCCTCTCAATTTTTATACGAGAGCTTTAATAACAAAATATTTAAACTATATTTTTACGCGCTTGAATACATTCTGCCTATTGTCAATAAATTAAATACGGTATTTCAAGAGGATTATACGACTGTACACTTGGTTTATAAAGACGTGTCTGAAATGTTTATGGCATTGTTAAGCTGCTACATGAAAGTCAATTAAGGTAGGTCTGTCGAATTACGCCTAGAGGCTAATTTCGCCTATGCTAAATATCTCAGGTTATTTAATAGATAAAATCAAACTTAATACCTACGCATCAAGGTTTACACATCCCGAAACCGCCCCGTGTCGCGCCCGCGGCGCTCCCCACCCCGCGAGCTAGTATTCGAATGACGTCCGTAGCGAGCAGGTCGCCTGTGCCGTTTTTAACGCTAGAGGCTGGAATTTCGCGGTAAGTTTTTAATGAAATTTGTCAGTTATGTAGTAAAGTGTAAGGCTTATTTGTTAGTATGATTATTGTACCGATCATAATCAGTGTTTGTATAGTATTAAGCATTCGATTTTCCATTATGTTTCAAACCTATTAAGAAGTATCCTCGACGGTAATTACGCCTAGGCGTTATTACCCATACTAAAAGCTACCACAGGCGTTTTTAACCATCTCGTGAGCTTGTCATGAAAGTAAGTAAGTACTTTATTAGCTCATTATAAAAACGAATTGATTAATCCAGCAATTAATTGTATCAAGTTTATAAAAGCTATAGTAATAAGTTACCATACTTTTTGTGCAAAAGTAAAATTAATAAATTCATTGTTTCAGGATAAAAATATGTCAACTGCACAGAAAACGTGCCTCGTGGACACAAAGTGATTTAGAAGCTGCTGTTACTGCTGTTCAGACAAACCAGTTATCCAGTTATAAAGCAGCTAGTACTTATAACATCCCTAGAAGAACATTACGAGATTATTTGAAGAGTGGAATGTCCAAACTAAATTTAGGTAGGAGATCAATATTTACTAGCGAACAGGAACAAGATTTTGTAAAAAGGATTATTAGATTTGCAGATTTGGGTATCCCGTTAACGCCAAAGATGATACGCAAACAAGCGTTTGTGTTTTGTGAGACAAATAACATTCCTAACAATTTTAACAAGGAATTAGGTATTGCCGGACGAGACTGGCTTAAATTATTCTTGAAAAGAAATAGCAATGTAGCAAAACGCAAAGCTCAATTTCTTAATCAAGCCAGAGGCCAAAAGCTCAACAAAGCAATCGTTTCGCATCATTTTAAGGAAGTGGAAAAGTTATATGACGAACTAGGCATCCGTTACAATCCAGAGAGGCTTTACAATATGGACGAAAAGGATGCCGTTTAACGATGCACAAACAACCTACAGTAATCGCTCTGAAAGGAGCAAAAAGAGTTCATTTACAAGCATCTGAACACGGCGAAAATGTCACGATCGTGGGTTGCGCAAATGCGCTAGGCAATTCCATACCGCCCATGGTTATATTTAAAGGCGTTCGAAGGAAGCCAGAATTCGAATTAAATCTGCCTCCAGGTTCCACCGTTAGAATGGCACCAAAAGGAAGTATGACTTCAGAGCTTTTTATTGATTTCTTAAGACATTTCGCCAGATACAAGACCTCAGGAAACTGCCTTCTTATATTTGACGGGGCAAAGTGTCATTTAGACTACAGAATTGTTGAAGAAGCGGATTTACTTGGTATCACCCTATACTGTCTACCTTCAAATACAACACATGAGTTGCAACCGCTTGATAAAGCCTGCTACAAACCTTTCGAAAGTTACTGGGACCAAGAAGTTCTTCAACATTTTTATAAAACCCATGCACAAAAATTAAGTCGTCCTAATTTCAATAAGATTTTGTCGAAGATATGGTCAAAATGTATGCAGTCCCCTCTTCCCCACTGGGCACTATGGGCACGTGCCCAGGGCCCCGCGATCGAATGGGGCCCCCTAGTTCCTGCCAGATTACCAAATGATAACCGATTATTATAATTAGCTTTAGTTTATACCACGCCTGCATAGTAAACACTAGGTTTCACATAATTTGTACAGTCCGTAAACAAACCAAAAACCGATCGTAATCATACACAAACGGCACTCGAACACTTTCTTTTGCTAAATTTATCAACGTTGGAGAATAATAGAGTATGATTATTATACACCATTGTAAAGGGTACATTGTCTAGAAAAATTTAATATATTACACTTTTAGAAATAAGCAATAAAACAAGAGTATTTACGACATAATCACGGCAACGATTTCACGCACTCACACACGAAACACGCCTGACTTCAAGTCGTTGTACCAACCACAGAGTGTTGAATAATGTACCGCACTTGGTTTTAGAGCCATCTGTAACTATTCCCCTGTACTAAAAACCATAGCTTATACACGAAAAAACCGTAATTCAACCAGTAATTCATGTTTCCGTGCTTCCCTCATACTTGTATCTGTGGTATCCATGACGTGTGTGTCAATATATTTTTTTGTGACTATGGTCACCGAAAACGTGCAAGTGGTTAGCGAATATTTTCGTTATAAAATTAATTAAATATTGAATTATAATATAAAATGTCGAAACGGTCATATCCTAGTGGATCTGAAAAAAGGAAAAAAGCTCTACATCAGAAAGAAGTAATTGAAAAGTTACCAAAATTAACATCATATTTTACTACTACTACTGGAGAAACTTCTGTAAGTAGCAATCAACTCATAAATGTTCCACATGATGACTCAGCTCAATTACAAATTGCGGGAATTTCTAAACCTTCATGTTCCAATTTTGAAAAAGAGATTGAATCAGAAAGCGACTATTCCTACGACGAAAGTGCAACGACTTCAGTAACTTCACTAAAACCGACAACTCCAACTGTGTCAATTGAACAGCAGTTTTCCAACACAGAAGAATTAATATCGCACGATCCCGCCGATTATTTTCACGAAAAGTTTGTTGAAATAAATCGCGAAATTTTAATTCGTAAGGGACCAGTATATTTTCAAAATAAAGATTCTGACTTTTCCGAGGCATCCAGAACCTACAAAGATGGTAATAAATTAGTGACGAGATATTTCAACAAAGCATTATTTATGCGCAAATTAAAGAACAATGAAAGCGTCGAAAGAAAATGGTTGCTGTATTCGCCTTCCAAATGCTCTGTATTTTGTTTTTCATGCTGCTTATTTAACCCAACTGATGTTAATCTTTGCTCTCGGAATGGATGTAATGATTGGAAGCATATTAATCACATAATTTTAACACATGAAAATAGCCCAGCGCATAAGCAATCTATGATGACTTATCTGGCACGAAGTAAAGCGGTTGGTAGAGTAGATATAGAGTTATTATCTCAACATCAAAAGGAAGTGGATTACTGGAGAAACGTACTTAAACGTATTGTAGCTGTTGTAAAATTTTTGGCATCGAGAGGGCTTCCATTTCGCGGCGACAATGAAATCCTAGGATCTCCAAACAATGGAAATTATTTGGGTTGTGTGGAATTATTGAGTGAATTTGATCCATTTCTTGCAGATCACTTAAAAAAATTTGGGAATCCTGGAAAGGGTAACATTTCTTATTTATCAGCAAATATCTGTAATGAGTTTATTGAAGTAATGGGAAAACAGGTTCTAAAAAAAATTATAAATGAAGTTAAATCAGCAAAATATTTTTCCATAAGCGTTGACAGTACGCCCGATCTGTCTCATATTGACCAGCTAACTTTCATCATTCGATACGTAAAAGACTGTGTTCCTGTTGAAAGGTTTTTGAAATTTATACCTATTAAAGAGCATAAATTTAAGTATTTAGCGGAGACCATCTTAAATTTTTTAGAGATACATGATATTCCCATAAAAGATTGCAGAGGACAAAGCTACGACAATGCTTCAAATATGTCGGGAAAGTATAGTGGTCTACAAACAAGAATCAAGGAAAAATGTGAATTTGCCACCTTTATACCATGTGCAGGACATTCACTAAACTTGGTAGGTGTCCATGCTGCTAAGTGTATACCGGAGGCATCACAGTTTTTTGAAATAGTTCAGAAAGTGTACAACTTTTTTTCGGGCTCTACCCACAGATGGAATATATTAACAGAACATTTAGGTTCAAAAAAAGTTGTAAGAATCTTTCACAAACCAGATGGTCAGCCCGAGCTGATGCAGTAAGTGCTTTGCATGGGGGTTATAAAAGAATATTAGAAGCTTTAATCACCATCGCAAACGATACTGAACAGGCACGAGAAACAAGAGACGAAGCCCTTAGTCTGTCTAGAAAAATGGGAAATCTAGAATTTATTATACTGACGGAAATCTAGAGCACCATATTGGAAAGAATAGACAAAACAAGTAATTATCTTCAGAAAGAAACAATAACACTGGACGTTGCAACCAATTTGTTGACTTCACTTTATGATTTTATTACTAACCTCAGGGATAAATTTGATAACTTCGAATCATCTGCCAAAGAAAATAACCCAGAATCTGACTACAAGGATCTATCTCAAAGAACAAGACGTAGAAGCTCACGGCTGGAATATTTTGATGGCTCTGCGCCATCAGTCCAATTGAATGGAAAAGAGCGATTCAACGTAGAAACCTTTCTCCCAATAATCGATACCTTGAGTGTTCATCTAAAACAGCGACAAAGTTCATATGAGACCGTCAGTCAACGTTTTAGTTTATTTTTTCACTTAAAAACTCTGAATTCCGAAGAGATACGACAAGGATGCAAAGAATTTTCTCAAATCTATCACGAAGACGTAAATGAAAAAGAGTTAGAAATAGAATGTCAACATTTAAAAGAATACTTAAAAAATGTTCAGAGTGAAAATGAAGCATCTAACAGTGTACAGGAAGTATATAATCTATTAAAGCAAAACAAAATTGAAGACACATTTCCTAACGTAGAAATTGCATTGAGAATATTTTTAAGTATGATGGTAACTAACTGCAGCGGAGAACGCTCCTTCTCCAAATTGAAACGAATAAAAAATGAATTAAGAAGTACAATGCTTCAAGAGAGATTAACTACTTTGTCGCTGATGTCCATAGAATGTGATATTCTCAATACCATAGATTTTGAAGATGTGATTAACGATTTTGCTCATCTTAAATCTAGAAGGGTACCTTTGCAATCAACATAGAATTAATCTAAGGATTTTAAGTTAAGCGAGTTACTTTTGTAGATTATTTTTTATATTTCCTATTTTTTTATAGTTAGTAACTAAATAAAAATAAATTTAGAACCTTGTTTGTCTTTCTTTATCTATTGTAACTAAATAGTGTTTTCTCAAGGTCATAGGGGCCCCATGATCCTAATATGCCCAAGGCCTCAAATAGTTTAAAGACGGCATTGAATGTATGACACATGAAAACATTACTAGTGGCTTCCGAGCTACTGGGTTATATCCCTTTAATCCAAATGTTTTGCCTTAAAACGGCTTTCGCACCCTCAGTCTTAAAAAGCAACCGGCACCTACAAATGAAGATCGAAGTGAATCTTGCGATATATCTCCAATGAGAGATTCATATACTTTATCTCTAACATCCCTCTGTACCTTATTTACGCAAATAAATGATTTTGATTTGATTTGATTTGAATGGCCACTGAAGAGGTCGAAGGTTTGATGAATGTTCAGCAAACAACCCCACTACATACTGCATGCTTAACAGAAGACGTCTCACCGTCTCTGATTGAAAGTTTGAACACTTTTGACATTGATTTAGGTGCTCTAGAAGTCACTCCACCGCGTTCACTGATTGAGTGTCTATCCCCACATGTTACTCCACCGCGCTCAACAGTTGTTTGGTCCGCTTCAGAACACACTCCACAGCATTCTCTTATTATAAGTCCAGCTCCACATGTTACACCTCCAGACTCATACATCAAACCACATCTTTCGCAGTTAACTCCGTTACACGAAAAAAGTCAACCCTGTTACAAATCGCCGGTTCCATCTACAAGTGGCATGCAAGCTGTAAAGAGACTTGTTTGTTATAGCTCATCTACTGATGCTTCTGATTTTGAACATTCTTTTGACAGTGAAATAAATAAAAATAAAAAAAAACCACCAGACCACTTATTCAACAATGTACACATGCTTCTGATGCTGAAGATAGTTCAGATAGTGAAATTATGACAAGATTCATAACAAGATCACGTGTAGAGCAATCGTTACGTATTTATTCATCTGACTCGGCTCAGTTATCGCAAAAATCGCAATTTCAACTATTTATGCCTACACCGAACTATGCAATCACCAAAAAAAGACCCCGTCACAATATTATAAAAACAAAAAAGCAAAAAAAAAAATAAGATAACACAAACTAAGGGAAAAGGTAAAGAAAACAAAAGTGAGGAGTGGTATTGCTATGCTTGTTATGAGGATCGCATTGCTGATATGAGATCATGTGTGAATTGTACAAAATGGTACCACGAGGAGTGTATCGGTTTGACAAAAAATGACACAGAAGAATTTAGATGTCCTGATGGTTGTGACTGATTCTACTACGTAGATTTAGATAGGCGTTACTACCTCAACCGGGTATAATAACGCCTACATTAGATTTTTTTTAGAATTTATTTTTGTTTGATAATCTGTATACAGACTTATTTGATTATGTTTAAACTATGTGCCAATGAAAAAAAATATATCTATGTACCTGTTACCTTAGTAATTTCAGATAGATTTATCCTGATTGTTTATCTGATTTTTTTTTCTAAATCTTAAAAGCACTGATGATTAAGATGCAAATTAATTATGTTCCCTATTACAGAAAATTGTGATAATGCTAAAAAAAGTACTTAATTTTAAGAAAACTGACGTAGGCGAAATTTTACTTTAGTAGTTTAATTGCGCCAAAACGATTGTGTTTGAAGTCTGATCTCTTTTAATCATTTTAATAAACATACCAATAATATTTTGAGTTTTTTTTGTATAATAATAAACATACATCCCATGAACACATTCTGTTTTTCATCTACATTTATTATTTTCGAGATATTTACGTTCATCCTTAAGTAGGCGTAATTCGACAGACCTACCTTACGTTAAGAGTACAGACCCACTTCAAGATCCGACATCCAGCGTTAACTACTTACCTTTGAAGGATATGTATTTAGGTGTTAACGTCAGCAGAGAAATTACTTGTCTAGCAAGAGATATAAATCTGAAACCTGCAATACAAACGTTTCTTGAGCATATGCAATCATTTCTTATGCAACTTTCAAGTCAACATAAAACACGTCTGCCATTAAATGACCTTTTTAAGCAATTACAGTTGTTAGCTCCTCAAGACGTTGTATACAAGGAGTTTTCTTCGATAGCAAATGTTATTACGCAATTCCCTAATCTTGTTGATGAACATACAATTCAAAAAGTTTACGATGAATACAGACAATTAAAATTTGACAAAGATGTTAGTGATTTATTAGAATCTGGCGGAAGTAACGCTAAGCCAATTCTAAATATTGATAAATTTAAGGGTGGTATTGGTAAAATTCGAAATTCAAATGGAGACTTAAATAAAATACGTTAATGTTTATAATTTTGTAAAAGGTTTGTTATGTTTGCCAATGTCGAATGTTTTTCTTTTCTTTTTGCTCTTTGAGGCGCGCGCGAACAGAACGCGCCGTCGACCCAGGCATGGTCCTTGATCGGACGGCGAGCTACCCATTACTCGCCGTCCGCAAGCCCGCGCCTACGGTGGCCGGATGTCGCCTCGCGACGTCCGAGGCCCTGGGCGTCTCCCACGGCGGCTGGGGCGTGAGGTGGAGGATGTTCTCTCCCTCACGCGGCCCGCCTCCTCCTTCGCTAGCATTACTGCTTCGCAGAAAGAGGTGACTGTATCCCATTCCCTCTCGCCCCGGAGCATGGCCTGAACCAGGTCCGGACGCGAGAGGTCGCTGCCGCCTTTCGCCTCCGTGAGGATACGGCGGTGCTCTGCCCAAGCGGGGCAGACCTGCACAGTATGCTCCACCGTGTCCTCCGGGTAGTGTCGAATAATTGTGAAATATTTACTACTAAATTCAGTTATCTTATTTTCACAACAAAAAATTGGGGTCACAGTACGCTGGTCTCTTGGAGCCGGCAGATGATAAACACTTCTCCGAAAGGTTAAGCCGAAGGCACAGAGCTAAAATACTACCGTTTTCTGCCCCGAAGGGAGGAAAACGATTATTTCAGGTCTTGCCGAGGCTTGACCTGAGCAATGTCTTGCACTCTTTCGGAAGCAGGTACTAACGAGGGACGCGAGAGTTGCGCTAAGCGCTGTCCGCTCGCTGCCGCCTCGACCGCGCGTGGACCTACCCCGCGCCGCTCCACTCACTCATAGATGAAACTAGGTAGGTAAGAGGATTTTGTGTGCTGTAGGAATGATAGCTAATCTCCGAAAGGTCAAGCCTCGGCAAGATCTGAAATAATCGTTTTCCTCCCTTCGGGGTAGTAAACGGTAGTATTACGTAAAAAAAAGGTTTTTTTTTTTCACAAAAATGCCAACCGCCAGTCGCCACTAGTCTGCTCGGGTCACTCGCCTAGAACGCGTGTGTACACGCATCGCGTCACCTACCTAACCTACGGAACCTACCATTGTAATATTTTATTGGTGTTTAAGTAATTAAACAAGTATAAGCAGCAGACTCGCCTATTTATTGAATAACCCAAAGTAAAACCTATCAAACAAAAAAAAAATAAGACGCTACAAAACAGTTTTTAATAAGGAACAGGGCCTACCATGAACTCTTATAGCAGGTCAATTATTGAAGAAAAATAACCTGTCCTGCTAGTTTGTACCATGAGCGCGCCAAGTAGCAGGCGAGTCAGCGATCACGTGACCTAAGCCGGTTCGCGATTACGTCACAGCATTTCAGCAAGCTGGCATGAAACATATCCTTACCATTGAATTTGGGCATTCAACAATTGAACTGCCCTGCCGTCATAATTAGCAGTCGTGCGAGCGAGACTAACTTTTATTTACCTGTTATAATTAAATTTAATCACAAAAACGTAAGTTATTGTAAAAATGAACATATAATTTGAGTGTTATTTCAAACTATTGCAAAATTAAAAAAAATCCGATAAACGCATTGTGTTTACCGTTTATTTTAGATGTGTGATGAAGATGAAATTTTTGAGTTTCTCGAGAAAGATAGTCGTAGCAACAACGCTAAACAAAATGCCAAAATTCAAAGAAATGTATTGAGAAACTCAATCAAACCATTTGACATGCACAATGCATTTGTTAAGCGTTATAGGCTCTCGAAAGAGCTTATACTTGAGCTCTGTAATAAACTGCAAGGTTTCATGCCACGCCCTACGAAATCAATAGATTTGTCGATTGAGGTTAAAGTAAGTACCAACAAAATTACACTACTAGTTATCTGGATAATCATCTGATAAACTTACTTGATGCTATGCATACCTATTTGATTTCAGGTTTTAATAGCATTATCTTTTTACGCGAATGGTTCATACCAAAGACCAACGGGTGATATCGCTGCACATTCTGTTGCACAGCAAACGGTATACGCCATAGAGCAAGTAACAGAATGCCTAAATCAGGAAGAAGAATTATTGAAATATATTAAATCAATGGAAGCCGCCTTTTCGGAATAACTGGCTTCGGATTTTGGCTTTCTTGTTAGCTGGAAGAAGCCATATTGAGAGCCCATTCAACACAGACTGGAATGGCTCAAGAAGACTGGCTCAGTGGATCTTAAAAAGGCATCCTGAACTTTCGTATAGATGACCTGAACCAACTTCTGCTGCGAGGGCTATGGCTTTTAACAAGGTGGCTCTAAATGAGTTTTTCACATTGTTGGAAAGTATTGTAGAAGAGCATGGCTTTACACCTGAAAGAATTTATAATGTTGATGAAACTGTTGCTGTGCCCGACAGGGTCCATGATTGTTTCTATTTTTATTTTTTACCACCTGTAAGTGTACATCATGGATTGCAATAAATGATTTGATTTGATTTGAAAAAACCGGCGTTATTACCTACTGTGCTAAAAAGTCAGTCAAAGATATTATCGCTAAAAGATCAAAAGCAAGTAGGCTGCTTGTAATCTGCAGAAAGAGGGCAATTAGTTACGGCTGAAATCTGTTTTAACGCCGCTGGAACTTACATACCACCAATACTGATCTACGCCCGAAAAAGAATGAAGAATGAGTTGTTGGATGATGCGCCACCACGTGTAGTGACAAGAGGTGGATATCGTCACAAATATTCTGACTGGTTTAAAAAAATTGTAGAATCCGTAAAACCCACTAAAGTGAGAATCATAGTTTTTTGCTCTAAAACAGCAAAATATGCAATGACAGAGATCTCGGAATTTAGTAGCGATGGAACCTTCAAATCGTGCACGCAGCCCTTCTCACAACTCTATTCTATCCACGGTGACTTAGGAAGCACAGTGAACAACACCAATATATTGCCACTGGTTTATGCTCTTATGAGTAGCAGAACAGAGAAATCTTACTTCATCTTATTCCAGGGGCGGATCTACTTAAAGGCTTTTTGGGCTGCAGCGCAGGGCCCCGTGGATACAGAGGGCCCCCAACCGGACTGAAAACATAGACGATATTGTGAATAATAAAAAATATCTAGAATTAAAAAAAATGGATCATAAGGTTGGCAACACTGCGATCAATTAACCCGTGTGCGCATCTGATCTATCAAACGGAACGTCGAATTCCCCGTCGCTTGTTTTCGGTCGGTGTATTCCGTGTATTGTCTATTAATGGGGACTTCCCTCCGCTTATCGCCTGACGCAATTTTGTCATTTTTCCGCAATTCTGCTATCGTCGACTATATTAACGAATTGAGTTTGTTATTGTTAGAAATGTGTTTAGTGCGTGTTTAGTTTACTAAATGATAGATAACTTATAAATTATAAGGACCGGACCTTTCTTTCAATTTACTAAAATTGAAAGTATTCAGCATAAGTAGACTCCCTGCTTTTATTAGGCTGTAGGTAAGTAAAAAGAATCATAAAACATTACTTTTTTATATTCATTTGTTTTCAAAACTAAATGAATTGAACTCGTTCGATGTTTAATGATAATTTGTGAATTGCTATACTCATTACAAAGTAGGTATTAAAATTAAAAGTTCTATCAAGTTTTTTGTTTATTTTTAGAAAAATATCCTATTTTACAATATGTCTGCTAGAAAATATAAAAGTGGAGCTGAAAAACGAAAATTACAGTTTGATCGAGAAAAAGAAAGAAATAAATGCGCAAAAATTGAAACTTTTTTTTAATCAGAACATATAAACGCGAATGAAATAGCTACAAATCCATTAAAAAACGTAAAGGAAGGTATTTTATGCGAAGAGAATCTAACCGAAGGGTGCAAAAAATCGCAAAACCAGAAAAAAAATTACAAGTGATGAAAATGTGCAAGATCTGGACTTCCAGCAACCCTCTGGTTCCTCTGAAAACGACATTGGTGTTCAGCAATAGGAAAGTAATACCGATACTGAGGTGGAAAGAAATTTGGAAAATAAGTTTGGAGTTTGAGAAATTATGTTGACGTGGGCTTGTGGCCAGATTTGCTAAATAATGATTTTATTAATTCCGTCCTCTCACATGAAATGACTGACTTTCAAAATAAAGATACGAAAAATATATATTCAGCTTCATTAAAGAAATACAAAGAACAAATTATCACAATGTCTTAAAACGGGTTATTGCAGTGCTAAAATTTTTGAGTGTAAGAGGCTTAGCATTTAGAGGTTGTCAACTTGTTGATATTTTCCCAAACTGCTATACCATCTTAAAGATTTTTCTAACGATGCCGATCACTAGCTGTGAAGCGGAGCGCTCTTTCTCCAGGATGTCGTATATAGAAAACAAATACAGGACAACAATGTCGAACTATCGACTAAATCATTTATCAGTTCTTTCCATAAATTGCGATTTAACAAAGGACTTGCAGTGCGATGACCAAATAAAAGAATTTGCAGCACAAAAATGCAGAAAGGTTGCATTAAATTTATATAACATAACCATTCATAACCTGTCAATTTATTTAGCAATAAATAATGTTTAATAAATAAATGGAATATTTTGTTTTCCTATTTTCTTCCCGTACTTAAAATATATTTAATATACCTACATCACTACAGAAAACAGTTTTTTGACAAAATGGCAATTGATTGAGTAATTAGGTAGGGCCCCTAAGCAGTATTAGCCCAGGGCCCCAAATTCAAGATCCGCCCCTGTCTTATTCTCATTAATCAAATCACAAATACCTGATTGGAATCCAAAATCGTATAAAACGGATTACGAAATAGCAGCCATGAATGCCATTAAATCAGTTTTTCCACCTGTGATAGTCCACGGCTGTTATTATCACTACAACAAAGCAGTGTGGGCTAAAGCTAAAGAACTCGGTTTCACAAAATCCAATCATCCAAGCAAAATACGAGAAGCACAGCTAAGCGCTGTACTCCCATTGTTACCCGCAACTGAAATTATGAAAGGCTGGTCATACATTACACGCAAACCTTGTGACGATGAAAAAATAAAAAAAATCCGAATGTATAATGGAAAGACAGTAGCTCAAAGAAGAGTTGATGAATTGGTAAGTAAATCTATTCATATCTTTATAATCATAACATGGTGATGTCTAAAATGTATTGCAAACAGTTGCGGATATATTATATTTTGTTCCGACATGTTTTTTTCATAGCAAAGTCATTTTAATTCCGTAATATTCGAACGATAAAAACTATGTCCCAAAATAAGGTGGTGGCCGGTGGGTTTTTATTGTAAAAGTTAGCCTAATTTCTATGTCATGATTTTAGGACATTGGGTGTTTACTTTATTTTCTTTTGTTTAAGCCATGGACGACGAAGCTATAGAAGACCAGCTTAATCTGGACGTATCCGAGTTCGAAGATGATGACGGCGATGATGATATCGATGATGTGGATTATCGACCTCAGGGCCGAAATCGTCAATCGGACAATTCAGCAGAATCGCCTTCTGATTCTGAAGGTGAGCTTACAGTTTCAAGTCCTGCGATTTCTAATTCTTCTGTTACGCGAGGGAGGAGCTTACAGCGTCGAGGTAGCCGTCGTGGTCGAAGAATTTCTTCGATTTCTCGAGCAAGTAGTAGAAGAGGAAGTTCATCTCGTGGGAGATTGTACCAGCAAGTGGAAGCTGAAGATAACGAGGATATTGGCAATGGCGATGGACAATTTGGAGGTTGGAAAGAAAAAGATTTTAATCCTGATATAATTCCTTTTATGCAGCCATCGTATTTACCTCTTAATGACTGACGTATTTTTTGCGTGAAATAGGTAACTTTAGGTATAGGAAATACCCCTTAAAATAATTTGACCAAAAGCAATACATTTACACACTTTTGTACTTAACCAAGGTTCTGGGCCGCAACTACTTGCACCTATTTTTAGTACGTTGGGTCGTAATGTATATCGACCTAAATTTAGGTTGGGCCTTACGAGGATATATATGAAAAAAATATATAATATATATGAAATATAAAAAAAATTAAAAAAATATATACATATATGAAATATATATATGAATATATATAAGAATGTGCCGATCCAAACAAATCTGAAAAATCAAACTTATATTATATTACATACTTCAATAATCAACAACAGTTACATACCACAAAGCTATTACAGTAACTGTTGGCATTTCCTTCTTTAATTTTTTTTTACCAAGAGTTTGCGAATTAATGACTTAATATTATTTTTGTACGACTTTGTGATGAAAACTGGACACCTACTTAATTTATATTCTTTTTTATGTAACACCAGCCTGGACAATCGACACATAGGTAACAAACAAAGCCGCCAATACAACTTGCAGAAAACGAACTCCTTTTTAGTCATATTTTGTTAAAAATTAACTCCTTTTTTTATCAGTCATTTATTTTTTCCTTTTATTTTCAAAAAACAGTAGATTTCAAAAGGTCCGAATGTTCCTTAAAGAAATAGCACGTCAGAGAAAAATAGAAACATTTTCAAAAGAACGACGATCCATTTTAAGCCAACGACAAAGACAAATTACTACTTTATTCAATTTCCAAAACATAAAACTAACAAGTCAAGCGACAAAAAATATCCTTTTATCAATAAATAAAAAGATGTCACCCAAAATTACAACAGATTCAAAGCGAAGGTCCGAATATTTCTCAAAGAAATCGCACTTCAGATATAAATAAAAACATTTTCAAAGCAACGACGATTCATTTTAAGACAAGGACAAAGACAAACAACACTATCCAATTTTCAAAACATAAGACTTAACAAGTGCAGCCACAAAAAAATATCCTTTTATCAATAAATAAAAAGATGTCACCCAAAATTACAACAGATTCAAAGCGAAGGTCCGAATATTTCTCAAAGAAATCGCACTTCAGAGATAAATAAAAACATTTTCAAAGCAACAACGATTCATTTTAAGACAAGGACAAAGACAAACAACACGTATCTAATTACCAAAACATAAAACTTTTTTTAAACAAGTTAAGCGACAAAAAAAATCTTTTTAAGTTTTAAAAAATAGATTAAAAAATAGATGTCACCTAAAAATTTTGACGACACCAGCAAACATACCAGAAAACGAATTGTTGCATTTATATTATATCAGATTTTTTTATGTTCAATTCCAAAAATCGGCGACGAGGCTCTTTCTTGTATTTTACAACTTTCCCAATCAGCCGCTTCTTTTTGTTTTTTTTTTTTTAATTATTATTGCCCTACACTAGGAATTTTTCGAAACAGTTTACAAACGTATAAACTCGCAAACACAAATAGCCAGACTAAAACTAAATAGAGGTCATACAAATGTAATAGTTTTACTAAAGGGGTTATTAATTATATATCCTGTTACAGTACCTTATATTATTAAAATAAAACAAAAGGCATTTTAAAAAATTATTTGATTCACATCATGAGAATAATTAAAAAGAAAATGTTTATTTACAATACGAGATAATTTTAAAAAATCTAGGCTTCTGGACACGCAAACATAATAATGAGCAAAGCGTATTGTCAAAATACAACTTCATACCCAATACAATACTTTTAACGCTTGATCACCCCGTGCTTTCTTAATGAGAAGCTTTTTTAAAGCACATTGGATTTTAAACGCTCCGCTCTACGACTAGAGTTGAAAATCCAATGTCCGGTAAAAAAAAAGTAAAAAAGCGCTGTAATTAAGTGGATTTTCAACGCTCGTCTCAACAGAGTTGAACATCCAGTGGACGTTAAAAAAAGTTCGCATTAAAACCAGCGCCGGGCGAACAACCATTTCACATGGCAGTGTTTACAACTTAAAAGCTAAGTACAGCCAATTGTCATTCTTAAAACTAGGCAGAGTGAAATTAAAAAATTTGCTCTGGAACATGATAATTAAAACAACACCATTAGGGTCATTTACGCCAAAAATTAAACTCACAGTCAGCTCTGGCTGGTGCAAGTGGGCATTTTACATTTTTATCTATACTTTTATTATCACAAAATATATAAGTTGCCATCTATACTAATGTAATAAAGCTGAAGTGTTTTTCTTTATTTTAACGCACTAATCTCCTACTACTGGATAAAAGTCGAAATGAAAAAAAAATGTACGTATGTATTTGATAGCCAGAATATAACCGGAATAGTATGGGCTGTATACATTAAGCTATCACCGACAGGAGCAGTGCAGTAACTAAAAACGTTAACTTGATGCGGATAAAAAAAAACACGCGGCCGAAGTCACGGGCAGAAGCTATCATTCATATTCATATGTTTGTCACAGTTAAAAAGACAGCATTTCTTACAATTAGCATTATTGTATCACTGTATACAGAAACAACCTTTGATAGAGCATCTACAGTATAATAATGTATTAATTATTATTTCATTTTCAGATTCCTATGACGATATGGCAGCTGCCATTTCTTATGATCCGGAGTAACTTCTTTACTTTTCTATTTTAAACACATGCAACATTTACAACACGAGGAGTAGGGCCCACGTCCGTAAGTATATAGAAAAAGATTGTGTTAACACAGTTAACACAATTTATTAATGCTCAACACAATAAAGATCAACTTATATTATTTACGTCCCATAAATAATAATAATTCCGGCCTGTTATTGCCCCATTGCAGGGCAAAGGCCTCTTCTCATACAGAGAAGGCACGAGCATGGAGCGAAGGTCCACGCTTGGCTTTCAAGACGGATAAGTGATTTCAGACTTATATTAATTGTATAATTTAACATGAATGAATTGACTCTGTATTATAGTTTACATGTGACAGCTCTTTCACACGGCAGTCCAGTTTTGCAGGACCGGCTTTTTACTGTATCCCGTGTACTGTATCAGGATCCCGCATGCAGGATGCTCGTATAAACGCTAGCATATAAACACATTTGCCATCAAACGGGATCCTGTAGAAAACGGGATCCTGCAAAAAACTGGACTGCCGTGTCAAAGGGGCGTAACTGGTATTTCATTAAAATCTGTACAGAAAAAACAATAAGTTTCAATGATTTCAGTGATTGATAATAATAAAATTAATAATTAAAAAGGAATTCAATTCATTTCATTATTAAAAAAGAAAATAAAATTACAAAAGTAATAAAAATTAAATAGTAGACACTTACATGCAAAATCTCAATATGAGCTATCATTTTGGATAAAAAAGCAAGTAATTAATTTCACCCTGTTTTAACCAATATCAAATTACATAACTTATAGTTTTTTGATTCGACTTTTAAAATGTATCTAATTGAAGCTTCAGTCGATGTCCTAATAAAGGCATCTCTACACACGAGCGGTATTATCACCGGGGTGATATTGTATCAACTCCGTTATTCAGTGCATTGACTACAGATATGAACTTTTTTTTTATTGCCGACCATTAATGTCAGCTTTTGTTGGCCAGACTTTATATCCATAACACTATTTCTATTTAGCCTCCAACATCATCGCCTCGGTGATACTATCGTTCGTGTATGAGGGATAAATGCGACTGCGCGACCACCGCAGTTTCGACCGTATGTATGAACTCGTAAACAAACGGACAGGTCAAATAAGTGACCATAGATAAAATATGACATGAAACGCGATGGTCACGTGGTCGCAAGGACATCAGCAGCCTAATTGCGTAACACATTCACAAGGTAAGGCCACCCGTTCATTATGACAATTTAACAGTATTTATTGCGTGATTTTCGCTATCGAGCAACCGATTCTTTTGAAGATTGGATTGTAAATTCCTTTTACTCCCTAATTAGTTACCACCAATCAATTGACATATATTGTTACCCCATAAATTTTGTATGGCAATACTAAACTGTGACACCACATATTTGCCAACTCAATTGACTATTTATTTGCTGATTTCAAAGCAACAAAAAATCTAAATTCCACTGTTTATAAATTCACCGAGCTAAAATAAAGTTTTATTTTCGAGATGTTTTGCCTTAGAATGGTGTCGACTACCAAATTGTAAAAGTGTTACGCAACTGGGGTGTCGGTCAGTCTGTGTAGCGAATACTCATGGCAAAAATAATGTAAAATATATATAATTCCCAGCTTTCATCACACAGACTACGCCTCTTCTAAAAAAGTAACATTACATAACTAATACATAGTAACAAGAGTCAACAACTCAAGTTATTTGTGATTCTTCTCAATTTAATTAAACAATTCACGAGACCAAAATAATACGGTATTTTTTTCGCATATTAAAAAAATAATTAAAACATACATTGCTTCTACTCGTTTACAGTATTTTATACGCATCTACAAATAAAGGGTCAAATTTCAGTTCATATTACGTAAAAAAAATCACTGCCATATAATGGAATAAAGTGGGGTCTAGAATAGCTACAGCATTTCTATGAATTCATTCAAAACAATATTTAGTACCTTCACAACACATTCTATCTAACACTCCGCGCCAAGTGGCCGCCATATTCGGTGTTGCCTAATTAAATAATAATAAATTCGGTATATTTTTTAAAAATAAGAAAAATAAAGTAATTTTAATTTAACTGTCATGAGTTAAGTATCCAAAAACAAATACTATAATTTTTTTTATTGATTTGTCATGTGCATATATATTGTTATGTATTCAAACTTCCACCTCACGAACGCCGGGAAGTAGGTCAAATTCAACTTGCAATATTTGATTAAGTTCCTACGACAACATTATATTGCATCGTCATGCAAATTGCATATTTACGCAAAGTTTTAGCTCAATTGAATTTTGGGAAATGGGTCAAATTTAGCTTGTAAGATTTGATCAGTCATAGACACCGGAACAGGTGAAAGTAAATAAGAGCTTGTATAAAATGCTGCATGCAAACGACAAAATAAAAAATAAGTTGAAATTGGTCAATTTCTAAATTCGTATACGACAACACCGAGTGGCCATTTCAAACGACTTCAGAAAGCGTATATCGGATGTAAAAGACCAATCACATTTCCGAAACCCGCATATACTACCCGTTATTACGATTTTTTTTCTACTACATTTTACCTGGAAATCCACTGGTTCTGGAGATGAAGTTCAAAGTTACAACTTTTCACTACGTTTATTTACGAATACGCCCCTGTAATTTTGTATAACTCTAAGGACAATAATTTGCTTGTGTTACAACGCATGGTATCACAAAAGGTGATTTTTCACAACAAAAAAAGTTGCTTTCCAGCAATATTTTTCCCTCCGGCCGTTTTCGCAACTGCGTTTCGTAACCAGTTGCGAATCAGGAATGTTTAGTGTTTGTTCGTAACCAGTTGCGAATCAAGAGGATTTTTTCCTTAACCGTAACTTGGTTGCGAACAAAGAATAAAACCTTCGCAAACTTACACAGTTGGGATGGAAGAAAATCATTTCCTAATTCGCAACCAGTACCTAGCTAAGATAATGATAAAAAAATATTCTAAAAAAATGAGGCCCGGTCGACGAAGCTCCGCCACGCGGGGCCCGTATTTCAAGAATCTTAAGTTCAAGAAGAAAAATACGCCAAGTTATTAAACATTGAAAAGAAAACGGTTTAACGGTAAAACATATACATTTATAATTTAATAGAAACATAAAAACTTAACAAACTGAACTTTAAAACAAAAATATTCTTCTTTCTTGCCTATAATATAATAATAATACCAGCCTATTATGGCCTTATCATACTAGCGGATTGCGAGCGTCCTCAAAGCGGAGCGGGCGCGCAGCGAATGCGGCGCGAACACGCCGCGGCTGCACAGCGGAGACGTCACGGACGCGAGGCGAATTCGCAACGTTTTCATTGCGTGTTTATAGGCGGGACGGACTACAAACACGCGGTCGCCGGAAAAAATAACTATGGACTTTGAATTAGCTGCAATTCAAGCAATCAAGCAAGTGTTTCCAAAAATTCAATTTCGCGGGTGTTACTACCATTTTAACCGAAGCCTCTGGAGAAAAGCTAAGGCTTTTCAAATAAAAACAAGGCCAAAGAAAAGACACGTCGCAAGGTGTGTTGGACTTGCTCGGTTACCTAAACAATTTATTACTGCTGGGTACCAATATGTGATGGCCTAAAGTCCAATTGGTGAAGATATAAAAAAAAATAACAAATATTTTAATAAACAATGGGTTAAAAAGGACGAAATACGAAATTATTGTTGCTGTGAAAATGAAAAAATAAAAACAAACAATCATATAGAAGGATGGCATACAAAAATTAATAAATACATAGGTTGCATAAAACCAAATCTAGCTCATTTATTAGATGGCTTAAACACAGAGTCTACGTGCTTCAATCTAAGAAAAGTCAGCAACAAAAAGAAAAAGGAATATGAAGAAATAGACGGAGAAATCGAACCAGCAAATAAGGATCTGAAATCTGGAATAATGAGCGTGGGGTACTGCTTAGAAGTTATTTGCCCATATGCAATCTAAACGCGAACGAAGAAGGGTAAAAAATATAATTTTATTTATAGGCAAGAATAAAGAATATTTTTGTTTTAAAGTTCAGTTTGTTAAGTTTTTATGTTTCTATTAAATTAAATGTATATGTTTTACCGTTAAACCGTTTTCTTTTCAATGTTTAATAACTTGGCGTATTTTTCTTCTTGAACTTAGGATTCTTGAAATACGAGCCCCGCGTGGCGGAGCTTCGTCGACCGGGCCTCATTTTTTTAGAACAATTTTTAATCATTATCTTAGCTAGGTACTGGTTGCGAATTAGGAAATCATTTTCTTCCATCGCAACTGTGTAAGTTTGCTAAGGTTTTATTCTTTATTCGCAACCAAGTTGCGGTTAAGGAAAAAATCCTTCTGATTCGCAACTGGTTGCGAACAAACACTAAACATTCCTGATTCGCAACTGGTTACGATACGCAGTTGCAAAAACGGCCGGAGGGTAGTTTGCTGAGCAGTATGCGTAGTTAACGGTTATGTGATTTGTCTTCTTACACCCCGTATTATCTAGATAATCCTATGTATAACTACTGTCAGTCTTAGATCAGTGATCGGCGATCCTATCGGTGAGCTCAGGGGCGAGCTCAGGGGTGAGCTCAGGGGTGATCTCAGGGGTGATCTCAGGGGTGATCGCAGTGGTGATCTCAGTGGTGATCTCGATAAACGCCTCCTTTTGCTCACGAAAAAATTTTGACAGCCGTTGTTTTTGAACATCATTATAACTTTTATTTGTCAACCTTACTTCGTCTAAGAGTTTTTGCACAGCCTTATTGTTAGGCGACACTTTGTCCGCTTGTTTTAAGTCCATGAGAGCGTCATCATAGTTCTTAAGGGCGTAATTCGCTTGTCCGCGCCTGTATAGTGCCTTTTCATTCCTTGGATCCGTTTCTAAAACCTGGAAACAAGTGTTTATTTTTAAATTATCATAACATACAGAGTGGAAGGGGCATTGTAACGAAAACCTTTGCCATGGATTCAGTACATGATTGAATAGCTCCCCCCAGCAGTGTTAACATTTTTCGTCGGAAGATATAAAATTTTATTTCAGGATCACAATTTTTTTTATAATAATATTATATTTATTTGGTAGATTAGTGTTAACAATAAACCACCACCCACCTTTAGCACTCTGAGATAAAGTAACTTAAAATCAGCGAAAGAATTTTCAGATTCGGATCAGTAGTTCCTGAGATTAGCACTAAACAAAAAGAAAACACCAACTTTTTTATACTAGTATAGATAGGAGCTGGTATTCATTAAATACTCACCGCCGTACTGTATTGAAGAGTTGATCTATAATCTTCTAACTTCATGTAACACGCCGCCATATTAAGATAACATTGTGATACGTATGTTGATCTTATTTCTTGTACTGTAAACAAATAATTAAAGTTAGTTTTATAGACACTGTTTATAAATAAAAAACCCAACCTATTACTGTCCCACAGCAAGACACACACAGCTACGATTAAAGGAACTACTATAAAACTTAGCACTCGTTAGATCTCAACTCTTAGGGTCAGATCACACCGAGACGCGACGCGACGCGACGCTGCGTGCACACTTTAAAAAAGCGACTCAAAATATAACTTTATTTTCTACACGAAAAGATACACATTTCATTGTAAGAATTTAGAATACGTTACACCACGCAGCACTACGTCGCGATGCGTCGCTCTACGCCGCGCTGCGCCGCGCGGCGCCGCGAGACCCATCGCGACGCAGCGGTGAATCGCCGGTACGCGCGACGTGCAAGAGCGGCGACGTTGCGATGCGCCGCGCGGCGCATCGCGGCGCAGCGCGAAGTCACTGGCCTCTTCAAGTATCGTCACGTTGCGTCGCGTCTCGGTGTGAACTGACCCTTAGTCTTTTTTTCGGTCGTCAAAAAACGATCTCTTAGTTTTATTTTTTTTGTAAATTGTATAAAAGTGTTATGTCGCAAAAAACTTAGACAATAACTTGAACCAAAAACCGGCTGTCAAGTCAACGCCCCAACGGTGAAGGATTTGAAATATCATCAAACCCGGGGAGTATTTTGTTTTATCAAAGTTTTATTTACATACTGCATAAAATACTGCTCAGGCCTCCTTTTGTTTGACAAGTAGTGGAAGCAAAATCGATGACGGAAACATTCGCCCATACAATAAACACTACATGATTAACTACACAAAATAGGCGCATTATATTTTCCTTTTGCCTATCTATTATATAAATTTAACTTCAGATAAAACTTGTTATTTGCCATAAACTTGTACGTAATTATAAAAGTTGTGGTACCTTCTTGTTTACTTATGTTTAATATTTCCATTAAATTCTAATTAACTAAATCTAATTTTAATATATGTTTTTTAATAACTCATAACTTATTTATTGTTTTATTTTTTCCCTTCCTTCTTCTATAAATAGGTAAAACATCTATTCCTGCATTATTATTTAGCTGCACAAATACATAATATATTCCAGGTGACTGACATTTTAAGAAAATGATGACCCACAGTGCTGCTCTTAAGGAGATGGAAGTTAACCTCAGATCCACCTAAAGGAGCTTGAGGCTTCTAAAGCTTTTTATAAACAGCTGCTCCAGGAAAGGGATGAAAGTGAGGTAGAAGTTAAGATATTGTGGACAAAAACACCATGAAAAAGAGCTGGTTGAACTACATATTCAACACATGGACTTAGCCGACCAACACACTCAACTGTCAAAGTGTCAACCTTTCAACTTGCATTAAATAGGATTTTCTGAAGAACATTTTTAATCTTTTTTCACATTTATGTTTTTGTTAGAAATCGACATTATGTCAACGTAATAAGTTAATAACTCACGATATCAAAGTTCTAATTCGCTGAACTGATCAGAATCAAAGGTAAGGACGGATATTTTTAGACCTGAAGTATAGTATACAAAGTTTCTTTACCTTTATTAGTCATATTATATTAGAATATAACATGTCTAGACAGAAACAAGGATAATAGGCATCATTAATATCCCTTGTATTGTATCAACTAAGATCTAGGGCGCCCAGATCGCGCAAAAATGGGTCAATGCCTTATTTTAGTACACTATTATAGTAGTTCCCAAACTGTGCATCGCGTCGCCCAACAGTAGGTACAACTCGTATGGATTTGGATGGTAATACAATAATCATATTGTTATAATTTCAAATAATTAGTAATAATTGAGATTATAATCTTTGGAGTTTTCTATGAGCGTTTACGCCGTACAGTACCCGGCGATAAATATTGCACATCGACCTTTATCGTATTTCGTATTTTATACAAAGAAAAAAAAATCCGGGCGAGTACCAATGTGACTTTTTCAAGTCATATGTACTTTCTAAAGTTTATCTTAGACATTACTGACATCATTCCGTGCCTCAGAAAGCACGTTAAGCTGTTGGTCCCGGCTGTCATACGTGGATCTTTGACAGTCGTTACGAGTCGTCAGAAGCTTGAAAGTTTGACAACCGGTCTTACCTAGGGGTATCGTATTACCCAGTTACTGGGTTGTGGAGGTCAGATAGGCAGTCGCTCCATGTAAAATACTGGTACTCAGCTGCATCCGGTTAGACTGGTAGCCGACCCCAACATAGTTGGGAAAAGGCTAGGCAGATGATGATACAAAGAAAAAAAAGAATTTTCAAAAGAAGCAAATCATAATTGTTTTAACAGCTCCTAAAGATACCGGACTGTTTGTATTTCGTGCGACAGAGATAACGCTCTACGAAGCCGAAATTAGCCGATTGTCTATTTCCAAAGGTCGATGTGCAATATTTATCGCCGGGTACTGTACGGCATTTTTCAAACTAACTTTTCATTACATTAGAACATTTTAGAAATATCGTAATTTAAAAAAGATACCTAATTGGAAATCTCTGTTTCTATGGAAAACTAAAATTCGCTCGAATTTAGTTGTAACATTTTTTTTATGTTCTCAACTAACTTTTTATACCTACGTATCTTGCTCAAGTGTAGTAAGTTTCATTAAAATCGGTTCATTCATTTAAAAAATTAGGACTTGATAGTTTAAAACGCGTAAAAACTCTTAATGTCTGTTAGCGCAAATCTACACACAAATCTTCTTATAGAAAGGCGTCGCAAAAAAAATTACAACCCTTATAGGGAGTCACGTTATAAAAAGATTGAGAACTTCTGCACTATTATATGAATAAAGCTTTATTTTATTATTCGCCTACAATAGTGATCTGATTGACCTAATAATAACAGTATAGAGTAATGATTTACTGTCACTGAAGTCTTTTTGGCCAAACGTATTTTCTTAGGGCGCCTACACACACACAAGTTGGGCGGCACGGGTTGCCGAGGAACGCCCAACCGATCGATCGCGGCAAGGCAAAAAATATAAATACATAAAATAGACTGCGCAACGTAATGAAACCAAATGCTGATAAATTAGTGGAATTAAGGATATGTTTTAATTTAAATTTTAAGAAGTGTGAAATTGGTAGATCGCACTGGGTTTCGTCTGGAAAATGACGATCTTGGGTCTAATCAAGTTGGCCACCCCTGATTGACCAACAAATAATAATTTATTTAATTTCTCAGACAAAGTCCATTCATTGTGATTGCTAAATTGTATGTTAGTTCACATATTTATGACATCTATGATAATATATTAAACCTGAAAGAGATTTTTGTTTGTTTAAACTCGCTAATCTCTAGAACTTCCAAGGATTAATCTTTTTGTATATGATAGCCGGATTCATCAGCAGTAGTATATTACTGCGTATATTTCGACTTTTAATTCTATTCAGTAACTTGACAGATAAAGGGTTACCAAGTATTAACAAAAAAAAGATAGTGAGGTGGTGTAAGAATGAACGAAATTGAATGAACTTAAATAATATACTTAACTTGGTATTAAACCATTCTTATCATTCGTTCCTTACGCAAAATCGTTCACTACCCCGACACTATTAGTTGTAGTATGGTAACATTATTATTCTTTGAACTGTCAACTTACTGAATAGAATTAAAAGTCGAAATATAGTATGGTACTTCGATAACCGACATTTACGCGGACGAAGTCTAAAATCAAAATCGCGGGCAAAATCTAGTAAAATATAAACGACATACTCACTCTGTTCTTTCGTATCGACGTCTTTGACTTCTTCTATCCTATAAAACGCATGTTCCAAATATCTGAGGCACTTGCGGTACTTCCTAATAGCTGCCTTGTATTTCCCCTCGCCGAAATAACAATTGCCAGCAGTCTTCACGTCTCGTATAGACGCTATTAATTGTTCTATCTGGAATTAGACACGTAATCTCTACATAATATAAAACAAAGTCGCTTGCCAGCGTCTCAAGGATTGTATGAAAGATAATTTTTGGAATATTCACGGGAGAAGTTAGGAATTTTTACCCGTGCGAAGCCGTTTGCAAGTTGTTAGTAAAAACCGGCCACACTTTATTTATTTTTAAATTTTTGTTGGTATAGCGGCAATACACTATGTAACAAAAACCCTGTCAGATCAGTGTTGCCGTTGATCAGTTTTTATGTTTTATTTTAATTTAATTACTTCTTCTTTCTTCTTTTTTTTTTTCACTGGGGAAAAATAATAATCTCAAATCCATTAAATGGTTACGTATATGTGTACGCAGTACGATGCCGAATAATACCCTTAAGGATCGGACAGGGTTTTTGTTACATGCTGTATAAATAAATTTCAACTCTCTAGCTATTACGGTTCAGGAGATACAACCCGCTCACAGACAAACGGACGGACAGCGAAGGCTTAGTAATAGCGGACCCTGTTACTAAACTTCCGGTACGGTAGCCTAAAACTGATAATAATAGTTTAACCGCTAAAGACCTTGCTGTTAGAACAATAGATGATTCATTGTGTCACATTACTCGGGCTTTGAGTAAGTACTCACCGTAATTTCTTCATCCCGGTAATCTTCAGGGTACTCAGGCAGTTTGTCAGCAGTGCCATCTTTACAGGAGATATCCCAGTCACTGGTTATAATTTCACCACAATCCTCGATCACGCAATCCTGTCAAATAAAAAAAATATATAAAGACAAAAATGCAAACAAATTACGGTCATTGATATCGACTATCATTTCCGCCACGACAAGCTATAAACTTTGTAAACACACATTCAGGGGATCGCAATCCTTGGATCAAATACTGCGTAGCGTCGTCGGCGTGAATTTACCTCAAAATGACGGCCCAAATGTTTACGTTACATGTGTCGACGCGTTCCAGGCGTAAAACATTAGAAGACAGCACTTTATATCGCTGTAATATAACCCGACCAAGTGAAATTGTTTTTTAGTTTCGTATAACACGTATATACTGTGAGTTGGGATTATTTGCTGTTGGTAGTATTGTCGCTACGTAACTTAGTAGAAGTTCTTTAATTACAAAGTTTATTGCTTCTCGTGTCGGGAACGATAATCGTTTAGATCACCTAGAACTACGAGTATTACATAATAACACGAAAATTTGACACTTTATGAAGCCGAAAGTTGCATGTTCTTTCCATTATTGTAGTATTTTTTTGTTCTGGATCACATTTCAAACTGGTTTTCGTAAAAAAAACGTTACAAACAGCTCCCCTTCCCCCAAAGGAACCATTCAATATCTCCGTAACCAGACGGTTCCCATGTTTGGCCTGACAACCGTCTGATTACGGATAAAACGAAACGAGTTTAAAATGTTGTAAGGGTGCGTCCACATCTGGCGAATGTGCCGCGAATGTGCAGCTCGCGAGCCGTTTGCGAACTGCCCTCGAGCTGCGCGCGTGCAGTCACGGCAAAGGTTTGTTGCGCCTCTTTAGCGCAACTCATGCGCGGCTCGTATAAAGGCGTGTATATCTGCGCGCACTCAATTCTCGTGCTTACAGTTCCGTTTCTGCGCGGGCGGCGCAGGAGCGGCGCACGAACAAAAATGCACGCGTGCAGCTCGCGGGCAGCTCGCAAACGGCTCGCGAGCGGCACATTCGCCAGATGTGGACGCACCCTAACGAAACTTTAAATACCATGACCCCTATACTGTTGGATGCATCCGTAAGTACAATGTTTTGCGTGCGTTAAATTGCACACTACCCTTAAAAATAAGTTTGTTTCCCAGTACTTAATAATTTTTGCTTTACATTGCTTTAGTGTACAGTATGCTTAGTTAACGGGTATGTGGTGTGTCTTTACACCCCATTTTACAGCATATTATAGTACGGCCGACGTATCTTGGCGGTATGAAGTTAGCTGTTTGGCTGCGCAATGGATCTTATAGAAACGAAATTGTTTACTGCGCAGCAATCGGCTAACTTCAGAGCCGCCAAGATACGTCGACCGTACTGTACTGCTATTTGAAGTTTAAAAATTCGTCTGCTTGAAAGCAAAAATACGCAAGTATTCAATAAAACGGTTTTTACGCAATTAGTCTGTTAAGTTTTATTTTCTAAGTTTTGTATTAACTTAAAAAAATAGTTTAAAAAAAATAATAATCAAAAAGCATCGATTACCAACATACCACCGTGGGGCGGCAATGTTCTCCGTTACCAAATTTCTGTATCTCTTTCACAATACCGATACCAGCCATTACTTCGCCGAACACGACGTTGGTACCATCTAAGTGGGGGCATGGTACCGTTGTGATACAGAACTGGGATCCGTTAGTGTTAGGCTGTCCACTGTTAGCCATACTTAGGACCCCTGGGTCGTGCTACAAGCGAAAATATAAGGGTTTAGTTTTCTGGTACGATTATTTTTTACCATTGGATTTAATTCATGATACTGAACAAAAATAAAACAGCAGTTACGTATAAATGCAATACATACACGCTCAAAATGCATGAACGACCTGAGGTTTCTTTTTTAACCGACTGAAAATATTGTTGGGATCTAAAATCATGTACTGAATCCATGGCAAGTCTTTGTTGCGATGTACAATCAGCAAAACAGATAGGTATGCAGGGTCGTCAGATATAGTTGAAGTTTTCTAAGAAACCGATGGATGTCTTTGACTGAAACTTAACCTAAATAAAGAACTATTTATTATCTACGTTTTAAATTAAATTACATTTGAAAACATCCATCGGTTTCTAAGAAAACTTCAACTATATCTGACGACCCTGCATACCTATCTGTTTTGCTGTGTGTACATAAGTTTTTAAAACATACGGTTCTTTATTTTGATTGTCACCGAGATGAGATTGCGACTAGATTTTGAATGCTTTTAATTAGTAGAATTGGCCTTCAGGTAATAACTGTAGCTAGATGACGAATATTTTTAGATTTTTTCATACCTACCTTTAATCTAAAATTTTCATCTTCAAATACAGATCCATATATGCTTTCACCGCTGCTGCCGTCACCGTTGACTATGTCACCTCCTTGTATAATAAACTGACTGACGGCTGAAAAAAAAAGCAAAAGTCAAAGAGGTTTCACACCGGTAAGAGATGGCTAGTTCAAACCAATAGCGCCTGTTCACAAACATGACGTACGGATAGGCACAATTTAGCTTAACCATTTTGAAGGGAATCGAATGATTCGACACAAGGGCGACAATCAGCGAGACATTAAAGTGAACATGACATACTCACAACCGCTAGAGAGCCGCGCGCATTCAATTCAGTGAAACAAGTTAGGCCGCTATCACACGGACTGCACCACAACAACCGCGCCAGACCATACTATCAGAAAGACATACCTAGTAGGGTTGTAACGGAACCTCGCCTCCTAACTGCGGAACTTCCGCGAGAAACCTTACCTGCCACTCCGAATTCGTAAAGTTTTTGCGGCATTGTAACGAAAATTTAATTAGGTTGAAAAACAACACGCGAGGAGGCCATTCAGCTGAGTGTTGCAAGCGAAATGGTCAGGATTTTACTCCAATCGTTCGCTTACTTATCGGCATGAAATATAATTTGCTTCTTTTTAATTTTGACTAACGAAGTTTGTATATGAAAGTGTACTATGTCATGTGCCTATTTTGAAATAAAGAGTTTTTGACTTTCTATTACTAGCTGACCCACCACGACTTCGTTCGCGTGGTATCCTACCCCTATACTACCGATACCCCTACCTCTACCCTACCCTACCCCTACCTTACCCTACCCCTACCCTTGAGACCGACATTTCCGACTTTTTTTTTTTTCTCTATAAACCTTCTCCTGACAATAACAAACACAACAAAAAAAAAAAAAAGGGAAATCGGTCCAGCCGTTTACGCGTGGTGCCGTGACCAAGGGAAACAGGGATTCATTTTTATATACACACATCAAAAGTGTCTAGGGATCAATATATTATTATTACCAAATACATCTTGATCCCTAGACACTTTTGATGTGTATATATATAGATAGATTTAAATAAATCATGAAGTAATCTTTTTTTCTACTTCCTCCTCCGCCTCCGTTAACCGCCGCATCCGCGGAGGCAAAGCCCTTCACCTCCACAACCGCCTCCGCTAAGAAGGCCTCCGTTTTAACCCTACTTAAAGTAAACAAAGTCTTATATTTACCTTTATGAAACTTCGTGCCTTTAAAATGTAATGGCTTCCCATTACTCCCGACTCCCTTTTCGCCCGTACAAAGCGCACGAAAATTTTCCGCTGTCTTTGGCACCACATCACTTCTTAGCTTAATAACAATACGCCCGGCTGAAACAAGACAAATTATCTTTAGTCCTCCGTTCAGGGGTTCCTAAACGTTTCTAATTGTAATTTTTTGCTACGCCTTGCTATAAGAAAATATTTTTGTGCGCTGGAATGCAAATAAAGTATTGAGTATTGAGACATTAAGATTACTTTATCAATATACTATTTGTATTTAATTAAAGAAAACTCCAAAGATTTATAAACTTTATTATTATTAGAAAATATAACGGTATGATAATTGTGCTACAATCAATGCGACTTGTGCCTACCGTCGCGCGACGCCCACAGCGCCCCAGGGCGTCGCGGCGCAGTTTGGGAACCCCTGCCATAATCGATATTTCGACCGTGGCCAAAACATAGCTTATTTAAGAGCATGAAACCCGTTTTTAGAGTAACACTAGGCGACCTGAATATTGCATTGTCGGATTTTCAACCCTCGAAATTCAATGATAAAAACCGCATTAAAATCCGTAGCGTAGTTTAAAAGATCTAAGCGTACAGACGGTAGGAAACGACTATGTTTTTACTATGTAAAGATTATTTCAAATTATCTCTACATAGAATAACAGTTACAGCCAACACGTGTAGAAAGACAACAATAAATACAGTTAGGCCGCTATCACACGGGCTGCACCACAACAACCGCACGCAGTCTCTATATTAAACTGCATGCAGTTGTACGTTCGACTTCGTGCAGTCATGATACCAACTGCACGCAGTTGAAGGCACGACTGCATACAGTTGATATTGACTTCTCTCGACTGCAGCCGACCGCATGAAGTTGAAGGCACGACTGCATACAGTTGATATTGACTTCTCTCGACTGCAGCCGACCGCGTGCAGTTGGTATCATGACTGCACGAAGTCGAACGTACAACTGCATGCAGTTGAATATAGAGACTGCGTGCGGTTGTTGTGGTGCAGTCCGTGTGATAGCGGCCTAACTTGTTTCACTGAATACAGTCTTCTTCTTTATCGTGTGCGCAGTAAGTTCTTACGACCCCACACACCTAGTGTCTGAGTTTCTAAACCGCCTCAAGGTCCTCTGACATGGTTTGAATGGGAAATAAAAGGCTAGTATAAGTACTATGGTAATACAGTTGAAAATCCGGTTTCAAGTGTTTCTGAAGTGATTTTCCACCAGAATACATTCTGTCACAGAATAACAAAGAATTTCCGTAACCTATATGAATGAAACTACAAAAAACAAGGTGGAGAATTATAAATAGATGTTATGTTATGCAATGTATTCATGATTATGCTCCACAATGGTAATTACTACGTCATCGTGTTGCCTGCAATCTGACCTTGTGTCACTGAATAGTCCGTAGATGAATATATAAAGCCATGTCCTGCATCTACACTCACATTATTGCAAATTGTTCGAGATTTCGTGGTCACCTTGAACTATTTATTTCTCGCTTTCATTTATTTGCTTTTGATTTTTGGTTTGACTGCCTCGTTTGCCGAATGGTCGCAATGCGTGACTGCTGAGCATGAGACCTTTGGTACGATTCCAAAAAAAAAAAGATTATTGGGTTTTTCCATCAGGACTTTCTCAGTAGCAGCCTCGGAGTCTTTTTTTTTTTAGGTGGTTTAAATCATCATATTAGTCCTTCCGCCCTGGGTAGGGCGAAAGGGACTGTCAGACTTTTACTGACTAAAAAACCACCCTGTTCCGTCTGTTGCCCTTTACGTTCCGGGGCCACGGTATCCTGTTAAGACGTCCCGCAACCCCGGTAGGCGTTTGGCCCCGTTGGGGCCCCGTCCCTGTGCCAGCTCTTTGAGGCGCGCGTGAACAGAAAGCGCTGTCGACCCGGGCCTGGTCCTTGATCGGACGGCGACCTACCCATTACTCGCCGTCCGCAAGCCCGCGCTTACGGTGGCCGGATGTCGCCTCGGGATGTCCGACGCCCAAGGGCGTCTCCCGCGGCGGCTGGGGCGTGAGGTGGAGAATGTTTTCTTCCTCACGCGGCCCGCCTCCTCCTTCGCTGGCATTACTGCTTCGCAGAAGGAGGTGACTGCATCCCATTCTCTCTCGCCCTGGAGTATGGCCGGACGCGAGAGGTCGCCGCCGAGCCTCGGAGTCTGGATTTGTGCCCGGTTGACGGCAATAGGCTCGCCCCTATTACAAGGAACTTAAACATAACTGGCAAAAAGTGAGTGTACAAATGAGTACACCTCTTCGGGGATTACAGGCGTGATGTTATGTTATGATTTATGTTTTACTAGCTTCTGCCTGCGACTTCGTCCACGTGGTGTTTTTCACCCGTTAAGTTACGTCTTTGGTTACTGCTACGCTACCGCGTGGACTTAAGTTCGTAGCGTGATGTTATATAGCCAATACTCTGACTCTGGCATGTACTTATACAAAAACTAATGACCGGTAGGCCAAAGAACATTAATATATTTTTTAACCGACTTCTAAAATAGGAGGAGGTTCTCAATTCGGATGTTTGTATTTTTTTTTTAGGTTTGTTCGCGCTGAACTCCGTCGCTTGCCAACCGATTTCAAAAATTCTTTTTTTTGTTGGAAATTTATAAATTTTTTGGAGTCAGTGCCATACGGTTGGATATTATAATATCCTCAGTCTTGGCACCAACTCCAAAAATTTGTTAAATTTTAGTATAGGTTAATCGTAGGTTAGGTTAGGTTTATTAATATAGGTAGGTTATAGTATTATTTTTAACTTTTTAGTGTTTTTTTTTTGAAGTCGGTTTTTTTTTGCAAAAAAAAAAAATTTTTTACCCGTAATAATAACTTTGACGCGAATGAAGTCAAGGGAAGAAGTTAGTTGTAATTTTAGACATCATCATCATTCTTATCAACAATGCATCTGGCCTAAATACCAGTTATGTTGCAACAACCTTACAATTTTTTTTTATTGTAAAATTTATCTGTAGATAATCAACAAGATTGTTTTTTTTTTACAGTGTTATCTATGATTAGTATTTTGCTATCGACAAACTGCATAAAAATACAGGTGCAGTATAAATCATTGTTTAAGTGTTTGAAAGTAAAAAAACTTTGGATGGATGGAGGTTTACTAGAACGCCTATACACATTTGGATGTAATTTGGCACAGAGATAGTTTATAGTCTGGAATAACATAATTATGTATATTATATATGGATTTTAATTTAGCGCTACTTTCTGCTTGCAACTTCATCTGCATAGATTTCAAATTAAAGTCTTAAATTATACCTCGGGAACACAAATACAGGATAAAATGTATATAATATGCTATTCCAGGCTCTCTCTGTGCCAAATTTCAACCAAATGCGTTTAGCCATTCTAGTGTAAGTGATTTCCCACTGCTTGTCCCTATGTATGTTAGATATTTAAAACTATGCAACTGTAACGGTCCTTAGTAAATTATAATTCCAATTTCCTCACATATTTTTCTTCCCCAATGCCGGTGACGTCCCCATGCCCGATTGTGACCCATAGCCTCGTGCATGCGGCGGGTCTTAACCACAGGGCCATCACAACAATTTTCTTTTCATTTAATATTAATTAAGTTTGTGTAGGTAAACATACCAACCTATGTAATTTACTGCATGTAGTTAATTTGCACTTGCAAGGTCAATGCATAATCTATGGAACTATTTACCTTAGTACCTACTATTTAAATGATGTAAGCAATGTTATTAATACTTAAATAAGTATGTTTTTTATAATATAATTTCAACAATCCATGTGTTATTTTCCATGACTAAAGACAATACATATTAATGTTTCCGGTTTGTTTAAGAATTTATTAATAGACATGATTTTATTTTTAGTTTTGATGATCTGACCTTTGTGAAGAAATAATTTTTCTATTTTCAAAATTTCCAACTCTGTATTATCTGTACTGTCTGTTGTATTTTTATTGAAATGGTTGTTGTACCTACTCTCATACTGTTTTGATCCAGAATACTCAAACTTAAAAGTACATTGTGTTATTTGTGTTTGTTGCAGGCCATTACAATGAAAGATTCTGTTTTTTCCTTACACGAATGGAACCCTAACGAGTGATAAACATGGAGTAGGTACCCGCCATGCAATCAGCCTAAAGATTATTGTCCCTAAAACTAAATACTAAAATATGTTTTTATGAAGGGTAGTCCAGGAGTGCATACCTATCAACCAAGCATAAAATGTAGGTAGAATAAATAGTTTGACAATGAAAACATCTGGCAACTTCTCAGCCCCAGTATCTACTCAAATTGCTGCCATAATCGTTGCAGAACTAAAAAGTGCATTTTCCATAATTATTATTATTTACGAGGGCATTCATACTAAGGGTAAGAACGTAATAAAAACATACCTTGTTCTCCGTCAATCGAAATATCCAAATATACCAGCGGATTTCTTTGTGTCAGGGAAACGGGATTCATATTATTGATCAACATCGGATACAATTTTAGATTGAACTAACAATTCTAGTAAAACAAACCAATAACAATTTCCGTAATATCATAAAAACTGTGCACTCAACTGCTTGGTATAAATTAAGCATTATTATTATTTAAACTCCATGATTATATCGCGAACAAACTTAACAATAGATTGAATTTTTTATTGTATGATGAATGGACGTCCGTCCCTAGTCAGTCAGACGAACGACGAACGAAAGAAAGGCGAAAAAAAACTAAGCGTCAGTCAAACAGCCAGTGATCAACCGTCAAGCGCGCAGCAAGAAAGGAGCACAGAGTATATTCACCGAGTCACCGCTAGCCGCTGAGTAGTTCTGAGTACTGGGGGCTTACCATCACCTTTTAAGAAAACGTTCAAATGCCTGTCAGTCAACTTCCATTCAAAAGCAGGCCTGCTTATGAATCGCTAAAAATCGTACCATGACCGTATTAAAGGTGAACGATTATTGAACGGCAATGCTTGTCTCTGCCTGCTTTGATGATGAAGATGAAGTCTTAGTGTTGTGACTAAACAACGTTCAAAAACTACGATATAATTTTCTAACACATTACCGGTTTTTTTTTTAATGATAATAACTTTAATTTCTTAGATAAGTACACGTTATAACTAAGATTATGTATTACAACTTATCATGATTTATTATCTAAAAGCTCTAAAAAGCACAAGTTTCACTTTAAAAAAACCTTTTTAACAATTAAAGATACAATGTGATATTCAGAACGTACCTACGTTCATCAACTGTCAGCGCGTAAATATAAACAAACATTTCACTTGATTAATTTAATGATTTTCACAGCCTTTTACAAAAGTAAATATAATGTTCAAAGCCCTACTAGACATTAAAGTCGATAAGAAGTACTTTATTTATTGTGGTATAGAGTGCTTTTGGTAAATTTTGTTTCCGCAGTCACAATAATTATTTTAAAAAAGTATTTTGTTGTGTTCTTCCTACAAAAATACACACAATTTATAACTGGGTACATTTATAGTAAAGGAATTCATTGAAATATCGAAATACAAGAACCGCAATGCCTATAATCCAAGAAACATAACCTTTTTACAGGAATGCAACGGAGCCCCAGTATTCTTGACATCTCCTAATCTACTGAACTGAAAAACAATATAAGTATCTAGTAATTCCATCCAGTGGAGAGCCTAACTAATTAATCATTATACATACCTATGTATTTAGGATGAAAATTAAAATAAACAATAATACTCATGATGTGTTTTTATATACATATACCTGCATATTAGAAACCAACAAAGTACACCATATGAATTTATGGCTCCTGCAGGCAGTCACCTCTGTTACCAGTTTTTGTTCTTGTAAACTTTCATTGCATTTATATGGATGTACTTTAGCTTTAAGCATTATGTAACATCTTTATAAACAAATGGTATGCAATAAATGAATATGAATATGGATAATATGAGTTCCTACTTATATGTATATATGTTTCAGTCAGTCATAAGAAAGTATCATGTGATAAATGATAATAATTTAATTTGTAAACGTAAAAATTAAACACATTTTTTTAAACTAGATGCGGTCATTGTTTTATTTTCATAAATTTACTGTGTTACATTATGTTGTGTAGAAACACATGCATTTGCAAAACATTTGTGATTGGAAATGTAGCACTTGATGGGCTAATCAACATCTCAATCGAGCCTTTAGTACATCAATGGTCCTCTCAATAATGTTTTGGGTCTTGTTATGCTTCTCAGTGTAAAAGGCTTCTGGAGACTGGTTCTGCATTCCAATTTGATGTCATTATTGTGTTTCTGAGTCAATACCGAGAATCTCCTGAAATAAATGGATTAAAAGATTACTTGCTTATGTTTTTCATTGTCACTTTAATACACAGCAAATTATGTTTAATAGCAAGGAACATACACAAGAAACACACTAGTGTAGTTATGCTCCACAATAGAAAATCTGAGGAATTGATAACACTCACCTTAGTCTCTGCTTAGATCACTAAGCCTTTGGAGGATTTATTATTTTCATTATAGGTTCAAAACCCTCGCACAAACGGGGAACTAAATCTTTTGATAGGCCTGTAAAATACAAATAATTGAGTATTGTAGATTTGTAGAGTAGGTTTTTATTTATACTTACATTACGTATTTTCATAGGTTTTGGTTACCATTGATGATTTTAAGTTATATCTTCTTACCTATATTAATTGATTCTTATTCCCTGTCATTAACTTCATTATTGTTATTTATTTCCCAAATGCAACGCCGTTGGTATGTTTTTCCATACGATTTTCACACTTAAATTTTATTATTTACATATTTCGTACTCGTTACACAGCTACAAAAATGAAAAAGTCTGGTTTAATTCGCTTACAATTCTCACTATCCACTTTAAAAACTCTTATTATATATATAAACCTAACATGTTGCCACGAATATCATTTTAGATTACAAAACGATGTTGAAAAAGCTAGTCCCATAGTAACTTTTTAGCAATCGCTAATTTTGACATTACAGCCGTTCCATTATCATTTTGCTGCTGTCAAATAGCACGTCATAGTACGAAAGTCTATAGGAAAAAGAAAGGTGAACAGTTTTGTAAACGTTAACTTAGCAGGCCTGTTACAGGCCTGCTATAACGATGTCATAGTACAAAATAGCGAGGCAGTTCAATATCCGGGCAACTTCTGCCCTGCTATAGAGGTGATAGTAAGCCCCCTGAGACTGAGAGCTGGCTGGCTGAGCAAAGGGGCCATGCACAGGGGCCATGACACTTTATTTTCGACGAATTTTATTTCTATTTATTAGTTATTAGATATTTTTTTGTCATTTCACTTTACTATTTACATCTTACATTTTGCAAGCTCATTGAATTATAAATGTTGGTTCGACATTGCTGTATTTTTAATTACTCATTCACTATTAAAAAATGGTTGAAAAATTTATCGATTACCGAGTTAGGTCGAATTTACTCCGTAATTTTCTTGAGAACGTGAACGGTTTTTTGCTGTTTATTCTTTTTTGTTTTAAAATGCAATATAATAATCAATAAGCCTTTATTCGAAGGACAACGAAATGAAAAGGTTTTACTTCGAGTATTTAATGACTGTTTTCAAAAAGTGAGTAGTATCTGTGTCAGGACCTTTGAGATCAATCAATCTCTCCATCAAATTAAATATTTAGGTATGCAAATCAAATCAAGATCGAACCAAAATAATCGCCAAACTATCTTTCACCTCGCTAGCAACAACACTACCCATCATTCAAAACATTTGAAGCATTCAAAATATATTGTTATCTCGTTTTCTCATGATACTGCTGTTCTGCTGTCATTTTGATGCTAACGATTACTATAAATTTTTAACTTCTATCGCAAAAGATTATTTCACACGTATGTTTGCGGGAGATAATGTAGATATTTTATTCGAAAACTTGTGAAATTCGCGTAAGTAACAATATATATAACATTAACATAATCTGTCTACGCATATTGAATGTTAATATTAGTGAGGAAAAGCTTATTTCATAATTTTCGTAACACATAAAACAGGTTTAGTACACTCCTAATATGCTATTAGTAACTTAATAATTGTCTTGTTTCAGCTACAAAATGTCTTCTTCCGCACTATACATTTTGGATGTAAAAGGTAAAGTCCTCATTTCGAGGAATTACCGCGGCGATGTCGACCTAGGTATCATAGACAAATTCATGCCATTGCTAATGGAGAAAGAGGAAGAAGGTATGCTTACTCCACTTTTGCAGACTAGCGAATGTACCTTCGCTTACATCAAGACCAACAACTTGTACATAGTGTCTACTACAAAGAAAAACGCTAATATCGCACTTGTATTTGTGTTTCTGTACAAAATTGTTGAAGTCATGACTGAATACTTTAAAGAGTTGGAGGAAGAGAGTATTCGGGATAACTTCGTGGTTATTTACGAGCTGCTGGATGAACTGATTGATTTTGGTTATCCACAAACCACAGACAGCAAGATACTACAAGAGTACATAACTCAGGAAGGCCATAAATTGGAAATGCAGCCTCGCATACCAATGGCAGTGACAAACGCAGTGTCTTGGAGGTCTGAAGGCATCAAATATAGAAAGAACGAAGTCTTCTTAGATGTCATTGAGTCCGTTAACCTTTTGGCTAATTGTAATGGCAATGTTTTGAGAAGTGAGATTGTAGGAGCAATCAAAATGAGAGTGTACTTGTCTGGGATGCCGGAATTACGTCTTGGATTAAATGACAAGGTTCTGTTTGAGAGCACTGGCAGAGGAAAATCAAAGTCTGTTGAGCTTGAAGATGTGAAGTTCCATCAATGCGTCAGGTTGTCTCGTTTTGAAAATGATAGGACAATTTCTTTTATTCCGCCTGATGGAGAATTTGAACTGATGTCATACAGATTAAACACTCATGTCAAACCATTGATTTGGATTGAGTCAGTCATTGAGCGTCATGCCCACTCTCGAGTAGAATACATGATTAAAGCCAAGTCACAGTTCAAGAGGCGTTCTACTGCTAATAATGTTGAGATTATCATTCCCGTCCCAGCTGATGCTGATTCTCCAAAGTTCAAGACTACGATTGGCAGTGTGAAGTACACTCCTGAGCAGAATGCCATCACCTGGTCTATTAAATCCTTCCCTGGAGGCAAAGAGTACTTAATGAGAGCTCACTTTGGTTTGCCATCTGTTGAGTGTGAAGAAGTTGATGGAAAACCACCAATTCAAGTCAAATTTGAAATCCCTTACTTTACCACTTCTGGTATCCAAGTAAGATACCTGAAGATTATTGAAAAGAGTGGATATCAAGCTTTGCCTTGGGTGCGGTATATCACACAGAATGGAGACTACCAACTAAGAACTAACTAATCTTTTATAAAACATTCCATAGATTTAAGAAGCACTATATTATGTTATTTACAAGTTGTCTATTTTGCATTATTAATTATAATCTTAGGTATTAAAAAGTAATTATGTAGTATTATGTATTTGTTTTGACTACAATAAATTAATATTCTTCAAAATAATAGCTGTGTTTATTCCCTTTTTATTTCAATGATTATAAACCGCTCAAGCCCCGGGTATAAATATATGTAATAATCAAGATATGAATCTACTAGATAGTATGTGCAAACATTACTTTAGCTTTGACGCAGTATAAACATTAGTGTAACTGCATTTAGCACTTACTGTGATCATCATTACAATATGTTGCACAATAGATATAGTATATAATCTATACTATCTACATCACTACTATCATCATTACTATCTATATTTGATGTAGTATCTATGTGCAACATACGTATTGTTGTGATTGAATCATGTACGATGTACCTATCTACTTTTAATCATGTTCTCGATCTTGTAGTGATGACTAGAGATGGGCAATGTGTTTCTGCCCGGCAGGAAAATATGGTAAAAATCCGGGCATTTTGGGCATAAATTTATTTTTGCCCGATTTATGCCCAATCGTAGGGCATAAAAATGTGGGGTCGTTAAACGTAATTTAATATTATTCTTCATGTAAAATAGTACTCATTAATGAAATAAAAAAGAATGAATGTCAATAATTGAACACATTTTTATTTAAAAATGATAACATTGATATACTATTTACAAATAAGCCGCATAATGTATAGGTTTTATGCACTGCCTAACTTGTTTTTCAATTGAAGTTTTTATGTTCTCCTCGTTTTCATCGTCCAGCATTGTTATTAATGGTAAAACAATACACTCTTCTCACGATGCAAGTATTTTCGCGCCGCCCGCCGCCGAGTAGCTTATTTACAAAGCCTATACTATTTGAGTCACGAGTCAGACTCAAAAAGAAGAGCTTTTGTTTATGCATATTACTCGACAAAACCTAATCTATCTTAAAAAAATTGACTCAAATGGATTAGCTTTTTGCCTTGATATTTTCAAAGAAAATACACGGACAAAACCTAGTAGGTACTTTATTATTCATATTCACTCAAATAGATAACTTTTGTCGAGATATTTTCAAACATTACGTACGAACAAAGGGAACATCCAAATACTCCGAAATATTTTATTCCGAATTTCGATTTTCAAATGTCCGAATTTCACAATAGGTACCTACCTAAGAATAATTATACTGTCTATTATTAAAAATCACGAAATTTATTTTACCGAAAGTCGTAAATGCGATTTGTTAGTTTTCCGATTTTACTTGCGTCTACTTACTGTATGGAGTTTCTTGCTCATTCTTCTCCTTTTGTAAGCGAGCGAAGCGAGCTTGGGACTTGGGGCACCCCGACTCGGACAGGTTAGGTTAGAAGACTGGAAGACCCCGCCATCTCCTTCGTGGTTATTTTTTTTAAAACCACTCAGAAATAGGATCCAGCGGGGCTAGCGTTGAAAATGCCGAAAAAAACAATTTGTTTCTTTCACGAAAAAAACCAATTTGTGGTTTTTTTCCGTTTTTTTCACATGTTACATTGAAAAATTCGCGGACAGAATCCTTTGGAATAACATAGGGTAGCATGTCTGCATGTCATACACAACCCCGTCGAGTTTGGGCTCGTTTGGTTCGTCATAACGAGTACTTTGATCCTAGATGGTAACCAGGGTCTGATGATGGAGCTGGATGGTGGCCATAGGAACTGCGTAATAGAACGACACAACCTCGTCGAGTTTGAGCTCGTTTGATTCGACTTGACGAGTACTTTGATCCTAGATGGTAACCAGGGTCTGATGATGGAGCTGGAAGGTGGCCATAGGAACTGCGTAATAGAACGACACTACCCCGTCGAGTTTGAGCTCGTTCGTTATAGCGGCAGCAGGAATACATCATCTGTGAAAGTTTGAACTGTCTAGGACAGCGGAGGCTTCTATGTATTTTTTCTCGAAAACGGTGCGTCTTAGGCGAAAAATAATCGAAATTTCACTCCCCCCTAGAACCTCCCGTGACAGCAGCACCACTATTAAAATTTTGAGTTTGGGGGGGAGAGGGGGGATTGTTTTTATTTTAATGTTTTTTTTTGGTAATGTTTCGATTTCCTTACATCACAAATAATACATCCCTACATCATACTAAAAACAAGCCCTCCCCTCTCCCCCCCCCCCGCAATACCCAAAAATTAAATAGTGGTGCTGTTCCCACGGGGAAACGAGATGATGTAAGGAAATCGAAACATTACCAAAAACAAACATTAAAATAAAAACAATCCCCCCTCTCCCCCCCAAACTCAAAATTTTAATAGTGGTGCTGCTGTCACGGGAGGTTCTAGGGGGGAGTGAAATTTCGATTATTTTTCGCCTAACACGCACCGTTTTCGAGAAAAATTAAAATAAAAACAATCCCCCCCTCTCCCCCCCCAAACCCAAAATTTTAATAGTGGTGTTGCTCTCATGGGGGGTTCTAGGGGGGAGTGAAATTTTGGTTATTTTTCGCCTAAGACGCACCGTTTTCGAGAAAAAATACATAGAAGCCTCCGCTGTCCTAGACAGTTCAAACTTTCACAGATGATGTATTCCTGCTGCCGCTATAACGAACGAGCTCAAACTCGACGGGGTAGTGTCGTTCTATTACGCAGTTCCTATGGCCACCTTCCAGCTCCATCATCAGACCCTGGTTACCATCTAGGATCAAAGTACTCGTCAAGTCGAATCAAACGAGCTCAAACTCGACGAGGTTGTGTCGTTCTATTACGCAGTTCCTATGGCCACCATCCAGCTCCATCATCAGACCCTGGTTACCATCTAGGATCAAAGTACTCGTTATGACGAACCAAACGAGCCCAAACTCGACGGGGTTGTGTCATTCTATCACGGAGTTCCTATGACCATCTTCCAGCTCCATCATCAGATCAGCTCCATGTTTTAATAATATTGAATTGGTCTCCGGTATACGTATGCATGCAAAATTTTAGCCCAATCGCAAGATTCCACCAGAACAAACAGTATTTAAAAAAAAACACGAAATTTTTCCTGCTTTTTTCAACGCTAAGCGGGGCTCAGTAGACCGTAACGATATAGCTTTTGTTGCTGCAATGTTAGAATGAATTTATCTAACAAAGTCTACGCGATTTCGGTTAATTTCTGTACTAGAATAGATTAGGGTAAGCTAAGCCAGTTCAGTTTGCACTTTCACTCTAAAGGTATAGCCTTTGTAAATACGCCGCCGGGTAATTCGTAACATTTATGTTCCTAAACATGGTTTTGCAAAACATACATTTAAATAAAATGTACAAATTCATAAAAAAACACCTTTAAAGAATTAACCATAGCTAAATTCAACAAGTTAGATCAGCTTTCTAAGCGAACATCATTTTCTTAAATTAATTTTGAAACAGAAAATATATGCCCAGATAAATGCCCAAGAACAGAAATTTATGGGCACTTATTAGGAATTTTCCCAATTTGCCAAAAATGCCCGGGCATTTGCCCATCTCTAGTGATGACTCATGAAGGGTTAGGATTTTATCAAATTTCCGAACGATACTTTGACGCAATAATAGAGTGAGTTTTTGAACAGAACTACTAATGTCAATTTGTCAAACTATAACGCAAAGAGCCCGCGAATGTTTGTTTAGATTTGATAAAAATAAAATAAAATGAGAAGCACAAACCAAAAAATTTATAAAAAATTAAGTAAATTACGAAGCAGTAGTTACAGATTTTATAGTGACGTACTGCCTTCTAGTGAAGTAGTTATAATTAAGAAGAATAATAATGAAAAACAAAATGTTAACCTCAAAACTGAAAAAGTTACAGAAGTAAATAATATTGCTAATAATTCCAAGGAATTTAGAGTCAATGAAGTCAATATTCAAATGGTGTCTAAAAACATCTACGAGCAGCTGTTCAGAAACCCTAGTCAAAGCGTAAATGCTCAGATTATAAAAAGGTAAACAATTGTGTTTTTTTAACAGCATTTTATTTTTAAATATAAAAAAAATCATCATATCAGCCGAACGACATCCAATTCTGGACATAGACCTCCCATAATAAAGATCCTCAGAAGACCTAAGTTAACCAATATCATACTTATGCTAAGTACTATGTCATTTAAAAAAAAAAAAAAAAATTAACTTTGCAGTTGTCAAGAAAATCTCCTAAAACACGGCATAGACTATAAAAAATGTAGCCACTTGCCAGATGTAGAGTTAAAACTGCCCAAACTGGAGGGCAACGACATTGTGGAACATTTTTATAATATTGGAGAGAAGCAATGTGCACCATACAGAGACTTACTTCAGAGGCTGGCTAGCTGTGAGTTACCACCGATGCCTAAGGTAATATTAATAATAACTTAAAAAAGAATACCAGCGGCATATTATTGCCCAGGCGCTCTGCAGTGCAGAGAAGGTACAAACATATGTATAACACATCACTTGCTTAGGAAATCTTGGTGTCTTGCGATTTCAGACTTATCTATACTAATATTATAAAGCTGAATAGTTTCTTTATTTGGTTTGTTTGCACATGCAAATCTTCATAGTTACTGGTCCGCTAATTGGAAGCTACATTAAGCCTGATTGCTTTAGACTCTATTTTATTATAAAAAAAATTGGTATCTGTAAGAAAATTGACATGGGAAAGTCGCAGGCAAAAACTGTTATTAATTAATAATAGTTTTTGCCTGCGACTGCGTTTGTGAGGAAATCTGGACTTTTTATAAAGTCCAGATTCACCAATGTCAGTGTGGTCTAAGATAAACTTAGAAAGCATGTAAATTGAAAAAGTCACATTGTATTCATTTGATATAAATTTAATTATTGAGAGACTGTGGGTTGGTTTGTTTTACAGGAATGGTCCAAAAATCAAGGCTGGACAAAGTACTCAGGTGGCACACAGAAGCAAGTGCCATGTCCACCTGATGATGCATTGATCTTTGATGTGGAAGTTCTAATGTCTGCTGGCAAAAGGCCTACATTGGCTTGTGCTGTGTCCACGGATGCATGGTAAGCAACTGAGCATCACACTTGGTTGAGAGCAGCAAGATTTGAAAACATATGTTGCAGATATTAAACAACCATACTAATATTATAAAGCTGAAGAGTTTTTTGTTTGTTTGTTAAACGCGCTAATCTCTGGAACTGCCAATCGGATTGGAAAAAATATTTTTGTTTATGATAGCCAAATTCATGAAGAATAGTATAGGATGTGTATCATTACGCTACGCTCCACGGGAGCGAAGCAGTAACCAAAGCCGTACGACAGTTGCGGGCAGAATCTAGTTATTAATAAACCATCTAAGAAAACTTTATATTTTAATTCCCTTCTCAGGTATGGCTGGATAAA
Source organism: Hoplodrina blanda (assembly GCA_949316365.1). NCBI lineage: Eukaryota > Metazoa > Arthropoda > Insecta > Lepidoptera > Noctuidae > Hoplodrina > Hoplodrina blanda. The sequence goes on from OX438564.1 coordinate 12,450,690, forward strand.
TAAGCCACTTGCAAATGGAGATCCGCACAAAGTATATGATAACATAAACTATGATGATTTGATACCTTTGGAGACTGATGGCAGCAAGCCGTTTGGGGACCTAAGTAGGTCCAGGATTGTGGTCGGCCATAATGTATCCTTTGACAGGGCTAAGATTAAAGAACAGTACTGGTTGGATAAGACTGGTAAGTACTGGTCTTTATCTTTTTAATTTTTATTTTATATACGATGGGTTTGCTCTTGACTCTGGTCTAGGTTAGAGGTGAGAGAGACAAAGTCTATGATAGAGTGAGCTTACCCAAAAGAAGTCTATTCACTCTAACTTTAAAGAGAACACATTCGACCTTAAGGTCGTATGCCAAATGCCTGCCGGGGTTGCGGGACGTCTTAGGGTCAGTTCACACCGAGACGCGAAGCGACGCGACGCAACGTGACGATACTTGAAGAGGCCAGTGACTTCGCGCTGCGCCGCGCGCCGCCGCGAGACGCATCGCAACGTCGCCGCTCTTGCACGTCGCGCGTACCGGCGATTCACCGCTGCGTCGCGATGCGTCTCGCGGCGCCGCGCGGCGCAGCGCGGCGTAGAGCGACGCATCGCGACGTAGTGCTGCGTGGTGTAACGTATTCTAAATTCTTACAATGAAATGTGTATCTTTTCGTTTAGAAAATAAAGTTATATTTTGAGTCGCTCTTTTAAAGTGTGCACGCAGCGTCGCGTCGCGTCGCGTCTCGGTGTGAACTGACCCTTAACAGGATACCGTGGCCCCGGAACGCAAAGGGCTACAGAAGGAACAGGGTGATTTTTTAGTCAGTAAAAGTCTGACAGTCCCTTCTGCCCCACCCAGGGCGGAAGGAGTCATTTGATGATTTTAACCACATAAAAAAAAAAGATAGAGAGTTCCACTCCTTTGCTGTGCACATTATAAAAGACGTTTGGACACGCTTAGTGCGAATTGGCGGAATAGCAACAAGGTAGGGATGGTATCTTCTTTGAAGATCTGCAAGTGTATTTTCATAATTACCTACATTAACAGGTGTACGTTTCATGGACACCATGTCGATGCATACGTGTGTCAGCGGTGTCACCAGCTACCAGCGGACAGTACTGAAAGCAAAGAATAAGGAACCACACCCATCAGATGATGACTGGATAGAAATCAGCTCGCTAAACAACCTAAGTGAGGTATACTATACTCCTTGATCATAAATCGAGCTATGGGGCATTTCCATAATAAGTATAAAGGCCATTTAAAAAAAATAGTAACAATTTTTTTTTAAATGGCCTTAGTATATAATATAGTTTTAAAGCGGACATACTGCAGGCTATCATTTTCGTATCATCGTTGTTCCAATTAACGACCTTTCAAAATGTTATAAAACCTCAATATATGTATTTATAGGTTCAAAAAAAATGTAGGGCCGTCGATTTATGTGTTCACAATTTGAAAAAATTACGCCTGAAAAAAAAAGGTGTTGGTCAGCAGACCAACGAGGCTGTTGGAATTATCGTACGCAGTTTGATGATCTCCAAAATATTGAATCTGCTTGCTAATGTATGAAACCTGGTGACGGTTACGCAGATTTAGACACACACACAAACACACCCCCACACAAACAAACACACCCTATACAGAGTAAATTAAACAAGTTGTTACCATAATCAATAATAACCCTTTACAGGTTCACAAACTATACTGCGGCACGGCTGTAGACAAGCAAACTCGGGATATATTCGTCGAAGGAACTATGCAGGATGTCCACGACAACTTCCAGATGTTGATGCAGTACTGTGCCAATGATGTAGTGGCCACGCATGAAGTGTTGAGGGAACTGCTGCCGTTGTTCTTGCAGAGGTTTCCGCATCCTGTCACGTTGGCAGGCATGCTGGAGTTAGGTAAGTTGACCTGGTCATAATAATTTAAAAATAAATAGTCAAACGGGGTCCTGGGCTCGATTTCCAGGTTGGGTAAAAAGTGTTATTGGGTTTTTTTACTAAGAATTCTGCAGTAGCAGCCAGGAGTTTGGAAGATGGTGGTGTGACAGACCCGTGCTTCGAAAAGCACGTGTCACCGTTGGTCCTACGCCTGATCTAATGATCTCTCCCCGGTTGTGTCAGATTGCTGTCCAATCGGACTATGATAGTAAGGGCAGAGGGAGTGAGATCGGAGAGAGATTAAGAAACCTAATAACACTTTTCTCTTCCTGGGATTAAGCTTGGACTAAGTAGCTTCTTGATCAATGATACGGTCATCGTTGATCGTTGATGTACTGCGCGAGTGACACAGTGTCCCCATAGAAAACGCGACTATTTCAATCTTAAATTCAATTAAATAAATCTCATTTTCGCTTAACAGGATCGGCGTATTTACCAGTCAACTCTAATTGGCTACAATACATAGACTCAGCAGAAACAGTGTTCGAAGATTTAAAATTAGAATCTCGACAGTTACTGTCTCTGAAAGCTGATGAAGCTTGTAGCATGATGGCAGACAACTCTTACAAAAAAGACTTGTGGATGTGGGACCAAGACTGGTCGGTACAGACCTTAAAATTAAAAAAACAAACCAAGAAAAAGAAAAAAGTACCAGAGAACAAAAAGGAGGTTGTAACGGCCAGTGATTTTGGAAATGGAATTTCCGTTACGCACGAACAAAATGAAAAAGTAAAACCAGATTTAGAAAAGTTCGAAGTTTTAAATGAAGAATACATACGATGTTTTGAGGAAACAAATGAAGATACAGAAATACATGTAAAGAAAGTTGAAGAATTGAGCAAAGAGTTTGAACATCTGTTTGAGTTAGGCGAACTGTTGCCTGTAAAGAGACCGTATTTGGCCGGTTATCCGGCGTGGTATAGGAAGTTATGTACTAAACCCGGAAAAGACCCGGATTGGACCCCTGGAGCCAACCACATAACAACTAGCATGCAAGTAAGGATTGTCAACTTTTACAAGTATTTTAAAAGTGTATAATATATGGAGCTTCTTGACCATTAAACTCCTAGGGGCAATTAGATTAAATTCTTTTAAATGACATTCGAAAGTATCTTTTAGGCTGGGCGCAAACGCCCGGTATCCTGATCAGGTTTCAAAAAAAATAAAAACATTGCTTATCTTTCAATTAATCGGGATCACTTTGAAACAAAAAGTGTCTACTTTTTGGTAATCCCTTCCGGACGACCCCGGATTCGTCCTAACAAATCCGAGGAGGCTACGGTATATTACAAAGTACTCTGTGAGGCTACGGATAGTAGCCCTAACTATAGACCCTATGGTAATTAATCTATGGATTGTTTTTCTATAAATCGCCTTTCTAGATAACACCAAAACTCCTTCGTCTATCCTGGGAGGGCTACCCCCTCCACTACATCAAGTCCGAAGGCTGGGGATTCCTCGTCCCTTACAACCGACATCGCAGTGAAGACGCAGAGGAACCACTGGTACCTATAGAAGAGCTGTTAGAAGCCTGCCCTTTGACATTTTGCAAGGATAGCGAGTTTAAACCTGATGTGTCTATGCTGCCTAAAACTGTTGAGGTGAGTTTTATCCATACACTGCCCGCGGTTTCACCCACGTTCTGTTACGTCTTGAATTACTGCTCTGTGTGTCGAAAACGTAATGTTATAAAGTCTATCAATAACCTTTCTCGATAAATGTACTTAAAACGCAAAAATATTATTTATTAAAGGTCGTCGAGGAACACCGTTGTGTTTTTAGGCGGGTGTCCGGCACCCCCGCCCCCCCCCCCTCCCTACTCCTAGAAGGGGGATAGTCCGTGGCAATTTCAGGGTTAACATTTGTCGTCAGGCATTTAAAAAAAATCAGCTATATCATGCATTTTGACAGTGTAGGTGTTACAGTTTTGTGTGTTATCACATTTCTAGGACATACTAGTTGACCTTTTATTGGGGACTGTATAAGTCCGAACTGAACCTTAATAAATAAATTACGTTTGACAGGAAGATTTAGGCAGACGTGCGTACTACGCTAGGAAGAAAAAAGACGAGCAAGCAGCCGCCAACCAGTACCACGGCCTTGGTGTGTGGTGCGGTGTAGACGTTCAAGGTAATTCAAATATCCCTATCTTAAGCAAGGGCAGATCCAGCCTTCAAGTCATATAATAAGGTCTAGTCAGGACAGGCTCCATTTCTTACAATAATAATTCTAATTAAAAGAAAATAGTTAGCCCAGGGGGGGTCATGACCCCCACGACCCCCCCCGGATCTGCCCTTGATCTTAAAGTGGCAAGAATTGAAATCACGTTTACCCTTTCATACCGGAGACCAGCGCAGCTCCTTCTGGAACTGCTTCAGTCGATAAATGCAGAAAAAATGTTTGTCAGTTTCGTTTCGATCCATTCTGTAAACTTACCTCATCAGGTAATAAACAGACAGAGTTACTTTCGCATTTAAAATATTCTTCTCTCTGCTTTGTCGTGTAGGCAGGTCTTACGACCCCACACACCCTAGTGTCAGAGTTTCTAAACCGCCTCAAGGGCCTCTGACATGGCTTGAGTGGAACAGTAATATTTATGTACGGTCGGGGTCATAAGTGCAATAGCATGCTAAGGTTTGAATTACTGTGAACACGCGGTACAGGCCGTACCTAAATCTGTGTGTATAAGTGATGTATTCAAAGTTAAAGTCAAATCATATATTTAATTAGGCCATTATAAGGCACTTTTGAACGTAGTAACACACTACCTATGTACACCTCAAAATTCGCACACGACGTCGAAAAGTCGTAAGTTTAACCAAAGCGTCAATCGATTTGCTTTGTAGATTGTTACTCCACTTATGACCCCGACCGTACATCGTACAGTTGTAAGTAATACTTACATTTAATTTTTGACTGCCTCGTTGGTCTAGTGGTTAGTGACCCTGACTGCAAAGCCGGAGGTAGTGGGTTCGATTCCTACCCAGGACAAACTTTGTGTGATGAGCATAATTGTTGGTTCTGTGTCTGGGTGTAATTTATCTATAATATGTATATATTTATAAATTATATAAGTATGTATATCAGTTGTCTGGTTACCATAACACAAGCTCTGCTTAGCTTGGGATCAGATGGCCGTGTGTGAGTTGTCCCAAGATAATTTATTTATTTATTAATATTTTCAGGCTGTTGTCATTTCCTTCGGCTGCCACATAAGGATGGGCCAAAGTACAAAGTAGGCAATCCCTTGGCTAAAGACTTCTTGGAGATGTTCAGTCAGAACGTGCTCTCTGCTCAAGGGAATGTAGCTGAAAAGGTAAGTTCCTCTATAAACTGTTTGGCGAAAAGTAACCTAAATACCTTCATTTAAAGTTTAATTTTCTGCTTCAACTGCAATATTATATTGTCATTTTCATTGTAGTCATTCTAAAATCAACTTAAATAACGCTTTGTAAAGTTGATATTTGCTTAACTGGAAATAACGTCTATTTGAAACAAAGATTCTTTTAGTTACGTTTTTGTTTTCGCGTAGGTGCTAACATTCGGTCGCATGATGTCTTACTGGCGAAACAACAGAGAGCGAATACTGAGCCAGCAAGTGGTCTGGTTGCCGGATGAGCTCCTGCCGCCTGCACTGCGCGGTGGTTTGAAGAAGTACGGCGCCATCATACCGCAGGTTGTGGTCTGTGGAACGCTGACGAGGCGGTAAGTGAGATTACTAAATAAAAATAAAACCGGTCAAGTGCGAGTCGGACTCGCACAGGGTTCCGTACTATCGTAGAAGATTATAACACTATGTACTTTTAAAATACTTTCGTAAAAAAGAAACAATAAAATTCCACGACAGATAAAGGATCTTAATAATAATTATGTTTAAAAAGAAACTAAAACAATTTTTAATTCATAAATGTTACTACTCCACAACTGAGTTTATGGAGGACACAACCAACATTTAGATTTTATTTTTATTTTCTTACAATATTAAGTAATTATAATAAGTGGATGATTATTATTATTATTATTTTCAGACATTAGTAATTATGTGAAAATAATGTTATGATTTTAAATGTGCCTGTTGTTTCGACACAGTTAAATTTATTATTATTCGTATGCTCTCGAGTAAAATGTAGCGAACTGACCATCTTATTATGACATCCTATTGTATTTAAAACCTACATTTACGAATAAATTTGATTTGATTTGATTTGATTTGACAAGAGAGGCACTTTAATAATATGTAAAAAAAAAGCAGGTCTCTTGTATGGGGACCCCTTTCATTTTTAACTTTTATTTATTTTTTTATTATTTGTTAGTATAATGGGAATAGAAATACACATCCTGTGAACATTTTAACTATCTAACTATTACAGTTAATGAGATACAGCTCGTTCATTAACCCATTAACGAAGCGACGTGATTTTTTGCATAAAGATAGTTTTAAGCCAGAAAGAGACAGACATATTTTTATGAGTTTACTTTGGTTGTCAGTGCCAGCGAGCCGACGTGGATGACGGCTAGCAACGCTCACAAGGAGCGCGTGGGCTCCGAGCTGCGCGCCATGGTGCAGGCGCCGCCCGGACACAAGTTTGTGGGCGCTGACGTCGACTCGCAGGTATGTGTGCTGACAGATATCGTGAAATTGCGTCATAGCAAATATACCTAGCCGTTAGTAATAAAAGATTTTTTCAATCTGATTCAGAGATTACTGCGCTTAAACAAACCAAAAAAAAAACTTCTGCTTAATTTTGTTAGTAAAGATTATCGCGCATGGTCATGTGGTTTATCAACTATTATAAATCTATCTGGGTCAGCTTCCAGTCTAACTGGATTCAGTTGAATACCAGTATTTTACACAACCCAATAACTCGGTAATACGATACCCCTTGATAAGTCTGGTTTTCAGACTTTCGGGCTTCTGACGACGAGGCACGGAGGAGTCTCGGTGTGTAAAGATGGTCACCCATCCACGGACCAACCCCGGCAAGCGTAGCTTAACCTGATGGATCGAACCGAACTGAAAAACATTGAACACATAAAATTATTTTTTGTAAAAAAACGTAACTAATGGTTGGAACCAGAAGGTTCCTTTAGTAGTACTTTCCTGGACTAGTACAAAGATCTCTACTACGACGACATATCGATATTTCATGTCCATCTTGTTTGTTCTAGGAGCTTTGGATAGCAGCCCTACTAGGCGACAGTACCCTCGGTCTATGCGGCGGCAGTGCCTTCGGCTGGGCAGTGTTGGCAGGAGACAAGAGTCGGAAGACTGACTTGCACTCGCTCACTGCTACTGCAGCTGCTGTGTCCAGAGATCATGCTAAAGTTATTAATTACGCGAGAATTTATGGTAAGATTGTATATTTTACGTTTTTCATTATACCGACCAGAATTGTCTTGAAAAATCCAACCGTTAGGTTAGGTTAGCAGAGTTGACGTCAGCACGCCCCCCGCGAGCCGTCACCTTTTTATCTTATGAAAATTATTTTACCGCACTCGATTTAAAGCCCTGATTTGAATGGCAAATTATTTGCTATTTCTGAACTTTATTGACTGTTATTACTTTGGAATCGGAATTCTACTTGTTACTTTATAATAACCTTTTAACTTACAGGTGCCGGTCAGAATTTTGCAGAGAGGTTGTTAAAGCAGTTCAATCCTACCATGACGACATCGGAAGCTAAGAGCAAGGCCGCTAAAATGTTCAGCTCAACTAAAGGCAGGCGCGTGTACCAACTGAAGAAACAATACATGGAAGGGTTTATGGAAGAAGATTTAGATGATCAGGTAGAGATAAACTACGATAACTTGGCGTTCCCCTCCACAATTCAAAACGCATGTGTGCGTACTGAGACGGCTCTCGAAACAAAAACAAGTGCTGACTTGCTTGACTAGAGGCGTCATTCATTAGTCACTCATTATTATTGAAATAGTAAAATGGAGGGGCGTGCCATGTTATAGTATTTTGTCTCCATAATGTCAGGTAAAATGTAATAAAGGATAATGTCGTGATGGCCCAGTGGTTGAGCCGCTCGCCTCTCATGCATAAGGTTTTGGGCTCGAATCCGTGCAAGTACCAATGTGACTTTTTCAATCATATGTACTTTCTAAGTTTATCCTAGACATCACTGACATCGTTCCGTGCTTATTGTTTCCGTATTTTAGCCCTGAAAACTGATTTTAGCTTACTTTGAAATCGATCAATTGAGTTGGCAAATAAGTGACAGTTTGCTATTGCCATACAATATCTGTGTAAGAATCGTGTTTTGACAGCTCAAAGTATATCTATAATGTAAGTTGATTGTTAGTGCACCCTTTACTTATTTCAGGCTGTAGAAATGACAAGCTACCAAGCTATGCGCCTCGCTAAGATGAGCGGGAAGAAAATTGAAGACATGTTCGAGAAACCCAAGTGGATCGGAGGCACTGAGTCAGATATGTTCAATAAATTAGAGGAAATCGCTGGTACAGTTTATTATTAACTACTTACAACCGCATGCATGACTAGCAAGCACCTTAATCACTGGGCTGTCCAACCAACAAAAAAATCTAAGTTTATTCCTCAAAGTAAGTAAGTCATCTTTTGCCTAACATTATTAGTATCTTCTTTCATACATACTGTTACCACAGTAGCCCCTCCTCCCCCTCTCGCCCCCCTATCTTCCAAGTCACCTCATCATCGTTCACAACCCGTTCATCGTTACTTTAATAAACAAACAGAAAAATACAGTAAAACCTCTACCTCTTCAACAGATTCCGAGGGCCCCTCAACAGCGTTCCTCTCTGGTCGGTTATCTCGTGCATTAGAGCATGCACAAGGTCGGTGGGGAGGCACGAGGCTCAACTGGGCCGTGCAGAGCGCTGCGGCTGACTTTCTGCATCTCATGCTGGCTAGCATGGCTCATCTTGCGCCTAAAGCTAGGTACCTACTTCATATATCTAGCGCATTTTGTAATTAAGTGGAGAAATTCCACAGACGCGATTGGTATTGGATTTTAGACTTTATTACAACATTCTCAATGTTGAAAAACTAAATTTTCTTTTTCCTTGCAGATTTTGTCTCAGTTTCCACGACGAAGTCAGATATTTAGTATCTGATGAATACAAATATGAAACTGCGCTGGCGCTGCAAATAACGAATTTACTGACAAGAGCGTTTTGTTCACAAAGGTAGAACCGGTTATCCTCTATGGGTGATGTTTCAATGGATGATGCAGCAAGTCTATCTGGCACAAAGATGGCGGCACGCAAACTTTGTTTGTGAACTTGACATTGGTGCCGATTCCCTTGTTCACAAACTAGACTAAATTTAGAGAATTGACATCTCTTACTGACATATAGCGAAAGAAAAGGACGGTGACATTTAAGAACTAAGTTAGAGATGTCAAATTAGTTTTGCCTTGAACTTTTCCGTATTTTTAATCTACACGTTATAGGATGTCAAATATAAATGTATGGATGTGTCAGATTGACTAAATTTGACAGCTTTTATTTACATTAGTCTCTTTCTTGTTCCATTGGATAGAAAAAGATAGAAATAGTCTAATTTTAGGTCGGCGCAGTGGCTGAGCGATTGAGTGCTGTGCTGCGTGTCGTGGGTTCGATTCCCGCACGAAATAAATATTATAGCCTATAGATACTTGTTCCGAATCTTGCTGTTTGTGTATGTGAAATTATATTTTTGTAAATGCACCCACGATACAAGAGAAATGAGGGTCTTCGACCACGTCAGTCATTTTCTAGGACCGATTATCGGACTGTACCTTATACAATATAACGTTTGTGTGTTTCAGAGTTGGAATAAACGATCTACCACTTTCAGTAGCGTTCTTTACATCCGTGGAAGTGGACCAAGTATTAAGAAAAGAGTCAAATCTCAACTGCACCACACCTTCCAACCTTCACGGCTTAGATAACGGCTATGGAATCCCTAATGGAGAATCTTTAAATATATTTGAAGTATTAGATAAATGTAAATTGAATAAAGAAGTTGATTAAAATGTTTTCCTTTTTATTCGGCGAGAAATACGTTTAGGTGTATCTTTAGTATAAGAGAATAAAATAATAGGGCATAATAATGCATGACATTACACTTAAAGCAAAGAGTATAATAATACTTGAGGCTGGATTGCAGCCAGAACCAGATAGTTACATGTGGGATTCATAATTATGGATAATATGTAACCAGTTACCACACTGTAAACGAGTGTTAATCTTTTATAAGTTGAATCGCTGTCTAAAACTGAAAAACAGCTACGTTTATATCTCTAATAGGGGAACGTGCATGCCCAACATGGAATGAACGGAGACCAAATTATTCTATTGACCATATTTCTCAATAAACTTATTTTGTGTGCATAGGCGCATTCCCAGCTTTTGGGAGAGAGGGACTTAGAGTGGAAGGAAGGTTCTAGGGGGTAAGTTAGCCTGCCTCCTTTTTCGTACGCCCATGTTAATATTTAAGCGACTTTGTTGCGTAAAATGGAATGCAACAAATGCCAGTGGCCAGTGCCAAAAATGACAGTGAAACATGATTTCAGACGTTTCAGTTCAAACAAAAGAGACACGTCTTGTTCATTTGCATAACATAACACACAACACTTTTCATTTTTGATTTGTTATTTTTTGATTTTTTATTTTAAATTTGAAGTAGCTCACGGTAATGCCATGATAATAATGTAACGATTCATCGACTTGGTAAAAAATGATCTTAAACTTATATGTTTATTCCTTTTATGTATGTAAATAAAAAAGAACTATAACATTGTGACTAAAACTCGGACAGTCACTCAATGCTTAAAATCAAAGAATCGGGCAGGAACGCTGCTTGCTAATGCTAAAACTTATAACATAACCTATTTTTGGGTCGAACGTGTGACAAAATAATAATAAATAAAACCTCGAGAACTTTTATTTATCTTGTTATATTCATGTTTTTAATAAGCAAGCATGTCTAAAGTTACTAAAAGGAAACATGTGATGAACGAAGCTCTGTGGGACGATTATGAATTGCCTAACGAAAATCAAAGTATTGTAAAAGTTTTGAGGACTAAAGGGAATAACTTACATGAGGTAAGACATAATAATTTATAGAAATTTAGTAATAGAAAAAGGTAAGTAAGCCAACCAGCAGCAGGCAAGCCTATATTTTGATGTTATTTACAATCTTTCTAGACCTTTAATTATGTGCACTGAGAGAACTGGTTGGAGGTGGCGATGGCGCAAGAAAAGTATTGTTTGGGAAGACTTGTAGAGCCCTATTTTGTACAGCAGTGGGGCATTTTAGGCTAGATACCTATATATATTTTTTAAATAGCATGAGGTTATGGATTCGAATCCGGGCAAGTACCAATGTGACTTTTTCAATTCATATGTAGACATTACTGACACCGTTCCGTGCCTCGGAAAACACGTTAAGCTGTTGGTCCCGGCTGTCAATCGTGGATCTTTGACAGTCATTATGGGTCGTCAGAAGTCTGAAACTCTGACAACCAGCCTGATCAAAGGGTATCGTATTACCCAGTTACTAGGTTGTGGAGGTCAGATAGGCAGTAGCTCCATGTAAAATACTGGTATTCAGCTGCTTCCAGTTAGACTGAAGGCCGACCCCAACATAGTGGGGAAAAAGTTAGGCAGATGATGACTTCTTATTGCACTAAGATTGACATAATCTGCTTATTTTTTACAGATTACTACCCCAACTGGAGAGGAATACTTGGTGTCTATGCCAACAAAATTCAGAAAAAACATATGGGTGAAAAGAGGTGATTATGTACTTGTGGAACCTATACCAGAGGGTGATAAAGTGAAAGGAGAAATAGTTAAAATAATGAACAAAGACTCTATCAAATATTATAAAGAAAATAATGTGTGGCCCAAAGAGTTTGAGGACAAGAAGGAAACAAACGCTAACGGTGATGATGACTTATTTGTGAACACCAACAGAAAACCTGTGATGACTTATAGTGAATCTGATGATAGTGATTCAAACAGTGATAGTGATGAAGATAGTGATAAATAATAATTGCATATTTATTTATTGGACATCTTTCCTATTTTCACAAACCTGTCTTATATAATTATGATAAGTGCAGTTAGCATATTTGGGCTTAACGCATTGACTGCCGGCAGAGGCGGATTACCCTTAAGGCAAACTAGGCATGTGCCTAGGGGCGCGTGAGCGGAATTGCAAAAAAATGAAAAAATATATAAAATATAGCATATAATTAATTGCACAAGTAAGTTAGTTATTTTTAATACAGGGGCGCGAGTTATTTTTAACCTTTAAGCACCGACGTGCATTTTTTGTAACGTTAGTACCGACATGAGGCCTGAGAGGCCGCTTATGTTATGTAGTGTTTTTTAAAGAAAGTGTTGATTTAAATATTTGTCTTTGCGATATGATGGAAAATAAAGGGTTTGAAGGAAAAATAAGTATAGAAAGAAGATAAGCTTTATTAAATTTTAAATTTAAGACTACATTAATATTTGGCTTGAATTTTGGGGGAAAATCCGACTATTAGATATAAAAAATCATAACACAAAGAATAATCCTCTCATAATAACAAAAATTAGTATTTCTTACTAAGGACTAATATAACTTTAAGAAAAAAATATAGTAGAAACATAAACCTTCTGAAAAAAAAAGTGTCCACAATAGAACTTCACCTTAAATTCTAAGCACAGACAGGGCAAACTTGTTTCGCGCACTGTAAACAAATGTGTTTTTTGCACGAATAGCACCTATACATCGATTTTCTTTTGAGTTTAGGTGGACACGAAAGGCAAGTCTTGCGTGTCTTGACTTCTTCAGCTTGATCTTCAGATGCCTCTGGCTGTACTGGAACCAAGTACTCTTGCCAAACTCATCCTAAGTTCACGAGGCAATCTTAGGTTACAAAATATTCGCTTCATGTGCTCAAATACCAACTGCCGAGCTTTTTATAAAGGCTCCTCTATCAGTTTGTCTTCCTACATGTACATCATGTAAATTATGAGAATTGACGGAACTTATATCCAAAATCATTAACATCTTCATCTGATGACGATAACGGTGCGTCCAGGTGTTCAGGTTGAGTTTCTTCGGTATCAGAAATATCAGTGCTAGTACCCGTATCATGCTCACTGTGCTCCGGACAAAAATCTTCGCCAAAGTCGTCAACCTCGGATCCGCTGGAATCTTCATCCGCGATCGATCCCTCAATCACTCGCTTACAATTTGGATTAAATTCATTTATACCTATCCGAGTAATCCGAAGTATCTTTGAATGCTGTGAATCTGTCCTAGAACTATTTCTTTTACTACCTGAAGTTCCTGGTAAATCCATAGTTTACAATATCTGTAAAAATAGGAGTTTACTGTAACAAAGAAATAAAACAAAAAACTTACGTAAGTACCGACGTGAGGCCTGAGAGGCCGCGTCGGAATTTCAAATCGTAATTACTCACCAAATACGCGCGCGACGTCACGCCTTCCCGCATCGATGTCAACGTGGGCACTGTCCTTGCAGCTACTTAAAAGCAGGGATCGGAATTCCGCGGGGAAAGGGGTAAAGAAGCAAGTCAAGTGCCTGCCGGGGCCTGTCAGACCGCACGTCGGTACTTAAAGGTTAATATAGGGGTGCCGATGAGAAACTTGCCTATGGCGCTCTCAACGTTTAATCCGCCTCTGACTGCCGGCGAATATTCGCTACATCAATCACAAAGTGTGACTGGCTACACAGTTGGTGCGTTCACTGTAGAAAAAGACACAGGTGTGTGTGCACCGCACTTGTGATTTTCAGTAGAAACCAAGTAGAAACACATCAGGTGTGTTTTCTTACAGTCAACGGGTTAATCCGTCGAGTGTAGTACCTACACCTAAACCTAAACCTAACCTAAACCTAAAACCTGCAGTGCACTGCATAGGTACATAAAACTAATAAACAAACATGCAGGTTTCAACAGGTGCATGATATAACCACTGAGTTTGCCAGTACTCACTCACCATTCTTCAAAGCAAATAATACTGATAATAAATACTTGTAATTTTTGATGGAAATGATTTGCAATTACTATTATAAAAATGTGAAAGTTTGAATGGATGGATGTTTGTTACTCACAGCCAGAACAGCTGAACGGATCTGGATGAAATTTGGCACAGAGAAAGATTATAGTCTGAAATAGTAAATGAATGGCTTGTTTTGTAAATTAATGCCTTTGGAAAATGTACTGATCCTGTGGCGTAATTTATTATATCAATTTTGATAAAGATGAAGTCATAGGCAGAAGCTAGTATATGTTATTGTTATTGAGGAATATATGTATATTATTATTATTAGCTATATTTCTAAATCTTAGCAAATATGTAAATTCACAAAATACCTCACTGTATTAAAAGAGCCAATTTATTGTATTGTATCTGTTATCGTTGATAATTGTTACTGCTAAAATAAAAAGTACATTTTGACTTTATGTTTACTTTAATATATGTAAATAACTCCAACATTTTTATTCAATACTAAACTAAAACTAAATGGAGTCAACTAAATTAATTTTTTGATGCTATTTAGTTTTAGTTTCCTTTTTTTATTAATAACTGCAACATTAAATTACTACAATATAATTAACATATTTAACATCTTAACAGTAATTTATTTGAGATCACAAGAACTAAGTATAGATTTTATTTAACATTTACGTTAAAGAAAATAATTACCTTTTAAGTTTTCTTTTGAGACTTTAAAAATTAAAAAGCAATGATTAGGAAGCAATATTGTTAAAATTAAATATACATAGAAATATACTTTTTTTTAAAGAAAGAATGAATCCATTGCAATCCATAATTTTCATAGTCGCAATAATCCTAACTAATATTATAAATGCGAAAGTAACTCTGTCTGTCTTTTCTTCACGTCTAAACTACTGAACCGATTTGTGTGAAATTTGGTACAGGGTAAGTGTGAACCCCAACAAAGGACAAAGGCTACTTTTTATTCGACTTCGTCTTCGTCTGCGTCCGCGATAACCAACATATACGCGGACGAAGTCGCAGGCAAAAGCTAGTAATATAATAAATACTTGAAATAGCATAATGATGGGACATCATTCTAACAAATGCACTGGTAATTTTATATAACAAAAAACTTATATTTTAGTACTTCTTCAGGCAAGGCCCCACGAGGTGGACTGACAACCTTGGATGCGGGAATCTGCTGGATGCGGGCAATGTAGGAGCAATCATTGTGGCTATCTTTAGGGGCGACCTATGTCCAGCAGTCGAGGTTGTTCAGCTGATATGATTATGATGAATTATAATCCCAATTTTTTATATTTATTATTTATAAAATTTTATTTAATATCTGCATCAAGATCATCAGTCATTATATACTCATAAATCCTTTTGATAAGCTCTACAGATTTCACTTTACACCATCCATCAGTTTTAGTAATCAGTTTTGCCTGACCATCTTTGATAAACTCTAGAGTTAATTGTTTTAGGGCGTTGGCAGAGTGAAGATCGGCTAGTTGTAAGGTCTCTATTGCATTTTCAACAGTCAGCTTCTTGTGTAAGGCTTCCTCACAGAGACTCTTCAGTCTACTCAGCTGATAGTAATCAGCTGCTGCAAGCAACTTTTCTGGTATCTCATCAACTCTTGGTGCTTTGTCACTGTATACGAAAGTCAGGACTTCTCTCAGGACCTCAGACTCAAGTGGAGACTCAACAACATTAGTGTAACATTCAGTAGTGTTATGCTCAAAATGAGCCTTTAGTACAGCACTTCGGCTGGCTAAAACTGCCTTGTGCACCTTATATTCAAATTGCTCAGCAGATTTCATGATTACATCAGAAAACATACCATTGTTGAGTAAGCTTTCGAAATCATTACTCAATTGCGCCTCTGGGATGTTGGAGCGATCGACTTTAATATCATTAGTTACCATAAACTGGAATTTTAATCTAAGGCTACCATCACTCAGCAAAAATATGTCTCTACCGTCATAACTGGCTATATCTCGCTTGAACAGCGTAGCTAAGTACTGCCATTTGTTCGCCTGAACAGTATGATATTCCTTTATAACTATAGATCGCTCTTCGAAACGTTTCAGACATATGGTCAAAATTGACTTCAAGAACACGGGAGTAGGAGACAAATAGTAGATTTCAATAATATCATTATCCCTCCCTAAGAACTGCATTTTCAATTGGAATCGTGATTCAGTTAAATCAACTGGATCCTTAGGTTTTTCTGTGCGAAACTCTCGTGTAGTTTTATTTGATAATAGGATGATAAAATTTGGCACAGTCCATATTATGGTGTTTATTTTAGTCTGCCCCTCGGTGCGGGTGGTATAATTGATGCTAGACATATTTGTAGTAAGAATTTACTCGGAATATTCTTTTATTATTTTTTATTTATTTATTTTTATGCAGTACAGGAACGCAATTTAGTTAAATGTCAATAGCTAACTGTCAATCTGTCATCGTAAACTTTTATGTCAAACTCAGGACGACTGATTGAAGCCTGAAGCTCACCAATGTGAGCCGCGCAATAGTGTTGTAAAATTCAGGTCAGCCAGAAAAATATAATCGACTAAAACTTGACGTTTACCATAGTTTATAAAGCTAGTTTGCAATGATTTATTAGAAGTAAGCTATTTATGGCGTAACACAACAGTTACCGAAAAATAAGAATAAAGACCTCTTGGTCTAGATGTATTAGTGAATCGTTAAAAAACAAAAGATCAATAAAATAATAGAAGAGTAAAACACCAGTAAACCTGCGTACAACCTCTCTTACCATTCTTCGTAAACGCTTCCAATATTTTTTGCTCGACCGACGTCGATATTTTCGCTCTTGGAGTTTTCTTTCTCATTGTTTTGGATAAAGAATTGATTTGACACTACGATTTCGCTATCTAATCTATAATGAATGTGTGATCGTAAAATAATATTCTTGATAATATATCAGTGATTTATCGTAATGTAATAAACGTTCGATTCATCAAAGCGTAACAGTGAGAGGTGAAGATTACTAAATAAAAAATTCTTATTTTTTTCTCGCGACAAATGTTATTTGGTGCTCGTTATGGAGGATTATAAGTTTCTATTTAAAGTAGTGTTAGTTGGTAATGCGGGGGTTGGAAAAACATGTTTGGTGCGTCGCTTTACTCAAGGTCTCTTCCCACCTGGGCAAGGTGCTACAATTGGTGTTGATTTTATGATAAAAACTGTGGAAGTTGACGGTGAGAAAGTGAAGGTGAGTTCTTTTAGCGCTTGTACATATTTGGCATCAGTATTGCATCATTTTTTTGCTGAAATTTGGTACTTTAAACCTGTGTTAAACATGTTTTTGTTGCTAAGACCTTGTGTACATGAATCAGATGTCCTTGTGATAATAACATGCAATAAAAACAATAAAAATCTCATAGGTTTTAATGAGTAATATGATTCAATATTATCTTAGAATTATCATTGTTGTCTGAAATCAATAGTGGTGAAAGTTACCGAGTTATTTAATTTTTACAATACCAATCTTAGCTATTGCTTTCAGTGCTTATAAAAAATGCTGTTATATTTTCTGCTTCAGATTTAGTGAATACAAAAAAATGATCAGTCCATAAAAAAATGTTATTTTATTGATAGTCATGCAACTACTTAATTAGCTAGTAAAACCCACATTTATCACATAAAACATATATTCACACGTTTACCATATACTTTGTGGAGTTATTTAATTTAAACCAATATTTTTAGATTAATACTAACATGTTCTTCACAAGTTAAGTTTAACGTCAAAGAAATGACCATGTAATATTTTTTAGTTGCAAATATGGGACACGGCAGGTCAAGAGAGATTCCGGTCAATCACGCAGAGTTACTACAGGTCTGCACATGCTCTTATATTGGTGTACGATATTTCTTGCCAGCCAACATTTGACTGCCTGCCGGACTGGCTCAGGGAAATCGAAGAGTATGCCAACAATAAGGTTCTTAGGATATTAGTTGGTGAGTAAATGGTATTTTTAAATGCTTACATGCTTACAAAACAATTCTACTAGAACAGGTGTAAAGCGACACATAACGGAGCAGCAAGTTACATGTTTTTCTAATTATTGCGTTTTTTTTACCACAACCTCTTAAAACAATATTATTTTAATATTACTTTGCCTTCCACACTGTTGGATTTTCAACCTTCGGATCAGCACCGAGAGATGAAAATGCAACAACAGAAATTACAAAGTAACATTATAATAATGTTGTTTTAAGAGACGCCCTGGCCTGGGAACATTCTGGTTATAGAGATATTGAAGGTCAAAGTACCAACTTAAAAAAAAAAAGGATTTTACACTCTCTACAAATTGAGATAAAAACGCCAAGTGCTATATGCCAAGTCTTCAATTAACACAGTTGAGCTTAGTTTTTTCAAAGGATCCAACCCAAAATCTCTTAATAATTAAATTATTTAAGTGTAATTTCTACATAGTATATAACAAAGTCACACTTAAGCCCGACTCACACAGAGAGTGGGAGCAGGACGGTAGCGGGACGTGAGCGGGACGGGACGTGACGCTCACGTCACGCTTACGCCCCGCTCCCGCTCTCTGTATGAGTCGGGCTTTATTGTTAGAATAGACTAAAAATTAATCAACATAAAAAATCCAAAATTTACAATTACTTTGTAAAACTGAGTGAAATTTTGAAATGGGTTGGTCTGTTTTGGCAGAAATAGACTCATTTATAATAATGATTGAAAAGAGAAAGTAAATTGCCTTGCCAGACCTTCTGCGATCACAGTACAATTGGCGACATGACCTTATACAGGAACTTGTTAGTGGAGTCATTGTATCATTTGACCCTAATTCCAGTACCAAAGCTGGAACTGATCAATGCTATGCGGCCTTTTAAGGTTAAGGACATGACATTTCAATTTATTACTTTAGAACCTTTTTAATGAATGTTTGATGATATGTAATATCAAACTAGCTTTTGCCCGCGACTTCCTCCGCGTGAATTTTCTTCAGGGATCCGTAATTTAAAAAAAATTGCCTAGCGACTGCCTCGCTGACCTAGTGGTCGCATAGCGCGACTGCTTGCTTGGGTTCGGTTCCCAGCTCGGGCAGTGTTATTGGGTTTTTCCATCAGGAATTTCCTAGTAACTGCCTCGGAGTCTGGATTTGTGCCCGGTTGATGGCAATAGTCTCGCCCCCATTACATATATAGGACTCAAATAAACTGGCGAAATGTGGGTGGTGTACTAATAGGTACACCTCTGCCTAACTGTTCCGGGATTACAGGTCTGATGTTATGTTATGTTTTATAGCCTATGTCATAATTATTACAGGTAATAAAACTGATAGAGAAGACAGAGAGATCCCGCGACATATCGGAGAAGACTTCGCTCAGCGCCATGGCATGTACTTCCTAGAGACATCCGCCAAAGAGGCTGAGAATGTCGAACGATTATTCATGGAGATAGCTGTTGAACTTATGGAGGTAAGATTATCCTCATTTCAATCTAATAACTTAGTAGGAAACATTATTGTTCCGAGAATAGCTATTGCTAAAGATGGACTGGCTGGTGACAGCATAAAAACCAAACGAATATCCTTTCAAATAAAGAATTTTCCAAATCGGTTGATAAATGAGGTGAGTTCTGAGGTAACGAATTTTAAAAAAAATAAACCGAAATGAGAACCGCCTTCTTTTTTGAAGTCCGTTAAAAATTGACATTAATTTCCGAGATAGCTTTTTTTGGTGACATAAAAACCCCAATGTCTGGCGGTTTTATAAAACCGCAAACTATGACGGCTAAGTATTATTCTATTAGCGGCATTAGCCGTGTCGTCATGACGGAAGTTTAACAACATTGAGTACTAGCTTTCCCCCACGACTTCTTACGTGTTAATTTTCTTACGAATCTCTAATTTTTTGGAAATAAAATATAGCCTCAGCTACTCGCTGTTCAGCTGTCCATAGATGAAATATTTTTTAAAAATCCTTTACAAGAAAAATAATACAAATCTTTTCTCTGTTTAATATTATTCCGCTCTGCTCCAAGACTTTGTACGCGTGTTTATTTTCGGCCGCATTAAGTTACATTTTTGGTTACTGCTCCACTCCCGTGTGCCGTAGCGTGATGATATGTAACCTATATTATTCCTCATGAGTCTGGCTATCATATTATACAAACAATATTTTTTCAATCCGACTGGTAGTTTTAGAGATTAGCGCGTTTAAACAAACAAACAAAAAACTTTCCCAGCTGTATAATATTAGTATTAGATTATTATCATTGAGTGCAAAACTAAAGGAAAAGTACTAACCTTATCTTTACGTTCTCTTTTATAGTGTAGTTATTCTTTAATTGTATACGTCACCATACCATAAAGTAAAAGAGTGAGTCATTGTTAGATTTCTTGAGAAACACGGCTTTGCTTTACCATTGTTTTGTAGGCACAAGTCCTTGGCACTTCCCACAATTATTTTCGGCTGCGCTAAATACTAAAAAGTGGCCGAGGAAAATTATCAGATAGTAAATTGTTTTTCTATTATCTCATATAGATATAGAAATGTTAATTACTTAAACCTAAAAACTGATAAATTACTTAGACATTGAAAAAACAGATGTTTACACATATACATAGATAGATAGCTGTGTGTATTTTTTGCTAATATTAGGTTCATTTTTAAGTCTTATTGTTTTTTGTAAACTACTGTTGTATATCAAAAAGATATAGTAGATGTATACAGTTAGAAGTGTATTGTTTTACGCACATGTGACTTGATGTGACCCGAAAAACCGGTTGCGATTTACGATTTTGTATGAATAAGTACTCTGTAAGTCCGAAATTAAACAAGTAATTCCAAAAATAATCATCATCATCTGCCTAGCCTTTTCCCAACTATGTTGGGGTCGGCTTCCAGTCTAACCGGATGCAGCTGAGTACCAATATTTTACATGGAGCGACTGCCTATCTGACCTCCACAACCCAGTAAAGCTGGGTAATACGATACCCCTAGGTAAGACTGGTTGTCAGACTTTCAAGCTGACAACCAGCAACCAGCTGCTTTCAGCTTTCATTCCAAAAATAATATTGTTATTAATAAAATATTTTAGTTTTTTCACCCGCGTTAGGTCTTTGGTTACTGCTCCGCTCCCGTGGGTATACATAAACTATTCCTCGTGAATCTGGCTATCGTATCAAACATTTTTTTCCTATCTGACTGGTATATACTTCGAAAAAAAATCTCTTTAGCTTTATTATATTACTATGTATGTACTATATTTGTACTAGATTGTACTAGATTTCTTGCTTTTTAGGGAATATTTAAATTATAAGTATTTGACATATTTACTATCATTATTGTAATAACTATTTATCATATATTATGTTATTGATTATCTTTTGTGTGAAATTTACTGTTTGAAATTCATGATTCATTGTTTTTAACTGTAATAAATTAATTAATGTTACACCATAATTCAAACACAATGCGAATTGTTAAATGAATGAATGAATAAATAAATTGAAAATGAATATGGATAAAGTTGGAAAGGAACTGAATAAAATATTCGTTTCCAATAAAATATAGCCCTTTTTCACATGACTTGATTCAATAATGTAGGGAACTGGGTCACAGTTCAATATATCTACATCCTGTCATTTGGGTGCCAGCCAGAACCATTTATTACATTACCAAGTGAAAATGTTTCGTCAATCCCCACGAACGACTGCCTCGATGGTCTAGTGATCGTCAGCGCGTGAGTTGAGGTGGGATTGAGCATGAGGATCGATTCCTAGGTTAGGCAAAGCGTTATTGGTTTTTTTTCATGAAGAATTTCTTAGTATCCGCCCTGAAAATTGGGCAATGTTTGTGGCAATACCCCTCACCTTAATTAAATACTTACAACATTCCCAAAGAAAGCTTTTTATTTTATTTGCAAGGCATATGACCCCAGTCACACCAAAGGCGTTAACAAGCTCGCGTTCCGTACGGTTGATAGTTAAAATAAACGAAAAAAGAATAATGCATGGTGATAGTTGAAACGTATAGTTTTGTTTGTAAAAAGGGATACGTAACTAAATTAAGTTGAAGCTGATTGTGTGTTATTTTTCTTATTCAATATACTATTGGGGTGATCGAGGTCTCTTTAAAAACTAAAAAAAAATATTACTTTAGGAAAGTACTCGTAGTTTGTTATCATGAGTACAATCATGTGTATATGTAGGTATCGGAAACTAATCACCTTAGGTACATGTGACTTAAACATAACTAGCCGAATGTTTGCATATCCTCTGGAAATACAGATATGATGTGATTTTATGTTATGTCGTATTTCGTCAAATATTTCAAATATACCATGATAGACTATTTAATCTTAATTTTACCATCGGATCTAACGTAACATTTTAAAATTCCAGCAAGCGAAATGCAAGGAGTTGCCGAAATACGACGGCAGCTTAGGACCAATCAACGGGAAGACCACGTCGGTAGGTGACGGTTCATGTTGTCTGCGCTAGTAAACTTAACGAATTTATCTCATTGATATTAATAACTAAACACGTGGTGCGGTGTTATGAAAACTAGGTTTTTTTTTATATCATAGAGTAGTTGGCTATAGAGACGAAATACAGCACCCCAATTCTTCATGACAATTTTGACAACTCAACAACTTCCATTGCGTTGTAATGGTTATGGTGAATTCGTGTTTTAAAACATAAAGAGCATTGTATGTTGTTGAATTGTCAAAATGAAAACAATTAACATTAGGATTGTGTTTTAAAATTAGACTTAGGAACGCCCAACTAAATTCTTTATAGACTTAATACGACGCCTTTTGGTAATACAGTGCAACCTCAATATAACAAAACTGAAGGGGATTACAAAATATTCGATAAACAAAACAATTTGTTACAATGGGGTTTGTTTGTTACTAGCGGAGGGTAGTAGGGGATTTCGCAGGATTTGTTAGATCCAAGAAATCGTTGGATTGAAGTTCGTTATATTAAGGTTGTACTGTACATCGCTGGCAATTAGATTATAATATACCTATGTTTCATACTTGGCCATTACTTTATGTTTACCTTTTTAAGTAATAATGGCACTTTCCATTGCATTACGATATTGCCAATAAAGGAATTGAGATTTTCTTGTTAAAGAATTGAATTAATTATTAATTTTGCATTAAGTAATTAGTCACTAGGTTTTTTTTTTACTTGCCAACGAAATAAGGACTGATGTGACGAGAATTTTAATTTGTATATTTTTGTTTATAATTGTTTTTTTTAATTTAACACCGCACCCAACGTGTCGTATATTTCGTAGAACGGAGGTCATTCCACTCGCTTGTAAGTGCTGTGTCGTTGTCACAATGTCATGACGTTGTCATATTGTCATTCGTTTGTCACTAATTCATGTCAATTCGTAGATATAGTGAGTCGGTACCATTATATTGCATATCAGTGTTTATTCTATTTATAGTGTAATATTGAGATGAGACCAAGCATAGGTTTACTCGGTTTAATGTACATACTTACATAAATACATAACTTTAAATGGACGACAGCGAAGAATAGTGAAATCATTGACGGAAATGAAAAAAAAAACACTTCAGATTTACCTACTTCAAAATATTGTTAATGAATTGTTAGATATTTCGTTTCTTAACATACAATTTGTGTATTTAATGACACAACGTACATAGTAGCTTCGGTTCTGTATTTAATTTAATTGCAGTGGTTGTTCTAATTGTAGTTTGTAATGGCGACTACCTATCAATTTAGTCTGCGACTGTCTTGACATGTACTTAACGGGTCAAAAAGGAAATAATTTAGTTTATTCATTGTCTGCCTATTGCATAAAAATACAAGATTATATGACATTATACTATACACTATTTAACAAAAACCCTGTCCAATCAGTGTTGCCGTTGATCAGTTTTTATGTTTTGTCGGGATCGGACAGGGTTTTTGTTACATGCTGTATAGTCTTACTTCTAAACAATATTACTCGTATTTACGGAATCGCGAAAGATTGACAGGGTTAGAGGGAGCCCTTTGTCCAGAAGTAGGACAGAACAGGCAACAAAACTTAAATCCTTTAATTTCGGTGCTCTATCAAAAAAGGTAACAATACCAGCAATCATGGGCGTACCCAGGGGGGGGCAGGGGAGGGCAGCTGCCCCCCCTTGGAAATCTCGCAGAACGTGTATGAACTCGCCTAATTACTAATTAAAGTGTAAACGGGTCCTTATGCTCTAACTTTTAAATAAACCGCGCAGTAGACACTGACAAAATGCACGATGCAATTGTCAAAAAACCGCGCGCGACGATGGCGGACGTACATTATCGAATCTAGCCGAGCGTTCGAACGCTCGGCCCGGTCGGCTGTATTCGGTAATCTTCGATAAGGACTTGCGAGCGACTAGCATTTATTTTATTTCACACATTTTATTTCACACTACACTACATACACCTAATGATTCATGTAGGTGTGTTTGTGTAGTGTGTATGACACAACAGCCGCGGACGATCCGACCTAAAAAATCTGACTTGCCCCCTCCTACGCCAGAAGCTGGGTACGCCCATGCCAGCAATAGAGATGTTCAATAACAACTTCGACGTATTTTAGTCGATTTAAATCGATACCGCTATTACTAAAGATTAATTCATATGTTTTTCAAGTAATTAATATTGCATCTTCGTATGAAGAAAGGTAGCGTGAAGTTAATTGGATTGTATTACAGAGTGTGGTCACGTTAATGTATAATTAGTGATAATTATACGTTGTAAATCAATTATCTGTCAAGATTGTTGCTCGACTTCGCTGGTAACGTCAAAAGAGTCATGACATTGTCTCAATGTTATCAATTTAAACAATTTTGCTACTTGCAACTTTTGTTATTATTATAAAATTTAGTGTAGGTACACCCTAATTGTTTGTAAAAATGTTTTAAAATAATTATAAATTAAGAAATCTTCAGTTCCTGGGTTCTTGGGAGATTTTTAAATTAGTTAAGTTGTTGAATGTCAAGGCAGCTTATTTAAATGGTTAATTAGAGAAATTCTTAATTTAAAAGTATTGAAACAGTATTTAATCTGTACTTATAATTTTTTTAAAGTATTATAAAATATATTTTTAAAACATTTTTACAAAATTAACCGGGTTTATTAGATCGCTCTCGGAATGGTTAACTAGATAATGTAGGTTAAAATCTTACTAAAATACTATTTTGTAGACAGTTGACTAGAATTTAATGTACACTAATGTTAATAGTTAGAACTGAGAGTAATCACAGGAATTACAGAATCAGAGACTGTTTTACTACAGGACAATATGCATGTTTTGAATGAAAGTAAAGGTAAGACTGGGTTTATCTTGAAAATGTTCTTGTTGCTAATGCTCGTTACTTACTACTATTACGGACTATTACCAACATGACGCGGGTGAAAATATCGGGGGATCGTGATGATAAAAAAAATGTTGTAATTGATAAATTTAAGTTTAAGTTATAACTCGCAATTATTTTTAACAGTAACCCATAAGGGTGGTCTCAGATAGAATACGACAACAGACTACTTACTAGCTAACCGCATAGCGAAAAAAAAGAACAAAAAATTCTGCTCCATTCCGTTTCTTAAGAATTTCGTACAAATAAAGGCTTTACAGCTTGGCAGAAAGAATAGGAGGAGAGTCATATTTTGGGTTTGAATAATTTTCATGCAGCGCTTATAGTTTTCAATTTATTTTAACGATTCTTTTCCCATCTAAAGTGAACTTAGTGGCGCCCTCTTCCTTTTATAAACTTTTTTTTCCAAGCTGTAAGTGAATAAAAAGAAGATTTTGACAAGATTTGGGTATTTGACACCACTAATTGAAAGGATACCCTTAGAGGATACCTATACTTTTTATTCGCTGTCAAAAAGCAATTCTTCCATAGATTTTGTATGACAATAGTGAACTGTCACGTCGCTTTTTAACAATTCAATTGATTAACTATTTATTGATTTGATTTTTTTTTTACTGTTAATTGAAAATAAATCATTATTCCGGGGCTGAAATAAAGTGTATATAGGGTTGCGTACTTTAAAAGGAAAATCCGAAACCCTTACAGGATCACTTTACTGTCAAGGCTCTTTTTTTTTAAGAAGGTGTGTCTTGGAATAATTATTGATTAATGGTGTCAAGTACCCAATTCTACATGTTAGTAAAAATAAGGCCAATTTTTGTTACATTCCTCATAACTAAACTTAAGAAGATATTGAAAATAAATTGTCTAAAGCATATTTTTGAATGGTGGAAAAAATGATAATGTTTTTCTTATTGAATCGTAATTTTGCGATTTCAAAGTGTTGTTTTACTTTAAATCCAGTAGTGGTAACTTTATTAATTTTACCACTTAATTAAACTACATAATAGTGTTTTAGTAAATTGTTAATTTTAACTTAGCGTTAAATAATAATATTTATTATTTTCTTGTTGTAGGTGTCTATTTTGGATTTTTTTTTGTTATTTTTTTATACTAAACATCATCACACTAGCTGTTTAATGCACTTAAATGTGAATTGTTTAAAATTATTTTTATATTATAGTTAAATATTTCATGTTGTTCGTAATTTTGTGCAATATAAAGTTTATTTTTTGTCGGCCACACTTGCCTTGTTGATAACGCTAAGTTTTATCAATATTATAATAATTATATTTTAAATCATGTTATAAATTGCGTACTTTTTATGCTTTTTTATAATGTTGAATGTGTCAGATACAATTTAAAGTTGGTTTGTGGCTGGTTGCACTATTATTGGATCTGAAATATCTAATTGAATGTTTCTCCATATTACATTGATTATAATTATATTGAAATTAATCCTCACCAAAGACATTGAAATATTGTAATACTCGGATTATAATAAATGATCACTTTGGATATAACTTGTTGTTTTAATCACTATTCTTTTTGAACCACTAGCGACTACAGGTTGTGGTTAACAACAGCCACTGATTTTCAACCGACTTCAAAAAGGAGGAGGTTCTCAGTTCGGCGCGTATGTTTTTTTTTGTATGTATGTTACCTGATTACTCAACCAATTGAATGATTTGGATGATTCTTTTTTTGTTTGTGAGTATACTTCCGAAAAGGTCCCATAGAAATATTGTCATGATCTGATGATAAACTTCGGATATGGAATGGAACTCCTCATAGGATTTCCACCGACTTCCAAAACTAAAGTTATTTTTTATTTTGTAGTTTTTGAAGGCGGTTATCTTTTTATGTAAAAAAGCTTTTTATTTTTTCATACCACTAGTAAGTGTGCAGTGTGCATCACACGTGAGCATAGAGCCCCTACAAAATATATGAGAAGTGTGGAAAAGTGGATACCGCTGACCACTAGTGCTCGTCGCTAGTGATATGTGTGTGGGTGCCCTTATTTGAAAAAGTGTAAACACCAACCTATAGGACGGGTTTTCAAACTAAAACCTAGTGCAGCAGTGCTGTTGGTTCTGACACACAAGTTAAATAATTCTAGAAAATTGACCGCTGCTCGACTCTTTATTTATCATCGAATTTTCATGGGGTGAGTAGCGCTATCACACGGGCAAAATAAGAAGCAAGTTTCATGTTATGGATAATATCTGCGGTGATCCCATTCCATAACGTTTCAACTTATTTTTTTTGAGCATAAAAGCCAAGATGATGGGTAAGAAGCCAAAGCTTCTTGATTGTGACCATAATGAGTGACAAACTCGAAAAAAAAAAAATTATTATTCGTAAATAACTTTCTATTGCCAGTAAAGTTTTTATTAGTTTTTATTCTGTTGGAAATCTTACATATTTTTAACCTTTTTATTCTACTTATCAGTGATTTATTTCTACGTGGATTGGAACGCACAATTGCAGTGTTGTGTCAAGCCAACTAATTATTCAAAATCGACTAATGGAAATACACTAATTCACATCGAAACGATTAACACTAATTGTAAAAAGATTTCATATGGTTTTGTTGTGATTATAAATTATTGTAAATGTATTTCAAATGATAGTACTTAATTTGAGCAATGAACAAATAAATCAATTATCATGGATCTTTTTAAATGTCATCGGATGGCATCGACTATCCTGTTTATGTTATTTATCGATCCACTCTAATGTCGCTTTGAAATGGCCGACGTTTAGGGGGAGTGTCTAGCGGAAATCGAATTTCTGAGTAATTTTTACCAGATAAGGTGAGTAGTTGACCGTAAATTATAATTGTAATAATAATCAATGCTATTTATAACATAAGTGGACCCCAAAATTCAGGCTTAATATCAGTTGAAAGCATTTCCGGTGCGACAGCCGGTCGAGTTATTCAAAACAAAAGGTGTTTTTACGGTATTTTGTAGTTTTCCATCCAGTTATTTATGGTGTTCTGTTACAACTTTGTGTTGCAGTAAAACAAACAGTCTGTGTTTCGGATAACATACCCATTTTCTGTTACAATTTCTCTGTGTGATCATGGTACAAAGAAATACTCTATCTATGTATGTGTAGCCTGTAGCCTGGATTTTTCTAATTAGAAATGCAATTAGTGTAAGTGTAATGTATATTGTTGGTACAAAAATACAGTAATGCACAGTCAAATTCATTTTTTTTGAATAATAAAAAAGTATTTATAAAAAAACTTTTCATAATTGTTTCAGACTAAGACACCTCCACATACATTCCAAATTGTAAAGACTGAGCAACTTTTTTAAAAAAGTGGATAATCATGGCTTGGCGTTTCAAAGCCTCTAAGTATAAAAATGCGGCACCGATTGTGCCTAAACCAGAGGCATGTATCAGAGACATTTGTGTTGGATCATATCAAACTTATGGGAATAACATTTGTGCGTCTGCTGCCTTCATGGCGTTTAACTGGGAGCATGTTGGGTCTAGTATGGCCGTGCTGCCGCTTGACGACTGTGGGAGGAAGAGTAAGACAATGCCTTTGCTTCATGCCCACTCCGATACTATAACTGATATGGAGTTCTCACCGTTCCACGATGGATTGCTAGTGACTGGATCACAAGATTCCTTGGTAAGTCCTTGTGTTATTATCATTGTGTTAAAATTACTAAGAATGCCTATCTCTTTGTTGTACAAATCCAAACATTAATTGTGCAAGCTTCTACTTCTGTCATATATTATGTATATACTCAAATAATTACCTAGTAAAGGATAATTTGTTTAAAGTTCAAACATTGTTCAACTATGAAATAAAAACATAAGTCAATGGCATTCATATCACCATTAAGTCACATTACAGTTTTAAAATTAGAATTTCAATCAATTATAAACTTTTCTGTCATAAAGCCAAAGCCTACTGATCCTCATTATCCTTCACATAATTTAAAATTTTACATGATAGGCATACTTCCATACAATCCTCACCAACAAGAAAATGCATATTTGCAGTAAACTTTAAAGCATAGCAACAATCCAGCACAACATTCTTAAAAAAGGATTTACTTCCAGAGAAGGTCCTTATGAAGAGATCCTAGCTCTATGCTCATTATGACCAGCAACAATAAAATTTAACATTTTTTGGCTCTTCACGATATGTTTGTCTATGTATGAGCACACATTAACATAAACCTCCTTACTCACTGGAGTGTGCAAACTAGATTTTGACTTTCCAATGGCAATATTTTAGCTATTATGACTTGAAGATTTCTATTAATGTCTTTAAACTTCAGCTAGATTAAATACATATTGTTCACACCTATCTTTTATGGGAGTAGGCAGAGGTATCAATGTTTCATAAGACATTTATCTGCCGTCACAGATCATGTTAACTCAAGTGATTGTTTGTTGCTATTATGGTCAGGGAATTACAAAAGTTAATGTGTATCTTTTAGGGTACTAGGTCAGCAACAAAAGTCGATTAACATTTATAATTTTTAAATCCTAATTATTAAGTACAATATTAAAAGTAAAACGCAATGAATATAAAATTAAGATATAATAAACCCTTACCTATTATCTGAAATTCTGAAAGCCAGTACAATATGTGTTTAAATAGTGTCTGTTTAAATGATATAAAAAAGTAACATTGTTAATCGACTTTTGTTGCTGACTGTATGTGTTTCAGAAATCTTAGGGCCTGTCATCACCTTTGAATCAGTTCTGATAAAATTAATTGGTGCAAACCATTTTGTGTAAATTCTGTTCCATGTTTTGAATATCTGATGAGTAGTGTCTGTTTAGAGGTGTAACAAGCCTTTAGTGCTTTTAAATTAGTATGCCCTGCTGCTGCAGTGGGACAATAATAATAGGTTTTTACTTTTTTCTTAGAGTTAGTAGGGCACAGTATGTGGCCGCACTAATTGCAGCATCAGTAGCATTGTTAATGACCTCTAAAGTGCAGGTGTAGGGACACTTTGGGCATTGTAGTAAGCGGGCCATAATCTGATCAGGAGCACTGCACTCACACTGGATATTGGTATTAATAATAGGCTGGTATGAACACCATACAGATTTACCTTTAGGCTACTACCAGAGATCTAACGCAATCTGTAATAGATTTAATCATTGCATGTTTCTATTTTGATAAATTATGCCTTTATTCCATTAAAATGAATTATAGCTATATAATTGCGTCAGTTTTCTCAGATATAAAAAATGCAACCATACAACTGTGCTAGCACATTCTCATCATTGGTTAGTACAGATGAGAGCCATTACCATTATAATTTCCTCGTTGGGCAATGGCCCAATCAGGAAATTTAAAAAACAAATATGGCCAAAAGTAAAATCATTGCTGCTTCTAATAATGGGTGCAGTGAAAGTTATAAAAATTGATAAATATACCAATGCAAGCAGATAAAGTCAACTTATCTAATGGAACTTGTACTATAGATAAATCAGTTGTCCTGGTATTTTATTCAATTGATACATATTTCTATGGTGGTGTAACGGTCGCACTGGCGATTCTGAAATGGGTAATCGAGATTTTGTTACATAAAGGGTGTGAATAGATACTTAATGCCAGAAATTCCATGTTCTTCCTATTATTGCTATAATTTTTAGGTATCCGCACCCGTCACGTAATAAATGAAAGGGGGTCCCCGTACAATATTTATTACGAAAACATGTTTATTCGAATCCCTCAGTTCCAGAGATTATTGCGTTTAAACAAACCAACAAAAATTCTCTTCTGCTTTATTATTAGTATTAGCATAAGCATGGTGTTGGTGATTAAAGATTTAACAGGAAAACAGTCCATATGTCATTGTAAATATAGTTTGAAACTATGTATTATAAATATAAGGATAACTATGACAAATTATTTTGTAGGGATGATAGCCAGATTGTATAATTTACTAGCTGCTTCCTGCTACTTCGTACGCTTGGTTTTTTTACACGACTGCCCCAAAAAAAGGAGTGTTATGTGTTCAGGGTTAATGTATACTGTATGTATGTATGTGAGTTTCTTTATTCCACCATAACTTTTAAACGCCTGAACCGATTTAGATGTATGGGGTATCGTTACAATCCTTGCATCGTTCCGAGTAACATAGGCTAGTTAAAAATAAAAAGAAACCGGTGTGGTCACTTTAAAAAGAAAATTAATACCAGCCTCAATTTATTTTTTTAATGAATCTGGTCGTGTCTATATTTATCGTCTAGAATTTGACAAGTAGATTTAAAAAATATATAACACTGTAAATAATAAATGTCGTAAAAAAAACTGACGAGTAAACAAAGTACAAATATGTGCAATTTTTGCAGTCGTGTTTTTTAATTTTGTAATTATATAACTTGTTTCACCCGTGTTACTTCGTACGTACGTCGTCGTACGTTCGTACGTCTTTGGTTATTGCACCGCTCCCTTGACTCATAGCGTGATGTTATAATAGCCTATACTACCTACTCCTCATGTACCGGCCATGAGTCTTTTCCTATGCTACTGGTAGTTACAGAGATGAGCCCGTTTAAACAAACAAACAAACAAAAAATGTCTTTAGCGTTACTATATTGGGCTTGCGGACGGCGAGTAATGGGTAGCTCGCCGTCCGATCAAGGTCCAGGCCCGGGTCTGCGGCGCGTTCTGTTCGCGCGCGCCTCAAAGAGCTGTCAGCACAGGGACGGGGCCCCCAACGGCTAAAATAAAAGTCTGACAGTTCCTTCTGCCCCACCCAGGGTGGAAGGAGTCATTTGATGATTACTACCACCTAAAAAAAAAAGAAGCGTTACTATCTATACTATAATATTATAAAGCTGCAGAGTTTGTTTGTTTGTTTGTTTGTTTGTTTGTTTGTTTGTTTGTTTGAACGCGCTAATCTCTGGAACTACTGGTGCGATTTAAATGATTCTTTCAGTGTTGGGTAGTCCATTTATCGAGGAAGGCTATAGGCTATATACCATCACGCTACAACCTACGGGAGCGGAGCAGTAACCAAAGACGCGGGTGTAACCGCGGCGGACAGCTAGTATAGTATAAGTAGTTTAGATTGTTAAAAACAGTTTAGTTATTTTTTCTTCACGAATTTCTCAGTAGCAGCCTCGGTGTCTAGATTTGTGCCCGGTTGATCGCAATAGGCTCGCCCCCTATTACATGGGACTTAAAAAGAACATAGCTAGCGAAATGTGGATGTACTATAATGGGTATACCTCAGCCTAAACCATTCGGGATTACAGGGTTATGTCACGTTATGTTATTGTTGAAAAATGATGTCGTATTTTGTCCGATTGTAAGGCGACCATAGTGAAAAGTTTTAAAGGCACAACATTACCTACTGTAATCATTGTTTGCCCCATTACTCTGGTGAACTGCTGGTATGGGGTGCGAGGAACAATTGCTAGGTCGGGCAAAGTGTTATGCTTTTAAAGTGGTATTCTATACAATACTGAAATATGAAAAAAGAATCCGCGGTTGCCTACAAAACTGCACTATAAAATATACACATCAAAAGTGTCTAGGGATCAACATCCCTAACAAATGTTAGGGATGTTGATCCCTAGACACTTTTGATGTGTGTACTATCAAAATAATCGTGTGACATTAAAAACGTATGGAACAGCTGTTTTTTACTTTTCATATTTCAGGGTTGTTCCTAAAATAAAAGTTGGTCTTATTTATGACTACTTACTTTCACCAGCTGAAAGATGCAGTGAGTAAAAAATCAGCCTGTATTGATGTATTAAATATCTACTACTTCTTATTACAGCCACGATGTTCATAGTCGTCCTCGTTGAACTCGATTTAGCTCATGGGGTAATCATGGCTAAAAGCTGCGTTCGAGTTCAAAACTAATTGGGCTCGCCCAAAATAAAAACTTCCGTACCACCATATAATCTGTAGATACAAAAAAAACATACAAACATACATACATACATACCGGTCAAAATCATAACCCTCCTTTTGGCTTTGCCGTAGTCGGGTAAAAAACAAGTGTCATGTACGGGGTCCCTTTGATATTTAACTTATCTACTTACAGTACCCGGCGATATTATATTGCACATCGACCTTTATCGTATTTCGTATTTTATACAAAGAATAAAAAGAATTATCAAAAGAAGCAAATAATAATTGTTTTAACAGCTCCTAATAGATACCGGACTGTTTGTATTTCGTGGGACAGAGATAACGCTCTACGAAACCGAAATTAAACTCTTTACTCTTTCCAAAAGGATCGACCTTTGGAAAAAAAGGGTAAATAGTTTAATTTCGTGCAATATTTATCACCGGGTACTGTAACTCGTTGATCTCTGCAACTACTGGTCCGATTCTGAAAATTCTTTCGCTAATAGCTAGCTACGTTATTCCTGAGTTCTATAGGCTATATTAAAATAAAAATAAAATCCGAACAAAAACCCGGGTGAAGTCGCGGGCAAAAGCTAGTACCATAATATATTACTACGTATATGTATAAGTATATACAGTATGTTAACTAACAGAGGGCGTTCCCGTTAAACCGCAATAGTATAGCATCCATACATGCTAAAAAAAATAGTACCATTTGAAAACAAAATGTTTTTATTTTTTTTCAATATTAAAATATTGACTAAAAATGTTAAACTAACACGTAAAAGAAACACTCTATGTAGATTAACAAGTTTAATGGAACGCCCTCTGTTATTTAACATACTGTAGAGTGTTTCTTTTACGTGTTAGTTTAACATACTATACTATTGCGGTTTAACGGGAACGCCCTCTGTTAGTTAACATACTGTATATAGGTATTTATGTCTTCAAAATATACATCAATAATAAGCCACCATGTCATCGACCTTTGTCGATTGACCGCAATCTAAACCTCACCTTCCCTATATGGTCAATGCCATTTACCATTTACAAATTAGGTACAGAGTTTAGGTCATTAATCGATCGGCATAAGGTCTATTTTAAGTCATGGTTTTGTTCCCACGGAGTCGTTACACTCACTCGGAAGAGCTTTAAGGAGTCTGCCTATTACACCGTACTAATGACCGGGCTATGAACGTATCAGGTACGGAATGAAACATGAGACTCATGCCCGTTTTCACCATCAATCCCTAATTTTTAAGTATCCCCTAAGACATTTTAGATCAAGCAGAAACGCACTCTAATGCCCGTTTTCACCATCAATCCCTAATTTTTAAGTATCCCCTAAGACATTTTAGATCAAGCAGAAACGCACTCTAAAATCTGCAGACTTAGAGTGCGTTTCTGCTTGATCTAAAATGTTTTAGCGGATACTTAAAAGTTAGGGATTGATGGTGAAAACCGGCATCAGACTGTCCATTAGAACGTATCAACAGCCTATAAACCGACTGTTGTTGCACCGTTCCGTGCATGGCACGCGACGGTTTTAGTCGGTGACGAAACGATCTAGTGGGCATAGTCTCATACTTTTCAATACAAAGAATATTTCGCCTGACACGTTCCTAACACGGTCATGGTTCTATACCATGTAGTGGGCAGTCTTTTTACAATACGTAGTTACCCAAAAAGGATGTAACACACATAATCCCCAAAATTGAGTTACACCTTCGATATTTTCGTTCAGTAAAAATGTCCCAGAGATAAACAAAGACGGCGACAAAAGAGGCGCATGGCACATACTTTATGATCATTTTCCGATGTCTTTAGTACGTGTAACTCAATTTTGGGATTTTCGTTATTTGAATTCTTTTTGCGTAACTACGTCGCAATTATAATCGAATTATCTTGTTCTAGGTAAAAATATGGCACATCCCGCCTGAAGGTTTGAAGGAGTCGCTCTCTACTGCTGAATGCACGCTGTCCCAGAAGCAGCGCCGGGTTGAGAATGTTGGCTTCCATCCGGTGGCCGATGGTCTCATACATGTCGCGTCAGGCCATGAGCTTGCGCTGTGGGACCTCACTAAGCAGAAGGAGGCTTTTGGTAAGCATTATGTATTGTAGCGGGTTAGGCGCTTTGCACATAGAGCAATTATTGCAGCAACTGGCAACTAGCTGGCAACTAGCTGTTTACATATATTTCAATTG
Organism: Hoplodrina blanda; assembly: GCA_949316365.1. Taxonomy (NCBI): domain Eukaryota; kingdom Metazoa; phylum Arthropoda; class Insecta; order Lepidoptera; family Noctuidae; genus Hoplodrina; species Hoplodrina blanda. The sequence goes on from OX438564.1 coordinate 12,486,079, forward strand.
GACTGCGCACACATAGCAACTCTAGTTTCGAGTTGCGGCGATCGTCAACAGTTTCCAGTTGCTGCAATCGATGACTAAGTTAGTTTCTAATTGCCGCAACTAACAACTTTTAAATTATTATACCGTTAACGCTGATCGCTGTGTAGATTGAGCAACTCGGCTGTGAAAGTTGCTCACAGATTGCCATAAAGTTGCGGCAACCGTAAACGTTATAGCAACTATCAACTTTTACAGGAAACTTTTAAAGTGTTGATAGTTGCCTCAACTTAAGTTGCTCCGTGTGCAAAGCGCCTTATTCAATCTACCTACTCGGATTGAAACACTTTGTATATAGAATTATATTTTAATTAATATTATCATATATTTTTATATCTAGTTTTGTCTTAGCTTATCGTGTCATTACTTTCTTATTTTAAAATATTCTTTATCTCATAGCATAAAGAATAATAATAAAATTGTAAATAATGGCTCATTCAGTTAGAGCCTCTATAGTATGTTGTGGAGGAGAGGAAGGAAAGAAAGGCAAAGGAAAGGAAGCTAAAACACTGTAGCAGCGTCTGATAGATGCAAGAATGATGCCTTGATGTGTGTGAGCTTCTGCACACAATTTTTTTAAGCTAATGGTTGTAAATAAGAGGTAATAGGGGTATAGTTCGCGCGTCTTGTGATTCTTAGGCTGCGGTTCCACTTGAGCTAAGTAAAGCTTCATTTACACCAGGCGAACGCAAAGCTGCTGAACCATCGCGGTTAAGCGACGCGAGTGTAGAACTGGCTCTATGAGTCTTTATGTCATTGTCATAAAGTATATTTTATTCCAATGTGTGACGCGTGTTCGTAAAATGAAATAACCTTTGGTACAACTGTATCGACAGTGGAAATTTTTAATGTCGCAAGGGACATACATTAAAAATTCGAAACACATTTATTTGCACCGTCAATATAGTATCCGTAATATGGACGTGTTGTTGATGATCTTGCTGTTGTACATGCAACTGTATATACATCAGCCATCTTTTTTTTTATTTATTGATTGATCAATCATTGTGTTTATAACTTAAGGTCACAATCTGAAACACACTAAAAGGAAAATATAGATTCAATAACATCAAATATCATAATTATCATAACTGCCTCGTTGGTCTAGTGGTCGCAAAGCGTAGCTGCTGAGCATGAGATCTTGGGTTCGATTCCCAGGTCGGGCAAAGTGTTATTGAGTTTTTCCATCAGGAATTTCTCAGTAGCAGAGACGGAGTCTGGATTTGTGCCCGGTTGATGGGCAATAGGCTCGCCCCCTATTACATGGGACTTAAATATAACTTGCGAAATGTGGGTGTACTAATGGGTACACCTCTGCCTAACCCTTTGGGGATTACAGGCGTGATGTTGTGTATAACATTAAAACGTGGGACATTCAGATAAAGTACACATTTTTGACATCACAAATATTAACGCACTTAATTTTTCCAACAGTGAACAGAGACCACTCAGAAGTGATACAATCAACCTCATGGAAGAAGGACGGTAAGCTCCTCGCGACCTCATGCAAAGACAAGAAGGTCCGCATCATCGACCCGAGGGCGTCCACCGCGGTCGTTGACATCGCTAACAGTCATCAGAACATCAAAGATAGTAGGATTGTCTGGCTTGGAGATCAGGATAGGATTTTGACTACCGGTAAGGAACATGAATAAGTATTTATTTTTGATGTTATGTGTGGGATGTTATACGTTTGTAATCGCACTAATGATACAGGAGAGCTTGCCCAGCTTTGCCCAGCTGTGGGACTTTATAGACTAGAAAAAAAAAATATACTAAAACTTCAAAACTAGCACTCTCCCCGCGACTTCGTTCGCGTGATTTTTCTTACGGATCCCTAATTTTTTGATTATAAAATATAGTCTATAGCACTCAGTGATAACGTAGCTTCCAATTTGCGAAAGAATGTCTAAAATCGGTTCAGTAGATCCAGAGATTACCTTCCTCCTACAACTTCACAAACTCACTAACTTTACCTCTTTATAATATTGGTATAGAAAACACATTGTTCTATATTAGGATCTCTTGTACAATTTCTCCAGTATCGTGGGTGTGTTTACAAACATATAAACCAAACACAAACAAACAGACTCGGAACAACTACCTGTAGGTAATACAAGTATTTGTTCCGTGCGTAAATCGAACCTGCAGCACAGCAGCCGCTCAGCCACTGCGCCAACCGGGACGACAGTTAAATTTAATTTCATCCGAAAACGCCCATCAGTTTCTAAGTAAACTTCAACTATATCTAACGAGCTTGGTTACCTACCTCTTTTATTGACAATCCATTTGCTGGACAAAGATAAGTACCTTACTAACTAATTAACTTATTAGGGTGTATAGGTACTTATCTCTGTCCAACGTGCGTACACTAATTACGGTAATTATTGCGTAAATGACTTAAAGCTTTTTTTTTAAACAATGGTAATCTATACGAGTAAGAAAGAAGACCTACCATAGGTAGACCTACATTGACCTTATTGGTGAGGTTCTTCAGAAAGGTCAGGTGCGCAGTACTCGTAACCGGTGTACTTGTTTGACAAGATGTATGAACGTGGACGAGGTGAAAGGAGTATGTAAGGATCGTAGCAGCTGGCGTTCTGTGGTTTCTGCTAGTTTATGTATGTATACGAGTAAGTTAGCACTTGAATTTATTTCATATGCATATGGTACTCATTTGGCGTACCTATCTACATCTACACAGATATAATAAAGATGAAAAGTTTTTTGTTTGCTTAAACACTGCCGGTCAAGCCTCGGCTGACTTACCGGTAAGTCAGAACAATAGAAAATCAATTGTGTCTCATTACGTGGGACTTGAGTAATTAAAGCTTTGGAATTACCTGCCCGAATGAAAAAAAATGTATTTGAAATAATAGTCAGTAACCAAAGATGTACTTACATGAAAACGGGCGTAACCACGGGGTACACCTAACTAGTTTGTTAAATTTAGGCTTGGACATATCCAATTAATTGTTATAGTTATTATGAGCTGCCAAAACGCGATTCCCCATAGATTACGTATGGCAATAGCAAACTGTGACGTCACTTATTTGCCAACTCAATCCACTAATTGGAAATTAATTGGGTTTTTACAGCTAAAATTAAGTTTTTTTAGGGACATTGGTGCCGATTCCCTTGTTTACAAACTAGACTACAATAGGGTAGATGACATCACTAACCAATAATACCAAGACATAACTTCTCTAAAGAAACACTTTATTTTAGCCCTGATAACCCAATTCATTTTCAATTAACTGTCTGTTTTGATTTTTTATTGCTTTCTAATTTATAAATAGTTAGTCAATTGAGTCTACTCAAAAGTGACGTCATAGTTATTTACACCATACAAAATCTGTGGGAGAATAGCGTTTTGACAGGTTAGAAAAAGTACGTCAGTTGATTGGTGGTGTCATCTACCCTATTAGAGAGTTGGCATCTCTTACTGACGTACAGCTAAAGAAAAGAACGGCGACACTTAAAAACTAAGTTAGAGATATCAAATTAGTTTTGCCTTGTACTTATCCGTGTTTTTAATCAATACGTTCTGACATGTCAACTATAATTGTATGGAAGTTTTAGATCAACTAAAATTGACAACTCTTTTTTAAAACTGTCTCTTTCTTGTTTTGTTGGAGAGAATAAAAATAGAAATAAATTAAGTCTAAATTAAGTTTAGTTCGTGCATAATAGAATCGACACCATTTTGTCTTGTTATTTTACAATTCTGCTTCCGTACAGACAAAATTAATAATGAGACAAAACAATATCATGTTTAACTTTGGATGTACAGTGTCAAATAGTGGAGTAAAACCCCTCCGAAGTTTCTATAGAAAAAATGTGGCCTGGAGTCATCTTAATGGTAACTACCCAATGTATCACAATGATAAAAAAAACAGTGCCTTAAGAATTGTTAATTGTCTTTTTAAACCCGTTACATAAAAATACGACCTGGTAAAGGTCGCGGGAAACCGGTGGATGCGGGCAGCGCAGGACAGGGGGCCTACCACCACCTCTTAAAACAATATTATTTCAATATTACTTTGCCTTCCGGACTGTTGGATTTTCAATCTCGGCTCAGCGCCGAGAGTTGAAATAGCAACAACAGAAATTACAAAGTAATATTATAATAATACTGTTTTAAGAGCTTGTGGTTGGCCCCCTGGTCATTGTGGCTATCTTTAGGGAAGGCCTATGTCCAGCAGTGGACGTAGTTCGGCTAATATGATGATGATGACATAAAAATACAATGCGACCCAAAACTTACCCAGTTCCCTCTTCTCAGGTTTTGATTCTGCGCGTCTCCGTCAAATAATGATCCGTGATATCCGTAACCTGTCGCAAACGCAGAAGACCTTGGAGCTGGACTGTTCCACCGGCATCCTGATGCCGCTCTTCGATCCTGACACCAATATGCTGTTCTTAGCCGGAAAGGGAGACACGACCATATTGTATATGGAGCTGACGGATAGGGAACCTTACCTTATTGAGGGTTTGAGACATTCTGGTGAGTTGAGCATAAAAGTTTTTCTAAGAAATTACTGCGTCTGCGCAGTTTCTTAAAATTATTTTAAAATCGTTATAAATAGCTAGTTACGAGTTACCTGTTGCCGTAACTCGGTCCAAATCAAAAATATCAAATGTCAAATCGAAAATCCCATGAGAGTAAAGCATACAACTGAAATGGACATTGTAAACTCCAACACGCGTCCGGGTCTAGCGCAGATTTCTTCTGTCTCTTTCTAGATTAAAACAAAAAAGTAGTTCTTTAATACTTACAATTTCCACACAGTTTACTAATAATTCGATAGGTACAGATCATGATTACCTTTTAATCATTATCGTTTTAGCTTACCGTTACCGGTTTTCTACACCACCCTTGTACTCTTCGAGCCGTTAAGATCTGTCGTCGTGTACCTTCTAATTTTAAATGCTTCGTTCTAGGTGAACAAACGAAAGGCGCCTGCCTAGTTCCGAAGCGAGCCCTCCGCGTGATGGAGGGGGAAGTCAACAGAGTGCTGCAACTTGCTGGGTCCTCCGTCGTGCCCATCATGTACCAGGTTCCGAGGAAGGTATGTTATTATTATCAGCTAGAGAGGATACATTACTAAACCCGAACGTGAATCTCTTGCAAAGTCTTATTGCAAAGCGGTTATACGACTTTTGCTTCCGCCCGCGACTTCGTCCGCGTCAAAGTTAATATATGAATCCCATGGTAACCGTGCATTTTTCCGGGTAGCCTATGTTCTATTCCAGACTATAATCTATCTCTGTGCCAAATTACATCCTGTTCCGGTCAGTCGTTCCGGCGTAATTGAGTAACAAACATTAATCCTTTCAAACTGTCGCATTTATAATTTCGCGTTTCTGAGGTTACTTCTTATCATTGGATAGTCAAAAGATATCGACTGATTTGGCTGTTTTTTTGTTGTTTTGTAATAACCAGGACAATTTTTCTCTATATAGTGTTTTTTTTTGGAAAATTGCACCCGTGCGGAGCCGGAACGGGTCGCTGGTAAACATAAAACATTAATTTAACACAAAAATTTATCTGGCAGAGTTACCGCGACTACCACGCAGACTTGTATCCGGACACACCCGGATCCGTGACCTACCTCAGCGCCCCGATGTGGCTCGACAACCAAGACCACCCGGTGCCCAACATCTCATTACACCCGGATGCCAATAATGGAATACAGGTAGGTCTTATAATCCATGTCTTATCATCCATGTATTTTGGACTCTAATAAGACTCTTATTAGAGTTCAAAATACATGGATGAGTTATTCCCAGCGTTATTATCCGGTATGTAAAAAGACATTTTACATAGCCGTTATTTACGCGTAGGTATACGCACGAAAAACATTGTGCTTATCGGCGCATGCAATAGAACAGGGGTTGTAGTAAAAAAAAGTTGGGACTTCGACCATTGTAAGGGCCTTATCACACTAGCGGATTGCGAGCGTATTCAAAGCGGAGCGGGCGCGCAGCAAATGCGTCGCGAACACGCCGCGGCTGCGCAGCGGAGACATCGCGGACACGAGGCGAATTCACAACGTTTTCATTGCGTGTTTGTAGGCGGGACGGACTACAAACACGCGATGGAAACGAAACGAAATACGCTCGCAATCCGCAATCCGCGCCTAAAAGACGCGTGTCACGTGTGCATCCATAGTTTATATTTTAATTTGTTTGTATGTAGGTATGTTGTTGATATAATAAATACAAGGCTCACAAAAGCGCGGGAGACGCACGCGACCGGGATGGGAGCGCGTGCTTAGCGGCGCTGTGATTTATAAAACCATCTTAAGGTAGCATTCACATGTTGGCGACCGCGACCGATAACCGCGACAGGCGATCTCGACTCACTGCTTAGTATGAATTTATATAGGTATATGGAACGCAAACGACCGCAGGTCGCCTGTCGTGGTCGCCAACATCGGAATGCTACCTTTAGTGTTCTCTTCAAATGATTGCGCACGGACGTAACGTGTCAATACCTCTCTCAGCCATTCGTAATCTGACGTGTTTTCACTGTACATCATCGTACCCTTGAACATCCGAAGATATTGAAGGTCGAAGTCCTAACTTTTTTTCAGATCATACCTGGGAACCGTCTAGTTACCATAACACAAGCTCTGCTTAGCTTGGGATCAGATGGCCGTGTGTGAGTTGTCCCAAGATATTTATTTATTTACAAATAACTAGACGGTTCCCAGATATAGTCTAGAATAAGAACATGGTCGCTATTACGGGAAAAACATAACTTTCGGCTTCGTAAAGTGTCTTTTTACATTCCTTATTTTGGTGAGACATACCCCCCCTCTCTTAAAACAGTATAATTTTAATATTATATTTGCCTTACACACTGTTGAATTTTCAACCCCAGACTCGGCGCCGAGAGTTGAAAATCCAACAACAGAAATTACAAAGTAATATTAAAATGGTACTGTTTTAAGAGATGGTGGTAGGCCTGATTACAGTTCACGTTCATATGCCATGTGATATTTCGATATCTAGGTTTGCTGTTCGTATAAACGGTATAAATAGTTACATTTATGTTATGAACTAGTTTATATTATAATTTGCATTGTTGCATGAGGTCATTTTGAAATTTTATAGATGTTTAAGCAGAAAAGATTTTTTTAAATCAACTTGCCCATTAGTCACTGGGTTTGGTTTGGTAACCTTTATAAAACAGTTAGGGTTATATTACAAGATTTTCAAGGGAAAATATAGTCCATTCACGTTAAGAAAATAGTGAGTCATCAGTGGAACTGAAGGGTGATTGGTATTTTTGTGAAATAATTTGCGACGTTATTGTTCAATGTTGGTAGGCAACGATGACTCACTATTGAATGGACTAATTATAACATATTTCAATAGGGAACTATTTAAATATGTTATACTTGCATACTAGCGCAGCTGTAAGTCTAGCACGAGTGCGCCAATGTGAAAGTATTCGATTCGAGAAGTTTTTCGATTTGGAAATACGACTATCCTATAGCATTTTTGTTTAATTTTATATGACAAGCACAATTGGGTATTGGACACTAGCAATCAATTAACGTACTTTTAATGACTTGTCCAAACGCGATGCCCGATGCCAAATAATTTAACAATTTATTGATTTACAAGAATTACTTTAATTTAACAGTTGAAATGTTGAAAAATAATCATATTTTCAGGGCTAAAATACAGTGTTTCGTTAGAGAAATTATGTCTTGGAATTATTGATTAACAGTATCATACCCAATTAAAATTTTGCGACTAAAGCCTTCATACTTAATATGTCCTATGTGCGAAACGGAAAATTGAATACGTTTACACGCATTCTTGCTAGGCTCCTTTATCAGTAAAATTACTCTCGCCATTTTGAGTGACGAATTGAATCTCGCTTGATTGATTGAATCGCTTCAATCTTTAATCCTTTTCTTTCTAATTTAAACTCAAAATTGTCGGGAGTAAGACACGTAATTAAGATTAATTTTAAGGAAATAACAAAAACGGTTGCTGTAGATTTATTTTCTATTGCTGCATGTTAATTTTTTAGTTACGTTTTTATTTTTTTTTCGTAAATGCTAGTGTTTAATTTTTTTTTATTATTGGTGTACATGGAGTATTAACCCATGGTGTTTTTTTTAGCATTTTTTGTTAATATAGTGTTGTGAATGAGTGGTTAAAAAGTTCATTTACTTTTAGTTATTTGTATTTCTGTAGTGCAAGGTGAGTTTAGACGCTTGTTATTCAGTGAGTGGTGTTCATTTTCAGTTTATTTAGTCGTTGTTGTGTGGTGCTTGTATTATTTAACATTGCGGGTGTACAAGGGTAACGTAAGTAGCAACTTGTATTTTTTTATCTTTTCCTTGCTACTTTTAAGTAAATTGATTGACCATTCTCCTTTTAGATTCACCGAGGTAATTTAGAAGAAATGACAAAGGCTATTTTAGCAATGCCTTCGCCGAAAAAGACCGACTCGAAAAAGCCTGTTCCTACTCAAATTGAAGAACCGGTCAAAACGGTAACGAAACCACAAGCGCAACCAGAGCCAAAAGACGAAGACCGAATCGACTTTGTGAACGTAAAAGACCTAATTAAAGGCATGGAAAAAAAGAAACCCAGTAAAGTAGATTACCAGAAAGAAACAAACGGCTTCCACAAAAAGATCACTGATAACGGTCACGACTGTAACGAGAAGAAGAGTGATTCTGAACAAGAGAAGAACGAGCCGGACGTTATTCCGCAAAATATTGAAAAGACCACGGAGAAGACCGAAAAGACCACGGAAAATACTGAAAAGACCATTGAGAAAACCGATAGTACTGAGTCGACAGAATCTTCTCTTTCAAGAAGCAACAGTTTGATCAACGGGGTACCGGTCCAGGTTCCGAAACCCATGCCTAGATCGTCGATTTCGGAGCCAGGGTCTATTGATGAACCTTCGGAAGCCCCTAAACCTAAACCCAGGACCACTACTGTGCCTGGGTCTGGTTATAAGGTACATGAGGTTTGTGGTTTGCAGTGTAGACCTGTAGATTTGATATCGATGTTTTTGCGTGAGTGTGAGTTTTTTTTTAAAGCGTGCACTTTAATATGGTCAATGTCTTGTATCTCCTGGTATCCCGAAGTGATAATTAATGTAAAGTCAAAGTCAAAGTCAAAAACATTTATTTCAATTAGACCATTTACAGGCACTTTTGAATAGTCAAGGAGTCTGTCAGTTAGTCCGAAAGTTGAAGCTAGTTGCTCGTTCCAAATCGGAGGTAGGTAACAAATTGGGTAGTAGATACCATTCACCAGTAACAAGACCCAACTCTAAAAAACACTTTATTTTAGCCCTGAAAATCCGATTAATTTTCAATTAACTGTAAAATTATATTTTTAGTTAATTTTAAATCAATAAATAGTCAATTGAGTTGGAAAAAAGTGACGTCACAATTTGGTATTGCCATACTAAATCTATAGGGAAAAGCGTTTTGACAGCTCGAAATCAAAGTAAGTATGTAAATTGATTGGTAGAATCTAATTCCCAATGTGTCACACTAATTTTGCTCTGATTTTCATTTGAAAAACCAGGGGAGACAGTATTTTCTACTAGTCCTGGGTTCGTTTCCTACACGGAAATGGCCTACCTACATGTAGTTTTTCATGCGCATGATTGGATTTTATAGAAATAACATTTGACGGTATTTTTTTTTGGAATTACTTTGGTGTTGTTACAAGCTACCGTAGAAAAAAAATGTAAGCTTAAATATATTTTTTAATTTGCGTTTTATTTATCGATTTTTTTTTTGCTAGTTATAGGTATAGTCTGGTATGTTAATTACAGTGTATTTTTGAGTAGTATTTGATGTTTTTCAAGCTAGGTATGGCTTATTATTAGTTTTTTTTTGTGTTTATTTTATAGTGCTTTATTTTATTTCGTACAATTTTAATTCGTTTTTTTTTTCACTATGCAACACCCGTACGATCGGAGGAATCTTTTCTTTTTTTCATTTGATATAGAATTGTACTCTATTTTTTATAGCGTTTGAATGATAATGGCAGTTTTTGTTTGTATATTGTTCAAATGACTGCATTTTTTTGCGAATGGCTAATATAGTCGACTTTGCTATACATTTAAATAACGTCGTTATTTTTCTAGTGTTACATTTAATGGAGTACATTTAAGGAAATATACACGGTGGGAAACACCTCATAACGCAGACTTTTACCATGGAGTCGGCACATGATTCTAGGACCCCCGAGCGGTAACAATTTTCGTACAAAAGTGCAACATCTACACGGTCAAAATGTATGCGACAGCTGATTTTTTTAAGAACCGCTAGAAAAGGTCGTCTCTTCAAGGTCTAAAATTATGAATTGAATCGTAAAGTTTGTGTCGTGAAATCCCCTCCAAAAATCGTTTTCCTAAAACGTGAATAATCACATCACATGTTAAGGAATTCTGTTTGAGAAAATTACCGCTGATTCCTTTTCACGTAGTTAACACGTAAATCTTATAATAAACTTATAAACGTTAACGTTATGTCCTACAGCCTCGTCTTGGGCCGAAGCCGTTCTCAGCGGCTACGGGCAACGAAGATTTCTCTTTCGACAAGGTGTTCTCGGTGCCAGCAGTACCTGGGTTGACTAAGTCTGATTCAGGTGAGTTAGGCAACATGATTTTTTCATCCATACCTATATAATTATTATACTATGTTATGATACTAATTCGTATCCGAGCGAAACTAGATTTTTCGCTCGCAGCTCTTTACCGAACATACCCGATCACAGCGTGAAACCTCCCGAGGTGGTTACAATTTTTACAAGTTATATGACACAATTTTCTTTATCAAAACCAACTTTGGCTTTACCACGCCAAAGCTTTAAAACTAAAATACTGCATCATCCTCCATTTTCTTAATTTCTCATACTACTGGTTATATAATGTGATATAATAATTTACAGCAACGTCTCCCGTCTCCGGTCAGGCGACCACCCCGACCGCGACGTCGACGCCCACTGCCAAAGATGGCAGCGAAGAGAAAGACAAGTCTCTATCGCCGACTAGCGATGTTGAGATAGCGCCTAACAAAGGTACTTAATACTTGAAATTATTTTATTAGCCACAGTCATGTATAGATGTACACACGGCTACACATCAAGCTATACAAAACCAGTATAAGCTGACTTCTGATTGTACGAAAAGCATATACAATGCGAGGTCAGCTAAAACTGGTTTTGTATAGCTTGATGTGTAGCCGTGTGTACATCAAAATGTGCCACGGTCACGATTACATGACAGACTTCCAATGTCTAAGTTTGAAAGTAAATATGTTTCTAAGTTTGTTTGAAATGCCGTAGGTACGGTGTAAACGCTTGTAATATAGATTCTTACCTGCACTGCTGGTCCACGTCCCCCTATGCTGGTCTTTGCGCCCCCCTTTGGGTGACGTGCGCCCCCACTTTGAAAACACCTGAAAATAAAAAAAAAACCTGTAATTTTATTAATATAAATAGAATAAATATGGTAAATTAGAAACAATTGATTTCTCAACCGTAATTACTTTATTATTCGCATAAATATCACATCTTGTGTATTTTTATTCCAACTGTAATATTAGAAATGGATTTCATATCTTGTTCTTAATTATGTGAACAGAAGAGTACACGAACGGCAAATCGGACACGAGTTTAGAAGAAGAGGTGAATTCTTCCGACTCTGGATACCGCCCCAAGACGCCCAGCACTGCCGAACGACGGAAGATGTTTGAGAATACTGAGTAAGTTTATCAGTAAGCTCAGCATGCAAACCTCATTGAGCAGCGTTAAACGATTTTTGGTAGGGGGAAAACTTGTGGGTTCGCATCACCGTCATGCTTACGTGACCGCGTCACTGACATGCTAATGTGACGATAAGTTTTCACTTCTGTCGGCCGGTCCCCATGACTGCCTAGATTTTTTTTAATAGTTTCTTTGTGTCATGAGAGCGTTTATACGCACTTACATACACAAACAACGCAACAACTACCTGTACGGTGTACAAATATTTATTTCGTCCGTATCTGTATAGTATCGTAGCAGAAACACGCGCGCACGCAACAGCCAGTCACTTAGTCAACAGTGTATAAAATAAGAAATATTTGTAGAGATATTACAATCCTATTTTCAAGATATTATTTAAGAGTATTTATTATTCTTCTATCATTTTCCGATGATAATTTAAATTATAATGTTTATCCAACAATTGCAGCGGTGCGCAGTCGATAGCGGACCGTCGTCGTGCGTACGAGTCGCGCTCCGTCAGCGTCGCCGTCGAGTCCGACACGCCGCCCTCGCCCGCGCCGCTCAGGTTACTTACTATTCTCATTATATACTTATTAAGTTTTGTGTATATAACATAGTATAACGCATTTGACACATCGCTCATTTGCGGTAAGCGGAAGCTTAACTAAAAATAAAACATTTGGCTATAACGACGAAAAAAATATTTAACAGGAAATATAAAAAGATACCTACTTTTTATTCCTGCTTCTAACTTCTATCAAGCTCAATGTAAAACTAAAATAAAAAGATCTCTTGACATATTTTCGATTGTTATACCCAGAACTTCTTATTTTTGACTTGGTACATACATACTTCTCGAATAATTCTAAATGATATGAGCAATATTCTAGAAAAAATTACTGCTATTCTTTTACAGAAGAAGAAATGATTAGGTAATTAATAATTCCCATTGGTCCTTCGTACGCCTTACTAAGGCCCGGAACCTCAAGGGCCCGAGATATGTAAAGTACTTCGAACGTTTAACTTTAAAGTCACTTTTGTTTCAGACGACGAGATTCGCTCAAATCACGAAAAAGTCCAGATCGCGAAGAAAAGAGAGCGTCAGTACCGAATGTTACTACAAAGCGAACGTCCACTGTATTCGGTAAGTCAAGAATGTTTTTACTACTAGTCATACCGCGGTTTTACCAGCGTTAAGTTACATCTTTGATTACAGCTCCGGCCCCGTGTGTCGTAGCATGAAGTTGTATAGCTTATAACCTTGCGCGATAAACGGGTTATAAAAAAAGGGATTTTTGCAAAACGGACCAGCAGTTCTTGAGATTAGCGAGTTCAAACAAACAAACTTTCAGCTTTATAATATTAGTATAGATTAAATATTTTTGTGCAGGCAAGGTATCGAAGTTCCGTCATCTGAAGGGAACTCCGGGCCACAAGTCGACACAAGTGGAAAATATAAAGAATATCAGCAGACAGATATCTGGTGAATGCAACGGGTTTTATGGTGAGACTATATATATTTACAAACATTTATGCTATACGTGTAGATATTTTTTTTTTAATATAGGTATTTTATTTTATACAAGGTGTAATTTAATTTAATGAAGACCCCAAGACGAGGTCATTGATCTCATCATTATGAACAATTTTTACTATGGGAACAACCCGGAAATCGTAAAAATAATCCATACACTCATATAACTCGATAAATTGGTTTTTCGCGACTTTATTGTTGATCTCATAGTAAAACTTGTTCATAATGTTGAGTTTAATCAACCCTGTATAGATTTTCAGTTAATTCAATTACACCTTGTATACTATTACTTACAAATAAATTTTGTTTTTGCATCAGGCAGTAGTTGTTATTTAATGGTATCGACGTTATCTCCATAGGTTATTGTTATGTTGGGATTGAGAATAAAAGAGTTAACCTCATCTGCTGGATTTTTCGGTCTTCTTCCTCCGTATACAAGTCGTATTGGTCTTTTCCTGATGTATAGCAACTCTGAGTATCCAACCGAACAATGTCCCGTTGTCTCCAGCCAATGGCGTGCGTTGTGCCGTGCCGCTGTCGGGCGGCGGGGGCCGCGTGGGCGTGGTGGAGCTGCCCGTGGGGGCCACGCGCGCGGCCGCGGCCCCGGCCGGGCACCCCAGCAGCACGCGCGTGTTCGCGCTGCTGCACCCCGCGCCGCTGCAGGACTGGGCGTGGGACCCCTTCCGCTCTGACCGCCTGCTGGTCGCCTGCGACGACGGGCAGGTGCGCGAGTGGTTCATACCTGAAGGAGGTGAGTTGCTGCTTGACTTGCAATCGCAAGTTAATGACGTACTACTTAGCTTTTACTTCGACTTCTTATGGATCCCTAATTAATACTAAATACTATGGAATTACGTAGCTCCCTATAGGCGAAAGAATTTACAGAATAGTTTCGCATATTATCGCGTTCAAACAAACATACACACTAGTGTAGATTTGTCAAGCTTCAATCTGGAAGAAAACTTTTACGTTTTCGTCACTTGGCTTGGTTGGTCGTGATTACTTATGGAAAAAAAGTTTTATTTACTCAAATCAAATCTTTTATTTCAAATAAACCATTTACAGGCACTTTTGAATTGTCAAGGAGTCAGTCAATCAAAAAATTTAAACTAGTTTTATAATCAAACACAGATTTTTAGGAAAACTGATTTGTTAAATACCTCCGGTTATATGATTCCGGTGAATCTCGGTTATGCTCATGCCTTCTCTGTATGAGAAGAGGCCTTTGCCCTGCAGTGGGACAGTAATAGGCTGCTATTATCTATACTAATATTATAAAGCTGCAGTGTTTGTTTGTTTGTTTGAACGCGCTAATCTCTGGAACTACTGGTTCGATTTGAAAAATTCTTTCAGTGTTAGATAGATTAGTTATCGAGGAAGGCTATAGGCTATATACCATCACGCTACGACCTGCGGGAGCGGAGCAGTAACCAAAGACGCGGGTGTAACCGCGGCGGACAGCTAGTTATTTTTATATGACTGGTGTCACTTTTAGATGTAAATAAAAATAATTTTCGATCAGGCCTGCAAGAATCAACGAACGAGCCAGCCCGTACATTCTCGGCTCATCCCGACAAGATATACATCATCCGCTTCCACCCGACCGCTTCCGACGTGCTGACGACGGCGGCACACGACCTGAACGTCAAAATATGGGACCTCAGTCCTGAGACTCCAGTTGCTGCCATTGTATTGACTGGCCATACTGACCAGATCTTCGCGCTGGACTGGTCGCCTTGTGGGGAATACCTCGCGACGGTCTGCAAAGACGGACTTATAAGGGTGAGTACTTTTTGACCTCGACACAAAAACGATAGAGTGTTATAAGTTTGACGAGTCTGTGGATTTTGATTTTGTTTTTTTTTTGGAAGGTGAAATAGTCGGGAGTGTTCTTAGCTATGTTTGATAAAAATCGACTCAAGATGGCTGCCGTCGCGGGTTTTTTAAATTTTTAATTTAATTTTTTTAGCACCGTAAATTTTAGGCACTACGCAGTTCATTAACCAATAATTCCAAGACATTTTCAATGAACCTTGGCCTTAGCCAATCGCTCAGCCAACCGATCGTTAGTTTAAATCTAATGATTTAAACTAACGATCGGTTGGCTGAGCGATTGGCTGCTGTGCCGCGTGTCGCGGGTTCGATTCTCGCATGGCATAAATATTTGTATGGCCTACAGATAGTTGTTCTGGGTCTGGCTGTTTGTGTATGTGAGTTTATATGTTTGTAAACGCACCCACGATACGGGAGATAGGGTGGGGCAACGTTTTTATTAAAAAAAATACTTATCAGGTAGTGGTCCACCAAAATAAATTCAAATATGGAACAGAATTTTCTAATTATCCGACATATAAGTTAACCGGGACTTATTTCGGAGGTGGTAAAAAAGCCCCCTTATTAAAATATAAATATTCTTTCTTAAATCTTTTTTTTATAAAATTATGTCGTCAGGTATACCAGCCCCGCTCGAGCGCGGCCCCAACGCACAGCGGGGCGGGCCCCGCGGGGTCGCGCGGCGCGCGCGTTGTGTGGGCGCTCAACGGAACGCACCTCGTCGTCACCGGCTTTGACAAGTAAGCTTCACGTTACTGTTTTACCCGACTACGGCAAAGCCAAAACGAGGGTTATGATTTTAGCAGTATGTATGGTCTTCTGTGTGCTCACATCTCCTATACTATTTGTAGTATATTAACGACGCCTCGTTTGTCTAGTGGTCGCAAAGCGCGACTGCTGAACATGAGGTCTTGTGTTCGATTCCCAGGTCGGGAAAAGTGTTATTGGGTTTTTACATCAGGAATTTCTCAGTAGCAGCCTCGGAGTCTCGATTTGTGGCCGGTTGATGTCAATAGGCTCGCCCCCTATTACATGGGACTTAAACATAATTGGCGAAATGTGGGTGTACTAATGGGTACACCTTTGCCTAAAGCTTAGCAGATTACAAGTGTGATGTTATGTTATAACTGCATGTTTTTATTTTTTCATCCTGTTGAGTATATTAAATGTACATTTTTGTGCAGAGTATCAGAGCGTCAGATCCTCCTGTACAAGGCGACGGACCTGTCCGCGCCCGTGTGCACGGTGGGGCTGGACGTGTCGCCCGCCATACTGCAGACGCACCTCGACCACGACTCCGGAACACTGTTCCTAACGGGACGGGTGAGTATTCCACTCGGTATTAGACTTCCATTTTTTTTTTTACACAGTTTACATGTGATCCAAATAGACTGATCCACGCGTCATGTTCGTGAACGGGCGCTGTCAGTTGGCATTGGTGATAGCTTAACGGACATGGGTTACATTTTTTAAATTGGTTTTAATATTCACCTACATTGTTTTCACATATAGAAGCTAAATAAATGCTGACTTTGAAAAAAAAAGAATATTCACTGCATTGCGCGTGAAATTTCCTGTAGTTTACCAATATATTAATCCAACGACTACCGCGATTTTTTATATAATAACTGACGAGTGACGATGAGTAATTGACGTTTTCTGAAGGCCTATTTAGATATTCTTCTAAATGCTGTAAATTATTAATTGGTAATATATTATCGTCTCTGCTCAGGGTGATTCCACGATCTACTGCTACGAGGTGACGAGCGAGGCGCCTCACCTGTGCGCGTTGTCGCACCACCGCTCGCCGACGCTGCATCAAGGTATCGCGTTCTTGCAGAAGAATCTAGTCGCCGTTGAGAAGGTATGCCTTATTTATGTTTATTTTGAACGTTGTTCCACACATTTTATATAGCGGCTGTTCTTTACATAAGAATACTTTTCAGGTCGAGTTCGCGCGAGCTTTACGACTCACCAACGGAACCATCGAGCCCCTTTCTTTCACTGTTCCCAGAATAAAGGTATGTTGTGTACTGACGAACGAATCTTCCTTCAAAATAATGTTAATTTTACAATAATAATATGTATTAATACAGCAATATTATTTATAACAAAAAAAGAAAGTTGTTTCGCAACAAAAATATTGCAATGAACATTGTTTAATTGCGAATAAAAGCTTAAATTTTTACAAGAAAGCGTCACTCCAGTTTAGCTTACGTGAAAATGCTGTCATGAAAATCTATCTTTGGTGTTTTGACATGCTGATGATTAGAGTATTAAGTGATAGCAGCATTTTCTTGGAAAATCCAAGCTTAATTTTAGCCACTCATTTTACGGTCGACTTGCACAAGTTATACTTGCACAAATATGCATTAACGTGGGCACTCACGCTGACCTCATGCAAGCCTAAACTTGTGCAAGTACGTTTCTGACAAGGGTCGTAATGTAACGTTTGTGTGCAGAGCGAGCTGTTCCAAGACGACCTGTTCCCGCCCACGCTGGTGACGTGGGAGGCGTGGCACGCGGGCGCGGCGTGGCTGGCGGGCGCGCGCGGGCCCCCGCGCCTCGCCAGCCTGCAGCCGCCCGGCATGGAGCCGCGTGAGTACACGCATCATACTTATTTCTATTATGAAAATAAAAGCGTCAAAAATAACGGGTGGAAGGGACATCGTAAAAAAACCTTTTACCTTGGATTCCAAAGTGAATAATTTAAGTAACATAAACATATAACATCATGCCTGTAATCCCCAAAGGGTTAAGCAGAGGTGTACCCATTAGTTCACCCACATTTCGCCAGTTATGTTTAAGTCTCATGTGATAGGGGACGAGCCTATAAAAATTAAGTAAGTTGGTGGAAATAAAATCTGCTGTTTCATATAATGTTTACCCTTGGAGGTCTAGAATCTTTACGATGTCTTCATTCTACCCCGTATAGACACGAACTTGTTCAAAATGATCAAGATTTATTTCTTGTCAGTTTGTCGTATACCGCTTAGAAAATTTGTTTCATTTAATTGTGCCCATATATTTTTGACACTGCTTGTACGAAGCCTCTAAAGTTCCGAATGCTAATATATTATTTTGTAATATGTTTGATATCCTTGGCATACAATAAAGAGTGTTATACGTATATGTACTAGTGTCTGCTCACACGGCGGCGTCGCCGGTGTCGCGCGACGCTCGCGACAAGCCGGCCGCTCAGAAGCCCAAACCTGACCTCATCAAGTCGCACGTGCCGCAGGATACTAAGGCTAAGGAAGACAGTGTGAGTACATACTACAAGTGACAAATTGACGAATTTAGAATAACATTATTTAATCTGGCACTAATACCAGATGCTTCTGATGGTCATCATAGAATAAGAAATTAAAGGAAACATGTCCTACTGTACCTTTAATTAATGTAGCTTCAACTTCTTCCTTTAAGTTAAACACCCGTTTCTTGAAATGATTATGACAAGTTGTCAAAAGCTCATAAACTGCTGTTATTGGTTGACTGAATTTATCAACAACCAATCAGCTTCTTACGCGCTCTTAAAAATTTGTCATATTATTTTTGCATTGATTTTCGTTAAAAATACCAGGAGCGCATTGCTTAACCTATTTAATAGCAAGATTAAATCTCGACTAACTGACCAACAGATAATGAAATCCATAAGCGCCAAAGTGCAGATCAACTTGAAACTGGAACAAGACAGCATGGAAGGAGTGGACGAAGCCGAATGGGAGCAGTGAGAGGTAACCCGACTAAATCAAGTGCAATTGAACAACCCTAGCTTGTAGTGTTATTTAGAGGCTCCCGTACTCGGTCGCGTTATAATGTATCATCGACTGACCGCCCGTAGCAAGGTCATGGCGGTACGAATAAAGATGATTATAGAAACAATGTCTTCTAGATGCTTTGAATCGGCAATAAACTTTGCTTTTTTGTACAAATATCTGTGTTCTTTTGCTTATATGAAATTAACTTTATTCGAATAGTTGTAAAGAATACTTTTAATTGGCTTTATATCGCAAATATTTGGACAAATACGCCGAGTGAAGTGCCAGGATCGCGAATAGAGTTTACAAAGTAAGTTGTCGGTTGTAAGCGCTAATTTAAACAACAATACTGCTTGCATCTGGCAACTGAGTAACAATTTATAATTCAAATGTTGCCAGGTTATTTATTTAGAAAGTGCATCAGATAAACTGACAAAATTTGACTAAATATGAGAGAGCATCTCATTAGTATTATTGCTAAACAAACATAATCACCATCAATCCCTAATTTTTAAGTATCCCCTAAGACATTTTAGATCAAGCAGAAACGCACTCTAAAATCTGCAGACTTAGAGTGCGTTTCTGCTTATCTAAAATGTCTAAGGGGATACTTAAAAATTAGGGATTGATGTTGAAAACAGGCATTAGACAAACTAAATGAAAAGGCGATATTTAAACTGTATAAATATTAGTTATTTCAAATCCATTGAGATTTTTATATCAACTAGAACTGGATAATTAAAAAATAAATAGTACCAGCCTATTACTGTCCCACTGCAGGGCAAAGCCCTCTTCTCATAAAGAGAAGGCACGAGCATTGATCACAATGCTTGCTCAAGGCGGATTGGCGATGTCAGGTTTACAATATTAATTATCTTTTTTAGTCCTTATTAGTCCAGGTTTCCTCACGATGTTTTCCTTCACTGATGTCAAATGTCCAAGATAACCTTAGAAAATGCAAAGTCTTAACTGACCTGGGGGCCTACCGCCATCTCTTAAAACAGAACCATTTTAATATTACTTTGTAATTTTTGTTGTTGGATTTTCAACTCTCAACGCTGAGCCGAGCGTTGAAAATCCAAGTGTCCAAGGCAAAGTAATATTAAAATAATACTGTTTTAAGAGATGGGGGTTGGCCCCATGAACTGAAACAATTCTTAATCATCTTAATTCGTACAGCCAAAACCGAAACAGGTAATAGCCCCCATTCAGAATGAAATAACTTTTTATACCTAACAAATAACTTGGGATTTCTACATATTTTATAGAAATTTTTCCCGTCGTCGATCCCATTTTTTACATTTTAATCTTAGATATCAAATAGTCGTGGTAATGTAGAGTACTAGAATAATATGTCGGCACATAAGTCCAATAATTTGTACTGATTATAGTTTAAGACATGTCAGAATATATCGTTGGATTTGGAAATAATAGACGTCGATTAAGTAAAAATAATAGTGGTGAAATATTAATGAATTTATTTTAAATTAAATAAATGCAGTTAAAGACTGGTTTTATTGAACAAAACAAAAATCTGCAAATTGAAATGGAACTAACTTGAAATCAGCGAATGCTTCCGTATTTATAATTAATACAAGGTGCAGTTTTGGATCCTGTCTAATTCAAGAAGGTAACTATGATTCTAAACACAAATCAGTGATCAAATATGTCTAAGGATCTCAATTTTTTTTAATATGTGATTTTCGAATTTGATTCAGCTATCTTGCCACTGGGTTATGCCAGGCGGGGCAATGAATCCACACGCACGCACACAGTGATGGAAGTCGCGCGACTCTGCCTACCGCGTACGCAACAGGGCGATTCTGTTCTTTAAAAGAGGTGTATTCTGAAATACTATTAAACATAAATAACTAAAATACAATTATTTATTAAGTATTGACCAGGTGTCGTAATTTATTTAATTTTTATGTCTTTTATATTACATTTGACGAGGAGTCAAACTGCACCTTGTATTATTAAGAATTATGAAAGGAGATTTCAAACCATTCGTTTTTTAAAACAAACGAACTGTTTTTTAATCAACAAAACGTAAAACGACTCTTATTCCCAAATTCAAACGATTTAAATTAAAAAAATATCAAATTCAATGCTCACGGCCAGTCATTTCTCCATCGTCGCACTGCTAAGTAAATTATTTGCTGTTTAACGCTAACTCGTGATCTCATCGATGTTCGACCAAAACTTAACCAATCATGCTCATAGAATGCTCACTATATCGCGTTTCTTATTGACACTATATTTGTTATACCGACACTCCACTTGGCGTATCGTATTTGTCCAAATATATAAATTATATGGGCAAAATACAACCTATTTCTAATCAAATTAAAGTTCATTTTTTGTTACCGTAATATCGCTAATATGTTCATAAATACACCAAGTGTAGTGCCGGCATTTTAATAAGGACTGTGCAAGTTAAAAAACATTTTCTAATGCTCAAAATTCCAATTTAAACCGACAGTAATCAATAGCAGACTATTGTCTGGAAACGAATCAAATCGATACTTCTAGTATCGATAACGAAATGTATCGATAATCGAAGTTTTTATTAAACAAATAGGTGTCAGCGCAACATTCCTACATTTTGCCATAAAAAAATGCATTTATTTATATCGCGTATTTACTTTATACATGAAATAACAAAAAATATTGATTATACGTATGATTTGTATCTAATACTTGTATGTAAGGATGTGTAGGGTATTCATACTTATTAGGGAATTGACATTTTGTAATGTAACCGATATTATTCTATAGTCACCATTAAATATTGCTAGAACCATTACGAACTGTAGTCAATGTAAATCTTAAATTCAACATTATATACCTCCCTCTGTCTGTGAACAAAACTATTTATACGTATATATATGGGTCACTATACACTTAAACGGGTCGGCCTATTCGGTTCGGCATTTACAGAAGGCCAATTCTACTATTAAAAACATTCAAAATCTAATCACATTCGCATCTCAGTGACAATCAATGACAAAAATATAGGTAAATTAGAGACATTTTTGAGACTGAGATTAGGTCGCGATCGATTCTAAAAGTTAGTAGAATTGCCCCCCTGATAATGTAAATGCCGAACCGAATCCGTCGACACGCTTAAGTGTATAGCGATCCTAAAGTAACTACACTTATAACAACTCTTATTATTGTTCCGTAAACATATATTTCAACAAAAAATGACGTAATTAAAAGGTTTCGTAGCCTAAATTAAGATTTGCAATGATTACCAAGTTAGTTTGGAACTACATCAAAGTCGGGGTATGTGTAATAAATTAAACAAATTTAAACTCCATTTTAAAGCAATGTTTTTTCAATCGAGCGCCATTCGCCTTTAAATGTTAAATATTGCATTTTTGTTATATTTTCAACTAGCTTTTGCTCGCAACTTCAACGCAGAAGTTAAGTATAGTTATAAAATATTGCTATAAGGATAATGTAGCTTCCCATTAGATAATTTTCAGAATCAGACCAGTAGTTCCGGAGATAAGGGCGTACAAACAAAAAACAAACAAACTTTTTAGCTTAATAATATTAACTTACCAAGTCTTAAGCTCCAACGAAGAAAAAATAATATAAATCCCCCGCCTTTGAAGTGGCCCTTTATTAGTCTTTGTATATGAAAAAAAATCTGTAATGAATTAAAGCGCGACTTAGTACCGCTAGTTGATGCCATAAATCCATCACGTTTTGCTCAAAACGCCAAAGACTATGTTTTTCTTGTCAATGTGTTGAAATTGTATTAGTTTATATTTTATTTGAAAACTTGAAAGAGATTTGACAGTAACTGATACAGCGAAACTCAATATGTCGTCATCAGTCAAAAAGTATTTATTTAAAGTCAAAATGGCTACTGTTGGCGATTATCTGTAAAAGTTGCTAGTTTTAAATGTCTCTACCCTATTTCTCTATTATTGCGAAAAGTCTGTCTTTGCTCCAACTGACAGGAAATTCTAGATAGCTAGATTTTGTACCTAGTATTATAGTGGAATCTCATTTTTTTTTTACAATTATGTATTAAATATTCCCATTCAAAATTGAACTTTAAAGTCATGAAGTTAAAAGCGCATCAATATGACTACAAAAGCGAGTATGACGCATGAAGCGTTCTCTCACTCACACCCACAAGTCTGAGTGAGACAAAAATTCACGAAAGTCGTACTCAAGCTTGCGTATTTTACTTAAATATTTACGAGAATAGGTGTAATTTTATTCACTAGTCAAAAAATATATACTTTAAATGGGAAGATTCTTAAAAATATATTCAAAATGTATTACTTTATGATTAATTTATAATTAAGACTTCTATGTATATTTTTAATTTAGATTTAAGCGGTTTGATGTCGGTGCGCTTCTGATATAATTACATACTATGTTCCCTCATTCAAGATATTTATTTTATTAACGGGAAGGACGGTTTGCTTCGCGCTGTGGTTAATATAGTTAGATAAACTTTCTTTAATGATTTGTTAATCGGACTAAAAAAAGCCGATTCAAAACTATACAGCATCCTGCAGCTTTAAAAGACTAAAGGTGTCATGGATCGCTTGACATATAGATAAGAAAATGCAACCTTTTTTTTTAACCAGAAACCTGAAATGGTGTCATAGTATTTGATATTCTAAAATCGCAAAAAAAAAACCAGCTGATCTATACATTTCGTCGAGTTGGGCGAAAACAAATGTATAGAATGATGATTTTTCGCGTTTTCAGAGTTGGTCTTTAGTAAAGGTTGTTCTGAATGATGAGTACGTTGACCCCTTTTCAGGTTTCTGGTGAACTAACAATAAGCTTGTAAATCTATCTCTTAACGAAAATAACTTTACAGTTTTCGAACGTCAAAGTTGGTTGATGTTAAATTCTAAGTCAAATCGTTTATTTCAATTAGGCATTCAAAGGCACTTTTGAACGTCATAAATAATTGAATCTAGTTGCCCCTTCTAAAAGGTAAGGCTTGGAAAGGGATGTATAGAGTTGTAGTAGTCCATTGACGAGAAACTCCAAACATACTCTTTTAAAATCAAAGTTTTACAATATTTGTATACAGAAACATACAGAATTACTTGTGAATGCAATGTACCTTGCATAAATATCTATCTATACTGGAATATGTATCAAAATATCACCGACAACAAACGTACGCTACATACTATTGCACATTGTATTCATATCAAATAAAATAAATCACCATATTATATTATCGTTTGTTTGTAAGCGACGCACCTTTGGTAAAACTTGTATTAAACATAGTAAATACGGCAAGAGAAAAGTCTTTTAGAAAGGGTTGTGGTCTTAGTAACAGCGGGCGCATAAGCTGAGCGGGTATTGTAATGGGCTGTTTACAGGTATACCAATCTTATTTTTTGTTTACTGGAAACTTGAAGGGGTTTTTGTACTCATACTTTGTGTGAGCACTTTTACAGAGGGATAAAAAGTGAAATCGCATCACATTTTGTTAAGTCATACGAACATAACAAAAAATATGCTTGTTTCAGCGGCAAAATCAGTAAATGTTTGCTACTTTCA
The DNA here is from genome assembly GCA_949316365.1 of Hoplodrina blanda. Taxonomy (NCBI): domain Eukaryota; kingdom Metazoa; phylum Arthropoda; class Insecta; order Lepidoptera; family Noctuidae; genus Hoplodrina; species Hoplodrina blanda. The sequence goes on from OX438564.1 coordinate 12,510,565, forward strand.
AACATAAATTTCAGCTGTATCACTTTATTTCTATATTAATGAGTTTGATTGGCTTGGTAAGTATATTCTCTTATTTACCTATAGTTCATATAGTTTTAATATTTCCCTTCCCTATTTTACAAATTATCTTGCTTGTTCTGGGCCCGTTTTTACAAAGACCGTATCTTACCTATTTTCGAACCGTTTTATTCATTCTATACCTATACATTGTTTAAAAGATTAAAACCAAACGTAATATTATTAGACGGTTTCTAATTATTGAAGTGTATGTAAAATCAGTCATATTAATTTGTAAAGGTTAGCTTAAAATATTTGTTAAGTACTAAACTTTTATGCACATATTAATTTTTTATCAAGAAAAGTAAAACGATTTAATAGGTAATGAAATTGAGACAATATTATGAATTAACGTTAAAAAAATATTATTTGGTTTGTCGTACATAAAGGTACGAAATCTTTCACAGCAACTTACGTAAAGAAATCGTCAAATAAATTACTTTTGGATGCACAAAATCTTACAGGCATTAATTTGCTCTCTAAATAATTCCCTTACCAAAGTTGTGAAATGACAATAAATTAATTTTGTAACTTAAAACCTTCCTTGTCACTTTTCAAATTGTTTCGTCCAAAACATGAATGTATTTAATACGTAAAATTGCTACAAAATTGGGAATCTAGTGCCAACGTTTCCTTTTTATTTGATTATTATGAAATCGGCGTTAGTCTTGAATCCTTTCCCTAATCCTTCGATAAAATTGACCGAGTAATCAGAAATGTATAATTAAGGAAACTTTGCTTTGACATTAGGAATCGGCGCCAAAACATCTGTCAATTTTATCGAAGGAGGTTACCATGTAATATAATATGACCACAGACGATACCCTCATTGTGTGAGTGCTTGTAATTTTTGTATTTTTGGATGTTGTAAACCTACAGATATCCTAGCGTTAAGGCTCAATATTTGGAGATATTTTTATTATTTTGCATTTTTTTATTAAACTCTTGCTAAATTATTGGGTGTTTCATTTATGATTTACCTCCATTTTGCATAATTGTATCACTGTCTTTTTCTACATTTAGGTACTCTGGATTTAGTGCTGGTTATAACATACAGTACCTACATACATACCTACTTCTAGAAAAAAATATGCCTGGGAAAAACTGCTGTAGCACTACCTAACCTCTAACAATTAAAGATGGTCACGAACAGGCATATAACACCACACGCAATTTAGTTTCGGGAATTAAACGTGAATATATGTACGTACATCCCATAAACGCGCACTGCTGATAGAATGGATTAAATTGACCTGGAGTGTGGTCCAAGTGAGGAACTGAAAAGTGAATTTGTATTCACGGACTTTCAATCCTTTCTTATTGTGAAAAATAGTATATAACTCAGGCATAAAGCTAATTAAGGAGTTTGTATATGGCTCATTCAGACGGAGCCTCTACATAACGTCAATAAAGTGTATATCGAGAGAAAAAAATATCCGACCTAACGACTTCCAATCTTTGTTCTAGATTGCTTGTTTTAGCGGAAAAGAGCAGAATTAGGAATTTTAAGCCAATAAAAATCACGTCATTCACTCTTTAGTAGAGAGATAGATAGACGCTGCACCTCAACCACTAACTCGCTCTTCGTCGCTCAAACGACCTGGCAATCTTAGCCATGGGAGCCATTGTGGCAACAATATTTATAATTATGGAAACTACCGAGTCACGCCACTTGCGTTTTTGGTACAGTCAACAAAAGAGATAGGTATCCAGGGTCGTCAGATATAGTTGAAGTTTCCTTAGAAACCGATGGATATTTCCAAATTTTATTTAATTTAAAAAGAAGATAGTAAATAGTTCATTAATTAAGTTTCAATCAAAGACATTCATCGGTTTCCAAGAAAACGTCAACTATATCTGACGACCCTGCACACCTATCTCTTTTGCTGACTTTACATCTAACCATAGAGCTAGTAATGAAACTGTATTGTTAACCCATGTCGTGCTGCGGGGATTGATGAGTTCCGCTAATCCCAGCGGTGAGGGGTCAGGAGCAATCGATCCAGCCTTGTCATTCAATCTGATGAGCATTTGTGTTGCGTGACGAAGGTGGTAGGTGCTGGAAGGGTGGCCATGGTGGTTGCATGGTGGGTAGGTAAGTCTATTCTAGTAGGTGGGTACTGTAAAGGTTGTATGATAATGTAACCTGGTCGAAAGACGTTCTGGCCGAAAAGTTTTATCCACTCAGGCGAATAACAGAAGGAGTTTAAACTCGAAGATGAGGCGATTGGCTTTATACGAGTAACATGGGTACTTTTGTGTTGGGCTGCCGTGGTGAGCACGTCATTTCAATATAATTGAAAAAATCTGTGTTTGAATCAAGTGTAGCTTGGAGCCCCTTTGATCGGTACACCCCTGTGATCACAGTAGGTAGGTAGGTACTTATCTTCACAGATAGTGGTTTTTTAAGTGTACCAAGTATATGAAATTGAGAAAAATATCCGTACTCAATTTCTTATAGTTTTGGATCAAAGTAAGATACCCCGGGGTCGAAAACAGGATATTGATAAAACCATCACATTACTGCCCGATCCGATCGTGTTGCTTATAATGATCAAATTCTGGGAATTATTGCCATTACTACAACAAACTAAATTGTTGATTGAAAGAATTTTCTAAAAACTCAACTAAATCAAAAACTTAAACGACAAGAAAATCCAGCACTTCCACAAACAAAATCACTAGCAAAAGTCACTTTGCGCCGATGTAATTCAAAGGTATAACTTATCTTAAGAATGCGCTGAAAAAAGGTCTCGTAAAAAAGGTTTTCAAAGAACTATTAGTTGATAGATGTTGGCAATCTGTTGGCCCGACTTGAGTGGTGGTTGATCGCGACACGATTTTTCAGCCCTACTTATCTTCAAGCTTTTCCGGCGTGCGGGGGTGAATAGAACGACAAGCGGTGTAGATGCGTTGTGCTTACAAAGTGCGTTGGTAAAAACTTGTGAAAATGGATAAGTACCTACCTGCCTAGGGTTGCCAGATCCTAAAACGGAAAAGCCAAATCACCAGAAAGTTAAGCGGTCTGTAGTAGTCTAGAATTCTATTAGGTAACAGCTTGGACCCATTAATGGGAAGAGTTGAGCAGGTCAATTTTTTTTAGTTCGGCGACTTTCATTTATTTTCTTTTTTCAACATGGCGTCTGGTTGTCGCCATAATGAATTTCGATTATCTACTATCATGTCTTTACTGATTGTGAGTGATTAAGACAAATCGATTGACGTTAGAATCATCAAATTCGGCCAACGCGTTTCTATAGAGCGCCACAAAGGAACAAATATACATACATACCTACATACAAAGGCTGATACACATAACTCTTTGTCGTGCAGTCAGGTCAAAAGCTGGACACTTTAACTTAATGTCATGTGGGTTTCCTGTCTGAGTTATAAAATAATATGTATTGCCTATATTATTGAATTTAGCATTTTTTGTTCTTTTACCTTCAAATTGTCTCAATTTCTTATGAAGTAAAAACAAAAATTAATCGATCTTCTTTAAAATGCAATTCAAAACAAAATTACGGCGTGGCTGGTTAAATGTAAAAAGCCTAACGAAAGCCGGACAGGCTAAAAGCCTAACTGTGTCCGGCCTAATCCGGACGCCTGGTATTTTTGGTAACTCTTAGTAGAGTTACCAAAAATACCAGGCGTCCGGATTAGGCAGTACCTCTACCTAGTGGTAGAGGTACTGCTTCTAACATCGTTTAACCTAGTGATTAGAATGATGATGAATGCATATTTGAGAACTGTTAAAACTTTCAAAGTTGCCTCACTGCTTAATCAGGTTCCAATCGTAGGAAGTTCAAAATCAGGGTATAGCCAAGCTTCTTAGGGTTCAGTACCGAAAGGCTGCCAACGGGACCCTATTACTAAGATTCTGCTGTATGTCTGTCCGTCAGTCAACAAAAAAAAAAGTTAAAAATTAAAGGGGGTCAAATATACAAGAAATTTTTAATAAACTATTTAAACAAATATTTGTGTTAAATAGTCTTTGGTAGTACCAACCCTTCGTTTTCCTAGCAGGTCTTCATTATTTAAATGGGCAGTCCTGTAAAAATAAAATAATGACATTATTTTTCTCCAACTTCTTAAGTCGTGACCCTCATCCACAAAAAGCGCTCCACAATGTCACGCACAAGTCAAAAATTAAGTGGAACAAACGTCATTAATTGCGATTCTCCTCCTTTACGGGACAGATATTGCCTCCTTTAGTATCCAAGTTATTTAATCTAAGTAACGTACGCCGTAACTTTCGGGCCCAACTTATTTGTAACGGTGTACGTGAGTAACCTTAGATAGAACAGGTAAAGGTTTGTTGAAATGCTCGCTCGTGATGATCGGGACGCGAAACTTATACGGTGAATTCCGATATACCCTTTGTCTGTATATTTTCTGCCTGACCAACTTCGGTATCGAATCCAGGGACTGACATAGAGGCTTTTTGGGCTGCAGCCTAGGGCCCCGAAAATATAAAGGGCCCCCGACCACCATTTATACTGTGTACATCAATAAACAGTTTTTGTCAAAATGACAATTAAGATTAGTTAAGAAGACCCCCACGTTGTGATACCGCAGGGCCCCACAAATTCACGGTTCGCCCCTGCCTAGGTAGACTTACGCAGGTACTTTTATCGTTTTGTTGCTGGACGTGTGTACCTACCTCGGTTTTTGGAAGCTCAGCCAAGTTTCTGATTTGTAAATCTTTTGTCAAACCTTATTTTAGCTGTTTGTAACCAATTTCGGGTAGGTCAACAATAATGGATTTTGAGTAACCAATGAAACAACTAAAGTGCAAGTAGATGCGGTTATAAATAATTCTGTTGATTAGCCCCGTCACATCGTTTCTGTCCAATATAAACAAGTCGAGAAGTAGGTACTTTGTTTGTGTACTTTTATGGCAATTTTTCATTGTAGCTATGTGCGATGAAAAATGCAAAATACTTAAATCTGCGTCGCGCATCAAAGGTTCTTAACTGGCCTACCAGAGGGCGACACAGTTGTGGTTAGGCCAGTAGACCGCGCGATGGCTATCAACAGTGTTTTCACTGGTGATAAATTCAGGTCTAACAACTTAAGAAAATTGACGAAAATGCGGTTGATGAAATGGTTAATGAAATGTTGGTTGTTATAACATTTTTAACAAACAGAATGGAATGAGAATTCCAGAGTGTAAATCGTGATCACACCCAAGAATGGTGATTCTTGCTGTTTTCATAATTCCTTCTTTGTAGGACAAGATACTGCTGAAAATATATCAAGTACCTTCCCAAATTCAGCAACCACAATCAACAGCCTGGAATTCATTAGGCGCGTATTTTCTTCAAACAAGATATTGAGATTAAAACCGCCCTTAATTTAATATAATTGTATTTGCTTTTCGCCAATTCGCTAAGTGTTTCGGTGTGTTACGGCCGTGTTCAACAATTACAATATTAAGAACATTTTCGTTGCGGTTTTTGGCCAAGATAATTTTTAAGAAGCAGATGTTTTATTTGTTTTTATTGAGATTAGAATGCCTTTATGTTGGGTAAGGCGATTTTGTGGTGGAATAATTTGTTGAAAGCATCGTCTGTCACGTTGAGATTGATCTATCGACGGGTAGGTAGGTACTGTCCCGAGTGCCAGTTTTACATTGACAATCAGTTGAGTATTTCCGCTGAAAACACAGTCGATTTTCGTCGATATTTTAAACAAAAACCGACGATGTTTACAAAACTACTATGTACTTACTATCACTAATTAGCCGGAACAACCAGACAGAGAGACAGACAAAAATGTTTAAAAAAAGGGTTTTTTAGTATACCTAAGTACCGTGTAAACATTCATATGCATTTGGTAATAAGTTGTTATTTTGATTACAAACAAACACTTTATTGATTTGTAATGTCGAGTTTGAAATCACTCGGACATCCTTCCATATTCCATATTTATTATTATTGTCTGTGGTCCATTCTATGTACGGTTAAAACAGTAAGTTATGTTGACCCATGGCCCACAATTTGACCACACAATAATTAATACCGATATGCCTCTCACCGGCCAAGCTTGATGGCGCTTTGTTCACAGCATGTTCAGGTACCGTATCGTTCTATTATTCGTGGGCATGCGCTGCGTCCGAGGGTGGAATATAGGCGGCATGGAGTCCCAATAATACTAAAATAATATATGAAGTTTGTTGCCCATTCTTCTCCATATGAAACTACCTTTTGGAATGGGCAACTAGATTCAATATTATTATTTTTTTCTTTCTTTCTTGTAAATAACGTTCAAAAGTGCCTATAATGGTCTAAAATTGAAATAAATGATTTGACTTTGACTAAAATACAATTCGTATATGGCTTATTGATTTAGTGGTCACACGATTGCTAAGCGTGAGATCCTGAATTCGACACGCAGGTCGCGCAATTTGTTATTTATTGAATTTTTCTGTTCAGAATTTCTCACTAGTCCATTTGTCCCAGTTACTCAAACCTGATATGAAAAGACTAAACTAGAAAGACTGCATAACATAACACCATACCTGTGGTTCTCGAGAGGAGGCAGATGGTGAATCATAGACCCACACTCACATGCACCATTATGCAGGCCATCCACCATCCTTCCTATCGTCCAATCGGCAGGACGCTGCAGGCATGATCCAATCTGCAGTTCGTCCATATACACCACCCACGATCAGTTTGATTGTCCAATCGGCAGCGACGTTTAGTTGAAAAGTTCCAGCAGAGTGGTGCACAACAGTGGCTAATGAAAAAAAAAACAGTTTTCTCATACTAATTTATTAAAAGAATTGAGGGCTGCGCCTCAAGATTATCTACGATCGCGCAGACCGCCATCCACGGTCCAATCGGCATGATCCAATCGGAAGGATCATGCCAAAAGAATCGAAATTCGATTATGCCGTCCATTATAACTGTCATGCCAATCCACTCCCATCCACGGTCCAATCGGCATGATCCAATCGGTAGCGTCCTGCCGATTGGACGATAGGAAGGGTGGTGGATGGCCGGCATTACTCCAATCAATATCTAGCTCTATAAATCTATGAATATAAAGCAAAACTTTTTATAATGGTTGACAGCCTACCTGTTAGTCATTTACAAAAAGACCTACCACCTAAATGCAGTTATTTCAATAATATAGCCTAACTAGCTTATGTTCGCGACTTCGTCCACGTAAATGTTGGCTATCGCGGACGCAGACGAAGTCGAAGTCGAATAAAAAGTAGCCTATCCTTTCTTAGGGTTAATTACCCCGTAAGTTTGTATCGGATCAGTGGTTTTGTCGTGAATGAAAGCGTAATAGACAGACAGACATAATATAATATTAGTATGGATTAGTAAGTATGGGTAATTTGGTTTATTTTGTCATTATTTTTGGAATGCTAAATGGGGTATAATTTCGACGAATATTGTGTACGAACCCAGACTCTAAATTAATATGTACTGAGAAATTCCTGATGGAGAAACCCAATAACAGTACGATCAAAACAATTTTATTTGGAACTGTTTACTTGTACTAGTCCAACCTACTTCCACACAATTGATTTAACATTTAATGTCTTTTACGAAGAAGTCTAATTCCTGTCTAGACTGTTATTAAACAGCAAAGAATTTATTTACAAATGAAGTTTTATTTAGTCAACAATTTCGTTAGACCAATTAAACTAATTCTGAACAGCAATTTATTGAAGGTTAATTTTTTTTTAGTTCATTAAAATGCACTTTTGAATGTCATTTAAATGAATAAGAACTGAATCTAATTGTCTCATGCCAAAGGTAGTTTTGTATGGAGATGAATGATTAAGAAACTCCATACTTACTCTTTGCAGCCGTCTTCAAAAATGGATGAGGTTCGTTACTGATTTGGAAAGAAAATATTTGAAAGGACTTTCAGATTAGTGCCATATAATCCCATAGTTTCATAAAAATCGGTTTGGTTTTTAATTCAAAACAACTTTAAAAAAAATATGTCATCCAAGTAAAATAAATTGCGTATTTTGTGACAGTTGTATTTATTTTGTTGATAGAATATGGATTTGGATGATAGGAAGTAGGTACTAAAAAGCGAAATAAAAAAGCTATTTTACATAAAAGAAAATCGCCTTCAAAAAGGTACTACAATGTGAAAAATTACATTAGTTTTGGAAGTCGGTGGCAATACAAAACAACAAACAGAACCAAAGCCGCCGACTTTAAAAAAACTAAACTTATTTTTCACATTGTAGTTTTTGAACGCGGTTTTCTTTTTTGTGAAAAAGTTTTAAAATAATTGTTTTACGAAACATATTTACAAATACTAACACTGTAGATGACCATTCCTAACATTTCATGATTTCAACAAACAATAAAATATTGTGCGTCAGAGCAATCTAGAAGGAAAACAATTAATCAACTTCTATTTAAAGTGTAAAAATGTTTATCATGTCGCGTGGCTCTGCGCGTGTGTAGAATTTAATATCACATTGCAAGAAGTATAGAAGGTCCACTACTTAGACTTTGAACCCTGGTTGATCAAAGCGAGAAAAACCTGCTAAAGTACAATTTATCTAGTGCTGTGCCGCCATTGATGGGAAACAGTACGAGAAAAAAATATAAGTAACTACAAAAACAGATTAAAAAAAGGGCAGTACGACCCTCGTCAAGGACGTCCTTCAATTTAAAATCTCGATACTCGCACGCACTTCTTCCACACCCGTAAATAATAAAAAGAGAAAGAGAGGGAAGATCGTCAGGAGTCGTCGTCTGGATAACGCCTTGTTCTTACGAGACGATTCCTGCCACTTAATTCCTATGCTTTGCCGATGAGGAAACCACGTTCACGTTGTGACTTATGCACTGTGCAGATGATGATGATGATAGAAATACCGTTGAAGCACCAAGAACACCTGTCTCCTGGTTGTGAACTGCAGTAGTCTATCCAGCCACTGAATTATCTGCACCCAAGTATGCTGTAAGAATAATTTAACGTAATGGGACATCATAGACCTGTTCGACACTAGTGCTATTGCGGAGCTCCTGACAGACTGTGACCCATATGCTGAAGTGTCCCAATTGCTCGTTCATCTGCACCTTTGACGACCTATACAACGCCTCTGACGCGGCAGTAAACTGCTGGGCCCAAATAGTTTACATTGTGAATGACTAGCGACCCGACCCAACAACGCACGCGTGCAATGTAGATACGTAAACCTTCCCCTTAAAACACTCTATCTATTGATAAAAACCGCATTAAAATCCGTTGCGTAGTTTCAAAAATCTAACAGCGGGAAGCGACTTTGTTTTATACTATGTCAAGATGTATCATCGATACGAAAAGAAGAAGTAACACGAGATACGTTCAAACTCTCCGGCTAATCAGATTTAATATTAGGTATAGACCCACTTGCATTTACTGCTAGGATCTCCCCAACTACACTAACAGAACGTGTAGGTAGTAACATGTTAAAATAGTAACACAATCGGTGTAGTCGCATAGTGAACGCGCTTTATGTTAGGCCTATATCTGAAATCAAGTATATTTTGTTCAGTTTTTTCCCGTGTATTGAATGAAGTATACCTTCTTTTATTTCTGTGTGTGTGCTTTGTATATATGTGGTAAATTGGTATTTAAAAGGTAACTGTTGGAAGCGATACACATTGTGACTTCTGATTGTATCGAGAGCGCGCGTTATTTTTATTGTCTAGTTTCATTTGTTTCTTTTATGGCGATGTGACAATGGGACACTCGATTTTGGATTTTATTTTTTGATTGAAAAGGTGAGAGGTTTTAGATTTTTTGTTTGCCGTAAATTGTATATGGGTAAGGGATCTTACAGGAGCTTTTCTTACGAATCATCATTTTCAGTTTTAATTACATTATGAGCGGTAAAGTAACCCTAATTTTTATATTTATTAATTACTAGCTATATTGCTCGCGTTCATTTGTGTAAATGTCAGTTATCACGGGGTTATGTTTTTATTTACGCGGAATCTTTTTCTAAAATAAAAGAAGTCTAAGTTACACCTCATAACATCAGTTTCCGTCAAAATCGGTCCAGCCGTTTCGGAGATTCGTCGGAAAAATCAGACAGACAAAAGGTTTTTTGTGTAAATATTGTAAGATGCTATTTTGATATTGCTATAAACATACACTTCAATAATATTTAATTGTATAGATTTGTGTATGTACACTGTTACCTATCAAATTAATTTATTGTAATGCACTTTACCGAAAACCATGTTTTTATACAATAAATGCCAAAAAAAATATTTTTAAAGCAAAATCAATTAGTCGGTGTAATAAAAAACGAAAAAAAAAATGGCGAACACACGCGGCGCGCTGCGGTTCACGGAATAACAACAAAAGAGCCTCGGATGAACGGTGCTTTCATTGACACGGTATTCAAATGTGTTAAGAGGATATGTTCCTAGGTAGATGTAGGTGTATGTGTCATGTCATCCACCATACTACCTATACGTATAATTATACCACGTTTCTATATAACTAGTTATATCCCGCGGTTTCACCTGCATTACGTCTTTGGGAATTGCTACGCTCTTGTGTGTCGTAGCGTGCTGATATATCCTTATAACCTTATTTCCACAGTTATTAACTTTTGCAGTTATCATCGTTTTTATTTTTTCATGACTGTACTGTTTTTTGTTCCTAAATAAATGATTTTTTTATTTTTTTTTTATTTTTATTTTTATAAACCAGTGGTTCCCAAACTTATTTTGTCTATTGCCCACTTTGAGAATAAATTATTTCCTAGCGCCCCCATTTTTTCACCTATTTACCTAATAAGCAACTATAATTATAAAATTTAAAAAAAACACGAATGCAAAAATTGCACATATTTTTACTTTGTTTACACGTCAGTTTTTTTTTACGACGATTTTTATTTACAGTGTTATATATTTTTTAAATCTACTTGTCAAATTCTAGACGATAAACATAAACACGACCAGATTCATAAAAAAAAAAATTGACGCTGGTATTAATTTACGTGAAGTGACCACACCGGTTTCTTTTTATTTTTTACTAGCCTTTGTTACTCGGAACGATGCATGGATTGTAACGATACCCCATACATCTAAATCGGTTCAGGCGTTTAAAAGTTATGGTGAAATAAAGAAACTCACATACATACATACAGACATTAACCCTGAACACATAACACTCCTTTTTTTGGGGCAGTCGTGTAAAAACCATCTAGTAGATGAAATTACAAATCGCTCCCCAAGCCTCTATACAACACCCCGATCTTTTTTCTGGGTCTCTTACCGCCCCCTTTAACAATTTATTTTAAATTGAGCCAATTCTTCCTGATATTGGCGCATTCAAACAAACAAACTCTTCAGCTTTACATCATAATAATAACTAGGTTTTTCGAAGTTGCGTCGGGTGGTTACACCGGGTTATCTTTCTCTCCGGATTAGGCGATTAACACACGGCACCGCGCACCGCCGCGGATAGCGGTGGCGGCAAAGCGGATTGCACTGCTCGACGCTCGACCGCGCGGTCGGGCGGTGTACGTGTGTAAGGCATCGACGGATTTCATAGAGGCCAATGCGACATGAGAATCGCTTCACCGCCTGCCGCGGCGGTTCGCGGTGCCGTGTGTTAATCACCTTAGGCTTTACTAAACGTTAACAAATAATCAAATATTAAAGTTAAAAGTCGGCTATTATATCGTAAATAAAATATTTCTTCAAAGCTGTCGTTTCCGTAAGCCGGAAACGTGCTCAGGACAAGAGCATTTCCTTTTTGCTTGAAACGTACGAGCAAAGTAAAATAGCTTTACAATTATTTTGGAACTGCATTTCAGAGATTTAAAGCAGTGTAATAAATAACTAGAACTTATTCCACAGCGCTTTTAATGTCGACATACCCAACTTTTTTATTCATAGGGTGTCCACTACAAGATAGTCAAAGTACTTTACCTGCCTATATTAGATGAGATTCTGAATGGCAAAGAATTATAATCCAGACCTAAATATTTTTTTCCTATGATTTATATTATTAGGGATTGGGATTATGGGGGATTTGTTAGGGATGTTGATCCCTAGACACTTTTGATGTGTATATAATTAATATGCATTCTATGTAATAATTAATATTGTTTAGTTAAATACATATGTTTTTATTGCTTTTAGAACACAAATAGTAAAAATAAGTTAATGAAATATAAAAGCTTGTTGTTTTATATGTAACATAATATCACGCCTGTAATTTCCGAAGGGTTAGGCAGAGGTGTACCCATTAGTACACCTTCATTTCGCCAGTTATGTTTGAGCCCCATGTAATAGGGTGCGATTGCCATCAACCGGGCACAAATCCAGACTCCGAGGCTGCTACTGAGATATTTCTGATGGAAACACCCAATAACACTATGCCCGACCTGGGAATTGAATCCAAGACCTCGCTCCTGAGCTGTTTTATATGTAGTGTCAAATATTTTAAACGTGATAAAGCACTTGCCCACGAAATGTTTTTAATGTTATACAAACATAGAAAAATATAATTTATAGGTAAATAAGTAGAATGAGTAAAGGCGAATTCTGTTTTTCTTAAAACATATTTTAACAAACAATTTAAGTTGCTTATGATTAAATCTTGATGTCTAAAAACAAATTATATTAAGAAACAAAGAACTTCTTAATTCATGCCGTAACTAGCACAGAAATAAACACGGAGAGAGAAAACTAACAAAGCAAATGAATCATAGAGAGAAAAGAAAAACTATTATCAACAAAGTTGTACAGGGATTGTTCCACAAGATTGTTAACTAAAGATTTACTGTGTAATATCCATGTTGATCACATTATGGAACTTAATGCTTAATGCATAGAGGGTAAAACTTTGCTGCCGTAATTATGTGCTACTCTCTTGATTGACATTTTAATATATTTGGTAAGATCGTTTATTACTGAGCTTCACCAGGTATCTTAGACCGTTGTTTATCAAAAAAATATGGGATTGTAAGGAAATTTAAGCTAGTTAATATGATGCATTGTCCATAGCTTTAAGACGATTAACAAAAGTCAAAAGTTCTTTGAACCTAATTATACGGATGTGATTTCATACATTTTGATCGTGTTGTAGTGCATTTTTGTAGACAGCTATATTTTTTTTTCATATTTTCAGTGTAGGTCCTGTAACAAAATTTGTTCATAATTATTTATAAGTAGGTACTTTCACCCCCTGAAAGATAGGTAGTTAACAAAAAGTCTTATTTTATATAATCTACGGTTGAATTGTCACATAAAATCGTCCAGTATATTCAATCTCCTGAATAAAACACTTAAAACAATATTGTTCTCTAAAAGAAAAGCAATAAATCGATCCCGCGTACCTTCCAGTGACACAGTTTTCAATGCGCTAAGTGCACTTCTAATTCCACTGATAGCGTTTAATATTTAATGAGCGTACGTCGCGTGACATTATCGATCTTACTACAAACGCGCCCCAGATTGGTTCATAAGCTTTCCGCTATTCGAAGCTTGCCCCGTATTTACTCACAATTTTTTTTTTCATTCGTATCTTTATTTCAAATCGAGAACGCTGTGATGTGGACGTTTTGGAAATGAAAATAGTAAACGATAAATGTATTCGATTTGTTCCAATTTTGACTCGCGATCGGCGAAGTGAGCAGGTATATCCGTCGAAATATACACACATTTATTTCTGTGTGAGTTTTTGGTTGAGTTCGAAATTAAAGTGTACAATTTTGCTGTGCTTTTCCGCGTTCGTTGTAATATTCACTTATTGAGAACTAGTCCCGGCTTCGCACGGATGCAATGTAGATACTAAAGTGGTGTTAGTGCGGAGTGATTAATAATGTTTTGTTATATTTCAAAAGAATAATACAGTATGCCCGGTTGATGGCAATAGGCTCGCTCCCTATTACTATTACTTAAACATAACTGGCGAAATGCATCTCTGCCTAACCCTCCGGGAATTACAGGCGTGATGTTATTTTTACAAAACATGATTTTCGACGACAGACAGACTCGAAAGTCGGCTTGATTTTTTTCGATATTTTAAACAATTATCGTCATATTTCTACAATTTTAAACTAAGTATACGTAAAACTTTCCTCTTGAATCACTCTATCTATTGTTGAAAACTACATCAAAATCCGTATTTTGTTTTTATACGAATAAGAAGTTAGTGATAACGATAAAATAAATGTCTTTACAGAGAAATGTTATCTCGTATGGTCCCGGTAGATGCTCTCAAATCTAGTAGCTTCCCCGTCAGTAAAATATCTCAGAGTGCTGTTCTATGTAACTACAAACAATAAATACTCAAATCTAGGCCATCATGAATACAAATAAACAATGCATTGTCACGTAGTTTCAAGTTTTGTAGTGTTTTGGCTCACTAACTTTATACATTCACAACTTGGTTTACATCGTTAGCATAATGTGAGGTTTTAGTATGTCAGAGTTAGAGTACCCTTTGATGTAAGAGATTTACAAAATCAAGAAGCATTTTAGTCCATTCTTTAAACATAACATCACGCCTGTCATCTCCGAAGGGTAAGGCAGAGGTGTAAATATTAGTACACCCACATTTCGCCAGTTATGTTTAAGTCCCATGTAATAGGGGGAGAGCCTATTGCCATCAACCGGGCACAAATCCAGACTGCGAGGCTACTACTGAAAAATAAAAAAAAAAAAATCTAGAAAAATCTAATAACACTTTGACCCGACCCAACCTAGGAATCGAACCCAAGAACTCATGCTCAGCAGTCGCGCTTTGCGACCACTAGACCAACGAAGCAGTCCATTTTTAACTTTAATATTTTTTGTTGCAGATATAATCATGATCATTCTCGTGTTTCTCCTGGCCGTCACTGCGGCGTCAGTCGTCGATGTCCAAGTACCACCAGAGCCACCATGCCCCTCCTGCATCTTGATGAACACTACGTGCTACAACGTCTCCTATCTCTTCGACCTCAATGCTCCCTTCAGGAAACAAGTCGTCATCCACAAAATGGAGCTTCTTCGATCCAAAGACATCTTATTCTTCAGTTTCGAACCCACGTTTGAAGACGAAGAATATTATAAGACTGGCTTCGTCAGCTTAGAGGATCCCGGTCTAGTTGGCATCATTACAAGTGGCCAGGTACTTAATTTAGGTACTTTCGATATAGATCAAGCCAACGGAATGATTTACTTCGGAGGTAACGATGGAATATTTCTTTTAGATACAAATTCTAACAAAATGTCATCATACAGTAGTCGAGGGGATACTATAACGAATGTATTTTATAAAAACCAAGTCTATTTCGTGAAATATGAAGACCGGGGTATAATTGTTAAGAAAGGTGATTATTTCCAAACTATTCTTGAATATTGGCCGATAAGGAAGTTTGTGATAGTTGAGAAAGATAATACCAACGTCGTGGTTTTCTTAACCAATTTAGGTTTATTTGTAAGTAAGGGTACTGTTGTGCACCGTGTTTCTAAGAATGCTTTCTTTAGAGGTTTAACTATTGATTTAGATGGGGATGTGTATGCGTGGTGGATAGATGGTATTTACAAAATTATATTTACGAAGAATATTATTCATTCAAGGATCGTTAGAGTAGCTAGCCTACCGTCTATTGGTGCCATGACTTTCGACAATAATAACAATATCCTTTTCACGTCTGATAAGGCTCTCTACATCATGGCGAAGACAGAACATAGTTGTGGTGTGGTGAAGGAGGAAGAAAAGGTGCGGATGTAATATAAAAGTGATATGTTGTCAGCTTTGAGGTGATTTGACTCAGTTGTGTGCACACTCAACTCAAACCTGAACCATTTATTTCAAACAAATAATTTACAAGCTCTTTCGAATTGTCAAGGAGTCAGTCAGTGAGAAAATTGAAGTTAGTTGCTCTTTTCAAACGGTAGGTTTCTATGAAGAACGAGCAAGAAACTTTTTAAAAATCTTTTGAAATGAAGAAAATACCTATTTACGTTACAAATGTGTCCTCTACATCAACAATAGAAACGGCAAAAAATGTTCGAGTATTAATTTGTACACCATGATTTTATTATTTGTGTCATCTTTTGCATTATGTTAACATTCAGAATTATTATGAATATCTCGAATGTGCAGTCGCCGTGTTTATGTTAATGCTTCACCAAAACCTTATATTTAATTATCTCTACTTAAACCTTAATTAAAGTAATATAGACATGTAAGATTCAACAACAAAGTACCTGTGATTCTGTTAGCTAAGGAAGATTTCTTCCAGTAGGCACATTTTTTGTACTATTCAATTAGCGGGGTGTAAAAAAACTGCTATATGATATCATATAGCAGTTTTTTTTTGGTGTAAATTATTACTATTTATGGTGGTGCGCTATGTAATACACGCAAAACATTGTAAGTACTTTCGGGTGCATGCAATAGTACAGGGATCCTGGCAGTATTTAAAGTTAATATTTTTGTAAAAATTTTGACCTTCAACTTCTCTGTACCCAAAAAGTTCCCAGTTATGGTCTAATACGTATGGAACAAGATGTAATGTTCGGCTACATTAAACGTGTTTTTACACCCGTTATTATTGCCTCCAGTAGATACGTACAAAATAGAATAACTCTTTAAAAATAATTATTGGTACACTTATTACACCTATTCTATTTTCTTATTGCTAAGTACCTACGGAAATAAAATAATGCTAACTAAACATTTTCGATACAAGTTATTTGATCAGATATTTTTAAAGGCGAGCAAAAGAAATACGTAATAATATTCTTAAGGATTAATAATGTTCTTATTTCACTAAGCAATTTGAAAGTTATTAATATTATAAACTCAATTTTAAATAATTATAAGAAGATGAAAGTTAACAAAGTAATGAGTAGCTTAATCAATGTAGATACTCGTTCAACTCAATATAATTAATATTAATTATCTAATGTTAATTTAGATGTGCCTGTTTATTATATTATGGAATAAATTCGTTAATTGAGCTTAGTTCTGCGAAATTCAATATCTTATTATGTATAATACAAATATATAAATAATTAAATTATCTATAACAGTCTAATATACGTCTAAACCTGATACTTAGAATTTCATGATTAATCGGCATTAAATATTTAAAATCATTAATTACATTTACTTGCTATGAAAAATAGTATCAATTTTGTCGTGTGTTGGTTCGTTTTTGGCAGAACTAAATCCAATTAAAACATTGAAATATC
Organism: Hoplodrina blanda; assembly: GCA_949316365.1. Taxonomy (NCBI): domain Eukaryota; kingdom Metazoa; phylum Arthropoda; class Insecta; order Lepidoptera; family Noctuidae; genus Hoplodrina; species Hoplodrina blanda. Next base: position 12,527,811 of record OX438564.1, read on the forward strand.
TGTAAACCGTAAACTAATAAAAAATATACAGAAATAAATCTTTTCTTTTTGCCCTTAACCGGTATAGTGTATGGAATAGTATGTTAAAAAAAACGGTTTTCCCTATATTTTAGGCGTGTCTGTGTTTTACTGTGTATGGAACACTTAGTTTTTTTTTATTGTCGACGAAAAAAGTAAGGGAGCTGAATCATAACCACAGTACCTAAAGGTTTGAGTCACGATGTATTTCACCGTGTATATTTAAAAAACCCAAAACATATTTCATAAAAATTATTATTTTCAGCCAGAAGTAGTGTCGAGCAAGTTGCATCAGCATGCAACCATTACAGAACCTTTACTAACACTTATAAAGCCAAAACGCTTTTCATCTGGCAAGGCCAAGTTTATTAAAGACGAAATATAATATAGAACGCATACTGAGTCCATGGTAAAAGTGTGTCGAGTCTTTCTATCGTGTAATTTTGGATCCCCCGAGCAGAGCCGTGACATCAAGGTACGACAGTACCTACCCTTAATTTCACAGAGTACTTTCCTCTCCAATGCCAATTGGATGGGATCTTTTCTCAAAGGTAAATACGAAGAAACGTTACAGAAGACACATTTAGGTGCCATAACACTTACTATAAATTCTCGTCTATCAAACTAGACGGAGATTCCGTTACACGCATGATCCGACGCGTCCTTACTCACATTCTCGAGTAATTCCTACAATTGTTTGAGGTCAGGGTGAGCGCCGACGGGTTACCGTAAGCCACTATAATAAGAACGATGCCGTCAATACGTTGAGCTAAACAATTAATGCTTATTGAGCGAAGGTTAAGAAATCCTATCCGCGACCCATGCTGAATGGAGTTCCCGAACAGAATTAATTGGCAGTTGTAGCTATTATTAAAAAGTTTATAAATAGAAGATCAACAGATTTGACACTGGATATGAATTAGTGTTTGGAAAAAGACTGTTGCCCCGGTTAAAAGGTGCTGCTATGATTCACATCTTGTATTTTTTTCTTTTCATGTGTTTGAGCGAAGATGAGGAAATCTTCGCTTGGAAACCTTAAAAGAAAAGAATAGAGAGATAAAAGATAAGAGATTTCTAAGCCGCACGGTATCTCATACAAACTTGATACGTATAATTATGCAAGTCTATTACAGAAAAGCTATTTATTGTCTTTTAAACGGCCTGTGTTTTAGTCGGTAAAACTGGCTTGGCTTTTGTCTGAGTCTAATTATAAGCATGTTCTGTGCAGACACAGGCCAAGAACAACTCGCATGGATCGGGTTGGCAGGTCGGTCAGTTGGTCGGTCAGGCGGTCGGTCAGTCGGTCGGTCAGTCGGTCGGTCAGTCGGTCAGTCAGTCGGTCGGTCGGTCAATCAGTCGGTCCAAGGTCCTTCACGAGTCAGGTAACTTATTTATTCTTAGTCCTGGTTTGGTAGAAACCAAGAGGAAAGCGGAGAGGAGTTGAGAAGTCTCGTATAACCAATCGCCGCGCTGCTTAGCTTTAACCTGAAGCAGTATCCTGATGGTTGTTTACGAGACATTTCATATCTCCGCTTTCTTACACTGCGTATTACGGAAACCGAGTACGAATTGAGAACCTCCCATAGTTTTTTACTGTGTCGTATGTCTCAGCGAGACTAAATAACATAATATATTGTATCAGCAGCTAGTCCACTCGAGTACTTACTATGAATTAACTGGCGGAAACAAATACTTGTAGACGTAGTAGGCGTTGGTAGTAACATGCCCTAAGGATTGCGTCACATTGTCTATGAATGAAAGAATTACACGGATTTATCAGATGTATGACATATTATCGTAGGAGTAAAGGACAGCGTATGTGGTAACTTGGCCTAAAATTGAAACTATTAAGAACTCCGTTCGAGTTCGTAAACAGACAAGCAAATTCGGAATAAATACCGAGTAAAATCGTAAATTGTATTTCTTTAAATATTCTATGTACTTGCACGTGTTTTGTATGTACGGTCGGCAACTTTAATGCATATACACGAGATGGTCGACTTTCGTCTGAGCTTAACGAGCGGGTCAGTCAGTGCGTGTGCGAGTGATGTGTCAACATTCTACAGATAACACACACTAATGAACTGTCGTCGCACCAAGCGAAATAGCATGATATTTCTGTTGCATTAAAATACGCGTCTTAGTCACTGGCGCTGTTTTACCAATTCATTGCTAAAACTCGAAACTACTATTTGTGCCGGTAGCTAGGTTTGGGCTTAGCGACGGGTTCACAAACAATGAGGTCTGAGTTCAAATCTTGATTACTGTGTGTGGCTGTTTTTTGTTTTTGAAACAATAATAATATTACGTAAAAACTTGTTAGTTTTATGTTTATTTCTAATTCATGCTTATAATTGTTTATTATAAGAAGCAAATATTAGTTATTGTATTATTATATTATACTAATGTGATTTTTAATTTATCTTTTCGGTATTTGAAGGTGGAAATAAAAAAATCGTGCTAAATGATAACAAAAATGTTTATTCGATTTACAAAATTAACTAACTTACGAGAATTGTGACGTTACATTCCTACTTGGATAAAAGAAATTCACTTGTAACCGTTCATAAGATTTTTTGTGTTTACCCACGTCATAAAAATATAACAAGAAAAGAATATTCTAATAACACAAATATGATTGATAATATCCACTTATAGGTATCGATATTTAGCAGACTTTATTGAAAACTAATATTTATTTCTTAATTATTTCTTAATATTGATTTAGACTTTATGAATATGTTTTTTTATATGTAACGTCACAATAAATGTATTGAGGTAATAGCTTAAGTGTTCATTTTCTTGACGAAAAGATGATTGAAACTAAACCTCAATTTAAGATCATTGAATAATGACGGACATAATAATATTAATACTAAATATTTAGTTACACTGTCTAATTAATAATAACAAAACATCTAGGTTTTTAATATAGCAGTCTTCCAGTCAAAATCTTAATAATCCCGTGAGAAACGTAGTGGTTCTTGTTTATGCCTTTTTGTGAAGAAGGGCTTTTTAGCTGGTCTTCTGTGATACAAGCCTTCAGCGTGGAGGGCCCGGCGAACAGTTTGCAATGAAGTGTCAAATAGTTCGGCAAAGTGCCTCGTTGGTGTGATACCATTCGATTCATATTCGCCCACCATATTATGTCTTCGCTGCGCCTCGCTAATAAGCGACGGCCTTCCACTTTGCTGTCGACTAACTAGGCTAACCTCTTCCTCGTATCTCCTGATCCAGAGACTAACAGTATTCCTCTAAAACAAAACAAAAGTTATATTAGGCAGGTATAACAAAATACTAAAGTGACTTAATTTTTATGTAATATAGTAATATTTATTTAATAAAATAATATTCATTTAACAAAACAATATAATATTAAGTCTACATTTATAAATACAATAATAAACAGAATTTATTTATCTTTACAGCCTTAAGATGGATTTCAAAAATAATAAAAAGATCTAATTTATAATTATGTCACCAAATAATATTAGGTTCAAGTTACAAAATTATAATAACACAATAATATAATACTCACATTCAGTCCGGTTTCATTAGATATTTGCATTCTATTTTATGACCACTTATAAGCAACGCAATAATAGTCGCCTTCGTCTCAATGTTAATATTTGCTTGCATTTTTTTTGTGAATAATTACCGCTATCTAATAATCCACACGTCACTAACCAACAACTACAACCAAACGACAACGTTTATTCTAATCGAGTATTCATAGAACTCATTATTACATTACTTATTTCTGTCTACCTCACACAATACTCTCACAATATAAATTATTTGTTTAACTTTCTATGATCTACCTTTTTAACTTTACGAAATGTGTGAACAAAGCGAACAAGATAAAGAATATTATGCTTCTGTCTCATTTCTTCCAATCAAGTAAAAACTTACAAAAAGTCATAGTCTGGATGAGATTCGAACTCACGACTCCTCGATTCAAGCACCTATCTGCAGGCGCTTAGCCGATAGGCCAACTTGACTTAGTTTATTATGTTGAAATTATGAACTACAAGCATTTGTCGACGGCAATGATGATACATGTGACTGTTCTCGAAAATAGAAGGTCGTAAGTCAAACTTAACTTGAAGCGAATGTTTTTTGAGAATGCCTATCCACTTATGGACTCCACTGTACCTGTGGAGGTAAATGATGGTATGGGTTACTAAAGAAGTAAACTCACTACAAGAAAAGCGTCTCTAAAATTATTTGTATTGAAAAGTATAACACTGCCCACTGGATCGTTCCGTCACCGACCAACACCGCCGCGTGTCATGAACGGAGCGTAAACAAACGTCCGTTGATACCTTCTTGTGGGCGTAGTAGACCGTGTCATGTTTCCTGATATTTTCTTGGTATGTTACGGACAGATGATTTGATGAAATGGAGCATCATAGACCCGCCCGACACCCAATACGATTGGGGAGTTCCTGATCAGACTATGTTCCATATGCTGAAGTGTCCTAATTACTTGTTCACCTGCACCTTTTGTCGACCTGTGCAACGCCTCTGGCGTGGCAGTAAACGTGGCGATCTACTAGGTCCAAATAGTCCACATTATTTAAGATGTATCATCGATATGAAACAAAGAAGGAGTGGACAGACTTTTTAATTGCGCAAGTACAGCTACCATTAAGCTGGTTTTGCTAATTATGGTTTGAGATTCGGGTTAGTCACGTTAAGGGACCCTTATATTTCATGGGTATGTTTAAAAGGCGTCTTCGGGATTATGTCAAAATTGGTAATAAAATTCTATAAATTAATAAAAAGGTCACTACTTACCAACACGTGCATTATCGGCAACAGCAGGTGGAATGGTTCTCATGCTATGTCCTTGGTTGCAACTGTGCAAGTCGTCAAACCTGTGAAAAAATATAGCTTATTTAATTGTTAGATTTCAATGACACTGCTATGACTAAAGGAAGAAAAGATATATATTGAAAAGACTGTACACCCGATAGATGTAAACAGATGCTTAACCAAGCTGAAATTTGCATGTTCTTCTCATCACATAAAGTAACATCACGCCTGTAATCCCTGAAGGGGTAGGTAGGGGTGTACCCATTAGTACGGGTGTACTAATGGGTACACCTCTAAAGACTTAAACATTACTGGTGAAATGTGGGTACATTTCGCCAGTAATGTTTAAGTCCTATGTAATAGGGGGCGAGCCTTTTGCCATCAACCGGACACAAATCTAGACTCCGATGCTGCTACTGAGAAATTCCTGATGTCAAAACCCAATAACACTTTGCCCGACCTGGGAATCGAACCCAAGACTTCATGTTCAGCAGTCGCCCTTTGCGATCACTACACCAAGGAGGCAGCCCAGCCAGTTCCGTGTTCGAGGTAGTTGTTCTCATCATTGTGATATTTATTTGTTCGGGACCATAGTTCCGGAGATAGAGAATGTCAACGTTCTAACAACAGGTCAAATAGTGATATTTATCGGGGTATATTGTTGAAATACCTGCATTTTAGTGTTAGGTTATGTGAATGGCAAATAGTTTACATTGCTTTGTAGGTATTGTGAAATAACGAAGCTAATTTACATAATAACGTTGAAATAATGCGTTAAAATAGCAGTATAACAAGTATTTTTCTAATGTTGTAATGTACTAGTTTACGCCCACGATTTCGTTCGTGTGAATGTCGGTTATCAAAGGGTTTTTGTTGCGCAGGTTTTTCTAAAATTAAATAAATTTTCGGAAATAAAAGCCGCTGCCGCGCTTGTGCTTAGGAAATGCGTTCCTTGCGGAGTATGTGTGGTGTAACTTTGAACGATAGAGTGAGGAATGAGGTTATACGGGACCGTTGCGGATTAAAAGAGAATGTAGTGACAAAGATAGAAAAGGGTATGCTTAGATGGTTCGGTCATGTTGAGAGGCGATTAACAAAAGGTATTTATATGGCAGAGGTGAGTGGCAACGCAGGGAAGGGTCGCCCTAGGAAGACCTACACTGACCTTATTGGTGAGGTTCTTTAGAAAGGTTAGGTGCGGAGTACTCGTAACCGGCGTGCTTGTATGACGAGATGTATGAACGTAGATGAGGCGAAAGGAGTATGTAAGGATCGTAGCAGGTGGGTGGGTTCTGTGGTTTCTGCCTACCCCCATGGGAAAAAGGCGTGAGTTTATGTATAACATGTTTATGCATTACAAACAGACACTTCATTTTTATTTATTTGTATAGATAAATAGAAAGAGTACAGTTGACTACTGACTTTAACATTGTTTGCTTGATAAAAACATTCAAGGCATAAAACCTATCGTAAAGATAACACCTCCTATTCATTCAATTGAGAAAAATAGTTAAAAATAGACACACCGCCGTTTTTCTTTCGGTACAAAGCAATTAATGCTCGCTCGTTGAGACAAAGCGATGTAATAAACGGAATTGACACAAATGACGCATGGGAATGCTTCGATTCATGTGCGGGAACTGTTTGGGAAGATGTGTTGCTGAATTTGCTAAAAGATTTTTTATTTTTCGCTAGTGTGTGAAAGAAAAAGTTTTAGGAAACGATAGGTGTTGCTAGCTATTGTTGATGAAATAAAGAGTTTAAGATCTTGGCTGATTTAACAATGGCGATAGTTTTTGCAATACAAAATGTTAGTTAGACTGTTATTGCTATATTGCAGCCCGTACACAGTCAATCTGAATCGCGATTAGAGCTTTATGATCATCACAGATTACGGGATCGCATCTCAACTCAACATAATAGGCCTAATTATAAAACAAAGTCTTTGCTTACTGGCGAAATGTGGGTGTACTAATGGGTACACCTCTGCCTATCCCTTCGGGGATTACAGGCGTGATGTTATGATGTTATGTCTTTGCTTAAACAAGGTTTAAACCATTGAGCCAATTTTTGTTTTTATCGAAATAAAAGAAGTAGAAGAGTTTAGATGTTTCTCCTATATCGTGGGGCGTTAATGAACATAATATAAACTCACATGCACAAACAACCACATTGTTACGTGCGGAAATCGAACCCTTGACACACAGCGCAGCCAATCGCCCCTCAGCTCAATAATTATTATGAGCTTCCCTCATAAAATCTGACCCATATCTCTTTTAGAAGCTTCCGTAATATTATAACACCAACCAAGCGTTTTAAACACGGAACAGCAACAAAAGTAATTAAATGTTTCAATTGGCCAAAGAAAGTTAAATTCCATTTACTATCAATTTTCCATTACTTCGCATAATAAATAATGGAGTTTATTAGTTAAAGATCTTGTTTATTCTTTCTTAAACACTTAGTAACTTCCTAAGTCTTTGAGTAACAGCTTTGGGAAAAGTTTATCGAAAATTATTTTGATGGAATAAGATATTTCTCAAAAGTCCAATTAATTTGAAGGCTTGTTAGTTTAGCGCTGATCGGCTTTTTAAAGTAAGCCTCCTTTAATTTTGCTCAGGATTTTTGACTGCCCCGTTTGCCTTAGGAATAATATTATTTTCAGAGTTGTATTGTAGGTAAGTGCACAATACATACTAGTCCATTCTTTATTTATTTTAATATTATATTTTAGAAAGTAGCTCTTTCTGTCTGTCAGCTTTCACGACTAAATCACTGAATCGATTTTGATAAAATTTTGTACGGCGTAAGTTTGAACCCCACGGAAGGACAACAGCCACTTCGTCTGCGTCCGCGATAACCGACATTTATGCGGACAAAATCGCGGGCAAAAGCTAGTGCATGTATATGTAGGAATATTTTATCTGTATTACAGTTAATAATTAATGTGATGAATGAAGCCTAGAGAGAATGAGATGGATGAGTGTGCGAGAGAGAGAATAGAAGATGGCGCTAGATTTTAATTTGAAGATTTTATTTTAATGAAAAGAAGTTTAAAGATTCCAGCGTCTCATTTCGGTTTGCAATCCTACACCCTCGTCTGGGATAGACCGAAATAGGCGTAAAAAAGACGTAAAGAAGTTAAGACGGACATCGGCACGTGGCGTCACTGCGACGTGCAAAGAAGATATTCATTATTTTTTTCAAATTTTTTCGAAAATTACGTTCTTGGGTTGATTTTAAGATGGAAGACGACCCAAGAATGCATACAACATGACGGCCGCGGAGGCCATATCAAAATTCAATGGCTAAGACATGATTTACTCATCCTCAAGATGGGCGCAAGAAATCGAAGATAATGCGGAGATCTTCGGCTGGACCCCGCAGCAAAAGCTAATTATGGCGCGGAGGTCGCTGTCAGGCACCGCCAAACTATGGATGAAAACGGAAAAACCTTCCGTACAGTTGCCGGCACGTAACTTGGCAAGAGATTTTCGTAGTGGGGGAAGTTCGCGCATATAAAAATGTATGAAATTGTGCGTGCGCAAACTTCCCCCACTACAAAAACTCTTGCCAACATACGTGCCGGTAACCCTACCTATGAAGATCTGAAAGCGGCCCTACTAAAGGAATTCCCGGAGCTTGTCAACAGCAAGCAAATGCATGAGAAGATGGCGGAAAGTGAAAGAAGATAGATATTTGCTAGATTTTAATTTGAAGATTTTATTTTAATAAAAAGAAGTTTAAAGATTCCAGCGTCTCATTTCGGTTTGCAATCCTACATATATTTAAGTATTTAAAGCCCCATGACCACACTTCCAACATAGAAATCCTGGTGTTAAATTTTTACACTGCATTTTCTATAGGCGTTTCTTCGGAATAAAAAACGCGACAGTTCTGCATTATCCGTATAAAAGTTAGACAATGACTGTAACATTTAACTTCAAATAAAACAATCAATGAATGGAGTATACGGTTCGGTTTTAATAACAAAAGTTTCGGTTCCGATGGCGGTCGGGCGCCGGCGATCTATCGGGGTGTGCTTGACGTTCCAAGTTTAAACTTATACTTCAATCGTTTGGTCAGTATTGGAGGTAGAAGGTGTATATGATTTGGTGGTGGAGAAAAGATATCAAAGGAATACATTCCATAGAGAATTAAGTTTTCAATTGATTTTAAGAAAACTCAAGCGTACAGTATTTTGTTCAAAAGGACAAAAGCTGAATAATTAGATTTCATATAAATAAATATTTTTTAGGATAACAGCAACTTTTCTGTAGATAAACGTTGAATGGTTTTATTTAATAAATAATAATTCTTGGTGTAAGTTTAGGTTTTGAGTTTACAAACACGAATATCCTAGATCAGTCTACACACCCGAAATATTTAGGTATTTTGCTACTGTATGCTAAATATTTTTTTCCCGGGGTCGCGGGATGTCTTACCAGGATACCATGGCCCCGGAACGTAAAGGGCAACAGAAGGAACAGGGTGGTTTTTTGTCACTAAAAGTCTGACAGTCCCTTCCGCCCCGCCTAGGGCGGAAGGATTCCTTTGATGATTTTTACCAAACCAAAAAAAAAAGAGCTGACGTTTTATTAGTCACATAACTCTGTATTTGTATGGTAAATATATTTATCTATCATATATTTTTGTCTGATTATTGAAAAATCAGCCCTAGGGGGAATCAAACTCGGTGAGCTCCAAGTTTACAACTCGATTTTCGACATTTGACATTTAAGGTCTATTATAAACGACCGATTTTATTTGATATTTCATAACCTCTTCTATTCTTGTATTGCCTATTAAATAGAAACATGTTTTTAGATAAAATTTAATCGATATGCAGCAAAATCGTCGTTACAGAGGTAAGCCTAAAATAAGTTGGCACAACGACATGGACTCAGTCTTGACCGAAAAAGGCGATAGGAGAAACCTGTCAACTGCAAGTAATACTCGCACATTAAGGATTCGAATCGGTACCACTATCATTTAAAACCTCATTATTTTTAAGTATGCAGCTGAATACCAGTATTTTACATGGAGCGACTGCCTATCTGACCTCCACAACCCAGTAACTGGGTAATACGATACCCCTTGGTAAGACTGGTTGTCAGACTTACGGGCTTCTCTCTACCTATTACCCTTCAAAACACCCTGTGACAGACGGGCAGACAGACGGCGAAGCCCTTCCTAATAGGGTCTTCTTGGCACCTTTTGAGTATGTAGTTCCAAAAATGGAAAAGTATGAGACAGAACTTAATAAACAAAAAAAATGCATTCAAATCTAAAACATAAGCAGACCGATTTCAGTCGGTCGTTCGTCGCTCGTACGTTCACCTCACAACTCCGCAAGGGAATTCAGGCGAAAATATTTTCCAGCATTGAGTCGGTATCGGAGCGATCCAAGGACTGTGTTTGACGTCTGATGTTTCAACTTGTGCCCAAACAAGTCAACAACACTTAGTTTAGCTGCTAGACATTTTAGGGTTGTGTGGTATGTGGAGTGAGATATTAGCGGACAAAAGAATATGAGCCTTGATACGTTTTCATTAAAGTTCTTTGGCAAAAAGACATGGTTTTTGGCCGATATCTTACCCGCCAAAGGCTCTATAAGGAGGGAAAAAGTTGACAGTTAGTTTTTTAAGGGTCGGAGTATATTTATCCATTTGACCGCCACAGTCTTAAATAGATGACCAACTGGGGAAGTACCTACCTGACTTTTGCAATTAATATGTACTTTCTAAGTTTATCTAAGACATCACTGATGACGGTGAAGAAAATCATCGAGGAAACCTGGACTTATGTATAATTATTACAAGTCTGAAAGCGCCTTCTCTGTATGAGAAGATCCCTTATAAATGGCTTTGTAATTTAATCTCGTGTTAGCAACTCTGAGTTACGTTTTTGGCGCAAACGTGCTCAAGACTATTATAGGTTTTAAACAATCTTATAAATCTTCAACCTTTAGAAATAAAATAAAACGCAGGGAATTCCCATTGGACTGGTTTTCTTTTCTGAAAAGTAAAACAGAGATCCCAGGATAAGTTTTAGTGCTTCGCCGACATAAGTGTGTTTCAAGTAATTTAAGACTATGTGGAATCACTATTTTTCTATTATTTTAGAACACGCTGAAAGCTACTGCACTACATTCTTTGGCTTGAGATGAAAATATGGGAACTGCGAGATAAATAAACACTGTTTAATCTACGATGTTGTGTCCACTAAAACACAGTATGTAAAAAGACATATCTCATACCTAGTTAGGTATTTGTGAAATACGCATACCGCTTATCAAATTAACATTGGACAAAAATTATTGATGTAAAACGACTTTTAATTTTTTGTGTGAAAGCGCCGCTTATTGTAGGTAGGTACTCAACCGTACAGAGGTCATGGTGAAAAAAAACGTAAAAACGTTGAAACTTTCATCTTCAGTATCTCCAAGATTAGAAGCTTCCTGGTATGGCGGCGCGTCGCTAGATGTTACGCACAACACTGGTTGAGCTGTCAAGTCGACAGCGGCTTTCTGTCGATGTTTTTCCTTTATATTAACACGCAAGATGTTCCTACAATTGGTGACCCCTACGTGATACAATATGGAAGGAAAAGCAGCTAAGTCGGATTAGGACGGTGTTTTTGTAGACGCGGCAACGGGCATCGCGGTGAACAGGGTTGCCGTGCGGTTGCCGCCATTTTGGCCTGAGGAACCGGAATTTGTTAACACAGGGACGGGGCCCCAATAGGGCCAAACGCCTGCCGGGGTCGCGGGAGGTCTTAACAGGATACCGTGGCCCCGGAACGCAAAGGGCAAAAGAAGGAACAGGGTGGTTGTTTAGTCAGTAAAAGTCTGACAGTCCCTTCCGCCCCACTCAAGGCGGAAAGACTCATTTGATGATTTTTACCACACCAAAAAAAAAAGTCTTGGAAGTTTAGTTCGCACAGGCGGAGGCGCAATCCCAGATATCAGGCATCAAGGAAGACACCACAAAATTCGATCAGAGGTGCATACCATCGAGGTAAGGTAAAAGACATTGCCATCGTCCAACAGGTATGAGAAATTAAAGCAAGAGTTGACGAAGCGGTTGTTTATTTCTCGTTAATACCAAATTACCCAGTTACTTTCCCACGAAGAATTAGGCGACAGGAAACCAACACAGTTTTTCGCCATTTGAAAACGCTAGCCGCAGGTGACCCCCCCCCCATGTGCAGGCGATTGTGTCGCAAACCTCCGGTAGCTTAAAAGATGTTGAGGAGCTCGCGGATACATACAGAAAAAAGATATCGATCAGAACTAATTTATTTGTTTATTTATTTAATTTATTAATTTACTACCTAACCCAAGTATGGACCATTTATATAATTTTTAATTTATCTGAAATAAATAATTCGAAAAAATGAGTTGAGAATAAAAAAATATGAGCGCAATGATAGTAGGAAGAACATGTAACTTTTGGCATCAATAGGTGCCTTTAACATCCGAAACAAAAACAGTATTACAAATAAAATTATTATTATCATAAACACACAATGACCACTTATACAGGTGAAAATGCCGAAAAATCGTTACCAACTCAACCGAAAAGTAGCACAATGCGCCAAAACTCATAATTTGTTACAATAGAAAATTCTAAACTCGTTATGCGTTCAAACATTTTTCATCAATCTGGGCCGATTCGCGCTACAAATTGTTACAGCTAACAGTCCTTCATATTTTCGATTTTCTAACTCTCCAATTTGTTTGGGAACCGCCAATATTGGGCTCGACAGTCGAACTGTTGATGGCTCCATTGTAACTATGATGGGAAACGTTCGCAGGTTCTTGAAGTATATTATTGTTTTTCATACATCCGAAAAATGAACTATTCCGTAGCCCATCACTTTAATTTGAATGGATTTAAACTACCTTTTTTAACCGACCTTTAAAAAAGGAGGAGGTTCTCAATTCGGATGTTTGTGATTTTTTTTTTAGGTTTGTTCGCGCTTAACTCCGTCGCTTGCCAACCGATTTGGAAAATTCTTTTGTTGGAAAGGTTATACTTCCCAAATGGTCCCATGAAATCTCACTTAAGCGGTTATTGAAAAAAATTGTCACAAAAAATTAACAAATAAAAATTTAAATGTAAAAAAAGCAATATAAATCGATTTTACTACACAGACAAACTCATTATGCTGCAGGAAAACCATTATTAACATTATCCTCCTGTCTTATTTAAGCTGGATTTTCATCCATTCGTCTCTCTATTAGATATATCTCAGTAACCATCCACGTACACGTGACTCGTTGGTCTAGTGGTCGCAAAACGCAACTGCTGAGCATGAGGTCTTGGGTTCGATTCCCAGGTCGGGCAAATTGTTATTGGGTTGTTCCATCAAAAATTTCTCAGTAGCAGCCTCGGAGTCTGGATTTATGTCCAGTTGATGGCAATAGGCTCTTCCCTATTACATGGGACTTAAATAAAACTGGCGAAATGTGGGTTATACTAATGGGTACATCTTTGCCTAACCCTTTGGGGAACACAGGCGTGAGGTTAGGTATGTGTAACTACATAGGCACAATAAGCTAATCAGAAAAAAGTACTCACTTTAAACAACGTCAATGCAATCTAACTAATAACGAATAAAAGCTTTACATTACAGACTTTTCTGTTCGCCTTACACAGAAAAAAGTAAGCTATTCTTTTGCGTTTTAAGTCTAAAATGGAGTGTACAAAACACGAGTTCACACAATAAGGTGCTAAGGGTCCAACTACACATTGTCGGAGTACGCCACAATAGCGTATTTGGCTGGTTCATGCCAGGCACGCGCTACTGCGAAAGGAATTCATTTGTAACGAAAAAGTTGTGCGATTGTACGACGCGATGTAAAGGTAAAGTGACCATTTTTAATTTTACTCAAAACGGGACAGTGTCAAAAGTGCAGCCGTAGAGCTGTCATAATGAAAAAAATATGTTGAGATCATTTATTTAAGAATATTTTTTTTAACAGTTTAAAAAACTAAAACACGCGCTTTTAGCACGTACTAATTTTTATCGTATCCCATTCAGCAAACCCTTTCATTTAATACCCATATCATGGGGGTGCATTTCAAATAGGTAGCCAATCCGCCATCTTGGATGTCCGCCATGTTGGATTTAAGTCACGTGACTATTTTTTTCGTATTTCTGACAGCAAACCCTTTCATTTGATACCCATATCATGGGGGTGGATTTCAAACATCTAGTCCGCCATCTTGAGGAGGCCGCCATATTGGATTTGTAATGACGTTTCTTAGCTAGTCATGTATTGTCATCAGAACTCAGAGCGAGTGCAAAATTTCATCCTAATCGAAGACCGGGAAGTGGGTCAAATTATGATTCCAAGATTTTCTTACATACATAGTTACAAGTGAAGCTAATATGAAAGCGTGTTAATAAAAGCGTGTTAAAAAATAGCGACCCGCCCCGGCTTCGCACTGATGCAATGTAGATAGCATAAACCTTCCTCTTAAATCACCCTATCTCTCTATTGATGAAAACCGCATTAAAATCGCTTGCGTAGTTTAAGAGATCTAAGCGTACAGATGCGAAAGCGCCTGTTTTATGTCAAGATTACTTAAGTATAATCAGATAATGCAAATTACTTGAATGTAAGATATCTCATTTATTTAGTTTTTGCTAAAACTTGTTATACACTTTGAAAAACTACTCTCTATTAGTTAAGTTTTTATTAATTTGGCCTTTTACTAAAAACGGGAGAATTCGTCCAGAAGCATTGTTAGGGAACGCCAATAAAGGGACAGTCCCGTTGAAAACGGGACGTATGGTCACATTACGTAAAGGTATGGCAGCCGTCGTGTAGATGTGTTTGCTCCTTAAAATGTTTGGAAGTGTTGCACGATTTTATCGAATGTTGAAGGCTTCAAGGCATGTTCTTTTAGTATGTTGTAATTAGTTTGTGAATAGCTCGTTCAAGAAAGTTCCTCTTGATTTTGGTGCGGCATTTAACTCAAGTTTTTGATTTTGTTTTGACTTACGCTGCGCGTTGAATGCCAGATACGTGGGTGCTTAGGGTGACGCAACGTTTTGATACTTTTATTTCACTAGTGGGTTTGATGTGAGAGTAGATAAGTCACTATAGTGAATTACGAGTATTTACTTTAAAACTAAATATTTAAAAGCCTTGGTATTGGAAAACTTTGTTTGATTTCAGTGAATAAAAAAACTAAAACCCGACATAACAGTCGGGTAGGGTAGTCGGATTTTAGTTTTTATCTTTATTTTTAATTTAAATTATTTTGGAGTATAATCTAAATACATTTTTGAAATGAACTCACTGAAAACTTCAGTAGTCACCAAACATGATTATAGTGACTTTAATTTTTTAACCGACTTCAAAAAAAGGAGGAGGTTATCAATTCGACTGTATTTTTTTTTTATGTTTGTTAGCTCCTAACTTGCGACTGGGTGAACCGATTTTCATGATTCTTTTTTTATTTGAAAGCTGGTGCTCCCCGTGTGGTCCCATTGTCACCATTTCAATATCTGATGATGAACTTCGGAGATATGGAATGGAACTCCTCACAGAATCACAGCAGCAATATCGTAACAAGTGAAATTGCTTTGTTTATACATGTAGTCGATGACTGACGGAAGGAAAAGGGGGGGGGGGGGGGGGTACGTCAATCCCCTTCCTACCAGTTTCCAAAATTAAATATATCGTGTGAGGTATTGTTTGAAAGGGCTTTTTGTAAGGATTTCAAACATTAATACACAAGCACTAAAAAGTGAAAAATAAAAAGCATTTTTACAAAAAAAGATAACCGCCTTCAAAAACTACAAAATAAAAATAACTTTAGTTTTGGAAGTCGGCGGCTTTGGTTTTGTTTTTTGTTATGTAGGTAAGTATTGCCACCGACTTCCAAAACTAAAGTTTTTATTTAATAACGTGTTTTATGTCTGCTGTAAGCCGCCATTTTGAATTCTTTATGACGTCATAAGCTTATAATCATCGGAACATCCTGACACTTCTAACGCTAACTCAATCATCGTCAATATACATCGAATAGCGTAGGAGATATGCGCACATAGATGAACATACATACATAATTTACATCCATACACAATTTTTCAGAGTTATTTAGTCAAGGTTCAGTGGGGTGAACAAATTTATGTTTTTTGCGTGCATATTGGAAGATAATAGCTGTTTATAGCGCTGGTGGTAGAAAGTGAAGGTCGCGTTACAAGATGTTTTAAAATTGGAGGAACATAAGAAACATTCTGTATATGCGTCAGAAGGTATAGTTAACACCTTAAAAGCAACAAATGTCTCTAAATAGGTACTTAGAGCCACACATATACATTTCAACATGTGGTCCAATCGTTATTAATGTAAAACTAGCTTTTTCCCGCGACTTCGTCTGCGTGGAAACTATGATGAGTGATGGCTTAATGAGTAAATGCTGCTGAAGGAGTCATTTTGAATAAAAAGACCGATATTAGTAAGATGGTATAAGAGCACTGCTGGGGCAAGCAAAATAAATTGCTGTTTACAGACCGTAAAAAAAGGTCAATTTAGAACGAATTCCAAAACTACAATTTCACTAAATCTTATATTTCTATCATTTATTTTTTCCACTTAGTCCAAGTTAATGCCGTAACTAAATAACCAAAGAATTACAAAAATAAACTAGAAATTCTAGCTAAAGAAATCTAGAATAACAAATGATACCAATAGCCTCTAAGTAATTGCCCTTTCTAGATGTAATTTACCAGACGTTTTAGCTTAGAGCACTTTGAAATCACAATAAAGGAAAATACACTACGGTTTTTTTACGCTTTGTGAAAATGTAAACAGTTCAAGGGAAGTCACAAAGTCGCAATAATGTTGAATGTATTAATTAATTGATCTTTATTTACACTTAAACATAAAACCTTAAAGTAAATGTAAAATATGTACAATTTATAAAAAAAAAGGCAGAAAGGAGACCTCATAGGGCATCAAAAAATTCGTCCGCGTCGCTGTCAATGGGGCAAGTGCCCAAAAGGCTGACAGCATTGCCACGTTGTAAGTATAGCAATGCTGATTCTTTGGCCTAAGAAATTAATTGATCTTAATGTAATTAGAATACGAAATAAGTTGCAGAAGAATAGATTTTAAAGTGTATTTTGTACTTTTGCATGTCGTCTGGTAAACTATGGCTGTTGCTAAAAATTAAAATATCTTTCCTTATTTTATCTTATGGATTTTGCGTTTTACTACAGTTTTCCAAGACCTATTAAAGCTACATAAAATCAGTATTTCTGACTTAAAACTCTGTTTTGTAAAATGTTGTTTACATTATTACAACTAACAGAAAAAACGTATTATAGTCAGAAAGTGAGAAATAAATGGGATAAAAATTTCTTAACGGCGATATTTATCAAGATACTTGAGCGGATCGTTTGTTTGAATTACTGTTTTTTTGTTGTGATGTAAAAAGAAATAAATAAATATAATGTATTGTAAGATAAATATATCGTAAGTTGGTGTTCGGACTATAAATTGTAGCTGTTTTGAAGTCAGGATTTCGGCGGCTCGTTGCTATAGCAGATATTGTTGGCGCTGCGTGTTGCGGGATCTGTTCCCGCATGAATCAAATATTTGTATAACCTACAGGTATTAAGAGTCTGATGGGGTGTGTATGATTAAAATATACATACAAAATTTCATACAAAACGGTTCAGCCGTTTAGAAGGAGTTACTGACTAGACTACCTGCTGAAATTTAACGGGGGATCCAATAAAAATCTAGGTATTCTGAATTGAGTTCCATATCAGTAAAGTCCGTTTTCAGAGAATAACTTAACATTTTTTTTTGCAAGAAAAAGTTGTAGGTAATTCGTTTTACATTACGTGAGCTTTTCCACCTGTGGCCATAAATTATAGAATTCTAAAGTTACGATAGTAAATCTTCCACTACTAAACCAAAGTAGAATAGAATAGTGGTTATAAATTATTTACTTTTAGCAGCCATGTTTTTTGTCTTTCTCTCTTTTATTTTTTTGAACTGACTTAAAAAAAGAAGTTTATTTATTCGACCCGTACGAACGTATAATACTATTACCGCGACTATGTCTACGTTGAATTAGGCAAAATTATCAAATAGGAAAACAATAATAGATTGCACCTATGTGTTATACAACCATTTCGGTTGTAGTGTAGAAACTGTTACTTATTTATATTACTACACTGGTAACAAATATAGTAGCTGTGTCTACCTAGTTTCGACACCTTGACCAAAAGTGGGGAATTTAAGAAACATAGAAGTGGTTACATTTTAGAAAAGATGTTTCGTAAAATTATAGTAACATTGTTACTATAATTTTTACGGTTTTGAATGAACGATATCGAATGATTGAACGTATAGTGCAACCTAAATCTGACATCCATTTTACTTTAAATTATGTCAATGTCATCAGCCATCACCCACAAGTTATTATAATTATTTATTTTATGTTGAGTTTTAAACATTATACCTAGTTATTTACAAAGTGCGCAAGTTCGTTTGTCGAGGGAATTTGGAAGATAATTCCAAATAATAAGGGCGCCGGCGATTTATAAAGAAGTAAGGTAAAACATTTACTTTTTTGTTAATTTTGTGATAAGAAAAATTAATATTTCATAGGTGTCATTGTAGCTAATTAGAAAGTTTAAATTATTTAGATCTAATATTTATTCTAGGATACAATAATAATTGCAAAAACGTGTATTTATATTGTTTTGATTTCAACTTATTTGATTTTGTAAGGCTACACAATGTTCAGTTACTAAGTCAACACAAAGTGTACATATTGCTCGATTCAGTAACAAAATCTATTATGGCCGACGGAATAATCCGAGGCCAGTGGTTCCAAACATGTATCAAGTAACTATGTGCTGTCGTCATGCAGATTCGTATATTGATTAATTAGCCTCAAGTTATTTATTTTCAGTTGTTTTCAATGCCGTCCCGTCGATTTGATTCCCTTCAAGATGGTTGAGCTAAGTGGTGCTGATCCACGCGTCATGTTCGTGAACGGGCGCTGTCAGTTGGGACTGGTCATCTCTTAACTGCCATGGCTTACATCTTTATTATTATTATTACTTTATTTTATAATAATAAATTAATCTTCATTGTTTTCACATGAAGAAGCAACAAGAATGTTGTAACCATTATGAAATTTTTATAATGTGTGTTAAAAATATTTTACACTGTATGTGCATAACAATAATCTGTGATTTACTGACTGATTGTAATTAAAAACCAATTAGTGATTATAATTAAAAATAATAAATAAATAATACTAAGTACCTACATAAAATAAAAAAGTTTTATTCATTTCCACGTTTATTTCTATGAGTGATAATAAATAAAGGTAGTGCAAGGATTTTAAAACGTCTAGTGTTGCAAGTATAGGTAGAAATATTATAATGTTCTTATCCCTTATTGAAATTAGTTTACATACTATTTGATTTAGTTCGTATAGTTGTAGGTCTTCTTGCTCATAGTTTTTTAATGTAGCATGTATATTGAGATTGTAATAACTAGTTGTCTAAAAGGTTTACTCATACTGTTAATTGTTGTATATACATATACTAGTACTAGCACTCAGTTATCAGATAAAATGTTTGAGTAACACTGAACTTTTTTAATAGGAATCGAATATTCTAGAACTGTGTACTAGTTTCGACTATGTTACAAAACCAAGTTAATTAAGGTGCACATTTACTTGTAACTATTTATACACAAAGTTTAGTAACATTCTAGGAAAAAAAAGTAGTCACAGTGTAAGCACTTTTGGATAGTTGTGTTCTTGGTGTCATAACGTAGTAACAAGGTGGATATATTTACGAAACATTGTTACCAAAAGTTAGTTTGACACATTTCAGTCGCGAAGTGTATACTCTGTTACAATATTTTGAGGCTAAACCTCACGCAGGCACAAAGCGTAGTAACAATTACGACATTGCAACCAGTCGATTATTTTGTTACCGAAATTTTAGTCACCACGACCGGATTTGGTTGTATGGGTGCTAGATCAAATTTATAATGGTGCCCCAATTTCAGCTAATTCTGTTCAGCCGTTTAAGCGTGTAAGAATGTCAAACATCCATCCATCCTAACGGACTTTTACGTTTATAAATAGTAGAAGGATTGTTGGAATTGCATAAAATTCATATAAGTCTTATAATTATGTGGGCTGCATAACAGGTGTGCCAAGTTTTATAGGTGTATACAGGGTTATTTTGCAACCACCATCCAAATTTTCAGAAATGATTTAGAATCGATAACCTTATCAATTGATGAAAAAAAAACTTTAAAAAATTACATGATTGTCCGCTACTAAAATCACAACGTGTGGAATAAATACAGTTCAACAATAGGTTGTTGAACTTGACTGCACACGCGCTTACCTCAACATTCGGGAACGCACATAAACAGCACGCACTACGCCCCCCTTGCTGCGTGTCTCTACATTCTGATATTTTACGGATATTTTCTTTTGAATGTTTTTTTTTGTTTTTGTTATTACTTTTCATTTTTATTTTTCATCAATCGATAAGGTTATCGATTCTAAATCATTTTTGAAAATTTGGATGGTGGTTGCAAAATAACCCTGTATATCTGTTTGTTTGTTTACATATTTCTAAAAAAATTTAACTTTAACTTAAATCGGGGTAGTAGTTTTCGAGTTATGGACTGTTAAGTCCACCAATTACTGAAAAACTCATTATCGGTGTAACGACGCAATTCTACGCAGAACTTGTTAATTTAAGGCATTGCTCCGGACAACTATAGGTACTCGTAGGTACTCCGGATTTCTATTTAGGGTGCTGTACAGCGCATAATTGGCCTAAAATATTCCCTCTTGTGGGTCACAGGGAAAAATATTACTCATAATGTTTTAGATGCAACATATTTATTTATTAAAAAAAGAGTAAGTACTTATGGAGTTTTTCTACCTTTTGGAAGGGGCAACTATGTATGTATATTCTTTATTTTTTCTTGATAATGACGTTCAAAAATGCCTTTTAATTATCTAATAAATGATTTGACTTTGATTCCATCATTTTGAGAGCAGTGTAAATTGCATAAAGTAAAGTGTCTACCATGATGGAACTTTGGAACCAACAACAACAACAACTTGTGCAGGTTCCCATTTATTTTTGGAAATGGCGCAGGCAGCGGAGACACTTCTTAATAATTAATTTGCGAAACGTTCCAAAAGCAAAACCGCGCGTTCTTGTTATAACTAATTATTCCTTAGTACGTAATTTACGTACGTACGTTTTATATTTGCATGCATAATATACAAGGAGTCTTATACGTATTGTAACAACTGATTTTATGTACCTACATTATTTATTATTTATTTATTTTATTTTTAAATGCTTTATTGTACACCAGATTCGGAGCAAATAAAGATTTATTTAATTTGACGGCACGTCGAAATAATTGGTTCGACTACACCAAAATAAGTTGATTTAAGAATGAATGTGACAGCTGTCAAATTGCCACAACAGCTGTCAAATTGACGGAACAGAAGGCAGCCCACCAAAAACAAGAGACAAACGTCAGATCGCATCGATTGAGCCTAAAGCTGCCTCGTTGGTCTAGTGGTTAGTGACCCTGACTGCAAAGCCGGAGGTAGTGGGTTCGATTCCCACGCAGGACAAACTTTGTGTGATGAGCATAATTGTTGGTTCTGTGTCTGGGTGTAATTTATCTATAATATGTATGTATTTATAAATTATATAAGTATGTATATCAGTTGTCTGGTTACCATAACACAAGCTCTGCTTAGCTTGGGATCAGATGGCCGTGTGTGAGTTGTCCCAAGATATTATTATTATTATTATTATTCCATTTATTTATTGTACATACATATAAATTACATTTTTAAATATTAATATAAAAATACAAACATTTAAAAATATAAAAAATAGTAGCCCACCGGAGGCGGAAACAGGGTCCAAGCCACCGGCGGTCAGGGCTCCAAAGAGAGGAACCTCCTAACTATGCGGGCCGTGTCCAGAAGTACTGCTTTCTGGATCAAGCCCTTGATCCAGCCACCTAACGAGAGCCTCCTTAGATGTTGGTCGAGGCTCTTGGCTATTAAGCCATTGGCTGTGACGACTATCGGCACAATGATCGCTGAGTCCACCTCCCACATGTCGACAACCTCGCGGGCCAAGTCAAGATACTTGATCTGCTTGTCTTTCTCGACCTTCACGAGGTTCACGTCATGCGGGACTGCTATGTCAACAATCATTGCGCGCCTCTCTAAGCGATCCACCACCACTATATCAGGCTTATTAGCCATAATAGTCTTATTATTATTATTATTATTAAAGCCGGTATTGATTTGTGGGAAGCGAAATCTTAGCGCGATTACTTATATAAAATAATATATTTGGAAAATTAGTACCGCGTGTCACGCTAGATAGTGTTGGGATAGATAGAAGAAATAGATCACGCTATGAGTTCGGTAAGTACCGCCGTTTGGTTAAGGTAAATCATGATTATTTGTTACTAAATATTAATATACAATGAGAAAATACCTACAGTGATCCAATAGTGTCATTTAAACATCCTCTTCAAGATGACCCTTTCGTACATACCCAGATAAAGTGAAGTGATTAGTTGCGCTTGCGTTTCACGTGGCTGGTGGAACATTGTTCTGTCACTACTTTAATTGATTAAGGTAAGATTCAGACCAACCGGCTCGCATCGGGCCGGGCCGGGCGGCATTTTACAATGCGGTAAAGAACATTGAAATGTATCAACAGTAATTATAGTTCATATTTGCATGCAACTTTACCTCCGTCGGCATCCGGCCACGCGTCGCGACGTGTCGCCGGATGCGTTCGGCTGTCGCGTCGGCCGACCGGCTCCGATCGGCTCCGTCCGGCTCCGACGGACGCGATCGGCTGCCGCGGCACGCGTTCGGCTGCCGTCGCATACGTTCGGCTGCCGCGGCATGCGTACGGATCCGTTCCGATGCGGTCCGATCCGAGCCGGTTGGTCTGAATCGTACCTAAGAGTTTTGTGATCAAAGACTTTCTATTACTTGCATCTCCTCGCTGGCAAACCTACACACGCCTCTTTTGTTCCGATGTTACGCCTTTATATTCTATTCTATTCTAAACAAGCGAAATGACAAATGACGTCAGACGACGCGTTCATTTAACGCTAATAATAATGTTAGGCAGGCACACTTGACAAATTAGCACTATTGTGTACCGCGAACGAATTAATTATCTTCTTAATACATAACGGATCTTACAGATGTTTGTTCCTTAATAAAATTATTATTGCTCGTGTAATTTTAATGTTTGTGGTAAAACAACATTTGTTTAATATCTTGTGATAATAGATATTGTAGTAAATGGCTGGTGTTGGAAATTGAACTTTCGAATTAATTGCAGTTATTATTCTCTGCTTCTTACATTTCTCTTGATAATACTTCTTGACAAAACACACTTAATATATAATAATGAAACCTGGTGTTTCAATGAAAATGTT
This sequence comes from Hoplodrina blanda, assembly GCA_949316365.1. NCBI lineage: Eukaryota > Metazoa > Arthropoda > Insecta > Lepidoptera > Noctuidae > Hoplodrina > Hoplodrina blanda. The sequence goes on from OX438564.1 coordinate 12,551,173, forward strand.
TCAAAGTTTAAACAGTACTTTTTTTCAAAAATATATGTACGAAGAGGTCTGCAATTTTCAATTGCAACGATGTTCAGTTGTTTGCAAAAGATAGAAACGAATCCATTCCAAATAAATGTTACGGTTTGCTATTTCACGAATGCAAAGGATTCTAAAATCTATCGACATTTTCCTGAATATCTCCCTTTTTGAAGTTGCATTTGAAATTCAGCTTTGGGCACGTTTTATTTAGTATCACAATATCTCGATAACCCTTTGGCTTTGGCACTACTTTGGGTACTATGTCCGTATCCCATTCTTTCCCGGTATTTTTTTTTCAACATGTCCGCCAAACTATCCACAGATTTCATTACGTTTGTACAAGAATTTGTGAATCACGTAACAACGGGATTCGAGCGTAATTCCCGGGCCTCGGGGCGCGGGACTGCCTGCCTCCGGGATTTGGCACGAACAAAGTTAGATAGAATAGTGTGGGATGGTAGTTTAGCAACTTAATACAACATAATGAGAATTATTTAGATTGTTTTAATTGTAATGTGGGTGCTTGACAGTCATAGAATTGTATGACTCTTCTTGGATACTTTACTTCCGCATAAGTCGCATATTGCTAAAATGTTCTTAGAAGGATTTTAATGTTTTTTATGGGTTGAAAACATTGGTATACCAAACAGAGATTTTTATAATATCAATGGTTGGAAATGTTAGATAAAATTTAGTCCCACGTAATAGGGGGCGAGCCTATTGCTATCAACCGGGCACAAATCCAGGCTGCTACTGAAAAATTTCTGATGGAAAAACCCAATAACACTTTGCCCAACCTCGGAATCGAACCCTAGACCTCATGCTCAGCAGTCGCGCTTTGCGACCACTAGACCAACGAGTCAGTCAAATACCTGATAGAACTTACCATCTACCCCGTTTAATATTTTTTTTCTCCTATTTAGGTACTCTTAGATCTAAGAGGTACCTATATTATACCGTGTTGCCATGTAACTGGGTTGTGAAGGTCAGATAGGCAGTCGCTCCTTGCAAAACATTAGTTTTCAGCTGCATCTAGTTAGACTGAAAGCCGACCCCAATGTACTTAGGAAAACGCTGGATGTAGTTAATGAGGTACTGTTCACAACTAAATCTGTGCATATTAGCAAGTGATATAAGCCCTCATTTAAATAATATTTAACTGTCAGAAATCATCGCCTCCTACAACAGGAGGAATGCCACGTTTAAAAGTGGAATAATTCCAAATTCGCTATCGTTTCCGCAAATATTTGATCCAATAAAAGTTTTGTTGTATTTATTTTCTAGACGGAAAATTATTGAAGAAGATATAAAGTTATTTGGGACATGTTTACGTAAATTTAAGGCTTTTAATACTTTTGAATTTAATACAAAGTTGGTTTTGAAGCAATCAAAATCTTCTCAGATCTTTATTTTAAGCCAAAAGACTGTAAATAAATTCAGTTAAGTACCTATTTGCTTAAAATATTTTTACTGCCTCATTGGTCTAGTGATCAGAAAGTGCGACTGCTGAGCATGAGGTTTTGGGTTTGATTCCCACGTCGGGCAAAGTGTTATTGGGTTTTTCCATCAGGATTTTTTCAGTAGCAGCCTTGGTGTTTGGATTTGTGGCCGGTTGATGGTAATAGGCTCACCCTATATTACATGGGACTTAAACGTAACTAGCTAATGTGGGTAAACTAATGGGTACACCTCTGCCTAACCCTTTGGGGATTACAGGCGTGATTTTATGTTATGTTACTTTAAATACTTCGATAAATTATAAACTGCTGCCAGTGACGGTGTTACTGTTTGTGTGTCCATTTATAATATGAAACATGCATGTGATTCGCGGTTTGATTGCATGTCACTCAAGCCCAAGTATATACCAAACAAACATTGTTTGTTCGTTATGCACAAAAGCTTAGGTAAATGAGTACTTATACCTATATTATCACTTAATACCAATTTACAAAACTATCCAGATGGTCTATTGACCGTAGTTTTGAAAACTTTGTGTTTTTTTTTTTTAATTTGTCATCTCGTTAATTGACAGCTTATTTATGAATAGTACTGCATGCAAAACTGATGCAATCATTCACTGCGACTTGTTCAGTCACATAAGTCTCGGGAGGTCTAGATTTATGCTTGTTTTTCAGTCAAATTCCCTTTCGATATAGCGCGAATAAATCTGAACGTTCAAAGATCGATGAATTCGCATAAAAATAAATTCGCACACGTCAAGCATCGATTCCTAGAAAAAAATAGAAGGATATAATAATTGTCGGTACAAGATGAACAAACTTAAGCATTGGAATTTGGAGAAGTATCAAAGATGGCTGATGCTGGATCAAAGGTCTTAATGTGTCTTTGACAAGTCCAATCAGAATATGAATGTGGATGGATGGAGAGCAAGAGGAAGGCCAAAGAAAAGGTGGATGGATTGTGTGAAGAATGATATGAATGAAAGGGGAGTCAGTAATTGCATGACGGCTGACAGGACAGAGTGGAAGAGGAAAACGTGTTGCGCCGACCCCAAGTAAAATGGGACAAGGGCAGGAAGATGATGATGACAAATCCAATCAGAGCTCTTTTTGAGGACTGTCGTTGTCTGGTGGTCATAAGTGCTGCTGCTGAGTATGAGGTCAACAAATCTTTATTAGACTTTTAGAGGTATAAACGTCAGATGTAGTTCATGTGGTCCAGTAGAAGCCACCGGACTTTTGTTTCAGGAATTTCTTAGTAGCCTGGTGATTAGATTTGTACCCGGTTGACGGCGATAAGTTTGCCCCCTATAATGTTTGTTTCACATATGTCATTGAAGCACAGGCATAGTACCGTGTATACGTGTGAATCAAGCTTTACCCGATGCCTACCGTAGCGGTCGATATGAGGGGGTAATAAACACTTCTACCTAATTATTCGAGAAATACGTCGATCCTTTTTATATAAAACCGTCGCTGTCTGCTCCATTGAACTTCCTTCTACTATTGCATTCAACCAGATACAATATATCACCTCTCACAAAAGCATATAAGTGTGAATAGTAAGTAAGTACATAATAGCAGTATCAGAGGCCAGTGGTACGGCATTAAATTATCTCATTCCATTATATACGAAGTTAGTAAGTTCAGCCACTTACTTCATTTACATGGAGCTACAAAATTTAGAAGGAGGTAAAATCTACTGTAAAGACTAACTAGTCAGGTCATACACAACCTTGTTTTGTAAGGAAATTCATATTAGATTGAATTTAAAAAAATAAAAGTCAGACAGACTTGACGCATCACGGGAGGTAAATGATTGATAATCCCGATACCAAAAGGTACAATATCAAAAATATCTGATAAAAAGTATCGCGTAATACCTAATCTCCTAGCCTAAACTCAAATAAAAACCTCAATATAAAGAAGATAACTTCGGAATATTTTACTAGAGCCCTTCTCATAAAAAGACAAAATCCCCCGGGGACCCCCGTCAAGAACGTAGTTCCTGATACCAGTTAATGGAGAAAGAGAGAGAAGGTCGCCTGGAGAGACATAACGCTTTAATCCTTACGTGACGATTTCTGCTACTTAACTCCTATCGTAGGAACGTTGTTCCAAACAGACCAGCAACATTTCCACACGAGCATGCAATGGAATTACATTCGCTTGCGAAATCTGATTCGCCGCTCAGATTTTGTTTCATAAAAACATAAATATGAATATGTGGTTCAACACAACTTCCTTTTCCATAGAATTGAACCGTGTTCGCTAATATTTCAAATAATGTGTATGCACAGGATTTATCGGAACCCACAGATGTGGAAAGTAAACAAGGAAACCCACGCGTCAATAAAATAATACGCGTCAGTACTGCACTGACTTAGCTAGGCTACTATCTCCGTCTTTAAGATAAAAAAGAAAGAGACAAAATAAAATACGTTACGTTAAATACAAACACAACACACAATATCGTCCCCGTAGAGCGAAAAGTCATTAAGTCGAAAAATGACAAAAATGAGTTATCAATGTCACTAACATCACCATTTTCTTCTCTAAATATCTGTCTGACCGTCATTTTTGTAGCTGCGTTCGATTTTGTTTTACGAAGTGTGAAAAGTAAATAAGTCTATTGTTTGGACCTCACAGCGTAATGGGAGAAATAACTAAAATAGTTAATTATTATAACATTTATCGAATATTTACAGAACTCGAGATTAAAACGACTTAATTACTTTTCTCTGAAATCATCACAACAAACATACGCGTTGAGTTAGCCTAAAAATCACTAAAATTATTTAGTGAGTTTTTGAAATCAATATTTTGCTAAAACACACGATTGCGAAAATTAACTAACTCGACATAGTGACTACTCACTCTTTATTTTTAAATGATTTGTACAATACTACAAAGGCGATAAATTATTATCCCATTTTAATGATTTTTTTTCTTTCAAAAGTGGCACGTAAGGCCAATTGCGAATAATAATGAAATACATACATACATACATAAACTCACGCTTTTTCCCATGGGGGTAGGCAGAAACTACAGAGCGCCACCTGCTACGATCCTTACGTATGTGAGGATCGTAGCAAGTGACGTTCTGACGATGAACGTAGATGAGGCGAAAGGAGTATTCCTTTCGCCTCATCTACGTCCATACATCTCGTCATACAAGCACGCCGGTTACGAGTACTCCGCACCTGACCTTTCTGAAGAACCTCACCAGGTCAGTGTACGTCCTTCTAGGGCGACTCCTCCCTGCGTTGCCACTCACATCTGCCATATAAATACCTTTTGTTAATCTTCTTTCACTCATCCTCTCAACATGACCGAACCCTCTAAGCATACCCTTTTCTATCTTTGTCACTACATCCTCTTTTAATCCGCAACGGTCCCGTATAACCTCATTCCTCACTCTATCGTTCAAAGTTACACCACACATACTCCGCAAGGAACGCATTTCCACAGCATTAATCCTACTCTCATGCCTCGTTTGCCATACCCAACATTCACTTCCATACATAAGCGTAGGCACCAGCACGCCGTTGTGAACAGCCAGTCGAGCCTTTTTGGACATGGACTGGTTCATCACAACCTTAAATAGCACCATTCACTTTATTTCCCGCAGTTACTCTCCTTTCCACATCAACATCAATCTTTCCATCTCTAGTAAACATACTGCCCAAGTATACAAACTCACTCATTTGCTCCACACTCTTATCATTTATTTTCACATCACACGCCGATACATCCTCTTCTCTTTTAAAAACCATCACTTTCGTCTTCTTCATATTTATATTCATCCCTTTTCTCTTAAACGCGTCATTCATTGCCGTTACCATGTCTTGCAACTGATCTGCCAACGATGCAAGAAGAACTTGATCATCTGCGTATAACAAGCATTTGACAAGTAACTCCGTCATCCATCCTTAATCCACACTCACTCTCTCTCAAATCCGCCAAACAACTATCCATGTATAGGTTGAACAGCCAAGGAGACGCTACACAGCCCTGTATTACACCTCTTGAGATGCAAAATCAGTCAGTGTATGCCCCATTTATCCTAACACAAGCACTGGAATCTTTATATAAAGATTTCAGTTCTCGTATCAAGCGTCCGTCCACATCATACATGGATAGCGTCGACCATAATTCTTCCCTCCACACACTGTCATAGGCCTTCTCCAAGTCTACGAAAGCGCAATAGACTTTCTTGTGCTTTGCCAGATGTTTTTCGGCTATGCACCTTAAAGAGATGATCTGATCCATACAGCCCATTCCCTGTCTAAATCCCGCTTGCACATCCCAAATTTTTACTCACTTTCACACTCACTCAATTTCAGTCACTCCTATCACTCTAATAATTAAAACTTTCGCATATAGTTTGCCGACAACGCTTAAAAGACTAATGTCGCGGTAGTTTTTACAGTCCTGCTGTGAGCCTTTTCCTTGCTTGCTACCATCCCGTCACCGTTCTTTAACATTTCGACAGACACTCTATCATAGCCTGCAGCTTTGCCAACTTTCATACCTCTCAGTGCTCTTACAATCTCATCCATCTTTATTTCATTATCTTCATCTACATCTAAGGCTTTTCGCACATGGGTCGTAGGCGTAGATGTCTCGTGTGCGTATCGTAATTACGCTACGCGCACGAGACGCGGAGTGTTCTACAAACGAATCGTCGCGTAGACGTATCGTTTTGTAATATCTCAGTTGAAATCATGGCGTCAAGCGTACCAGATGTGTTTGGGGAATTTATTACGCTTCCTTTTTTACGCCAGTACGCTACGACTATCATAATGACAATGAACACCTCATACGATACGCTGCAACACCTCCTCGTGTGCGGACTTATTTGAACATGTTCCTGCTCGTATTGCTCTCGTACTACGCGCGTTTTACGATACGCTTACGATACGACGCCATGTGCGAAGGGACTTAGTGTGGGTCTTCAAAACTGGCTTCCGCCTAGTTGCCCACTCCTTGCATGCTATCCTGATCACGAAACAAACTTTCAAAATATCCCTTCCAGCGTTCCAAAACCTTACATTCTTCACTTAATAAAAACTAACTTATAATAAAGAATTAACTTGATAGTAATAATGATTAATGTCGCGTAATTATTAAAATAAAACTTTACTTGATTTATTTAAGTAGTTTGATTGCTTATTCATGTCATAATTAAAACAAAACTTACCACACAAGTTTCGAATATTTAGATAGGTAGTATTTACAATACACATTTCGTACATATAACAGTTAGTTCCACTTTACTTAACTCTACTTATTTTTCTTCACAGTAATTTAGAACTGAGTGAAAAATCACTAACTACGGTCGACAATTAACTAATTTACAATTATGTCAAGGATTTCATAGAGAACAATTAATTAGTTTGATTGTTTTTACTTTTCTCAATATTTAGAAGTTCTTTACATTTTGTAGCTCATATACTATAAACTTTATTTTATTTCCTACAAAATAAAGCTTAAAACATAAAGATATGTCATGACAAATCAAAGTTATGACGATTTATATTTTCAAAAACTTTAACTCTCATTATCTCAAATCATGGTTTTTCGACTTAATGACTTTTCGCTCTACGGTGACGATATTACATTTAATTTTTTTTTAACAAATAAAAAAAAACACACATCACGCCTGTAATCCCCGAAGGGTTAGGCAGAGGTGTATCATTAGTACACCCACATTTCGCCACCACAAAACTCTTAGAACATATTTGGTGTAGAGATGAAACCGTATTAAAATCCATTTAGTAGTTTTTGAGATCGAACGTAAAGTCACTCCTACAAAATGTTTGCTGCTGTACAATTTATTGCCTTTCCAAATAAATTCAACCTATCCCTTCAATGATGGCCTAACCCTACATTAAATCAAATGATAATAACACTGAAATGATAATATTGTAATCTTAGCTGTTCCTGGTCGTAACTCGCGGCGTGTGGGTTATAAATCAGAGGTCGTTGAAAGTGCCCGAATATTGCGGCCGGGCTGTGATATTACGTGTACTGCGGAGGGTAGGCAGCATTACAAGTGAGAGTGTACTAAGGTAATAATGAAGGCGGTGGAAGATTGTGTTCTTGTGGGATTACTTGCCTGTGCATGTAATTTGTGTAGTGTGTGTTTTTTTATTTGGTTACTAGCTTATGCACGCGACTTTGTCTGCTTGGTTTACACTATTCCTTATGAATCTGATTACCATATACAAAAAGATTTTTTCCAAACTGACCAGATATTAGCGCGCAGCTTTATTGTATTAGTATAGATAACGCCCTGTTGGCAGCACGACTGCTGAACGTGAAGTCCTGGGTTCGATTCCTATTGGCCGCTGTGACCGAAATTTAGTCGGAAGGATATTATTATTATTACAGAACGCAATTTAATCTGTGTTACAAAACAAAACCGATAAGCAAAATGTTTAACTGCTACATTGTTATTATTAAAGTTTATACTATTTAATACGATTGTATAAAATGGTTGTTCAAGCCTTATCAATTCAGAGTAAGTTTAGTTGTTTTACCATTAAACTAACTTCATAATACATCAAACAAGCAAAGGTTTAATTTTGCCACACGCAAATGAATACGTAAACAAACTTATAAGCCTTTACACAGTAAGTACAATGTGTTAGGTTCCGTGCAAACGGGCTACCGATCACAGCCACCAGTGGCTCTGTCGCGCGCCACGTCCTTTAGTAGGTACTGCGCAAACGAAGGTGGTCATTGGCTGCCACGAGTAATCGGTGGCCGCAAACAGTAGTCGGTGGTCGCTACAATTTATAAAACCCCACATGCTGTACATACGAGTAGTCGCCACCGGTTGCAGTTGCGGACACTGAAGCGCGATTGGCCGCCACTGTTGACATGTCGCGGACAGTCGCCAGTGGCCGCCACCGGTGGCGTGTTGCGGACACAGTCACGAGTGGCTGCCACCGGTAGCGTGTTGCGGACACTGAGACGCTAGTGGCCGCCACTGGTGGCGTGTCGCGGACACTGAGTCGCAAGTGGCCGCCACCGGTGGCGTCTCGCCGACACTAAAACACTAGTGGCCGCCACTGGTGGCGTGTCGCTGACACTGAGTTGCAAGTGGCTGCCACTCGCTACACGTGTGCGGCAATTCCGTAGAAAACGTGTTAAAAATCATGTAAACAGTTTGTCACCAGCCACCTCTGGCTGTGGTTCGGTGGCCCGTTTGCGTGGAGCGCTAGTGTTTACAACTTTCCACACCGATTACCTTCTATTGGCCATGGGCAATTTTCGACGAACTACCGTATCTAGACTCATGAGTTCGTACAAATACGGTTTGAAAACTTATGAACCGTTACTGATAGACCTTTCCGGGAAATGTTTTTGTGAAATATTTGTACTGTTCATTATGCATACTCAAATAGCGTAATGTTATATTCGTACGTTAGACATTTTTTTTCAATAGATGCCTATCAAATCATTTTTGTTACATTTTCAAGGATGCTTCTGAAAAGAGAAAGATGGGAAAATGATTCATCTTACATTCGTAAGCCTGTATAGAAATACTGCTCCGATTACAAAAAGTTTTCGCTGATAAAATGCTACTTTATTGCTGAGTGTCATAGGTAAATGTGTTATGGTACACTTGTCCTCCACGCAGATGAAGTCGCGGGCAAGACCGAGTATGTAATATAAAAAAAAACAGAACGCGGAGCATAAAAAGAAAATTAATTTAAGTTGGAATGAATCCGCAATTTGCCTGTGAAACTCATGAAGCTCTGTCATATACGATCCGTCGTTTCAATTCCTGTATCATTGAACGACCCGTTAATTTGTCACGCGTAATCCCTGAAGGGGTGGGCAGACTGCGAGGTCCCATTAAATTATTTCGTATGGGGAACATGCAGTTAAATGAAGGGAAAATGTTTGAATGAAAATGAAGTCTCATTTTTTGGCTGCTTTTGCTTCGATTTCGTATACGTGAATTTTTTTACGGATTCGTATTTTTTTATAGTAAAATATAGGTAACACTAAGCTTAGGCTAGGCTTTAAAATCGGATCGGTTCCGGAGATTAGCGTGTTCAAAAATGAAAACTCTTTAGCTTTATAATATTACTATATGCCTATGCCCGCGGCTTAGTCTACGTGAAGGTTGGCTCTCTGTGGGGTTTTAGTATTTTTACGCGAATCACTAAATTATGTTCTTTTACAAGCGTTATGTTATGTGTATTAAATTGGTGTATTGCTATATACAATCCTATTTATTTTTTAAACCGCCATTAGCACAGGGCCAGACTTGGGCCCACTGCGTTCCATTCACTCAGTTTGATTTATTCAGCAACGCCTCTGTGCAAAATTATTACGGTAAAATTATTTATTTATTCATTCGTAATAATATGTTGAATATAATCTGTGCTGTATTCAATATTAAAAACAAAGAGAATAATTTGCGTGTTAGGATTATTTTTTGATATGTTGAGTTTAAATCGGATTATGAAATTATTATTTAATCTGTAATTAATTATTGCTGAACGCAGTGACAATGTGAAATGTTAAATCCAACTATTATTTAGGTTTAACGTTACCAAAAATATTATTTTATTCTGATTCGCATGAAAGTCTCGGCATTATTCTTAGATTGACAGGCTGCCGTATTGTCAAAAAAAAAAAAATTAAATAAAATTACGCCAGTTGGTCAACAATTAATAACTACTTGTTATTTTACCTGTTTATGTTTGACAGTATTTCAGAATACACCTCTTTTAAAGAACAGAATCGCCCCGTTGTGCAGTATCTTAGAAAGTGGTGTGACTAAATTATAAGGCAGTTCAATATTGTCTATTGAAAGATGGTGAAACATGCCCTAAGTATAACTTCCCTCGATACCGTAACACGAACTATAATTCACAACTTCAACTTGTAAGTGGCAAACAATTCCACCTCGTTACCGCCACACCTGGGAACTATCACAAGAATCCGAAACACTAAGATTTATCACGAACACTTCTTCCACCTTTATTGGACCTCAAATTCGCCATAAAATATTTCTTCCGCGAAAGTAAAGCACAAAGAGGAAGTTCCCAAACATTACGGCTTCGGCCACAATTCACTGGGGCTATTGAGGGCAGGCACGGTCCGGCTATCCGAAGGTCTATAATGGCATCAACAAAACAATAACTTCATTCATTACTGGCATAACGCTGTGCGTGGGACGGTGATTATTTCGCTTTATTGTGAAGCCAAGCGCGCCGCTACTGTTGGTCGGCGTTTTAGTTGATTTGTGTGCGAGAAAACAGGGCTTTTTATGTTAAAAATTTGAACGCATTTTTTTTTGTGTATTTTCGATTAAGTGTCAAAATTAGGCCGAAGTATTTGCATGACCATTTAGGTGTTTGTTTATGCATGCATGCAGCGTACGTGTCTATGTATCGAATGTTCTGTCCAGATGTTGTCATTAAGTTGGTTGTTGCTCCGTAATTTTATGTAATAAACGAGAGAGCTACGTAGTAGCTATAGCTTTGACTAGTCAGATTCTTAGGGATGTTCTTAGTTAGCCACAATACACTAACTATACCTACCATTTAATCTTTATTTATAATATCGGGTGTGAAAGTTACATAATGCGTCTAATCATTGCAATATTTTTTTTGTTCTGGTACATACCTAGGAACCATCTGGTTACTGAAATATTTAAGGTCAAATTTAAAACGTTTTTTTACGCTTTTTGACGAAATCTGGTTTAAAATCTTCTTAATAAACTTTAAATATCCAACCCCTGTACTGTTGTATGTACCCATAACCACAATAATTTGCGTATTTTACATTACATGGTAACATAATAAGTCTTACTAAAAATAAAAGTGGTTTCCCAGCAAAAAAATAGCAAAAAGTTACTTAGTTTTGTAACTGTTCTAACACTCAAAGTACCCACATACATTGTGGCAAGCAATCGATACCCAGCTCCAATACTTTATACCTACAGTATTCAGTAATTCTACTATTTCACCCACATTCAAGTTAATAAGGTCGAACAAATAGTAGGACACAAACACCGTTTGCCCGCAAACCGCCCCGTAGTGCTGCATTAAAATCGCATTACGATGTCGATACTTTATATCGGTATTTGTTACAGCACTGGCACGACAGTACGAATATGTTCATTTGATTCCAATACATTTTTACTTTTATAGCAAATTGGTATCCGACTGCAGCGGTGCGCGGTTGTAAAAACGAACTTTATTTTGCTGCACATTTGTAAAAATATACGATCGTATTGTTAAGTGGAGTGGCAGAATATTTTTAAGTTATCGTCGTTATTTTACAATATTGAGTAGGAAAAATGATATTGATAAGACAGATGTTTGGTATTATGTAAGTATACTGTATAACACTGCTATGTGAAAATGCATCTACCTCCACATGAGCGCCGCCAGAATTACTTTCAGGGAGGTGTATTTGTATCTATACAATACATATATGTATTATTAAGTAATAAAATGTTACTGAAGCTTTTGACCGCGACTTCGTCCGCATAAATGTCGGTTATCGTGGACGCAGACTAAGTCGCGGAATAAAAAGTATCCTGTCTTTCAAAATCGGTTCAGTGTTTTAGTCGTGAAAGCGTAACAGACAGACAAACAGACTGAGTTACTTTCGCATTTATAATATTAGTAAGGATAGATAATTATACATGTATGTCAATTAAGTTTTTAGTCAAACAGTAAGTTACATACATAATCTTTACTATGTATATATTTTCTTTACTGAGGGTGCAAGTGCACCCCCTTGCACCTTGCTGCTGGCGCCCATGTACCTCCACAAAGCAGCAAAATCTTTTTCAGATCTTTTTTCTTCAAACAATTCCAGATCTTTTTTTTATAACCACATTATTAAGTTAAGAAAACAAAGACAAAAAGAATTTCATGAAAAACAAAGAGAGATGAAGGGTGCATTGAATTATTCATAAATTCTAAACGAGAAATCAAATACCAATGAATATTATTTACTTTTTGTTCCGAATTCGTCCCTGCAAGATTTCGGACGTTTTTTGCATTTCCGAATTATGCTAAATGTTTCTTTTTAAATCTGGTTGTTACTTTTTTTGAAACGAAGTTACTTAACGTCTCTTGTAAAATTCGTCACGTAATTAAAAAGCGTTATACCTATCCAGGCGACCTTTTTTCTCTTTCTCTCTATCTAAAAAGAAAGAAAGACACCCGTATATAGATACGGGTGTCAGAAATATCGTTCCTTAAGGGGGTCCCTCCGACTACACAATTCTTTTTTTAATATTATTATCATATCGCCGTACGTGGTCAGATCACATAGGTTGCAGGTTGCGTCTTGCGTTTCATGTGTTTATTGCTTTTCTTTTTTTTTTGATATTTTCTAGTAATTTATAGTATAAAATGTTTTTATGTGTTCATTCGCGTAACATAGCGCACTGTGCAATTTTTAACTAAGATCTTTGTATGTTTAACAAATAAATGGATTTTTATTACAATTTTTTCCTTTAAAAATGATAATCATGAACCAAAAAATCCATAATAATTTCAGAAAATTGCAAACATAAAACAAGATGATACACTGTCACTCCAAGATTATCAGAGACATAACTAACGGCTGTATCACATAATATATGGCTTATGCCATTATTGGGGCTTAAAATACGGTAGGTAAGCAACAAATCTGAGCTTAGCACCGCTCCGTCGGGTGGCACCGCGAACACCCGCAAATTTGCACCCATTATGCCTGATACGGGATTTGCCGCGTTTCTAAATCCTCGCTTTTCGGGGATTGTGGGACAACAAATCCAGGGTGACGTATCTTAATATGTTGTTAATTTTAAATGGATTCCATTATATCGTCTTTGATGTTGGATCGAATCGAAGCAAATGGAATTTACACAAAATGTAAAAAAAATATTCTATTTCTTATGAAAAAAAAATTACACGCGGAAGATACAGGCGTATTTTTTATTAAAAAGGTAGGTAGGTGGGTAAGTCACGTACCTACCAATCTGTCAACGCTTTCAAATCGATCATAATAGATTTCAAAGTAAAATCGCAGGGAAAAACGATAAGGAAAAAGCTTTTGAAAAATGTTGACAAGTATCTGCGTTGTTTAGAAAAATAACAGTATTTTTTTATTAAGAACATAAACGCACAAAGAATTTCTTCTGTATCGTAGGTACGTTTACAAACATGACATAACATAAACATTACGCCTCTTATCCCCGAAGGGTTAGGCAAAGGTGGACACCCACATTTCACCACTTTTGTTTAAGTCCCATATGTGCGGGCGAGCCTATTGCCATCAACCGGGCACACATTCAGACTCCGAGGCTGCTACTGAAAAATTCGTGATGGAAAAACCCAATAACACTTTGCCCGACCTGGGAAACGAATCCAAGACCTCATGCTCAGCAATCGCGCTTTGCGACCACTAGACTAACGAGGCAGTACATAAAATGTCATGTATACAAACAACCAGACCCGGAATAGCATGTAGGTCATACAACAATTTGTTCCGCGCAGGAATCGAACCCGCGACATGCAGCGCCGCAAATGTATAAGAATACTTAGGTATTTAGGAATTAGTAGAACCATCCAATAAATAAACTCATGTACTTATTATTTAACTAATTTAATGTAATTAATTTAATACTAGCAAAAAAAAGCATGACCACAGAATAACCAGAATGAAAGATTCCTAACAGTGTTCAAAATTCTTACCTACTTTCATAGGGCTGTCACTATTGAAAATATATAAAATCGGGATACCTACATTTAATTGTTAACATTTAATTTACTTCTATAATATATTTTAAGAAGATTAAGATAATAATAGTGGGTATGTATTATGATTAAATAAATAAATAGGTAGGCAGGTGGTACTTATGTACATAATTAATCATACTATGAAATAGATACACATACATAGATAGGTACATACATTGCTTACTTTCTTGAAGTTGATTAATCAAATTACTTTGACTTACCTACGCACGGACGGACATAGCGAAACTACCTATAATGTATTCTTCCTTGTTTTACTATTTCACGAACGTAAGTTAAGTAGGTACCTACTACCTATCTAATAGAAAAGGCTAAATGGAATCTTACTAAGACGACTTACAAATATACTTTGGTACCTACTATTCTACAAACCTACTAAAACAAAAATACGAAACGAATAATACGTCAATATACCTACTTACCTACATAACAAATTATTTCATAAGGGAAAGCCTTATCGCCATCTTAATTGTTCTGGATATTATTACCTAGTCGTAAATAAATAGTTACATACATACATACATAAACTCACGCCTTTTTCCCATGGGGGTAGGCAGAAACCACAGAACGCCACCTGCTACGATCCTTACATACTCCTTTCGCCTCATCTACGTTCATACATCTCGTCATACAAGCACGCCGGTTACGAGTACTCCGCACCTGACCTTTCTGAAGAACCTCACCAATAAGGTCAGTGTAGGTCTTCCTAGGGCGACCCCTCCCTGCGTTACCACTCACCTCTGCCATATAAATACCTTTTGTTAATCGTCTTTCACTCATCCTCTCAACATGACCGAACCATCTAAGCATACCCTTTTCTATCTTTGTAACTACATCCTCTTTTAATCCGCAACGGTCCCGTATAACCTCATTCCTCACTCTATCGTTCAAAGTTACACCACACATACTCCGCAAGGAACGCATTTCCACAGCATTAATCCTACTCTCATGCCTCGTTTGCCAAACCCAACATTCACTTCCATACATAAGTGTAGGCACCAGCACGCCGTTGTGAACAGCCAGTCGAGCCTTTTTGGGCATGGACTGGTTGGTCACAACCGCATGTATAGCACCATTCACTTTATTTCCCGCAGTTACTCTCCTTTCCACATCAGCATCAATCTTTCCATCTCTAGTAAACATACTGCCCAAGTATACAAACTCATTCATTTGATCCACACTCTCATCATTTATTTTCACATCACACACCGATATATCCTCTTCTCTTTCAAAAACCATCACTTTCGTCTTGTTCACATTTATATTCATCCCTTTCCTCTTAAACGCGTCATTCATTACCGTTACCATGTCTTGCAACTGCTCTGCCGACGATGCAAGAAGAACTTGATCATCTGCGTTTAACAGGCATTTGACAAGCAACTCATCCATCCTTAATCCACACTCACTCTCTCTCAAATCCGCCAAACAACTATCCATGTATAGGTTGAACAGCCAAGGAGACGCTACACAGCCCTGTCTTACACCTCTTGAGATGCAAAACCAGTCAGTGTATGCCCCATTAATCCTAACACAAGCACTGGAATCTTTGTATAAAGATTTCAGTGCTCGTATCAAGTGTCCGTCCACACCATACATGGATAGAGTCGACCATAATTCTTCCCTCCACACACTGTCATAGGCCTTCTCCAAATCTACGAAAGCGCAATAGACTTTCTTGTGCTTTGCCAGATGTTTTTCGGCTATACACCTTAAAGAGAAGATCTGATCCATACAGCCCATTCCCTGTCTAAATCCCGCTTGTACATCCCAAATTTTCTCATCAGTCACTCCTATCACCCTATTAATTAAAACTTTCGCATACAGTTTGCCGACAACGCTTAATAGACTAATGCCGCGGTAGTTTTTACACTCCTGCTGTGAGCCTTTTCCCTTATATAGTGGAACAATTACAGCCTTGCACCAGTCATCCGGCACACGACCATAACTCCAACACATATTAAAGATCAAGCACAACAGGCTTGCTACCACCCCGTCACCGTTCTTTAGCATTTCGACAGACACTCTATCATAGCCTGCAGCTTTGCCAACTTTCATACCTCTCAGTGCTCTTACAATCTCATCCATCTTTATTTCATTCTCTTCATCTACATCTACGTGTGGGTCTTCAAAACTGGCTTCCGCCCAGTTGCCCACTCCTTGCATGCTATCCTGATCACGAAACAAACTTTCAAAATATCCCTTCCAGCGTTCCAAAACCTTACATTCTTCGCTTAATAGGCATCCATCTTCTGCTCTCACAACGTTCATAGTTGATGTTCCTGTCACCCCTCGAGCCAATCTTACCTGTTTCCAGAACAGTTTAACATTGGCCCTGAAGTTATCAGCGAACTTCCTGTTATACTTTTCTTCCTTCTCATCCTTCTTCTTTTTTACAATCTCTTTCACTTTCGCTTTCATTTCGGTGTATCTTTTCTTCACTCTTTCTAAATCATCTGTCATATCCGTTGCCTGATTCATCCTACTTTGGGCCTTACAGGCTAACACATTAAGCCATGCCTCTTTCTTCTTGCTCACAACCTCTTTCACTTCACTATCCACCCAAGAATCATCCATCCTACTACCATACTTCCTCTGTGCTAGACCACATACCGTCGTGGCTACTTCTACCATACTATTCTTTGTCATATCCCAGACTTCCTCTAAACTAAACTCATTCCCACTCTCAAATACCTTATCCGTCTTCTCTTTTACTTTTCTCTTATATTCTTCTCTTTCTTTAGCCTCTTGCAGTCTTTCTACTTTTATTCTTTCTAGAGTGGTCACAGGAACTTGAACTCGATGACGCCAATGCTTGAATAAACCATCCACCCGACACATTACCAGATAATGGTCAGTTCCAACATTGACACCCCGATATGCTCTTGTATCTGTGACCTTACTCTTCAATCTTTCATCTACAATCACAAAATCAATTATACTTCTACTACCTTGCCTTTCCCACGTATACCTGTGAATCTTCCTGTGATTAAACATAGTGTTCATCACAGTAAGGTTCTTCTCAACATAAATCTCTAGTAGATCCATACCATTCTCATTCACTCTGTCATCTCCAAATGCACCTAACACTTTCTCGTATCCATTCCTTTTTACACCCACCCAGCCATTAAAATCACCAAGCATTACAATCTTCTCATTCGCCCTGCATCCATTCACTATATCTCTTAAACTATCCCAGAACTCTTTCCGCTCCGTCGGTGAGCTTCCCATATCAGGTGCATACACGTACACAATAAAGATACGGTTTAAGCCCACCTTGGTTCTCAACCACAGAATCCTGGGACTAACACACACATAATCTTTCACACATTTCATCATTCGCGCTGAGAGGACAACCCCCACACCCTGACAGGCCCTTTGGGTCTCATGGACGCCGGACCAGATAGCGGTCAGAGAACCATATTTGGATATGTCCACTCCCTTTCTTTTTGTCTCATTCACACAAAGCACATCTATCCTTTTGTCTTTCACTACCTCACATACTTCATCCATCTTATCTTTTATCCCTCCCTGCACATTCAGCGTAGCTAAGCGACATTCCGTAGCTCGCTTTTCGCCCCGCGAGAAACATTGGCGTAGTGTGTGGCGAGCATCACCGCCGCCTCCGAGTTTTAAATTTTTGTTACTCATTTTGTTCCCACGAAAAGCTAGGGATATAAATTGTCCACACTCTGCAGTGCCCCGCTTACAGAGGTAAGGCTTAAGTAGTGCCTGGGGGCGCCCGGACCCAGACAACTGGCACGCTCGCGGCTAGGCTCTCCCCTAGTCATGCAGCTCTCGGCACGGCGACCTTAGCTTGGAGGCTAATGTTACCACACAGAGGAGTCGCTAGACTCCTCCGGCTATTCCCTTAGTCGCCTTTTACGACACCCACGGGCTGAGAGGGGGTGGTTCTATTCTATTACCCGGAAACCACACGGGAAAAAAATAAATAGATAGTTACTTCTGTAATAAGCATTAAGCATGTGTTTGTATAAGTAAATATAGACAATTACCCGATAAGATCCTTTGGATACACAAAAAAAGAAGTCTCTTTGTCTTTCGACCATTATTTGTATACACAGTGCAACAGTTAGGCATCTTTAAAAACAATTTAACATCCGCGTCTAAATAAATATTAAATTGTAACTGTGTCCGCGTCGTACCCGACCGCTGTCGCTGGCACACCTTAAATTTGACCGCTAGCTGAGCCGACTCAAACCGGTTTGCACCCGAGCGGGTGCCGGCGCACTCCCCGCGCGCCTTGTCGGTGACAGGTCACGCACACATAGTTGCGCGCGTAGTAGTGTACCTACGCACGGGCGTTAGTATGAAGTTTTCATTCTGGTTGTTCTGTGGCATGACTGTAAACTTTGACTAAGTAAATAAAATTAAGCGTTAGCATTATATACACGAGTGTCATATACTTGATTGATTTTATTGATTTCGTTCTGCATGTAACTGAAATATTTGCACGGCTATTAAGTCGAATATAGTGATACTCTAATAATTATTATACCATGTTAATGTACCTATATTCTAGCAAATAAATCATTCATTCATTCATTCAATAAATTAAACAAACAAATGCAGATGAAACAGACATTTCAGTAACTCCAAGAAATTTTCAATTACTTACGACATTCGTTTTAAAACTCGTAAATTATTCTCCAATAAAATTAATATTCCTCTTTACCTATGTTTTGCAGTCGGAAGTTCGCACTCGAAGTCGGCGAATCAATTAAAAGTTCAATTTCGAATAATTATGAATCCTATTATAAATTATGGGTTGTTTTCTTAAGGGTGTTTTCAGGGTTGAACGCAATAAAAGACTTCTAGGGTTCCGTCACCGAAAGGTGCCAACGAAACCCTAATACTAAGCCACCGCTGTCTGTTCGCTTGTCTGTCACCGGATTGTATTTCATGAACCGTAATAGGTAGAGAGTTAAAAGTTCAGAGTGTTTTCTTATTTTGCCTATACAACAAATAAAAAAATATATATATTAAATACAAGAGACGTATTTTTTATTTATTTAAATATTCCTATGAGATAAAGTCTGATTAAAATTAGAAATAATTGACAGTCCGCGACAAGGGCTGATAAATCGTATTTAGCTATATAAAAATTGATTGTTATAAATATTATTGATTCAATAATTATAATACTAAAAAAAGTGTGCCTTTTAATTCAAGTATAAGTTGGAGCGCACACACATACACCTAAGCCACAATGATCACAGTACCAACCTAAAAAATAATATCAAGCGTCCAATATACATATGCACATACATAAATAATTCTCCCACAATTCTCAAACCAGCACACGCCCATTAAAAAATAAAACAAAACAACATAACATACAGTCAGTCAAAGTTGACAGCCTAAAAATAAAACATGCGCTAAAGTCAAAATCTGGGCGCGCGAATAAAAAATGTTGCCAAGTAAAAAACTCAGGCAAGTAAAAAAAGGCAGTAAATTGCAACATAAATTACGCAAGAAATCTGTAATACTGGCAAGGTGGGCCGTTCATCACAATTAGGAGTGTTGGAAATCGCGAGAGCATTTGGGGAAACTGTTTCTTTGTTAACGGGTTTGATTGTGTTCGGGGTAAGCAGAGATAGTAGTTGTGGAAAATAATATTAGTTGAAGTAGGAATGTGGTGTGATGTTGCAATTTGATAAAACTTTATAATGTCCGGTCAATAATCTGAAGGCCAATTTCCAAAAATAAAAACGTGAAACGTCTAGTCGTAAATTGGTGGATTACCCACCAATTTACGACTAGACGTTTCACGTTCTTCTAACGTTTAGAAATGATGATTCGCATCTAATCTCAGTCTCAATACTTATAATTATGTCAAACATGACTCTAGTTTACCTATATATTTTGATATTGGTTGTCACTGAGATTAAATTGAGACTAGATTTTGGTACGTTTTTAATTTATCTCAGCGCCAATCAATGTAAAAAATACAAGTAAATAGTAGATGATTTATTAAGAAATAGATGTAAAATAATGAAAAATCGTGAATTCAATTTCAGTACACGATCACAGCATTTGCTCAAAGCTAAAATAATAACGATGATATTTTTATATTCATAACTTACAGAGTGAGATAAAAAATCCAATACATGTAGTATTGGAATTTTTATATTTCTTATCTCACAAAAAACAGAATAAAAAGCTGCCAGACATTTTCGAGCAGAAAAATATTACAAATTCATAGTCCTAGTCTGCGGTAGATCCAGCATACTGTTTGAATATGTATCTAGTTCATATTCTACCGATTAAATGAGATGGGTAAATATCAGTTATCGCAGACGTAAGACTAAGTCGCGGAATAAAAAGTAGCTTACCTATGTCCTTTATTGAGGTCCGAATTTACCCCTTACCAAATTTTATCAAAATCGGTTCAGTGGTTTAGACGTGAAAGCGTAAAGACAGACAGAGTTACTTTTATAATATGAGTATGGATTTTTTAATTCACGTGCATGAAGTAATAATGTGGTACTAGTGACAAAAAATCCAACACAAGTTCCATTATTTTTAGATTCTTTTAAAATTGAACTAGTGATTAAAAAAATCATCAGTAGTTCCATCATGGAACTGTTAATGGTACTAGTGGCAACGAACCCCTCGTCTTACTCACTACTGCTCGTCCTGATATGCCTGCAGTGCAGACTCGAAACATTTGCTGCAATTAATAAAACGGGCCCGTACATCCGGATTATCCTTCTCGCTTACGAGACCCGATTTATCGGCACGAGTTTAGATCCGAATCCAGCTTGAAGTTTAGGCTTAAGTTCCAGTGTAAGTAGGAAGAAATTTGGTACTTATAGAGCCTCGTTTTTTTAAGTCATTGGATGTCAAATAAGCCGACGGGTTACCTGCTGTGACGTGGTCACATCTGCAGTACCAGAGGCCTTGCAAAACGTTGCCCTCCCAGGAACAAAGTTGAAATGTCTCGTAGATAATTAACAGTTGAGAATAAAACGATACAAACCATCGATTAAACCTACCTAAAGCCGGCCATTGACGATCAGTTCAAACATAAAACTGCGGCATAAAACTAGGGCGTCACTCCAAAATTTGACCGTCAATGGCGAATCATCACTCCAGAGTTTTAACTGACGACGCGCCATGGAAATTTTCCTTGACTACCATAAATCCAAGCGGCGCGTCGCGTCAAACTGACCGTCAATGCGCGATCGTCATTCCAAGGCTTCAGTTCGCTCGAATCGCTCGCTGCGATCGCAGTGACTGAGCGTGTTGTGCATCTAGCACTCTCTAATCTGTGGCAACTTGAGTATTATTTACTAGCACTTTTCCCGCGACTTCGTTCGCGTGATTTTTCTTACGGATCCCTATTTTTTATAAAATAAAATATAGCCTATGTTACTCGCAGACAATGTAGCTTTCTAATGGTGAAAGAATTTTTAAAATCGGTCCAGTAGTTTTTGAGTTTATCCAAAACAAACAAAAATACAAAGTTTTCCTCTTTATAATATTAGTGTAGTTAGATTAGTCTATGGCATCTAGTTTTAATTTAAAATGGCGGCGTCTGTATCAACTGGACGTGCAGACCGTGCCGTAATGATAGAATTCATAGAAAAGTACCAAAATTCAGAATGTTTATGGAGAGTGAACGACAAAAGTTATAAAAATAAACAGCAACGCCAGAAAGCTCTAGAGGAATTGCTTTCCATTAAAAAAAAAAATCTTTTTATTACATATATAAATTTCTTTTTACATTTTCTTAAAAGAATTCATTTTTTTCGACACAAATATAAGTAGTGCACTTTTCGTCAGCTTTGCCCGACGGCCGATCGAAAAATGAAGAGCCGGAGCGACGCCAGTGAATGGGCAAATCTAAAACCATCTAAAACCATTTGGAGTGACGCCCTAGTTTTATGCCGCAGTTTTATGTTTGGACTGATCGTCAATGGCCGGCTTAAGAAAAAATATAATAATAACCTCCTTCTTTTTTGGAACCGGTTAAAGTTAACCGTAATTCTTTGCGCAACGGATTCCAAAAAGGTATCATGATAATACATTATTTTGTCTTATTAGTTGCGGTTTGCATGATTAATTTTTAAACAGAGTGATTGTTTATTTACCAAAAAACCTGAAAAGCAGTCATTGTACTCATGATTATTAATTACTTTTACTATGAGACCAATTCTGAAATAAATCAGCTATTCCATACACAATTATAGTGTTGTAAAACATTGTTTTTTCATGATTTTAGGGTTGATCCTTTTTTAAAGTTGTTTATAATGATGAGTATAATAACTCCTTTTCAGGTTTTTGGTAAATTAATAATCACCCCGTATTCAAAGTAGCTAAACTTTAAAGTCTCGCTACATAAAGCTCTGCTTTCTATGAATCGTCATCCTTACACCTGTATGTGGGT
The DNA here is from genome assembly GCA_949316365.1 of Hoplodrina blanda. Classification (NCBI taxonomy): domain Eukaryota; kingdom Metazoa; phylum Arthropoda; class Insecta; order Lepidoptera; family Noctuidae; genus Hoplodrina; species Hoplodrina blanda. The sequence goes on from OX438564.1 coordinate 12,573,852, forward strand.
CGAATCTACAGCTAAGGCCGCCGATACATTTACGACTAACCTCGGCAGGTTATAAATCTTAACTTAGTACCGATTTTAGGTTCCGCAGTAAAAGTCGTTCGGAGAAAAATACTGGTTCCAATCGGTGTTTTTTCTAAAACGTGATTTTCTTAAAATGGAAAGATGACCGCGGTTTGTTAAATAAATAGGTAATGCTAGTTTAACATGATTATTATTATTAGGTCTTTTGTGTTATAATTGTTAGTTGTTTTAAAAATAAATTTAGTAGGATTGAGTTGCAAGTATAAAAATTAAATGTTGTAATTGTATAAAAAGTTAAAAATCTGACTGTCACCGCACGGATTTTTTTTAATTCTTTTACAAATGGTTATTTATAAAGAAAATTAGTGGTGAAACATATTGAAAATAATGTCATTTGATTTTTAAATATTGTAGTAGTAAATGCTAATACTCAATATGTTGTCGTCATATATTGTTTTTCTTTAAATTACCTTAAAAATCTATACCAAAAAATTATCTATCTAACTACATCACAAATTTTAAAAAAATCGGCTGAAGGTGATCATAAAATCACCGATCCCTTAAAACATAATAGGCCATAATGGGTATTCAACCAATCACTGCAATAAAACTTTGCAACTGGGCCAAAGTGATTTAAAGTCGTCCGCGTGTCGCCGGCCTTATATATAGGTACCTATTGGGAATTGGCAAACACCTTAGTTAGGTTTTAATGTGGTTTCAGCTGATCATGCAGGTTTATCTTCATAGCAGTAGTCGAGCTCTTTGAGAAGGAGCTGTTTGTACAGTCAACAAAAGAGATACAAATTCAGGAAGGTTATAGTTCAAGTTTTCATAGAAACCGATCCGACCTTTCTAAAGTTTATCTTAGACATCACTGGCATCTGTGATGGAAAACATCGTGAGAAAACCTGGACTTACTGTTCCACTCAAACCATGTCAGAGGCACTTGAGGTGGTTTAGAAACTCTGACACTAGACCTTACTGCCCCCACGATAAAGAAAGAAGATGGATGGATGTCTTCCATAGAAATTTAATGAATTGTTTATTATCTATTTTTTAAATTTAATTACATTTGAAAACATTCATTGGCTTCTAAGAAAACTTCAACTATTTCTTACGAACCCTGCATATCTAGTCTCTTATGGTTTTGTACCCGAAGAGAGCAAACGAGGGTCCCGTTTGCTCCCTTGCTTATAACTAAACCTCCACTGTCCGTCCGTCTGTCCGTCTGTCAGCGGTCTGTATCTCATGAACTGTAATAGCTAGAGCTTATGTATTTCTATTACCGCTATACTAACATAATTAAAACTATAATTTAAAAGTAAAAAATAAAAGGGGGTGCTCATACAAGAGACCTGTGTTTTTTGCATTTTTGGCTCGATATTATAATGGCATAGGTACTGTTATATCTTCTACGATGGTACGGAACCTTTCGTATGCGAGTCCGACTTGTACTTGACTGGTTTTAACACACGTTTTTCCATTTCGATATTGGCAGAAATTATAATTACCATAAAGAAAATTAGAACAGACCAATTTTTTGATGTTCTATGAAGTTTCTCCTTTCTGTATTTTTCATATTTTATTACAAGCTTTTATTTAGCTTGTTATTAATTAGTTTAGTTTAATAATTAAAGTTTTATGTAGGAACAGAGAAAATACAATAGATAGTAGATGCATTTGAGTCTTAGTTGGCTACGTATTACTGCTACTGGGACTACGGTAAGCCAGGATCTGTTGCGGTCACTAATGGACATACCGAGCCACGGCTAAAGTCTGTGCATGTATCTAACAACCATAGCTATTGTTTCAAAGATAAGCTCACTATTGTTTGAATTCAAAGGTGATAAATACGAGGACAGACGAGTGAAACAATCGCTTGCTAGTAACGCACTGACGTTTATTGGCTGTTGCACTTAATGGTGCGTAGGCACACGCACACATACTTAACATTTCTCCCCTTAGCTTAAAAATACAAATTAACCAACTGGTACGGAACCCTACTACTATTGCTAAACATAAGTACTCTCTAATAGAATAATTTGTAGTTGACTTTAGGCCGATTACGTTTAGACCGTGGTGTTGGCGCAGACCCACTTGCCTGCTGCTGCGGGGGCTCTTCCCCGGTATACCCTGTGCTAGGAGGTTCGGCCAATGCCTCTTGGAACTCCTCCTCCTCGGCCGAGTTGTCTTGTGTTGATGACTGTGGGACTACTGTGGGTGTTACCGCCGGAGTGGCTGTGCCTGCTAAGTCGGAAATCTCTGCACTCGGCGCGTCCTCACCCCCTTCCCCCGTGCTTGGACACGTCATCACATCAGTAGACAGCGTCTCTGACGTTGGGCTTCTACTTTGCTCGTCCAGGTCTATGTCCACGTCTTTATCATCATAGTAATCATCGCCTTTATACAATATAATTTGATTTTTATGCTTTCTAAAGGTACCTGTAGTCGCTACGTCTCTAATTAAATACAACACATTGCCAATTTTTTTTATCACTATCCCTTTGCACCAAGTGTATTTTCCATTGATAGTTTGATTTTTATAATAAATTATGTCCCCAGTGGCAAATACCTGAGTATTATGTCTACCCGTCTTATTTTGCGAACACTGTTTACGTTTGACCACATCAGCAAGAGCCGTGGATGATGACGATGGCGATTCGGGTTTAATCAGGTCAAGACGCGTTCTAAGCCTCCGACCGTAAACCAGCTCAGCCGGAGAGAACCCGGTTATAGTGTGAACGGAATTCCTGTAGTCAAACAAGTACTTTAATAGATTGTTATTTAAATTTCGCGCCCCATTACCACTAAGTAGGCTTGTTTTAATACCCTTTTTAACTATTTTCACATAGCTTTCAGCCTGGCCGTTGCTGGCCGCGTGATATGTCGGTGACGTCACGTGAGTAATTCCGTTCACCCTACAAAAAGCTTCGAACTCGTGTGAAGTGAACGATGTACCATTGTCGCTGACTAGCGTATGCGGTATACCAAATCTTGCCATGAACTCGTATAACCTATCAATTGTTGCTGCAGTGGAAGTACTACACTTCATATTATAAACCTCGACCCACTTGGAGTATGCATCCACTACCACTAAATAGGTGTGCCCATTAATAGGCCCCAGAAAATCAATATGTACTCGGTTAAATGGCGCTGTAGGATACTTCCAATGAGCAATCGGCGCCCGTGCTGGTGATGGGCGCAGTTGCATGCACACTTCACATGATCCTATTAAACGCTCTAAAGCTGCGTCTATCCCCGGAAACCAAAAACGCGCTCGCGCCTCCGCTTTAGTTTTGACAATTCCTAAATGGGATTGATGCAATTCCATTAAAATTTTACTTCGTAACTGTACTGGAATCACAACCTTGTGTCCTCTCATTACACATCCATTTTCATAAGATAATTGCGTCCTACACGAATGATACGGCTTCATACGGTCATCAGGCGTTTTCCTAGGCCATCCATTCAACACAAAGTGTACCACCTTACGCAAGGTCACATCTGTATCCGTTGCCTCGCGTAACATTTTTAAGGTTACTGGTAAACTACCTTCCAATACAAAATTAATGTACGAAGCCCGATCCGGATCGGGCGCAGTCGCATCTATGCTTCGCGCGCCTCTCTCCGCAACCCCCTCCTCGGGCAGGCAGGCGCGCGATAAAAAATCTGCACTGTTATTAGCGCTACGCACATATTCGATTTTATAATTATAACCGCTTAAAAATAACGCATATCTCTGTAGTCTATTTGCAGAAACTTCAGGTATACCACGGTGCGGTCCGAAAATCGACAACAGTGGCTTATGATCGGTCCGAAGGATGAACGGAACTGACCTGCCATATAAATATTGATGGAAACGTCTGACACCAAAAATTATCGCAGTCGCTTCCTTTTGAATCTGCGAGTATCGTTTCTCAGCAGCGTTAAGAGTCCGTGACGCAAACGAGATCGGTCTCTCAGTCCTATCGGGTTCTATTTGTGATAATATTGCCGAAAGACCTGACGGTGAAGCATCAACAGTTAAAATTATAGTCGCATCTGGGTTGAAATGAGCTAATACTTGTTCTGACGCTAAACATTTTTTAATCGCGGTGAATGCTTCGTCGTGCTGCCGTGTCCAACACCACCCGTTACCCTTTTTTAACAACTCGTACAAAGGGCCTAATATCGAAGACGCGTTATGAACAAAGCTCCTATAATAATTAACCAGCCCCAAAAATGACTGTAATTGATTAATATTCGTTGGGACCGGTGCCTCAATCATAGCTTTAATTTTCAAAGGTGATTTATGCAACCCATCTTTATTTATGACGTAACCAAGGTAATTAACTTCGTCTTTAAAAAACACACACTTATCTTTTTGTAAGGTGAGTCCCGCGTCTTGTAATCTTAGCAGTACTTGATGTAATCTCTCGAGGTGTTCAGATCTAGTTTTCCCGGTTATTAAAATATCGTCAAGCATACAGAGTGTGCCGGGCACGCCAGCCAGCACGCCCTCCATCGCGCGCTGAAACACGGCCGGTGCGCTTGCAATACCAAAACAAAGGCGTGTTTGTTTATATATTCCCCTATGCGTATTTATGCACGTTAATTCTTGTGACTCATCATCCAACATAAATTGGTTGTAAGCATTTGATAGGTCTAATTTAGTGAACTGCTGACCCCCACACAACTTTGAAAAAAGTTCAGTTACTGTTGGCAAAGGATATTGATCGATAACTAACTGCTTGTTTACACCAGTGGAATAATCGGCGCATATACGTATAGATCCATTTTGCTTTAACACTGGCACGATCGGTGACGCATACCGCGAGTGATCAACCGGTTTTAAAACTCCTAACCCTACTAACCGATCTATTTCTTTATCCACGTTACTTTTTAACGCGAACGCTATCGGTCGGGCCCTAACAAAAACTGGCTTTGCGTCTTCCTTTAATTGTAACTTCACTTTAAATTTATTGAACAACCCTAATTCGTCCGAAAAGACTGAAGGATAACGGCATTTCAACGTATCATACAATTTATTTTCATCTAATTGCTCACAATATTGTATCGGTAACAATTCTAACTTGAATTTTGAAATAAAATCGCGGCCGAGGATCGGCGGACCGCCGTCTCGCACGACATAAACATAAAGTAAGTGGGTTGCTTCCGCATAACTTACTTGCAACTGCGCTATACCAACACAAACGATGTTATCACCCGTATATGAAAATAAACGTTTCTTAGTCGTTGACAATGGTACATTGCTAAAATATTTTTTATATGTTCCCTCTGAAATAGCTGTAACGGCCGATCCACTATCTATCTCAAATTTCAATTTGATCCCCGAGACCGATACCGTTTCTGTCATCGGTTTACCCTCCACTGATCGAATATTAAAACACTCACCGTCATCATCGTCTTCATCCACAGCTCCCGATTCGACATAATTTATTTTTTTGCACATCCTACGCAGATGCCCCGTAGCATTGCACTTCCTACATTTCGACTTTGCGAACCGACACTGAGATGTCTCATGATTATGATAGCCGCACACTTGACACTGCACTTTCACTCCCGATCTAGGCACAGCTTCTCGATCTGGTGGCGTCGCCGCCACCGTCGCCCGCGTAATCTTGAACAGCTGGTCGTGCGCCGTGACCTGCACACCGGCTCCCGCTGCTGCCCGCGCACTGCGCGCGTTCTCCGCGAACTCCATCGCCTTTGTTAAAGTCAGGCCCGTGAGATCTTTTGCGAATAGCTTCTCCCTGTCGGGTCCCGGACACATCCCCATGACAAATTTGTCCCGAAGAGCTTCTTCCACATTCGAGAAACCGCAATGTGCCGTCAGCCCGCGCAACCTCGCGGCCCATTGTGCATGCGTCTCCCCCTCTTGTTGCGTAGCTGCGTAAAACTTATAGCGTTCGCCGAACCCACACCGCTTTGGAGTGAAATGCTCGTCCAAAAGCTTCAGTATGTCATCGTATGGCACGTCCTGCAGCTGCTTTGGCAACGCGAGATCCGCCGCCAACTTGTGTGTACCATCTGCGAGTGCGCTCAGCAAGACAGCTCGTCGCTTTGTTCCCGTAGGATCGCTTGTCCCGGTGATGTCGTTTGCCACAAACCATTGTTTAATTCGGCATTTGTAAGTCTCCCAAGACTGTACACTGTGATCAAACACCGATAAAATGCCAAAAACCGAACCGGACATTTTTACTTTTTACTTAAGTGGGTACTCGTCGCCAATGATAAATACGAGGACAGACGAGTGAAACAATCGCTTGCTAGTAACGCACTGACGTTTATTGGCTGTTGCACTTAATGGTGCGTAGGCACACGCACACATACTTAACAAAAGGGAAATATAATCTATACATACAAATAAATAAAATTGAAGCGTCTGTTTGTAATATTAAAATAACCGCTTTTTACTACATGCATATGAATGTATATTATATACGGTACATATACCAAAATATTTTATTTTTTCATTTTTTATTATTTTTTGTCTGTCTGTTTGTTCCGGCTAATCTCTGGAATGGCTGGACTGATTTTAACGGGACTTTTACTGGCAGATAGCTGATGTAATAGGGGGCGAGCAAATCAACCGGGCACAAATCCACACTCCGAAACGACTATTGAGAAATTCCTGATGGAAAAACCCAATAACACTTTGCCCGATCTAGGAATTGAACCCAAGACCTTATACACAGCCGTCGCGCTTTGCGACCACTAGACCAACGAGGCAGTCAAGTAACGACAACAAGTAAACATATCTTCTTAATTACATAATTATTCTTATAACTATCCTTTAAATATCTTGCATTTTAAAATGACGTTGATCTGACGACTATGAACTCGTACTACGAGGTCTTTCAGTCTGAATATTATTATTTTTTACGAGTATTTTCCTTATTAAAAAGGAGCACAGATACTAAATGCTTACAAGAGCACCTCGTTACTCTAAGTACTTATTTATTTTACTCAGTTCTTTTAGCACTCAAGTGATTTCTTTTAAAAGTATTCCTAAGTATAATGACCTACTAAAATGTAAGATATATTTTAGATAATGTAAAGAAAATTTAGTGTGTTTTGCATATCATTTTTGTGCTAAGTGCTCTTTTGTTATATAAATATCGTTTTGTATATCTAAACTAATATTATAAAGAGAAAATATTTTTATTTTTGTTTGTAATGGATAAACTTAAAAAGTACTACCGGAATTAAAAAACTCTTTCACGTATGGGAAGCTGCATTTTATATTATTATTATTATTTTTTAAAATTGCGGACCGTAAAAAAATTCGCCAGACCGAGTCGGTAGGCGAGCCTTAGCGTTTAAAATCTGGTCGCCATTTCATCTACGCGACAATCAAAGTTAAAAAATATATGTTATTTAGAGGCATTTTTGACACAAGGGCCAATAGGCCTTTGCCCTGCAGTATCACAATACTTGCTTGCTTTACTTTATTCCTAATCCTCTCTCCTAACTCACTTATTTTGCTGTGCCCGACAGGGTCCATGTGATCTAATTTTAAGTTTTACCACCTAAGTACTACATGTGGAATGCAATAAAGTATTGAGTATTGAGTATTGAGTATTACTATTATTTATTGACACATTAAAACAAAGATTACTTGCGATCGTTCCTAAAGGCTAGTAGAATTGCCCCCCTGTTTATTCAAGAGAGCACAATTAGCCACGTTTGCGGCCGACCTTATGGCCATATATCACTTGTTCTATCTTCACTAAATTCAGCGGAGGTGTCGAGAGGGAATAAAACTAAGGATGGGAACAAAACAAATGCCCACCGGTGATATATGGCGTGCGATAATCTATACTTATATTTGGTTTTCTCGTGTTATTTTTATTGTAGTTTGAAAAGGTGTAATATCTTTGTACCTATACGTCATACTTCTTATACTTTGATATTTATGTAGCTATCGTATTCAAAGATTTTTTGTTCTTTATTTATCATTATAACTAGCGACCCGCCCCGGCTTCGCACGGGTGCATGTATTATACATAAAAACCTTCCTCTTGAATCACTCTATCTATTAAAAAAAACCGCATCAAAATCCGTTGCGTAGTTTTAAAGATCTAAGCATATATAGGGACAGACAGAAGAAGCGACTTTGTTTTATACTATGTAGTGATATGGAATTACGATTTAGATTGTAATTCCTTGGAAAGAGGAATACACAGAACATTTATTAAAAAAGGAATTAACAAATTAATTTTCTTAATTATTGTTGTGTCTGATATAAAATAAAATATTTCAATGTACTTACATAATATAATAATGTTTTAAATTAACTAGCTTTCGCCCACGGCATCGACCGCATCATTTTTTTTACGGATTCCTAATTGGTTTTATATCAAAACTCAGGGGTAACGTAGTTTCTTACTATCATAATTTTTGGTACATGTCTCACTGTTTCATTTTCTAATAATCGATAATCAATTTATATTAATAACATATAGTATTCTTACGACCGAATTTCGGTCACAAGCCAGTGCACAAGTATATGCGCAAACACAGATGCACTCCATCTTCCCTGTCATAGTCGGACGGGACGGCAAACAGACACAACCGAGGCAAGATCAGGCGCGGGACCAACACGTGCTGATAAGTAATCAATCAACAACAACAACAACAACAATCAAATCGACAATCTTCTTTCTCTCTTTAGTCCATAAAAAAACTAAACTTAAATAAAACCCAAATCACGTTCTTCTAGCGCGTTAAGAAAATCAGTTGTGAGTCTAGCCATGCATATAAATGTATTAAAGAAGGTTAACTAGGCAGTCTTCAGGGAAAACAATAGTTCAGGTAGGAACTAATGAGCGTTCGAAGTGTAATTCTACCTTACTTTAGTTGAACGCGGACGATTGCCGATTGGCAATGAGCCGGTTAGTTCTCGCGGGGTTAGCTGGTGAACGCTATTTGCCAGCCTACGCCAATGTGTATACGCAATGGACAATGATCTAGGAGTTATTTAGGACATGCTTAGTGTAACCGAAGATTAGAATTAATTTTTTTACAAGAATGTTGATAAAAGACTTCGTTGCAAAAGAATTTGTATTCTAATTCTATTTCTGTGATATTTGTGAATTTGAGAGATAATAATTCTAGTTTGAAAATACTTATTTAAAGTCGTAGAGTCTGCGCATACTGCATTAAGGCCTATATTTTCAAACATACTCGAGAAATCATAATTTGAGGGCCCATGACGTTTGACATCACATTTAAATGACAATCATATCGATATTTAAGAGATCTAAAAGATTTGTCTTGGTAATCTGTTAATTATAGTCACCCTACGTATTGGTTACAAGAGTGGTGTAACGAAAGCCGCTCGAGAACGATCCTTATGTTACGGAGTACATATAAAATGATGTTCATGTGTCGGGGCGAGGAATCGCAAACCAAAATTTGGAAGTAAGTAAAACCCCTTTTCTTTGTCAGCTGAAAAAGAAGATAAATGTAATGACAGTTTTACATTAAATAAAAAGTGGTTCAAAACTGTCACGGTTGCACATTTTTTAAACTAAACGAAATACTTTATTTTTAATAAATACAAAAATAAAGCTTTAACAATGACACCGCTACTACGCAGTATTTTAACCATGCCAAATATGGTCCGAACGAGACGGATAACTAACCCTCATGGGTATTTTTAAAGAAGTTCCGTAAGTGAGCAATAAGGAGTAAATTATATCATTGAATTACGAGGATATCACTAGCTCTAAAAAAATGTAGTAAAGTACAGTCAATAACGATAAATTTTAATTCTCACCTTTCGGGTAACTGTGCAGAATTGACCACCTTTAAAGATTTATTGACATCTTTAATGCATACAAATGATAGCTTAGATAAAGATATAAAAAATGCATTATTTGAAGGGCTTGTTGTCAGGTGAAGCAGAGCAATTTCTGTGGCACATTCCGATTTCGGAATTTAACTATGACTTGTGTTGGGCTGAGCTTGAATCTCGTTACAATAACAAAAAAATCTTTCTCGTTACATAATAAGGCGATTACTTGGTCAGAAAAATGTAGTGAACAAGTCAGCTGATTCATTAAAAAGTAAATAAATACCGCAACAGACTGTTTAAAATTGTACGCAGTATTTTTACCATATACTTAGAAAGAGTTTTATTCCTACATAATCATAGTATCCTCGCTATAATGTATGACGTAGCATAATAACACTTAACACTCCATTCACTTCATACTCCTTGTTTTTAGCTTCAGTATCAGATGCATGGAGTTAGTACACCGTCCGTGCAAATAGTTGGAACTTCATGAAGAGCTTCGATTCCCAATAGATGTTACTTACATCGATCAGTAATGTGGTTTAAGGTAAACGCAGGTAATAACGACCCCCCTAAGGCAATTTTAAAATCAACAATTTTTTTTTTAGTATACTGGTTCCTTTAAAGATTGATAGTTTAATTTTATATGCTAGTGTTATGTATAAAGAATGTGTTTACTGAATCAAATACATTTAAATAAAGGATTATCCTGTAAAAAATAATTTACTAAGTGACTTAGTCGATTGTTGCTATTACCGACCCATAAAAACGGCTGTGAAGCTATTAACGATTTTTATGCAGCTATTCCCGATCGTGTATGAGAGAAGGCCTTTTTCCAACAATGGAATGTATAAGCTAGTGATGATCTCTCTACCCTACCTCTGCCCTACCTCTGCCCTACCTCTGCCCTACCTCTGCCCTACCTCTGCCCTACCTCTGCCCTACCTCTGCCCTACCTCTGCCCTACCTCTGCCCTACCTCTGCCCTACCTCTGCAATACCTCTGCCCTACCTCTGCCCTACCTCTGCCCTACCTCTGCCCTACTTCTGCCCTACCTCTGCCCTACCTCTGCCAGACTTACCTCTGCCCTACCTCTGACCTACCTCTGCCCTACCTCTGCCCTACCTCTGCCCTACCACTGCCCTACCTCTGCCCTACCTCTACCCCATATTTTCTCACTGTTTAAACCTTCCCTAGACCTTCACGAACATTTCAAAACCAAAATCAGCTAAATCATAAAAGTAAGGTGAGAAACTAAATAATCTATATACGATCAGTAATAGCTTCTTATAGTTGCTATTGCCGACCCTCATGGGTCGGTAATAAAATATGTAAGTATAAACATAAATTGTATTACCGACTCATAAAAAAATGGTTATTTTAATTTAATTGACCTTCGGACTATAAAATAGATTTTAGTTGATTAATGTCACAAAAATATGAACAAATGCACACTGTTTTAAACACAAAAACAATGATTTATTACTGGTACTATTCAATATCGATCCTCGAAAAATATCATAACTTTGGTTAAATTGACAACGCTAAAATGTAAAAACTAGACAAAAAAGTTTAGTCGCTAATAGATTTTTATAAAGACTGATAGCTTAGATTTAAACTGGTCCATAAAAATACTTGTGTTAGTGTGATATAATAACATAAAAGAAAAATAAAACGAAAAGTTACTTTGCTGCCATTGCTGACTTATGGGTCGTTGATAGCTGCCACGACTAAAACTGATGAAGCTAACACCGTCCCATTTTAATTTAAAGTTTTATCGTTTCAAATTACTTTTTATTAATAAAATGTCGTAAGAAATCAAGAGTTGACACTTAAATGAATACATTTAGTAATATAAGATAAAGTATAGACGTCATTTGTTTGTATAAATGTCTTAAATAGAAAAGTCACGTACTTACTTGAAGGAACAAGGGAACAGTACTACACGCCCTGTGTCCACGCTGCCCCGCAGTAATTAGCGTATTTTATCTGTTTTTTGCACAGCTACTCACAAAAACGTAAAAGTATACGATGCTCAAGGAATAAACGCGTGTGTAACTTTGCCTACTATAGCTAAAATAGTTCTGGAAACGTAAAGATTTCGAATTACTTTTATAGGTCGGTAATACCTGCAGATTTTCGATGGGTCGTTGATAGCTGCGTTTACCTTAGTTCAAATATTGTAAAGTGATTTTCTAATAATCCCTTGTTTATTTTAGCGCATGTCAATAGTAAAGTTTAGCTGATTGGTGAATAACAAATATATTTGCACTACGTACTTGGGTTTTTATTAAACCCTATTCTTGGCAAACAATATTTTTATTAAAATTTTGAAAAAAAATAATAATTTAAAATGTGTCCATCGTACCTATTGGTCTAAGATCAAAAGGCAAACTTACGTTTTCCTGAGCATGTTTAACATTTTGAAAATACATAAAGGTAGAAGACACCTAGATGTTAAGCTTTACTAGCTTCAATTTAATCTAGCAAGTGTTGCATATCTTCTTAATTACATATTCTCAAAATTTCAGCCATTCTAAAATGTAGGTCTGGCGACTCTGGAATAGTAATTCATATAAAATAAAGCATTCTAAGATAGTTGTCTGCATGCTTGCGTAATTTAATTACTATATATAAAGAAATAAAGATTAAATTCCTTTACATAAACTTTTAATTCCCGCCATAGTTAGTTTTGACTAAACAAAAGTAAGTACTGAAATGCTTTGTTTGTAGTTTTTCGATGCACAGCAGGGCGTGGGCACGTATATAAATAAAAGTCTAACTATTAACACGTGAATTTCGCCACTGGATTTGAGAGTCATTTTTTTAGTTGTTTTCGTAAAAAAAAGGAAACTTTATTTACTTCCACCGCTATGCCAGTGAACTGTAAGTTTAAAAAGTGTTTTTTTTTAACCTGACTGACTTGATTACAGGGTCGCAAGCACGACTGCTGAGTGTAAGGACATGGATTTGATTCCCAAATCAGGCTGTATTTTAACACGCTTTTATTAGCTTCACTTGTAACTATGTATGTAAGAAAATCTTGGAATCTTAATTTGACCCACTTCCCGGTCTTCGGGAGGGAAGAGAGGGGAGAGCGTGTGCAAAATTTCATAAGATGGCGGACTAGCTGTTTGAAATCCACCCCCATGATATGGGTATCAAATGAAAGGGTTTGCTGAATGGGATACGAAAAAAATTAGTGCGTGCTAAAAGCGTGTTTTTTAGTTTTTAAAGCTATTAAAAAAAAATTTTTTACGCAATTTGCATAAGCAGTCCGAAGTTGGATTTGTACCTGGTTATAGACCAATTATGTAAGTCCACATTACTCCGTGGGATTTATACATAACTGGCCAAATGTAGGCCTAATGTTATGGCCAAACAAACGAAAAAGACAACAGTGCAACACGCACACGGTCAAAATGTGAGGTCTGTTTATTTTTTTTTTTAATAACCGACGAAAAGTGTTGAAGCTTTTTTTTATAGATAGGACATCATCAAATGACTTCTTCAAGTCCCACGTAATGAGACATAATTGATTATCTATTGTTGTGGCATACCGGTATGTCAGCCGGGCTTTGAGACAAACACACAAACAAACAAAAAGGCTCTTCAGCTTTATTATATAAGTATAGATAGCTTGTACGTGGTAACCAAGTATACACACAAACACACTTCCAAAAATTTTTTTGTACCTACACTTTCGCCACCGTTTTCTCTCAGACGAGTGTTGAAAGTATTAAAGTATGATAGATATGAGTACGTGCCGACGACGTCTCGCTTCTGACGGATATTGAACACTGCGTCAAATTACTACGTCTTAAATAAATTCTTGTCTTGTATTTCTTAATACCATTCATTTTGGATGGCAATGTTGTATGCTGTTTCTCTCTAAAAAATTACAAAAATAGGTTATATTTTTCTTAAAGTTCAATTTAATTATGAAATATTATTCCACAGGGACCTTATATTATTCCGGAATAAAAAGCAGCCAATGTGCTCTTCTATGCTATAATTCTGTGCCAAATTTCATCCAGATCCGTTCAGTCGTTTTGAGTAACAAACGTTCATCGAAACTTCGCAATTTTTAATAGTAGATTATCAAAATTCTCTAGCAAGAGGAAAAAAATACTCCATTTCATAGACAATTAATTCGTAAAATATAATACCACATAATCCTACGCATCGCAGCTTCGTAGAGCATCTACGCGCGGCTACGTCTACGAGCTACGCCGTAGCCCCGTAGCCCGTGAGGTTATAAATTAACCCATCCTCTATTCGGCAGATAAAGCGCTCCGTATAATACATCCCTCGAAGATATATTTAAGCGCTGAGGGAAAAACGTTTCTCGTTTTACACGGGAATAAGCCTTTTTGTGAAAATGCCGATTAATTTTCAATTTACGTCTTATATTCTTAAATTTTCGTATGGTTATTCGTTTTTTGGTGAGAATATTTTGATTATTGAATTAAAATAGTGAAATTAAGTAGCAAGGAAGTGAGAACTTTGAGTTTTAAAGATTTGACGGAGAAGGGAGTGGTGTGACGTATCTCCTTAAAATAAATGAGTCTATACTCGTATGTTGGATACAGTAGACATTTCGGTACAACAGTAAAATTTACGAGCAACTCTAAAACAATCATTAATACGCGTTTTATTGCGGGATACGGAACGTGGCTGTATTCCGTACAGCGCGGAATGACGTCACGGATTATAATGACGTTAAGAGTAAAGCATCAAGCAAGCCCTGCATCATGTAGCTTTGTTACAATAGAAAAAGAACTCTTTTGAAATTTTCAGATAATTTTCTGTGAAGAAAAAATAATATTATAGAGGTAAAGTTGTTAGTTTGTAAACCTCTGGAAATATAAAGACTATTTTTTTTCCTTGACTTAGTACTTGTGTTCGATACGATAGTTTTTACCCCAAAATAATGTAAAATTTCCTTAGGAATCTCCGTGTGCAGCTATAGTCCGCTTGTCCCATCATGTTACTTGGGGGCGGCGCAACACGTTTTCTTCTTCCATTCCGTCCTGTCAGCCGTTATGCTATCACTGACTACCTTTTCTTTCATACCATTCTTCACACAACACAATCTTTTCTTTGGCTTTCCTCTTCTGGCCCATCCATCCACTTTCATATTTATAACTCTCTTGGTTACGTGCGTTTCATCCCTCCTCTACGCCGCAGTTGTAGTATTTCATAAAAAATACCATGGTTTGCAAGCCATATATTTAAATTAGTAGCTTGTACGTCGATGTACCTTGTGTTAGGTTTCCTTTGGTACATTATTTACCCTAATGGGCGTAACCAGGGTGAAGCAAATGAGGGTACTCTCTTTGTTTGTTTTTTAAGGGTTCCCGCATAAACGGTTTATCTAATTTATACATATAGAACCAGCGGCGCCCCGCGGTGCTGTCTACGTGGAAGTATTTTAATTTTCCGGTATGAAAAACACCTACTTTTTTAGTAAATCTAGCTGCTTTTCTGTCATGTCGATTTGACAGTTTAAATATTAAAAAAAAAACACAAAGAGACTTTTATTTAAAAAAAATGTTTTGGCTAAAATGGCCAACGGGTTTTTTTTTTAGGAAAACACGATTTATGTGCAATAATTTTCTATGCTTTAGATAGTGTGACTATGTAAGCATAAACTCTTTAGTTATCTCGTTATAATACAACAGTATTGACAATTAACTATGTAAAAAATAACAACTTATTTCCTCCATAACACATAATAAAAACGGCACAGTAATATCTAAAACTGAGTGGTGTTTAATTTCAGCCTGTCGTGTTCGCGGTTGAATAACAGAGAAACAAATGGGCCGCGTATTATAAATGTTTATTTTTAATTACATTCCCTTCAAGCACGGACGTGTGGTATAGCGGACAGATGTGGTTTCTGTACGCTTTTAGTATTTATTATTGTACGAGGTAGAATGGACATCGTAACGAAAACCATGGATTCACTACATGAGTCTAGAAAAATCTAAATATAAGTAGATGAAATATAAATAAACAAGTTCAACTAATATAAATTAGGATGAGTAAAGAAACATAATAAGCAAAGTAAATAAAAAAAACAATGTTGTGTTAGAGCTTTATTTACGTTTTTAAAGTCTGCCATGTAGTCGTGACCATGGCGTGCTGGGCTCATTTTGTTATGTCACCTATACATGACTGTGGCGGTAAAAATGTTAATAAAAATAAAAATTCATTTAATTCAGACTTTTTGCATGTCCATATTTTATGAGGTTAGTATTAATGAACTTACAAACTATGTTAGTTAATAAGTGACTGTGAGGTGTAGAATCTTGTACTGAATCCATGGTAAAAGTATTTGTTACGATCAAAGTCAAAGTCAAATCATTTATGTCAATTAGGCCATTAAAAAGCATGTCTTTCCACCCGTTATACGTTTCCATGTATTGAAATGATTGATTTGCGAGATTTCTTTTGAGTTTAAAAAGGCTAGCAAATAGATAAATCCGCTTCTAGATTTGAGCCTACACATTACTTACGATAAAACTTCCGTAAGTAAGTTATATTTGTGTTTTCTTTAAAATGCTATCTTTAAATAATAGTACCGCGGCAGTAGGTACGTCCCACACCACGTCAATCTCAACAGGATCAGGCCAGTCAAATTTTATTGCCATTCACTTTTAATGGAGGCTCACTGTTTTATAGTTCAATTATAAGATCGAGACGTTTTGTTTACCTCCTTAATTGAACGCTCTTTAAATAAAACAATTGGGTTTTTTAATGTTTCCGTTTTTAAATAAAAGACTTCAAACAAGAAAAATATGGATAACCTTGACAGAGGATATATCAAAAATTCATTGAAGATTTTATTAAAAAGATGGATATTGTATTATAAACTCTGATGGATTTATGACACGTGGTGGTTAAGTATAGCTGTGTCTCTAGCAAAATAAAGAAAATTAAGAAAAATAAATATTTTTGCCAATAAGACGTAAAACTAAGAATTATAAGTATACATAAGTTGGGGGATACTATAAGATTGACAAAACATCTACGTAATTATGCTATTAGAACATGAAGGCATAACATCCTTTTTGCAGCGTCGAGTGTCCAGCAGAACGCCAAGATTACTCCTGTTATCTTCAAGTGCCATTTTCTAAACACCAAGTGCCTTCAAAAACGAGCCGGCACAGCGTCAGCACTTCCAAACTAAACACTTCTCAAGTCCTAAAATTTAAACGCAAAGGCACTTTGCTCCACTTCCCTCGCTCCCCTTTAAGGGTGGATAATTTTCATAGTAATTAACCGTTCTACCGTCGTGTCACCTGCCCAGGGAGGGGATCCTGTCATACACTTTTTATTTAATTTATCAAGAGCACTATTTTTTGTGCCAGCTTCATTTTTCACGTGAAAAAGTGGATCCTTGTCGCCTTTGAGTTGCTTTATTTTCTCGATGTAGATAATAATGAATCTAAAATTTCTCTTTTGTAATCCTTAATACGGCTTCATATTACTTTTTTTTTGTTTTTGAAGAAAATGGGTTATGGTCATCGCTTATTATGATGCACTGCTCTGATACGACAAGAACCCGGCCAGAATAGCTTCAAAAATCCAACCGCAAGCTGCCAGCACGCCGCCCGCGATCCGTCACCTTTTTTATCTTGTCATTATAAAAAAAAATATTTTGACACACAGGATATACCTAAATAAACTGCAATTCATTTGCTATGTCGGAGCCGTGGTGGCGTCATTATTCTGTGATTCCTAAATTTTTAAATTACCACATTGTCATATTCAGGTTCTCTTATGGTAGTTGACAGGGAGAATAAAGTTTGTAATATGATTCAAGGGAAATGAGGTCACAGTATTAATAGACCGTCTCTACGGTGTGGAAGGGACATCGTGATAAAACCAACGAGAAAAATTTCATAACTAGCGGGTCTAGAATCACGTGCTGAATCCATGGTAAAACTTTTTGTTACTGATAACAGTGGAAAGAAGGGAAGGGATAACCCCTTCCCCCTTCCACTATCGTGTGAAAAAAGACGTTTAACGGAGCCGATAGTTATGTGTTCTTCTGATCATTGCAAACATTTTTTTGTTCTGACCCATATCTGGGAATTTTCTAGGTACAATATTGATGGTCGAAGTTCCAACTTTTAGTTGCCTACGTTTTTTTGACAAAACAAGTTTTCAATATTCTAACAAAATTTTAAATACTTACCCTACCACCCCTGTACTGTTGTATGCACTCATAAACTAATCATAAATAAATAATAAAATAATTTGCGTGCATTGCATGGCATCATAATCACACCAAAAAAAAGTTGTTTTCCATACTAGAAACAGACCAGTAAGGAAACAATACAAAAACATGCTTAATGTTGATCAATATGACACCGCCTTATTGAAGAGAAGTGATTTTTGTATGGGCTCGATTATATAATCGAGCAAGGAATACGTCGAGTTACCAGTAACCCTGTATTTAATAAAATACCAGAAAAAATAAAAACACAGACTACTCCAGTCTTTAAAAAGAAATTGACAGATTTGTTGATAAATAAATGTTATTACTCGATTTGCGAATTTTTAAATGATCAATACATAATATAATTCTGACATTTCTGCACCTATGCCAAACATTTAATTCAATCATGACGTACTTATTAACATAAAGATAATAAAGCTAATTTAGACTCCGACTTGTACTTTTATAGCTATTGACTAATGTTTAAGACTAGAATTTTAATACTTGATTAATAATTTATTTTGACATTGTGCTTGATTTGTGTGTTTGTGTTAAGTATGCCTGTATTTGTTTTGTTACACTGTTTTGCATGCCTTAGTTAAGGCAAAAAGTATAAGGATCACTTAATTTGTTACATAACATCTTAATATTGTACCTACTTTCTGTGCAAATAAACGATTATTCTATTCTATTCTCAGCAATAATATTAACATTGAGTAATCAATGTTGTTTAATTTGATGGGTAGTATGCGTGGTAAGAGTATGTGATGTGTCTTTTACACTTCGTAATATATATTGGCTGACTAAGTTTACCAGGAAGGACATAGGTACTCCATGTGGTGACTAAAAGTGAGCAAACTACTCGTCCCGGTCGTCGTGTCCGATTCCCTAAGTTTTATCGGCTTTGACGACGAGGAGAAAGTGAGCGATATAGCATCTATGACTTTTCAGCACTTTGGAAAGAAAAAATTATCAGAAATTAAAAAAAAAAATTATCATTGTATAATAATACCAGCCTATTATTTGTCGCACTGCAGGGCAAAGGCGTTTTCACATACGTATTAACCCAAGGGATTATACCCAATTACACATTACCGGGATAAAAAGCATCCTATGTGTAATTTAGAAAATGGTCTATCTATGTGCCAATTTTCATCCAAAAAAGGGTTTACGCGTGATTGACTAACAAACATCTTCATAAACTTTCACATCCGTAATATTAGTAAAATAAGCCCAAAACTCACGATGTTTTCCGTCACCGATGTCAGTAATGTCCTAGATAAACTTAGAAAGTACATAGGCATAAGAAAGAGTCATATTGGTAATATCCATTGCTTAAGCTATATTTTTTTATAGATTTATTCCTTCAAAACATAGCACCCTCGCTATAGGCTACTTCAGCATCAACATGTTAATCACGTATTTATAATAACGTTACACTTTATGTAGATTTGGTTAAATCATCAAATTAATCCTTCATTTTTAAATCCAACTTCTTTTGAAATTCTCTTCATTAACGTCTTTTAGAACTTCCGCGTAGCGTCCTGGTTTCTCTGTAAGCGGAAAGCGGGGATATGTAGAAGGATACGGAGAAATTATTTTCAATGGCCATAATACTTTACCTTCATAGAAGAAATGATAATAAAATATCTCTCGAATTTACCGGTATTATTTGTAAAATCATCTTGTACGTTTTTCAAAAAAAATAAGAACGTACAAGAGAGCGCAAAAATACGAGTATCTTTATAACATCAACTAGTAAAGGAACGATCTCAAATAACTGGATAAAAAGTATTATATTTTGTGTAGAAATTGAGAACAAAGTAGCTCCATTAATGTGCAAAATGATGAAATTCAACCGTTTATGCGTATATAAAAATATATAGACGATCTAATATGTTCACGATCTTTCACTATAGGTACATTCAACGAAGCATAGTATAAGTATTTTTTTCTTCTTAGGATAAAGTTTTTATTTAAAGAAGCATGCAGTTTTTATAACATAACAGATAATGTCACGCCTGTTATCCCCGAAGGGTTAGGCAGAAATGTACCCCATTAGTACACCCACATTTCGCCAGTTATATTTAAGAGGTATAAAAGGTGCGCAACTATTGCCATTAACCGGACACAAATACTGACTGGGAATCGAAGCCAAGACCTCATGCTCAGCAGTCGCGCTTAGCGACCACTAGACCACCGAGGCAGGAATTAAATTCTTTGAACACAAACTTACTTATACTCGACTTGGTAATTACTCCGCCGACTATTACTTACGGCTCGGTTCTTGAGCACAACTTTTGCAATTCTACAAATGCCGCACGAGGCGCGCAAGATCATATAATTACGTCACAAGTGATGATTGATCACGTTCACATACGTCATTTGTCTTCGTTTCGTGTCTAACGACTTCAAGAACGAAAGTCGGCCAGAAGTATAAACAAATATAGGTAAATTGAATAAAAACTTTGTCGACAAAACTCAAATGTCAAGTTGAATTTTATCGTCAACAACGCCTTGCCAGATATTTTGTCTGCGCGGTATTTGGATTTTGTCGTATATTTCACAATTCCATATCTCTGTAAGAGTTATTTTTGTTGACAATTCCTCCTCACAGTTCAACTTATCTCAGGACCAATTTTAACCAAAATCATTCAGCGGTTTCCGTGAAAAACGTAACAAACAGACATTTGGGACTTATTATAAAAAACTGGGCTTTTTGAAGGATAGCAACGGCCATCCAGACGATATTTTTAAGTACAGTTTTACGTGAGATGTTAGTTTTTATTTAATTTCATCCAGATTCGTTCAACCGTTCAGGGGGGCTACCACAACCTCTTAAAACAATTAAAACATTACTTTGTAATTTCTGTTGTTGCATTTTCAACTCTCGGCGCTGATCCGAGCGTTGAAAATCCAACAGAGCGGAACGCAAAATAATATTAAAATAATATTGTTTTAAGAGGTTGTGGTAGGCCCCTTGGAGTAACAAACATCCATCGTTTCAAACTTTCAGATTTATAATAGTAGTAAGGAGCTGAAGCAATCGCCTTGACCAAAATTGGTCGGATCCCATCATCAGTTATCATCAAGAAGATTGACAACTTTGGTTTACTTGCAGTCACGACCAAGCCTTACCCCACGTTAATTTTTGCAACATCCCTTATTATTGAATTAAAATTTAGCAGGCTCGTGTAATCCTTAGTAATTAACGAAGATTTTTTTAAACGCGACATTTTTTGCTTTCTTTAATCAACGAATCGGATTTCGGGTGATCAGATGAAAGTTTGGCAACGGTCGCTTTGACCATCATTTATTAAGGGAAATATAAGGTATACATGATAAAATTGATTAAAATGAAAAAAAAAATTCGGTTAAATCAATTAATTCTTTCGATCAGGATATATTTGTACTGTGTTTGTTAACATTAGATCGGAACGGTTGATTGACACTTTATGTGAACCAAAGAGTTTAGCCAGCGTTAACAGACGTCCCGATTTTAAGCCCAAAATTTAACAGGCTTGGTCCCGCTATTCGGAATCTGGAGTTATGCTGTGCTGTGTGTTATCTGTATTTAAGAAAAAAAGCATCTTTAAAAGAAGTTAAGTCTTTACAGAAATATTATATAATATGTTTATAGCATGTCCCACTTTCGATAAAAGAAACCGGGTTTATTATCCAAAACGTTTCAAAATCCCGCTTTGCCCGTTTTTGAGGAAAAAAACCGACTCAGATCGAAAGTACTAGGATAACATAAAACGTAATAGCTCGATCACATAGTTCCACTGACATATTGATCACGTGCGGCTGTAATGGCGCGTTAAGATCGCGAACGATTCCCGCCTCCGCGCTATCGTCCTTTGTCTTATGTACTATGTATGTAAACATAGGTATATATCGATCCCCCCAACCAAGAACTCGGTAATGTGCTATAATGGGTTTTATGCTGTTATGTCAAATTCGGCATCTGTAGACTGGAATACACCTTAGCATTTTTTTTCAGATTTTTCCAAATCATATTTACAAAGAAATCATGACACACGTGTTTATTGTTGGGAAATAAGGCACAATAATATTTCGGCAATAAACCTGTTATAGATCTGTACGGAAAAAACTATTTACATTTTATTTGGGTAAGTTGCAAATACCGAGTTATTGGCGTAAATAATTTTCATGAAGTTTTTGGTAAACTTGTTTATGAGTTTATTGTTGAATTAATTTTAAAATACGCATTCCGTAATACGCACTAACAATGTTTAATTAATAGTAATACTTACCTGTAATATTAATTAATAGATTGCAGGATTTGATTTATTGAATTCTTTTTATTAATAAATTTTAGCATAAAATTAAAGTGTCAAATGACATGGCCGGATTCTGCCCTCCAAATCAATTACAATGTACATTAATTATTAATATGTAAATATTACTTGTAAAATAAACTAAAATTAATAGCAACAATTATATTTCTTTAGAACAGGCGACAAAAAATGACAAAAAATATGTATGTTAATTGATTTTGTTGTCTTTATAGTAAGGGAGGCCAGGAACGGATTTTTGGATTTACTCGAGCGCGTCTGACTAATATAAAGGGGGATACCTTGCACTCTGTTAAGTACCTCCACCATATACACTATGTAACAAAAACCCTGTCAGATTAGTGTTGCCGTTGATCAGTTTTTACCCGACTACGGCAAAGCCAAAAGGAGGGTTATGATTTTGACGGTATGTATGTATGTATGTATGTATGTATGTATGTTTTTATGTTTTATTTTAATTTAATTACTTCTACTTTCTTCTTTTTTTTTTTCACTGGGGAAAAATAATAATCTCAAATCCATTAAATGGTTACGTATATGAGTACGCAGTACGATGCCGAATAATACCCTTAAGGATCGGACAGGGTTTTTGTTACAGGCTGTATAGTATAAGCCCTGTATAGTGTATATAGGGCCGCGCGTCTAGGGCAGCGGATTTTATTTTTCAAACAATCAGATTAAAGAGTCCCTGCACATAATTGTCAGATTAAAGCCGGATTTACATATTTCTGACGTGTTGTGTTGTGACGCATCAGAACGGTATCAGTTTCATACATTTGACAGAAGCCATCACAACAGATCGCGACACACAAATATAAATCTCACCATACTAAATGTATGAAACCGATACCATTCTGATCCGTCACAACACAACACGTCAGACAAATGTAAATCCGGCTTTAGGGTCAGCAGGACAACGACATCAAGCTGAACTATCTGTATATTAATCTGACGCGCTCGAGTATTTCAATGTCATAATTTTTTCTTCCATTTTCTTCTATTTTCAACCTCTTCGTAACAATCCAAAAGGTCCCTACGACGCTGGAGTAAATCCACATTTAGCATCTTGGGCTCCCCTACTATTAATGTGCGCATGTGCGTAATAGTTTGGATACATGCACGACACAAATACTGTATCTGAAGCACGCCTGAAGCTCAGATTAAAATATTACACGGTCATGACTGTTAGAATCGTATTACTAATCTCTAAAGTTAGTATCTAACGGTTTCACGATTTTCACAGACACCATTTTTCTGACTTTTTATGACACGAGTATTGACCACGTTGTTACGCATAGAGCAACACGGGTACCTGGGTACCCGTGTTGCTCTATGTTGTTACGCATTATGCATCGACAACATACTCATGAGTGTGTATCCGAACGTCCTAGTTATTTTGACGTTTCGGTGCGTCAATTAGAATTTGCAGTTTTATGTTGATTCTTTCACGTATCACTGTATTTGCTTTTTGAGTTCTTTGTTGGATATTTCAACTTGACCTCAAGCTATCGTTTATCGGACTTTCGCCTAGGCTTCTGTGTGAATATTCTGCTGTGCATATTTGGACCTGTTTGTTTGTTTACAATTTGAATTCTAACGCTCACGAGCCACAATATCAAGGTGTTGAATTGTAGTGTGGCAACTAATCGTTGCGAAGGCTGCATATTGTAACAACATTAACACCGCAGTTACAACGTAATTGACTGCATGGTTATCTGCAAGTATGTCATCCCTGTTGGATGCGAGCTAATAGGCACTTAGTACTGAATGTACGAATACAGGTTATAGAACTACAGGAAAATCCTATCCCTGTTGCACATGAACCTTGTCTGAGTAATTGCAATGATTATGTTTTCTTAAAATGTCTGTGAAACATGCAGAAATTTCCTTTTTTTGCAAAGTCGCTATGAGAAAGTCATAATAAACGGTAGACGAGGAGCTCTCCTTGCTACGATCTCGAGTATCTCGGCCTGCCTATGACGATGTTTGAGATACTACGAAACTATTACCAATATCAATGTTTGAATCGATCTGTGCCAATAAGTATTACTTGGTATTTTCATTGTCGTCTTTTTCTTTACTAGTCGTCACGACGCGTAAAGCTGCGTTTATACTTTACCTGCCCCACGTGTCGCCACGCGTGGGAAAGCTATCGGTTTCATTCATTTAGTATGGTACTGATCACATTAGTCCCGCGTGGCGTGAATCAACCTGCTAAAAATGCATTTTCATTTTGTTTTATCTATAAACTTCAAGAGATTTTTTCATCATTGCTATTCAAAAATGTTCACGCGTTTGTTGTAGTTTTGCAACCTATTTATTGTCTCTCGCTTCATCTCTGATCATAAAACCTAAACTATTGTAAAGACATACCTGTATGCGTTAATATAACGTACCGTTTGTCAATGTACATGATATTTTTTTGTCAGAGCACAGCTCTATAGAAACTCCGGAGATTTTTTCATGATTGCTTTTCAAAATGTTCAGGCGTATATTTTGTATCCTATTTATTATGTCTCTCGCTTCTTCTCTGATCATAAAACTTAAACTATTGTAAAGACATACCTGTATGCGTTAATACGACGTACTGTTGGTCAATGTACATGATATTTTTTATTTAGGGCACAGCTCTATACAAATTCTGGCCATGTCCTTTCATTCTGTTGTTTAATAAATATTACTAATAATCGAAATTATTGTATTTCTTTCGTTTATTACCTTCTACTATTACATTTAAATATAACGAAAAAAATCGGTATTGACTCGTAACGATAACACTGGTTTGCTAATTTTCATCGTAATAATAATGTTATTTATCAATACCGTTTACAAAATTATTTGAAATCACCACAATAACTACGTAAAAACACGTTACATATCAGCCTTACAATAAAAAATAACGCCGTAGAAGTCCATAACATAATGTTATGAAATATTTTATTCGACAAATTTCCGGCAATAATCCCGTAATTACTATTACTGTAATATTTGATGTAAACAATTTTAGGTATTATTTGTTTTCATAAATTACTAGGTTTTGACTAAACGGGATTCCATAATAATGGTACAGTTATATTAAGCAAAAAAATACCTTTCATTTAATACATCAATGACTCCAATAGTCCCACTTGTTGAAAAGATATTTGATAAAATCAGTAAATCTTTTCTCCTGTAAAATTTTGATTTTTCGATTACCGGGTTATTGCTTGGGAGCGTCGATATGTAAATGTCACGGCTGTTTACTAAAATGGATGCGCAGAGATGAAGCTACAACTAAACAATTACGTTTATAAATGGTGTGTAGGTATGCGCATAGATAATGCATGTTTATGCTTGCTGTTACGTCTCTTACAACCTTTTTAATTAGTGGTGGTGGTGTGACACCCGCGTGCCTCAGAAAGCATGTAAAGCGGTTGGTCCGACAATTGTTGAACTTTGACTCACGCATTTTTGACACTTTGAATCACTCATTAGCCACAGATTTCACTTATGGATAAATTACTTATTTGCACTATTACCAAGCTAAAGATTTTACAATTTACTCTCAACACCAAAACGTAACATGAGTTGTACAAAATTTACGACACAACTTAAAAAAAATAACTGCCAGAATAAAGTAAAAATAACTTCGAATTTTAAAAGCAACAGCGCACTACATGCGTATTTTTAATTAAAAAGAAACACTGTTTAGCCAACAGGGTTGCAATTAATAAAAGTTAATTTGCATTTTTAGGTCAAGGGAATGTTTTAATAAAACAATTTTGGCCGCTTCTCGCTTGTACGCGGGCTTTCCTAGAATGTTGGCACATAAATAAAATTATAATATATTTTACATTTAGGTTTACTCGATTATCATAGTGACGCAAATAGAAGGAAAATGTGACTTGAAGAATTCGTTGAGATTAAATAGAATTTAAGCCTTGTTTTAAACAACATAAAATAGTGGTGTATTGTGTTTTTCCAAAAGGATTTTTTCAGTAGCAGCCTCAGAGTCTGGATTTGTACCCGGTTGATGGCAATGGGCTAGCCCCCTATTACATGGGACTTATATCAAAAATAACAAATAGTAAATAATATAATCATATTAAATATAACATTCGTTTTGGTTTTTTACTGTAAAGACGTTATAATTAAGTGTGTAAATAAATAAATAAATTTCTGGCGAAATGTGGGTGTACTAATGGGTACACCTATGCCTAACCCTTAGGGGATTACAAGCGTGATGTTATGCAGGTATTTAACTTTATACATTTAACTCAATTTTAAAATCGGAACAGCTACTGCGATAAACAAATGTTGTGCATCTCTGGCTTTTATAGGTATATGTATAAAAATCATTCATTATCTTATCACCAATATCTAATAGATTAACTTAACATTCAAAAACATGACTACCAGTATAGAGTAAATACACACCTGACTATATTTCAAAGACTCGTTCAAGTCTTTAGGGATAAATGATTAGACGTAATGACATACAAGGAAGGAAGTAGATTTAGCACACCATTATCAGGCGCCTTACTAGTTTAATAGATAGAGTATCGAACAGGAAAATTGAACGAAGCAAGTAACTATGGAGGATAAAGCTCTTAGGATGACACTCCATCGATGCGAAGGGAAGCGAACCGGGGGAAATAAACTAATAGGGTTCCTATGACTATTTATCAAAGCAGAACCGTTTAAGCATTGGTTAATCTATACTAATAGTAAAAATGTAAAAGTAACTCTGTCTGTCTGTCTGTTACGTTTTCACAACTAAACTACTGAACCGATTTTGATGAAATTTGGTACAGGGTAAGTTTGAACCCGAACAAAGGACATAGGCTTTTTACTTTTTATTCAACTTCGTCTACGTCCGCGATAATAACCGACAATTACGCGGACGAAGTCGCGGCCAAATGCTAGTTATGAAGTGTCTGTTTGTAATTTTCAAATACCAGCTTTTTACTAAATACACATGGAAGTAGGTAGGGTAGGTATGGTGGGTGGCTTGTCTTCTTTAGGGCTGTTGAAAAAATTCTTTTGTATTGTGCGTCACTTTCACGTGAATAAAAAGTTTTTCTTTGTTTCTTTCTTTCTTTGTATATACGATTCTTTTAACAAAAAAACTTTTTTGTCTGTCTGTTTGCTCCGGCTTATCTCCGAAACGCTGTGACTGTTTGGTTGGGAGAATATAATGTAATAATTATGTTCCTAAAAAAGTATGTTGTTAGTATGAAACGATCAAAAAACATAGAAACGTTAATAAGAGCGTGGATAAATTGGCGGCACTACAATCGATCTACGAGGTTAAGTAACGTGGCAACGGTCAAGTGCTGGGTCATCATTTGCCCTCCTAGCCTCGAAAAATATATAAAGCTCTCGATCTCACAATCTATATAAAAAACAATAGCTAGATGGTATGAAAGATCGCCATTTGTAAACGGCTCGACAGAGTTGGCTGATTTTTTCTGTTCGTGATTGTCTGAATTGTTTTTTTTGGAAAATTCACCTTAATTTTCGAAAAGTTTGATAATATTTTTGCATGAATATCGCATTAGACTGCCTCGTTGGTGTAGTGGTTAGTGACCCTGACTGCAAAGCCGGAGGTAGTGGGTTCGATTCCCACCCAGGACAAATTTTGTGTGATGATATATAAGTATGTATATCAGTTGTCTGGTTACCATAACACAAGCTCTGCTTAGCTTGGGATCAGATGGCCGTGTGTGAGTTGTCCCAAGATATTTATTTATTTATTCATTAAAAAATGTGACGCCATGTGAAGTCGGGGCGAATCGCTCCTTTCATATAAACTAGGGTTGGCGTAATTTAATTTAATTACTTTTTGACGCTCCCAGAGAACTCGTTTCAATGAGACTGACCCCTAAACATTTAATATAACGTTACAACGCGTTATCGTTATTTCAAAGTTATAGTTAGCATAGGATACGTTATTAGCCGTATACAAAAAAAAAACGAAATGCAATATAACACAATGTTTTTTGGACGCTATTTTTTCTAATGGAGTATAACTATGCTGTAGGTACATTGAATCCAATTCAGTTAAGTTCTAAAAATTTAAGCCTAGCCTAGTATTAAAAACAAAACCGCTGACCTACCTACTGACAGTACTGACCCTAATACCGCTATCGCTATACCTTATCTACCAACTCATAACTCATAATCCGTTTAAAGCAAAAATATTCAACAATTAACACAACATTTTACCAAAATGATGCTTCAGATAAACACAAAATGGCGGAGTAAACAAGTCTCCTTTCATACGCGTAATCTTGTCCCTGCCATATCTTCACACCATTACAAAAGCTGATAAAACTCCACCAAATGCATCGGGAGTAAATTATGTAGGATTTTTATGCGTAATACGGTACGTCCAGTATATCTGAGCACGCGACGAAATTGGGAACTACATGAAAATGTACTGGATTTGAATTATATTCTTGCTTTTCGCCTTGCAACTAGCGCCGCGCTGAAGAGTCAAAATAAAATGGTGATACAGTAAATGTTTAATAAAACATTTTTATCTGCGTTTTTGTGTTATTTAAGTATTAACTTTGTTTAGATGTGTTGACGATTTTTTTACTTCGTTTTTGGTCCTTCTGCTTGAAGATTTTGTAGGTATAAAATATGAATGTAGATTTAGCCTTTCATCAGTCAAGCGTTGAAAAGGTTCTTATCATTCTGAACACGCTTTCATTACCGAAGAGGATTTTTTGTATTATATGAAATTTATTGAAATTCGTGACATCACGATCACAGCTTCCGCGACTTGGGACCAGACATTAACGTTTAAAAATTTGAACTGCATCTAAGAATTGTTTAACGGAAAACACAAGACTTTACCCCATCCAGGGATCAAATTGAGGATAGTACATTTAAATATCTATTCTTAAACTAAAGCCTCGTATTCATGGTAAACATTTGTTTAGCAACAGTTGATCAACGTCCTTGATGAACGGCGAGAATGCTGCTGGAAACTTTGTTTAAATCGATATGGGTTGTCCACACACGTCAACATTTGTTGATAAACTGATGTTTTCGCTCGCCGGGCGTCAACTCTGCAACATGGCGTGATCAACTCTGCAACACAAGTGTTGCCCGCAATATGTTGACAGCAACTAGGCAACATGTTTATGCAACCATGTTGCTAAACAAATGTTTACCATGAATACGAGGCTTTATAGTAACCAAAGATACAAAAAAATTGGGTAGTTGATACCATTAACCAACAATTCCAAAACATAACTTTTCTACTCTACTCTAACACTTTATTTTACCCCCGAAAACCCAATAAAATTTTAAATAACTGATTAACTGCAAAATTTGATTTTTAGTTACTCTAAAATCTATAAATAGTTAGTCAATTGAGTTGGCAGAAAAGTGATGACACAGTTCACTATTGCCATATAAACTATGTAGGGGAATCGCGTTTGGACAGCTTACAAATGTATGTCAATTGATTGCTGGTATCCAATATCCAATTCAAACCAGAGACTAAAACAATTATGCCGCAAAAAATACTATACGAACACCAAAGAAAACTCAAGAAATAAGAGTGCGAATCGTATTAAAACGTACAGAATAGAATATAGCCGTAATAAAGACGCCAGAGAGACGTGAGTGGATGCACGCGACCGCGCATCCTTATCGTGAGCGAATAAAAACGCGCGATGTGCCATTTTAATGTTTGCCCTTTCCTTCGACCGTTCGACTGTAATGTGCTGTAACATTAGTGCTGTGGCTACTTTCGATATCGATAATTGTAATTTTTTAATTTTAAAGGGGAACTTTTTAAATCAAGAAATCTGCGTTAATGCATATTAACTAAGTATAATACAATGTCAAACATTTATTAGTAAAATATAACATTTAAAGTACATATTATGTTTTATGTTTATATTATTATGTTTTTGAGTTATCATTAAGATTGATATAGAATTAAGATTTAAGAGTTTAGTATGCAGAAACTGATCATTTTATCATAAATAGAGTAAACAATCAAATATATTGTAATTAAATCATAAGCTATTAACGATATGACATGTCCCATTCCCATCCTTACACTGAAACATGTATAAGCAATAATTTACGTTAGCGCAGATATGGTTTAATAAAAGCAACTCTATTGGTTGTACATATTTCAGGATTTAAGCTGTTATCTGAATGTTTTTATATATTAATTTCTATTTCATGTAATGAAAGCTGAAAATTCCGTAACTTTTTTCCAGTTGATATACAAAACGTAGAATACAAAAATGAGTCGCTAAAATAACTTCGTAGGTAATCAGCTGCCCTACCATGAACTCTTATTGCGATCCAAAAAACTGAATTGTTCTTCAAATAAGTCAATATAACGCATCAATTTATGTCATTTATTGACGTATTTTCTCTTATCGCGATCCAAAAACTGAACTGTTCTTCAAATACGTCAATATAACGCATAATTGATGCGTTATATTGACTTATTTGAAGAACAATTCAGTTTTTTGGATCGCAATAAGAGTTCATGGTAGGGCAGCTGTTCTTAGAATATTGCGGTTTGAGTTGCACTTGAAGTTAATTTTAAAATCAGCCTATTATTGTCCCAATGCAGGGAAAAGGCCTCGATCACCACGCTTGATCAACGCGGATTGGCAACTACAGATTTATATTAATTGTAAATCCTCACGATGTTTTCCTTTACTGATTTTTATACTTAGAATAGACTCATTTTGAACGACTGAATCTCCTTCAGGTAACATTCTCCCCCCTAAAAGCATTGTATGTATTTGCTTGCTCAGCAAATCAGTCGACAGTACAAGACGTCGCGTCGTTAGTTTACGTTGCTGTGTAAATAAACAGTGTGTAGTGCAAGCATTAACTGTCTCGCATCTGAATACAATTAATGTCGGCCATGTTGTCAACGTTAACGCATAACTTGGGAAGCGAATGATTGCTTTGTGTTTAGATTTGAATTCAAAATACTGAAGAGAGTATATTGTATAATTGTGACGAATTTTGCAAGGACCAGCTGCTACAGCATCAACCTTTGGTTGACTGGAACTGGAAGACAATGCCTGAGGTATTGAGTCCGTCTTTGTACTTTTTTGTTGCATGAAGTTTAAATAAATAAAGGGATATTTAAAGATATTTTTTTTGGATACCATAGCACCACATGCCTCTTTTTTCAAATATTGGCCACATGCCTCTTTTTTCAAAGATTGGATACCAAGAGATATAGAAAACTGGAAGACGGGAGGCCCTTTCACTTTAGTGTAGGTATGTGTGATGTCTCAAACTCACAATGGAGTCCACGAGACAGGCTCGACCTAGTGTGGAGTCCACAAGATAATGTTATAAAATATATGTTTACTGTTTTGTTTCAATAAAATTGTATTATTATTAAAATATACGTGGTCATAATTTAACAAGTATTGCAAACTAACCATAACCATGGTTACACTTATTTAAATATAAATGCAGTAAACAAATCCAGCAACAAACAATAAACTAAGCGTTACAAGAACAACCGACGATAAAAACTTCACAAATTAATTCGTACATTATGATTAATTTTTGTATTCGCTTCCACCATTACCAGAACTTTGGTTATAACAAAAGATATAAACAATACAGGCAATTAATTGAGCCGTTAAAAAAACTTGGACAAGTATTGAATAGGGCTATTGTATCCAAGTTATTGAAGGCTACTTTTTGTAAGGAGCGACAAGGGAAAGCACTTGGTTCTCGTCTGTTGTTCACTGGATATCGATTGAGTTATGAATGTACAATGTAAAATTCATAATGATGGCGGAGCGTGGTTTCTTCCCCGCTCAGCTCGGGATAAAATATACAATGCTTTGTTTCTAATCTGGCCATCAAAATAGCGACGTGAGGTTTTTTTAGCGAATATCTTATTCGTTGTCTGTCTTGGCTGGATTGAGAGAAGAGTGCTGTCCCTTACATTAAGGGAGGTCAATTGATTTTAGTTCTACCAAAACGACCCGACTCATAATTTATTACCTAATAAATGCGACATTTATTTGGTATGCGACATTCTAATATATGTGACGCTCGAGAGCTTAAATGAATATCGTCAAACTTATTCAATATGCAAAATGTGTTTACTACCTATCTAGCAATAAAAGTTTACATTCCAAACTCATGCTTAGAATAAATATAACATTATTTAGCGCTAAATATCCAAAACCAATTAATTCGAAAACTGAGAGTAATTTAGACATGGATTATTAGTTTTTGGTCGTTCTTGGTGTATTTCAATATTAAATTTCTATTTTTTTTAAACGACTATTCAAGTGTCAGCTGAAAAACTAAGTAATTTTATCCATAAAAATCGTATTAATTTCGATTAATCGGATTTTTATTGCTTTGAAATCAATTCGGTAATCAATCGAGTTGACTAAAATGTGACTTCACAGTTTAATTTTGCCATACAAAACCCATAACAGAATCGCGTTTTGACAGCTAAAAAAGTATGACAAATTGATTGGTGGCGACAAGTACCCAATTTGCATGTTTGTATATAGGTATCTACTTTCAAAGTATTTCCTATTGAGTTTAGAGGTCACAAAATCGCGAATTTCATAAAAGACTTAAAGTTATAAATGGTTATTGTAAGTAAAAGAGAAAGCTTTATCACAAGTTCACAGTTCTCGTAATTTTCCACTTTCGCATTTACAATCGCGTTTGTCGCCGTTACCGAGTGACTCGATAAGATTCGGCTCCCTATTCATGCTACGCCGAACATTTATTCTGATTATACGAAAGTCACATTAAGGTTTACTTAAAAACATTTTAAAGATTTTTCATTGAATGAGTGGCCCTATAATAATATAAGGTGTTGATTAGTGTCCGATACTTAAACACATTTTTGTACTCAGGATAACAAATAACTTTCGCAAAGAAAATTGGAAAATGTAATCTTATATAGGGTGACTGGTAAGTATTGGACAAACATTTTCCCCAAAGAAACGATTTCTTTTTAATTTACTAAGCGTAAGACTCCAATCACCCCAAAGGCGTGCGCGCACGCACTTTCCGTACGGTTGATAGCTAAATGAAAAAAGAAAATACATGGTAAAACTTAAATAGTTTAAATGCTATTTTACCTGAAATTGAAATTGATTATCGTTGAGATGAGACTGAGACTAGATTTTGAACGTTACTAGAATTCATAGTAATTAATACACGTGTCATTGACGACTTTTATATGTATGTTATTGTATGTATGTTATTGTCGCTTTCTTACACTAGTAAGAAAGCGTGTGTTGCTTCGTGTGTTACAATCTTTAGGAAAAGTCTTAAAAACAAGTTTCCTTCATCGAATCGTTCTGTGAGCGCTTGATGTATATTTATTACCCTGAGTAACGGTTGGACAACCTTGAATAAAAGCGAGTAACATTCGTAAACGAATTTATTTTCACGCCAACATTATTTATGGTTTGTCAAATACTACTAATACAAAAATATATGCCTCGACTGCCTTGTTGGTGTAGTGGTCGCAAAGCGCGACTGCTGAGCATAAGGTCTTGGGTTCGATTCCCAGGTCGGGCAAAGTGTTATTGGATTTTTCCACCAGGAATTTCTCAGTAGCAGCTTCGGAGTTTGGACTTGTGCCCGATTGATGGCAATAGGCTCGCCCCCTATTACATGAGTGGGTGTACTGATGGGTATACCTCTGTCTAACCCTTCGGAAATCACAGGCGTGGAATTAAAAATGGCAAAAATTAATTGTGAAAACAATTAACAACTAACAATTCAATTGCCAGATTTAGTTGCAACTAACAACTAAAATATTAATTGTAATTGCAAGATAATACAATTAACAATTAATTAATTGTGCTTGTAAAACTTTGCAATTACAATTAATTAATTGTTAATTGTTTGATGCACGTTTACAATTACAGTTAACAATTAATAAACGTCCTATGAAAAACATAATGCCGCATCACCGCATGAGCATTCTCCGTAATATGCTCAAAGGTATATAAAGCCTGAATTTAAGCCAGTACAATACGTGTACAATATGTATGTGTAGTACAGGTACCTAACTAGAATAATTCAGGATTGGATGATTAAAGGAGACAAGGATAACCGTAGTTTAAAAAAAAAAGAAAATAATTCTTATAAATCAACCTTTATTTAAATTAGTGTTCAGATTCATTGACACATCGAAAAAATCATTTGTTTATTGAATAGTTGAGGTTGCACTTCAATACGACTCTCTTTTCAAACATTTGGTCTGTTAGTTTATGACTTCTTGGCAAATTTGTCATTGTAGCAAAAGAGAAAAGTCTTTCCACTGCTGCGGAAGCTGGTAAAGGCGTGTCATATTTTATAAAAACTCTTTTTATTTCAGGGTATCTGTTCAGCAGATTTAGTGCTTCACTTTCTTCAGCAGATTAAGTGCTTCACTTTCCTTAGCAAAGAAGTGTAACATCAATAACTCAGCCTTTGTTTTTGGGGTGTTAGCATTAGTAGACGCTGCAAGTTCTGAAGAATTACTATTATCTGAATCAGAATCAGAATCAAATTGAAAAAATAAATTTTCTTTATTTCTTTTTTTTGTATATTTTTTGGGGGTTCGTCATTGAGTTCTTTTGAAATAAGGGTTTTAAAAAGATTCTGTACTTTAATTCGGTCTTGACAGGCTAAGCAAGATAGCCACTTATTCTTAAAACGAGGATAAGAAAGAGCAGCTACTGCTGCATGTTCTGCCTCAGCAGTGCAAAGATCAAAATACTGTTTAAATCTAGTTTCAATGCTTATTCTGTAAGTCTCAATCAAAGGTGCACAGTAAACTAAATCGCCTCTTCTTTCAATTTTTTGTATTTTTCTTCTTAAGGCTAAAAGACATGGCAGTACAACACCATAAAAGGTATTGTTTTCACCTTGCATTATATCCAAAGCTTCGGCAACTGGTGCAGCACACATCAAATATTCTTTTAAGTAATCAAATTCGAAATCTTTTATAGGATTTGTAATATTTAAAGATCTATGCAGCTGCAAATTCTTTTCTTGTATCGACAAAATTTGTTGAAGTGCGTCGTACAGGCTGTTCCATCTGGTTTCACCCGGTCGACTTAATGTGTGTTTTAATACGTCTTTTATAATTTCAGCTGTTTTTGGGCGGCCGGCGGCATTCCATAGAGAGTTGCATTTTTTTAATGTATTAGTATGTATATCACATAATGGAGTCCCTTTGTTACTCAAAGTTTTATTGGCATCAACAGTAGCACATAAGCTTAAAGTATGCGCACAGCATCTTATATGGGCAGGCAAAAAAAAATCTTCTGAGTTTCCTTCGTCGGGACTTGAATCAGATTCTACGTCTGTATCTTCAGATAAAGGATCTTCCGGCTCATTGGTATCAATACTACTGATGTTTGTAAGTTGCACACCAAAAGTGCGAAACGCTTTTACAAAATTACTGCCATTGTCAGTAACTGATGCAACTACTTTAGTACCGCTCAAACCAAATTCTGTGTAAATTTGTTTTATTAAATCAGTAATGCGATCGTAACTATGAGTTCCTTTGAACCGCTGACATGCCAACGCTACTGAAAACCGTTTCAAATCTTTTGTAATCCAATGTGCTGTCATACCTAAAAAGCTTCTCTTCTTTCCAGACCAGATGTCTGTTGTTGTGCACACGAAATCAACATTCATTAATTCAGATTTAATAGCAGACATTTGTTCTTCATAATATATATTTATACGGCGACTCAAACTTCGACGACTTATAAGTTTTAAACCCTTATCAGATATCTGCAAATTGGTGAATATCTTCAAAAAGTATGGGTTTTCTACAGCTCTCAATGGAATCATAGAGTGAATAAAGTACTCAATAATATTTCGTTCAAAGTCCTCTTGAGTATATAAATTGACTTCTTCAGCTTTTATTGAACCTTTCTTCGATTTTTTGCCAGGAACCATTGCATTTATTTTATCTTCTTTTTTTCTTTTCATATATGCTTTATATTCATTTACGCAATCTTGACCATGTTTTCGTTTGAGGTGACTCAAAAAATTAGACGTACAATTATCAAATCCCCTGACTTTAGTAGCGCTATTAGGCGAGCATTTAGTACATAGAGCTGTGATTTTATGCGCTGTTGATTCCTCTGGTATATATTTAAAAAACGTACCGTCAAGTAATACAAGTCGCGGCAGTGAAGTCATCGATGTACTTGAGCCTGGACCCGGGGACTGCAACTCTCGATCCAATGAGTCATTGTTGTCCGTGTCCGAAATGTTAATTGACGCTGACGACATGTTACTACAATCATCTTCGTCCATAACTGAATATAAAAATAATAAAAAAAAATAAAAATAATTGTTCAAATCGCACAAAGTATGTAGGTATATTCAAAACGCACTGAACGTCGTGACTCGTGAGCTCGAGACACAATCAAGTTGTGACTTGTGTTGTGACCACGGAGCAAATACAAAGAGGAGATGGCGTAACTAGATTTCCCTATGAAAAAACGCGTGACATTTTGCGAGGTGCGGGGTTGTTAAATCCCGCCCACATCTTTATTTTCAATCTACCGGTCAATAGTGAAACTACGTTATCGATAATGTCTATGTTACTTTGTAGTTACGAACTACCAAACACTAGATGTCACTAAGCGTAAAATGTTACAGGGACGCGTACTCAGAACTATCCCGCAAGCAGTTTTTATTCCGTTTAGGCGCTCCACCCACTGAAGATGCGTCCCGCCGCGGTGAGCAGAGCGACAGATAACGCGCGCGGCGACGGAGGCGCAGATCTGCCTTACTTAGCGGTGAAATCTGCTCCCCCGCGCGGTGAAGCAGATTACGACGGCCTCGCGCTAAATAAATTTGTCTACGTCGAAATCCATCGTGCAAACGTCTTTGCAGTATAAAATCACGCCCGGGGCTGCGGAGCCGGTGTGTCATATCCCGCGGCACGCCCCGCGCTCCCGCGCAGATTGGCAGAATCTGCGCGCGGTGCGCCTTCCCGCTCGTTTCCGCGTCGGCAGTGTGTTGTGCTAGGCGTGATTTCTATATAAATTGAGATACTTGCATACAACGGTAAAATCTGCCATCCCGCGCTACGCGACGGGGCGCGGGGCAGTGGGTGGAGCGCCTAAAGGATTAATTTTGCTAACCATCTTGATACATTTTGATCGAAATAGAGATATTATTGTTTTTTGAGATAATATTGAGCTCTACGTACTCATTAAACGTTTAACTTATCATGACACAGTGTCGCCATCTAGCGTCTGGTAGAATTATCTTAGGAGATGCCGACGCGAAACGATCTTTCTAGAAATATTCTAAAAAAAAACGTATAAAATTACTTAGAAATGAAATGTGATGCCAATCATAGCATCAAAACGTCTATCCGAATAGTTTTTACATGATAAAACACAACACTTCATCCTTTTTTCTTGTAACACGAAATTATACTGTAAAATGCGAATTTTAACCACGTTGTGCACGGAATGAACACCGGCGATATACTGACAGAGGCCACGCCCACTTGATGACGTCAGGACCTAGTCAAGAATCACAGTGCCCAGTTGCTTAGGGCGCCTCCTCTAAACTCCTCTTTGTATTTGCTCCGTGCTTGTGATACCTGTGAGCCGTAAACATGCACTGACCTTGAGTTAGTCAATCAGAACGCAGTACCCCGTCCCCCTCGTACCTCAGCAAGTTGGCAGAATAGTTTTCGTTTCGTGCGTTAGATCGTGAACTAGTATTAGGCGTCTATAGGCTGTATGGTCGTTGGGTGCATAAAGTTTGACGCGTACTAGGTATATTTACATTCATCAAATAGTTATTACAATATATGTAATTGAAACAACAAGCAATTAAACAATTAAGTTAATTGTAAATAACAATTAAAATTTTAATTGCAATTAATTTAATTGTAAACTACAATTAATAGATTTAATTGCAATTGATTTTAATTGCATCTCACAGTTAAAAAAAAATCAAATTAATTTAATTGCAATTAATTTAGTTGGAATAAAAATTGTAATTGTCTTCTTCTACAATTGAAAAATTAATTCAATTGTGCCCAACACTGACATTAGGTAGGTATAGCAATAAAAGTATTTTAAACAACGCAACATAGAAATAAATATAAGTGAACATGTCCCCGGACGTAGGTAGGTATTCTCCGGAACTCTGGTACAAATATTCCTATTACAATTTAACGTATGCAAAATGGAATATGGTAGCCTTAGATTTTTCTTATTTATACTCTTTAGGAACTCTTAAGGAGGCTATTCAATAAATTTTGTAAAAGGGTTCCATAAGGGGTCCTATTGGTTAGCAAAGGCGTCCGCTTGTTGCCAGCTATTGATAAATTGCCAAAAAAATTGGTACCTCGCCTTTATATATTTTCCTCGGCGGCGTCTTGGGGTTAAGTTGAACTTTGATGGAATTTTCATGAGCGTTATTTTTCCCCATTTTTTTATGAAAGGAACATTTTTCAGCAAATCATGTCATCTTGGTGAATTCGGGGAAGTAGGTCAATTACAAATTAATTAAAATTTTTGTTTATTGCACGTTTCTTCTGGTTTTGAAATGTTGTTAAAGTTTCTGTGTTGTTTTCTGGATGATTCCAAGTGAATAAAGATTTTATTAAAAACTAGCGACCCGCCCCGGCTTCGCACGGGTGCAATGTAAATACATAAACCTTCCTCTTGAATCACTCTATCTATTAAAAAAACCGCATCAAAATCCGTTGCGTAGTTTTAAAGATCTAAGCATATATAGGGACAGACAGACAGACAGACAGGGAAGCGACTTTGCTTTATACTATGTAGTGATGATTATTTTAACACCAGTTAATTTTTTTCACAAGTTGAAGTCAAATTATTGATTTCAATTAAACCTTATGGTTTAAAG
Source organism: Hoplodrina blanda (assembly GCA_949316365.1). Classification (NCBI taxonomy): domain Eukaryota; kingdom Metazoa; phylum Arthropoda; class Insecta; order Lepidoptera; family Noctuidae; genus Hoplodrina; species Hoplodrina blanda. Next base: position 12,613,108 of record OX438564.1, read on the forward strand.
GCACTTTAGAATGTAATATACAAGAAAAAAATAATTGAACTTAGTTGCCTCTAAAAGGTAGTTATGTATGCAGAAGAATGTGCAAGAAACTCCATACTTACTCTTTTAAAATATTTTTTTACAATTTTTGTAAACGCGATCAGACTGGATTACCTACACGTAAATGCAATGTACCTTGCATAAAAACTATTATCCTTACTATATTATAAATGCGAAAGTAACTCTGTCTGTCTGTCTGTCTGTCTTTCTGTCTGTCTGTGTTTTCTTCACGCCTAAACTACTGAACCGATTTGTGTGAAATTTGGTACAGGGTAAGTGTGAACCCCAACAAAGGACATAGGCTACTTTTTATTCGACTTCGACTTCGTCTGCGTCCGCGATAACCGACATATACGCGGACGAAGTCGCGGGCAAAGCTAGTATTATAATATTTAGTCCATGCGATAAAATATGTCTACATTATACGAATATTGTTCCAAACAACGGTCAAACGGAGACATTTTTCATCTGTCACAAGCGACAAATTTCCCATTTAGGTTACAAAAAATAATAATGCCTGATTCACTCGTTCACATTGCTTTATGGTTAATTTAGGCAAAAATCCAATTCCACTGGCAACCCCACGGACAAATAAATATTAAACACAGTTTAAGTGAGGAGTCCGAATGGTCATCACCATTGAAGGGATATTCGTAGCTCATAAAGTGTTCTTTAGAAGGAAATATATATCGTTCGCGCGTCCTTTTTGCTATTGTGGGGGGGAAAAAGAGTCACGTTTTTGAAAAGAAATGGACACCCGCCCTTTTCATGGCGGTCTATGAGTAGCTATGGACGTTTGTACGATGAAATTATGACTTTTTTGTGAGTAGGTTAAATAATAAGAGGAAGTTTAGTGATAGAACCGAATCACTAATTTATTATAAGATGGAATTGGGCATTTTTTGGCTTTAAATTTTTAGTTTTAAGAGCTAATATATCTTAAAACTCTAGTGTCAAATAATAAATTAATATGAAGAAAAGAAAATGTAAGAATTTTTTAAACTCCACAAACATTTTCGTTGACTTGCTTATCTTGGTATTAAGACTTGAACTATTTTCGCTAAGACACTAAAAATAACCGCCCATCCCACATTAAAGGCAGAGACACACTAGGACCATGCTCAAAGGGTCACGCGTGTCCATAATTATGAATTCCCGGACTAAAATTCCCGGGATTTACAAATTCCCGCGCTCTGTATTGTTTGCGTTGGACGGGATTGTGCGTACCCTTGTCAGAGTATTTCTTGACGTTCGTAGGTAAGATTAGGGGTAGTTCACAATAGTTTGATGAACAGTTATTGTGTTAATTTGGAGTGGACGGAAATTCCGAAGTTTGGTGTATTGTTTCTGGCCCTTGAAATAATGGTTCAATTCTTAAAAATAATAATGACCGTTTGCAGTATTGATATTGCAAGAAAAGGTTGGTGGGTAGGTAGGCAGGTATCAGCATCATTATTATATCCGCCGAACGATATCTACTGAGGCCTCCCCTCATAAGGTTACACAAAAGGGGGAAAATTAGGGTATATACTTAATACTTATTCAAAAAATTCACATTAAAACAAATTAATTAATTCACTCGTTCGTAATTTCCATAATATTAATACTTGAGGTAGTTCTTAAGTATCATTTTCCTAAATCCTGGACGACAGTCAGTGCAAGATACGGCAGAAGTGTCAATTCTACTCCGGAAACGTTATCGGCAAGTGCACACCATCACAAAAAACAAAACATTAAGAATAATTTTGTTTATACAAAGTTAACGTTAAACGTTCAGTCAAGATTAAACATAGCGTTTTAAACGCGGGATTATCGTCCCGGAATGTGCGGGAATCGTGCTGGAGTCCCTAATTTATACATTTTTGCGCTCGTCCTAAGATAGCTTTATGGTAATGGTTGTGATCATACTTAAGGCTTAGAATCTTAAGTGTCCGTTCGTCGCGAATATTGACCTGTTATAAGCGAGACGATTTCTGGCTGTTTTATTAAGGTTACCATTATTTTCTTTCTGTTTTTAACAAAGTCTCTTCTTAAGAAATCAGTTAAAAAGCTTTAGTAGTGTATAGCATGACTGCTAGGGTTTTATAAAAGTCAAGATATTAAAAGGCAAGAACGGTTACTACTGAAAAAAGGAAAAAAATCTGTCAGTGCGCAAGTGGCAAAAAAATCCGCAAAAATAAACAGTACAGCTTTAATATACTGTAAGTACCTATTCGCAAAAAAACAACACTTTATAAATTAGCTGATTGACAGAAGAAAGAGTATACTGACAATGAGTAAATATTAAGTGAGTATTGAGTTTTATACGGCATCAGAATATAAATGACATAATTAATGGTAATAATAAAGGAAGGGAAGGATGGAAGTAGTGGAGGGAGGTCTTTGCCCAGGAGTGGGACAGAATAACAAAAAAAAAGAGAAAATAATAAAAGTGTGTAATGTAACAATTGCAATAAATTTTAAGTTTAAAAAATATTTAAATCAGTAGATATAAATCGATTTTTGCACTACGTAATATTATGCAATATTATGAAAACCTTTGTAAACATACCATGTTTCTGGAGAATATATAATTATTCTAACTATAGTAAATACAAGCGTCTATAATATAAACAGTAGATAAGTACGTAGTACAAAACAATTAAAGTCACAAGTGACTAATATAAAGATTTACGATGTGTCAAGCGTTAGGTTAAGTTTAATTCCCGTAGTGCAGTCTACCATTTAACTTGCCCCTAACTTGATGGAGGTCTCGTAATTCTGGAACATGCTATTCCGAAAGCACTCGATCCTGTTATCAGTGTTATGTGAAAAATGTCGTGCTCGCCTTTTGGAAGACGAGATTTTGATAAACGCCATCTTTTGTGATAGGTGAGGTCATAGATTGTAAGAACGAAACGACATGGGATTCAATTGGTATAGAGTTCATATAAAATCACGCTACGACCCATGGGAGCGGAGCAGTAACCAAAGACCTAACTTAACACGGGTGAAAAAACCACGTTTACGCAGTCGTTGGGAGCAGCTAGCGTTCAATATAGGATGAAAGAAGAATATAAAGAAGTAAATTAAAAAAAAACCTCATTCCGAATCAAATAGTTCTTGTTCTAGTACTCAATATTACTCATGTGAAAGTTCAGCAAGACGTTACAAGACTTCAAGATATTTGTAAAGAGGATACATTGCTGTATCTCTGATTTGCATGATTCGTAGTCTATGAAAAGAAAGATGGAGAGTTAGCTTTTGATATTTATAGCAACACAAATGTTTATTCTATTAATTATATCGTATTATAAAACGACATTTAATGTTTATTTATCCTTTCTTATTTCTTAGGTTTTCACTTTTACAAGTTTTATCTGCCACAATTTTTTTTTTACTGATCAAGATTCTCGATGAAAATAATAAGCAGAACCTTAAATGTTGTTTAATGATTTCATTCGATTATGGCAACAGAGGACAGATTTTAGCAGTTTAGCATGTATTGTCAATAATATTTTTTTACAGAGCCCTGATAGGGCCGTATGCTCTGCTAATACAATAATTATATAGCGGCTCTTAAATTCGATCCGATTTTATTTTGGCAGCTAACAAACAGCATTCTACTAACCTTTCCAATACTTGTGTTATCAAAGTAATAACAATTCCAACGAACAGATGAGAACCTTTTTTGTAATATATTGGAATAGCAGCTATTAGATTTTCGCTTACATATTTTGACAGTCCATTTTCAATATTTGAGTACGACAGAGATTTTAATTAAACTTTTTTTTGTTGTGACTGTGTCATGAATGTTTAAAGTTAACAAGTACCTAGTTGTTTTTATTTTAATAAGAGTAGGTACTCGACCATTAAGTCTGGTTGTTCTGTCGAAGACTTTAGATTTTTTCCATGTTTCCTTATCCCGATTTCCATAAATACGCTCGATAAAGTCTCAAAGACAAGAATAGGGGTCCACCGCTAATGAATTCAAGCCACGTGGCAATATAGTTAATTGAAACAACGAGTGAAGCCGGGTGAGCAACAAGTGCGTAAATTAAACCTTACTATAAATGCTTATCTCCAGCGTCTTAGATCCATACTCCAAGAGGATTTACTTTATCGTAATGTCTCTTGTTTATGGTGTGAAGATTGTGAACAGGTGCCATAAAATCTTCGCAAGATTTGTGGCGATGCTTGGAAGAGGATATGTCCAGCACTGTATGTCTTTTAGATGAGTGATGATGACGATAAAGAGTTCAAGATGCCGAAGATGTTTTTGGAGAGGCTCTAGATTTCTACATGAATCTGCATGGCAATAACAAGTAAGTAACACCCAGTTGCAGAATCTCAATTTTATTCTCTCATCTTAGCAGCCCAAGAAATTATTAATTCTCATACTAGTAGTGAAGAGTTTAGAAGCGTAGGTGCAAAAACAATTTGTTCGCATTATGACAGTTGTAATAATTTAAATAACATTAAATTACCTACAGTAAAAATGCCATCGTTTGCCGGTAACTACCTCAAATGGTTGGAATTTAGAGACACCTTCGATTCTATTATCTATTCAAATAAGTCAATACCGGATATCAATAAATTTCACTACTTACGCTCTTCTTTAGAGGGGACTGCTGTTGTCGTAATAAAGTCGATAGAGTTTACATCTCACAATTACAAGGTCGCTTGGGACCTACTATGTGAACGTTACGATAACAAAAAGATCTTGATAAATAAGGGGCAGTAAATTTTTAAAGTGACTTTGAATACTAATGCGTTAATCAAGTTAAAGGTCTTGCTAAGTGTGTTCCGAGTGGTTTTTCAGAAAAAAAAATGTGCCTACCTCACACATAAGTATGTAAAGGTAGCTAAATAATTATAAGCACCCTGATCACTTCAGTCAGGCAGTCAGTCTTGTTAACTACTAACTCATTATCACCGCACAAATAAAGATATTCTGGGAAACAACAGAAGTACGGCAGTTGTTCTGGGTCTGGTTGTTTTGTATGTAAGTTTATACATATGTTTGTAAACACACCTACAATGCAGGAGATATTAATAAAATGGCGTGACGTTTAAAAAAAAAGAGAACATGAAAACAAAAGTAGTTGAAGTAGTAGCATTTGATTTTATTATGATATCACTTTGATACAACTTCAAGGCTGATTTAATCTTAAACAGAACATACAGATCCTATATTTACGACAAACAGATATCCTAAAACTATTCCCCTATCACTTGATACACCCAATTTGCGTATATATAGCCGTACCGGAATTATGCTGCCCCTAAATTTAGTAGTTAATTGATTAACAAAGTTACGGAAGCTCGCTTTAGGGAACTCCTATTTCTGGGTGTACGGCTACTGGTAACTAGTTTATCCTGCAGTTATGTATCGGCTGCTCTTTTAACGGAGTAAGTTCGTTTGGAACGGTGTGAAGTGCTTCGGAATAGTCGTGAAAGCGACGAAGTAGGATTTTAGATTTCTCAATAAAAATCCAAGTAATAAACTGAGGTATCTACTTATTAATGCATAAGACGTTAAAAGCCAACATCTATTATAGTCAGACATTTTCCGGGAGTCATAACATAAGCCAGACGCTATAATGCTTCGGCTTTTGAAGCGCCTGGCTGTAGATACAAGCTCAAGCTAGCCAGTACTTTTTCTTTCTATTTCTAAATATAAGATAAGGTCAGAACAAAGTTATAGTTTTGGAACGGTGTTCCTTAACGCGGTAGGAGTTAACTAGGCGATCTTTCCTCTCGCGAGTATCGAGATTCGAGCAGCAAGTATTGTGCGCGGCCAGCTATATAACCTTAATTCTAAACACGTGTAAATATTATTTAAACTATTTGTTTGTCTATATGATTTGAGTAGGCCAGTGACCGCACAAACCTAATTCTCATAACCCCTACAGTAGGTACTAATAAACTAGCATTCTGACGTCACACCACAGCGTTCTATTACCCGCAGCTTGAAAACCGAGCTGAAACGCTGAAAATTTAATACGTTTCGCGTCTGATTACAAGGTTGAATATTTTAACGCGAACAAAACATTGGTAATTGAAAGGATTAGTTCATAAATATATTATGATAAGGCTCCAACACTATTAATTAATTTTAGTGTTTAATTAAACATTTTGTATGTACCTACTAAAAAAGATGAGATATTAAATCTGTTGACTTGGTTCATGGGTTTGTCAATATATAGGATGTAGAGTACGCGTTTACCGCGTACCAAAAACCTTAAAAATCACCTGATTTTTCCATCTAAAGGCCGCTGCATACGTGACGGGTAAATACTCCGGACGGGACGTGAGCGGGACGGGCACGTGATTGCCTCGTTCAAAACGGGAACGTGGTACAAACGCATACGCAACGTGACATTGATTCGTATCTAACGTGCTAGTGTTGTGAACAACGAAAGATGGATTTATCAATTCAAGAATTGGCTTTAATTGCTATTGCTAAACGGGGACGTGCTAAACATCGTCGCCGACGAGATTTTTCCCGTCCACGTTCCCGTCCCGTCCATGTTCCCGTGACATATACGTATTTGGATACATTTTGTATGCAACCATGTTTCCAAAACTTCCCGTCACGTCCCGTCCGGATAAAAACCCGTCACGTATGCAGCGGCCTTAAATCTAAACAAATATTATAAAGAAGGAAAATTGTTTGTTTGTTTGCGGTAATTTTTGGAAGAACTGTTCCAATTACAAACAATCTCTTCCTGATAGAAAGCTACACTCTAGGATGTAACACGACCTTAAAGCAACCGATGTGCGAACGTCCGATGACAGTGGACGTCAAACCACACGCTGGCTCGCAAACATTTTACGACGCTCGAATATTTTATGTTTAGTTTATAATTTGAATTATATGTTTTCACTACGAATCGTGCTGCTGATCATTGAAAAGTTTCCTAAAAGAAAACTCCCTGAGAAATAATTTCCTTACAGTGGCGTCTAATGAGTGTCATAGAATATTTAACTTTTAACTAGCTCTATTGGAAATCTATAGAGGGGATATGTTTAGTAGTGGACGTCCTGCGGCTGATATGATGATGATGATACTTCCATGAGGACGAAGTCGCACGCAGAAGCTAGTGTAATACAACGTTGTATAAGTTATTGATATAATTTATCATAACATTCACAAGTTAATCCCAGTACAATGACTCCACTGTATTTATTTCCCACAATTGTGGCATATTTGAATTTTTCTTATGGAGTAGTCTCCGAGGAAATTACTCGTGACTGACAGACACGAACGTATTACGTAAATTCGGTTATTTTAATTTTTGCAACAGACAGTAAAATATTCAATTCAATATTTCATAGCAGACTTTTCCGTGTGAAAGGAATTTCTTCTTTAAAGATTCCGGGTTACGGGTGGAAATGGCGCGGCCAGCATCCTTAGGAAGAATATTATGATTTTCCTTATGTGTTTATCGATAGGTGAATTTCGTAAAATGTGTCGTCATGACTTCTTTATTCTAGTCATCACAAGTGTCCGATTTAGAAAACATTTCTGAAAGAGAACGATACACCAAGTTGAATTGTTCTATTCGTGCCTGGTGTAAGTAAACTGCGCACTCAAATAGAACACGGCAAACATAATTTGGATAAATGGGGCATCGTAGACCCGTCTGACTCTGAGCTCCTGATCAGAGCATGTCCTATATGCTGGAGTCTCAATTGTCCTTCCACCTGCACCCTCATTAACTTAGCGCTTAGTGTGGCAGGCTTTTTCCATATAAAAGTGGGTATATTGTATACAATTGAATTGGTTCAAACACTACTTATATTAACGGAATAAGCATTTAACCATAACACACAACACACAACACACAACACACACAACAACACACAACACACAACACACAACACACAACATCACACCTGTAATCCCCGAAGGGTTAAGCAGAGGTGTACCCATTAGAACACCCACATCCGCATCTAACCATCACATTGTAAAAAGTTCACAACGCAGCTTTTAGTACAATCACCTCTAAAACTAATCCTGTTGCTAAAAAAGTCACTGTTTACGTTTTAAACCACGTAAGAATTCCCTTTAAAACACAAAGAACAGTGTCGCCAGCTGTAAAACGATTAAGGTACAGCTTGGCTTTGTTTAGTTTCTCTTCATTAGACACTAAATCCAATTTGCTTTTGCTCCTCGATTGTTATTTTTAATTAATGCCAATAAGAACGCGCGGATTTCTTCAGGTGTTTTAAGAAATTTCTTTCTTATTGTGAGAATCCTCAGTCATAGATACTTATTGCTTAAATTAAAAAAAAAAAATGCTAGGTTTATTATGTTTAATTTAGCTCGCTACACGTTACAATTAAAAACTTATCACAGAAACCACGCGATCTTAAATAACGAAACCTTGAAAGAGAAAACATCGATATTTGAGGGTAAACCCAAAAGTTGGAATTGTAGACGACGCGCACCTTAATATTTGTTTTATTTTTTATTCGACTTGTCTCTGTCCACAAGTACTACATCAGTCACATATTGTTTCTTCTTGTCATTATTTTTTTTTTTAAATAAGAAGTTGTAATTTCGAAGCCTCTTGCATCTTCCAATTTGATTCTAAAACTAATATAACACTGCATTTTATTTCGCCTCCATCACCAACAAATAGATCTCATTACGTATGTTTACGTACCTTCAAATTTTATCGATGTTTTTTCAAGGCAACAAAGTCATCGCCCAAAATCTGAAATACAATATCGATATTTCTACTAGTATCTCTCGTCACGCTGAAATACCTAATTCCCCAATGAAGCGAAAAGCCCTAAGAATTTTTAAAGCGGCCTCGAGATTGGGTGGAAAAACCATAAATATGGTGCCTTCAGTTTTGTCGTATCGTAATTAATCTTGCTTGAGAAATGAGCCCGAAGATGCAGGCCGATACTTTGATAAATAGATTTTTGCTTCTTACCAACTCGTTCGTAGAGTTTGACGGGGACCCAGATTTGGTTTCCTGGAAGTGACTAAGGCATAATAAATTATAATATATTGTAGAAAGCGAGCTTACTAATTTAGTTTTTTATATTGTCTCAAAATAATTTTAGGTTAACTGGAGCGATAACTTGAGGGCGCGGTTACGGTCGCTGGCGCATTTAAACCTAAGCAAACAGCAGCAGGAAAGCATAGGTACCGCGTATAGATAAACGCAGACTTAGCTCTCGACGGGCAATAGTATTGAATAGAGCTGCAATAGGTACTACTTTGTCCGCATTGGTCTGCACCACCATTCATACTTCAAACACTGCTGCAGCTGATCGCTCCTGCGAGACGGGGTCTTTATTATCACTACGTCCGCGCTATTTTAAGGTTGGTTAAAAAGTATGTTTGACAAAATCCTAAAAGGCAAGAGAACCATACACCTTATTTCGATACAACTTTAAAAATGGAAGCTTTTTTCGAAAGAGCAAGTGGACATTTAGAAGGACATTCTGCAATAATGTCCTTGGTGGGCGGTATGTTCAAGTTCTAACATTAGCTATGATGTTAGTCACTTTCGCGGGTGTTGAAGTCCACAGTCTTATCTCAATGTGATAGTACTGTTGTCATGGAGACAACATAATGATTTTTACAAAAAAAGATGTCAAAATTAACAAAAAATAAATTAGTTCAGAGTTCATTGGTATTTTTGGGTTGAAGTCCTTCACTCTTTATCCTGACCTAAACAATTTCCATGTAGCAACAGTAAGGTTTACATCTTTGTATTTTCCAATTTTGCCCTAAGTATGCGGGTCGCGGCGGAAAAAGGCGCCGACGCCAATTTCTGTGAATGATTACAGATATTCGGGCCCACACTATAAGTGCGTGGAAATATCGGTACTTTTCCTATCGACAGCGTATGAATGTCGCCTTTTATTTCGTCACCTTGGCCCACGATTTATTATGAGGGAGACTTAGAGAGATTATTATATAAATGATAAAAGCCACCACAATGACGACGCGGTTGGCGCAGTGGTGTTTTAAGGTCCACAGGTGGTTGTTGTTTGTGTATGTGAGTTTAAATGTTTGTAAACGTTCCCACAATACGAGAGAATTAATAAAAATGTTGTTTAAAAATAAAATTTCAGAGATCAGATGTCGAATTATTCAATAAAATAATGACAATATTTTTGGACTTGTGTCACTGTTTGGCCATCTATCGGGCAGTGACAGAAATGAATGTCGCACTGCAACTGTTTTAATATTTTATGTAAAAAGAGTAGTTAGTATATAGAGCACTAGATGGCACTTTTTATTTATGTTGGAAAATTAGATCGCGGTGTTAAGATTCTCCGCCGATTTTATATAGCTTCATGTTTTAAAGTTCAACACATTAAATTATTTAGTGATACCCTATCTGACACCAGCTCGCAAGGTGAGCGAGCACCATAAACTCTCACGAAGCCCGAGGGTTTAACAGTCACCATCAGAAAATTAAATAAGTTGGAAAAAACTTCTTCGTTGATACAAGCGGTTAACCGTTCATCGGTGTTTATTCGTTGAAACTTAAGAAAGGAGAGTCTTATGAGGAGGCGGTCACCACCAAAGAAGAGAACGAAGAGACCTGCGACGCGGTGGCCTCCTTTTGCGATACAGTCACCTCACTGAAGGAGTATGTGGAGAGGAAGAGAAAGATCATGACCTCTCTCCTGGCCCGCGCTTCTTTTTCGTCATTGCAGGGACAGTCAAAAAACTCACCCCTCCTCCCCCTCCCCTTACCTGAGAAAGCCCGCGGGTCGGCACCAGGCAGGGATTAAGACACGCGTATCCGCTCCCAGGATCCCCGGTGTAAGTGGTAGAAAGGAACTCTGTACAGAGCTAGAGAATAATAAAATTATTGACCAATTTTGTGAACATTCATTTTAAGTATGAATAATATATCTAGACAAAACATGCTTGAAAGGAACTTGTTTTTAACAAAAATCATTATGGTAATGAAGAAAACACAAACGCAATAATAATATGCGATTGAAGTTTTGTTAAAAAAGGAAAACTACAACTTTCTTGACTTATAGTCATCACAAGTTTCAAAATCTATTGAAACCACTTTTAGTGTAGGAAAGGAACTCTGCACAGAGCTAGAGAATAATAAAATTAGTGACCAATTTTGTGAACATTCATTTAGGTATGAATAATATAACTAGACAAAACATGCTTGAAAGGAACTTGTTTGTACCAAAAATCATTATGGTAATGAAGAGAACACAAAAGCAATAATAATATGTGATGGAACTTATGTCAATAAAAGAAAACTACAACTTTCTTGACTTATAGTCATCACAAGTTTCAAAATCTATTGAAACCATTTTTAATAGTATGTAGTGATGGCTATATTAAGCAACATTAAGCGAAACTACAATTATGACTAGCATAAACGCTGATGAAGATAATAATTTCCACTGGACATTTCAACAAAACGAAGTATTCGTTTTAGATAGGGGTTTCAGAGACAGTGAAGTAGATCTACAATCATTAGGATATGAACTACATACTCCTCCAACAAAGGATAGAAATGAAAGTCAGTTGACGATTGAACAAGCTAACAAAGCAAGATTAGTAACAATATGTCTTTGGGTGGAGTACTCAGTGAATAGTAAGTTTAAAAGTAGGTTTAAACTATTACGGCAAGATTATTTTAATAGAACACTACCATGGTCGTTGATTTTAAAATTGCTGCTTCTCTAATAATTGCTTTTTATAGAATAGCCACTGACCACAAGCTTAGTCATAATATTTGGAATATTATAAATGAGAAAAACATATCTCCGAATCTTTTATTAAATTATGAAACTATAAAAAAACCTGAACAAGGAAAGGGTGGTTCATAAGGATGGAAGTTAATCTGCCTCTTTTAAAAGATTTTCCCCAACTAAGCGAAAATGACATACTTATGATTTCCTTGGCTCTTGTCAAGTGAAACTTGCCAAATCATACGCTAGTCATATTATAGAAATATATCGTAAAAACAATTTAAATGAGTTGGAGCAATGCAATATTGGTCCACACACGCTCAGAATAGAAAAGATTGGAAAGGAGAAAGAGACCTTTGCTCTGCAATTGGACAGGCCAACCATAAAATAAATAATGCAATATTGCAAAATAACGTTTAGCTGCTTAAGAGGTCCTGTTCCCACGTTAGATCAAGAACGTATTATACCTACGTCCTAATTGATCGTGACCAAGTAAGGAAAGACTACTTTATAAAATATTAGTTTTGACTAAATGAAAAAATGTACATAACACAATCATCTTGATACATTTTCATTTAAAATATTTTTTTAAACTTATCACATCCTCATTTTCGCATGATTTGAACTTAGCTGCCTATACTTTAAAAGCTAGACATGGGTCTCATCACTGTTCGAGAATGTAGAAAAGTGGGTCCTCAAAAATGCCCATGGTTTTTACGAAAAAAGAAGCGTAGGATGACAATTATGGACAATGAGCTGATTGGAAACATTTAAAGATAGATTTGTTAAAAAATTAACAGAATGCAACAATTTTCAGGTTTGAATTGCTACCATTCAATAATACCTATGTACTTAATAGAATAAAAACGTGTTTGCAGAAAAAAATTCAAACGTTTGTCAAAAATAAATAAAAACGATCGAGGCGGAACAAAATATTCATACAAGCAACAAACGTGCCATAATAGGTATGTATCTATAGTTTACAAAACAATGGTTTTGTTTTTATTTCAAACATGTATTTGAATCGCTAAGCCAGTTACCACCAATAAAAACTGTGCTTGATTCGTTTAACCAAACAATTTTTTGGGAACACTAAAACAATATACGAAATTAAATTCAAACAATCATGTCATACAAATATGTACAATATTCATGGATGGTTGTCCAGTGGGCGCTGCTTTGTGTTCCCTACCCGACCGTCAATGGACCTCGTTTCAATACACCGAATAGATTTGATTTACGTATGTCAATACCCGTTGTGTTGGACACGGTCCTAAGGGGTTGTGTAGACGTGGGGACATGATTCCGGAATGTGTGTACTGGCATAATTTGGGGGGATGAATTAAATAATATATATTAGCATATCCTAGACCAGCGCGGTTCCTAAACGTTTCAAGGCAACGGAAGACTTAACAAAGCTTTTATTATGTAACCCTACCTCAAATGATTATCAGTGAAAAACGCTGCAATTTAATTAAAACAAAAACTGTTTTTATAAATATTTTCTGAATGACACATTTCTATTCTTAACATTCACGGAACTGTTTTGTGTATATAATTGTTAAATAATAGAATAAATAAAGATGAATGGCTAAATGTGTTGTTAAGTGCAATTCTCGAGAACGGCTGGACCAATTCGGCTTTTTGTTGTTTTTTAATATTCGTTGAAGTGAGGGCTGTAAGGGAAGGTTCTTATGAAGAGAACAATTGAAAAAGTTGCAAAATTTTGAAGTAGGTATGCCAAATATCAACTTCAGCATTTTTTTTCAATATTGCCTGACGGTATTTGCGTTGCAACTGCATGCAACTTAAAAAAATATTTGAAGAAGGGATTAGTAATGTGACCCCTTCGTCATGAAGTGCTTGCGTATCTCATGTTATAAAAATAGAAAATGATATGTGTCGTATAGACCATGTAATGGATAACATCACTGATACCTTTATAATAAATGTAACAAGTGATAGTGTTTCTAAATCACATAAATAAACTATATATTTTGACTAAGTTGTTTTATTTGGACTACCTTACTAATGAGAAACAAAATATTCTTTAATTTTACAATTTTTTATAGTGTATATCGTGTTTTAAAGACACGTTATTGAATTTAAAATAAAAAGATAGCATATAACTACATTATTTAAGTTCATTCAATTTCGTTCATTCTTACACCACCTCACTATCTTTTTTTTTATCAAAACTTGGTAACCCTTTAACTGTCAAGTTACTGAATAGAATAAAATTCATCATCATCTGCTTAGCCTTTTCCCAACTATGTTGGGGTCGGCTTCCAGCATAACGGGATGCAGCTGAATACCAGTATTTTACATGGAGCTACTGCCTATCTGACCTCCATAACCCAGGGGTAATACGATATCCCTTGGTAAGACTGGTTGTCAGACTTTCGGGCGACTGATGACCCGTAACGACTGTCAAGGACCCTATGACAGCCGGGACCAACGGCTTAACGTGCTTTCCGAGGCACGGAACGATGTCAGTGATGTCTAAGATTCTGCGAAACTCACTTTAGGAAACGCGGCTTTATATGATGATGACAAGTTTTCTTTTTAGGCTATCAACCCAAAGGTTGTCATCAGAACCTTATAGCAGACTTACTCCATCTGTCTGTCTGTGTGGCTGTTAGTCCACAATTTGTCATTTTGTTCCATTTTTTTTTATTTAGAAGAAAACGGCCGCTCTATGTTGTCTCTGGTTCCCATTAAAACCTCCCAAAGGACATAAGCACCAAAAAGAAATCTGGACTGGAAAAGTTTTCTTTACCAGTGTACCCAGCTGTTCACAACTTCATACCACTCAAGGTTAAAGATTATCGATCACAGTAATATTAATGGTCTGAGCCCTAAAGTTTGTGTTGTGTAAAACTAGGGCACCAGACTTGGCTAAGACATCTATCTCATTTGTTAACAAAATAACAATAGACTGCCTCGTTGGTCTAGTGGTTAGTGACCCTGACTGCAAAGCCGGAGGTAGTGGGTTCGATTCCCACCCAGGACAAACTTTGTGTGATGAGCATAATTGTTGGTTCTGTGTCTGGGTGTAATTTATCTATTATATGTATGTATTTATAAATTATATAAGTATGTATATCAGTTGTCTGGTTACCATAACACAAGCTCTGCTTAGCTTGGGATCAGATGGCCGTGTGTGAGTTGTCCCAAGATATTTATTTATTTATTTATAATAGCAGTTACGCGGCCCTTATTAGTGGTGGGCTGTAGCGGCTTTCTTAGCAACGCTATTTACCGAATATCATTTGCAGTTTTTAAAACGCGTTATTTCAGAAACAACAATTACCGGAAACAACAATTAATTTTTCACCCGTGTTAATTTAGGTCTTTGGTTGCCGCTCGGCTCCCGTAGGTCGTAGCGTGGTGTTATACAGTTATCTGGCTATCATATACAAAAATAATTTTTCAATCTGGCTGGGAGTTTCAGAGATTAGACGCCTTTAAACACACAAACAAACAAAATATTCTTCAGCTTTATTATTTATAGTATAAATCATATAGAAATAGATATAACTATCCGCTTTTTGTCTAATGCTTTTATAACCGGAAAATAGTTGCACTATGATGTAAAGTCGTGATTGAGGGTGATAGTTTTAAGGTAGGTACTGCAATAACCCACGATAAGCTATTGTGCCGCTAGATAGTTTCAATAACCATCTACGTTTCGCAACGATCTACTCTATTCCTTATTGATAGTATCTTGATCTGGGTTAGATGCCATAAATTAGGCCATGTTTTCGATATTGCCACGATCAGTCGGTCGATAGTGACAAAATTAGGTAGGTAGGTACACGATTCAACCAAACCGGTTCGCTTGGCTTGAAAGGCGTAGTAATGAAGGGTATTGGTGAGATTGAACGATTTACCTTTAGCAACAATTTAATTTAGTCCGGTTTGCAATGCTCGAAAACGGATTATTTTGCTTTTCATCCAATCCAATTCTAATCGTTTGAAATTATCCATTGACATTTGAAATGCCAATTAAGTGTATCTTTAAATATTGACGTAGTCATTAGGAATCGGCACCCCATTTATTACATTACTCTTCACTTTGACGATAGGAGTCATCCATTGTTTTATCTACCAATAAAAAGCGTTTGCCAACATGAGTAACGCAAAGAATATTAATAAATGGACAAAATAAAGTTGATTATGATAATTATGTAATTACGACAAGATTCAGCCTTGTTGGTCTAGTGGTTGCAAAGCGCGACTGTTGAGCATGAGGTCTTGGGTTCGATTTCCAGGTCGGGCAAAATGTTATTGGGTTTTTTCATCAGTAGCAGCCTCGGAGTCTGGATTTGTGCCCGGTTGATGGCAATAGGCTCGCCCCCAATTACATGGAACTTAAACATAACTGGCGAAATGTGGGTGTACTAATGAATACACCCCTGCCTAACCCTTCGGGGATTACAGGCGTGATGTTATGTTACGACAAGATTTTTGATGCCTTCTGAGCTTCCCTCTTTCGCTTTTATTTATTGTAAATAATACCTTATAATTTTATTATAAATTATTAAGTTAAAGATAAAAGTTGAAAAATAAAGACATTTCATACGGTTAATATTGGCTGCCTTATTTAAGTAGATCATTATTATCTTTCCATCTCAATGAGCCGTCCCTTCCGCTATTCATGGCCATATTACCATAGTAACAGGAATGTAAGATAAAAATAGTCCAAAATATTACCGCATCGTGATTTCTTGAAGGCAAAATTGTCCTCTCATGCATAACAGCGTTAAGAACAGAGGCGTCTAACAATGTTTGCTCCAAGACGGAGTTAGCTCTTACGTAAGCCAATCTTAAGCCCAGCCTTAACCGAGACAAAAGCGGAACGGATGTGGTCCGGTCCTAGCCGCACTTCCGGCAAAATGGCCGCACTATTGTGATAAACAAACTTGTTATTGAGATGTTTGGATTACGCAATTGTAGTGTAAATTAGGGCTTCCCATTACAATATACATTGAAATATAATAGTGTATTTTGTTGATAGTGATATTGTTAATTGTTTTGGTTTAATACTAAAAGGCAACTGCTGCATAAGCAAAAAAGAAACATTAAAAGAAATATCGATTAAAAACGCATTGGTAAACTTTATTAAAGCACTGACATCGATGAATGATATGATCGTGAGAAAACCTGGACTTACATTATCTATGCTCGTGCCTTCTTTGTATGAGAAGAGACCTTTGCCTTGCAGCGAGACAATAATAAGCTAGTATTATTACTTTATTCAATTCCATCCCCTGTTTCTTTTAAACTAACTACATCACTTTGTTGTAAATGGCTTTAAAATAAGTACATCAGTAGTACTAACCCAGAAAACGAGAGAAGTCACCTGGTGACTATGTGCAATCGCTTAGAAAGGTACCTAAGTACGTCACATTGCACTTGCGATATTTGGATCAAATTGGATTCAAGAAGGACTCTAAATACTTGGATAGGTCTGGGTATTGTTAACGAAGTCGACGGAACTGAGACATGATGCGGGAATGTAGGGGAAAAATTGCATTTTCTTGATCTTGATCTTGATCAACCAAGTGTCCCATTAGTGGTTAAATGCTTCTTCGGTTGCTCATATATTTGAGAATGGAAATAAATGTAATAAATAAATACTAATAAACTCTCGACTTAATCTCCGTACCAATACTGATTAGCGCCAGCTATTTACTTTAAGATTATGTAAATGCTAACTAGCTTTTGCCCGCGATTTCATCCGCGTGAATTTTATTACAGATCCCTAGTTTGATAAAACTACTAAACTTATAGTACTAAGGTATAATGTAGCTCCCTATTAGCGAAATATTTTATAGAATCGGACCAGCAGTTCCAGAGATAAGTGCGTTCGAACAAAAAACAAACAAACTTATAGCTGTATAATATCAGTTTTGATGAAAAGAGTCATTTTTCGAATTAAAATCAATGTTTCCAAACATCTTCTACGCCTTAGGTAATCCTTAATCAGCATAGAAACAAAATTGTTGTATTCAAGAAACCGTATTCAACTTTTAAAGCCCACCTATGTTCTCATAAAAAGTCTAGACAAGCTACAAAGTGTATCTATTTAAATTCAAATCGCCAAGTACTTGTGTTATGGGCTGTTACTGCTAAATATTGTGATAACGCGCGACCGTCGCCTAGGAAACATACGTACGAATATGTCGAGATGTCGCGTTTCGCACTGAAAGCAGTAAAATAATAAAAATTAACTATAAAAAACAGAAAACAATAATTATAATTCAAAAAGAGCCACAGCATAATGTCAGATGATAACACAAGGTGTAACACCTGACGCTGATTTTCCACCCACGAGTGCCATTAAAATAAACACAAAGGGAAAATACTAACCGGCACTGTCCGCAAATACTAACCGGTTATATGCAATACCAGACGAGCTACAATCAGCTAATAATGAATTAATAAAAACACCTGCAAATCATAAAGTGAAAAAAAAAATATAGTAAAGCGAAACGGTACCGGATTAGAAGAGTATGAATTACAATGTGTTTGAAATACGTACAACGCCATCAAGCGGCGAATAGCACAACTATTCAACGGCGTGAACATCGTTTTTTTGCGTGGGTGGCAGCACCGACACAACAACTTCATACAGCTACTCTCTAGAAAACCTCGTTTATGGTCTTACAACAAATTTATTAAAATTCATTGCAAAATATAAGTTTATATTGAAAAAAATTATATTATATTGAAGACCTTACTCTCATCACATAAGGAATAGTCTATACTCAATCTTAGTTGAACTCAAGAAATTATACAATGACGAAGACGGAAATTTACAATTTAGGGATACATTTTTAGAAGAAATAAAACAAGACATCACTTTTAACAATCTAGTGAAAATGAAATCTTTTATTTCTTTAAAATCATCAGGCTATGGGCCCAGATGTGCTGATTCCATTTTTAAAGAGTGTAGTAGTCAATGAGAAATAAATTACCAGATGATCACCCTCACCAGTTACAATCCTAAGCTTTGGTAATTTTTTTTTCAGCGGGTCTGTCCACAATATGCATTCGTGTGTCATTGAAGCTATCGTCCGGACGGTCGTGTGGTAATAAAAAGTAACCACGGCGATAAGTGCGATCCCCACACTACTTGCGCAATACTTTGTAGAGTGCTTGTATCACCTTTACGCGAATTTATTATTTATAAGATAGGTAGGTGTATAAAGGTAAAGAAAAGTAATTTATTACACTTAGACTATTAAAGAGCACCTACTTAAGTAACTTTTAAATAAAAAAAAAAATGAGAAAAGGCGAATCACATTCAATGTCTAAACTAATATTTAAAAGCGAAAAGATTTGTATTTTGTTTTTAATGGATAACCTCAAAAAATCCATTCCTTTACCTTTGGAAAGCTATATTATCAGAGGGAACATAAATGCTATATATTTTATTACCTATATATTATTAAAAAAAGAATTAAGATTCTGTAAGAAAATGTCACGTGGATGCGGACAAAATAAAATGTTAGGTCAATATAGAAACATGGATTGCGTAAATTGAAAAAAATATTGTCGCTACAAAAAAAAAAACTGTGACATCATATAGCCAGCGGGACATCATGAAGCTTCCCAACCGTTATTAATATCTCATTCGTTAACACACAATGAATAAGTCTTGGAGATATGCACACACAAATGAACATACATACATAAACATGTACTGCTGAAATTACAAACTTTCTTTACAAAGAATGCAAAACACGAACAAGTAGGTAATCCTGCATGGCAGCTAATTTGCAAATTAACTAACAGGTGCTAAGCAGGCAATGTGCGCATTATCTAAGCCTAGCGTTGGCTTACATTGCGAGTTAGCGCGCAGTCCATTCTGTTGACAATGTCCCCTCGAGTCGGCACATGAAATAATAATTATTTCTCTGCACTGCGAGTAAACAAAGAGTTGAAGTTTACTGGATAAGGTTTAATTTTAAGAAGGCTTCACTGATCAAAGTATGCTCTTCAGCCGAAAATATTCATTTTTATGCATTTAATCAATAGCTGTTAGTTGAAGACAAATGATATCGTATATCCTCCAATTCTACAATTAACAAAAAATGGTTTGATTATCCAAAAAAGTAGGGACCTCTATATTGATTTGACCGAGTCTTTATTCACAAGAATTGCTATTTGGAAGAAAATCTAATTTTTAATGATCCGTACCCAGAGGGTCCAAACGGAGCCCCATTTGCTCTCGCTCCTCTGTCTGTCCGTCTGCCTGTCTTTCCGTCAGCACGACTGTACCGTTGACAGATTTATGCCAGGAAGTGTGAAATTTTTGTAGGTATAAACGCATAGGGAAAGAGATGGGGGGTTTCCCGGGATTGCGTCTTTTGCTCGATCTTAATATTGTACGGAATTTTGATAGAACCAAGGCCACTTCCTTCTCTCTAGGTCGTTGTCACGTTCATATATGCACTAGTGTAGTCGGAGCAAGCGTAATGCATGTAATTCTAACGCGTGTCTAACATTTGCATGCAAATAAGATGTTTGTCCACTTTTCGCTCGCACACGGTTGCATTTAATTAGTTATGGTACCTCGGACAGGTTATGTTCCCTCGCTAAATGGGAATGCTTGATAAGCAAGGATTTTGAGTTCTGGAAAATAAGCTAGCTCGTTTTGTTTTTGTCTAAGTTGGACAGAAAATTATTCGACTATAAATGCAACTACGGCTAAATGAGCTTGTTTTGTTTTTGTCTAAGTAAGGCACAAAATTACTCGACTATAAATGCAACTACGACTGGTATGGGGTCATAGGATAAATATATGAAACAAACTACATGGTACATGCCCGCGACTATGTGGGCGTGAAGTTTGTTATCACAGGGTTAAATTTTTTTATGCAGTCTCCTAATTCGTTTTCTAAAATAAAAGTTACTCCTTATAACATCAGCTGTAATTGAAAGTACTGTGAAAATCGGTGTAGTCGTTTCAGTGATTATAGCAGGAACAAAAACACAGACAGACAGACAAAAAATCTAAAATATGTGTTTTTGGTATTAGTATCATGTAAACATTCTTAAGCATACAGTAAAAAAAATAAAAGAAAAAAATAATAATATAATACTAGCTTCTGCCCGCGACTTTGTTCGCGTTAAAGTTGAACCCTATCACCTAGCAGTATGAAATATACTTTACGACCTATTTTTTATAGAATATAAAAACTCAAGAAATTGATTTTCATGACCTGTGCTCGATAACTTAATCGTAATGTAATGGCAACCCTGTTAGGTTCTGTCTGTCTGACTGTTAGTCAATGTCAAACATCTTGTTTGTGTTTTTCTATGAGTACGGTTGTTTTTTTCTCAAATATCACACATTTTGTGACAATGTCCCATCAACTACGTTGTATTAATTGTGGTATAAATGTGTTTCGGATGAAACGGCATTTAGTTGAATCTGATGATATCCGTTCATTACAGCAATGGACTTCAGTTTCTGAGGTAAAGTACGATTCTTATAAGAGCAATAGCGCACTAAAGGCTAGGCCGCAGCGGCCAGGTCGCGGCGGCCATCGAGATACATACCTTAACTTATGAAATCGCCACAGAGCGCGCGCACCTGGCCGCAGCGGCCAGCGAGATCGAAGCGACGCATTTGCGGCCCGTGTCCAGTCGCTGGTCGCTGCGGCCACTGAGATCAATTGCATTGTAGTTAAATCACCAGTGACGACCAGTGTGCGCGCACTAGCCGCGGCGGCCGCACGTATTGTGGAACTACAGTGTGATTTGTGATCATCGCGATGTCTTCCGACACGGAAAGATTGATAACCGAGATTGAGACAAGGAGGGCGTTGTGGGACATGTCCTGTGAAGACTATGCAAAAAAAATATCATTTATAGGTGTGTTGATAATGATTTAATGAATGAAAACAAATAAAAGTTTAATTACAGTATATTTTTTGTTTAATTTACTCCGTAGAAATAAATAACCTCCAATTTACAATGTCTGAATAATTTCTTTTTGAGAAGTTCAATGTAAAAGTGGAAAACACAGATAAGCTTCTGACATGAAACTACACAAAATAACGTGAGAATTTTTACTGTCCATGAAAATTTTTTATTGAGCCTTAGTTACTATGGACACCTGACATTGTTCTTTGAAAGGACACTTATTTACATACATACTTACATACGAACAGTGCAAGCTAAATAAAAGCTTGTAAAAAGTTAGTTGAGTCGTTTCGTAGTCTTATTTAAAAAAAGATTATTGGAAATTTCTGTTTTTAAAGAAAACTTTAATTCAGTCTAATTTAGCTGTAACACTATTTTTATTCAATGTTGTCAACTAACTTGTTAAACCTATGTATAGTAGGACTTTTGCAGTCTTTTAAAAAGAGTATTTTTCTATGCTTTACTTTGTAAAGCAGTGCCGCCAAGACCTATATATAACGTAAAGGTGTACTGAACACCCTAAAGTTACTGAAAGCAATAAAGCAAAGTAGAAAACGGTACGTACATTTTATTTACGACTGCTCAAATACACTTTGACCCCTTGCACTCACGACGACGTTATTTAATTTCCTACTAGTGCTACAAAGTAGCAATAAAATGTTTTTACACTTCACTCTCCATTAAAATAAATCGACGCACTCTCAATCGATGGGGTACAAATTGTCCCCGGTGAAAGGTCGCCGACTCGAAGGGTTAACAATGAGGCGCCATTATTTCGTGTGAATTGAATTGGCATAGACGATTTAACTTGCTTAAGCTACGCGGATTTGTCGCTTCAATGACCTCCGGTCGATTCGACCCTCAGTTACAAAAAGCCGACTAGAATTTGTATAGCCTTATGAGGGTTAAATGATTTTTCTGTCAAATAAAATGCGTGAAGCTTTGTTCTGCGGACGCCGGATATTTTTTTTTGATAAATCTATACTTTTATCGACATGAAGAAATCAGGAGGTTATTTGATTACCTAACACAAAAATTCGAATCTGTGCAGTAGGTACCTATTTCGTTTTTTGTTCACGTACACAATAGGGCTTTGTTGGTTATTTATCCCCGTATTTTGCTTTTAACACAAAAGGGTTTGTTTTTAATCAAGAATATTAAAATAGGTTCAATGACTTCATAAATAATATTTGCAAGGTTAAACCGCAGACATGTTTCGGGATCAGTGGAAAAAAGACTTTTAAATGAAGATTAAAAAGGAAATTCAAATCAAATCAAATCATTTATTTCTTTGCAAACATGGGTATTTGGTACATAGATGTTTTTACATTATAAAGTCCTCCATATTCTACCGTCACATGGGCATGCAAATAATACTCAAAATTCGAAATAAATTCCAAGAATAGGTACAATAATAAAAAATCAAAAGGTAAAATCATAAAAGTTATAAATGTCAAATTTAGTTCAATATGAAATGTCACAATTATTGCGCTAGTAGAAAAAAAATATATTAAATATTACTAACAATGATGTCAAGGCAAAATAATAGGTAGGTATGTCAATCAGAATAAAATTATGTCAATCTGGATACTTAGTAGCTATAACAATAATAACACAAGTTAATTAGTCAGCGATTGATCATTAATTAAGGAAGTCGTTAATTGTGTAATAACATTTCTCAATTAGTATTTCATTTAGTGCCCTTTTGAATTTTATAATAGTCATATTTTTTATTATATCAGGTACTTTATTAATGCGCGGGGCAATACCAAAAAAGTTTTTTTTACCAAGAAACCGCTCTGGTTACTCCAAAAACGAAATTTTAAAACAATACAGACAACCTACAATCAATAATCCCAATCAGTTCGTACAACCTGTTACTTCAGCAGAAATAATAGAAAAAATATAAAATTATGATAAAACTGGGATCTCCCGACCGTCATTTATCAGGGAGACTGTCAAAAATATCAACGTGCAAGTTTCCCTTAGTGGTTGGGAGGGCCACCAAGATTTATGCGTTGCCCCTCGGATCGGCCTAGATACTCCTCAGGGAGGAGAGACGAATGTATCTGGCAGACTTCAATTGTTTGGTGAACCGGCTGTTGTAATTGGTGGATCAATAGTTCTGTTAGCCATTTTTCTGTCTGGCGATTTTCTATTGCGAATTTAGTTGGATACAGACCAAAGTTTTTGAACGGAGCTGTGGAAATATTTGTTAATGGTTTCGAATTAAGGAAAAAAACTGTTTGTTTATTTATTTAAAAAGAATACGAAACCGAATACAGACTATACATTGCATAGACAGACACGATGCTAAATACGACTGTTATGAAAAGTTAACAAGATTAAAAAAAAGTTAATTTATGTGGTCATCTTAACTAAACTAAATACACACAGTTTACAGTAAAAGGGAATGCGGAGGAATTTTTTGATATCATTTTGTTTTAGTTTCTTTTATTATTATTTATTTATTATAGGTTATCTTATTAATTAATTCTGTAAATATTGTACATAGTTTAGGTACATTATATGACGATTATTATCTTGTCAATAAAAAAAACAGCTTACCTACTAGCTGTGGAACAGTTTATACATAACATTAAAACGATGTATCAAAACTGTAAACTCTAATGTTCTAGGATTGTGACAACTAATTGAATTTGAATAATCTACCGCCTATTAGTCCAGGTACCGTCCGAACTCAGATACACCTACCCTACCTATATTTCGAGGTACCCCACACTACATTAAAGTCAGGAGCCGGTTTAGCTGTCGAAGTGTGGTCTCGTTGTGGTGGCGCCGTGGTTTACTAAGTAGCGGTTAATAAAGGGTTAATCCGAGCCGATGTGACTGGGCAATCGACGTCGATTATATTGTTCACAACTTCCATACATTATTGAGTACAAGCTTCTGCCCGTGACTTTGTTTACGTTTTAGTTGATATATATTCCGGGAGCCTATGTGCTATTCCATACTATAATCTATCTTTGTGCCAAATTTCATCCAGATCCGTCCAGGTATCCAGGCGTGATTGAGCAACAAGCATCCATCCATCCAAACTTTGGCATTTATAATAGTAGAAAGAAGTAACATGTATAAATAGTCAATATCTCTTAAGTCTTCACACAAATTCTATTAGTATTCCACAATTTTTCAAACTTGCTTACAAACGTCTGATACGGTTTACGAACTCAATATTTCTCCATTGCCCTAGAGACCAGACAACTTGCAAGAATAAACAACGAAATACTCCGCTGTTTCATATATTTTTATATGTGATGCATTGTTTCCATGTATGGGAGCATATTTGATATCAATTTGGCAAGAAAACAGCGTCATCTGTGTTGCGATGCCGCAGTTGTAAATCAAACACATTATTTATCTTTAAAGGACGCTTCAGGAAGTGTGGGGTCCAAGTTATAAACGTAAGAGTTCATAGTTAAGTACTATAGAGGCTGGTTGGATCAGATACAACCTCATTTAATTACTCTATGCCTATGAGATAAATAGATACTCCCAAACATGCTGGTTAGCCTACTATTGGCGACTGTGTAACAACGAAACCGGTAATTTGAAATATTTATTATCTAATGTGTACATAAGCTGTTAGCAAACCTGAATAAATAAATAGATAGTATTATATTATTATTATTTTTTAAATAAGAAAAATTTAACAGACAGTGACCACGGCTGATTAGCTAACTTTTAGTTAGATTAAAATATAACAGA
The DNA here is from genome assembly GCA_949316365.1 of Hoplodrina blanda. Classification (NCBI taxonomy): domain Eukaryota; kingdom Metazoa; phylum Arthropoda; class Insecta; order Lepidoptera; family Noctuidae; genus Hoplodrina; species Hoplodrina blanda. The sequence continues at coordinate 12,638,500 of OX438564.1, forward strand.
ATAAAATGATCCAATATAGGTACAAAGATATAATTCAAATCAGTCAATCATACTTAAATCAATAATCCCGTTATCAAGTAGTAATCCCTCATCGTCGGGTTACGTGGGGCAGACAGCTTTTTCGCTGCTGCAATGTCCATTCAACCGTTCCTCGTCCTCCTATGACTTCGGACTTCCCACAAAGGGACGAAACACCTAAATCTTCCGGACAATAATGTTTCCAGATAAAAACGGGCCTGATAACGAGTGTTATACGGGCCCTCTAATGTACACAGAAGGCCGTTTTACAAACGTTTTAAATAATCACAATAGGTCCGGTTTTCTTACGCATTTAGGTTTATTTTTGGTAAAAAATGTCTGAAATTTTTGTTGCATTTCGTGCTTGTGATGTTTTGTATTAATCTACCAAAATGATTCCTATCCAGGAATACTAGAGCGTAAAGTTAATGATTAGAGTAGCCCTCATGTTTTGGTACAACGACTGTAGGTACATTTAATTTTTGTTTATTTATTAATTAAGGTTTGCCAAGAACTGAACATTAGATCTTTACCAGTAAGTCAGAACAATAGAAAAAAATTGTGTATCATTATGCGGGACTTGAGTAATTAAATATAACTCATAATTAGCCTTGCACTTATAGACACCAATTACAGGCCAACCAGCATTTCCGGAAAAAAGATAACAGAAACTTTAGAAAAACTAAAAAGTTACAACCTTGACCCAAAAAATTACAGCAATATCTTTGTCTTCTATTTTTCAGTGTACCGATATAATATTTGAGTCAAATGTAATTCTATACAGACGGGACCGGGTACAGCATTGCCATGGCAAAGCTGCCAGTCTAATTAAGAGTTAGGCAACCTAGCCTAACTTAGGCTGGCTGGCTGGAGTTTCAATCTGTCAAAAAAACGTATAAATTACTTAATTTAGACGTTTTTTTTGACAGATTGAAACTGAGATTAGAATGCAAACGTTTCATAAAACACGAGAAATGCCTCTCTGGTTTCTTTTTAGTTTCCATTCCACCTCATTTACAACTTATTTTCTTTTCGTAAGAGCTAAAATATTTATTCAAAAAAAGGTTCCCGTTTTTCTTTCGAGCGTTTCAAAGATTTATGTTCGCAAGTTTATCTAACAAAGCATAGCATTTAATTTTGCGAGATATCTCAAATGCAATTTTAATACTTTTAATGTCCCTAAGAAAGTTCACCTAATTTCTAATGAATTATTGGTTTGATGTGATAAGAATGTAAGGTAAATTCTCATTTTTTCTACAACATGGGACTTATTAAGAAAACTGCGTAAAAACGGCCTTGACATGTAAAATGATTTATGTATTAAGCTAATGCTGATACCAGACAAAAATTTAATGTCTTACAATTACTTAATTACGCTATTTTGCAGGATTCTACGATACCTACTTTTAAATTTATTCAAATAAATAAATAAATATTAATGTTGCTTGTTATCCTGAAATTCCATAATTCGGCTGGCAGATTTTTTTTCCAAGAGGAAACTCGTTAATTGAGGTGTGATTACGGCTGCACTTGCCAAACTCATTAATATTATTAACTCGTGGTTGGCAATGCGACATTAATCTCATTAAAACGTGATGGAAACGTTAACGTAACCGTAAAATTTTTTGCAAGGTGCATTTTTGCATCCTCGTCAAACCGGAGGATTTTTATTATCATTATCAAATTATCGTTTGTTTTTTTTATGTTTTGACAATTTTTTAGAATACATCTCTTTCAAAGAGCAGAATCGCCCCGTTGCGTATGCAGTGGGTGACGCGAGAGTACCTATGTCACTGTGTGCGTGTTGGGTCATTGCCCCGTCTGCCTAAACCCAGCGGCTAGATGGCTAGTTGGAATTCGAAAACACTCAAAAGATATTTTATTCGTGTTGAGAATCAGTAGCATAGGTACCTTGTATAGTAACGTTAGTATAGTTTAAAATCCACTTAAACTTGTATCCTTTACCAATCAATACAAATTCAAAACCGCGACCGTATCAACGCTCAGCCAATGAATTCACTCAATTTATTCACACCACACATTCATTGAAACGAAGTTACGTCGTTCAGCCTCTCGATCTAACAGCGGCGAATCATCATCTGTATAACATAATCTGTGAATACTAATCAGCGAGGATCCCACGACAGATGTAACGAAATTAATATGTATCGCGGTTCGTGGATTTCCCCAGTGATGGCGTGTCAAATATACCTTATTAGAATCCCGGGTAGGGATGTTATTTTCGCGTGTATTCGATTGATTTGTTTTGTATTGTCGACTTGGTATAAATCGAATAATAGATACAGAGTGTAAAAACACATCACATAGCCATAACCTACAATGCATACTGTCTATTAAAGAACGTAACTTAACTTCGAGCAAATTATACTGCTGGGAAACTAGATTTGGTGTGAAAAATCGCTTTTTATGGTAGCTCGCAATGAAACGCACGCAAAATTATGTCGTGTGTGTATTTAAAATGGAGTTGAACATTTAAAACTTGGTGTGGGTGAATACCTATTTACCTAGCTATTAATTTTTACTATACTGTTCCGACCTATTTCATTTTATACTCCTTCTTTCTACTTCGAACTTTTTCTTACGCTGTGAACTGTTTTAATTTTCTACACTATAACTGTTTTCTTTGCTTTTGTTTTCTTTTGACGTTTAAAATTATATAAAATATTACATCATAAAAAATTAAGGAGATCAATTTCAAATTTATGTGCGTTACCAATTTATAATACAAATGATTGACTTTTATGTGTATGATGTTTAGAGTTATTTATTATGTTTCCATAGGTTTTTAAGTTATGTTCTATAAGCAGTTATATTTAAGTTAACTTATAATGTGCAATGTTAGGTAATGTAAAACTTTCGTTTATATTTGTTATCTTTTACCATTTTATTGTTTGTTTGCATTATTTAGCAACCATAGTTTTGCTATGGTAGGTTTGTAACAAAATTAATGATTCCCTAGTCAATTCCGAATCAATTCTATTTAGAAATGTAACATCTAAGCAAAAATGTAAGTTCAATAGGTAACACATTAGGAATTAATGAACCAAAGAATTAGCTAGACACATTATTGGTATTGTGAGTAATAATCAGCTTGATGGGCTAAGCTGCCCAGCTTTATAACTGAAGAGCTAGCCGGACTTTTACTCTCAAAATCTCTAAGGAATATAGTCAATCTATACTAATATAATAAAGCTGAAGAGATTTGGTGCCTGTTTGTTTGTTTAAACGAGGTAATCTCTGGAACTAAGTCGGATTAGAAAAAATATTTTTGGATATGATAGCCAGAATCATGCGGTTGAGATAGTATAGGCTATATAACATCACGCATATACAGAATCCGCGGCCAACAAGAGCGGAGCAGTCAGCAAAGCCGTAACAGAAAGCTTAGAGAAACACTATTTAGAAAAGATTGACTTCCGATCCGATTTTGGTTTGGTAATGGTAAACTAATAAAACAATAACAATATTAGTGCATGAACATGCACTAATATTGCCAGATGGTCGGGATTTGTCTGACTTCTTTTGACATTTGACATTATTCCTGACAAAATACTAAAACTTCCTACAAACAGCTCTCAGAACTAACTTTAAAAATTTCCGGGCGCCATCCTCAGCAGTTCTTCAAAAGTAATTTATTTATTTATTAACATTTATTTCAGGACAAACATCCCATATAGCTTGTTAGTAATTACCTAAAACTATGTTAGTATACTACACTCAAATTTAGACAGACACAGTCATAATACACAGTCACACACTACCATCTTTTGAGACCACATGGCAACAACACATGTACAGCGCACAGGTACATTTTGATATTAATATAGGTATATTCTACCGACAATTTGAGATATTTTGATATTATGATCTGGCAACCGTAGTACGCGCGCACTCACAAAGTCTCACTCGAATAAATCGACTATGTTTTTATTTTTATTCGAGTCGCATCACTAGTGACACATGTCCGGATACAGTTAACTGTGAAGGGGTATCGCGATGAACCGAAACCCTTTGAACGCCGAATGGTGTCAAAATTAATTTGTTCACATTTAAATATGTGGGTACAGTAGAGAATTAGGTTACACACAATTTTGTATATTAATTGAATTTTATGCAAATTGTTGAAACGAAAATATTTGAACAGATATTTGGGGAGGATTTTAAAATTGATTTATTCACTTCCGGGTTGGTGAGAATGAGCAAAATGATTATGGCCGTAACCTCAGCTATATGCTAGAAAAAGTTAAAAACCTTGTTAAAGTAATAAGAAACTGTTACAATAAATTCTCGCTTAAAGAACCTATGTTGCTGTGAGCATAAAGTTTAAATTAAACTGCTGTCTACGGTTCTTTTAGGGTGGACGCACATCTGATGGAAGATGCGTCAAGATATACCTAAACGTCGTAATTCCGGTCTACGCACTAACGCATCATCGGTTTTGTGTGTAAGGTTGATATTTTATTACGTATTTGATTGTTGTGATGTTACGTGACCGACGATGCGCAGTTCATCTTCTGTCCGATATGTATCCACCCTTAATGCTGTTCTCCCTGCTTGCCTTTCAATACGGCAGTAAACACCATTAACCAATAAACGCAAGACACCACTTGTTAAAGAAAACATTTTATTTTAGCTCTAAAAATCGAATTAATTATCAGAAAATTAGAAAAAAAAATGGAAAATTCGATTTGAAGTTGCTTTAAATCAATAATACTTAGCCGGTTGAGTTGGCAAATAAAATCTATGGAGAAATTGCGTTTTGACAGATCATGAAAAGTATGTCAATTAATTGGTAAGGTAAGAGCTAATCCGTAAGGTAAGAGGACATATTATAGGCTAGGCTAAATTAGACGAAACAGTTTCTAAGCGTACTAAGAAAATTTACTGACAAAACGTTGTCCATAAAAGAAGTAATTTCTAAAGAAATAATTTCTGTTTTCCTTTCTCTGGGAACAATATCTAGGTATCGACATTTCAAGGTAGCCGAGAGCTGAGAATCAATTGCAGGATGTAGGTCACTGCGGTTCTAGTAAACGCTTATTCACTATAGCGATAGGTTACACCTACATCCAGGGATGTGGCGGTTCTTTTCTGCAGTAGGTACCTATGTTAAAAAATTAAGTAAAAATAAGTATTTATTTAAAATTAGGTATAAGAAAACCTCAAACAACGTAAGTATAGTACCCTTACTGGTAACTATATTTTAAAATAACGACTCAAAGGTGGCGTTGTGTAAATTCCATAAATAAACAAAAACGTTGTTATGTAGGGGTAACAATAAAGCTGATAGCAGCATTCTAAACGAAACTCTTCATGCACCAGATTGTGTGTCAAATTCAGAAAATAATGAAGCGAAAGAAATAATTCATACATGTGAGGAAAGAGTTTGTAGTGACATGTCTTCTATAAGTTAAATATATGAAAGAACTACATGTCAATTAAATAACGCAAGATATAAAGTATTGGGGTTATTACCAGATTTTAAAAATATCAAGTCAAGTTTGTCTAGGCAAACGAACAAATCCTTGAAAGTTTCAAAGACAATACACAACACATAACAAAGTGGTGATTCCAGTAAATTATCAAGATAGTTTGGTGGCTGATTACCATGATAATGAAGATCGTATTCTTATTTTTGCTAGTCAAAAAACTCGCAGCTGTATTCATAAGATAAAAACTTTTTTTTTGCGGATGATACTTTCAGATGTACTCCACGTCCATTTAAACAGCTATATGTACTAGCAGGCGATCTAGGAAGTACCGAGAATGCTACAAATATAGTGCCGCTAATATATTGTTTATTGAGAAACAAAAACATGAAGACATATGAAACTCTTTTCACGTTAATTAGAAGAGTATTTCCAAAGTTCAAGCCGGAAAAATTAACGCTTGATTTCGAAATCGTAGCTATTAAAGCAGCAGAAAAAGTTTTTGCGAGTTTAGATTGTAATAACCTAATAAACCAAATATACCTTCGCATACCTAGTCGCTCCCAACGTATCCGTGATACTTACACTCACAGTCTATTTGCTCCCAAACGGTGTAGGACCAACGTAGGAAATCGAGCTCCTTTACATCGAATAATGAAAGTTACAATGATAATTTTGCTGATATCGACATATTTGCTGTCACTCAAACAATTCAAAAATTGCATATCTGAAAAAGCTGACTGTAATGCCCTATAACGTCAGTTGTATTCCTAATAACCATATTCAACTAATTCTCACAGTGCTAGATAATTCACATAACGCACCTATTATTGGTTAATACCTAGATAGAAAGTTTCTTATGCAAAAGTTTGCTTGCAACTTGCTTAACTATAAGCATTACTCGTTGGATAAAGGTGTTGGTTGCGTGATTGCTTAAGTTTTTAGTATAAGTGTAGTATTAAGCATAATTACGCAATTGTTTGTTATCCTAAAGAAATAAAAATTAATAAAATATTTATCAAAGGATGCTCCGTGCATTTCACAAGACGCTTAATGCGACACACTTTGAACAACAACAACAACAACTTTGAAGAATCCTCAAATTACGTCAGAAAATGTGTAGTGCTAGCACTGCTCCCACGGCATGCGGTAGAAGAAGAATTTTTGTTGATGATGGAAGACAGGTTAACGTAACTGTTATAATTGCTGTCTATTTATCGTTTAGTCAGTTTAACGACCGAGTCTAACTACGTTAATCCAGCGGATTACCTTGGCAATCTTTCCTAGGATATTGATCTTCCTTATTGTGTTGATAAAATAAGGTTTCTTCCTAACAGCATCAATATTTATTAACCCTTTTTGGTTTTAACAGAATCGTTGTTAGCGCAATGGGACATTGATGAGATTGGCTTAACAAGCCGGATATTTTCCCCACGGCCCGGATGTTTTACTATCTAATTGTCATCATCGGTCCACCGTCTTGTTTGCCATCGAAGTGACAATTACTGAACACATTTGGCATCCCCCCCTAGGGGCAGAGAGTGGGTACCGTGACACTAATTCAATCAATTTGGTGGATTGATACATCGTGTACCGTATAACCTCTGTCGAAGGTAATGCAGTGGTTAGTTTGCACCCTCAGGGAAATTAACATTACAAATGTGACGATTCAATATACATAAATGTGTTTGCATGTTACATATTGGTCGGAATAGGTGATAGAGGCTTATATATACCTAGTGCTATTAAATAAACCCCTAACCAAGATTTTAACAAAGGCTACAGAATTTTAAAAGTTATTGAAAATGTTCTTACGAAAACTCAAGTTTAATAAAGTTTTGGATTCGTTTAGCGTAGCGGTTGTGGGTTTATAAAAATGTTGAGCCTAAGTTATTCCTTACAGCATTAACTATCTACTTGTGAAGATCCCGCCAACATTGGTCCAATCGTTTGTCAGACAGACAGACTGACAAAGATAAAAAAAATCCTTTTAGCATCATGTAAATATCCATATTTATTTTTTTAAAAACAGTTTTACAAACAAAAAGTTCCATTTTACTCATTTTTATAGATATTAATTTTTATTCATTATTATGTATATCGCCAACATAACCATATCGAATACAAAAGAGCTTATAAATAACGGTGGCCGATGCAAAGTTTTTCGAAAATTAATATCAGCATCGATTCCAACCCTCGGCCACGCTTTGCCGGTGTCGCAAATTGTTGTGTGGTCTGAGTCTTGAACGCTAAACTGTTTTAATAATGCAAGACTGGATAGTCACGTTACTTAAATTATTTTAAAATCGGACTGCCAATTAAGTGTCAACAATAATAATAAAAACTGTATTTGTGTTTTTAGACTGACTCACACATACCAGTGAAGTCACAGTTGCGGTAACGCTTTCGCACAGGTTCGTATCAGTGATGCGGCAGTGCTTCAATTCACACATTTCAGTACTCAGTTCTCTACGGCTTTTCAGATAAAACGTGTGCGAATTTAATTGTTGCTATGGCTCTGTTTAATAATACGGAACTAGCAATGATAGCCATTGCTTTAGACGAAGAAGAAGAGCAGCATCGAGAAAAAAAAGAAAATGGGTGCAAGAAGCATGCTAACGGATGCTATCGCCCATATTTAGTAAAAGAGAAACTGAAGGCAAGTTCAAAAATTTTGACGATTGTTGTGTTGGGAAACATCTTGTTTGGTTTTTATTGCGTTGCGGAACATCTACGATACAGAATACATTCAAAGGCAAGGCAAAAGTTTTAAAAATAAATGTTATTCGCTCATAACTTGCACCACGTCACAATTTGCAAGTTTCGTGCTTACAGCAAGTTGAACGGAACCCGAGCCAGGGGGCATTGATTTTCTTTGTAGTATTTATTTAGATCCACCATTTTTCAAACCGCTGCCGTTTCTTACGGGGTTTACTAAGAGTTTTGTGACAACAGTTGTTTCAAAATGATAATAGCTAAAGGAAAATATTTTAAAGTTTATTTTAGAAATGCAATGAAATCTTAAAAGATATTTAATCACAAATATTTTAAAATTAAGGTTTGTTACAAAGAACCTGCTGAAAAGGCTGAAAAGCCTTTTCCTTACCCGCTAAAAATAAGTAATTTTTTAATCCAGTTGTTTAGCTGAATACCATCTAACATAGATGAAAATTTGGATAAAAGTATAAGTTATAGAAACAGTCAAATCATTTATTTCAATCAAACCATTATCAGGTACTTTTGAGTTGTCGAAGAGTAGGACAGTTAGTCAGAAAGTTGAAGTTTGCTACAGTTAGTTACCCGTTCTAAAACGTAGGTCAAGTTCCTTACACGTGCTATTCCATAGAGGAATAGCACGAGTAAGGAACTCGACCATAAACAATTGAGTCCAAGGAGTCTTCTTAAAAGTTTAAATGGATGGATGTTTGTTACTAAATCACATCAGAACGGCTGAACGGATCTAGATGAAATTTGGCACAGAGATAGCACATAGGCTACTTTTTACAAGCTTATATTTAGCTTGCACTGTTCTTATGTAAGTTAGTATGTATGTAAATAAGTTGTCCTTTCAAAATTTGCAAACCGTTTTTCGACCATTTGTTGTTATCCGATTGAGATGAAATTTTGCATACACCTTTAGTTCTAGTGACAAAACAATGTCTAATAATCAATATCGTAGAATTTTAAATTAAAGCTTGTTTTAATTAGTTTTTATCCCGGAAAAAATAACAGTTCCCTTGGGATAATACATCAACAAACAAACGACAAAGTCGCGGGCAGAAGCTTGTATAAAATAAAGTGGTATCTAATTCTGAACCTAAATACATAAAACAAATCTCAATCAAGTCATCTAACCCAGTCTACCAAACTAATTGAATACGTCTCCTCCAGGAGTTGCGCTTCATTAATTTGCTTTTGGCATTCATTTGTGTACGTATTACAGATATTCAAGAACGATTCAACAAAAAGGCTTTTTATTTTTTTACTCTTTTCTATTTCAGTATTAATACCTAATACTTTTTGAGAACGGGGTCGTCTCACCGCATTTACTAGTATTTATAACAATATCGTTTGATGTTACTGGAGATTGTGGACTCGTGTGTTAACGTTATCGTAGTTAATTTAAATTACGTTAACAATAAAAAACCGATGGAATTCATTAATTCGTGGTAGTTATGTACAAGAATGTAAAATTAGGTACCAAGAACATCCATTATTATTATTAAATAACTCATATCTCTGGTACTACTTGTTTTTTTTTTAATTTGTATTTTTTTTTCTGAATGGCCATTAGGTTTTTTTTTTGAAAGAAACAAAACCATACCTAGGGTACCATTGTCATAAAATGAAATGAAAAAAAAAAACAAGGTCAGGCCCCCCAAACTACAATCCTGGATCCGCCACTGTTATGGAGTGCAAAAATATACAAACAAATACTTGACTTGTCTAACAAAACAATCTAGATCTACGAACCGTACAAACTATTCAATGTAAACCAAAAGCTTTCAAGCTTGTAGTTTCATTTTATATATCAAAGGCTTACTTTTTTCGCTATTTCTCAATTTCCCGCGTGGTATTATCAAGATGGCACTTAGACGTATGTTTTTTCAGCTTGGAAACGGGTGTGAGAGCCCTATCTAAATTAGTTTTCTCAGTTAAGCAGTTTTTACGAGGTGGGTGTAAAAATTACATGAGATACGTTGTGGTGAAAATGTGTAAGGAATGAAAGAATTTATTTTAAAAAATGTGCACCAAAGAATGTATTGTTTACTTTGCTGTGAACTGTTGGTGTTTACTGCGAAATATAATTTAAAATATTTACAAGATACGTGCCAGAGTACTAGCTTCCGCCCTCGTCTTTGTCCGTGTCGTATTTAAGAATAAGTTAGATAACAATTCCGTTCCTTGATTATTTTCTACGCAAAACAGGCACACAATATTTTTAAAATTGGTTGTATGGTTTGTCCCTACATTAATATTTAAAATTGCAACCTTAGCATACATTTTAGAAAAAGCTGTCATTTTGACATAACAAACAGATAGGTGGAACAATGTCCGAAAATAACATACAAATACTTTTTGTGTATTTAAACTTTTTCTTTAGAAAAAGTTTTGGTTCCATTTAAAAAGTAAAAGTGTTATTGATTGTGTAACCAAGGAGACAAAAAAAACTATGGAAAAAAGCAAGAATTCTTTTAATAAAAATTCAAAGGAAATGAATTAGCAGAAACCATAAATTTTATTCAAACAATTTTTATTTATTTATTTGTATGTAAATATAGATTGGTAGATTTTAAGGCTACGTTCCTTAAAAACATTTCCATAATCTTAGTTGCGCAAAGCTCGACTATACTTACCCCTTTTATTACTTTCATTAATTTTGAATCACTTTAAACTTTCTACATCTAGTTGTTCAACAGTTGACATTACCAAGTTCGCCAGAAGTAGTCGTAAATATTGTCAATTCAGCGTGGCTGGACCAAGTGGAGCGCTAAACGGTTTGTTTACAGAAAACTGTGCTCGCCGCAAATTGTTCTTGCATTACACGGAAAAATACGGATGAAAATAACGTGTGGTCACTTCAATCTGCCTAGTAAAGACTAGGCAGATTCAACATAGTCGGGAAAAGTCCTATGTTGAGGTCGGCTTCCAGTCTAACCGGATGGTATTCAGCTGGAATACCATTATCTAACATGGATGGACTGGACTGGTTAAAGTTTGTTAAACACTGGTGGATGTAAGTAGGTGCAGGTGTAGGATGCAAATATCGAACCTTACGCGCGTGCCTGTTCAAACATTCATGACCCGTATGTCCCCACAATACTGGGCAGACTTCTGTTTGTTGTAACAAGACTGAAATTATAGGCTACTACGGTGGAAATAACACTCGAACAGCAGATCTTGCTTCACATTTTCGCATTATTTTGCCGTTTTTAATGGATCTACGGATTAAAGGATTTCGATTTTATCTACAATTGTTGAAAACTCGGAATTTAAATGAGAAATAATATAAAACCATTGTTTAAACTTAATTGCACATTGATAGAGGTTAAAATATGTTGCATTACCTTATCGCAACACCTCTACCAAAGGTGGAAGTATGATTCCAAAGTCGCCAAATCTAAATAAAACTACTTAGATCTAAGTCATTTTAACATGGCCGAAATTTTGAAAATAAGTTGAGGAAATTATACTTCACACCTGAACGTATATTAGTAGATACCTGACAAGTGGCCCAGCATTGAAACTAAAATGATGTCATGGTTAGTGCAGTAGCTGAGCTTCCGCGCTAAGTGTGTCGAGTTCGATTCCCGCACGAAATAAATATTTGTATGGTACTTGGTATTACTAGTAGTTGCTCGGGGTCTGGTGGTATTTTTTTATGTGAGGTTATATGTTTGTAAACACGCTTACGATACTCGAGAAATAATAGTGTGGGGCAACGTTTACGTCAAGAAAATATATGTATCAAATACCGCTACTCCGCGATAAATTGAATATACTACAACGTAGAGACTATGCATATAAGATTAATATAAACGCGCCTCTGAGCCCGGAGCTCAGCGCTATACTTGTTATCCGAAAATCTTGCTTCTGGTGGCTTCCTATCCCCACTTCGTGGTTGCAATTAGTTTTTGTGTTTCTCTCTTTAGTAAAATAAAAAAGTCGTTAGTAAATTTTTTTTTCATTTTTGACCAATTAGTGTCGTTATTTTATTTAATTATTTATGTCAACCTAAAAAAAACCTGAAAACTGCACCAGTGTAAGTTCGATGTTACATTTAAAAAAAAACGAGCGAAATGAGACCTTTCTCGTTATGAGACCAAACTCTTAATGAAAGTAAGAAAGCAATCTTGCCGAGTTTAGCATAGTTCTAAGTGCACACGAATTAAATTTAAAACAAAACATTTAAAACAAAGCAGTGTTCCAGTTTTCTCACTTACCATTGTGTGCCATTTAAGTGAGTACATTCGCTTATACGAACATGCGAAGCTAAATAAAGATACATACTTTTAAAAGTAAAAAGATAAAAGGTACTTGTAGTTTCAGCTTTAATGCTGCGGCAGACATTACATTATTTTTAATGACGTCATTATTTACCTTTTGCTTGTAGCTTTTTGAATTTAATTTTGTACTTATTCATATTTTTCGTTGTTCTTCTTTTTAGCTTACTTGGTAGTCAGGTAAGTAATATTTTAAGAACGTTATCTTCATTTTTTGCTGGACAGGTAAGTATAAAAATATTTTAATGTTACTGACACTTTTATTTCTATAAATAATTTTAATAAATATTCTTTTGCACTACCACTAATTACTACACTACTTTAACTTGCTACGATGTATAAATACAAGACTCAAAGGACTTTTCTTGAAGAGGGAAAAGAGCGTAATGTAAAACAAGCGAAGGCAATCACAAGCCGGCCTTGCTTTGCAACTACAAAACACTAATGCAAATAACTCCTACAAAAAAGTTAATAAGCAAAAACGCACAAAAAAGAAACATACAAAACTAAAGGCGCTTTTCTGGGAGTCCGCTGCCGGAGGCAAAGGCTAGGACTAAGTAAAAGCTCAAAATATACTATCAAAGAAGTCTCACTTCGTGCATAAAGTTAACGTACAGAGAAATAAATTATTTTCTCTGTAGGTTAACTTTTATGTTTTTGTGTTTTAGTCATGGTTTTGAATAGTTATTCAAATTTCATTTTTAATATTCTTTAACATTTTTAAACATTTTATTAACGCACACGAATTGTTAAATATTATAACTCAATTTGAAAAACCCCACGTCCCAAGTTCTGTTTGTTGTATGCATCCATAAGAACACTGTTTAGTGTGCGTTACATTGTGCGCTGCCATAAACAGTGATTTTTCACACCAAAGTCGTTTATTAGCTTTTAGCTCAATTTTACTTAGTTTGATTGACAGTATTAGTTGTTCTTTGTAATGTGTACACACCGTAGATCTTTTTTGAATTGTTAAATGAGGGTCTTGACCTTCTGCTCTCACATCGTTGTAATAAAAGCAAGAATAAGTGTAAAGCTAATGACTCGTTTGAGCACGGTGTCGTTCGTTTGTTTCGGAAACGGATCGGGGTCTTGCTTTTCTTCTTGCGTCTTTGTTTTTGTTTCTTGCTTTACTTGCGTTGTACTGCAAGTTTGCAAACGTGTTGCGCAATCCGCTTATTAGGTATGCACGTTCGTGTCATCGCTTTGTGAAATACCTTTTGTTTTGTTCCTGTTATTTGTGTGACTTTGTCAGTGAGTATTTCTATAGAATCGGTAAGTTAAGTAAGTTATAGTGTAGTGAATACGGACTTCTCGTCACATACCTTCATGGCAGCCTGCCACAGGAAAGTCATTGTGATATTTTGTGTACTTTTAAGAACGTTTGCGTTTTAATTTCAGTCTAAGTTAGTCAAAAATACAGAATAACACTTCAGCATGTACATACGAAGTTACAGTTGGTACAAAATCTTATGAAGGAAAGTTTTTAGACTTTGAAAAATGTAAGCACTGCTCTTGACATTTAGCTTAATGCAGTGCTAGTTTGTGTCGGGAAACTAGACTTTTGCAGAAAAATAACTAACCAGCTTTCTAAAAAACGTATTGAAATGCAAGTGAAATGGCGGCATAAATCCTATAAAATAAAAAAATAAAAGTCAAACCGCTTTGAAAATGGCATTTGGATTGCGGATGATAATAATAGTCTCAAACAGTGCCGCGAAAACAATCAAAGTTCAAAGTTGTTCCGTTTAGAAACTTTGTCCTTTCTATTTGAATCTAGTTTTATTTAGTTAAATGTTGAAGAAGAATTAATTTAACGACGACCTGAACTCGGTATTGGACTTAGGTTATTGTGAAACGATTTGTAAAGTATCAATTGTGAACTTTTGGAATTAAAGTTTTGAAGGGACTTGTAGTTGAAAAGGCACTCATTGTTTTAGTTCTATGTTTAACGGTTTTTATATAAGTCTAGATTTTTGAAATTCTGAAAAAGGGGTTAGAACTAGGCGAAAAAAAATAGTTTATCCGTATCCGGGATGCTTTCAGAGATCAATGCGCACGGATAACATCTCAGCCCGACTCTTCGTCCTCGTCTCAGTCGTCGGAAGAGCTATTCGTCACTCCACCGGCTACTGGAGTGTCGAGTGATGAAGACACTGGGCCGCCAACGCCCTCTCAACAAAGAAGACCTAACCAGAAAGGCGACCACCACTGCCGGTTAGCTTGGGACAAACGGATCCTTGTGCTTCACCAACAATCCCCGCTACCGGTGGTGTAGTGCGCCGCATGCGATGGACAATTGAGTTAAATAAATGCGTCATGCGGGCCTACGGCGCGACAGATGGGGGAATTATCCTCACAGCGTATCGACCCAGGATATTGTCTATGTTTCAGGCTTTTCGACCGGCTGTGACTGTCAGCTTAATAAAATTATTATTTTATCCAGTTTATTTAAATTTGTCAAATGAGTATCTTTAAAATATATCTCTACGGAAGGAAACAAAATTGAAGCCAAATGCTTTTTTCAAAGTCATGAATTTGAAATGCATTTTTCAAAGCTATTTATTTATCAACTAATTATGTGAACTGGAGCCGGAGGATGCAAAAAAAAACCAATTTTCTTAAGACGAATTTAATTATAAAAGAATTACAATTTAAAGGTAATGATAATTGGTCGATGTATGTACCAAGAATGAATATAATTCTATAAGTATAATTATTACAACTTTGCGGAATTAAAGGTGGCGCGATGTAGTGACGCACTTGCTGAGTCGGCACCTCGTGTCGGCCGCGGTCGCGATGCGCAGGAATGGTGTCAGCTAACATCAGCGTTCCTTCTATTGCACCGATGCGTATCTAGCAATCCTCCTGTTACACCGATGCGTAACAAACTCTCGGTGTCTGCCAAAACAAATAACAGATCATGGACAAAAAGGAGATACGGTAGTAGAATAAATATAGTGGCGAGTTACTAGTTTTTTGATATTTGACCTTTTTCAGACCTTTACAAAATGGCATTAAGAATGTTAAAAATAATTATTTTAGGTTTAATTAAAATAAATGCTTTTACCAATATGACTATTGGTAAAAGCAAGTGCTAATAATTTAATTGTAAACTAATAAAATTGTGCTTCTCTACATAGTCGCTTCCCGGTTCCCGATCTTTTAAACATTAAATTTTAAAATATATAAAATTGACGTATGTCATGAGACTGGGAAATTGCTTTTACAATATAAAAAGAAATTTGCAAACGCGTCGAAGCGAAGTTTTGACGACGAGCTGTTGTGACGAGGCGCGCGGGCGGCGGCGGCGCCCGCTCTGGCAACGGTTGCACGGACGCGGAGTCTGCGCCCCGCACGTGCGGCGTGCTCCCTAAACCCTCTGTGTGGCTGCGTGCAAAAACTTCAAAAGCTACGTCCTATTTTTATGTGTCAATATTTTGTATTTATTTTTAGTTTTATAGTGAATAATATTTGTATACGAGTAGTGCAGTGTAAATGTGTAGTTTTTAATTAGGGTAAGTTTATCATATTTTATGTCCTATGCTGGATGTAGCGACGCCGGTAATTGTGCCAGTCAACCTGCCACATCGCTAGTGAGATGTCCCCATTGCTCCCAGCCTCGCTTTTTTAAGAGCGAACGAGGTCTGAAGATATTATGGCAAGGTTCACAAACCTCATAATGTACCTTTATGCCCTCCAGCCGCTTCACCAACGTTACCACCTTCTGGACAAAGTCATTGGATAACGCTTTCAGAATTTAAAAATTCTACTCCGGTTTTAAGGAGAGTTCCCCGGGGCGCGAGACGGTCTGTTGCACTAAGCTTGGCGCAATGTGTTCGTCTTGCGACCCAGGAGAACTCACAAAGTGCCTGGGAGCATTTACTCACCTTTCCTTACAAGATTCTGCATAATTACACAAAAATAATTGGCCTCAAAAAAAAAACGTTAAGAAATCAAATCAAAGAAAACTGTAACAATTCTACCTTTACTTTCGATCCAAAATTTAACATATTTAACCATACACAAAAAGGCTTGTGTTCTCTAGTGGAATCCAAGTTAAGCGAAGGTGATATTAGGGGAGCTGCTAGGCTTTCATTTAGCAGCGATGTGGTGGCGCCTCACTCTCCAGAAACTTTATCAGCTCTGGAGAGTAAACATCCAGTGCCTGCGGATGGTCTCACTTTCCCCAACCCTCCTGACCCCCCCCGATCTAGATTCTCCCTTTATTAACATAACAGTCCCCCAGGTGATAGCAGCCGTGAGTTCCTTTCGAAGTGGTTCCGCCGGCGGCCTCGACGGTCTGACTCCACAGCATCTAAAAGACCTGCTGGGTTCGGGCGCCGGGGAAGCTGGTGAGTCGCTTTTGAAGGAACTTGCGGTTTTAGTTAAACTTATGTTCTGCGGCGGTGTGAACGATGCCGTCGTTGACGTCTTGTACGGGGCCAACCTGTGTGCCCTACGGAAGAAAGACGGCGGCATTCGTCCCATTGCCGTGGGGTGTACCTACAGGCGTATGGCAGCCAAAATTTGTTGCAAAGCTTATGGTGAATCGCTGAGCAACAAATTCCAGCCCCTACAGCTTGGCTTTGGTTCCAGAGGGGGCTGCGAGGCTGCCGTTCATGCCCTTTCAACTTTTATAAATTCCAACCAAAGTAAGGTCATCCTAAAGGTTGACGTAAAGAATGCTTTTAATTCTGTGAATAGGGACACTTTGTTGGCCAAAGTCAAAAAAGAATTACCCGAAATTTATGGTTTTTTATGGCAATGTTACAAGCACCCTTCTAAATTATTATATAAAGACAACGTTTTGGAATCCGCAGTTGGTTGCCAACAAGGTGACCCTCTCGGGCCAGTTATTTTCAGTTTAGCAAAACACCCCATTATACAAAGACTAAATTCCAAATTTAACGTTTGGTATTTGGATGATGGGATTTTAGGAGGTGATGTGGACACCGTTTTGGAAGATTTACAACGACTAAAACAGGAACTTAAATCTATTGGTCTGGACCTTTACCCTTCAAAATGCGAAATTTACCTCTCTGACACTACGGACAGACTATCGACAATAGAAAAATTTTATGCAATAGCCCCACAGATTAAAATTTTAGAAAAAAATTCATTGCACATCCTAGGGTCCCCAATTTTGGAACATAGTTTTTTACCTTTTATTGACGAAAAAATTCGTCATTTTATTGATATTTCAGATCGGCTTTCCAAAATTAATCTACGTTCCGCATTTACCCTCATTAAATATTGTTGTTTTAGCCCAAATTTTATGTATTACCTCCGCTCTTCACCTTCATGGAAGCAGCCACACCTCTTGGACAAAATTAACAAAGTTATTAGAAACACCTTAACGTCAGTACTGAATGTGGCCTTGGATGACCGAGCGTGGCTGCAAGCCACACTACCAATTCGTTTTGGTGGCCTCGGCATCCGCAAAATTTCTAGTGTTAGCTTACCGGAATTCTTGTCTTCTGTCCACAACACTGAACAGTT
Source organism: Hoplodrina blanda (assembly GCA_949316365.1). Taxonomy (NCBI): domain Eukaryota; kingdom Metazoa; phylum Arthropoda; class Insecta; order Lepidoptera; family Noctuidae; genus Hoplodrina; species Hoplodrina blanda. The sequence goes on from OX438564.1 coordinate 12,656,474, forward strand.
AACCAGTAAAATCTTATCCTCGTCACTGGTTAACTTTGAGGTGTCGTGCTTGACCGAAGCAGTGAACGCCTGGAAAGTAGCTTGTCCGGATACAAATCGGCCCGTGATCCCATCTTCCCAGAGACAGTGGGACGAGCCGCTATGCAGGTTGGTACGAAATAACCTTATTAATACGTCCACCAATTCTGCCGAGCGCGCCCGCCTGTTGGCTGTGGGTGCGTAGTGGGAGTCGGGTCTTTAGCTTCAGGCACTCCCGTCATCCAACATAGGCACTATGCTGGATGACACTACATTCCGGCTCGCTACATGCTTGCGTCTGGGCGCTCCTTGTCGCTCCGCATCGCTGTCAGTGCGGTGAAGCAGTCGACTGCCTCGGACACAATGCCCTATCATGTTGTAAGAGCGCAGCCCGGATGGCACGGCACGCCAGCATTAACGACATAATCCGTCGTGTTCTTGCTTCCGCCAGAGTGATTCTAGAACCAATTGGCTTGGCACGCGACGATGGGAAGAGACCAGATGGGATGACCATAATGCCTTGGAAGTTGGGTAGACCTTTGGTGTGGGATGCAATGTCGACACACGACACCCTTGCGCCATCCCACCTTCCTAGCATGACGTGCTGTGCTGGGGGCGGCCGCTGCTGGTGCCGAAAACCTCAAGCGGCGCAAATATAACAATCTTCTTGGAAGTTATGTGTTTGAGCCGTTTGGGGTTGAAACAATGGGGCCATGGGGTCCGAGCGCTCACCTTGTTTTTCGGGACATCGCTAAGCGACTGGTCGACTCTTCACATGACCAGAGGGCTGGCCTTTTCTTAGGCCAAAGAATCAGCATTGCCATACAACGTGGCAATACTGTCAGCCTTTTGGGCACTTACCCCATTGACAGCGACGCGGACGAATTTTTTGATGCCCTATGAGGTTTCCCCTTTCTGCCTTTTTTTTTTTAATTGTACATATTTTACATTTACTTTAAGGTTTTATGTTTAGGTATATTATTGTATAATGTAATGATCAATAAAGTACTAAAGTGATTAAAAAATAAAAATTAACCTAAAATAATTACTTTTCGCTTTTGATTTGGCACATTAGTGAAAATGAAAATAAAAAATGTTGTGATGAAAGTGCATTTTTGAAATAGAGGAAACTAATATATTTGTGAACTGTTAATATTATAGGGTTTTGACGGGTTGGTGTTTTATTTTGCGCATCACTATGGTTGTGTCAGTTGCGTGAAATTCTTGAAATGAGGGTATAATCCACATCAAATTACTAAAATAAAATAAATAGGTACTTTATATTTTTTTTTATTATACATAGGTTTTGTGTATAGGTCAATTATTGTAAATAATAAAGTGATAAATTCAGAATAAAATTAAACTAAAGTTAAAGGTACAAAACATTTGAATTATCAAGGAGTCGGTCAGTTAGAAAAGTTGAAGCTAGTTCGCTTAACCATGTATGTAACGTTTTTCTATGACCCATGATTCTATTTCAAGTTTTTAATCTGCAGTTTATAACTCGAGCTCACAGTGGTCGTTAAAACTCAAAAACTCAGTAGTAAGTGTTACCAATGTGATTTATGTATTCTCCAAAGTGCTTTGAACGCGTACCGAACTGCGATTTCATTGAAATGTACCAGTTTTACAGTTTGTAGTTTTGCTGATATACCTACTGGTACTTTTATGTCACTTTTTTTAACTTTTTGTTTGTTTTCATCAAAATACTAACAATTAGAAGCAACTAGATTCAATATTTATATGAAATATTGGAGTGTGGAACCTAAGACAGAAACACGCATGTACGATACGACTACATACAAAAGGCACTGCTAACAGAAACCTCTTTTCCTAGACAGCATGTTTCGCCGAAAACTTTGTTGATAGAAAAAATTGTTCGTAGAAATCTCGGTCCATAGAAACCACTGTTGACAGAGATCTCTGTTCATAGATAGCACTTTTTGCCGTAAACTTTGTTGATAGAAACCACTGTTTTCAGATACCTTGGTTCACAAAAAGCGCATTTGGAGAATCAACTATTAATCTAGGTACTTAATAATATTATATTTCGCGATACATTTTTTAAAAGCTTTTTTATTTCTCTGATTCAGACACACGTTTTGTTAGCCGCTTTTTTTTTTAAGTTGGTAAAAATCATCAAATGAGTCCTTCCGCCTTGGGTGGGGCGGAAGGGACTGTCAGACGTGTTTTACTGGCTAAAAAACCACCCTGTTCCTTCTTTTGCCCTTGACGTTCCGGGGCCACGGTATCCTGTTAAGATGTTCCGCAACCCCGGCAGGCGTTTGGCCCCGTTGGGGCCCCGTCCCTGTGCTGACAGCTCTTTGAGGCGCGCGCGAACAGAACGCGCCGTCGACCCGGGCCTGGTCCTTGATCGGACGGCGAGCAACCCATTACTCACCGTCCGCAAGCTTGCGCCTACGGTGGCCGGATGTCGCCTCGCGACGTCCGACGTCCTGGGCGTCTCCCGCGGCGGCTGGGGCGTGAGGTGGAGGTTGTTGTTCTCTCCCTCACGCAGCCCGCCTCCTCCTTCGCTAGCATTACTGCTTCGCAGAAGGAGGTGACTGCATCCCATTCCCTCTCGCCCCGGAGCATGGCCTGAACCAGGTCCGGACGCGAGAGGTCGCTGCCGCCTATCGCCTTCGTGAGGACACGGCGGTCCTCTGCCCAAAATATTTTTTATAATGAGTGCCTGCAAGTTAGTAGAATCCAAACGTGGAACAAGTGTACTTATTGTGGATGGTTAATAATATCACGTAAACAAAAAAGTGAATGATACATTTTACTGGAGGTATACGAGAAGTAGTACTAAAGGTTGTGGTGCTACTGTAAAAACTTTAATTATCGGTAATGAACATTCGATCATCAATCAAAACAACGCACATGGACATTTGCCAGAGCCAGAAAGGTGAATTAAAATGAAATACAATTCAAAAATAAGAAATATAGCAAAAATATCCATGGATTCACCGTCACAAATAGTAAACCTCTGCCTCCAGGATGTCCCAAGCACAAGTGCTGCCCACTTGCCTAACAAAGCAGCAGCACGAATGGTTGTGCACCACATTCAAAATAAAGGCCTACCCAAAATTCCTAATACATTTAATTTTGACATGACGGACTATCTTTCAAAAATTGGAGAAGAGCAATTTTTATTCGGTCAATATATTACTCAAAATAGTAGTCGTATTTTGCACAAAAAGTAATTTCAAACGACTTATTAACAGTAATCTAAAAACTTATCAGCATGAGTCTTGTACGTGTTTCGACTAAGAAAGCAGTTGAGCCCAAAGCACCTTCTTAATCAGTTGATGTCCAATATCCCATAGACTGGTTCACTAAACACCCGGATACGAAACCTATACTGAGCATATCCTTGGTTAGCCAGAATCTTGACTAGGCCCGTAAGGCATTAAGGAAGGGTATAATGGATAATGACATTAATTTAGATGTTGCTAAAACTTTCCTCTATTATTAATAATAATAATAAAATATAATAATGAGCATTGTCACAGTCCTGAACCAGAAGTAATAGATGACTTAAAATTGAGAGCTAGATTGAAAAGACGAGCACAGCATAGTATGGATGGACCGGCACAGGTAATACAGGCGGCAATTCAAGATATTCCTAGTGCAAGTGCCCCCTACTTACCCAGTATAAATGCGATGAGAATGGTGGTAAATAGAGCAAGGATGAATGGTGTTCCTACATCTCCAAAAAAGCTCCATAATCTAGTCATTCCAGATAAATACAGTTATTTTCTGCTGGCTCACTACAGTACTGAAAAAGATTGTATTTTATTGTTTGGTACGTCAGAAAATATAAGACTTCTTCAGCTGTCACCATTTTGGATCCTAGATAGTACATTTCGTACCTGTCCAACCGTTTTTTATCAAAGGTTACGGCTCTTTTATGACCCGGTTGACAAAAGTTACCGTACAAAGACCAAATAAATTTTAAATTACGGCCATATAACCCACATTTCATTTTATATAAACATTTTTTGGAAATTCAATGGGAGACCACGTAAAAAAAATAAAAAAGATTTGGTAAAAAACTTTTTTAAATGTACTAAAACTGCAATTTTTACTTTAATCTAGTTGAATTTCATCTAGTTGAGTTGAATTAATTGAATAATTGAATTCTAGTTGAATTAATTGAATTTAATCTAGTTGAGTTTGTAGTTTTTTCGAAATATTTCGACACCGGGAGTTGGTTGTCAACAAAGTTTTGATAAGTGGGAGAATACAATCACGACATGTCAGGAGCAAACAATATTATTGTTACTTAATAGTAAACCCAACGGGACATGGTAGAGAGAGGGTATCGCGGGGTACTACTGCTCGTGCATTCACGGCCGCCGCACCATTGGGAGCTGCGCGCACGTAGCAGATAGTCTACTTTTTATCTTGGACTAGACATCAAGACAACGTACACGCACCTGCGGCCTTTTTGGATTAATCTAATACAATAATATAATAATTGCCCTGTCCCCGATGCCGGTGGGCTACTATTTTTATATATTTTTAAATGTTTTTACTTTTTTTTTATAAATACTTAAAAATGCATTTAATGTATAGAAAATAATTGAATGGAATAATAATGAATTTTATTTCCTTATCACCTTATTCCTTAGTAATAAATGCGCAAAAACGTTCTCTAGGTGAACTATAAATTCTGTAAATAGAGCTCTATGTCGTTCTTGTACCTACTCCGTGAGTATAGCTTATTTCTTAGAAAATCTAGCCTTATAATTATGTTTTCTGTAAGGGTTGGATATGGTTTTTATACTTAACTCTTAGCTAATCACCCATAAAATATGATACAACACATATTATGCACTCACATAAAAAACAAACTTTTTTATTTTTTTTACCGTCTTGTACAATCCCCACAGTAATGCGACACACACCATTGCAAACTATATTTATTTCTCTGTATATCCCGCACTTTTTCATGTCTGTACGCCGTGGGTATAGTTTTCATACATTGGCGGGCCATTACCTTTATACGGTCCACGGATTAATTGGAGTGCAAGATACCGTGCAAAAGGTGGTACCATTGGTGTTTGGGCTCCTGTCCAACAAAAATGAGAGAATTTATTGCTTATTTTTTGAGCTTCTCAAGTCACGAGCATCGCAATTTGGAACCAATTTGCAACCTGACGTAGTAATTACTGACTTCGAGAAGGCGTCAATAAATGCGGTGAAACAAGTGTTTCCTGAAACTAAACACAAGTGTTGTTACTTCCATCTGGCTCAAAATATTTGGAAGCATATCCAGTCTACTGGTCTCTCCAAACAATACTCAGAATCGACGTCTTTTGCTCACAAAATGCGTCATTTGGCCGCGTTAGCCTATTTGAAGCCAGATGAGATACCTGAGGCTTTTAAAATACTAAAAGAAAAAGTATTACCCAAAGATGCAGTGAAAGTCACAGATTGGTTTTCCAAATATTACGTCAATGGTACTTATAAAAAAAGGACTACCCAAAACCTAGAAACATTAAACACAAACATGCAAAAAGAGCCTCCATTGTTTCCGCCTGACATCTGGTCGGTAAATAGCTCGATAGGGACTACTGTTCCAATTACACAAAATGAGGTGGAATCATGGCACCACCGCTGGAACACCCTATTGGGCAGAAAGAAATGGAATTTATATAAGACCATTGAAGAATTAAACAAGGAACAAAAACACACAGAATTAATAGTTGAAAAATTAAATTCACAGTCTCAAGAAACCAAAAGAGCAAAGAAAAAGGAAAATAGGGAAGCAAAAAAATTCAAAAACATTTGGAAAAAAAGGAAACAATGGACTTAACCACATTTTTAGATACTTGTGCTATTTTAAACGTTAATTGATTTTTTTAAAGTTTTTTTTTAATGTTCGATTTGGTTGATTGTATTGTCATGGAAAAACGATTGATTTGGTTGATTGACACATAATAGGACTTTTTTTCTCAAATGTTTGATTTGTGTGATTTTATATTTTATTATATGAATAAAGACTTTTTACGATGACTTTTAGAGGTTTAGTTATTCGAGATCGCATGGCTACGGAGTTAAGTTTTTCGAGGTAGCGTGCATTCGTTGTTAAGTGTTTCAAAAAAGTGAATATTAGTGATTTAGTTATTCGAGATCGCAGTGCTACGGCGTTACGTTTTTCGTGGTAGCGTGCATTCGTTGTTAAGTGTTTCGTATTCGTAAACTTACGGGGACGTGTTATTCGGTGTTACACTTTTCGAAGTCACGTATCACACTCCTTACAATCTCAGAATAGGAGGAAAGGGAGCTGAGATAACACCATTAGATCTCCTACATGTAGAATCAGTTGTCAGGACGGTAGAACTACAAACAACAACCACTGTTCAACCCGAAGACGATGGATGAATGGCCGGATTTGTTTTATCTATTTACCGTTTGACTAAGGCCACAGTCCAAGAGTATAAACAACAAATCGCGGCCCGCGTTTCCGTACAGTTAAAGGCCATCAAAAGTGGTGCCCCAGATGTGACCGATGTAGTCGATATGTACAAGGGCTGGACAGGAGATAAGGGTTATAACATGTTAGTAGCGGCTTACGACATGTATTTTAATAAGTTTCCTCTCCATCACTTATCCAATCTACGTATCGGGACAACTGGATCCCGTTTTAGAGACTGTGCAGCATTGATATCATATGGTTATCTGATAGACTTGTTAGGAATGGCAAAGGCAACGGATGTTATGGATTGGGTTTTCCTAGACCACATCGGCAACAACATAGATCAGATGATGACATCAGACGATGAACTGATGGACAGCTACTCATATTTCTCCTACCATGTAGATCTCGGACTCGTTACCAAATCAACCTTCTCTGCAACAGCCAACCCCCACTTCTTTGAATGGGTTTACCTTATTGGAGCTTTAATGAAAGCACCTAGATCGCTCAATGCCCGTCACATCAGCGACTCTAGAGCACTAGGCATACTAGCCAATGCGGCCTGTGTTGCATATGCTTATTCCCACACGTTTGCTTTCACTAAAGTGTATACTGAAACTGGTGAAGAGGTGGTGGACCATGACGATGAAGTGGGGTCAGATGATGATGATGATGGGAAAGATAATGAAACCGGGAAAATTCTCAAATCTCGTGATCCGTCCGCTTGGTGCATGTTGATAAAATCGATGGATGGTGAACTTCCTGATAAAGTCAAACGATTTGTTGTCCTTTCAGTTTCCGCGTCCTGTGAAGTAAGGGAGGGGACGATTGAAGAACATCTTAAGAGACTCTCCTCAGTATTTGCAAATAAATGGATGATAAATAATTCAATTAAGTGATCAGTATTAATGAAAAATGCTGGATAATGGATGGCACGTTCTCTACATGTCCAGCGTCATTCTCTCTTTATACAATACATGCTTCAATAGGAACAGAAAGCGACATAAATAAATTTCTATCTTTAGTGTTTGCATTATTATCGCTTAGGACAGAAACATGTTATACAATTTTATTAGAATTATTAAACACAGACTAATTTGTCTCCTCAGAATATTTAACCAAGGTATCTGAAAACAGTGGTTTCTATGAACAAAGTTTACGGCAAAAAGTGCTATCTATGTACAGAGATCTCTGTCAACAGTGGTTTCTATGGACCGAGATATCTACGAACAATTTTTTCTATCAACAAAGTTTTCGGCGAAACGTGCTGTCTAGGAAAAGAGATTTTTGTTAGCAGTGCCTTCTGTATGTAGTCGTATCGTACAAGCGTGTTTCTGTCTTAGGTTCCACACTCGAAATATTGTAATACTAGTTCCTGCCCACGACTTCGTCCGGGTCAAAATTGGTAAATTATCCCACGGGAACAGTACAATTTTTCGGGATAAAAAGTAGCCTATGTGCTATTCCAGACTGTAATCATCTTTTCATAGTTCTGACGTGATTGAGTTATAAACATCCAATCATCCATCCATTCAAACTTTCCCTTTTATAGTACCTAGTAGTAAGATTTCAATTAGGTATGTTTTTCTCTTGTAAATATCGTTCGAAAATGCCCTTTAAAATGGTCTAACTGACTTTTAGAAATTACTATAATTTTACTTTATTCACTCGCCTGTGCACGAACCGTTTCAGAAACTCCTCTGTTCAGAAAACTTGTTCACAGTCAAGATTCACGATAAAAATACAAAGCGATAATTAAATTCCTCTTTTTAAACGGAAACTTTTCTCAACAATAACTGTTGCGAACGCAATAATTATATAGGAGAGGAGCCGTGAAAATGTAAATTAAGTCTACAGCTTTTAGCCGAGTTTAAAATAACACTCATTTAGAACTTAAAGCCTAGATTCCTAGCGGAATAAAAACTTAAATGAGCGACGACGTGCCTGGCGTAGTCCGTCGAGGGTTTATACATGTGGTGCAAGTTAAAAGCGGGGATAGATGACCCCCACCCTGGGAATATGAAACTATACAGGAAAGCGCAACTAGGTATATAAAAAAGAAATTGTCATTAAAATGTGCCTTTTAATGGTATAATTGAAAATATGGTATAGTTCTGTTATTCTGATATATGGCTAGGTGTGTATTAATGATGTTGCAGAAGGCAGAGAATCAGTAGAAGAGGGAATAATTGGACGATTAATTTTAACTGTGTGGTAGATTTTAAATTTTTTATTTTGCCATGAGGATACAAAATAAGACAGGTTTACTTAAAGTCTCATTTTTTGTTCATATAAATGCTGAAAAAAACCAAAGCTGGAAGGAAGTCGGTACTCTTATAGGGTGATAAATGCCTTTAAGTTCAATAAGCGGGAAAGATCTGATTATAAAAAATGTTAAGTACATTAAGGATAAATAAGTTAATTAAATGGAACTAATAACTAACGATATTCTTGGTAAATCTAGAATAATTTAATAAAATAAATACCTAGTGTAAGAAGAAAAAAATAGTTAGTCGATGATATCTCATGCCTTTTACCGCGGTGACATCGGTTCCCTTGGGAGCAAGTAGCGAGTGGGGAAGGCCTTAGCGCCACAACTGGCACAATGACGTGTGGCGACTACGACCCGCGGTTACAAGATTATAATGCGATACACAGGTTGTCAAACTTCCCGATACGCCCTTTATTCGAAATTAATTTGAGGAAAAATCACAAAAAAAAAACATTTACAAAAAGACTTCAAAAACAACAAAGTAAAAATAACTTTAATTTCAGAAGTGGCAAGAGAGGTGGCTTTCATATATTTTGTTGTATTGCCACCGACTTTTCAAAGCGGAGGCAGAAAATAAAAAGTTTTTGATTTTCTGCTATTTGGTAACTGCTGTCATAATCATACAAATATGGTAAGTAAGAAATGATAATTAACTAGAACTTTCACTATATGCGTGCCAATCGTTGTGAATGGTATACGTATTGTAATTTGGTTGTTCCACAAAGCGTACACAGTGCCCAAAGTGCCCCTACACCTGCACTTTCGAGGATATTAAAAATGCCACCGAGAAGGCCACCTACTTTGCTCAAGAATTGTAAAAAAAAAATAAAAATAAACTTGAACAATCGACTGGAAAAGCAGAAGAAGAAGAATATGGAATCTTCTGGGGAACTTATAATAGAATAAAGTTTTAAGTTTCCCCAGGACGGATAATTTCAACGAGGCTTAAGTTTGAGAGCCATACGCCATGCGTAGGTACAGACACGTTTGTTTGCTCGCCGGGACTGCGTTATATTTGCGCAAGCCGGATGAATATTTTCATATTTATATACCTACTCGTTATTTGTTTTGTTCTTCTCGTATGAGAATCTATTAAAGCTTGCGCACTTCGTGTATAATATTTATTGATTTCGGCGTGAGTTAGGTTACAATTTTAGAATACAATCCGTCTCATTATGAACCGAGTTTTAAATTAAGCTCAAAACTTTGAATTGGTCTCGTGGTCACAAATGTGACTGCTAGGCCTGTGGTTTTAATTCCCAGATTGGGTAAAGTGTTATTGGGTTTTTTATATCAGGATTTTTTTGTAGCAGCCTTTTTTTGGTATGGACTATTAAAGTGAGTAAAAGGGAGTACACCTGTGTGCGCACACTCTTGTGCAGTTTAAAATCTGCTGCGTGGCAAGGTGGCCAATCTCAATGAAGACTAGGCTAGTTTCCATTGAGATTAACCGCGAGCATCCTTACCAGGAGATTAGCTGGCAGTAGTGTTCGGGTAGTTTGTATCCCAAATCTACCCGACTAAAGTTTCCAGCTAAAGCTTTATAAATAAATAGCAACTACAATTTCTATAAACATCACAAGGTACATAAACAATTTATGCTCACCAATTTGCATGGCAAATACCTCAGGAGCGTGTTACACAAATTCCCTCAAGTTTGTGGACTAGTTGCCGAGAACTTGGAACAGCTGACCGATGTGGCAAGATAGCTGTCATTGTGCAACTTCTACGAATAGTTGCTGGTCATAATTTATGTGGCGATTTCGGATGATAGAGAAGAATGAGTGTAATGAGTTGGTGTGAGTGTGATGAGTTGTTCCGGGTCTGGCTGTTTGTCTATGTGAGTTATATGTTTGTAAACGCACCCACGATACAGGAGAAATTCCTAGTGTAGGGAAACGTTTTTTTTAAACAAACAAAACAATTAGAGGAAGGAATGGGAATGTAGTGGTCGCGAAGTACTACTCGTATGTCTTAGGTTGCCTAACCCTTCGGGGAGTACAGTCGCGATGTTATGATATATTATAATACTGGTAGGTACTTAAACTAAGCGGCTTTTTGCAGGCATTGCAAATTTGAGGGTTATCGTATCTCTCTTTCTTTCTCACTCCCTCATCAAAGCAAATGTTAAGAAGAGAACAAAAAAGGTAGCTATTCACACACTTGACAATTAGGTCACATCAAGTAGTTTCTTTTTTTGAGTCTAACAGCACAAAAATGCTTGCAAGAAGAAAACAGAATCCGTGATGCGAGAGATATGTTTCTGACTAAAATGTTAGAATCGGCGATCAGTTGAAACGTGTCCAAAAATCTAGCAAATCGTGAACGATTCGCAGAATCGATTGCCCACTCGCAATCCGACTAATGGCCGTTTTTAGAGCATTGAAACGAGCATTTAGAGCATTTCCCTTTACGCGCAAAATACTGACAATAAAGTCGCGTGAATTATTTGTTTGTGAGCGACGGAACTGACCGACATTATAACAAGCCATTGCCGAACGCAAATTCTGATAAACATTGCATAAATTGGTCTACACGTGTAGGCTATTTGCGTTAGCATTAGTTAAGCTTTAAAGAGATAAGGTACAAAGACAACAACATTTACTAGTGTTGTCCTGTCTATTCCTTTATTTAAAAAATGTATGAACTAATGTTATAATAAAGAAAAGATTTGTATTTCTGTTTGCAATGGAAATACTCAAGAACTACTTAACTGATTTCAAAAATTCATTCACCTGTGGAAAGCTACAGCGAAAGGTGCATTATCAGCTAGTAACATATATTTTATTTACAAAAAGAATAACTACTTATTTATCTTTATGTAGTTTTCTACCCGGAACGGGTCGTTAGTAATGTATAGGTATAAAACTAATGAATATAAAACCATATCCGTCACCTCTCTAATAAAAAGTACATTTGAAAATCAGCGTCACACAGCATCTGTCTAGCATTATTGTTGAAATGGACCTATTAGGCGCAGCCGTCAAGCTACACTCATCCACACGCCCACACTCTTCTCTCCACTTGCCCCACTCTCTGGAACACAGCAGCCTTCTGATCGTGGTCACATACAGACTGGTTCAAGGCCATGGAATGTAAAACATTGTTTGCAAAAGAATCGCGATTCCAATCGATACTAATTCCAAATAGCTTTGGATCGTTTAAATCGAACATTTCCCTCGACCAAATTGTTCTGAAGTAATTTGTTAATGTTGGCCTTTTGATACTAACTTTTCATTTAAATGGTTGGATGAAAGTATGTTTCAATTTTACAGGAATCCGTTATTGTGAACGAAATGTAAATATTAAAATTACTCCTAACAAATTGATTGAATAAAACTTACATCATAATGTAAACCAGTATTTTATTAACTCTTTTGTATAAAACTTGCAAATACAGTCTCCGTTCTTTCCTAATAAAATATTTAGGATAACAACTTTCAGTTAAAAGCTTGTAACACTAACAAGCTTGCAGTACACATTTGGTTTTACTTTATGAAACTTGTTTAAGAAAGTCGCGAAGAAAAACCCGTAAACGACCCGAATAAACTTGTGCTACGCCGTAGCGCCTGAGACTACGCCGTAGTACTCGTAGCCGCGTAGCATAATATGCTGCATTATTATGAAGTTCGGTTAATAGCGGTTCATATTTGATTTGATTGTTCTTTTTATTTTGTTTTCTGGAAAACAATTATCATTTATTTTATTATAGGTTGGGTAAATTAAATGACGACTCTGAATATTAGGCAATAAATATTTTATGACATATATACAAGAGATTTCTAGTTTAAATAATAATAAAGTATGACTAGTAAAAAATCTTTTAGTGAACATTACAAAAACTATAATATTATGTCTGAAATTGCCAATCCGCCTTGAGCAATGTTCGTGCCTTCTTTGCACGAAAAGAGGCCTTTGCCCTGCAGTGGGACAGTAATAGGCTGGTATTATTATTAATTATTTGGTTATTGAAACCTTATGTAACAATCGACAAAACTTGAATTCCAAATAACTCACCAAACCGAACCTCTACTACTCTACTGAGCCACCGCACGTTGGCTCGGAAACGATGCAATTTGATTTGCATATGACATAAATGTACCCGTTTGTTAGCCGACCGGTCTTGCGTTGAATATAGTAGCCGACAGCAGTTAAATAATATTCAGTGTATTTCAAAAAACCCTCGTTATTTAGTTAAAATCGGATGACTGAGTTTTACCCTGAATTTGTTGAATACTGCATTGCAAACGTTATTTAGATACAAATTATGTGTGTTTGTGTTATATTTTATGTTGTAACTATGTATAGTTATGATACTGTATTATGTAACAATTTATATCATAAAATGTTCAGTAGCATATATTGGTATTTTAGGAAGATGCAGTTTTGCGGGATTTCACGTGATCAGAGGGCTGGCCTATTTCTGGCTGGAAAAATCCTTACAACGTGGCAGTCTTTTGTGCACTTGTTCCATTGACAGCGATGTAGACAATTTTTTTATTATTTTTCTTTATTTTAAGTTAAACAATACCAACCTCTTATCGACCGACTAAGGACAACGTAACCGAGAAAGATCTCTTCAGGAAATAACAAGATATACCCGTGCACCACATAGAAAGCCTAGACAATCACTATCTACAAGCATGTTTCCCTGTAAGCGATTGAAGTCGCAAGTCGAAGTCGATTCAATTCCCATCACTAGCAACTGTACGGTTTAAGTGGATTGCCGTCCCTAGTGGAATAATTGAACGATGTTTTTGTACCCTTCTCCGGGAATTCGATTTATGGACGTATAAATATAGAGAACGGTGAAACTGGATTAATTGTTAGGAATTACTTTGTTTAGGTAGAAGTTCTATAGATTTCGAGATTTACTTTTTAAAGATTGGTTAGTTAGTAAGAATCAGAGGATTAAAGGTGCGATACAAAATGTTTTTGTAAGCTGTGTAGAAAGAATCTTCTCTATAAAACTGCAACAATTCAGTCTTAATTTTAGATTCTAGATTACCTTTATTCAAAAACTTTGCACGGAATGGATTATGTTCTCACGTGGAAATTAAACAAGTGAACGTAAGAGCACCCAGGATATTATTCAGCAGCGACCATTCAACCTACTCTCCAGAAACACTTTCAGCTCTGGAAGGTAAATATCTATTATATATGGCTCTTGCGGATGTCCTTGCCTTCACCAACCCTACCGACTCACTCGTCTCAGATTCACCTTTCTAATATCACATCTACTTTGGCTATTGTAACCATGAGGTCCTTTCGAAGTGGCCCAGTTGGCGGTCTCGATAGCTTGACTTCATAGCATTTTAAAAACCTATTGAGTTCGAACGCTGACAAAGCTGGTGACAGTAAAGCTTTGGTTTCCTAAGATAGCGGTGCCGTCATATAGCGGCCGTAATACAGCGGTGAATAACGTCATTAGAACGTTGTCTATGTAAACAAAATGGCGCGGTTTCCTAGAGAGCGGTAACTGACACCGTAACGTCAAAAAGCGATGCCGTCATTTGCATGACGGCCGTCTTGACGGTGTCAGATAGTTTCGTGAACGTTTCATTGATAGCGGTGAAGCTATCGTTTGACGTTTGTTTTATAAAAATGACTGACAGTGTGTTAAAACGGCCGTGGAACTTTCCACATGTCGTCACCGTAAAGACGGCCGCCTTTTTGCATCCGTAATATTACGGCCGGTATATTACGGCACCGTTTTCCTAGGAAACCAAAGCTTAAGAGTAGGTCAAAGTTATGGGCATAGATTTTGATCGTTGCAAGTGTGAAACTAAACATTCCGATCAAATACTGACAAATAATTCAAAACGAACAGGTCAATTTCTTTTAAAAAAGTTCAACTGCAAATCTTCCTGTATACCCGTTCGTCTCCCTGACTTCGTCCATCTACGGGGACGAACGGGAATTCGTTATTTTTTGTCCCGATCGTCCCACTGATTTTGTTGGGGGGACGAACGGGAACAGGTAAATAAATTATGCACGTTTACCTATTGCAGAATGATCAAATTTTGAAAGAAACCACGCACACACCTGTGCATCGAACTTCGATAAAAACATAATAGACATCCATTTAGATGAATGCAAGAAGAAAATAATTTCTGATGATGTACCTTGCGTACCAACCACTTTTCATTCAACAATTTCGAAAATTTTGGACGAAGGACTTGATAAGGTAACTTTACCCAAACAAATTCCCAAGTTTACAAATATTAAAAGTACTTTGTATCGCCATTAAAATAGCACTAATAATATCAGTAACATCACGTTTAATAATGACGTTAAAACGGTTGAGATTCCTCAAAAATTTAAAACACTTTTGTTAGCAGATTACTGTTGCTGTGACACACGACTACTCATTTTTTGTTCCCAAGAAGCTAAAGAGAAATTGATAGTTTAAAAAAATATATTTTGTGACGGTACATTTAAGAGTTGTTTACCTCCGTTCCAACAGCTTTACACGGTTTATGGTGATTTAGAGAGTGATAATCAAAGTACAGCGATGACGCCATTATTGTATGCTTTAATGTCAAACCGTAAAAAAGAAACATACGAGATACTTTTCAGGCTCATGAAATCTCAAATCAAGGATTGGAATCCTACAACTTTTACCAGTGATTTTGAAGAAGCAGCTATGTCTGCTATTCGTACGATTTTTCCCTATATAAGTATCCACGGTTGTTATTATCATTTTAATAACGCAATTTGGATGAAAGGTCGCGAATTAGGCCTAACAAACAATAAAAATTTCAGACGTCAAGTAGCCCTAAGTGCAGTTCTTCCATTATTATAAATTTTAACTATGTAAGTAGGGTGTACTATGCCAAATCGAATGCCAAATAATCGAATATCAATTGATCGACCACTATAAGTCGAACATCTAAATACTCGAACGTTCTTTATATCGAATGGTTAATAAATCGAACATTCAATATATCGTACACTCAATACATCGAGTGTTCAAAATATCGAATGATTGTTTGATCGAGCGTTCAAGGCATCGCATATTCATTCTATCGAAATATCAATACACTGAATACTTTTTATATAGAATACAAGAAAAACACAAAATTTACTAATAAATCGCATTTTAATCTTTAATTATTATCTTTTACAGGTACATCTTAATCCATGTATACTATACATATATTTGTCTGAAAAGTATAGGACATGTTGCGAAGGTACCATCCATCACCCAAAGTTGTGATTTATTTAATAGTATTAAATTTGATTTCGTTGCAAATAACATAACATAGTTTTCTTCAAACTTAACCTGACGCCCTAAAAATCTTTCACCATCAACTTTCTGCAATCTATCGGGGATGTTTATATCATCCAAAGTAATCGGTTCCTTTGGCTTTTTTTTTCTTCTTGCTCGACGTATAATTTGCGATGCTGCTTTTTTGTTTGGAAGAGCACACGAACTTGATTTTGAAATTTTGGCCTCATTTCGCTGAATAATTTGACTCGGTCTATCAAGCGAGCTGGTAGCATCACTTTTTAGGGAATTCCTAAAACGTAGTTCATCTACCTTACCAGGATCTGGTGCGTGATTATGCTGTGTTGTATAGCTTTCCAACAAATGCTCCTCACTTCCGTGCAATTTTGTTGTTGCAGTACTATTACAATGGTATTTATATTTGTAGGAACAATGCTAGTAGAACTTGTTATTAATATTTTTGTTTATTGCCATTACATAGCCATCCAAAACTAAGACCGACTTGCGTTTTTGGGACAATTCTGGCTTATAATAAGACCCTACAGACATTTTTCACAAAATTCACTTGTAATGTACTACTTAGTCACAATGCTTTCTGCAGATGAACATAGTTTTATTTATGAGGTGAAAACAATATTACAATGTATGAGGGTAGCCTGAAATAAATATGACTTACTTAATTGTTAGTTCAGAAATATACTTGTTTTTAACGAAAGTTTATGTATTGTAATAAAATTATACATTTAATTTATCTATGATTAATTTTCAATATAATCATAATACTCTTCAAAAAAAGAAATTTTATAAAGGTGTTTAAAATCGAATAAAAACATCATCTCCGTGCAATTTCAATTCACACAAATTATTAAGATGTACCTGTAAAAGATAATAATTAAAGATTAAAATGTGATTTATTAGTAAATTTTGTGTTTTTCTTGTATTTTATATAAAAAGTATTCAGTGTATTGATATTTCGATAGAATGAATATGCGATGCCTTGAATGCTCGATCAAACAATCATTCAATATTTTGAACACTCGATGTATTGAGTGTACGATATATTGAATGTTCGATTTATTAACCATTCGATATTAAGAACGTTCGCGTATTTAGATGTTCGACTTATAGTGGTCGATCAATTGATATTCGATTATTTGGCATTCAATTTGGCATAGTACACCCATGTAAGTATAAGGAGATTTATTTTATTTTATGTTAATGTTTAAGCGTATGTGTATTTTGATATCTAAGTACCTACGTAAAGTTGATTCTGTGACTTCTTTGTTCTTTAATAAATCTTTACTTTAAAATGTGTTTTTTTTTTAATTATACAACCAGTCAGAATATATTTGATGGGAGACCAATGGGACTTAAAAAAATAAAATAAAAATTATTCTCGTTCGTCCCCCCAACGAAGTCAGAGGGACGAACGGGAATACACGCAAATCTTGACAGTTTTTGAACTTATATTGCAGTAATGATTGAATTCAGTGTAACATAAAGAAAGAAAAAGAGTATAAAATCTATGTAAATAATGTTAATTAATTTTGAACAGTATTTCAATTTTTTTTGACAATTAATTCCAACAATCATAACACACACCTAGAAATTCACAAATTAATGAATATAACCTTTTAAACAAAATAATTCAAGAACCGGTTCACTGAGTAACAACGTTAAGTTATTTGGAAAAGCTCCAATAACGTTCTGTAATAAAATAATATTTATCATTTATTTTTAACGAATGAACCCACTTTTACCCATGAAAACATTAACAATATGTGGAAATATTTTATTAACAAATAAATACTCTTTTGTTGGATAAAATAAGTTTGTTTGCCTATTGAATTAATGGATAATTAACATTGAGAAGCGAATGGATTTGTTATTTTTTTAATAAAGGCGGATTCTCGACTAAACTTGAATAAGTGCTACCCAGCTAATAAAACCAATTTTTACGTTTAGATTCTAGAGTCTTCTTCTTCTTTTCGTTTCGAGGGACCCAAATTTTGGCCTCACTAAGATCTTGGATGGTGCAGGTGGTTGTGCACAACAGGCAACTGAGGAGGTGACGCATGTCCTGATGGGGCTCCACCCTGGCGCTCCGTTCGGAATAGGTGAAGAATGCCCCATTTAGCCAGATTAGTTCTACAGCGGCCAATTTGGGTCCGTAATCGGTTAAGAGATTTCCACTGCAGTCACATCCAGGGGCAAGATGTTCTTCTGGAATGATGAAGTGTGGAGGGGGTGGGTGTTGGTGGCTCCGCAATGCACACCTCTCGTTTGCCGCACTGTCCACCGGTGAGGTCATACATCTCATAAAACTTTTACGACTCTTTAGACGTGCAGGTGTTAGTTGGATTAGATTATTGTTGTGTTAGGTTCTAGAGTAAAAAAATATCTGTTGAAAATGAATGATAACCCATCCGAGGTTGTGATATTGAGTGACAAGTTGAGGATCATTGTTCAAAGCATAAATACTTTTTACTCATCATTTAAAAGAAAGTGAAGTGTAATGTCATACCGTAACCATGGAAACTTTATATAACAAAGATATCAAATATATAGATTAATTATTATTTTTAGAAGAATTATTGCTTTATTTAATATACATATACATTAAAGAGAACATATACATATACATTAAGAAGAAAATACTCAGATCCAGTCGTGAGTCGGTTAGCAATTTTGCTTCCAAAGAAGGGTTTAAATTTATGTTTAGCTCTGCGTATTCCCTTCATTTCGGAGGAGTATAGGAGGCTGGCGTAAAGTCCGCCAAATTTTATTTACGTCGCGTAGCCGGAAATGCTTCCCTAACGTTTGAGGAGTTAGCTATTTTGTTCGCGCAGATAGAGGCGATTTTAAATTCCAGTCCTTTGACACCCCTTTCATCAGATCCAAGTGACCCTACTCCTTTAACTCTTGGGTACTTTCTGACCGCTTACTGCTGTTTCATCACTTCAATCACCATGAAGCGTCCAAACCGATACCAAATTATTGAAAAACTCCGCCAACATTTTTGGGGGAGATGGCGTTTGGAGTTCGTGGCCGAGTTGCAACAACGGACCAAATGGAAGACGAGACAGCAAGAACCAAGAACTGAAAACAAGGCGACCTAGTAATTTTGAAGAAAGAAAATCTACCGCCTCTTCAATGGCCTATGGCTCGAATAGTTAAACTGTACCCAGGAACAGACGCTATCAGTCGGGTCGCCGATGTGCTCACGACCAAGGGCACCAAGCGCAGAGCCATCAACAGTACGAGAGCAAGGCGAGCGACGGATCGAGACATCGCGTCGATAAAGCAGAGAGTGCGTGAGTTCAGTGAAAATTGTGAGTACCTTTAATTAGTTTAAGATTTGTTATAGAACTTTCAAGACGACACTTAGCTATATTGTTCTATATCATGGAGTCATTATTGAGGTTACAACTTGATGCTAAAAGTACAATAGAGAAAGGGAAAACGAATTTTAAAAAATCTCCCAAGGAGAGAATAACTCCGGGATATACTGAAACCCGATTAGAATCGTAGAAAAACATTCTGGTTCAGATGGTGTAACGAGGGTGGTAACATTACGCACTAGTAAAGGTCTTTTAAAGCGTCCGACGTCAAAGCTATGTATTCTACCGGTAAATGACTAAAACATTGCATTTTTTATGCCTTATTTACAAATTTAACTCTTGAAAGTCTTGTTTAGTTATTGTTATCGCAAGTTCTTGTTGAAACGTTAAGCGTTGGGTTGTTTTTAGTTCATATTCGTTGGTAAGGCTTAATATTAGATTATTAGAAGTTCACTGTATTGTAACAGTATAGATTTAGCTGTTAAGTTCTTATTAAGATATTTTTTGTTAAAGGGTTTATGTTGTCGTCTTTACGGAGCATTTTATGAGTGTAAGTTAGGATTTTAAGTTTGAACTGTTTTTATATTCTTATTGTAATTTCTAACAGGCTACCACTTACTAAAGACATTATTTGAATCCAAGAAGTACACTAAAGAGCAACTGGACTTTTAGAAGGACATTCTGCAATAATGTCCTTGGTGGGCGGTATGTTCAAGTTCTAACATTATGATGTTCGTCGCTTTCGCGGGAGACAGTACGCGATTACCTATTATAAATAATGTGAAAACTTAAAGTATACGTGGTCATAAAAACCGTGTTTTATTGTTGATATTCTCAACAATATAATTTTATTTATTATTGTTATTTTTTATTTTTTAGAAGAGCAATAAAAATGTTTTAAGTTTCAAGCAGTATTTTTACTATTTTTTTATTGACCACAAGAAAAGGTCAAACAATCATTTTTAACAGGCTTGTAAATAAGCACACAGAAAGTGTACAAAGACTAACGCTCGAAAGAGTACTTGTTTGTTTTAACCAAAGACACAAGTGAATGACTAAGAGGCCAGACTCAGTGATAGAGACCTGGAGTGAAGAAGACTGGACCTCACGACATGGGGTATCCTAGTGTGGCGTCCAGGGAAAATTGTATACAGAATATACCAGCTGTATTAGTTTATAACGTTACGTGTTTTTAAGGCTTGTGATTTTTCTCACCGTAATAAGTAAACCTAATACATTGTGTAGGTACATAATATTATGTAACTTTGTTAAAGCCATGTTTGTTACCCTAAAAATACACCTTAATTTTTTCTCAACCCAAAAATATATCGTTCATGAATAAAAGTTAGTCATGCATTTACGTATTGGGCACCTAAGGAGCGGTATAAAAAATAAGTGGCCGTTACATGGCCGTATCGACGCGTGTACGGCCATATATGGCCGGAACAGGGCTATTTATAAAATGCTCGTATCATACAGGGTAACATTATAGCCCTTTTTAAGGAGATCCATATGTGAAAGGCTTTGTGAGACAGATTTTAGCAACGTGTATATAGATTTTCTTATAGGTGCGGTAATATATTTAATGGGTATCGATGACCGTGACAGCGAATATCTTGTAAATTAGGTGTATTGTAAGGATGCTATGTCTAGAAGAAGTAAAAATTTTAATAGAATAAACAAAATCTAAATTTGTATGTGGTTTGGAACTCTATTTTGTTCTAGAAACGATTTACCCAATATACAGGGTATAAAAAGACGCATCGCTAGTCGTAAACTATACACACTGCCTATCACTAAGTAACATTAAGCAAAAAATATTATAGGGAAATGACTTTTATTTTAGTGTAAAAGACTAATACATGGACACCACACGATTACTCAAGGCGGATTGGCGATTTTAGACTGATATGCTTTTTTCACTGATGTCATGAAAGTTAAACGACAAACTTAAAAAGTACATAATTATTAATTGAAAACAAATCATATTAGTATTTGCCCACTATCGAGATTAAAACCCATCACGAATAAATAATGGTACATATTAAAAAAAAAACAAGCCAAATCGTATGACTAATTAATAGTACAAGACAGTGTATGTCTGAATAATCGCTAAGTTAACTTGTGTTAATAATAACCGCAGTGTAATATCAGGCTCATGTTTGCCTCAAGTTAGATTAATCAGTACATATTGAAGACATAATTGCTTGATTAAGGACTGTCTGTAGTTTGAAATTACATAGGAGTTTATATCTTCTTAGTTTAACGATATAGGTAACTAATATAGGTTTAGTTAAAATAGCAACTTGAGGATATTGTTAGATATCGTCTCCGCTCCTAATGTTATTTTTAGACCCGTAGCGCACTAGCGGCCTGGCCGCAGCGGCCAGTCGCGCGGCCCGGCCGCAGGGGTTGCGATTTGCAACGCGGCCACAACCGCGGCCACGATCGTCAGTTGCACATGCAGCGCGCTTCAAAATGGACGTTGAAGAAATAGCAGTGTATTATAATAATAGCATTGTATCTTCTAAGTAAGAAGCGGAAAAAGAAAAGGAAAAAATATTGAGTTCATCCCTTGCTACGTGAAAGTTCGTTCGATCTCGCTGGCCGCTGCGGCTCGGTGTGGCCGCTGGCCGCGTGCGGCCAGGTGCGCGCGCTCTGTGGCGATTTCATACTAAGGTATGTATCTCGATGGCCGCCGCAGCCTGGCCGCTGCGGCCAGGCCGCTAGTGCGCTATTGCTCTTACGATTATATAAAACAGGTGGAAATCCTATCCCGAGTCATTATAACAAAAACTTTTACTAAGTTCCGTACACGATTCTAGATATTATCTCAGCGATGAAACTATAAAAAAAATTAATTGTCGGGACAAGGTTTGCATGAAAGATTTTGTTTTGAAAATCCACTGATTATTTTGGAAATAATGGTATCTTTACTCTTTTTCTAAAATTTTCATTAAAAAATATGGCGTTTAGTAAATTGTATCCAGGCGAACCCGAGGCCGATCGCTAGCATACCTAAAATATTTTACAATGAAACTTTATACCTCATTTTGTTAGTAATTTTTTACCTAGAACATGACAAAACAGATTCAAAATACACGCCACATAAAGTTATAAAATCGACATAACAAAGGGAAAACTATACGTCTATTTAATTAAAACAACATTTCAAAACAGTGTTTTGATTATCTGGTTACACGCTGTATACAAATTTCAGTTCTGTATTCTGTATAGTTAATTTTAAAGTCAAACATACAAACGTCACGCGAATATTAATAATTTGAATAGCTAACATCCAATGTGCATTTGACTAAGCGGGTAACCAGTAATTGCATTTACTATCCCATTTCAAACGTGTAGTGTTTATGACTTTTGTAATAATATGGCCTGCAGGTAGTGGCAGAATTTGCTTCTTGTGTATGTAAGTATTTGTCTGTAATATAACGCACCCATGATATAGGTAAACATCCTGGTGATAGGAAATGCTTTATTAAAAAAACAACCGGCGTCTAATCCATATTATTACATTCTTGTTTACAAGTGTATCTATAATATAATATAATATATAAAATATAATGTTATTCAAAATATAATCCATACTAATAAACCACTGAACCGATTTTAATGAAATTTCGTTACGCGTAAGTTAGGACGAAGAAAGGACAGAGGCTACTTTTTATTCTGTGATTGTTTGCGTCAGCGATAACCGATATTTATAAAGACGCAGCCACGGGCAAAAAGTATTTTTAATAATTGTAAAGATAAAAATAATTTTATTAACTTATACTGAAAACTTTTTTCTTATTTTCCGAGACTAGACCATAAAAGTTGATCTTTAAAACACACAAGATACTGAATCAACAACTTCATAGATTTTGACTACGCGTCAAAAGACCAATGACTCATGAAAATATAGAAAATAAATTACAGCCAGCCCACGCTCATAAAATCGTATTCTAATCGAGGACGAAAACGTTCAAAACTTTTATGCCATTCATTTGAAAAGTTACAAGACATGATTAATAACAATTTTACGTAAAACTTCACAATTTTTGT
Source organism: Hoplodrina blanda (assembly GCA_949316365.1). NCBI lineage: Eukaryota > Metazoa > Arthropoda > Insecta > Lepidoptera > Noctuidae > Hoplodrina > Hoplodrina blanda. Next base: position 12,679,822 of record OX438564.1, read on the forward strand.
CAAAGTTATCAAAATGTTGAGGCTATTCAACTCAACATAGAAACATGAAAAACATTTTGGTTTTTTCTCATTTTCCATAAACACGCATGGGGGGAATTTTCTTTTTGAATGTCCTCGCGTTTGTTTATGCATAAACCTATTCCTGTGTAAAATTTTAAAACTTGGCTGTAAATTGGAGTGAAAATTGCTTGTTTTATATTATGGTTATACTAAATAAAAGTAAAGCTTAAGTTTATTTAGTTTCATGTATTTATATTTGTGTAGCTGGCTAATAGGTAAATTATTTGTCGTGTGTGAATGCCTAAAGCCTATTTAAACACCTACTTCTTAAGTACCTGGTTGATTGCCTGTGATGATTTTAAACACTTACAACTATTAAAAACAAATATATTTTACATGAACAACTGGTTTTCTGTCAAAAAAAGAGTAAGGGGATCAGACCGAAATGACAAAGTTTATAGTGGAAGAAACAGTAATTAAAACATGATAATAAAAAGCAGGGGATCAGATCAGGGTATCCAACCGGAATAACTCGGATAGCATTTCTAATTGCAATACTATCAGTAACCAAAACAAACAAGATATTGTTACAAATAAACGATACTGTGTAAAATTACACTCTAACATCGTACTATATTATGTATACGAAAATATTGATATCCGCCGATTCTCTGTACATATACGTTAACATATCCGCACTTATCTGCAGAGCCTTCGTATATATCCGCGTATGAATAGCCGTACGTGCGTGTTTAAACCACAAATCATGCGCTGTATCGCGGGTCCAAAATAAATGTGAGCCATTACGAACGCACGCGAATATCACCAATGGAGGCCGCGTATTACACCGTCACCCAACGGGATCAAACATAACATTTATTAAAATAATTTAGAAAGCATAACATAACATCACACCTGTAGTCCCCGAAAAGTTAATCTTTTCTGTGTATTTAATAAGTGTGTAAATATTAAATCTATTAAATAAACAGTAAACAGAAAGACAAAATCCCGACACAACTAATACTACCAGTGTAGAGCCAAACATCGCACACAACACAAACAAAATTAATCGACCAGAAATTGCAAGTCATACTACGGTGTGACAGTCAGCATGAAAAACAAAACAAAAACGTAAATCTCACATTGACCGCTCCCCACCTGCTTACATTAAGTCGCTGGAACATATCCCAGTGACGTCACGGAAGTGACGCTATAATCCCGGGTTCATGAAATGAGAAAAAAGGACTGACATTGAGTTTTTTCTTTGTTGTTGTTTTTAAACCTTTTTAGAACCTTCCAAGTTAACAGTATATAAATTTGATATTAAGAAGAAAGGAAACGTAAGCAAAAAAAGCAAATTAGAAGCACTAAATCCTATAATAGATAGATAAAGAATTTTATAAGTAGGAGGAAAAATCGAAAAAGCACAAATTTCTAAAAGCATGAGGTTTGCCTCCTTGCTTGGCTACTTGTAGATGAAGCCCTTTAGACTTTTTACAGAGCAAGAATCTTCACGGACACTATTTTCAATTAGATTTTAACAAAATTCTGGTTACAATTTTCTTTTTGCTTCTTTAAGTGAACACAATGAGGATGAAAAAAATAATATCAATTTAGCTGACAGCGTCCGGTCACAAACATGACGCGCGGATCATCAACAGTATCACTACACAGATTATAACTAGGTACCACAGATAATATAAGTAATTACTTATGTGTGTGTTCGTTCATGATACGTCACACCGCACATGACGTCAAGACATACATACGTTTAACGACAGTGTAATTAAAATGTTTTCATGTAATTAAAGGGAATACCGGCTCAACATGTCAGTTAACTCGCTTTCAAAAGGTTTTGAATTTAATTTTGTATTTTGGTATTTATTGACTAGTCATTTAAGCGTATTTTTCAATAGATATTTTTAGTAGCTTGCCTTATAACTAGAGATCGGGTAATATTTTTCGCATGAATGCTAGTTCACATTTTTTTAAATAAAAAATAAAAATAGCTTAGGTTACTCCTTAAACCATCAGCTATGTATTTGCTAGTGAAAGTCGTTTCAGACATTAGCTGAAAAAATAGACACAAGTAAGTACCGTTGAAATAAACATATTTATTCTGTAAAAAGCTGTTATTTTGACATTACAAACGAAAACTTTAATTTTATTTTATTGTACAGATAAAAATCCGTAACGTTCAGGTAAATGCACTCCATTATCCGATAGCTGCTCATGACTGTGTGACAGACACGTTCTAAAGCTCGATATGTCTTTTTATGACAAGGAACTGTAAAAACTTTACAGTCATAAACATATTTTTAACAGTTCTCACAAATAAAGATAAAAGTTTTATGGCCATTCCTATGATACCGGTTGTCTGCGTGCCAAATCTAAGAGAGTGCGATTAACTTTAGTAGCGTTGAAGTAGAACAAACAATACGACTTTCCGATTGAAGAAAAACAAGTAAGTGTAGACAAAAGGGACTATTTTTTTATTTATTTAACTCAAATAGTGTGACTGCCTCGTTGGTCTAGTGGTCGCAAAGCGCGGCTGCTGAGCATAAGGTCTTGAGTTCGATTCGTTCAGGGGTATTGGGTTTTTCCATCAGGAATTTATCAGTAGCAGCCTCGGAGTCTGGATTTGTTATTGTTTATTATTCAATCTTACCAGAACGGCGCGGAGATAGATTATAGTCTGGAATAGAATACTGTATACATAGCACATAAATAAAAAAAGAAGCTTTCCAATATTTTTAAATATTGAGGTTTTAATGTTTGTAAAAAAAATGTTTTACGTTTTTTACGTATTATTTCTTACCGAATTGAACAGTAAACGTGGCTACTTATTGGGTCCAAAGAGTATAAAATTATTATAGATGTGTGGTCGATAGACAAGGAAGACAGTGGGCAGTTTTCCTGTTAAGCCTTTGATGGGCGTTATACCTGTAGCGGCATCACCGCTACACAATGAAGTTCCTGTGTATATCAATTTATCCTACATGTTCTTCTGTCTACTTGACGGATGTAAAAAATAAAAACGTGCTTCCTTCTCTTCTTTGTACTGTCAACAATTTTACTTAGAATATAACTGTTGTTACGAGATTTTTCGACTTTTATTTGTGGAAAAACACCTACATACCCAATTTTAAAATGAACAAAATAACACTTTATTTAAATGAATATAAAGGAATCCATCTAATTTTATTAACATTGACGTCAGAATGAAAATTCAATAAAAAAAAAATGTTTTAAGCTTTTTACGTATTATTCATTACCAAATTAAACAGTGTAGATAAAAAGGACAGGTTCTTTGTTTATTTCTCGCATAATGTGAAAATGAACAGTAAACTGTCTCGGGGTGGTTCATTAAGCAACGAACAATCTTAGGAAAATTATGAATCTAATAAACATTACCGAAGCATTTGCATACAGGTTTATTAGATTATGCGAAGAAGCCTTTATTTTTCCTTGAAAGGAACTTCGCTCGAAAGCCTGTTGAAGCCGACTTATAGAGCAACTCTTGAGCATAATATTATAATAAAATATTTTTTTAGAGAAAATATGTGTAAAAATATGGAACAATAAAGAATGTGGAGAAAATAATACCAGTGGTTTACTATTTCTCATATTTTTGAATGTTTTATTTTTGTAATAATATTTAAGCATTGCAAATCAACGTGGCAATACTACTGTTTTTTTGGGCACATTTCCAGTTGACGGCGATGCGGAAGAATTTTTTGACGCCATTTGGTTTTAGCTACTTTTTATTTATTTAAAATTGGTTATCTTATTTATTTGATGTGGAAATATTATACATATTTGTCTAATTCCCACTGCAGGGTATAGAACACCACTACTCTTACAGACAAGGTTCATTATTCTAGAATTCATAAAAAATATAGGTATTGTATGTTATTTGGTAATTAGAAAACAAAATAAAAGTTGCTAAAACCAATAGCTTTTTACAACATAATTTTTTGATAGAAATCATGTCAAAACGAACGTTGAAAAATGGTTAATTTTGCACAACTGTATTTTACTATTTTGACAATCGGACATGCCGAGTAAAATTCAGCGGAAATTACCAGTAGTACAATTGTGTGTGTAAACACAGGTGCATTTAAACAAAACTTTACAACACTAAAATACCTGTCAAACTGCATTAAACAAACGGATATACTCCGCTACAGATTTACTTACTTGCCGACCAACTTGCTACATCCATTGTTATCTAGATTCAGTGCAAGCTTTTTGTCATAACTTCCCTCTGTAAAGTTGGCACAGTTAAGTCTCCTTCGACCGTGGGTTTTAATCGCTCGCCACTAGTTATGTTTGTAACTTTAAGACTTTTGGAAGATTAACTCATTCCTTGAGATTGTTTAATTTTGTGTAAGTAGTATAAAAATAATTTTATTCTAAAACTAGCTTCTGCCGGCTACTTTGCCCGAGTGGTTTTTTTTCACCCGCTTTATGTCTTTGGTTACCTACTGTTTCGGTCCCGTGGTTGTCAGACTTTTGGGCTTCTGACGATCCGAAACGACTGTTATAGATTCACGTAGGTATGACAACCGGGACCAACGGCTTAGCGTGCTTTCCGAGGCACGGAGGAGTCTCGGTTTGTAACGATGGTCACCCATCCACGGACCAACCCCGGCAAGCGTAGCTTAACCTGTGGGTCGCTTTAGATTTTTTTTAAACATCCAGCACTGTCTGTAAACTGTACAAACAACAAAAATGTAAAGCGTTTAAAGTTTAAAACTTTCCGCGAATAGCGCGTGAATCGTGCATGCATATTATGTGAGCGAGTGGTTGCATCGTCTATAGACCGCGTGAATACTGTATGGCTGATACCGGGGATCAACGACACGCTTGTGAATTCTTGATAGCGAATGTATTGGAAGTGCAGTATAAGTATAATAATATATGGGTTTAATAAGTTCATTATTTTACTTTGCTGTGATTAAGTAAAGATGTTATACACGTAATGAATAAACGAAATATAGAAATAGTAGCTTCTGCCCGCGACTTCGTCCGCGGTAAAGTGGATATTATTATCCTGCGGGAAGCACACATTGTTTTTATTGTTGTTAGCAACACATACGTTTATCCCGTGACATTGTATAAAAATACAAAATACTAGCTAATCAAGTATATCATACGATATGTTAGAGCAGTCAGTAATGGAGCAATTTTGGAGTTTTCTACCAATAAAAAAAATGTGATCGGGCCAGAACTTCTAGAGATTGCTCTTATAAGCAAAAAACCAAACAAATATCATAAAATTATATTTTTATACTCGTATCATTAATTAAATAATTTAACTTAAAACCGACTTCTAAAAGACTTCCTTTCAAATTAAACGAAGAATTTTTGTAACCTTAATTCGCGCCCATTTCACAGCCAATCAATACTTAGGCCTAACTTTCATTACTAGGGAAGATTAAAAACAAAAGATCGTATCAAGGCGTTCTTAAAGTCTAATGGCGTTTTGAATAGCGAGCTCACAGCTGCCGATAATGTGTTATCAATTAATCATTCTCGCTTGATGGATGACGGCGTAAACAACAGTTCGCCAGATTTTTAATAAGCACTTAATGTGGAGATCGGAATTAAGATTTTCGTTTCCTCTTGCGAGGTTTTGCTGGTCATTTAGATAAGGAAAAATGTTTTACTTTAATAATTTTATTAAGAAGCAAATGCGATAAGGTAGTGCGTAACCTATATAAAACCTTGGTTGTTTCCATGTTATTATTATCAGCTAGTAACAAAACTAATGTATTTCTACCAAGTCGACTGTATAGTAGCTATGAGAATGTCATAAATAGTTGTATATTTATCGGACTCTCCATAGAGCCTTACCTACGTTTTGGAGCGAGTAACTAGTTGCAACTTTCTAAGGGTGCGTTCACACGACACGCGCACGCCCAGCGCTCGCCACTCGCGTCCAACTCGCATTGAAATTTGTTAAATAAGAATTTGAGTCTTATTATCCATCAATAGATCTCAAATTGCATTTTTTTTGCGCGGTTACCATTTTCTTTTTCTAAAATAAAAGTAGCCTAAGTTCCTCTTAATAGCATCAGCTAGCTGCCATGAAAGTCCTGTCTAAATTGGTCCAGCTGTTTTGAAGATTAGTGGGAACAAACAGACAGGCAGACAAACAAAATTGTTTTTAATAAAAGAACTGTGTAAGCATTTATATGTAAGTTTAGTAAAAAGTTGTTATTTTCACATTACAAACCTTATTAATTACCTAAAAACAACATCAAAAATTGGCTGTAATTTTTAACAATACCTATAATAACTTGTTGCTGTTCCTTACCATATAAAATACACTGCCCAAAACACAATACAAATAACCTTTACTAAAAATCCTAAGCCGACAAAATCGACCTTTGACTTCCATTCACGCACAAAAACCCGCAACAGTACAACAAATACCTTAACAAATATTTCAAAGCACAACCAACCTTCGTTCCTGGTCAATAGCTCCACATTTTGAGTCCCACTAGTACAAACAAGCTACTCGTTCATACTCTACATAACCTTTTAAAAAAGTAACACAGAAAAAGTGCTTTTACTGGATTGAAATTTGAAGAAGCCTTTGTGGCTGCGAAACGGGCGGGTGAGTGACACATGCCAGACTTGACGTGCGTAGGCTTTAGAGATTAAGATCAAGGTTATGGCTTCCAGTTAGAAGTTGCCTGATAGCCTGAGGTCGTGTGTAGGTTAAACACGCGTGTTTAGGCTTTGTGCGGGTGTTTAAAGTTGTGTGTTGTGGCGTGTGGACGCAAATTGTACGCCACCTCGAGAATATTTTGGCAGTAATGGCGCATTTTCATTAGTCGATAGGGCCCGCATGCGGCGAGTCCCCGCATGCGAGATAACAACCAATGAAAGTTACAAGTCGTTACACCGCATGCGGGGATTGCCCGCATGCTTTATACCGACCGTGATATCGACCAATGAAATTAATCAGTCGATATACAGCATGCGTGACCGTCGTCAATGCACTCAACCACCGGGTGCATTTTGCCCCGAACTACACGTTGATTGACAAGGCCGGAAAATAAAAAAGGCTTTATTAGACATTCAATTAAGAGCGTTGAGACAACAAAACCAATCTCAACTGTTATCGTATGATACTTCAACGTCTAATATCTATGATCCTCAAAATCCGGGATATTTCAATTCAACATCTGAATCTGGTTTATCCTATATTGACAACATGGATAACGATTTTCATTGTATGTAAAACATTTTATTGATAATTCTATTAGACCTACTTGTTTCGGTCGTATATTCGTTCATCTCGTCGTTCATTGGTAAATCATGCCACATTTTTTATTTATTTAATGGTTAGGTACGTACTTATGTTTAATTGAAATTACTACCAAAAGTATAAATGTTATACAGCTGTGTTTTAATTGAAATACAAATACTTATTTTCTAATGATAATGCGTATTGTTTTACTACTTACTTTTATATAATCAGCCAGTGCTTCATAAATAGCGTCACATATTTGTGGTATAAAAGTGCACATAATAGAAGGAGACACGCGAAATAAGTAATACAAGCTTCTGTAAGAATCTCCAGTAGCTAAATAACGTAATGTGACCTCAAGTTTTAATCTTGGAGATAATGCCTCACGAAATGGAGTGTCTTTTTTCTGAAGTCGTGTTCCTATTTTATTTAATAAATCATCAAATAAGTCATTAGATAATCTGAAAAAATTATCTCGATCTTTTACATCACGCTCCTAATCCAATTGTTACTCCTTACACAATGTTTCTGACGCGCCATGCCTCTTTCTATTTTTTAGTAAAGTTCGCACCCAAAATCTTTTTTCTTTTTATTCAGTGAGGCTAATAGTTTCTTCTTCAATAAGACACAAACAGTCAAAATTGCTTCACATAACATTAATCGTTGATCCATGGCAAGAACGTCCATTTCAGTGCCACTCTTGTTAATAACTGGCGACAAACATGTGCTCCTACATGCGGACCCTATCGACTAATGAAAACGGTTCCCCGAATGCGGGCCCTGTGGCATGCGTTCCAGAAATCTGTCGCACCCCGCATGCGGGCCCTATCGACTAATGAAAACGGTTCACCGAATGCGGGCCCTGTGGCATGCGTTCCAGAAATCTGTCGCACCCCGCATGCGTGCCCTATCGCCTAATGAAAATGAGCCATGACATCGAATCGAATAAGAATATTGAATTTAGAATATGTTTAAGGTATGATGTTTTATTCTGTATTATTTGGATATATTTATAAAATAAGCAGCAAGTAAAATATAATTTAGACAACCTCAATAGGCCGTGTGAAAATGCTGACATATCCTCCCCAAAAACAACCCAACAAAGCGGGCTCTAGGCATAGAGGAACCCTACCAACCACCGCGTCATCCCTCTAGAGTAAGTATATTAAGTAAAAACAAACATCACAAACCCTAATATGCGGTCGCAGGACAGACCGCACATGGTGAAGGAGTAGTTAAGTGCGGTCACCAGTCGGGAGCGCGGATCATGCGTCAAGCTAACACCGAGTCATGGTAATAGAAGGAACCATGGGATTTTAGTAGCTAAGAAATCGACATACCTTCCGTTTGGGAAGAACGGAAGATTATGTCGAATCCATGAGAATTTATTTACCCACGAAAAAAAAAGGTTAAGACTCCTAACTAATTATATTTCACTTTACCAAGATAACATTTGAACCTACTACGAACGACGTTTTCCGCTTCCCTCATAGCCTCAACCCTATAAATCTGTTTTATATTTGGACTAAGGCTTTCTTTTCATCTCCTGAGTCCGGAGACCAGACCGCTTAATAAGTACCTATTGTTGTAAGATTAGGCTCAACAATCTTTAAGCATGACGTTCATAGACTGCGAAGTTTAGTTCTATATTATTAGCTAGTATTAGTAGGAACTAAGTAAATAAAATAGCAATAGAATGGATATTTAAGATCCACTCCTCATGTAAAACATAGATTGTCAAAGGCGCACAATACGATGGAAACAACAGAAAAACGAAGCAAAATGGCTGAACTAAATTTTGAAGTATTGCTGGAGGCTTCTAAAATTTTCTTTTGGACGACGCGACTTGGGCCCCCTTGTATGTTCCCATGGGTGTTACTTTTTAAGTCTTTGTGTTGGCTTATAAGTTATTTATTTCATGATGATTAATTATTGTTTATTAAATTATTATAGGTGTGAACAAGCTGTAGCGAATACTGCCATGGTAACTTGTTGGTTAAATTGACTTTTAAGATCCTAATGCATTCAGGTCTTCCTTCTACAGACCCGTAGGCGTCTTTGTAAACCTCACATTATTCCTACTTCATTGTCCGGCTCAGGGGAACTTAAGCCTTGATTTTACGACACTACTTGTAATCACACTTAAGTCACTGTACTAAGAACAGAAGATAATGGACTGAGTCATTGTTAGAAAAAATGTGAAGATCTGACTAGATTAAGGAAAAGTGGCACTAATGGAACAATGGGATGAACAAAATAATAAATGTTTCTTACAATAAAAGTAAAATTTATTTTCTGGAGGATTTTTTACAAGCTTTTATTTACTTTCACCTGTCCCGGTGTCTGTGCTAATCAAATCTTACAAGTTCAATTTGAACCACTTTCCGATGTTCCATTGAGCTGATTTTTTGCGTAAATGTGCTATTTGCACGACAATGGATACAGGATTTTGTAAAAACCTAATTGAAAAGAGTGTTCATGTAGTCTCTTGCTCGTCCTCTCCATGGAGGCCTACCAACGTTTTAAAACGAATAACTAGCTTCAACTTTCTGACTAACTGACCGACTCCTTGACATTTCAAAAGTGCCTGTAAATGGTCTAATTGAGAGAGAGAGCTAAGTTCGCTTTATAATCTAGAATTATCAAAGTAATCAGTTTTGTTTTAAAAGATTTGTGACAAGAACGTATAAAAAAGCAACTTCTACATGATTAACAGCATTTTAGAACGATCAAACCCTTTCACGCAGGTGTATAAAACTGATCATCAGCCTTCAGGAACTTTGTAGATCCTCACTTTAGTACTGATGTACTGATAGGCGAGTGATTCAGATAAACTTGGTCTACACACCGCGTGTTTTATTGCCAGCAATAAAATTGGATCTCCGGAGAGACTGACAGATCGATGTTTTGATTATCTCTAATCTTTTTATGGCTGTTCGGCATGAATTCTTTGTAATGGCTTGAAGATGTGTTTTAGGCAGTTTGATTTCAGATTTGTGTCCGTTAATGTTATATATCGGGTGTAAAAAGAAGCAGACCGAGCTGAAAGTTACATTTTTTTCATCAATCTATCGTTGCGATCATTTTTTGTTCTCGACCATACCTGGACACTTTCTGGTCTAGAAGATATTGATGGTCAAAGTTCCAACATGGCACCCACAACAAACAGTACATTTTCACTCCAAATAAAAAATAGTTTCTTTATTAATTTATGCTCAATGTTACTTACTTCTGTGGGCATTAAGCGTAGTAAACGGGAAAGTAATGTGTCTTTTTACAGCCCGTATATAAAAGATAATTCATTGAGTTGTTTAGCAGAAGAAAATAACATAGTCAATGTTTGGGTTCCATTTGATACAAAATGCAAAAGAATGGTTCAGTCACATCAAGTCAAATGGGCGTGGAAACCACGAAGACATAACGTTTCCCTACATAAAATATTATCTAAAATAGCCGTGTAGATAGATGTTCCGCGGTTTATTTGCTTTACGCACAATAACATTCTTAACGCATCAACTGTGCCCTACTTAGGAGATTTTTTGTGCATACTCAAACAAAATACAAAGAATTTTCAACTTTATGCCTTTTACTTAAGGTTTATTGTATATTTTTTATATGTTATAGCAGGGGTTCTCAACCGTTTACTGTACGCGCCTTCCCCAATCATCTAAAATCACTACGATCCCTTGCCTGACCAAAACTACAAGAAGTCAATGATATTTATTTGTACTATAACTAGAATACAATTTATTTTTGGAGCCGCCGCGCCCTCCGTTGGTTACTCTAAGCTCCCGAGGAGTAGGACACGCTCCACTGGTTGGCAACCCATGTGTTATAGCATACATCGTGACGCATTGGTGATAAATGAAACATTTCTGGTGAAAGACAAATTTTGTTTCGTGTCTTCGCATCGTTGGCCAAGATTTGGGTCTGACCGTTTTCCGGAGCTTTGTCTTGGACCTTCAATATGAAAGTTGAGGGCTTCTGTCAATAATATCGGTTATTGTCACTGAAGTATCAGTATTGACATAAGGATTGTGGGGTTTTGGAAACGAACTAGGATTGTTGACCTTTGTTTGGGGAAATAAAAATTGAAAATATATCGTGGAATTTTCCAATTGTTTTGTATTGCTGCTTCGTGTATTGTGGTAACTTTCCGCTTTTATCTGATTGTTAGGAATCGGAAGATTGATCTTGAGTATATTATTACGTGAGTATTGTATGAATACCTACCACATATACGATTCTAATGGAATTTGTTTCAATTATATTGATGAATATAATTGAAACGAATTCCATTGGAATCGTTCCATTCCAATATACGTATCTAGGAATTCAACGTTGTGCACTGTGTGGAAGAGCTGGATGTATGCTTGGGATGGCATGAAATATGATGGATAGGGCATAGAAGGAAGACAGCAGACATAAGAAGGCACTGACATACTAATAGAAAGACAATATTTTTATAGGAATCTCGCAGTATTAACCTTAACAATGTTCTGTCGAATGTCTCATATTATTGATAGTGACTTACAACGACCTTTGGAACATTTTTACCGAAAATTCGAGGAAAATTACAATAGTCTTTCGTACTGAACGAAGCTAGTGAGAGGTCAATGTAAATCGACTAAATATAATCCAGGCGATCTTGTTTTGCAATTTCCTACTATTTTGTTTATCAAATTGGACCGTTATTCAAATTTGAAGTTTTGAATTGCTGTCAACATAAACAAGGTTTGAAGCAAAAAGACTTTCGTGTTTATAATGTCGAGAAACTGTTGTAAAAGTTTGACAAGTTACAAATTGTTGTTTCGAAATATTTCAATGATAATAACAAAATACTTGACAGAATGTATAAGATTTATGAAATTTCTCCAAACACGCGATTTTGTTTAGTTGAGTGATGTATTTTAAGCGGAAAAATTTACAATCGTCGGATAAAAATATTCTACCCAATAGTTTTTATATACATTATTTATTTCTTTTTTCTACTAGGAATTTCTCCTATAGCGTAGCTGCCAATCGCTCAGCCACCGCGCTAACTATTTCCTCATTGCGAAGTTAGTTAGAGATCACAAAAAAACCTTATCGAAAGGATGTAAATAAAGTGCACGAAAATCGTAGATACTAAATGAGAATGTTGTGTTTTCCAAGAAAGTGTTTAATAAATAAGTGATGTATTTACATAATATTGAAGATTCGTGATAACTTTATGTGGTTGTATTTGTAAATATGACGTTGACGACCTCGTCACAAAATACATAAATAATCAAGTAAAAAGTTTGTGTTTCACAGTATTTCAGAATACATCTCTTTCATAGAATAGAATCGCCCCGTTGCGTATACAGTAGGCCGTGTTGCGTGATTATATTACTGTGTGTGTAGGACTTCATCGCCCCGGGCATCTAGTTCGAATTCAAAAATAAACTACAAAAAAAATGTTTTTATTAATTCGAGTTGAAAATCATTAGCAAGGTGAGCTCCTTGAATTTGTAAAAAACTAAAAAAAAAGTAAAAAACTACATCTTGTATATTACTATGATGTATGTAAAGAGGATACATTGTTTTATCTCTTCATTTTGACGCGCATTACGCTAGTAGCCTATGAAACGAAAGATGGAGATTGCTTTTGATATTTATGTGAGATAAAACGTGTAAAAGTGAAAACCTAAGAAATTAGGAAGGATAAATAAACATTAAATGTCGTTTCTTTGTTTTACAGAGCAACACAAATGATTATTTTATTTCTATTGATAGTTCAAGAAGATCGTAGTATTATAAAACGATCTTTTGTTTATGACAGCTTCTTAAAGCATTGAAGATGGAGAAACTTAATTTCGTATTTACTATTCTTCCGAGTAATGACAGAAAATCAAACATATAAGTATAAATGTATGTTTAAATGTACTAAACAAATTACGAAGTTATTACTTAGGGCACATTGTTGACGGATGAACGGGCCAAGAAAAACATCATAATTATTATTTAACAATGGTTTAAAAATAACCTGAGTGTCCCAGCACTAATAGAGGCCCAAACAGATTTATTGAGTTGTCCCGCGCTGGTACTTGTTACCTCTGGAGAAGGGATTTTCCACTCTAGCGGTTATTGTGAGAAAAAACCTCTATGAAAGTATTGTTAGATGAGGGGTCGAGATTTACAGGTGCGTTCACACATCGCCTTTTATGGTACTTTATGTAATGTATTGAAAGTAATGGCGTTCGTTTCGGTGGTGTTTTATTGTAAGGCATAAACTGACTGAATAAATGTTTATTTTAATATTCATTTTAGCAAAACCTTGTTATAATTATTATGTTAACGCTTCTCCGATCTTTAGAATAGATTTATTATAATAATTAAATTACATTAACTACGAGTATTTTGTATAAGCCCAATAAGGTTCATTTTTTTGTGCCTATGAAAATATGTTGGTACATTTATTTATTTATTTTTATTATTATTCGATTTCATACACACCACCTAATCTTTCCCTGCCATTTATACATAGTTACAGTGCCGAAAAAAATAACCAGAAACTTTCACCAAAAAAACGATCAGCTGGTCAGTCAGAAGTTATTTAAATTAAAATGTTTTTAATGAACGTTAAAAGTTTTATCCGCTCATCGTTTCATGGTACACACATTTTTATTTCGCATTCACATAACTTTAACTAGAACGATAATGTAGAAATATGAATGAATATAGTAGATATGACTTTAGTTATAGAAGATTAGAAAGGGAAGGTAAAAAAAGTTAAAAAGGAAAAAAGGTTAAAAAGTTAATACCTATTTTTTTTAAACTTGCTTCACTAGCAAATTAGTTAACGTAAGACGTAAAATTAATGAAAATTATGAACACATCAATAAGCTAAAGTAACATTTTTAAATACTTAGAAAATTTTCTGATTCAAAATGTTAAATTCTGACTAAAGTTTACCACTCTTAAGACACGGCAGGAATAGTAAAAGGGTAATTTTGCTGAGAAATTTAGCAACAACTCTCCAGTTTGTTGCTAAGTTCTTAACTATGAAGTTTACAGGTGTTCGGAAAGTTTCGTATTTATTACAAAACTAGCAAACCGCCCGGTTTCCCACTGGTGCAAAGAACAATGTCAGGTTTCGGCCTACACAACTTTTAAAACTAAGTTCACACGGACACAAAGTTTTTACCTACAACAATTTAAATATAAAATTCTAACTTCTTAAAAAATATTTGTTTATTTTCCAGAACTTTTCCAAAAATAAATCATAAAAATAATCGTAAATCATTTGATCCATCCTGTTCCAGGTTTTTTTTTTTATAAATAAAAAGGTTCAGGTAGTAACTTGTTCTGCCACTAATCGATTATTCTAAATAATTACACCGATTTACTCTTTATTTTTTATTTACTACCTCACAATTGTCTCTTAATATTATTTTTTACCTAAATAATACGTTCATCGTGTTTATTTTAAATACATTTAGTATTTTTATAGAATATAAAAACTCAAGAAATCGATTTTCATGACCTGTGCTCGATAACTTAATCGTAATGTAATGGCAACCCTGTTAGGTTCTGTCTGTCTGTCGTGTCTGTCTGACTGTTAGTCAATGTCAAACATCTTGTTAAACGTAGTGATTTATATACTCTCTGCATCTTGTTTGTGTTTTTCTATGAGTACCTACGGTTGTTTTTTTCTCAAATATCACACATTTTGTGACAATGTCCCATCAACTAGGTACGTTGTATTAATTGTGGTATAAATGTGTTTCGGATGAAACGGCATTTAGTTGAATCTGATGATATCCGTTCATTGTTACAGCAATGGACTTCAGTTTCTGAGGTAAAGTACGATTCTTATAAGAGCAATAGCGCACTAGCGGCTAGGCCGCAGCGGCCAGGTCGCGGCGGCCATCGAGATACATACCTTAACTTATGAAATCGCCACAGAGCGCGCGCACCTGGCCGCAGCGGCCAGCGAGATCAAAGCGACGCATTTGCGGCCCGTGTCCAGTCGCTGGTCGCTGCGGCCACTGAGATCAATTGCATTGTAGTTAAATCACCAGTGTGCGCGCACTAGCCGCGGCGGCCGCATATTGGAACTACAGCGTGATTTGTGATCATCGCGATGTCTTCCAACACGGAAAGATTGATAACCGAGATTGAGACAAGGAGGGCGTTGTGGGACATGTCCTGTGAAGACTATGCAAAAAAAATCATTTATAGGTGTGTTGATAATGATTTAATGAATGAAAACGAATAAAAGTTTAATTACAGTATATTTTTTGTTTAATTTACTCCGTAGAAATAAATAACCTCCAATTTACAATGTCTGAATAATTTCTTTTTGAGAAGTTCAATGTAAAAGTGGAAAACACAGATAAGCTTCTGACATGAAACTACACAAAATAACGTGAGAATTTTTACTGTCCATGAAAATTTTTTATTGAGCCTTAGTTACTATGGACACCTGACATTGTTCTTTCCGATTTTTTCGGTGGAATTATCAAAAACGTTTAATTACACAAACCTTGTCTGGGAAATTACAAACACAACAAAAAAAAGAATCAGCCAAATCAATTCAGCTGTTCCTGAGCTTTGCGCTTTACACAACATTTAGCCATTAAATTTTAATTATGAAGAAGTTTCTATTAAAACAATGTAACGGGAACGCATCCTTGAGTCGGAATGCGTCATATTACTTAATAGGTTGGAGTTTTCTTACAACCGACATCATGCAGTTTCAATAAGTATTTAAATATCTCATGTTACAGTACTATCAATACTGATATTATAAAGCTAGTATATAGTTTGTTTAAAGAGTCGCCGGTACTACTGGTCCGATTCTGCAAATTCTTTTGCCAATAGGAAGGTCCGTTATCACTAAATGCTTGAGTGAATATTTTATAACCGAAAAGTTAGAGATACGTAAGAAAATTCTACATTCTATATACATACTACATATTTTTTATACTACGTGAATATCCACGGGTTAATGAAATACATCTCATTGATCTAATCATCAGGAAAATTATGGTTAATATTAAAATATTTACACAATGACCCGCTACGGAACTTGCATTATTTACTATTTACTACGCAAGTTGTACAAAATAAAATAAATAAATAAGTCGTTGAAGCTAGATTATACCTATATTTTTATATCAGAAACACTTTTAGCAGAAAGATGCCCCTGCATTGTTATAGCTAACTCTATTATCCTGTCTAAGTGAAATCTCGCTGTAGCAACTAATAAATTGCGCTAGATCCTTTCACATACTCTCAGAGTTCCCAACTTTGGTTCTGTCACCCATCAGGGCCCCAGCATAGTCCCGTAGCTATGAAGAAGTAAAGTTTAGAGGAACGGGTCAACATTATGTAAATATTGATAGTGTAATTATGTTTTAATTGTTTGTTAGTTTATCGAAGGGATATTCAATACTATACGGTTGTGTCGTTCGGAGTAAGTTGGTAGTCGGTAGTTTACTAGGCCCGTCGAGGGCCTGCGCTGAATTTTAATATTTATTAATAATAAATGTAAATTATATTACGCCGGTCCTTATTTACCAACAAATTTATTTACCTCAAATAGGGGATGGAATTTACTTTGTTGTAGTATTATCCTACTGTAGGAAGTATTCGATTGAAGTGATTTTAGAAAACGAAATACTGCTATCTGATAACATTTTGGTTTAATTATTTTAGCGACAAACACAATTAGTATCTCCATCACCCATGGATATAAATAAAGCCATAAAACTAAACGAATATAATGTTCAAAACGATTATTTCCAATTTATTTATTTACATTTTAAACCGCAGTAGGTACACTCCACGCAATCTCGCGCTGCGAAGCCATTTATTTCATAAACGAGAGGAATGTCATAGTCAATAACAAAAATGTGTTTAAAAGAATTCCTGAGATTTTATTCGAAACACCAGAAACCGAATTCTACTAACTGAAACTGTCCATTTGGTAAGAGATTTTTTATAGAATAATGTTGCCAATTTAATTTAGATCCAATAAAAATGGTACAAACTTTTTTTTTAAACAGTATTTTTATTATACATTCTCACATGGCTAATACCATTTCAGCGACAATCAATGTCATTAACTTTGTGGCCAAAATTAGAAAGCGAACGTTTTACAAAATATTAGGATTGCGCCTCTAAATTCTATAAATAAAGCTAAAGAGTTTTTTGTTTCTTTATTTAAACACGCTAATTGATAAAGAACTGCCAGTTGGATTTAAAAAAAAACTTTTTGTTTAAGATAGCCAGATTCATGAGGGATAGTATAGGCTTAGCAACCAAAGGCGTAACTTAACACAGGTAAAATAAACCAAGTGGACAAAGGCGCGGGGAGCAGCTAGTGATTGTAATAAACTCAATCTTGAACACGATTGTTTGTTTGTTTGTTTGACTGGAATGTGCGAATGCACATAAGGCCGGTTTCCGAATCAGGTTTCCGAATCAGGAGGCGTGTATGTACATGCACACACATGCATAAATTACACATACATTCATTTGTTTTTTACATGTGTGTGTAATTTATGTATGTGTGTGTATGTACACACACCCCTCCTGATTCGGAAACCCGATCCGGAAACCGGACGTTTGCGCCCAGCCTTATATTCGATCTAGATTAATTTGCACCTCAAATCTATTTTATTATTAACCCAAACAATGAATATTGGTTGCATTATACTGCAATGGTTGGACCATCAATCGTGTTTATCAATGTCCCGGATCAGATGAGCATGAACGTCATTAACCATACATTATAACGTTTGATTGATTTCATAGCCGATTGATTCGATTATACGGAAATCAATTACGAAATAGTAATGGCGGATGGTGTGATATTATTAGAAGGCTATCTACATTTCGGAATGGGCAACTAGGTTCAACTTTCTGATAGACTCCTTGACAATTAAAGGAGCCAGTAGGTACATGGTTTAATTGAAACTAATGCTTTGACTTGAACTTTATTTTTGCCTAGAGATCATGAAATAATAAATGACTAGTGCTTGAAATTAGCAAATATAATGTAAAAGCAAAATCGACAGTCAAAATCATTTATTTATTTTATTTATTTATTTAATTATGGCACTCCAACGACTTATTCACTAATACATTTTTGGGATACAGTAACAATTAAACTTAAATGCTAGAGTGAATTTGTCACTTACAGGTGTGCACAGCACTTACATATTTCAAGTTTATGATTTAACCTAAAGTACAACATAGGCTAAGAAGAAAACTAAACAACATGAAGACCGAATTGAAAATTAAAATAAGAAAAAAGAAATAACTAACTAACTAAATCTATTTTGTTGCTCTAAGAATAGTACAATCAATGACAAGTAATAATGAGTATGTAATGATATAAATTATACAATATAAACTATAATATAGAATTTTTTTTTTTTTTTCATCATGTCTCATATTATACAATAGATCTTCTGTGATTGGGTTCTGTAATACTCAGAAGTTTTAGCAGCACTCTTTAATAAGGCTGTACCTACCTATCCATCAGGGGGACGCCTCCAAAGGCATTCGAAAACATGCTGGATTGATCACAAGAAATCGTACGACCGGGTGCCACATGATTGGAGACAGATTGTTGATGCACGCTGAAATATCCGTCTTTCTGACGCCATTTTCAGGCGTTTCAAGAAAGACAACCCTTACCTTGAAATTAAAAAGAAAGGTGGACAAAAAGAGACAGCCTACCGAGTCCTCGTGTTGTTCATGGAAATTAGGACTTTGAGAATTAAATACAAACGCTGTAATTTAAATACAGAGGAAAATGGGTCTTAAAAAGCTCCAAAATGCAATATCAACTAGAACTATTTCAATAATGTACTTGAGACAAATTACTAGTCAGCCAATATCAGCAAATCTTCTTAGAGCAATTTGAACGTATTTATTGCCAGGACCTCGCATTTCAATATAGATTAACAAGAAATAAACTCTTGAATCTCAACTAAAGAGGCGAATAACGTTTTTGGCGCTTCAATATTCATTATTCTGGATTGGCTAGTTTTTAGGGTCGTTATTCCAGAGTTCTCAATACAATACAATCTTTGATAACGTTGTATTAATAACCCTGAAACGAATGCGCCGACCTACCTATGTGTATCGCGACCTTTATACAAATTTTGTATGTTAAAATAATGATAGGAAGATGTCTTTGTTATGTCTGAAAGAATACACTAAAACAATAAAAATAGATAAAAAATATAACGTGAAAATGCAATGTAAAATAAAGATTTTTTTTTAAACTGTTCCCATCTCTTGTTTGGTAATTGTTTCAACATGTAGACGTTTATTTTTAAACGACTTCAAAAAAAGTAGAATGCAGTACGTTCGACTGTACGATGTATCTTTTTTTAAATTGTTCACCCATTTTTTAATGAAGATATTTTAACAGTGGATAAATTGAACATACAGACTCATAATATATGATGACGTTTGCATATATTACAATTCATCATTTTATTAGCAATATGCGTCACATACGAATGCTACGGAACATTGACGGTGAAACCATAATGGCGACGCTATTATCGTAAATCGAAATTACCATTATAAGTTGGTACAAGACATAAAAGTTAAGTGGAAAGACGTCGTTAAGTGTAGTGTATGAGAGTAGGGATAAATAGTAATATAATAATAATGTGTTGAGTTAGAGCGGGTGGAGTTTCATGGAACAATATTGAAGTTTCAACTAAAACTATGTACTAAGAAGACAATGTGATTATTTTGTAATGACAATATTATTTAATGCTGTGATGGGCTAGTGGTTAAAGCGCCCGCCTCTCATGCAAATGGGTTTGCATATTTCATAATGTACTTTCTAAGTTTATCTTGGACATCACTGACATCGGAGTAAGTTTCAAAGTCAAAGTTAAAGTATTTATTTCAATTAGACCATTTACAGGCACTTTTGAATTGTTAAGGAGTCGGTCAGTCAGAAAGTTAAAGCTAGCTAGCTAGCTAGCTACTTTCTGACTGACCGACTCCTTGACAATTCAAAAGTGCCTGTAAATGGTCTAATTGAAATAAATACTTTAACTTACATAGCTAGTCGTTCCAAAACTTAGGTAAGGCTTCTATGGAGAGAACGAGCAAGAAACTCCAAGGAATTTCTTTTCAATCAGGTTTATCAAAATCCTAATTACAATATTCTTGTTGCTTGTTTAAAAATCTGTATCTGTAGCAATCGTGGTGATCAATGCTCATATCTTCTGTGTATTAGAAGGAAGCCTTAGTCCTGCAGTAAGACAATAATAGGTCGGTATTTTAATTTGAAGCGAGTATACGGGCCGGCCTCAACAGCAAGGCGCACAGCTGCTTGTTTGCGAAAAGAAATGACAGTACCTACTAATATAATTAGTTAAACGTCCTACGAGCTGGGACAAGGTAAATAATGACTAAAGAGATTAATAGTCATACATTTGAAAGTAAAAAAAATCACATGACATTGCGGCCCGCTAAAAATGTACACGGTACGACGACGAAGTACTGTAATGCGACTGTTGTTTAGAGGGTTAATAATCTAAGGTCAGGCTCTCTATTGTCAAGCTATTTATAGTAAGGTGATTTAAATAAACTGAAAAGAAAATAATGTAAACGACCCCTAACCTTATAAAATTAGACAAGCAACATGCCAAACCTCATTTTGTGTTCTCAAGGCACTAAACTGAATGATATCATGCAGTTTTCTCAGTAAACGCTTTCTCCTTCAACTTGAATTGACCTCCGTCGATATGGTTGCTATTAGGAACGGGAATAATTAATAGTGTAGCCGCTCATAACCCGTATGCTTGTGATACGTGGTAGGTCAATGCTGTTTGATGCGATCTAATTGTTACTCGTAACTATTGTTATCAAATATGGGTTCGCTAGCTTTTGGCAGCGACTTGTCCGTGTGGGTTTTCTTACGAATCTCCTAATGATTTGATAATAAAATAGCTTATAACACTAAGGATAACGTAGCTTCCAATTAGCGAAAAAAATTTCAGAATCGGACTCCACTCTTCAACTTTATAATATAATATCAGGATAAAGTATAGTTAATAGACATTGCAGGTACACCAGAAGTGTAATGGTTAATGATTTGGTAAATATCAATGCGACTTTTGCTAAGGCGAAGCTTAAATCATATTTTCCGCTTTGCGACATCGTCATCCAGGTCTGTGCACGTATTTTGTAAAAATGCCTAAGCGAAAGTTTTCCAGGAAAAACCACAAAGATTAAGGTGCAATTCTCATTTTTATTTACGTAAATTGATATTTTGTATTGAAGGATTTTCTTTAACTGGATAAGGTTGTCATACGTAACGAGAGCGCTGTTAATACAAAGTAAGTGAATTAATGTCGTGATGATTGTGGGTTCGATACCCGGCAAGTACATGTTACTTTTTTAATTCATGTAGGTACTTCTTAAGTTTATCTTGTACATCACTGACATCGGTGAAGGGAAACATTGTGAGGAAACCAGAACTTATAATGAATATATAAGTCTAAAACCGCCAATCCGCTTAAGCAAGCGTGGTGATCAATGTTCGTGACCTTCTCTGTATGAAAAGAGGCTGTTACGGCCCCGGCATTATCACCGGACGCACGCGGGACTTTCTTCTGCCGTGGGCTCCAAGCGTGCGGGACTTCACGGTGCCATGCAAGCCCGAGTTCCTGCGCCCCACCACACGAACCGGTCGTTGCCCGTGCGCCGGAGCGATTCCACGCACGTCGCACGCGCCATCAGCGATCTCACCAGACTCACAGCCAATCAGCCATCAGACATTTTGTTCATTTTTTTGTACTTACAATAATTACACTCCATTATATAGATCGAAGAGTTTTATTTCAAATATTTTAAGAAATAAGTAACACAGCGCCAACAGAGGCCTTTGCCTCGGGTACAATAATAGGCTGGTATTATTATGTGAAAATATACTCGTTTCAATCTCCAATTAAAGCATTTACAGCAAGGTTTATAAAAGCTACAGTTTTACAGCTGGAAGCTGGCCACGTGACAACATATCAAAATAAATCTGTGCTAAGTGAAATTTATGCACAAAAATTAAAAAATGTCCTTGCATGCCCACGACAAGTGGTCCTAAATTTAAACGTAATTGTAATATATTTAACTACTTGTTGCTTTTTCAGGAAACTATTTAATAATATTTGTTCTGGTATTTAAGGCCTTTAACGAGTTAAATATTTTAGTTTGTGTGGACTGAAGTACTGCTTGATGTTTAATCATTTTAGAAACATACGTAACATCACGCCTGTAATTCCTAAAGGGTTAGGCTGAGGTGTACCCAGTAATATAAATTATTCTAAAAATTACTACAAATTCTGACACAATAATAATAAACACAAAAAATAAATATTTTTATGTTCTCCCGTTCATCTGTTTAATTTTAACAGTTACATAAAATATATATAATGACTTTACATGTATAAAAATGAATAATACAATAATAATAACGTAACAAATCTATATTAATATCACCCATTGTTCATATCAGCTAACTGTGCACGGTATCGAGAGGACAATCGCGAACAAATAGCGCAATTTGTCTTGTTTTTTGCGTGGTGCTGTGTTTCTGATACATTGCTGGGAAGGTCGGGTGACACGTTAGTCCAGAATAAATTATAGATTCTCGATATTGACAGTTTACTTGCTAGTACTCATAACTAGTTTAGTAGGTACTTGTATAGGGTACATACCTATTATATTGCGTGTAAAAAGACACTTAACGGAGTGAACGTAAACGTAACGTATTGAAAAAGGTAAAGTTAAAAAAAAATGTGAATGTGGAAAGAGCTTTTTTTGGACAATATCGCCACACTATTCTCGAACCACTAAGGCTAGAATTAACAGTGGCGACCACTAGAAAAGCACTAGGGCAATGACACTCGACGAGTTCCGGAAAACGACACAAAGCTGTCGATTTCAAAGTTTATTTAAAAGGTAACCTGATTACTGTACTTATATAAAGCTGTAGAGAAAGGTTTTACTATTTATCTAAAGCTAATAAGGTTAAAGTTTTAAATTCGACAAAGAAAACGACTGATCCATCCATTTATGTATTAAAGGAACTAGAACCAATAAGATGGTCTGTTTTAAAGCATCTTGTATTAGCTGATCCACACTTCAGCACACCTAACAGGATCGATGTTTTGTTGGGTGTACAGCACTATACACATCTGTACACAGAGTGAGGAACCTAAGATAGAAACACGCTTGTACGATACGACTACATACAGAAGACACTGCTAACAGAAATCTCTTTTCCTAGATAGCACGTTTCGCCGAAAACTTTGTTGATAGAAAAAATTGTTCGTAGATATCTCGGTCCATAGAAATCACTGTTGACAGAGATCTCTGTGCATAGATAGCACTTTTTGCCGTAAACTTTGTTCATAGAAACCACTGTTTTCAGATACCTTGGTTCACAACGAACAAATCCCCTAACTCCAAAGACCTTGTGTATCAAACACGGGGTGTTCACAAAACAAAACATAAAAAAAGAGCGTTTGATTGTCGCGTCGCCATGAATATGCATCGATATGTATCAAGCGGCGTCACTTGTGCCTGTTGTGTCGACCTGTGCCAGATGAGACTCGCTACCGTACTTAGTTACGAGTTTTGTTCTTTTATACGAAGGTTTTTGGATAGATTGGAAGTGGAAAGTTTATTGACGCAATTACGGAAATTATTTTTGTCCAGGATATACCAGAGGTTGACTTAGGGTCTTTACTCAATCGCGGTTGGCGCGTACATTCTCATGATCCCCGGCGTAAGTATGGGAACGGAACACCGGGGTGGTTTTCAGTCAATGAGAGTTTGGCAAACCCCTTCGCCTTTCATATGGTGGTGGACATCCAGTAAGATTTTCCACCCCAGGAACAAATAAAAAAAAGGCTTTTTATACAGACGGGGATCGCGGAAACCGTGAACGCATCCGGGATTCCTTCGGGACGTAAGTGTGGCAAGGGAGGTGTTCTCTCACCATGGTGTGGGTTTCCAGTCAATAATAGTCTGACAGACCAGATTTTTAAAATCCGGGACAAAAAAACAAGGACCTCTTTATACGAACCACAACGACACTACATGGGCGTACGCCGATTTGTGTGAAAATGCATAGTTTATTCACACTGACCACATTTCGCCGTCATATTCAACCGCAACCACCAACGCTTTAGCAAAGGTGCACTATTTAGAACTACAACAAGCTGCAGCCACACTACTCACACGGTAGCACTTCTCGCCCATGTTTGGTCGCTAGGTTCATGTGGTATGTTTAGGGCCCTCATTAACTTTACCCCGCAGTTTTACCCGCGATAAGTGACGTCTTTGGTTACTGCTCCGCTCTCGTGATAAGTAGCGTGATATTAGCCTTCGTCGATAATAATAATAATAAAATAATAAAAAAAAAAAAAATTAAATATTTTTTTTTTAAACTATATTGTTTGTAATTTATTTAAAGAAAATATGTGTAATAATATAGTATACTAGCACTCTCCCCGCGACTTCGTTCGCGTGATTTTTCTTACAGATCCCTAATTTTTTTATAATAAAATATAGCCTATAGCACTCAGTGATAACGTAGCTTCCAATTTGTGAAAGAATTTTCAAAATCGGTTCAGTAGATCCAGAGATTACCCCCTACATACAAACTTACAAACTTACAAACATACAAACTTACAAACAAATGTTACCTCTTTATAATATTAGTATAGAAGTATAGATAGTATAGATAAGAATGTGAAATAAAATAATTCATTCATTCATTCATTCATTCATTTTCGTTTTATGAAATCAAAAAAGTTTTCCAACCAACTAAACTAACTGACTAAAAACTAAAAGATTAACGATAAACAGAGTATACCTATAACTTATCGGATTTTCTCACTAATCTATAATCGTCATTAACATCATCTTCAGCTTTATAATATCAGTATAGATACTATAGTATAGTACTTATTTATAAAAAACAAAAGTAAAATAGTGGGTAAGTAGGTACGTACATCTTGATCCACACACATTCACTACATTTACTAGTGTATGGAGTAGGTAGATCAATTTCCCCGGTGCAGAGTGCAGGGGTGATCAATGATCATACATCAAGTGAACGGGACGCGAACAAAATTCTTTTAGCACTTTATATCTATTTTCACGACGTATATTTATTGGGTGTCAGTTAATACGAGGTGAGTTGCACTGTTTATCTTAACAGAGATATTTGAGAATTCTCGTGGTTTAAAATTCGTTTGAGCTATTTGAAAATTTTGTAGGTATTGGATTTGTGTTTGTAGATGACATGATTAAATTTATTAAAATCAGAAATATTTATAGTGATTTACATGTCTTAACATAACTTTAGAACATAAACGAAAATATATTTTATTATTTAAAAACGATTAAATATACTGCCAAAGATTATTTATATTTGGAAGATAAGTTCATAGAACCTAATAAATTGACATTTCTGACAGTTGAAACAAAATTAACTGTAACACCTTATGTAGGTACCATGTTCTACCAAATAAACCTACATAATACCTTTAGTTGACTATTAATATTTTGTATATCATGGTTTGTGTGGGTTTGGCAGCAAGGACTCCATCCAGGATTGTGAATGATGAGCTCGGCAGCAGCGGCAAGAAAGTGGTGACCAGAGGGTTCCACTTGCATCCAGATCAAACGAGAGGTGATCGTATACGTCCCTGCAGTTCAACGTGTTGTCACAAGAATGACGTCATATCGAACAGAATTTTTTATTACACTCTCTCACATGACTAAGAGTCCATAATGATCTCAATTATAAAGTTACTACCTAAAAATACATAATAATATGGAAAGCAATACAGATATTGAGTATTAAGTATCTTTTTTTGGAGATCCTAAATATGATTTTGTAAAAACCGGTGGTAGATGGTAAAATATAGATAGATAGATCGGTGCACACAAAAGACACATCACAACACTAAAGTACAATCAATCACACCAGAACCAGAACCTCACGATGTTACAAGCGTAAAAAAAAACCATGATTTCTACGAAGAAAGGAATATCCTTTATTTAATTTGAACCTCCTGAGATTTAAGGAAATGGCTAGATTATGTCTCTTTTTATATCCTGAAAATCCTTAAACTTTTCAAACCACTGTAAAAGTTAGCTAAGCGTTAAGTTGGAATTAAACTTTGGTGCAACTCATCCATACGAGTAAGTGAGAAAAATAAAATATATGAACTTGCATCCGCGTTAATCTATCATACCAACCATATTTTTACTGGAACAACTTATTTTCGAGCTAGAATTTCGTATTTATTAAAACCATGAATGTTGAAATACGTTACGTTTTTTAAAACGTTGTGGTTAAAATTTACCCCGACTGCAATCAATATTTATTTATAAAAGTAAAAGAAGTTTTATGGCCTGAAACTTACTAAAGTCCGCGACTTCGTCTGCGTGAAAGACCCCCCTTAATTCGGTCCTGTCACAAAATCCGCTATATAAAATTTTAGCTGACCTTTCCTGCCGTTAACTAACTATCTGCTGAATTTCAGTTTCTTAGGTCAAGTAGTTCTTGAGATTTCGTGCTTAGACACTAAGTGAATGCGTGACCTTTCCCTTTTATATATTTTAAATAGAGATCCGAGTCAGCTTTATTTATAATTCTGAATCAACATTCTCCGTCCTTCTCAAAAATATTTATTTGAGTCTTTTAAGATGATACTGGCAATTGTCGCTGCGCTGCCCAACCTGAGCACAACTCCAGCGTATGCTGCGCCGTGTCCTCGAAGCAGACCTGACAATGATGGCACCTAGGCGCCGGTCTCCCGGCCTATACGATAGTTCCCGAAACATGCGTGTTTAGAAAGCACCTGCGTCAGCAAAGTGAGGGCACCATGACGTCTCTCCAGACGCTTCTTGCATACATCTTTTATAAGCCGTCATTTCAGCATTCAACCTCATTCTATCCATATTATCTTACACTCAATTCATCCGTTGTTGTTTTAGTCACTATTTCCCCACCCCTTATTCAACCTACCTGGGTGTGGGGTTTACTAAGTGTAGAAAACTTCCTTCGCTGACTGAATATTACAATAACACAATTACATTGACACTGTTATCCTGTTTAATTTTCTATTTTATAGTTCAACAAAGTACCTACCCACAATTTGTATAACTTTCTTCTTTTCAATCTAGGTCAGCACTAAAATAGCCCGCATTTATGAAGAGTTGCTACCCTGTTACTTACTGCATAATATTCCCATTTTTGCAATATTCCTGCAAGCCGGGCTAGTGAGATTGTTGAACAAGCGACTATTGAATCTCTAATTGTGCGAATAAAATCCTAATTAGCTCAGCAGCTTCAATCTCAGGACTGCTTGCATACCGAGACTTATTATTTCTAGAAGATTCTTTTCCGTGAACATGGAAATGGTACGTTAAATTAACTATATACCCATATAAAAAATGGAATTTCTCTTGATTTGGTGTGCAATCAAAAATATTGTGAATCTAGCGGTCAAAATCAAAGCATTCATTTCAATTAGATCATTTACAGGCACTTTTGAATTGTCAAGGAGTCGGTCAGTTATTTTGAAGCTAATTGCTCGTTCCAAAACGAAGGTAGGCCTCTTTGGAGAAGAATGAGCAAGAAACTCGACGGACAATCTTTTTGATTAGGTTTTTAAACAAGCTATTATAATTAAAAAATTAAAAAACACGACTGCAAAAATTGCACATATTTGTACTTTGTTTACTCGACAGTTTTTTTTACGACGTTTTTTATTTACAGTGTTATATATTTTTTAAATCTAATTGTCAAATTCTAGACGATAAACATAGACACGATCAGATTCATTAAAAAAATAAATTGAGGCTGGTATTAATTTACGTTTTAGAGTGGCCACACCGGTTTCTTTTTATTTTTAACTAGCCTATGTTACTCGGAACGATGCAAGGATTGTAACGATACCCCATACATCTAAATCGGTTCAGGCGTTTAAAAGTTATGGTGGAATAAAGAAACTCACATACATACATACATACATACATACATACATACATACATTAACCCTAAACACATAACACTCCTTTTTTTGGGGCAGTCGTGTAAAAATCTAGATAACTCTTGTGTGTTGACCGATAGATACACAATACTCTTTCATTCTTCTTATTTTTTTTTCGATTTCTGTTTACTCGTATTCTAAAATCGTCTACTTCACTCATATTGTTATACAAACATAACTCTGTCAAATCCAGGCTCTTTAACTCTTCACCCGTGATGTTCGTGGTTTCTTTACCGACTAATTAAAAGGCGGTGGTTACGCAAATTACCAGTATTATGGTTTCATCAGGCCATTATTACTTCCGGCTTAATGGCTTGCCTTCGGGAAAGTGGAGCAATTATATTTTATGTGGGTGTTGTACCTATGGGTGGGGCAGTTTAGGGTTATGATATGTGACGTTTGCTGGCATGTCGCTGTGTTGTTAGATGTCATATTGCATTAAGGTCCAAGATCCCAGTTTCATCGGAATTACGTCAAGTTAGCAAAGTTATAATTTTAAGAATATATAGATTTTAGATAGGTTTATGCCAATTTTACAACCGGTATACAAAAATAACTACTGATTGCTGATACACAATGAAGCTTCTAGAAGAGTATAGTTCTTTATTATTAGCTATACGACGACATAACGTAATCATTGGGTAAATACCAACATACTAAGATCGACACTACACACAATTGTGTATCTGTATGTGTATTTCATTACACGTTTTCGTACCCTTATTAAAATCTTGAACCATTTTTTTTTGGTTCTTTTGTTTACAGCTACTAGAGAATAAAACTTTCTTGTATTTATGTAAGCGCGGCCCACTGAACAATTACATTAAACATGCTATGTTTTACAAGAATAACATTAAACTTAAAGTATTAACAATCCATAAATCTGTTTATCCTAGCTATTCTGCCAGTAGCACCACAAAGATTTATTCTATACGAGTACAAATGAACGATTTATCTCCTAGATTACAATAATGGCCGCCACAAATGGTGCAAACAAAATAAATGTATCTTTTTCAGTCAAATAGCGTTGAAGGTGAGGGTTTTGAACTTGTGAGTTAAATTTATAGCCGTAAAAGCTTTTATTGCAGGTAAGTTTTATTAATAATTGATTTAGACCGTAAACTTGTTGAGTGACTCCATTACCCTACTGGGGCTGTCCACTGAAGGTCAAAGGTCACTTTTCATTCAGAGAGGAAACGAGCATTGATTACCACGCTTGTTCTGTACGAGTTTTCTTCTGCAGATCCTTTGCTAACAGTCAGTGACGTCAACAAGAACAACAAACATCGTCCACTGAGAAAGTACTAGTTAGGTACCTTTGAAAATAAAACAAGTACTCTTATCTTTCAGGACATCTCGAAGGCCGACCTTCCTACTTTTTATTTAAACTAATATTTAAGCTGAAAAGTTTGGGTTCTTTTTTGTTCTCGGGAATTGCTGGTCTGATTCTGAAAATTATTAAGTTTTCCTTGAGTGCTCTTGGCTATATTTAAAAAACATACGGACAAGTAAAACTAAAAATAAGTAACAATTCACCCTAAGACGTCGCTCACAAAAGCCAGTCTACTAATAAAATTACAGCAAGTAAAACTTTTGGTACCTACTTATTGCTAAAACTATGAGCAAAAATACCACCATTAATCCCAATGTGCAAACATAATCTAACGGTGGCCAAAAAAAATATAAAAATAATATTTTTTCATCATCAATCACTTGTCGTGGCCAGGTTGCCACCTCCGATTGTGAACTCTTCGGTGGGTGGAAACTCCAGTCATTTCTCAAAATGACAGACTTTTCACGTATAAATCTATGTCACGGGCATACTGCACGGAAATGTTGGCTTCAACTTGCCCGATATTAGTTTAAAACTTCCTAGATTTAGTTTGGAAATGTGAGACCGCACTTTTTGTTCAATTGGATTGTGTAAGATTTCAGAGAGATTAACATGCATTTTCCAATGATCAAGTTCGCCAAAGATTATTGGACCGATGACCTGGTAAAGGTTGCAGAAAGCCACTGGATGCGGGCAGCGCAGGACCGGTCTATGTGGCTATCTTAGGGAAGGCCTATGACCCGCAGTGGACGCCGCTCGGCTGATTGATGATGATGATTTGTATCTGCAGTAATTTTAAGGTGAATACAAAAACGTTTAGCAGGTCGTCGAGGATGAAAAATAAACTGTTACACATTCACTGCCGGGCCAAAAATGTTGAAGGTCAAACCTCCACTAGCGTCACTCACATGTACCTGACGTGGCACCTAACGGGTTAAACTTTTCTCCAATAAATAAGAAGACACTAAACAAATCCAAAAGCTACATGTTATTCCCATCATTTCGATATTTTTACTTGTTTTGGATCTTATCGGGGAACTTTGTGATTACGGAGATAGACTCGATAATAAAGGCCAAAGTTTCAACTTTATTAACACGCACAGTTAATTCCAATGAAAATTATAAAGATTATAAATATCGCATTACATGCAAACCTGTAAATAAATAAATATTTTTTTTTTCTCTACCAAAACAAGTTTAAAATGCTGTACCGAAACTTTAAATTTGCGCGCTACCATAAACATTGTAATAAGACAACCGATTGCAAAAAAGCTTTGTAATTGTTCACCAATATAATAAAAATATATCATTTTGATATAATCCCTTCATTATAAATAAATTCCACCAATGATAATCAAGCTTACTCATTCCAGATATAGCTAACGATTCGAGCGATACAAATCATTTTCAAATATAACATCCAAATGGGATTTCCCGATGGCATACTTAAGGGTAAATCAATAATCTGGCAACACTCACTGATTTATATTTGGCGGGCTTTTTACCTATACGAGGTAAAAGGCGTCGTGGTATGAATACAGTTATTTATGACGTCGAAGTTCATTCACTGTCGTTCACTCGATGAAAAACTGCTTAGCAATATTTTCGGAACTTCCCGACTTTATCAAAATAATGTTCCATGACAGGTGAAAGTTTTTCATAGTTTGTTATTCCGCATGAGTTGTGCTCCGTAGTTTCAGCTACGAATATATTGCCAACTTTGCCTTGTGAAGTTATAAAAGGTAAATAAGGTACTGTATAAACGTAAAAGGACTGACGTTGAACAGGTATTCACTGGCTATTGTAATAACTTTGCCGGTAGTTATGGAATAACGTGCTCTTCTTCAAAATATTTTCTTTAATATTTTTTCATACGGATTTCAACTAACGCTTAACTCAAAGCAATAATAATAACACCAGCCCATTATTGTTCCACTGCAGGGCAAAGGTCTCTTCTCATACGGAGAAGGGACGAGGCATAGATAAGGGTTTTCAGGTTTCCTCACGATGTTTTCCTTCACCGATGTCAATGACAAGATAACTCTATACCTACTAATATTATAAACCTGAAAGATTTTTGTTTGTATTTGTATTCATTAGGAATAGTATAGGCCACATTAACATCACGCTACGGACCCACGGAAGCGGAAGCTAGTGAATTGAAAAAGTTACATTGGTACTTGCCTGGTTCCGAACCCACATTCTCTCCTATAAGAGGAAAGTGCCTGAACCACTGGGCCATTACGACGTAACTTAAAGTAAGTGTTTAACATTAACATTTTTTTAATTAATAAACGCGAAAAATCTTTAAGACAAAGATAAAATAAAATACAAAAAAAAAAAAAAAAATCTTTTCTGAGAAGAGCCGAGCATAGACACTTTTAACATTTCATCACAGCACTCACATCATGCTAAAACGATCCAAATATCCTAACGTTTCAAATCCGCACTGACAACAGAAAAAAAAATCTTTCCGTACCGTGGACGTATAAAAGCGTCGCACGGCTAAAAGCGATCTGATAGGTATTGGTGTTGGAGCGACACGGAATCTAATCTCAGGATGGTATGTGATGTCAGGATCAAACGTTCGTTGCAACGGTCATCAAGGCAACCAACTTTGAAAATCGAATTGAAAGTTTAGGTTTTCGGCCAGTATTGCTATTATTGAACATTGGAGACACGAAGGGGTAAAAACAAACAAATAAATCCATTTTTGAAACCCTTCAAAAGCCAATTTTACTTATTATAAACGTTCAAAATTTCATGCATTCTCATCTCAGCGACAATCAATGTAAAAAATTTATTTGTCAGATTGAGATTGATCCTAAAAGTTAGTAAAATTTCCCTCAGATCTAATACATAGTTAATTGAATCTAGATATGAAAGAAGAAGTTTTTGCCATGCTGTGGGCCAGCTGACGATTCTCCGGGTATATTCTCTATTGAGGCCTATACGTTTTGGAACGAGCAATTAGCATCAACTTTCTGACTAACTGACCGACTCCTTGATAATTCAAGTGCCTGTAAATGGTCTAATGGTAATAAATGCTTTGATTTTAACTTTAACTCGAAAAACTAAAGTTCCATTCATGAGAACAAACAAGTTTCGGAAGCGAAAATGGCTTTCTTTGTCAACAGTAAGTAATGTTCTGATTCTCATCCGCAAAAGTGTATTTCATCTTCTTAAAATACTTCCATTAGAACGGAGAAAAGATAGGAAGTTGAGAGTTGTATTGACACAATTTGATGGGAAAAAGCGTTTTGGTAAATTTTCAACGACACTTAAAAAAAAAACTTTGTTTACCAGTAACCCTGTATACAACTTTGTTTAGTTTACTTTTGTTTGTTTAGATTTATATTGCGATCTTAGAAGGAATAAAAAAATGTTTGATGAAACAATTGTTAAAATGTATGTATCTACAGCATTTAAACAGGATTATTTTTATGATGATTTTAATTCTTTTCATTATTGTTTCGTTTGTAGGGTTCCAAAAACCCTAGAACAAAAAAACGGGAAATCGGGAACTTTTCACTAAGACTTCGATTTCTGTCTGTCCGTCCGTCTGTCACAGGGCTGTATCTTTTGAACCGTAATAGCTGTACGTTTAAAGTTTTCTAAATGTGTTATTATGGCCGTTATTATCATAAAAAAAAGTTAAGAAGAAATGTTATACGGTGACACCGTGCACTTCATTTGCAAGACGATTCTCATTTGGTCGGTTTTTTATACTGTGCAGGAATTTAAATATGACATAGATGGATAACCTAGTTAGTACTCAAGGAAAGACTGTGACTATAATACTTTAAAAAATCATTAATTTTCAAGACACGTTCGATTTATTAGTTATGAAACAAAATATTACCTTAGGTAAACTTGTTATTTTAGCTGAAACATTCGCCTTATAATCTGAGCTCGTTGTTTTAGGTCTGACAGGGATGAATATTAAATATATGTAAATACAACCCACAAAATCTCGGTTTATTCGTTGAAAATAAGTAATAAACGTTAGTTTTAGGGTAATGACCCCGCGATAATCTGTTTAGTTCGTTTGTATTATAATTATTACTAGCTTCTGCCCGCGACTTCGTACGCGGATCCTGTTGCTTATGCCAGCGACAACGGGGTCGTCAAAATCGAAGATCTGAAACGTCTGATGTAGAATTCTAAGGCCTGGGGACGGGAAAACAACGGGATGAGCGAGATTTCATCGAAAATCAGTCCTAAACTGTTACCGCCTTCACCGCGTGGAGGTACTCCCAGCTTATGTTATTTTATAATTATACAGTGAAATTGAGCTTTGATTTCCACATCAGGTGTTCCAGATCTTCAATTTTTTAACGTCAACAGAGAGTGCTCATCAGGCTGAACAACTGTTGCTAAGACGTCATTCCTATATATGTTATAGTGTAGCTGGGCGCTTGGAATTTCACAACGCGTGTGCCAGATCTTCAATTTTTTTAAGTCAACAGAGAGTGCTCATCAGGGTGAACAACTTTTGCTAAGACGTCATTCCTGTATATATTATAGTGTAACTGGGCTCTTGAAATTCCACAACAGGTGTTCCAGATCTACAATCTTCATACGTCAACAGAGAGTGCTCATCAGGCTGAACAACTCTTACTAAGACGTCATTCCTATATATATATGTTATAGTGTAGCTGGGCTCTTGGAGTTCCACATCAGCTGTTCCAGATCTTCAAATTTTATACGACAACAGAGAGTGCTCATCAGGCTGAACAACTCTTGCTAAGACGTCATTCCTATATATGTTATAGTGTAGTTGAGCTCTTGGAGTTCCACATCAGCTGTTCCAGATCAGATCTTCAAATTTTATACGACAACAAAGAGTGCTCATCAGGCTAAACAACTCTTGCTAAGACGTCATTCCTATATATGTTATAGTATAGCTGGGCTCTTGGAGTTCCACATCAGCTGTTCCAGATCTTCAAATTTTATACGACATCAGAGAGTGCTCATCAGGCTGAACAACTCTTGCTAAGACGTCATTCCTATATATGTTATAGTGTAGCTGGGCTCTTGGAGTTCCACATCAGGTGTTCCGGATCTTCAAATTTATTCTCTTAGCAGAAAATGCTCATCACGTGAAACAATTTTTGCTATGGTACCATTTTTGTATCTCTTATAGTTTAGCTGGTCTGTTGCGGTTCTGCATCAGGTGTTCAAGTTTCCAAGATAAATTATAGCCTATATGTTGCCCGGACTTAATACCAATACAACAAAAAAAAAATCATTCAAATCCGTCAAGTAGTTCCGAAGATTAGCGTGCACAAACACACAGACAAACAGACAAACAGACAAACAGACAAACAGACAAAAAAAAAATTAATTACAGTTTCGGGTTCGGCATCGATATAATAACAACCCCTGCTACTTTTTTTTTATATATTTCCATTGTACAGACACCACTTTTCTAGAATTTTATTATATGTATAGATATAGATGTACAGACACCACTTTTCTAGAATTTTATTATATGTATAGATGTAAATGATTCCGAGAGACTGGTCTATTCTATTGGTTTAGTACTTTACTAATTATTAAAAGCGGCTTATTTTCAATAATGCATCATTTAAATTGTTTTTTTTTAATGTCTACTAGCTCTCCTTCTACTATAACGTAATATGGCGTATTCTGACTTTTGCTCTTAAAACATTAGGTAGTAAATAGTTGGCACAGTGACTGAGCGATTGACTGCTGCGCTGCGTGTCGCGGGTTCGATTCCCGCACGGATCTAATATTTCTATAGCCTACAGATAGTTGTTACGGATCTGGCTGTACCTTTTTTTTTTTTTTTTTTTTTTTTTTTTCGTGGGGAAATCCTCATGGATGCCCTCCGTTTGGGGATAACGGAGGGGTATGTCGGACTTTTACCGACTAAAACCCCACGGTTCCTTCTGCTACCATAAGTCGGGAGCCCGGTATTCGCATTACGCATGATCCGCGCCCCCGACTGGTATTGGACCGCCATTGGCGAGCCCCTTCACTATGTGCGGCCTATCCTGCGACCACACATTCCACTAGAGAGGCGCGCACGGAACACTGCGCGCCGCCATCACAGGCCTATGTCTGGTCGAGCGACAAACTGCCCCAAGTTTGCCGCTCGCAGGCCCCTCCTCACGGTGGCCGGAGATCGTTGAGCGCCCTCCTGCGCCCTGCTGCCCTTCTGATGCGGGCGGAGTGAGAGGTACGCTCCCGCTCCCTCTCCGATCTGGCTGTACCTAACCCAAATACAAGGGAATCTCCACGGGGCAATAAGCTTATCTAAAAAAATGGTATTGGCGTTTTTGAGCGGTGTAATTTGGTACACACAAATATTTCATTGTATACATTTTTATACGGGAAAACAGCATCAGCGTACGTATTTCAAACACTTCACTCGACTCCCATTGGTTGTCCAGAAAAAGCTTGTTTCACGAAATTTTCAACTTTACGACTTAGTTTATAGGAGCATATATTTTATATTTTACGTTCACCTGGTGCAATAAAAAGGGGACGGGAACTGAAGGAAATCGTCGCAAACCGACAACCGACACTCGTTTTGTGAAATGTTGACTTTTTTGTTTGTTTTGATAAGGTCTGGGCGGCGCCGGCCGAGTGTTTCATTCGTTTGTGTCAAAAGCTTGCAACTTTTTTGTTTGTGTTGTACTGCCAGATTACAAAATCGACACACAATCTATTGCAGAATGGCAGAGATGCACTTCGTATAGAAACTCGCGTTTTAATGACACGTCACATTTGAAATTGTCTCCTCAATCATCTGTAATTATTTGAATTAAAAAGTGCGCTTTAACAATGAATAATGCTCAAATTTGTCAATGCTTTAATTAATACAAATAAATAAAATTGAAGCTGTTTCTAATGTCAAAATAACAGCTTTTTTACGCGGAACTAAAACTAAATAAAAATTTTAGACTGTATGTCTATTTATTCCGGCTAATCTCAGAAACGGCTAGACCGATTTTTACAGGACTTTAACTGGCAGATCGCGGCATGTCACACAGAGAAACTTATGCTACTTTTATAGAAAATAAACGTTGTGTACACAATACCTACATTTATGAGTGCAGTCTCGACCTGAAATTTAATGCTGTGTTGTTCATGTAATTTATGCTTTGTATTCTGTTTTGTGTTTCTTATATTAATAAATATAACCCCGTGATAAACAAAAGCGAGCAAAGTCGCGGGCATAAGCTGGTATTCACTAAAACTTAAATATTCACAAAGCTTAATCATCTCAACAAGGTTACAATAAGTAGGTTTTCTAAACTGTTTTACAAAGAATGCGGCTGTCTAGATTATTGAATCGAAGGACCGGAACTCATCTCATTAATATTAAAAGAGACAGAACCCCATGTACCGACATTCAGTCTCTTCATTAAGAATGAACTTAGTGAAAAGTGAGGGATTCCGAAAGTACCTAAAGTCAAAGTTAAGTTAAAATAAGTGAGTTTTGAGTTGGTGTGGGGATGCTGTAAATGATTTTTGAGTTATAAGCGGAAGCGACTGATGTATTGCACTACTGGGGTTTTGTCAATTGTAATTTAATGTTTTGAGGCGTAGAACTAATAATTCGTTAAGGACAATTTCTGGTTAGTGCAGGACTATTACAGGTTATGGAAACTAAAGATGTTGGGCTATGAATTTTGGTCGCTAAAGTGGATTATTGTTAATTTCCACTCGGAACAATATTTGGATGCGATATTTGCAATATTGCGACATCGTGTGGTTTTTTCTTCCGTATTAAGTTACATCATTATTACTTCTCGGTCCCGTAGGTCGTATCGTCATTTTATATTGCTTCCTCGATAAACGGGATGAAATATTTTTTCAAATTGAACCAGTAGTTATTGTGATGAGCGTGTTCAAACAAACAAACAAACTATTCAACTTTATAATAGTGTAGATAAATAAACAGTTAAAAAAATCTACTATATTTTTTATTTTTCCATTAGCAAAACCTTTTAACTACTAAAGTACCGCTGCCTCTTTTCCACTTGCGCACTCCGCATTCGACATCGAGTTCTCCTAACAGTAGAATCTGTTTTCACAACGAACACCAACTTAAATTAGAAAGCTTAACCCGACTGTGAATCTTACATCCAAGCAAAATTGGCAGTTAATGTGTTTTACTTTAAACGCGTTGTTGATTTCACCAGAGTGCAGGGAATACGGAATGAGACTTAAAAGGGATTTAATTTTGAACTCACGATGGTAATCCGGATGAAGGGGAAGTATGGAGGCATTAAGAGAGATAGCAGTGGGGATGCAGTCTTGGTAGGTAGTTGTTTTATTCTTTGAACTTATGTAAGATAACATGATAAGTGTATAATGGTTCCAACGCTGGTATTTTGCGAGAGTAACCACGCGAGGCAAATGCTGGACATAGATGACATAATGAATTTTTGGTTGTAAAACATGGCAGTTCGTCACAATGTTACGTCTTTGATTACTGTTCCGCTCCCGTGAGTTGTAGCGGGGTGTTATATAGCCTATGTTATTTGCTGATAATGTAGCTTTTTATAGGTGAAAGAATTTGTAAAATCGGTTAAGTAGTTTTTGAGTTTATCCATTAAAAACAAAAATTATAATCTTTTTTCTTTATTATATTAGTTTAGATAAGCGTATAATCTCAATTTAAATTATGATAGTCACTTGACACAATCTGACATAATAATGAATCATATTCAATTAATGTTCAATTCCTAATTCAACCTCTGTTACATGAAATTGCATGGATTAAACTCACTATTCAAATGAGTCATGTGCTATCCCAATCGTTTTACTTACATTGAAAACTAAATCGATTTCGAATATTGTTCGCGGAAATAGTAAACTAATCACATTACCCGATCAAAATCGGTATTCGGTAATTCATGTGCAGTCGCAATCAAAATTCAATAGAGCATAATATTAAATCAATAAGTGGACACCAGACCGGACTGTAATATGTTTGCTGATGAATGGAAGGTGATCTTGTCAGAATGCTTGAAGTACTAAGAGGAATGCTTATAAGTTATGCTTAAGTATACTTTTACGTATCATGTTTCGTCCAAGCACATATTTTATTTTCGTGAAGGGGCGCTGTCAGTTGGGATTGGTCGTCTCTTCTGCAATGGCTTACATCTTCATTATATATTTTTGTTATTGTTTTCTATTCGTCTTCACTGTTTTCACATATAAAAGCAACAAGAATTTTGTAACCAGGTTTATGTAAAAACCTAATTGAAAAGAGTGTCCTTGGTTTCTTTCTCGTACTTCTCCATAGAGGCCTACCTACGTTTTGGAACGAGCAACTAGTTTCAACTTCTTGACTAACTGACCGACCCCTTGACAATTCAAAAGTGCCTGTAAATGGTCTAATTGAAATAAATGTTTTGACTTTGACTTTAAATTAATAAATCTTCTGTGATTAAATACAGTATTCGAATAAGTCATGTGCAGACGTTATTGACACTCGATTGAACACGCAAATCGATTTGGGTTTGGAATACTGGATACTAGTGCTGCAAGACTGTAAACAATATCAAGAGCTGTCAATACTATAATCTAGCAGTCGTCTTTACGGTCACGTCGCACGTCGTCTGTCGAGCTAACACGTTCAAGTAAATATATCGGTTATTGGAGATTTGTGGCGTAGTAGCTCTTAATTTTTAAGCTGATTTATTCTAGACTAGCTTATGGCCGCGACTTAGTTTGCGTGAATGTCGGTTACGGGTTGTTTTTTTTCCGCGGAACCCTATTTCTTTTTTTAATAAAAATGCCTCTTTGTTACTCCTTATAATATTAGCTATCTGCCAGTAAAAGTCCTATCAAGGAAAAATCGGCTAGGTTAGCAATGTCCAACCTTGTTTCAGTAGTTTATATTTCCTTTAATAATGATAGGACTTGAGACTTCGCCCCCGATGGCTGACAGTTGTTTTTGACTGAGTTCCAAAGATTATCTTTAATTGATATTATTAGCGTTTAATAATTTACATGTAGAAAATAGTACCTTAAAGCATCCTAAGGAGATCAAAACTCCTACTGTATCAAAACATGTTTTATTTGAGGATCAGCAATTATCTATTGTTTCAAAAAATCTACTACATAATTCAATCCTTTAATTCCGTCGCTCAACTAATCTGAAGTTTAATGAAAATCGTTCTGAAAAATTAACTCTTCCGCGAAAAGTGCTCAAACTTTTAAATTTTCTTGATAGTTGGTTAACTAGATAACGTAGATTGGTACTTTATGAAACTTATCTTATTTTTCAAGCTGAGCACTCCTAATTACGACTTATTTTTGGGTAGGTACCTTTTAGGAATATTTTCGTCGTTTTCGTTTTTGTCGTGAGGGCAGCGGTTGAGGCGCCCGCTTCTCAGCACGACGCTGTGGTTTCGCTACCGGGCACGGTCAAGTACCAATATGAATGAGTTTTTCTATTTTTTTTTGTACTTTCTAAGTTTATCTTGGGCATCACTGACATCGATTAAGGAAAACATCGTGAGGAAAGCTGGACTTATAACAAAATATAGGTCTTAAATGGCTAATCCATTCATGCTCATGCCTTCTCTGTATGTATACTAAATTACCTAGTAACTCCATGGCAAAAAAAATGGTCGAAGTAATTAATTTGGCGACACGGTTGAGAAGTAGCTGAGCGATTGGTTCGATTGCTGCACGAAACAAATATTTGTATGGTCTACAGATAGTTATGTTTGGAAATACACCTACGATACACATAACATCACGCCTGTAATCCCCGAAGGGTTAGGCAGAGGTGTACTCGTTAGTATACCCACATTTTGCCAGTTATGTTCAAATCCTATGTAATAGAGGGCGAGCCTATTGCCACACCTACGATACAGGATAAATTCCTAGTGTGGGGCAACGTTTTTTAAAAAGAAACATATTTTACTTAATTACTTATTGTGCATTGGCTCGTTTTGACAGAACTCACTTCAATTCAAAAACACAATTAATTTATTAGAGAGCTGACTTCAATAATTATGTTTGAGATTATCCGACAATTTTAGCTGCAAAGCCCAGACTTATACGATTGCGAACGAGTTTAAAGTTCCACAGTTTTGCTCAAAACTTTGTTAAAGATGGTTAAAGTAACTGGGAGAAATAATACGGCTTAAGTTGAAGGCGAGAAGGGACGATTTTACGACCGTTTTCAATTATGGCGTTAGAAAGAATCTTAGGGGAGTAAATAATGGGTATTATGAAAGAGCTTCATGGTAATATTTGATGGGGATCTAAAGCTTTGTAGG
The DNA here is from genome assembly GCA_949316365.1 of Hoplodrina blanda. NCBI lineage: Eukaryota > Metazoa > Arthropoda > Insecta > Lepidoptera > Noctuidae > Hoplodrina > Hoplodrina blanda. Next base: position 12,720,775 of record OX438564.1, read on the forward strand.
AATTGAGAAAGAAAACAATTGCAAGTTTTTTCGTCTACTATAAATAAAGCAACTTTGTATGGCTCGACTAAAAATAATGCTCCAAGATTTAACTTGTTTTTCAATTGAGTTATTCATTTCACCTGACATGTTTTGTTTTAAGTGTGTTTAAAATCTAAACCAGTCTAGTTATTGGTACCTATAATAATAATTCGTATACCCTGTTTATTATAACACTAGATTCTACCCGCGACTTCGTCCGCGTGTTTTTTTCACCCGCGTTTAGTTACGTCTATGGTTACTGTTCGGCTTCCGTAGGTCGTAGCGTGATGTTATGTAGCCTATACTATGCCTCATGACTGACTATTCATCTTGCCGGGGTGCGGAAGACTGCTCTGAGCGCCCCCGTGCTCGGCTAAAGGTAGATGGAGGAACACCGTGTGGTTTTAGTCGATAGGAGTTCGACACACCGCCTTCCCCGAGGCGGAGGCAGTCCAAGAGGACTTCGCTTTGAATAACAAAAACCAATTACGGGCTCTTCACAGAATATAGTTATTTTTTCTATATTTTACAAGTGAAGACCTGTAATTGGCTGCCAGGCTAATTTACTGTTACTAATCTGATTCTTTTAGGTGTATTCGTAAGTCTTCCATATTAATAAAATAAATAAATACCCAGAATCTCTCGAATGATCACGGCTGATTGAACTGAGACTTACAGTCTGAACGCTTCTAGCTTATCACTTGTCACGTTGTTAACGCTTGGTTGAAGTTTAGAACTTTAACGCGTCATTAGCTCGAGCTATGATAGAAAAGAATTAATGGTTTCCGATGGGTACCTCTCTCTTTTTTAATAATATATCATATAATCGAATGGCCTTTTTCTTTTAACGAGATTGTAAAATGGGATGTGATTTTTTTTGTTTATAAAAATATAGCCGCGTAAAACTATGGAAATAATGTAAAGGATTTAGAAACAGTATTTTTTAAATCCGTGTTTTCATCCGCGTCTTTGGTAACTGCTTAGCTCTCATGTGTCGAAGCGAGATGGTAAAAGTCTATACTCCTCATGCATCTGTCTATCATACACAAAAAGATTTTTTCATCATCGCTTCGTTCATCGCTACGTACCGGCAAGATGACTAGTACAAATTCGAAAAATAGATTTTGTGTTGATATCACTAGTAACTAGGTAACTAACTAAAGTTACCTACTTGAATTTGACGGAGACGCAAAACTGCAACATTTATACTTAAAAAAAACAATTCCCAAAATACCTACATATGTTTTTACACGCTTTCAATAGTTCAGTAGATATTTATATATATTTACATTTACATCGCGCATAAAAAAAAATATCGCCGATAGTCTTTTAAGGGACAATTTATGCAATGGATTTTATACCTCAGATTATCCGAATCTTCTCAAATATTCAGGCTCGCCTACACCAAATACCTCTAAATATTCAGAGAGAGTATCGTGTGATTTATAAAAACGTTGCCAGTGTTTTTGTAAAATAAGATGAGAATTTTAAATCAGATCAGCCATATTTTATTTAAAAGCGATGTATACCTACTTTAAAAATAAGTTATTGTTCAGTTTTCGAAAAAAATACATAAAAACAAACGTGTGTCTGAGCATGAAATCTCAAAAACTGCTTGCCTGCTAGCTGAGGCTGGTAAAATAAAAGGTAGGTATTATATTGGTCGTTAGGGTTGTCTTAGTTGTCAGATAAGAACGGATTTTGGGAAGAGCCTAATTAATTAAATTAGTTACTTATTAATTTGGGTATTCAATTTGTATGCTATCGAAATCACAGGCATAAGCTAGTATAAAAAATAAGATTTATTTAATTGCTCAAATTTAAATAAAATATTCTCGTATTTTTGCTGCTGAAACGCTAACGTACTAACGTATTTTAAAAGCTTATGAATGAATAATTGTTCTTAATTGATTGCACGAAAAAAATTGTCGCACAGACAAAATTCTGTCTGAGACGGTTTGATTAATAGTAGGTATGTGATTACGTTGAAATATTTGTAAAATAAAAAAAATATTGAAATCTCTTAATGAGAAGCTGATGTGAAAAGCTTCAGATGAATTTGATAGTAAGCATCGTGCATCGTTCAATACTCAATCTCTCTCTCTCTCTTTAGAAAAAGATTATAAAAAAAATACTATGTACAAGTAGGGCTATTTAAAGAAGAATTCAAATTTTTGCAACATCATTTTAGCATAAACTTCCTCACAAAACATCTGTGCATTCACTTTACCCAATCATTTTATCTGCGGGCGACAATGCCGTATTCACATGCCCCTACGCTTCCCTGTATTATAAGTAGAATACCGCCCCCTGGAGGGACTTAAGGTGTTAAGGTAAAGCGATTTATGTAGTTCCCTTAAAGGGACGTCACCGCTTCAAAACAATTCCCGAGATTTGGATACAGGTTTATTAAAGTTTATGTCTGTTAAAGAATTTTGGGATCGGGAAGATTTTGATCTAAAAATAAAGTAGTAAGGGGAGTCTCATAGGGGTTAACTTTACGTCACGTTGTCACCATCGTCATGGGGTATCGAGGCCCACTGTTCTCTATTGTGCAAATATGATGGACACAATCTATTAAAAAAAAAACATGTGCAACAGAAATTGCAACTTTTCCGCGCATTTGAATGCATAGAACCAAAAAAGGGTTCGGGTCACCAGGTCAATAACAGTTCAAACCATCATACGCCTAAGGTAAGATTCAGACCAACCGGCTCGCATCGGGCCGGACCGGACGGCATTTTACAATGCGGTAAAGAACATTGAAATGTATCAACAGTAATTATAGTTCATATTTGCATGCAACTTTACCTCCGTCGATCGCGTCCGTCGGAGCCGTACGGAGCCGATCGGAGCCGTACGGATGCGTACGGCTGCCGTGGCATGCGTACGGATGCGTACGGCTGCCGCGGCATGCGTACGGATCCGTTCCGATGCGGTCCGATCCGAGCCGGTTGGTCTGAATCTTACCTAAGACAATGTTAAGAACGATAGCGATGGTAGGTCGTATATGATGAAGGTTATAAATATCCAATGGCAGGTAAACAAGGGTGGTTTTTTCCTACAGAAATGGAATATTAATCATCAAACCTTATTGGAGGAAATGAGTTCAATCAAAAATAGCAGGACAAAGGACACAAAAGAACAAATGTACCTATATCATTACCAGAAGTGATCAAAGAAAGGTATATATTATAGAGGACAATAATAAAAGAACAAAGTTGTCAATTTAATTTCGATTAATAAACATGGCTAAACATTATTATTATTATGTTCATGTGGTCATGAGGCTACAGAAGGGTGAAACAATCTGACAAACATTTCTATTATAATTATTTCGATTATCAGCTCCTCCTATCTTGTTCTTGCTTTGATTAAAGTGATAAGAAATTGAAGCACATAGAAAGTGGGCGGCCCTCCCTTCCCTTTAATTAATTTGCTGCGAGTTCAAAGAAAGTTTAAAGAGTTCACTGCTCGGCTGTAGTTGCTGATGTAGTTTTTGTAGATCTTGATTTAAAAGCTAACGATGAAAATAACTGAGTAATCATTAATCAACAAGCAAGTTTTGTACAAGTTTATTTATTTATTTATTTAAACTTTATGCAACAAAAGTACAAAGGCGAACTTAATTCCTTAGGCATTCTCTAACAGTCGACCGAGTCGAGTCCTCGAGTTTTATGTCATTTTGCTGAAAAAAAGTACAAAAAAACGATTTTGAAGACAATCGCAATGAATTTAAGGAAAATAGAAAATGCTTCCAACCTGCTATCTCCTTGCTATTGTACCTTAGACTCATTTTAGACACACAATACAAAAGTTGATGAACTTTTAATATCCCGAACAACAACTAAGAGCAAAATCACTATCAAGGACCTCTCAATCATGTAACCTGACGTCATTATTCCCACTCAAAGCAAAGAGAAACCATCATAGAACCTGAAAACCGACCCTTACACTAAGATCATCAATAAGACGCACAAAAGAGTATCTTAAACGAACTTTAAGATTAACAATGTCGACCAGGGTTCGAAGCCGGAGCGATTGATTACAATTCACACATCATTAGGCACCCACCGGCGGGTGAGGCGCTTGATACATTACCGAGCTATCTCTTTTAAGGAGACTGGCATGTGAAAGTGAAGCCAGAAGTATTCGTTTGTTTCGTTTTTCTTTTTTGGTTTTATAAATATAATTTTGGAAAATACGTTTACAACCATATAAATAAACTCACACAAACAACCAGACTCGCAAAAACCAGGCTATACAAATATTATTTTGTTTCATACGGGAATCCAACCCACGACACGAAGCACAGCAGCCGATTGGTCAGCCACTGCGCCAACCGTGTCAACATTCCATAATCTATGCAAGACACATATGCCAATGAAAAGTAGCCTCGATAAGCGGTATCTAACACAGCTTTACAGGTCGTGAAAATGTTCAGTGTAAACGACGTTGGCTATACGAAAATAGCGGCTCTCATAGCGGATAATAAATCAAATAATTATCAAAAACATTCATTTCCAATCACAACGTAGTAACATGCTAGGTACTGTAAAGCCTCTGGCTGGCTCAGCCATGTTTAACCTCATTTAATATTCTCTAGTTTAGATATTATGAGATAAACACTGTTCGAAAATAGAATAACAGGGACTAGACAGTCAGCCGCGAGGCCTGTCAGAAGATTTATTTCTTTGAGAGTTCTAGATTAACCTTATATTGTTATTAGAGATTAATTTGAGTAGAAAATAGTACCTTTCTAAAAGCATCCCGCTAAATATAATCTTTTACAGTAACTATATTAACATTTTTTAACCATGCTCTTGTCTAGTTTACAATATGTTATTTATACCTAATTTCTTAGTTCATGTCTTCTGTTTACAAAGAATCTTCTGTGTAAATCTACTTTTTGTAACTTCAGTAGTTTTGGCTCAGCGATGATGAGTTAGTCAATCATCAACTCACCTTTAAGCCTTTTAATAAGTATACATTAATTATACTTAAGTTTAAGATTCTAATTTAGTAGCAGTATAACTCTTTGAGAGGTATTTTTATTTTATTTATACTTTATACAACATGACATATATACACAAAGGTGGACTCAATACCTTTCTACCAGACAACCAAAGGTGGGGAAGAGATAACATGTAAGGTACAAATTATTGTGCTAGCGTAAAACAACAAAATCAGAGATTACAAAAAAACTTTCGTTTGCTTTTTACACAAAACTGCTATTAACCAATTAAAGCTTGTTTTTCTGCTTTCATCTTCACATTACATAAGTGCAAAAGATACAGAAAAAAGAGGTAGAATTATTCTTCCTGGAAAAAGCTTCCCAATGATTGAATCTGTTTTATGGTTTACTCAGGTAAATGCACCACTGAAGTGTTTTGTGGAAAAAAGGGAAGTCATCACACTTATGTTACAAAGGAGGTAAACGGGTCTAAGAGGATAATGATGGGAAAGTGTTTGTAGTTGGTGTGATTTATATCTTCACGCTCGTACCCTTTTGGGGTGAGTATAATATAACGAAGACTTAATTTGCTTCTTAACAAGGATTTGAAGAATGACGGGTTGGCTAAATTACAGACGTATATAAATGAGATTTATTTAAAAGCTTTTGTTTACTTTCACCTGTCTCGGTGTCTGTGGCTAACCAAATCTGATAAGTTAAAGAGCCACTTGCAAAATTACCTATATTTTGACATTAATTATCTATGAGATGATTGCGAGTCGATTTTCAACGTTTCTTAATTGAGTTGGCCTTTTGATTGCATAAGTAAGATTTTAATTCTTATTTACACATTAGAGAGTTAGTAGCTTTCTTTTAATTGTAGTTGTAGATCAATTGAATAAATGATTTGGTTCTCTAAAGTGAGTGTTTTTGGATTTATATTAAAAAAAAAATACTTATAGGTACCACATGATTTCAGCGATTGCAAGTCGGACTTCTCGTCAAAGTGGTTTGCACAGATACGCTGCTCTTCGTTTTATAACACATACTTAATATTTAAACCGTGCCTTATGAAAATAGTTGACTCACTTGAGTCAACTATTTTCATAAGGCTGATGCAACAATAATTTCACAACAGGGGGCCAACCACCACCTCTTAAAACAATATTATTTTAATATTACTTTGCCTTCAGCACTGTTGGATTTTCAACGCTCGGCTCAGCGTCGAGAGTCGAAAATGCAACAACAGAAATTACAAAGTAATGTTAAAATAATGTTTTAAGAGATGGCGGTAGGCGCCCAGGTATGTATTCCTGTTGAAATTATTGTTGCATCACCTTTTGGTAATTTATTTTGGAAGTTTAACATACTACAATTTAAAGTTTTAAATACTGATTGCCATCCCATCTAAATTTCCACGTCTGCCGTTGGTATAAAAGATCCATTTATCAGAATACTTTAGCAGTTTAACATTGTGTCCCTTTTCTACCAAATATTACAGATGTCGCCTCCGTCCCCAATATTACCGCCCCTGTTTTTACCAAAAAAAGAAAGAAAATCTTTAACGCTTCATAAAACAGATTAGGTAAGCACAATCGTTCGTATACGTCGTTATGTTCTATGGTTTTTCGATAGCTATAAAATAAAAACGTTTCTCTCTACAACCCCATCAGCCGTTGTATCCATTGTATGGTATGCAGGAAATGCATAGTAATAGCTTTATTACACGAATGAGGCTGTTTAGTGTTGTAAAGTATTTACTTGTCGTGTTAAGGTGCTTGGGTACAGTCAATGATGTGTAATGTATGTATTACGTTACTAGGTTTTCTATGTGAACTAGTTCTTGAGGTAGAGTTAACACAAAGGCTTTGCAACTATAGCGTGAAGCGTCCTTCGGAGTCGGATTGGTTGAACGGTGTTTTGGTAATCACTAGTGTTTAGTGATTACCACCCATTTCGTCGCTACTGGCAGATCGATGTCCAGATTCATCCCGGCAGCAAAACGCCTTGAGAGGAGTCTAGTTTGCGGTGGAACCAGGTGCAGGAGGCTACACTCATTCAGTGTCGTAATTTTATTTGATTATTTATGTCTTTCATGACAACCTCTTGAAATTTAACGAGGATACTAACTGCACCTTGTAGAAACTGAAATGAGATTATGTATTCTTGTAACTTTTTTAGTCAACAGCTAAAAATACACTTAAAATTCACTACAAATGACAAATGAACGAAGCCCTACAAATGTCATAAAGTGTCGGTCATAAAAGTTCAACTATGCACAACTGCTAATAGGATTCCCGGCCATGATACACGGTGGTTTAACTGCTCGGTTTAAATGAAATAGTTTTACTGTAAGCCGCATAAGTACATTGCAGGAAAGAATAGCTACCTTACCATAATAAAGCGAAAAATATAATGGTTTATTTAAAAAACAACTAATAAATTGCCTATCTATGCTACTTTTTTGTTACAAGGCAACATTTTCTATGGTGATAAAATGAAAACATAATACTATTAAGTTGAATTTTAATTTAAAAAAATATTTTCATATTGTGTTTTACTTTGTAACTATCATACTTGAATTAACATGTCTTTTTTTTTGCAAATGTCATTTCTAGTATAAAAACAATAGACTTAACATTTTAAAACAAAGACTGTTTAAAAAATACACAATTTGTTGTTATAAAATATTTAAAACAGTTTTTAATAAAATAGTAGCAGAAAAACAACGACCCACAACGTTCAAGGTTCGCGAAAACGATATTTTCTAAACACACAACCAATGTATAGTTTTAACAGAAGTTCAAAGGAAAGCAAGATGGCTTCTTAATATCAAGTTTCACCAAAGATTTCCCATCACGACCTAGACTGGAGCCTACTTGGTTTAATAAGTAAAGAGCTCGTATACAATTACTTTGTTGATGTTGTGGTTTATATGAATTTTATAAATTCTATTTGTATTAAGTTTACCTACTAGTACTATTTTTATAATTTACAAAGTTTTGTTAATTATGGGTTTAAGTAGAATTTAAGTTGAATAAAAATTGTACCTATACGGATCAAATATTATTGGCGTTATCAAGATGTTACTAAGAAGGTGCTTTGGTATTTTTATTTCTTTTTGTTGTTACTATCATTTATTTATTTAGGATCTCCAACGAAAGATATACACAAATCATGATATAACAATAGTCAACAAAAGGTATTATGTAGGTGTACTCCTTCACTTTGAGAGGACCACAAAATGCACAATAATTTAACAACTAGCTAACAAGTAGTCATAAAACATTTTTGTAAAAGATAAAAACAAAAAAAAAAAACACTTAACCCATAATAATGAATAAAGGAAATAATATTTATTATTAGTACAAAAACTTTTCACATCGTCAAAGAGAAAAACATTGCATCGTGTGCGTATTGTTCTGCAGAGCATAAAATAACTGCTTGTAAAAAATTCGGTAAAGAATCAAACGACACACGTCGTAACTTGAGAAAAATCTATGTTTTGTTTGTTTGAACAGCACCCACTCTGCCAAATATTGTAAAAATAAGATGTCAAAATAAAACAATGAAGAAACATAAAGAATCGTTTTAATATTATTCTTAGAAAAAATTAGCAGAACCTAAAGTTTTATTCACAGCCAAGTATTATTGGCCACTGCCTTGATAAAGGTAGAATCGAAAACAGGTACTTTTGTATTGCGATCTCTTCTGGACCAAGGATCTCAAGCATCTTTTATAACAGAGTCAGCAGTACAGATGCTTGGTCTGAAGAAGATTCAGGACAAGAGCCTTATTTCAGGACTTGGCAGTGATCAGAATGCAACATTGCAGTCTAAAGGGTAAGGCCACTGCCTTGATAAAGGTAGAATCGAAAACAGGTACTTTTGTATTGCGATCTCTTCTGGACCAAGGATCTCAAGCATCTTTTATAACAGAGTCAGCAGTACAGATGCTTGGTCTGAAGAAGATTCAGGACAAGAGCCTTATTTCAGGACTTGGCAGTGATCAGAATGCAACATTGCAGTCTAAAGGGTATGTAACTATAAAAGTTCAATCACGCCATGATCCCAACTTTACAGTTGATGTGAAGGCTCATGTTCTCAATAGAGTAACATCACTTCTTCCGGAAAGGAAGATAGTCATTCAGGCTTGGCCATCACAAATTTTAGATTTGCAGTTGGCCGATCCGTTGTTTGGTGTATCGAACAAAATTGATATTTTGTTGGGTGCCGAAATATATTGTCAGATTTTAATGAAAGGTTTTATCAAGGGTCTACCTGGTTTTCCTATAGCGCAAGAAACCAAGCTAGGTTGGATCCTCTCTGGCAGTATACACTCACCACAAAAACGTGGTGATTTCCAACGGAAAAAGGCTTCTATCAGAGGAAGACCAATCCTGCGAAGACTTCTTTATAAAAACTTACAAAAGAGATTCATCAGGCCGCTATGTAGTACGGTTGCCTTTTAGGACAGACAACCCGGCAGATTGCGCATCGCGAGGTATAAATCCTCGTGACATAGTCTGAAAATAAAATATGGAAAAGAGGTCCTAAATGGCTACATGAAACTAAAGTCCATTACAGTAAAGGAGTTTTTAAGAAGACAAATCTAGAAGATAAAAAGAAGTTTATGGTTTTATGTCACATGATAACTGATGACATAAAAATAATTTCAAGATTTTCAAATTTAAAAAGACTAGTAACAGTTATTGCATATTGCAGAAGATTTCTAAATATAACTGAAAAAACTAATACTAAACCTAAAGCTACACGTTGGCTAACATTTGAAGAAATAAACAAATAATTACTTACCTGTATCCGGTTGTGCCAAAGGGAATGTTTCCTGAAAGAAATAGAAAGTTTACAAGGATTAGGTTAAGTAAATAAAAACAGTAAACTTACCTCGCTTAGTCCATACCTTGACGGCGAAAGAATCCTCAGGGTGGGCGGGCGATTGCAGCAAGCTAACGTGATGGATAATATGAAACATCCAAAAATAATCCCTAATAAGTCGCATCTTACGAATTTAATTATTGCAGATGCTCATGATCGTACAATTCATGGAGGTCCTTAATTAATGATGAACTTTCTGAGAACGCAGTATTGGATCGTTAATGCGAAGAATCTCATCAGACAGCATGTTCGAAAGTGCGTCGTTTGCGTTCGTCATGCTGCTCAAACGAACCAACAGCTGATGGGTCAATTACCATCAGCCCGTGTCACTGCTTGCCGCCCTTGTCACCAAAGCGGTGTTGATTACGCAGGACCTATTTATTGCTATCAGACCCACAAAGGGACGTGGTTATCGCTCAACTAAAGGCCACATTTATTTATTCATCTGCATGGCCACTCGTGCAATACATCTCGAGGTGGTGAGTGACTTGACCTCAGAGGTATTTTTGGCTGCTTTTAAGCGTTTTGTTGCACGAAGAGAGCATTGTGCAGACATGTGGAGTGATAACGGCACTAACTTTGTCGGAGCGAATAGGGAGTCAAAAAATGTATTTCATCAGGAAGGATCGGTAGCAGCAGGTGACATCGCTGGCTTGCGACAAATGGTACTGACTGGCACTTTATTCCACCCCACTCTCCAGATTTTGGTGGCCCTTGGGAGGCTGGAGTGAAGTCCACTAAACACCATTTAAAAAGAGCGATCGCAAATAGTACTCTTACATTTGAGGAGATGACGACTCTCTAATATCAAATTGAGGCATGCCTCAAATCAAGACCTATCTCGCAAATTCCTCAAAACCCTGATGATCCAATGCCGCTGACACCCGGTCATTTTGTAGCTCTGTGAGCACATTGAGGCGATGGCAACTTTTGCAAAAAATGACCCATGATATCTGGCGACGATAGTCCAGAGAATTTTTAACTTCAATGTTTCAGCGTTATAAATGGTCGCAAAAAGAAATAGAGCCTAATATTGGCGATATTGTCCTTGTGAAAGAAGACAACCTCCCTCCTGGCAAGTGGTTGCTAGGTAGGATTTTAGAAAAGCATCTTGGTTTGGACGGACTCACACGAGTGGTGACCATAAAATGTAATGGTTCCATATTGAAAAGACCAACTTGTGAACTATGTGTATTGCCAACCAGTGATTAATATAGTATCATTTCCTTTTGTTATTCTTTATTATTTTATACAGCTCTTGACCTCATGGTGAGCGGGACTTATATTAAGGATTGAGTCCTTGGTGGGCGGTATGTCGAATCGTTTAAATGTCATTTGCATACAAAATTGTAACTATAGAAACACAGAGATGTCATTCATATAAAAAATCATTTTAAGAAGAAGAATAAACATTTTTAGTTTGAAGCAGTTTTCTTTTATTATTTAAAAATGACCAAAGAAACGGTTAAACAATAATAATAATAATAATATCTTGAGACAACTCACACGAATACGAAGCACACATATCTTACTCAATTTTTTTTTATAACCTCAATCCAATATTTTTTTTTCTAAACAACACTTCTACATTTACCTGTGTTATGATGCTGCACTACAGAGGTCGCCAACCCGTGAATATCTGCATTTACACTGAGTAGCGAAAAGTTTCGAATAAAAACTTTGTACACCTCTCATTTTATTCCAAGTGCTTCGAATAAGAACGTGTACACCTCTCATTTTATTAAGTCGCTATGCGAATTCAGTACGTTTTACTGAGCAAACGAATTTCTGTATTTTTATCTTATGCTCACAATTGTTTTTGCTGCTAAAACAACGTTTTACTAGTATTTTATGCATAATATTGAAATAAAAGTGGTTAGGAAATTGGTGTTTCGCTTGGATTTTGGATATTGACACTTCACTGATACCATATTAAGTAAGTTAAGTTTCAATGTCCTTTTCACCTTGTATTTTAGATAAGAAAAGTGATTGTGCGTTCACGAATGAGTTGATTACATCTCTTGAAATAAAATCCTTGGTGATGGAGAGGTCTAGAGAGAAGACTAGGTGCATTGAAAGTCGAAGTAATATACGATGATTATGTAGTTTTGATTGACCTTTCCTATGTATTGTTGAGATTTGAAAAAAAATATGCCTTTTAAAACCATTGACAGTTCTTTTGTACAAAACCTTTTTTCCTGTTTGAAACTACCATTACTAATCTCAGAACCGACGGAATAAGATTTCATTGTATCTAAAGTAAAAATGTCAGCATTGAAAAGTCAAAAGGAGTAAGTTGTTAAGCTTGTATTTCGTTGTGGCGGCAAGCGAGCATTCGATGTCAGATTGTGTAGCGCAGTGCAGTCGCAACGAGTTCTGACAACCGCCTCCGGCAATACTTTTGTGTTTCTTCTGTCTTTAGAGCTGCTGCGGATCTAGGTATTTTAACAACAAATATTTCTATATTTACAAAGTTTAACAGTCCTTTGCCTTTGTCATCTAGACTAAACTTATTTCAACTCAAAATATCGAAAGGTTGACATTTCACGTGATCAAACCGACCCTGTGACCATACAATCCGTGCTTGCAAAACCATCAAGACAAATGCATTTCAGTTCACACATCATTTTCAATGCTCCGAACCAAAAGCAATGCTCTCTGACACTAGCAATACATTTTACATAACACATTTTAAATATTATCTAGAGAAAACGGAATGATGAAGATAAGTGCAGTGTCGTGTAGTTTTGTGCGTTATTGCTTAGTTACCCCTCGGGCGCAAGGGGTGTTGTATAAAATGGTTTTACACAGACACATAATAACAGCATTTTCTCTTATTCGGTTGTCTCGACTGATGAAAAGTTCTTGAAAAATTGACTCATATTTGGAAAAGAATAAATGTTTTATTTAACACAACTAACTAATGTTTTATTAACTTATTTCATAACACAACTAGGCCAATGAAAGAATTGAAAAATATTGTTATACATTTTAAAAACGTTTTGTAAGTATAAAATGCTGAATATTTTCGGATAGTACCAAAATAAGCGGTAACATGCAAGTGTGTGCATAAAATGAATATATATATTTAACGGCGTTCCGGGTTATAAACCTTAAACCGGCTATGGAATTTGTATTTTTTATTGTTCGCTCAAGTTTGTGCTGATGTAAGTACCTGTTTGCGGAGCACACTTTAGAGTTTATCTGAACATACTCGTAAAAGTAGAAAACATTGTGTGGAAGTATTCATGTATTCATCAACCAGTCAAGAAAAGCATTGCCCCGTTGGCGTTGTTTATGTCGTGGTCGCGATTGCTGAGCTCTCCAGGTCGGGAAAAGTGTTATTTTCCCATGCAGAATTTCTCGATAGCAGCTCGGTGTTTGGAAGTTAGCGGTTCGACGCTCCCGTTCTTCAGAAAGCACATAAAGCTGTTGGCCCTGCGCCGGATCTCTCCTCGATCGCATATCGGATAGCCGTCCCGTCGGACTATGAGAGTGACGAAAGGCGGCTTTATAATATGTAGGTACTTCCTGCGAACTTGGCTACTATCTTTTGAGATTGGCCGCCGTAGCCGAAATTCAGTCAGAATTCAGTAAGGGATTATAATTGAATAGACGTATCTACGCTACAGGCAAGTTTGGCCTCCTTACTGCCTAAATTTTTTTAAAAGAAATCGTAAAGCAAGGTCTTCTCAATTACGTAACCCTAAAATGTTACCTTGGCCATTATTACTTAGAACTACCCCACCAAAGATCCCAAAACAGTAATTAAGTGCCATAACAAGATTACAAGTCCCCACACAGCGTCATGATGACCATAGAGTAACCAAACGAGCAAAGTTACTAACTGCCCAACTTATGACACCTGTGCCAAGATAAAGTTTTGATTGAACATTTACATCTTGGGAGGATAATTAAATAGTTGGATACCTAACGCTGCGGGGCTAATAATAATAATACCAGCCTAGTATTGTTCCACTGCAGTACCTACAAAAGACTTCTGGTACAGAGAAGGCACGAGCATTGATCGACACACGATGTTTTCCTTCACCGACATCAGTGATATCTAAATTAAACAAAGTATACATAAATTGAAAAAAAAAACAACTTACCGGGTATACAACCCATAACCTAATGTTTGAGACACAGATAGATCGAGAGCCTTAACAAAATAATGCCCAGCAACAGTTGCTGGAGGTAGTACTGTGGCGTGCGGGTTCATCGCCCCGTCTGCCTAAACCCAGCGGCAAGATGACTATTTCAAATTTGAAAATAACTGACAAAACAAAAACCCTGTTTATTTTATATTTGTTTCGTGTTGAGCATCTAGCATAATATAGTTTCCTCCTTGATTTTGACAAATAATCGTAATGTTTATTTGTCTATATTATTATTAATATTTTATATTATGTCTATTTTATTGACACACAACCTGCTTAAACGAGGAACTTATCCCGATAGTGCGGTAAGTAGAGTCGAGACAGAAATTGGACGTGCAAAGCCGAAGATCGGGCTCAATGGCGCGACATAATAAGATCTAAAACTTGTTCGATGTTCGGGGAACAGCAGCGCCGTCTGTGTTATTGAAAACAAAACAAAGGTGTAACAGAATGATGTTCAAACAAACTTTTACAACTGAAGTGAGTAAAAAAACTTAACATTAAAAACATCGTTGCGGGGTCTGTGTGTCTACATTTTATAAGCAGTAACATATTTGAAAATAAATATAAAATATACACAGCGATACTGAATCAAAAACAATTTTGACAAATTCAGTAGGTAAGCCGAATTGAAAATGATGATTTACATCAGGGAGAGATGCAGTTACAAATTTTAATATTAACTGATAAAATATCTCTCGAGCATTCTTTAGACAAATTACATTAAATGTTCTTTTAATGTTATCGTATTACCCAGTTACTGGGTTGTGGAGGTCAGATATGCAGTCGCTCCATGTATAATACTGGTATTCAGCTGCATCCGGTTAGACTGGAAGCCGCCGGCTAGGCAGATGATGTTGTTTTTTTTTATAAGTTACACAATTACAGTGTTGATTTGATTGAGAATGATAAACTATATGAAAATAATATAGCTTAATAAAAATGATAGCTGGGTCAAGAGTCAGATGCAGAACACGGTAGTCTTTGACATGGCCCGCATAGTGAGGAGGTTCCTCTCTCTGGATCCCTAACCGCCGTTAGCTCGGGTCTTACCACCTGGTTTCGGACGGAGAACTATTTTATACATATTTAAAAAAATATTATTTATTACTTGCATTGTTTTTTTATGTAATAATAAAGAATGTGGTGAATAAAGAAAGTAGTCATAATAATAATTATTTATTATGGGATGATTGTCTAACTAAATAATGATTGGACAAATGCCCCTATCGAAGGCCCGTAGTCCAACTGGTTGGACATTAAAGTGGTCCATCCCGTAACGTCCAACCCGTAACGACAAATACGACCACAATTTAAAATATTTACTGTGACAACCAAAAGCAAACATGGTGATGAAGAAATCATGAAAATAATCCCAAAAGTCTACAGCTAAGCTTCCAAAAAGGATAAACAAACAACCCCTTGGAGCCCGGATGCTACCCCTTAATAGATTAAAATAGCTGAACATGGGGGACTAAATGAAATAATCCGGAAAGAACAGGGAAAAAAGCGGTTGTCATGGCAACCACAGTGATAATAAATTCTTTCCTGAAAGAAGGTTCATATTAAGCTGTTTGCATAATTTTGTGCGTGGAGGGAATGGTCTGTTTTCATGGTGAAAATTGATGAGTAACTATTATAAGCTGGTTGAAATTAACTAAGAGTGGGAATCAGGGTTTATAAAGCAGTGTCAAACTGAAAAAAAAATTATGCAATTAAATTCTTATATCATTTTTACGTGATCCATTTTTGTGGTATCGGATGATTAACGTTGACTAAAATGAAATGTATTGAATTAGAAATCATGTTCTTCTTACTTTTCCAATTAACCGTTAAACTGTATTTTTTACATTCAGTCGCAATGATGTGTCTTGCATTAGCCATTTTTACTGATCAAATACGGGTCCGCTATCAATTGAAATACTCTTTATAGGCTGTCAAAACGGTATTCTTCTATATTATTAGTTCTTTTTTAAACTTTGTCCCATACTAGGAATTTCTCCTGTGGGTATCGTAGGTGCGTTTCCAAACATATTAACAAACTGCCATTTTTTATAGCAATAGCGTACTGTAACGCCATTTATTTGCAACTTCAATTGATTTATTGTTTTCAAAGCTATTAAAAATCAAAATTTACAGTTAATTTAAAATTATTCGGGCTTCCAGGGCTAGAGAACCCGTATCTTGAAATTATTGGACTCATATTATCTACACCTGTATTGTCACATTTCAATTTCGAAAATATCTATCTAAACTGAGCGAGAATTAGTCGTATCGTCGCGCTGAAATGTTGGGGTCAATTGAGCGAACTGGGTCACTAGGCCCGATGGGATCAGCGTACGAGTTGACAATACTTGTATAGCTACTATTTGCGAGCTGTAAGCCTTGCCCAGGTTTGTACAGCTTTGAGAGCTTATTTGTGCAGCTGTTTGAGTTTTGCGTTTGAGGTTTTGTACCTTGTTTTTTTGTCGATGGTAAATGTTCGTAGATAATTATTATTGTTGGTCATTTGCTCGAATAATAGGTTTTTAATGCTAATGTAATTTTTTGTCATTGAATTTTTGAAAAATCTGCCAAGTTATGACAGATTTTTAAAAAAGATTTGTTTGGTGTGTCTGCTAAGTAGTGTCCTATTTAATGGACACCAATCTCGTCAATCCTTCACCGGACATGTCTATTAATAAAAAACAGGACGTCTAAACGGAGGGGGAGCGAAGTCGCAAAAAAACCTACAATTTAACATAAGCGATCTGCTTACCCAAAAACGAAAATGCAAGCGTAAAGAAGCCCAGCAATTCCGGCAACCCACGCTTACCTTATTCTGTCTTTGTATTTGGCTCCGAAAACTTTCATTATCCAAACAAAGACGGGAGTAAGGTAGCTGTATTTTACCCCACAAATTGCCTATAAATTTTTATTATGGCCACTCTTATTTGAGGTACAGAGGTTTTCCAGATAAATAGGTTTGTTTTATTATGTAAGACTGACCATGATTTGTGGTGTCGTTAATTTTTTTGCTTTATGTACTTATAAAAAGTTCTCTAAGGGCCTCTCGATCGTAATAATTGAGGGTTTGTTTTGGGTTATATTATGTGATTTAATAAAGCTTCGGGTTATTGTTGTGCTATGGTGAAGTTGGCTTCAAATACTAAATTAAGTGTCTTTATTTTGCACAGAACTTTCGTCATCCAATTAGCAGTGTACATACCTACATACTTTAAAAAAACCGGCCAAGTGAGAGTCGGACTCGCACATGAAGGGTTCCGTACAATATGTGGCATGTAGTTCTGTAGCGTGAGGAAATAGGGCTCTGTTTAGAAGTTTAGAACCTTTGAATACGTAACCGTATCCTACGTGGGCGTACAGCCAGAACAGCTTTAATGTGGAAGAGCATATTCTGTATAGCCCCGCAAGTTTTTAACAAAACTCCAAAGCAAATCAAACAGTTAAATTTAAATGGGTTTAAAAAGGAACTTTAAGAATTGCTATTGAAAAAATGTTATTATAATTTAACCTGGATAATTTTTTTACTGACATGCTAAATTAATTTGGAATTACTAATTAAATATTACCCTAATTTTTGTTTTTTTTTTCGTGTACCTAATATTTGCGCGTCCCACGTGGCAGTATGTGATGAGACTATTTATTAAATGTAAGATCATGTAATGTACCATATTCGGACAAATAAATGAATTTGAATTTGAACCCTAAAAAGCGCTAAAAGATAAAAGTCCAATAATATAAAATCAAGATATGCTTGATGTATCTAATTCAGTATTCAGGATCAAAAATCAACCTTTTCGTGCCAATACCCCGTGTCCCTCTGTCTGTTGTTCCAAATCACGTAACAAAACAATTTATCAGATTTCTAGGGAACGAATGCTGTTATTTTCCGAACAACAGACCTGTAAGCACAGACACGGACAGTTTGAAGGGAATAAATTAAATATCTTGCTTCGGCAGACCGAGAAATCGAATCGGGTCTGCGCGGTACAATAAGCCTTTTTTACAAGTCAAAGATAAAAATTGTTTTGTTAGTAACTAACTAGGTATGTAATATATTTACTAGAATATCCTATGCTAATTCGCGTATGACATAGGTACTTTAAGTGTATAACTGTGTGTAAAACACAAAATGTGGAATGTCGGTTTACTCCTTCAAAACTTAGGCCACGTTTGCCCATGCATAACAAAATCAGGATGCTACTTTGTGCTCGTGATGACTGCAAGGACCTTACCGATATTCATTTGTTTCTTCTAAGCACATAAGAGGCTTTAACGCAAACGCATCCCATCGTTGGAACGCTTAACTCCTTAACGGGTCGGTATTAAGCATGTCACAGACGTCAAAGAGTGGGATGGCTGGGGTGACGTTTGATTGGAATATATCTCATAATTCAAACCCTTACCCTATTAGATTTGATGGAATTTCATTACATTGGCACGCAGCTGACACGTGTAGGTCACGTCAATTGTTAATCCTGACAAAACTATACGACCAAAATCAGCCGTACCAGCCTGACAGTGAGGATGAGTGTCGTATCGACTACGTAATCTATTCACGTTAGTTCAACAATAACTTAAAATCAGGGGTCCTACCATGAACTCTTATCGCGATCCAAAAACTGAACTGTTCTTCAAATACGTCAATATAACGCATCAATTTATGTCATTATATTGACGTATTTGAAGAACAGTTCAGTTTTTGGATCGCGATAAGAGTTCATGGTAGGGCTGCAGTCTTTTTATTGAGCCTAGTTGCATAGAGCGATATTTGGTGGAGGCGCCGGGCACAGAAAAGAGTCGCCTCGTTGCGTATGCGGTATAGGCAGTGTCGCGAAACTATATTCTATTATAACTATATATACGTTCATAGCCTACCTAAACCCAGCAGAAAGATGGCTAGTAGGAATCCGAAAATAACCGACACAAAAGATTATGTTTATTTCATTATTGATTCGTGTTTAGAATCACTAAGATTGTTATTATACCTCTTTGAATTTGACAAGGATTCAAAACTGCACTGCACATACGAAATAACGATACAGGTAACTACCCTTACTTGTTGTATGTAAGTACTTACATAAATAACAAATGAATGAATAAACGATGCATCATGTAAGAGTGAAGCCGTCATGAAAATTGCCGTGAAGGCACGTAGCCACGTGCTACAGTTTGTGAGATCGTGGCGAGCCAAGTCGTAACTCATGTAGGCAGTTAGCTCAGGAACTTTTTGGTAACAAAATCTGGCGAAAATGCCAGTAACTTTAGTTCGAAGTTCAACTAAACTTTAATAATTTAATCAAATCTAAACCAGATTTGATTAAATTATTAAGCGTATATTGTTGTTAGGTTCGATCTGTTAATAAATTAATTACTATAAATTGTTTTTCATAATTTATTGAAATAACAATAAATTAGTATCTAAACCACTTTTACCCTTTATACAATAGCAAAATCATTTGAATTTAAAACAGTTTCTTTTTTAACCGTGTAAGCAATTTAGATGGTGTTCCGAGTTGTAGAGCGAGCTCCTGATCTATAAGAACTTGAATCTTAAGCCCCTAGTCACGGAGACGTCGAGGAGATCTGCTGAGTCATGGCGAGCGGTGAACATTCACTGCTCCAGGCATTTTAAAAGTACCTGTTAACTTGCTATTTTTCTTTTAGACTAGAAAAGTGCCTCAGCGGTACAAAAAGAAAATAGGATACCTTTTTGTGGGTACTATCTAATGTTTAAATACTAATATAATAAAGGTGAAGAGTGTTATTAGTGCTTGTTTGTTTAGACATGGATTGGGAAATATTTATTGTATATGAAAGCCAGATTCATGATGAACAGTATAGACTATATAACATCACGCTACGACCCACGGAAGCGGAGCTGTAACCAAAAGACGTAACTTAACACGGGTGACAAAACTATGTAATATTTAAAACTGGACATTATTATAATGATAATAAGTCTGAAATCGCCTATCCGCCTTGAGCAAGCGTGGTTATCAAGGCTCGTGCCTTTTTTGTATGAAAAGAGGCCTTTGCCATGCATTGGTACCATAATAGGCTGTTATTATTATTCATTTTTACCTTCAATATCTCCGTAATCAGAAGAATGGTCCAGAATGAAAAAAAAAATATTGTATTGATGAATAGACATGTTATTCTTGGCTTCGTTAAGTGTATTATTTATTATCCTTTAATAATAATAATAAATAATAATAATAATAACGTGGCAACACCATATCATAGTTGAAAATATACACATCAAAAGTGTCTAGGGATCAACATCCCTAACATTGATTAGGGATGTTGATCCCTAGACACTTTTGATGTGTGTAATTTTATCAGAATTTAATATTTGAAAAAATCCACTATAGTTATTTATAGCTAAGACATATAAGAAAATATGATAAAAATGTACTACGTCAATGGAAAAACGGAAAGTAATATAAATATACAGCAATGAAAACAGTGAAAATAAAAATTTGTAGGATTACATAATGTCATCCTATACATTCCAAGAAAAAGCAACATGAAAGATCAACTATGATAACAAGAGCTGCAGCTCGACGTGCACGCCCACCATCTCCGGCCTCGTCGCTCAGCTCCGCCTCGCCGCCGCCGGGTCCCAGCCCCACCGTGAGTGCTGTGACACCGGCCTGGGTAGTTGCGTCGAGCTCGAGCGACGATAACGATATGCATAGTTAGGAGATTCCTCTCTTTGGAGCCCTGACCGCCGGTGGCTTGGACCCTGTTTCCGCCACCGGTGGGCTACTATTTTTTATATTTTTATTTTTTTATATTAATATTTAAAAATGTAATTTATATGTATATAAAATAAATAATTGATAATAATAATAATATCAGCCTATTGCTGTCCCACTGCAGGGCAAAGGCCTCTTCTCATAATTACAGAGAAGGCATGAGCATGATCACCACGCTTGCTCAAGGCGGATTGGCGATTTCAGACTTATATTAATTACAAGTCCAGGTTTCCTCACGATGTTTTCCTTCACCGATGTCAGTGATGTCCAAGATAAACTTTAGAAAGTACATATGAATTGAAAAAGTCACATTGATACTTGGCCGGGTTCAAACCCACAACCTCATGCATGAAAGGCGCCTTAGCCACTGGGCCATCACGACTTTATATATCTATTATCCTTTATAAACTATTAATATAATTGTTCAGATTATACATAAGTTGCAAGCGTATTTATAACTGCTTAATAAAGTAGCAGTCAACTTGGAAAGTACGTTTCCAACAATTTTTTCAGCTGTTTCTGTGTTACCATGCAATCCTTTTAATAAACTAAGTAAGCACGGCACACAATGAACACAACATTGGTAGAATGAAACTAGGAGTGTTTCATTTTATTGCTTCATTTCATACGGCAATTGTCATGGTTCCTTTATGTGCTGTAAAAATAGAAAGTTTATGTTCACCATCAAATAGTGGTTTGTAAACTATGTTGCAAGCTTTCCAACTGATTGATATTGTGTTCATGGAGTATTCAGCCTTAATAGGTTAAAATAGGTATTCTTAATTAGGAAGCAGCTTTTATTGTTACCGTTTAATGTATTATTCAAACAAGACAACAGTGACAATCGCGTTTGCCTTCAAACATCATGCACAGCATAATAACTGATTATGTACTTACATTTACACTCAGCGCGAAAGTTTGCTCAAAGCGAAAAACAGCTTTAATGATCGCATTCCTTTAGTTATTCTGCGCGAAAGCGTGCGCCTTTTTAAGCGAAAAAGGGGGCGCATTTTTTAACAATAGCTCGGCGATCTGACCGCAGCCTTAACAATGAGGCCACAAAATGAGCTCGGGGAACTTTGCCTTGCCTACTCAATTACATTGAAACAATAAGAGCATACGTACCACGAAACAATAGATCATTTGTAAAAGTTTTCATTTTACTGCGAAACATGGCGGTGGTTGCATGATTTTTGTGAATGCAATATGTTTTTTTTTGTACTTTCTACTCAGCTGCATGGTTTTTGGCGAACTGTTCTCGTATCGTGGTATTGTGAAGGTGTTTTCTGGGTTCTTCATGTTGACTTTGGAGTGTGCGGAGTAGCATTACACTGACGTTGGGGTACGGTTTAAACAAGTTTACATATTATAATAAACTGGCTTCAGCCCGCGTCAAAGTTAATATTATTATCTCACGGGAACTGTACATTTTTCCGGAGAATCTAAATGATGCAGTTTTCATTATTATTCTATTGTACGAATAGGCATTTTATTTTCTTAGTTACAATACTAATAAGTTATAGTTATAGTAAAATAAGTTTTATTAGTAGCTCTAAAAACATTTAGATTTTTCAATATGTAACTTAGGTAAGGCTGTATTTATTTGTACTTCATGTACATAAGGCCGACAATAAACACTAATGTAAACAACGCTATGCATTTTAGTAAAAATAATATTGTGATAAAGTTTATGGGATCAGTGACGATTCAAGCAAACAGTAAATAAAACAAAGAAAAACGAATCTTTTGGAAAAACTTTTTGTCAAAACTCTTTACTAACCCAATAATAACGATTGTTATGAGACAACTTTATCAATATTGTGCTTTGATGTAACGTCTGTTTGTTATCCTATTACCTTCTTTATTGATTCGTTCACGTCATTCATCGTAAAACAAGGACATGAATATTCCATTAAAATAATTTTGACGTGTTATGGATGCATGCATGTTTATTATTCTTTCACGCTTAAACGGCTGAATGGAATTGGCTGAAATTTGACACACAAATAGATATTGATCTAGCTTAACTATGATAATTTCTATTCCGTTTTTGTGTTCCCGTAGACTAATTTAGGATTTTGACTGAATTTTGAAGTCTATGCAAACGAAGTCGAGGGCAGAAGCTAGTAAAAATATAGATGGGGATGAAACCAATTACTCAGAAATTGACAAGGTCAAACCTTCAAACGTGACCCATGCTCAGGTTTAAGCGTACATTCCCACGGTCGGCCAGACATCGTCCTTCGTCAACTTATACAGCGGGATTATCGGGGTATCATGAAAGCGGTTTTATTACAAATACGTCAGAACAGGGCTTAATAATGTACTGTGACGTGCTTAACCTAAAATACATATACAATTTATGCGTGATGATAAAGGTTGCATTTTAAATAAGCGGTTTTAAATTCAGAGTTCTAGAATAAATTGACTTTGGAAAGAGTCTTCCATTGTTTATTCATTTGTAAATATGTGAACACTATTTATCTATAATTATGATCATAATTTAATGTCATTTTGAAATTCGTAGTAGTATATTCAAATATGGTGGTTTTTATGCAAGGTGCATCTATTCGTGTGTAATTTATATAGTTTCTGTATACAAAATATTTATTATTTTATATAATTTCTGTATAAAAATATTTATTTTTAAACAAAAAGTATGAAGTTACTTGCCTACTCTTCCTCATTTAAAACCACTTTTTGGAAGAGGCAGCAGATTCAACTCTTTTTTATTTTATTGTATAATGTAGGTAGTTAAAAAGTGCCTTTGAATGGTCTAATTAAAACTAATTATTTGACTTTGACGTCACCTGTCATTCATACTTCTGTCACAGCCTCATTTGCCCAAAGTGTCCCCACACCTGCACTTTAGAGGACGTTAACAACGCTACTGATGTCGCGATTACCATGGCTTACTGGGCCCAAACATTTTAGAAAAAAAATGGGATTGTCTTAAATCATCGAATCAAAAAGAAGAAGAAGCCTCATTTTCAAAGCGACATGCCATGTTACCCCACCGATTTTACCACAATATACCTGTTATCATGTCAAGCCTTGCTTTTATCATGTCAAGACTTCAAGGCGAATGAATAATATTGACACAAATTGACTAAATAAAACATAGTACTCATGCGGCGACTTTCCAAATAGTATCTTCCTACAAACCCAACTAGAGCAAACAGCCAAAAGCCGACTAGAACAACGAAACTTAGTTCATGTTAATGTTGCACGGACTATGTCATCGATCAAAGTCACTTAAGACAGATTAAGTTGTAAAGTTGTAGGAAGTTGTTACAATCTTTGTTGCAACCGTCAGTATTCCGGAGAGAATGCACCATGGGGCTATGCCGACGCCCCGGATATTTAGTAAGGTTTTTATCAACAAAAATAATCTTGTTTTCTTGATATTTTTCCCTCTAGAGATCTCTTAAGGGAATAAATAAAGTTGAGCGATAAGGAAAACATAACGTTATAGGAAGCTCAATGACGATAAGGGCTTATCGAGAACAATTCCAAACAGGTTATCGTATTTTACTATAAATTGATATTCTTCACGTATGATACTTACAAATAGGTAAGCAATATTTATTCAAAAATGAGCCTTCAGAAGGAAAAGCATACGAATTGTTTTACTTAAAATAAGATATAAGTAGGTACCTAGGTATGTTTCAAAATCAGAATAGAAGAGTATTTTTTTTATACATAATAATTATTATTTTTAACAGACTTCAATGAAGGTGGATGTTATAATATTATAGTAGTGACGGATTTTCCTGCAATAAAAACTGCGCGGTGCTTCCCTTGAACTTGTTCGCTTTCTTTTTGTCTTTAACATAACCATGTCAAGGAATTATTTTTTAAAGTTTTAACGTTTACAATATTTGTGCAATAATATATTATTCACTACAGAAGAGAAGATGCATTTTAATTTAAAAATCATACATTATGACGATACAGGGTAACTTTTAAACAAGTCGATAATTCGATATATTTAATGTAAGTGAAAATATATCAATTGTTATTGCTATTTATCGCAATAATCTCGTCTATCTAAATACCCTTTCTGGCGACCTGGGCCTGCCGCAGAAACTATTACGGCAAAAGTTAAATCAGTTTTGTTGCCTCCTTCGAGGCGGTTTCATCTGGTTTCATCCGGTTCAAGGCATCCTCTTGTGCATGCAATTTTGTAAACCATCGCCGTTACCGTCTTCGGGTAACCATTTTGTGTAACTGCGATAGCTTAAATAAACGCGCGCCAACTTTGTAATGTCAAAATGCGTCAAAAACGAAGGCTTTGAACTTCTTTGCGTGTCTTTTTCACCCACGTTAATTTATTTATTATGTTACTGCTCCACTCCCGTGAGTCGTAGCGTGATGTTATATAGCCTATACTATTCCTCATGAATCTGGCTATTATATACAAAAAGATTATTTAAATCAGACTAGTAGTTCCAAAGATTATTGTGTTTAAACAAACAAAAATAAACTTTCGGCTTTATTATGAATATTACTAGGTATAGATTAACAGATATAGACCAAATATAAAAGCCATTTTCCATTAGAATCGTCTTAGGCGATAAAAGACTTGTCATTTTTCTCTGTCAGGGTAATCTTGTCAATATTTTGTGGATAGTTCGAGAGAACATCGGCCACGATGTCTGATACTTCTCTTGGCTCGCTGGGTCTCAGTTCTTGTTCCAATTGCACGGCGTACATGTAGTACAGGAAAATGAAGTATGCTGACAGAGCTGGAATTAAAAACCATACATTTTTAATTGTCCATACATGTTAAATCTCCTGTGTATCGTACTCTAGAGATGCTCAATGCCCTCCTGACTGCCAACCCTAAATGTGATGTGCTTTCGAATAAATAGAGTGAAATTATGCGTGTATTTCTGATGTTCCTATGCAAAGGTGTCAACTTTCCGATGTCAGTTGTTAGTACCTGCTTATGATAGAATTGTAACTATAAATGAAATAAATGTCAAAGTACTGCGAAAATTGTTACAGATTGTTGTATTATTTTCTGCTTGATTATTGAATGAATGGAAAACGGTTCGTACTCCCACGCTCTGAGTGGTGACCACTAGTTGACCACTGAAAACCTTCGCAGTTCTGTGGTCCCCAATAGTACAGTATTTTGTTAAGTGGTACCCTGTTAGTAGCAGTTCTGACGTGTTACTGCTAACTTATTCCCCGTCCCGTGATCATGTAAGTTGTCTCTTTATATACACGTATTTCTGTGACAATAAACAATTCTTTTTCGTCTAGTGTGTTTTACCTGGCTGGGCTTTACGTTGTAGAACTATCATTTCAGTATTTCTACCATTACAAAGAATAAAATTCATCGCTCTACTTCTTACCATATTGATACCACTCCTGTTTATAAATAGAGCGATGTGCGTTAATCATTATAAGTTAGCTCGTTAGAGGGGATGCGAGGGGGCCAAAGCTCGTTCTTATTTGAGCTCAGACGAAAGCAACTTAATAGCCTTTTTGTTCATTATGTTTTATCGAAGGCAACATAAGCATTTTGATTTTGGATATTACATACAACTTCCCTTGATTTACAAGATCAAATTAAATTGTTAGGTGAAACTTCACAGGCGGAATTTAATTATAACCTGAAATATAAAAATATTTTCTACACTCATAATAATTTAATTAAGTTACTGCACCCCCCCTTCCCCTTTATCAACTTCTTTCGAATCGATAGTAGTAAATCATGTTTTCTTTGTTATACTAGTAACTTGAAATTAATTATGAATTAAGTTTTTCGTTTTCTTATCATTTAGATCTCGACGAAGGTTAGCAGTGAAGTTTTTTAATTTAATTTGACCTTGTTTATTTAGGTTAGAATAGAAAGACTTTCATACCGTTTTTGTTTTAAATAACCAATAAATCTTTCAAATTCTTACCGATCTCCGCGCTACAAACGAACATGGAGTGTGTGGTGTGATGAGGGCCGTACAGCACCACGCCGGTTATTGACAGTAAGAGACGAATGGTAG
This sequence comes from Hoplodrina blanda, assembly GCA_949316365.1. Taxonomy (NCBI): domain Eukaryota; kingdom Metazoa; phylum Arthropoda; class Insecta; order Lepidoptera; family Noctuidae; genus Hoplodrina; species Hoplodrina blanda. The sequence goes on from OX438564.1 coordinate 12,747,580, forward strand.
CAACTGACACATGTAACTTGATGTGTCCGGGTCGTTTCTGGAAATTATAAAGTAATTGTAATAAAAGTAAAAAGTGAGTAAGTAGCATAGTAAATAAAAATACACATCCATCATCATTAATGAACACCGTTGAGTTTCTATGCGTATAAAAGTTGTTTTAATTATTTTTATCATCATAAATTTTTGAAACAATTTAATGTCCTCATTTACAAATATTTACGGGGTGTAGAAATACACAGCACATAACATATTATATCATTGATACTGAACAAAAAAGATATAGTCATACAAAATAAAAATACGAGTATTAGGTATAACAGTAACAGAAACCGAGGCATAATTTATATTATACCTATATGACATAATTGATATTTATAATCACATGATTGGTCACTAACAATCAGATCTACAACGAGATAACATAATAATGGTAAGTATGTCCAATGCATTCCAGATAAATGGTGGGCTTGTTGCTGGAATGCGTATTTCATTTACATGAAACCCCAGTAAATGACCCGCCCCTAAGACGACCCACTGACCACATTTTTATTTAAAAAAAACGTCCTCACACTAGGATTTTTTCCTGTTTTGTGGGTGCGTTTTCAAACATGTAAACTCAAATACACAAAAACCAGACCCGGAACGTCTACCGGCCTTAAAAATATTTGTTTCGTGCGGGTAATCTAGCCCGGGACACGCAGCGCAGCATTCACTACACCAACGGTGTCTTTATTTTAATTGTAAACTCATATTAAGACAATATTATACCTACTATAAATACCTCTCTCCAAACTCAAAGTCAAAAGTCAAATCACTTATTTCCATTAGACCATTAAAAGGTACTTCTGAACGTCATTTACAAGAAAAACAATATCCTATTTGAATCAAGTTACCCCTTCCAAAAGGTAGTAGGGGTTTTATAGATTATTAGCGTAAACTTACATTATTTAGTACGAAACATGAGATTGTTTATTCGTTACCTTAGAACATTATCGATGTTTGCTGGCCAGTATTATCTGCTTAAAGGCAGGGCCATAAAATTACTAATCGCCAATCTTGTAGGTCAGTGGGGGGAGAGTATACAAACTGAGTACAAAGTGCTGTGCTCGTAAAGATGTTGCCAACTGAAAACTTTTACTATTTTGCTAATGTATTTCAATTTGGTTCACCATCTTAATTTTATGGTGTATCTGACGTAGAATTACATCATATTTTGCGTTGCATTTTGCGTTACCATAACCAGTGATCACACCAAAAATAAAAGTTATTTTCTAGCAATATTTTTGCTTAATAGTTTGATGGGCAGTATGCGATAAACACTGAAGTCAACAATGTTTGTGTGTTCTTCTCCAAAATGTTTAAAGGAAGCACTGTCCAAAAATCATGGAAGAAGTAAGTTGGCAATAGCCGTAGATAATGTTGGACACACCGCGTCGTGCGACGGGGCCGAAATGTGCTGTTGGCCCTTTTATTAACTGAACTAAGGCTTAAGTGGGGGTACTGTGTCTGTTACTGTCTTAAAGCGTTTACACTAGTTTAAAAATATGTCGTGCTCTTTTGTTTGATCAACATTATGTTTGGATTGCAAATAATGCAGCTTAATTAGCTATGCCTCGTTAGTGAGTCAATCTATCGAAGTGTTTTTTTTTTAACAAATTTGGTTTAAATTGCTTACCCTGTGTAGACCAATAAGGAGGACAATATTCATCAAAAGCCAGGCGATATTTAAGAATCCAACCATAATGAGGATTGATACAGTCAGGCGTATCTTAGCTCGGTCCATGGAGTCAAAATCTGGGGTCATATAACCATCCTCGTCTATCTTAAGGTGGATGTACTTAAATCCGTGGGTGTAAGAAGCTAAAAAGCTCAGAGTCCCGATGAAAAATAAGGTGATTATGAAGTTTAGAATCTGAAACATAAAAAAAATAATTATTATCTAATATAAAACTAGAGATTTACCCACTTAACGCAACTTAGCCCCCCTTTGAGGGATAGTTAAAAACAAACTAATAAAGTCCAATTTTAACATTAATTATGACAATTATTTATTTATGACCTGATAATTATGTAGATTAAACCGTGAACATACTCACAAAATAGGTGAACAAAACGTACCATACTGATATATCCAAGTATAAAACAACCAGCTTTCAACGGTATGCAGAAGCAGCATTTTGAGAATAAAAAAGAGGTCTCGCTCTTTTTTGGGTAGATGCTGTAACAAAATAGAACAATATCATGCAAAGATGAGATAGGACTCGAGGCTCTTGAACGACTGAGTCATGAGTGAAAGAGAACTATCGACAAAATAGTATATTGATATCAGCTCTAAACTGTAGTTTATTAGTAGCCTTTGTTAAATAAACCCGTGGTCCCCCTCCAATAGCGTTTCTTAAATGTACTTTGGTCTTTTAGCTTCACTACAATCTTGTATATCCATCCACGGCATGAACTAGTCTCGAAGTCATGCGAATATAACATGTCATATCAGTGGGGTGATGCCCGTATTTTTAAAAACGTTCGCATTCTAATTTCTGCCTTTTTTTCCTGGGCAAAGGCCTCCCCCTATTTCTTCCACTACCCTCTGTTTCGTGCTTTCTCTAGCCAGTTCCTGAGAAAGCCATCCAAGGCGTCCCACCATCTTCTTCTTGCGCTCTCTCTCTGCCGCGTGTACGTCTAACTGTGCCAGGGACTCCACTCTTGTGACGTGCGGGCCCATCGCTTCCGACAGATGATCAGTCAAAAATGCCTTTAATTTTCCTACAGTTTTGACAAGCGTTTGACATAGATTGTTGCTGTGATGAGATTGCGACTATATTTTAAACGTTTTTAAATGCGCGAATTCATCTTCACATGTCTATGTCAAATATGGTCACCTTGATTTCATAGCGGAATATCCTCTGAAAAGCCCGTCCAATCTTACCGGCGATACTACACGCATTTTAATAATATTCACGATTTATTAGTACTACAGTTAATTTGATACACAATCAAAGAAAACAAAGGCATTCTAATTGAAGTAATTTTCTCATTAACTAATCAATTAGAGGAAAATCATAAAATTAATTGAGTACTGGCAATTACTGTTTTATATTGCTAATAAAATGAAAAACGTTATAAGGTGAAATGGGCTCCAATCAATCTTAGAAAACTCACTAAAAAGCGAGACTATTAAAAAGATATCGACAGTGCGCTACTGCGCACTCTACATTTATATAGGTAGGTATTATAGATGTAGTATAGTAATGTTAATAAGCGATTATTGCATAACATTTTGCAGATATGTTATTTTTTGATTAAATAATTTAATGTCAAAATTTCAGATTTATGTTAACTATTACTCCAGGTATTAAAATTATACAATAGTACGCATTCTTGAGTTACTCAGTTCCGTTTATTTTAAAATATAATCACAATAGAATTCATTAGAAAATGGACGTTAGTCATTACAATGCCATTCGCTTGTTATTGACAGAATGTGCTTACAAACAAACAAAGCAATGTCTCGAAAATGTTGTTTACGACGCCTAACGATGTGTGAATGCTTTCTGCCTAAACATGACATGTCATGTCCTGTTATTAAGGCCCTATTTACATAACTATTACACCTAAACAGTCCACTTAGGTAAAGGGGTCCTTTCAACTATGCTTAATAGGTTATGCTTGGCATAACGCATTAATACGGTGTTTTTTAGGGATCCGTACCTTGGTCGGCAAAAAGGGCCTTGACAGACTGGCAGCAAGGTGATTTTGTAAGGGTTCCGCTTACAAAATCACCTTGCTGCCCGGCTACCAGTCTGTCAAGGCCCTTTTTCTCAGGAACGCGTGGAGATATCCAGCTGAAATTAAGTTACGCGCTGACGGAGCTGGTTGAAAAACTATTAACTTCACATTATCTTTGGTTAAAAACCTGAATATGCCAAGATATTCTTACATGTAAGATCAATCTGAGAAACTGACAGATAATGACAGGCATTCATAAAAATAGCAGTTTATAAATAATATGATCACTTTCATATTAAAGCTAGAACCACGGTACAGAATTATTTAAACTTGCAATCATAAAGAAACAGATAAAAACATTGTAACAAAACTCACTTTTCATACGGGGAAATAGACATATTGATAGAACTATTTATGTTTCTTATAAACTTGGACACCGCTCGCGCACTTTAACAGGTGTATCTCAACTGGGCTGCGCACGATTGTGTCGTAGTATTGTTCTTTGGGGAATTCCATGAATGTACGTGATTTCACAATAACAACAGCAGTATATACGTCACTCCGGGTATATGTGTGCAAAATTCTTCCTTTTTGATAATTTTCACCGATCAATTTTTAATTAACAGTAAAATTAAATTTTTGGTTGCTTTGTAATAATAATTATGGAAAAGATCAATTGAGTTTGCATACAAGTGACGTCACAGTTTACTATTGCCATACAAAATATACAGAGGAATCGCATTTTGGCAGCTCATTTATGGTATATCAACTGACTTAAGGTGTCAAGTAGGTATATAATTGTTAAGCAAATGTTGTTGACGCGACTAGCGCGTTATATATCGCTTTTTTCCATCTTTGCACTATATACTTCAGATAAAAAGAGAAATAAGGCTTATTCATATATTTTATTCAATTATCTGTTCCTTTATTTACATACAGGATGAATTTTGCTAAGGAAAATGGATGACCAAATTCGGTCTCTATCAAGAAATAGCGGTAAATACTCAAATAAGGGCAACTAAAATGGCATTTTGTACATTTGCAATGCAGTCCAGGTAGGCCTGTTGGATTAGCCTCTTAAGGATTCGTTCCTCTATAGAATAGCTAATAATTATCGGACAGCAACTAAACTTATTTGTCGTGCCCAGTTAAGTCTCGCCTTTCATAATTGAGGTTATGCCAATGTGCCTTTTCTAACTAATATGTACAGATAACAAAGGAGATACTTATTAAGGGTTGTCAGACATAGTTGAAGTTTTCTTAAAAACCGATGGATGTTTTCGATTGAAACTTAACTTTAATAATGAACTGTTTATTATATACTTTTTCAATTAAATTACGTTTGAAAAAACCATCAGCTTCTAAGAAAACTTCAACTATATCTGACGACTATGCATACCTATCTCTTTTGTTGACTGTACTTTCTCTTGGACATCACTGGCATCGGTAAAGGAAAGCGTCGTCAGGAAAAAATTACTTATACCTAGTTCATGTAAATATGAAATCGCCAATATTATTAACTGAACTTCGAAATACAAATGAGCGAAGAAAAAACAAATACTGAGTATCGATTCAAACGACAAAATGTCATGTTCCATTTCCATTTCCATTTTCAACGAAAACCTGTCCATCATAGTAAACAGTTCAACATTAACACTAAAAACCCCTGCAATAACTAACCCTTCGTATTTCACCTCTATAAAATTCTTACAAAGATAAATGAAGCCTCACGAAAGCAGTTCAGACTCGTTCAAACCAGTTTGAGCTGGGCATTTTTTTTAAATATTTTATTTCCTAGTTCAAACAGCGCTATTCATTTAACTGCAGAGTCAACAGGGCGAAACGGAACACTCGGTTACACATGAATCAAAACCCGGTATCTGGTTGCGAATCACGACAAATGTTGGTTTTGCTACTTAAAAAGCTACTTTTTTTATTCTAGACGCGACGAGAGTATTTGAAATTGTAAAGAAATGTGTTCTGAAAGAGGAGATAGGGTGATTCTTTTTCGTTTTTAAAAACATGAAAAGATTTGCGTTTTACATTTCTTGTATGGGATGGGAAAAATATGTATTAGGTTAGTAAACATTTGAATAATAAAAATTTGTAAATGATATTATATTCATAACAGAATGACATACTGGATGAGAAATATAGGTATTTCAGATAATAACTTATAATTTTAAAACAATATCACGTAACAAACCAAAGATTTTGATGGAAAATATTATGTCATCAATGGGAACCACTAGTCAACTACTATTGTTAAGACAGTTTATTGATTCCTATATTAATAAAATAAAGCTGAAGAGGATTTTTTGTCTGTTTGTTCAAACGCGCTAATCTCAAGTACTAGACGGATCGACAAAAATCTTATCGTATATTTTAATAGATAGCTAGATTTAGGAGTAGAACATCACGCTACGATACACGGAGGCGGAGCAGTAAGCAAACACATAACATAACGCTAGTGAAAAAAAACACTCAGGTGGGTAATGCCGTCGGTAGAAGATAGTTTAATAAATAAAGAATATTATTTTGATTGAACCAATTCCTTGCTTAGAGACAGTTATTCTTATTACCTTATTACCTTGTTAGGTACCAATTTTTACGATCAACCACTATCTTCCAGCCTTTCAGATATAGCAGTATCAAATGGACAATCTTTCGCAGCCGCCACATACCGTGTTCTTGGCATATGAAATCGCGCGAGCCATCGGGCCGTGCTATAATGTTGCCATAGATCAGCGCTAAACGCTCCTCGCGGTGCCATTCATAAGTTGTATGATAAAACGCCACTTTGGCCGCCCCAGAAACTTTCCCCTCGAAGGAGGGATATTTTCGAGAAATTTAAATCCGAACCCGATTGTGGATATTTTAGCGCGTTTATTTTATAGTGGTCACCTTTGGGATTTCAATTTGGATAATATGTTTGTATGGATAATATTATGTTCTAACTTTACCAATCGGTTGAAAATTCGGATGAATTTTCAGTAATTTGTTAAATTCGGTGTCAAATGCCAAAAACTATGTGTGTGTTTGTGACTGTGTTTTATAAGCCTGTTTTTAATAATGTTGCTTGTATTGTATTTTTTTTATTGACCAATTGGATATAATACCCTATTAACCAAGACTCTCTAAAGAAACACTATAATTTAGCCCTGAAAATGTTTTATTTGATATGAAGGATTCGTCATTGAAAAATGTTTTAGAATTATTTTTGTTCCTTTTACCTATTATATTGATTTACATTTAAAGTCGGGTTTGACTTTATTCTATATTTATATTTATTTATCACTCGCACAATAACCATATCATTAGTAACTCTCTCCTTAACTTTGAAAAGAACTTCAGCTAGGAGAACGTACACGAGAGTTTATTAATTAACCGGAAAATATACAATCTCATCAATATTCACGCATAAAAACCGTAAACAATGTCCGTAAACATTAATAACCGATATTGTTTGCATACACAAGTTATTTACGATAATGTGCGATGACCATGTAATTAAAATATGGTGTAATCCTTAATCTGTTCGGCGGCTGATAAAATGGATCAAGTTGTAAATTGAATTTCATGCATTAAATAAAGGTTAAGAAGAATTTGTTGCTTTGTGAAAGAACCCTTTCGTAATGAGTTTCAATTTGTAGATGTAATCTGGAAATCTAATTTAATTTACATCTTCTGGTTAACGTTGCAACTCTAAATGGGTAAGGAGGTTAGCGTAATATTATTTATGTGTCTTAATTAAATTAAAACTTATGTATTTTATTAGAACTCACATAGCATGATGTATAAATGTGTCAAGCGAGACAACACCGTGAAGAAACCTGGATTTTTTATTAATATCAGTGTGACATCGCCAATCCGCCTTGACCAAGCGTGGTGATCAATGCTCGTGTCTTCTCTGTATGAGAAGAAGAGAGAGACCTGCGGTGGGACAAAATTAGGTGGGTTATTAACATCTACATGGCTGTACCTATTCCCGAAAGTGGTAAGTAAAGGTGTATAATTACTTCATTTACATTTTACCAGCTATGTTTTAATCCTAATACATAAAGTTACTGGTAACGACTGACCACATTTCTAATGCCTTTGGGCGCATTATGTCCAATTCGCAAAATGTCCAGTGGGCTCAAAATGTCCAATTCTCAAATTGTCCAATTCTCAAATTGTCCAAATCGCAAATTGTCTAAATCGCAAATTGTCCAATTAGCAAATTGTCCAAATAGCAAATGGTCCAAAAAAAGTCGTTTAAGGAGTTTAGTAGATATATTGTATAATACATAAGGATCGTAGCAGGTGGCGTTCTGTGGTTTCTGCCTACCCCCATGGGAAAAAGGCGTGAGTTTATTTATTTATTTACATTCTTTACCTTGTTTTTATAAACAACAAACGTATTTAAGCGTTACCTCTGCTAGTAAAACCTATTTTTTAGGAATTATTTGTTTCCAAATAAATCCTCTTGTCAAACGGAATTCATTTTTCGGACATGACAGCATGTCCATAATAAGAAAAATTTTCTGAACTGGTTACAGTTTGAAATTATTAAATTAAAATTATATTAATAGATACGAGACTATTTAGCAATAATTACTTACTAGAAATGTCTAAAGCAAGTACACAAATGAACCGCGTGTTTGAATTTATAGTAAATCAAAAAGGAAAGTCGAGTTTGATTAGGGATGGCTACCGGTACAATCTTAATTGGACAAATGCTAATAATACTACATTGTGGCGGTGCATTAATCGTAAAATATGTTCTGCCTCAATCACACTGGACCAAGACAAAAAGGTGATTTTACGTGAATCGTGCCATGTTTGTGTAGCAAGCACAACTTCAAATCTAGTTTTAAAGGGAAAAGCAGAACTAAAAAAGGCTGTATGTGATGATTTAGGTCCGTTACGGGAAATCGTTGAAGAAAATAAATTATTGAACAAGGCTAGAACACAGCAAACTAAAGATAATGATACGGCACCTCAATTTAAATCAATAAAAGATACACTGTACAGGGCCCGACGAAAATATTTAAATACTGATTTACTTAGTCATAGTAATACACGCACTGTCACTATTCCAGAGGCTTTGGCAAGAGACTTCCTAATTTGTGAAGATGGAGAACTAGAGAAGATTTTTATTTTTTCAACAAAAAAGGCCCGAAAATTTGTAAAGAAAACGAGGTCATTCTACGCTGATGGTACATTTAGAGTGTGTCCCAAGCCGTTTTATCAAATGTATGTTTTGCACATTGATTGTAGTTCAGATAGCAAAACCACAAACGTCGTCCCTGTAATATTTGCACTACTACCTAATAAAACAGAGATTACTTATAGGCGATTATTTACTCTCATAAAACAAAAATTTAAAATCAAAATAAAAAAATTCAAATGCGATTACGAAATCGCTCAAATAAATGCGATTTCGTCCGTTTTCCCGTCTGTATCAATCAGTGGATGTTATCATCATTTTAATGAAGCTATATGGAAATTTTCAAAAAAAAAAAATTGGTCGCTACTAGAGATGGACGAAATATTTCAAGAATGATTGCGATGATCCCGCTAATACCTGCGAATCTGATTCCTGCTGCGTGGCGATATATTTTAGATAAATATTCGACTTGTGAAGAAATGAGGCAGTTTCGTCAATATTTTGAGAAACAATGGTATCCGCATTTACCACCAACCATTCTCAGCTGTGTAAATCAGAGACATCGTACAACGAATGCTCTGGAAGGGTGGCACCGGCGTATCAACGGACGAATTTCGAAAAATCCAAATTTGTATCATTTTCTTTATAAACTCCGGAAAGAAGCCAAATATTGTGATAAACGCCTTCAGGATTCTATAATCAAAACGGTGGGAAATAAAAGGACGCTAAGAGACATCACATTTGATAAAAAGTACAACAAATGTTTGATCGGACTGCAAAGTGGTAAACTTAGTCTTAAAAGCTTTTTCACAAAGATTATATTTCTTCGTCTTACATTGTTTAAGCGTTGATTGACATCAACGCTTAAACAATGTAAGCCGAAGTACGTCAGCTCAGAATTGTATTTTTTTTTCTAATAAAAGAGTTAATCACAAATTATATGCATTTTTACTTCGAGCCGAATCTCACCCAATCTCACGTGGTGGTCTTCACGCCCCATAAATCCGCGTTGGACCAATTGCGAACTGGACCAATTGCGAACTGGACCAATTACGAACTGGACCAATTACGAACTGGACCAATTGCGAACTGGACCAATTGCGAACTGGACCAATTGAGAATTGGACAGTTGGACATTTTGCGAATTGGACATAATGCGCCCAAAGGATCTAATGCTCCTAAACTTTCAACTTTAATTTCAATTCTTCATTATTGGTCCTAAACTTGTTAAATCTATCTTCATAAACCTTAGAAAAATAAACCAAGTAAACTCACCAACAGAGTCACATTTCTACAGCAAACTTTCCGCCAACAAAACTCTTTCAACAAAAACGCACACACTGAATCGTGATCCAAATTAAATAGCAATCCTAACTAACGAAACTGAGTTGAAAACTTTCCCCTAAGCAAGAACGATTCAGTTGTCACTGCTGCAACTGAAGAGAATCCATTAATCCAATTTGTGGAGTCAGCCAATCGTAGGAACTCCTTTATTGGATTTCTCGGGACAGACCTCGTCAGCCACACTGTTTGTTGGCAAACATCTTTTGATCGCGGTATAAAAATCTTTGGAATTCTGTGGGTTTTGTTTGAGAGGGTGATAGTGATGAACATTGCTTTTGTTTGTCGTATCTTACCTATTATTGAATACTGTCACGAGGTTTTGATATATTAAATTCACTATAGAGTTTGACTAATTTGTTATTAGATACTAAACACTATCGACAGATACCTACTTACGGAATTAATATCTACAGGGTTTTAAAAACAGGATACTACTTATGTAGGCTATATTAAGAGGTTTTTCTGTATTACTATATAAAACTATATAAGTATACTATACTACTATATTAGAACTATTTTAAATATATTTTTTTAACAGTAATAAAGAAGTTCCTTGCCTATTCCTCTTCATACCATATTACCTTTTGGAAGGGACAGGGTTCCATGTTGCCTACGGAATCTTAAAAAAACACACTAAACTCAAAAATCATCCAAAATAAAAACACACATTCCTTGCTAAAATCACACCTTGCTAAAATCACTGAAATAACTTTATTCAGAGCACGAGACATTAAAGGCAAGGCTTGAAAGAGAATTATAATGAACCCAGCATGCTCCTTTTCACGTGTATGTACTTAACAACTGAAAAATAATGACTTGCGTTGCTCTCTTAGGTTTACGCGACTGAAAATTTTGAATACTAAAATGTGGATGTAAGAATCATTTTGCTTATACGTTTTAAGAGATCTTCTTGGGACCCGTGTAACATGCTAATTATTTTAGATTTTATAATTAGTTAAAGTGTATTTTAGTGTAATATCTTTTTATTTTTGTATCAATTATATTTTATGAACTAGCTTCTGCCCGCGACTTCGTCCGCGTCAAAGTTGATATATTATTCCACGAGAACCGTACATTTTTCCGGGATCAAAAGTTGCCTATGTGCTATTCCAGACTAAAATCTATCTCTGCCTAACATCCAGATCCATTAAGCTGTTTGGACGTGATTGAGTAGTAAACATCTATCCATCCAAACTTTAGCATTTTTAATAGTAGTAAGATTGCTTGGGCCCACAAGTAGGTCACATTAATCACGGCGGCATCAGTGGCATTCTTTAGATCTTCAAAGACCCCTCTTTTGGAGATCTGAAGAATGCCACTGATGCCGCCGTGTATTGTATGGACTCTTGGACCTCGTGCCTGTATTGAAAATCAAACACCACTGATACAATAAATGTCTTCAGAATCTCGTGAAACTTTCAAGTGAATCAATCTTTATGAGATCTTTAAAATCGATGATCCTCTTTGTTTGGGTTTAGCAGAAAAATTACAGATTATTGTAAGGTTTTCAAATACTGTAAAGCCCAATATCAGTTTAAACTTCAAATGGAATAAAAATATTTCAGTTTCATAGAAAATTCAAGCTCCGTAAGTAGGATGATACAAGGGTTTATCCCAAAAGGATAGGCGATGTTTTATCTATTATTTTGAGCAACAACCTTTCGGAATCCATAAGAACCGTACCGAACCGAATGAGTGTCGTGGTGGCCCAGTAATAAAGGTGTCCGCCTCTCATGCATGGAGGTCGTGGGTTCAATACAGGGTAAGTAACAAACTGACGTATTCATATGTAGGTACTTTTTTAAGTTTTTCTTGGACATCGCTGACATCGATGAAGGAAATACATCGTAATGAAACCTGGAGTTACTAATTTAAGTTCAGCTGAAATCGCCAATCGACTTGAGCTAGTGACCAATTCTTGTGCCTTCTTTGTATGAAAAGAGTCCTTTGCTTTGCTATACTTACCTACAATAATAAGGTAGTATTTTTTTATTTGTTTTATGAACCGTACATTGTAGAATATTTTATTGTTACAAGATGGATTAACTTTGGAAATATTCTAAAATTGTACTTACCACCAATATTTTCCTACCAAAAAAATATATTTAGAGCCAAATTCGTCTGTATTGTACATTAAGCCGTTATGACCCACTAGGGACTAGCCTCAGTGGAAAACCAGAGGTCCGACTTTTGTTTGGGCTTGTAATAAACTAATGAGTTTTCATACCTTGAAACTGGCCATAAATTGTTTTGAAAATAAAATTACTTAGGCTATTATTTAGATTAGATGTTTGTTCTTTATATTTATCTTTTTTTGAGGGCACTTTAGTATTAACGTCTGCGCGGGTTCATACGAGGTTAAAGTAACCGTTGTCAACTTTATCACCAACCAGAATTGCACATAATATCTATATAATATTTTGTGTTTAAAAAAGTACATTGCCCCATACTAGGAATTTCTTCTGTAGTGAGGGTGCGTTTACAAACATATAAACTCACATACACAATAATCCGGAACCGGAACAATTATCTACATGCCATTTACATACATATTTGTTACGTGCGGGAATCGAACTCGCTACACGTAGGACAGCCAATCGCTCGGTCACTGCGCCAACTGTACTGTCAGATATTAAAAGAATAAAAACAACAACCTTTTTATCTCAAAATCATTTATTTGCAAATATTTATGGATAGTTTGTTATAAAGTTTTTTCGTGTGTTAGTAGTGTGTTATAGACTATTTAGTAGAAAGCTGTTACTTCGACTTAACAAACGGTTACAATTTTTTTTTAGTTTGTATGTGTATAGATATCCAATCAGAACAGTGACAAATTAGGACAACTTATACATCTAACAATACATCATGGATTTTACATATTCATCTCTTCCCTTATCACTGTCGTGCAAGCTTACCTACGGAAACTACCTCGTTTTCAAGCACGTTGTGTTATCACGATCCTAGTAACCCTCACACGACCTCCTTAAGAGGAAACTCACTATATTTATGGTGACAATGGGTCGTAAACGAAAGCCGACTGCAACACAAGCCGCTAACGAAGCGAACTGTCCGGGGAAATCAGAGTATTTTTATTAGCTTACCGCATAAATCGTGGTCATTGGAACCTATTAAGCGTGTATCGTAGGGGAATTAAGTGGTAATCAGTTATGAGGGTATTGCTTCTTGTATTATTTTTCTTAAGTGGTTCTTTTAATAGGCTTGCGTCTACAAGGTAGAGCTAAGCTAATCACAGGAACAAAAAATACATAGGCTGATAAACAATTACCCTCTGCGTCACGCAGTCGGTTAAAAAGGACGAAGTCCTAGTAGACTTTCTTGTCAGCATGTATGGTCTAAACGACACTAACTACGTTTTGTTAGAGGATACACCTATTAGAGGTGGATGTAATGATCATGCTAAACATAGTTGATTTTAGTGGTCTATTAACTTTTAGGAACGATCGCAATCTCAATCTTAATCAAATCTCAAATCTCAGTCTCAAAAATGCCTCTAATTTACATACATTTTTGACTTTATTAATCGACTTAGTAGAATAATTGGCCTTCAGATCTCGTTTATCCCTGTATTTAGTGGTAGCACACAACGATTTCACTCTCGGTTCTCTACACTCCAAGTCCGGAGTCCGACAATATGACTTCTAGTTACAAAACTAAGACTGGAAGGATGAACAATAAGACCAATGCTTTTTTACATTTTTGCTAACTAAAATGACTATCGAAAAAACGAAGGTCTTCCTACAAATGGCAGTCCAGCCGTCAGTTGTGCTTAGTTAACTACTTAAACATACTTAGCCGGTGCTTAGCGTTACTTAACGACTATTGGACGGAAAAAAGCGGACCTCTTGTGGCGAAACTAAGTCCAAACTACTTAACTATTAACTGTATATGCCTTTGAAGTCCGTATGGGTCGTATCTTCATACTTGGGTGGCGGAGTGATTAAATTACTTATAAATGCTCAGCGCTGCGGAAAATGTGTGTAGGGTATCATGCTCGAATGTAATATTGGAACTTTGCTGCTGAAAATCATAATAAATAAATAATGATAATGACCGTTTATTCAATAAAATGTCTCATTTCTAATTAATTAATTATAAAGAAGGAAACATGTGATCTTTAGCGGGAGAAACCGAAACCTCCTGATCAATGCATTGAGCCATTGCACGCGTTGGCAATGCCGACTTGGAAAACTTTAAACAAACTCCGTACCCAGGTTGGCCACAGCAAAGAGAATCTCCAAAGGTGGGGTTTTGCAGATTGCACCAAGCTTCAGTGTTTATGCGGCGTCTCTCCGCAGGTGGCCCACCTTTTATCTTTCGCCGCATGCCTTATTACCTGCACACGAGAGGACCCAAAGACTGCATCAGCGGATGGTGCTGTCATAGCTGAATATTGGGCCAAACAAAATCGTATTATTAAGTATCTATGCCATATTTGCCATCGATATGCTAAGAATAAGTTTTAAAATGGAACACAGTTGCATATTTGCCTACACCAGGTTAAACTTGTGCTTCAGAGTACGAAGTAATAGTATTATTTAAGTAATATAAGTCAAATATTTAAACCTTAATAATTATTTAAATATAGTGTTAGTGAAGGAAGATGATTTGCCACCGGCAAGATGGTTGTACGGCATAATAACAGACAAGCATATTGGTGCGGACAATCTCACACGTGTCGTAACGTTGAAATGTAAAGGTTCGGTTATTAAAAGACCTGTATCAAGGCTTATTATTTTACCTGTTACGACATAAACTTTTAGATATTTGTTTTATTGTTACATATATATGTGCAACAGCTATGTATTAAAATTTAGTTTAGTTTAGAACAAATGCATAGCTATAAGTAATTATTTTGGTTTTGTTTAGGATGTAGGTAGTGTATACCTAACACTGGTTGTTTTGTTGTTTTGTATGGTTTACTGTATCTGTATGGACACTTGGTCCATAGTGGGCGGTATGTTCAAGTTCTATGTACAGTCTTATCTAAATGTAATTCTGTTGTCATGGAGACAAAATAATGATTGAAGAAAACATTGATGTCAGAATTATAAATAATTAAAAATTAGTTCAGATTTTTTTATAATATATAGGATATATATTATTTAAATATCATAATTTTCATTAGTTAGTGCTTTTAAATTCAAACGAGATTCTAATAAGGTTACCAGGCAGAGGTATCAGACTCAAGAGATTTAAAAAGTAAATAGAAACTACACAACTCTATTTAGTTTGCATCTGTGAAAACAAAAATCCTTTTTTCCGTTTGTATCCGAATTCAATATCAATTCAGAAACGTAAGTACTAAAAACACTGGTTCAATACAAAACAGTTTTAGGAGTCCTACGAAAGCAGATTTAAAATACCTACTCTTTACCTCTACCTTAGCATTTCAGAGCATAAACGTTCCCAATCTTATAAAATTTCATCTTTCAGGTACCCGAGCGAACGTTAGGGTTTTAATAAATGATAATATAAACGCCGACAGACCTTGGCAAGGCTCTATGGACGCATATACATATTTTGAGGTCAGGTAATTCAGGGTGGGTGAAATTTAATTTTGTTATAAGTATTAAACGTCTCATTGGGTGTTACGTGGAGGTCTTATTCAAGAAAATATATTGCGTACTGTAAATCGAGATCAACGATCTAGTCATTTGGAGTGTAAAGGTGAGTGACCTTTAATATCGAAAACTGTGCAGTGTAACGATTTATGGACTAAATGAATTTTTTTTTTTGGTAGCATATCCATTTTTTCCGACCACAAAAATTAATAAAATACAAAAACTTTGTCCAAACAAAGAATGTTTAACATACTTATTACAAATGTTTTCACGTGAAAAATATAATTTATTCAATACACAGTCTCCACCTGTCGTATCGTTTGGCGAAATCGAATATTCGGTAACTTGGATATTATGTGCTAAAGCATTCATGGAAGTGACATTTTGTTAACAAGAAACTTGTTATTAAAACGATATTACTGAAATTCGATCAAAAGGCTGGGTAAAAAACTTTACTTCAATTTTACGTTGTTTTTTTATACTTGTATTTGTAATTATTGTAGGTATGTATTATTGATTTGAATAAAATATTACTTAATAAATATAGGTTTTAATTATGTCAAATAAAAAAAAGGTGAAAAGCAGTATTCGATAAAAAAGCCAATACATTCTTTGTACTAAACATTTTGGATTATAATTTGACCTTTGAATATAATATGTAGGAAAAAAATAATGCATAGGAAAATGTTTTATATTTATTTGGTATCATAACTAGGAAGCTAGGTAGATGATGTTTGATTTTATTTTTGAATTCATAAATCGTAAAAATTGTATTTAATTACAAAAAATTACAAAGTTAATTGTTTCTTTCCACCTTCCGTTACACATACATACAACATACATACATTAGGTATGTATAGGTACTTATTTAAATACGCATAGCGACATCAGTATACATAACAGCCATCTGCTACACACATTTCCGCATGAGTATAAATGAACTCATCTTTGCCGAAACGATCCTTTTATGTTACGAATACCCTATCACCAAGTCGCATCCAGTCTTTAAGCCCATGATTATCGGGAGCATTCGGGAGTATTCGTTTCGTATGCACAGCGTCGGTTCCCGGACGCCCCGCGACTTACAACTTCGTATCCATTATTTTATACAAATTGAAATGTCAGCGGGCTGATTTGACTATCGTGTTTTCCAGACGGTAGGGCCAAGTTGTCCATCTACTGGACCGTTATGAAATGTTTTAAGAAATTTTGACACTGCGTGTGAAAGATGTGTTGTATTTTATTAATTTTAAGAAAACTAGGTACATAAGTACCCAATGCACTGTATAGATGAGAGCCAATTACAAATGTCCATTTATAAATATGTTTATTTGGTTATGCCTAGAAGAAATTCTAGCAGCGTGTTGCCTTATTGAGGGACAAGTACCTACTACCAAAAGATACTGCAAAGGTAAATGCGTGGTTTCGAAAGTATTATGTAGAGGGAACGTACATCCAAGTCAAGTCTGAGCACCCAGTTGCTTAAAGCTGTAAAAAATACCACCAACATGTCCACTGCATTTAGGTCCAATTTGCAACTGTTGTCAACATTGATCATTATCGATCGACCTACTACAGAAATATGGTGTCGAAATTCGGCACCATAGTTAGAATTCACTTTTAGGTCACAGAAAATGGAATATATGTTTAAAAAAAGAACAAAAATTACAACAGACACAATACTAAAGATTATAAGGTCAAAGAGCAATTGAACCAAAAAGAAAAAAACAACAACAAGATAAAGAAGAACAAATTTTAAAGTATTTAGAAAAAAAGAAACATGGATTTATTATTATTGTTGCGTGGTCTTCTGGTCTTCTGTTCTCATAACGGTGGGTGACGATGTTGCAGAAGGTGAGCAAACAAAATCATCTCTTTTTAATACTCTCCATGACATTTCTGCTACCTTTTCTGGCCCTCTGCAAGAGACCTCTTCATTTCCCAAATCACTACTGAGAAACCAGTCGTGAAATTCTCGTAATCGACAATCACAATTCCAAGGATTGTCTGATAGTGTTAAAGTTCTTAGAACCGGAAGATTGAAAGTATCTTGATGGAGATATGATAGTGAATTTTGATGTATGTTAACGGTTTCTAGCGCTTGAAGATTAACAAATGCATGGAGATGCACTGTTTGAAGTTTACACCGTGATATTTCTAGCAGCTTTAGACGTTTCAATGGAGGGAACTGCTCCGCAACTAAAATACTTAAAGGGTTATCGTGAAGGATCAATGCTCTTAAATTGTCGAGGCCTTTGAACATGTCAGATGATAGATGCAGAAGTTGATTTTGAGACAGATCCAGTAAAACCAATATTTCTAGTCTTCGGAACGCATTCTCATGTACTGATTGCAAACTCGTCAAACTGAGGTTCAAGCGTTGAAGATTTAACAGACCTATGTTCACAAAGGCGTCTCCTTCTAACTTCTCTAAAGGATTTCCATGTAGGTCTAACACTTGAATGTCTGTGTCTAGGTTTGGAAGTTGTTTCAAGCCCGCTGAAACACACGAAGCAGTTCTCTTTCCTGCGGACCACATGCAGCGGCATTCTGTTACGTTAGTGCACTTAACAAAATCGCTTCCAGCCTGTGCGAGGACGAAACGTGCGAGGACGAGACTGAATGCAAAGCATCCGCACCATGATCGAATCATATCAGTTTGGCTTCTGTATAGCTGAAAAGAAGAGAATAATTTATGTTAAATGAAAAATATACATTATCTATTCTCACACATAGTTTGAAGCTCATCCTTCAATAAAGCTGCCCTTTTCTCTTACCCTAGCAAAAAATAATCTACAAGGTGCTCGAGGTATAATCAGAAAGCAGATAATATTTTTATAATTTTTTGTTCTATTTCCTTCTTATCACCTGTCAGACAAACCAAATCAAGACTGGGTGTCATAGAAAGACATCATTGTAATTGAAAATGCTGAAATCAGACACGTAGATCCTTTAGATGTTATAAATGTCACCGACTAAGAAAAAGGTAGAAAATAATGTCTGTGCTACACAAACAATAGAAAAAAAAAACTATAATTGTAAAATACGAAAAAAAAAAAATTATTGTGTGCCTCACATGACAGTTGCGTCAAATAGACCCCAGTTTAGCAAAAATGCCATGGGAAGACATACGATACCTACGGGGAGTAAAAAGACATCACATGTAAGTAACATTACGCAAACAATTTTACGGAAAAATGAATAATCACTATTTATGGCAGTGCGTAATGTAACGAATGCAAAACACTGTGTTTTCCGGTGCTTCTAACAATACAGGTATAGTGAGGGATATTTATAGCACGGCCGACGTATCTTGGCGGTCTGAAGATAGCTGTTTGGCTGCGCAATGGATGTTATAGAAACAAAATTTTTTACTGCGCAGCAATCGGCTAACTTCAGAGCCGCCAAGATACGTCGGCCGTAATGTACCTATATAAAGTTTAGTTAGAACATTTAAAAATCATTTGGGTAAAAAGGACTCGCCGACTCAGCAAGTGCGTCACTACATCGCGCCACCTTCATTTTTGCGAAGTCGTAATTAATAAAACTTTATAATTATACTTATTCTTGGTACATATATCGACCAATTTTATCATTACTTTGTATTGTAATTCTTTTATAATTAAAATTGTCCTAAGTAAATTGTTTCTTTTTTAGTCACAAACTGTATTCCGAAATTATTACCTTGAATATTATGTGAGCTATGGGGCCGCCAAAAATTTCACTTCAAAGAACTCAAAGAAAAATGATTAAAGTATTATCACCGTCAATCACTACTTTAAACTTACAAATTAAAAAGACTTTTGAAAATACGTCCGTTCGAATACACAGCTAAAAAAAAATTCAATAACATTGACCTAAGAAGTAGGTAAAGATGAGATAAAGCTGCTAAGCAATAATGGGTGATAAAAAGTGTGATATAAGGAATGTTTACAAACATATACCTAAACTAAAAAAATAACATTATATCGACTCCAATGTTTTGGAGGCATAATATTATTTAATTATGCGACATGCGTCATGCTCGTGAACGAGTGCTGTCAGTTAGGATTGGTCATCTCTTAACTGCTCTTACATCTTTATTTTTTACTACTGTTTTATATTTATCTTCATTGTTTTCACATGTAGAACAGGATTTTGTAAAAACCTAATTTAAAAGAGTGCCGTGGAGTTTCTTCCTCGTTCTTCTCCATAGAGGCCTACCTCCGTTATGGAACGAGCCACTAGCTTCATCTTTCGGACTAACTGACCGACTCCTTGACTATTTAAAAGTGCCTGTTAATGGTCTAATTGAAATAAATGTTTTGACTTAGACTTTGACTTTATGTGGCAATAATATAATTCAATATCGCATTATAAGAAGTTTGCTAAGTTTATCTTATGATCTTGTTAGGGTTCCGTACTCATAGGGTGCCAAAGTAAACCCTATTACTCTGCTGGACTATGGACTCCGCTGTCTGTTTGTTCGTTCTTCTGTCACAGGGCTGTATCTGTTGAACCGTTATAGCTAAACCACTTGACATTTTCACAGAGTAGGTATGTTACTATGGCAGTTTAATATAAGTTAAAAAAAAAAGCTTTTTTACAAAAAAAGATAACCGCCTTCAAAAACTACAAAATAAAAAATAACTTTAGTTTTGGAAGTCGGTGGCTTTGGTTTTGTTTTTGTTATGTAGGTAAGTATTGCCACCGACTTCCAAAACTAAAGTTATTTTTTATTTTGTAGTTTTTGAAGGCGGTTATCTTTTTTTGTAAAAAAGCTTTTTATTTTTCACTTTTTAGTGCTGTGTTTGAAATCCTTACAAAAAGCCCTTTCAAACAATACCTCACACGATATATTTAATTTTGGAAAGTGGTAGGTTGACGAGTGTGATACGTGACTTCGAAAAGTGTAACACCGAATAACACGTCCCCGTAAGTTTACGAATACGAAACACTTAACAACGAATGCACGCTACCACGAAAAACGTAACGCCGTAGCAATGCGATCTCGAATAACTAAATCTCTAATATTCACTTTTTCGAAACACTTAACAACGAATGCACGCTACCTCGAAAAACTTTACGCCGTAGCCATGCGATCTCGAATAACTAAACCTCTAAAAGTCATCGTAAAAAGTCTTTATTCATATAATAAAATATAAAATCACACAAATCAAACATATTTGAGAAAAAAAATGTCATATTATGTGTCAATTAACCAAATAATAATTATATTTTTCTTAGAGGGTACATGGGAATATTAGCTATATTACCCGTTCTTACAATACTTGTTACGGGAATTTGCGGTCAGTGATGATGGCGCACTTACAATTTCTATTATCTAAAAAGAATAAAAGACTATTGCTACACGAAGGATATTTGTTTACTTTAGACAGACTAAAAAAAGGACTACCCAAAACCTAGAAACATTAAAGACAAACATGCAAAAAGAGCCTCCATTGTTTCCGCCTGACATCTGGTCGGTAAATAGCTCGATAGGGACTACTGTTCCAATTACACAAAATGAGGTGGAATCATGGCACCACCGCTGGAACACCCTATTGGGCAGAAAGAAATGGAATTTATATAAGACCATTGAAGAATTAAACAAGGAACAAAAACACACAGAATTAATAGTTGAAAAATTAAAATTACAGTCTCAAGAAACCAAAAGAGCAAAGAAAAAGGAAAATAGGGAAACAAAAATTCAAAAACATTTGGAAAAAAAGGAAACAATGGACTTAACCACATTTTTAGATGGTCTTACATATTTGTGCTATTTTAAACGTTAATTGATTTTTTTTAAGTTTTTTTTTAATGTTCGATTTGGTTGATTGTATTGTCATGGAAAAACGATTGATTTGGTTGATTGACACATAATATGACATTTTTTTTTCTCAAATATGTTTGATTTGTGTGATTTTATATTTTATTATATGAATAAAGACTTTTTACGATGACTTTTAGAGGTTTAGTTATTCGAGATCGCATGGCTACGGCGTAAAGTTTTTCGAGGTAGCGTGCATTCGTTGTTAAGTGTTTCGAAAAAGTGAATATTAGAGATTTAGTTATTCGAGATCGCATTGCTACGGCGTTACGTTTTTCGTGGTAGCGTGCATTCGTTGTTAAGTGTTTAGTATTCGTAAACTTACGGGGACGTGTTATTCGGTGTTACACTTTTCGAAGTCACGTATCACACTCGGGGTTGACGTACCCCCTCCCCCTTTTCCTTCAGCCAGTCATCGACTACACGTATAAACAAAGCAATTTTTCTTGTTACGACGGTTCTGCTGTGATCCTATAAGGAGTACCGTTCCATATCTCCGAAGTTCATCATCAGATCATGACAATATTTCTATGGGACCTATTCGGAAGTATACTCTTTCAAACAAAAAAAGAATCATCCGAATCGATTCATAATTGGCTGAGAAATCAAGTAACATACATACAAAAAAAAAAAAAAAAAACAAACGCGCCGAATTGAGAACCTCCTCCTTTTTGAAGTCGGTTGAAAAATGAATGGGTCCCAAAACAAGAAACGTAACATTGTATGTCAATATTCATCATCAAACAACACAACTAAGTCCCAAGACACAAACATGATAAAGAAGACTGCGTCAACATCTGTTAAACTACATTTCAAGGGGAAACACTATTTATTAAAATCGGAAGAAGTAAGGAAAGAGTGGTTGTCCATCTTAAAATATGGATTAGAATATAAAAATTTCCAACCTACTGACCCAGAAAACTGGTATGGAAACATAGGGCCATATTTGGACATGATCTCAGCTTATGCCTTGAGAACTAATGAACTAAGATTTGGCTATAATAACATGCCTATCTCTGAGGTAAATGGCGCACACAAGAGCTTTCCAGTATCCAAATATGGTCTCTCAGATGCTTCTTTGTTGACTTCATTTCCGCCAAAGACAAACTCATCAATAGTCCAGAGTCTTGGACCCATGACTGCTTGGCTGTGTATGATTAGAAGTGAGGGCGTATACAGGAAAAAATATGCAGCAGTAGTGAAAAGAGCAATGTCCCATTTACCCTGTATAGATGATTTGATAGAGATAACTAAAAAGGTTAAAGTTAGCGTCAGAGATATCAATGCTGACCACCCTTGTTGCATAGATATTCCTGATTACTACTGCCCGACAAGCAACAGGGATATTCTTTCCAATTACAATTATCTGTTGATGTGTGGAATAAACGACTTGAAAAGAAAGGTTTCTGCGATTTCTTCAGTTCAACAGGTGCAGGGGGTGGTACCATGTAAAAAGAAGCAAGTAAAGGAGAAGAAATATATATCATTGCAGGCTCAATGGAAGAGGAGAAGGCTTCTCAAGTAGTCTACCACAGCATATTTGGTACATACAAGAAAGATCTGTCAATATTATCCCAGATTACGGATGTATGTACGGCATTCGTACGGCTGCCGCGGTAGCCGTACGCTGCGTGCCGCGACAGCCGACAGCGTCCGCTGGAATCCGTACGCACTCCAAGCGCCCAGAAGTGCTGCTCACATTGCGCCGCGTAGACGTAAAGTGAAATTTTATTTAATATATGGTGGAGTGGGTCGTTTTGCTAGCCCTTGCATTAGAGGAAGAAGAAAATTATAAAAAAATAAACAAGAAGAAACGAAAAATTCGGGTTGATCATTTTTAAGGCAAAAATGAAAATCTCCGTTCGTATACCACGACGCACGGCCGTCCGGCTCCGAATGGACCCGACGCCGACGGCAGCCGATTGGATGCCGACAGCGCCGTTCGGAGCCGGTCGGGGCCGATCGGCCGTCGCGACAGCCGAATGCATGCCGCGACGCGTCGTGGGATGCCGACGGAGGTAACTATGCGTAAGTTGCATGCAAATATGAACTGTAATTACTGTTGATACATTTCAATGTTTTTACTGCATTGTAAAATACCGCCCGGCCCGGCCCGATGCGAGTCGGTTGGTCTGAATCGTACCTATATTAACGCCGTGCCCTATCACTAGCCAGCCGGCCGGCCGCACAGTGGGTCCATACTGAAAATTAGTGGACATGGGCAACAAAGTTCCAATATCGATTCGATATTTTTTTATGTGATTCTTCATGATATTCCAGACAACTTTTACTCTTGTGAAATTTCTTCTAAAGTTGATCGTTTGTCTGAAAAAAAATTAATTAGATTTTTTTGTATGGAGCGAATCACGTTTATTTTTTTTTCTTCAATTGTACAAATATGTTAGGTGTATGGCGTGAGTATATGATAGCTAGGGTCATTCTCTATCCACGAAAAAATAAATCAGCGCCGGCCATCTGCAGCCGCGCGAGTAATCATTCAGTAAAAAAGTAATATTTTCTATGAATTTTTTTGCCATTTAAAATCAATTCAAAGCATATTTTCTGTCTCACTTGGCTGTTTTCACCTTCTTTTTAGTTAAATATATAGTTTTAATAGCACATAGGTACTCACAACTAGTAATTCTGGCAGAGGTTTAGTTATTATTGCATGTTATCGGTGGCACCTGCATTGTGATTGATGACTCATTTGTTTGTGCGCTCGGCTAAGTGCATAACTAATGAGTCGTCGAAAAATGCTCGTCTCTGATTGGCTGTTTTTTTTTTACCTACCTGCACATTATCTATTGTTATCGGTAGCACCTGCATTGTGATTGATGACTCATTTGTTTGTGCGCTCGGCTAAGTGCATAACTAATGAGTCATCGAAAAATGCTCGTCTCTGATTGGCTGAATAATTTTCAGTCATGTTATGTTCACTACTTGAGTAATTAACACTGACTATAAATACAAAGACATTCATTAAGTCCCTCTTGTTTCGCTCTTGTCGCTTATTTGTGAACACAGTTAAATACTTTTATTTTTATATTTACTTTAGAACTATGACTGGATTTTGTACCAACCTAGATCTTTTTGTGAAATTAAGAAGTGGTGGTGATCTGAAAAGTTATATGTTTATAGAAACATATAACTTTTCAGATCACCCACATGTGGTATTCAAAACAGAAATTATACTTTCATATAGTAGATGAAAGTATAATTACAGTACAGTACAGTTTCTGAAGAAGACAAAAACCTAATCGAGGAGTTCTGTCGGCTTTTTTGTGTAAGTCTAAATAAAAAGTGGATAGAGTCAAGTAGAAGTCAAAAAACTTTTATGAATCATGTAAATAATCGCAAGTGGTTGGAAAAAAACATCAACTGGCCTGTTTGTGACAGTGTTGACCTGAGAAGTGTGGGCTTTTCGGACGCAGCCTTATCTGAGCCAGTGGATATGAATTCCCATGTTCCTAATCTTGCAGCATGTACAGTCTGTTGGCAGCATTAGCTGACCCTTAACGTTACGTGTTAAAGATCAAAGTGGGTACGGAAGCGGGAACATCTACAGAAAAGGAGCACAGAAAACCGTTCGAAGACTTAAGTAATAAGCAAAAAAAAGACGTTCTACTTCCATAGTAGAAGAAATTCCGAGGAAGAGTTGCAGCACTGGTACTTAACAAAATTGAAAGACAACGGCAAAACGAATCTGGCAAAAGTGGTCGAATACCTTTCCAGTAATCCAGAAATGCTCTCCGAAGTACACGAGCGACTATTCAAAAAGCAGAGCCTAAGTACTGTCTCTGAAGATAAGTGTTTAACTCTTTATACATCACTTGCGCTCTCGAGATGGAAGTACTTAGCTTTTCGACAATTTCTGAAAGAAGAAAACTGTGCTGCCTTTCCATCTTATCCAAAGCTCGTAAATGCCAAGAAAAGTCAATGTCATCAAGTCATCAAGTCAAAAAATGCCAATCACAATGCAGGTGCTACCGATAACAATAGATAATGTGCAGGTAGGTAAAAAAAAACAGCCAATCAGAGACGAGCATTTTTCGATGACTCATTAGTTATGCACTTAGCCGAGCGCACAAACAAATGAGTCATCAATCACAATGCAGGTGCCACCGATAACATGCAATAATAACTAAACCTCTGCCAGAATTACTAGTTGTGAGTACCTATGTGCTATTAAAACTATATATTTAACTAAAAAGAAGGTGAAAACAGCCAAGTGAGACAGAAAATATGCTTTGAATTGATTTTAAATGGCAAAAAAATTCATAGAAAATATTACTTTTTTACCGAATGATTACTCGCGCGGCTGCAGATGGCCGGCGCTGATTTATTTTTTCGTGGATAGAGAATGACCCTAGCTATCATATACTCACGCCATACACCTAACATATTTGTACAATTGAAGAAAAAAAAATAAACGTGATTCGCTCCATACAAAAAAATCTAATTTATTTTTTTTCAGACAAACGATCAACTTTAGAAGAAATTTCACAAGAGTAAAAGTTGTCTGGAATATCATGAAGAATCACATAAAAAAATATCGAATCGATATTGGAACTTTGATGCCCATGTCCACTAATTTTCAGTATGGACCCACTGTGGGCCGCCTTGACCGCGCGCGAGCAGACGCGCCCCTGCTACACACTTCACTCCGCTACAGAGCGCGCTCGCACCATCACGTGTTCATCACGCGTTATATTTACCGCAAAACAGTGTTCACTTAACTCTCAATAAGCTCAATAAGCTAATAGTTTTTGTATTATACATACCATCAAGCAGTTTAATTTAATAATCTACAAATACTACCTAACTAAGGGCACTACAAATCATTTACAAGAAGAATTTAACTAAAGAAGTACAATTAACACACTGTGTTTCAATCACAAGTAAAGTGATAATATCCCGGTACAAGTAGCGACCCACGTCCGGTTGCTCCAGTACTACAACTTATATAGGAACATTTTGGAGCCTGCCAAAACGTAAAAATCTTTTTATGGTTGTCAAATAATTTTACTGCACTATAACGTTAGGCGACGTTTTGTTTTATAAGATCTAAAGTTCTGCTGTTTGTCTTAACTTTATCCCTAAAAGGCTTTTAAGACATAAATACTTAATGGTTTTGACAAAGTTTTTCTTACTTCATTTTATACGATCTCCCTGTGTTTACAGACACCAAGAAAAATGCTTATAGCTGATTATTTACCAGCTTGATTAAACGCTCAGCGGCACGGAATTTGAGCGAAGCGCATTATGGGGTTTATCGTTAAAATGAAACACGTCATGTTTTTGTATTGTAAATCATTATCATCTGCCTAGCCTTTTCCCAATTATGTCGGGGTCGGCTTTCAGTCTAACCGGATGCAGCTGAATACCAGTATTTTACATGTAGCGACTGCCTAGCTGACCTTCACAACCCAGAAAAAAAAAAAAATTAGAATAAAATATTAGAGGGTTAAAACTTTATCAAATACTAGCTTCTGCCCGCGACTTCGTACGCGGATCCTGTTGCTTATGCCAGCGACAACGGGGTCGTCAAAATCGAAGATCTGAAACGTCTGATGTAGAATTGTAAGGCCTGGGGACGGGAAAACAACGGGATGAGCGAGATTTTATCGAAAATCAGTCCTAAACTGTTACCGCCTTCACTGCGTGGAGGTAGGTACTCCCAGTTTATGTTATTTTATAATTATACTGTGAAATTGAGCTTTGATTTCCACATCAGGTGTTCCAGATCTTCAATTTTTATACGTCAACAGAGAGTGCTCATCAGGCTGAACAACTCTTGCTAAGACGTCATTCCTATATATGTTATAGTGTAGCTGGGCTCTTGGAGTTCCACATCAGCTGTTCCAGATCTTCAAATTTTATACGACAACAGAGAGTGCTCATCAGGCTGAACAACTCTTGCTAAGACGTCATTCCTATATATGTTATAGTATAGCTGGGCTCTTGGAGTTTCGCATCAGCTGCTCCAGATCTTCAAATTTTATACGACAACAGAGAGTGCTCATCAGGCTGAACAACTCTTGCTAAGACGTCATTCCTATATATGTTATAGTGTAGCTAGGCTCTTGAAGTTCCACATCAGGTGTTCTAGATCTTCAAATTTATTCTCTTAGCAGAAAATGCTCATCACGTGAAACAATTTTTGCTATAGTACCATTTTTGTATCTCTTATAGTTTAGCTGGTCTGTTGCGGTTCTGCATCAGGTGTTCAAGTTTCCAAGATAAATTATAGCCTATATGTTGCCCGGACTTAATACCTATACAACAAAAAAAAAATCATTCAAATCCGTCAAGTAGTTCCGAAGATTAGCGTGCACAAACACACAGACAAACAGACAAAAAAAAATTTAATTACAATTTCGGGTTCGGCATTGGTATAATAACAACCCCTGCTACTTTTTTTTTATATATTTCCATTGTACAGACACCACTTTTCTACAATTTTATTATATGTATAGATAGATAAAACAATGCACAAATAATACAATAGTGTTATTGAATTGTTAAAAAAAAATACAATACCAATCCATTATTCTAAAAAAATTACAACAAGTATTTCCACATTTTCCACCTTTGGTTTTTTTTGATCGCTACCTGGATGCGATAGTTCATGCTTTGGATGAATTACTTCACGTCTACTTGGGGAATGTCGTTCAAGGCGGATCCTAGAGCTGTTTTCGACTCATGAAGTGTCTGTGGCCCGTCATCTTAAAAATGACCGGATTCGCCTCTTCATCGTGCTCTTTACATATTCTATTGGAAGGCCACACATGGATGTGTCTAGCCTTCCGCGCGTTACATTGCGTATGCATATAATGTAGATTATGCTGAACGTCATTTTGTATCATTGTTTATTCGAAACCAAACTGATGTTCGTTATAGTAAAATATTCTTTATTCTTACCTCAGCTAAAGGTTACTTTCGGTCTTTATTTCCGTTCAGCTTCTGCCCGCGACTTTGTCACCGTGGAAGATAAGTATGCATGTAACCATAAAACATAAAGTAGGTACAGTAGCGGTCATAAGTGCAGTAGCATGCTAATGGTTTGAATTGCTGTGAACACGGGGTACAGGCCATACCTACCTATCTATCTGTGTGTATAAGTGATGTATTCAGAGTTAAAGTCAAAGTCAAATCATTTATTTAATTAGGCGTAAGGCACTTTTGAACGTAATAACACAGTACCTACGTACACCTCAAAATTCGCACACGACGTCGAAAGGTCGTAACCAAAGTGTCAATCAATTTGCTTTGTAAATTGCTACTCCACTTATGGCCGCTACTGTACGTTACTTTCTATCACCATATCAGCTAACGACGTCCACTCTGGACATAGGCCTCCCGTATAGATAGTCTCAATGACCGGTCCTGCGCTGCCCGTATACAGATGGGATGATGAGAATTAGGAGATCCGCAAAACAACGAAGCAAATCAAAATAGCGAAACTCAAGCAATGGGCAGGGCTATCTATAAGTGAAAAAAAAAAAATGTAATCGGACCTGTATTTTACTGAGATTACCTCCTATAAACGAAAAAACCTTATAAAGGGAACAAACTTTACAACTTCTGTACAGTATTAGCATAGAATACTCCAAACAGTTCTGTCTATAATCGAAAATCCAAACGGTTAATCCTACCTCTTCGCTACTACAAAATGAATTACCGTCATCTTATTTCCCGTTTATAGGATTTCTTGTCCATTCTATAGATTAAAATCGTAGATAACGGTTTGATTTTATAGTTCCGCCGAGTGGACGGAACCGATAAATTTTAAAGTTAGAAGTTATGGTGGAAATAATATTGAGTTTAAAGTTTGCTGAGAGCTCATCCACAAAATATTGAAAATTAGGTAGTAAACACCAATAATTCCAAGACAACTACTCTAACTACAACTATTCTCTTTATTTTGGCCTTGAAACCTAGATCAATTTTCAATTAATTGCAGTTAGTATTTTTTGTTACTTTTTAATTAAAATCTATGGGCTATCGCGTTACCAAGCGCATGAAAAATGACAATTGATCGGTGGTGTCTACGACCCAATTATTATTAGTGTTATAGTTTTAGTAGACAATCTATGTACAGTCAGCAAAACAGATAGGTATGCAGGGTCGTCAGATATAGTCGAAGTTTTCTAAGAAACCGATGGATGTCTTTGACTGAAACTTAACCTAAATAAAGAACTATTTATTATCTACGTTTTAAATTAAATTACATTCGAAAACATCCATCAGTTTCTAAGAAAACTTCAACTATATTTGACGACTCTACATACCTATCTGTTTTGCCGTGTGTACCTACCTAGGCTCTAATTTTCTTGTGTCTGCTTTCTGGTAATGCGACTCCATCGCCTCGAGTCCCAGATTATTGTGACGATTGCTATGCATCAGTGTAGGTTCTGACTTGATGAGCCGTATAGGTACAATCTTATTTATTTACTTTATTCTATGACATTAAAGACAATTTTAAAATAAGAAAGACATGACTATCCGTCACTGTGGCTGACGGCTAATATTTAATTACCTGCTTAAAAATCGAATATAATAGTTTAATCATTCAACAAACCAAGTCCTAAATTCACATAAGTGTTACAATCACAGTGTATTGATATTAATTCCGGTACAAGTAATAATCGCACGTCTTGAGGTTGCTTCAGTACTATTGGCAACTTTCCTCTTCACTGAATTTGAAAGTTGATATTTACTTAAATACGAGTAACTTTTAATACCTATTGCAAAGTGAAATTGAAATGACGAAGGATAAAATACAGCGAATTGTATTATAATAAAGACAAAACACGTGAAATATGTCTGAAGAAAATATCTTTTGTAAAAAAAAAACAAAAAAAGGACAAGCGGACATTTTTTATTTTCCGAGCAATAACACACACGAAAAACACATTGGAAATAAAAAGGAAAATGAAGGACATCAAAAATAATAAGCAAAGGCAATATGTTTGCACTCCTTTTATTATCTCATCACTTGGATTTAAAGCAATGATCCACGATCAAATTCTTACAAATACAAACTATATTTAGGTATATAAACTTAGTGGTTACTGTACAGTTTTGTTATAATTTGGCTGTTATGAATTGTCAATTAAACAGACTTTGAAAAAACTATATTTTTATAGCGAATATATTTTTTACTAACTAATCAAAACACAAACAGCGGAAACAGCCATGTCCTGCAGAAAAAAAAGAAATCAAAGCTCAAAGATAATATTTACATAAAAACTATTACAACCCTAGTGAAAACCGGTCAATCATTTTAATCAGAAATAAAATGGAAATTGACAATACATAAAAGCTGTAATTTATGATAATTAGGTACCTATTAAACAAGATAGTCTCTAGAATTGGGTTCCAAGGAAGTCCCAACACTATGAAGGATCTATAACCCATTGCGAGAAAGGGGGGTTAGGATACAAACTATAATTGTGTATTATAACAACATTTCTCGTCCCATAACCATCAGCGCAGACAGTGTAGCAATATTCAACTGCAGCAGTTTTTTATTGACTAATTGATAATGAATTTAAAAACGCCACTGATGCCGCTATAAACGTGACCACGTACTGAGGCCAAGAAATATAAAATAAACAAAATAAAATTCATTCTACTGCTCGGTTTGCGCTGACCCTAAGGTATTCACTTCGAAATAGTGCGGGGAATCGAATCTTCCATTGGTCAGAAAATGTAATCAGTACAAATTGTATCTTCACTACAATTTTATGTTAGTTATTTTCTTTGTTTGTAGCAAATCTTTCCTCGTATACTATAATATTATGTACAAGATTTTAATGCAAATATGGGGATAAAAATGTCAAACTTATTTTATTTACAGCTATAAATTGATATGTCAGACATTATCTTTTTTGTAAATGCTAAAAATTGAGTCTAGGCCAAAACTTAGGCAATACTTCAATCATACATATTTCTTCCTATACTAATAAAATGTAAGCTGTTAGTTTCTAAATATAAATAGTAATGATGGTTTTAATAAACCAAAAATGTTTATTAGGTAAGATTTTTAAAAATAAAACATGTTTAATCAAAAATTGGTTTAAACTATAACCATAATAACAACATTACCTAAATTAAATTGAATATGCGTAATTAAAAACTAGTGCACGCATTGTTACGTAAAATTGGATAGGCTTAACTAAAACAAAACTAAACAATCACTAAACAAACTCATACAATCTTACTTATATTAATGATAGGTAACAATAAACCAAACACCTATTTATTTGTTGTGTACAGACTTATGTTTCTTCCGGAAAAACATTTTGTTATTCTCGTGGCTGTCACTCGTAAATATCACTTAAGATTTACAAAGCTGTAAATTCAGTAGAAAAGGTTGATAAAGGAACAGTCAGGGGGTCCTTATCTACATGTTTATCAGCATTAGCGCCTGGAAGTGACCAGGTCGAACTACCAGCAGCTGTGATTCTGGGACCCATATTGTCATAAGCAGATTTTAGAAAACACGTTCTACTTCTTCTGGGTAGTGTGGCACCACCTCCCAAGAGGTCCGGGTACTCATCACCATGTCCAGCCACTTGGACAGAAATAAAGATGTTACCATACGGAGCAGGTAAAGCAAATTCTGCAGGAGGTGGAGGAAAAGAGCCAGGTGGGCCTTCTATTGTAATTTGCACAGGTTCTAAGCATCTTGCATCATCAGACTCCATTGAAATGGATCTATCTAGCATTTCAAAACCATAGGCAGAGCCCAAGTCTCCACTTGTTCTGTCACAACTGACTGCCAAAGAAGTATCTAATAATTTCTTTTCTTGGTCAGTGAAACTTCTACTAGGTGGCACTCTTCGACGCTTGGTTTTCCAGCAAACGCAAGCGGATATAAACCCTGCTGTGGTCATAGCAAGCAGTGAACCACCTATTAAAAAAAATGTTGAGTAGTCAGGTGCAACCCGCGCCGTCGCTGTCCTAGCTTTAGGCAGAAATAGAGTGAGGTAAGCATTTGCCTCTCCTACAGGACTTTTAGCACTACATTTCCACTCCCCCGACAAGTCACTAGTCACATTCGTAATAGTCAAATTGACCCACTGCGCACTTTTATTTAAGAAATCATCGTTATATTCATCAAAATTATCCAACTGGTACTTATTGATCATAATATCACTGTGTTTGTCCGTACTGTTGTTAATTTCTATGTGATGAAACGACCACGATACTGTAGGTTTTGGGTCACCTCTGACAAAGCAGCCGAACGATATTTCAGCTCCAGCCTCCGTTCTTATAACTGTGGGAGATGATGTTGCAGAAGGTGGGCAAACAAAATCATCTCTTTTTAATACTCTCCATGACATGTCTGCTTTCTTTTCTGGCCCTCCGCAAGAGACCTCTTCATTTCCTAAATTACTATTGAGAAACCAGTCGTGGAATTCTCGTAATCGACAGTCACAGTACCACGGATTGTCTGATAGTGTTAAAGTTTTTAGTACCGGGAGATTAAATGTGTCTTGATGGAGATATGATAGAAAATTTTGATGTATGTTGACAGTTTCTAGCGCTTGAAGATGAATAAATGCAAAAGGATGTACTGTACGAAGTTTACACCGTGATATTTCTAGCTTCTTTAGATGTTTCAACGGAGGGAATTGCTCCGCGACTAAAACGCTTAAAGGGTTGTCGTTAAGGATCAACAATCTCAAACGCTCGGCACCTTTAAATGTGTCAGGTGATATTTGCAGGAGTTGATTTTGGGACAGATCCAGTTCTATCAATATTCGAAGATCTCGGAACGCATTTGGATGTAATGATTGTAAACTCGTCAAACTGAGGTTCAAGCGTTGAAGATTTAACAGACCTATGCCTACAAAGGCGTCTTCTTCTAAATTCTTTAAAGGATTTCCATGTAGGTCTAAAACTTGAATGTCTGCGGCTAGGTTTGGAAGTTGTTTCAAGCCTGCGGAAACACACGAAGCAGTTTTCTTTCCTGAGGACCATTTGCAGTGGCATTCTGCAATGAGTGCGCAATTGAGCCAATCGCTTCCAGCCTGTGCGAGGACGAGAATGAATGTCAAGTATCCGCTCCATGCTCGAATCATATCAGTCTGGCTTGTGTTTATCTGAAAAGAAGAGATAATTTTCGTTAATATAACATGAAAATCTCATAAGATTTGATATAATGATTTTTCAGTACTGTATTGAGAAAAAAAAGACGAAAATAAACCCCCCAGAACCCGTATCTCATTAATCATGACGTTAAAACATTCGGTTATCAGATGTGGGAATATCCTTTTCCATTTTGACTTCAGATTGGAACTTCGCAAAGTTAGATTAGGAGAGTGGGCGGTTCAATGCGGGCGCTTACAAAATAGTGAAGACTCGGGATCAGATAATATGGTAACTTGTACGCAAATTAGACATATTTATTCTATGGATCGGTTAGATTTTACGCGTACTGGAGCAAATGCGAGTTTCACTGGTTTTTTGTTGTAATAATTATAGACTTATATGTTTTATGAATATTTCGCGTACGTATGTAAAATACCTTATTATTCTTAAGCTCAGTTACATGAGATTGACCGTTTGGCTTCATCTTCTTTTCATGTCGATGATTTAAAACAATCCTTTTTTTTATAATTTTTGGGCCCAGTAGGTAGCCGTTTATCGCGGCATCAGTAGGTAGCGTTGTAAACGTTCTCTAAAGTGAAGGTGTAGTAGAAGTTTTTTTAATAGTAGCGCTTTGTTTCTAACGTAGTAAAAACTAAAATTAATTTCGAAACACTATTTGCCATTAACATAACTCAAACATTGAGTTGGCACCGTTCAAACTATAAGAAAAAGTACCATAATAGATATTTTATATTAAGAAATATTGCCAAGTTACAACGAAATGAAAAACATAGTTTAAAAATGTTTTAGTAAATTATAGGAAATGATATGGCGGCTATGGAGATTAAATTATTGGTGGCTGAAAAGTACAAGTAATAAAAATGTTTTGCACGGAGTGTCACTTAACAGATCCAGACATTTATTGTGTGCATTGGAACGTAAGTTAGCGAAATATTTTGTTGTCACACATACTATAGTTACTATACGTACGTAGGTTTCCTTAGATGATGTGATGACAGGTGCCACCATCTAGTTACACGTTGAGGCTTTCACCCTACTCCAATTATTCTGTCCCGAAACTCCGCCTAACATATCAACAAAGGGTAACAAACGGTTGTACTAATTAATATTGGGCACTTAACCTCAGTATCGGCGCCTATCTGTTCTGTACGTGGCTAATGAAGAGTTTTGTTAATTAAACGGGGTCAAAGGAAATTCTAAGTAACGTACTTATACGCAATTATGTTTAAGATATTACGATTTTAACCACCGCAACCGACCATAACAATCAGGTTTTTATTACGGAAAATACTCTTCTGTAAAATTATTCACTGTTCATGCAAAGAAGCGATATATTCAAACTGGCTAAAAGCTCAGTTTCTCATAAAGTATGAATCTATTTATAATGTAGGTTTTTGGTTTAAGGGTACCCAACTAACCATTTGGGATGGGACAGGCGAGCGGCAAACATACCGGGTGTAAAAAGACACAAATCAACGAAGCCGAAAGTTACATATTGTTTTAATTAATTGTGGTAGGTATATTTTTTTAATGCTGGACCACCTTGAGTTCCTT
Source organism: Hoplodrina blanda (assembly GCA_949316365.1). NCBI lineage: Eukaryota > Metazoa > Arthropoda > Insecta > Lepidoptera > Noctuidae > Hoplodrina > Hoplodrina blanda. Next base: position 12,782,870 of record OX438564.1, read on the forward strand.
TACCTGGAGTTCCTTTACTTCCAGCTCCAGCATCTTCATTTTTTATTATTTTTTTTAAACCAATTTTAAATGGCATTATATTTAAGAAACCTACGACCCCTGTACTGTTAAGACCTGTCAACACCATGCACGATGTTTTACTTGCATGGTGTGTCCATAAGCACACCAAAAATACAAGTCGTTTCTCACCAACACAGACGTTCGTCAAGGTCGTTTCAGACTTATTACTAAAAACTAATATATTTATACAATTTCATTGGTAAGACATAGAGATCGACTAAAATGTTTACGTGAGACCGTTATTGTAATACCTGTTCACAAATAAAGATTGATTGTTGAGCATAAATTTTTGCTCAATGTTTTTCTCTATGTGATGAGTTTTGTTACACCTGTACATAAGTCTTGTATACATGAAACACTTATCTGTATTACACACCCTATCTGATAAGTCGATTGATCTCTAGACAAAGGTCAAGATGCTCTATGAGGCATAAGTGATGAGGTACCTATTCATTGATACCCTTCTCTTGTGATTGAAGGTTCTTGTCAGTCGATTGCGGGGTCAAACGATGATTTTGATCAGTAAATAGTCGTTGATTAAAGTAAACAGGTACGTTTTAATACCTACAGACCAGCAAATTTAAAAGAGGACAGTAAGTATTCAATTAAAAACACGAATATATTTTTAATAATTAGATATTAATCTATATTTTTTTGGTTTTTGATAAAAAGAAAAATTCTGGTTATCTATAATTATTCAGGTAGTATAATAAAATAGAAATTTAGACTTAGCTAGGTTAGCTACCCATTTGAAAGTTTACATATAATATTATGTAACTGTGCAATAATAATGATTGATTTCTATACCTACTAATGTAATAAAGCTGAAGATGTTTGTTTGTTTGTTCAAATGCGCTATCTCCTGAATTCGAACCGAAATTTTCTGATCACACCGCCTCCTACTACGCCGCCTACATTTAAATAGATAAAATTATTTTATTTGATTTGACTCAATCTTCTTGTCAAGTATAATTAGTTAAGTGCGGAATCCTTTCAATTTTAGTTAAGTGCAAACTAAAAGCATCTGAAAAGTCAGACCTGAAGTAGCAAGTGCCCATTAAATTAGGTACCTAATTCAATCAACTCTTCACTAGGTATCTTATGTAAGAGCAATTTAAATTCTCATAGGAGTACTTAATTAAAACCTTGTACTTCATTATTACGTCTACTTTAAGATAATTAACCAACTAATTAAAAACAAGTTTAAAGGTCAAATTGCAGTAAAATTTTCATGTAGCGTATATTTACTACTTCATTAAAATTTTTTAACAAACTTCGAAATTGGGGTAATTTTTTTAATGTCTGCTTTGACGCTTGTTGATTCAACTAAACTGCACATTGTACTGCTACTCGTCCGTCCTCCTTATACAAATCCTTAAGCGCTGCAAACAGTATCTCCGGAAAATGACGTTCTAGCTGAGGCAACACGGCTTAAATGTGGCGCCACGGTAACCGTAGTTCGGATAAGCCGAGTTTTGCGGTGGACCAGCGCCGACGTCGGGGATAGGCAGCTAATTGGGACTTTGAACCGGCACTCATAATGTATTCTGAGATATTAACTCGTGTCCAGCGACTTCGTTTGGGTTCGCCAATTCTGGGTAGAGTTAATTACGTACTTGTTTATAACAACGCAGAAAATGGTGTAGAAATAGGAGGAGGGTGAAATAAAATTTTAGGATTTGGTTTCTGCTAGTGGTTTTACGAAAATTGGTTTAGTTATTTTTCTTCTTCTTCTGCTTCCTTATTTGTTGTTTTTGTTTTAGGCAGGATAGCCTCAGAATGCAATCCATTTGTCAGGACAGAGGGTTATATCGGACTTTTGCCGACTGAATCCCAACGGTTCCTTCTGATACTATGAGTCGGGAGAGCCCGGTGCTAGCGCCCCGCCCCACGATTCTGTCTCCTGCTCGATATGGAGGAAAGTAGAAATTGTGCTTTTTCGTAGGAAAAATTTCTGGAGCGGAGTATTCCTCTGCTGTTTTTTTATAATTATCTTCCAAGACAGTTAAATCGTTTCTCTTTAGGACTCAAGATTCATGGACGCGGCGCTTTTCTGGTGATCGACACTGTTAATTCTGGCTTAGGAGTTGTGGTTGATTGGGGCTTAACTCACACAAAATACCACAAAGCTAGCCTAATTGCAAAGATGTCCAAAATATAAGTAACATATAACTTTCTCATCAATGTTTGTTTTCAAGTTAGTGTTACATCAGACGGTTTATTCCCACTTGTCTCATTGAGAAGTTATAATGATGGCCACATAACACTTAATAGACATACCTATGTACACAAGTACCTACATTAAAACAACTGCAAAGGGTCGTTACAGAGAGTTTGGATGTTTCAATCATAGGATGAAGTAGATTTGGATAACTGTGCCTGAGAATCGAGGAGTTATTTTGGCAAAGTTCTTTACAAAAATTTTAACATATTGTTTCTCTTGGTATTTTACTGATCACCCTACTGTGAAATAAAAGTTCAGCAGAGACCATCCACGTTGAAGTAATACTGATCCAATAATTGAAAGTATAGATCATCCTTTGACCTATTTTCAACTCGGTCATAATAGTGCATTGAATTGACATGGAAGTTATATTCAATTTAACGGCCAGTACTTTAATATTTCTGTTATGACCGGTTTGTTTTAGCTGACTACATCTATTTAAATGATAAAGCTATTGAAGAATGTTTGTTTTTTGTTTCTACTTGAACACGATATTATCCAGAACTACTGATACGATTCTGAAAATTCTTTCGCTAATATAAAATTATATTAACCTAGAGTGCTTATAGGCTATAATTTATCATCAAAAATATATATTTATGGTAAGCGGAAAGGTTTGTTTGAATACGCTAATCTACGGAAGCACTGGTTCGATATTGAAAACGCTTTCTGTAATAGGAAGCTACTAATTTTGGGGATCCGTAAGAAAATTCACACGGATAAAAGTCGTAGGTAAAAGCCAGTTGGAGTCGTATAGTACCTAATGCACGTTATGTTCTTTAATAGTCAGTTCTGTTTGTAAACTTCGTCGAGTTTGGTCCACATGTTTAGCATAAAAGGGTCGTTGCATGGTGAAACTACTCCAGGTTAAAAGTTGCTGTAAACACGGACTATACCTAAATTATAGAGGTATGTTACTTCCACTCTCTAAACAAATTTGGTTGGCGCTGGCGTTAAACTAGAAATTTAGCCAAAACTGAATTTAACTTAATGATGAAGCATGAACTCTAGCGGCTAAAAACTAAAACTAATTATTGTTTAGTCTAGACACACTATGAATATTTAATCTTTACTGTATATTGTACATTATTAGCTAAATACATTTTGCACCTAAATTATGAAGCTCTTTAATATTCAAAGTGCAGCTACTTTTCTAGGTCGTTAATTAAAGTGAGATAATAAAAAAATAGTAATTTTATGCTGTAAATTGTTATTTTACACTACAATATTAACGTTATAGAGTAAAAGCATGTAGCAAAAAGTATGTTTAAACCCTCTTAACAATTTTATTAAAACCTTTTTATCTATAGGTACTTAACATAATAAAGCTCAAGGGTTATTTTTTGTTTGTTTAAATGGGCTAATCTCTGGAACTAGGTGCCAGTAGGACTGATAGAACTATTTTTGTGTATGATAGCCAGAATCATGAGGAATAGTTACGACACATGGGAGCAAAGCAGTAGCCAAATTGAAAAAAAACGCGGGCAAAGTCGCGGGCAGAAGCTAGTGTTATATAGATGTTAATAGAAGATAAGAAGATATATAGATGCTAGTAAAAGTAATTTAAATGAAAAACATATATTTTTTCTTGTCAAATTTTTTTTTGAATCTACTAGAACGTCTTTGCTTTTTATAGGATGAAAAGCAACTATCATAACAAACTTGATCACCCGCATAAAAATCTTGGAGTTTTTTCAATAACCTATTAGATGAAAAGTAAAGACACCTTTCCAAAAACCACTTTTAAAGACAAGCTGACGACGACCTCCCACTCAAAAAGCTTTCTAGTATTTTTTCAAATTACCCTTTAATCTACTTCAATACAACTCCCAGTGTATAAACCAATAAAACGTAGGCAAACGTGTTGAAATCCACACGTTCACAATAAAGTTGGACGTGCGTAATGTCTTGAGAATATCGATAGATAGCGCAGCCATGCGGTCGCAGTCACATTGGCTGAAACGTACCAGCGCGACGTGAATGCGAGTGGAAAGCCTTCACTGACAGTCTGACAGACTATTAAAATATTTTCGGGACATCGACAAGGGTTGGTCGACTCTCCACGTGACCAGGGAGCTGGCCTATTTTTCGACTAAAGAATCAGAATTGTTATTAAATATGACAATGTGAACGGGTGTGTGCATAAAATAAGTTAAAGAACTTGAAAATCAAAAATATATTTTACGTAATAATATAATACCTAAATATATACCTACATATAATAATACCAAGAAAAATATTTATTTATTTATTTATAACAGCTCCAAAAAACCAAAAAATCGCTCGCAGTCTTAATATTTCTGAGACAAGGAAAAAATGTTTAATACAGACCCATCTATACATACTATACACATCAAAAGTGTCTAGGGATCAACATCCCTAACAAATGTTAGGGATGTTGATCCCTAGACACTTTTGATGTGTGTATATAAAGCTAAAAAGTTGTGTTCCTTGTTTGAACGCTCTATTCTTTGAAATTACTGATCAGATTCTATTAAATGTTTTCACTTGCCGAAGGCTATACTTTATAACTAATAATTGAGATCCAGAAGAAAGTTCGCGCAGCCACAGTCGCGTGCCCTGCTCTGCTCTAAAAGTACCTATACTTAGATATGGTGGGTAGTAACTAGTAGTTGGTAATTCTCTAGAAGATCTCTCTGACAAATAAGTCCTCTAAATTGCTCATAATTTGCCTTTTTAGAGCCCATTTACTTTTGTTTTTCTCTATCTACCTTAGAATACGAAGCAAAGCACATGGCGTTCTTACGTAATTATAGCGACAGATAGGTAATTATAAAGGCGACGCGGCTAACAGGATTGGCGACGTCGTTAATTTCAGCCCTAATGATATTATCGTCGCATACTATGTAGGTATAGCGTTTATAAGGGTTTTATCGTGACACCTTGCGAACAACGATTCATGTGAAATGGTTTACCTGACAAAAACAGTTGTTCCGATTTTGAAAATACAAAACACTCAAAAGCTTATTCATAATTTTATTACATTGTTTCTTTAAATTTTCATGCACAAAGGTAGAAAGTTGAACTTAATGCCCTAAGCGCCAACATGGCAGATGCATTGTATAAGTAAATTAAAATATTTTCAAAATATAAATTTATAAAAGTTCAAATACAAACTTCATACACAAAGGCACAGAGGCTGACTTAATTCTTTACGCATTCCCTAGCAGTCAACATAGGGTGGTGAAAATATTATAATAAACAAAACAATAATTTCTTCGGTAACTGAAATAGTACCTACACAAAATGGAACTACAATCATAATAGAAGGCTATACCGAGATAAAATGGCAAGTAGGTACCTATAGGTATAATGTTTAAAATCCAAAACTGAAAACGATATTAACTTATAAAAATAGGTAAAATACACATAAATCATTATAATTCAAATATAATATACGAGTATCTATAGGACAAAAAAGAAGTTTATGAAATGATCTTTGTTTACTTATTATATACTACTCAAAACAAAATAGGGCCCACCACTACTTATTTTCAATTTTTGTCTTAGAATTATTCAAGAGATACTGATTAGCAAAATGAAGAATTAGATTATGTAGTTGACTTGTTTGTGAGTCTTTATCAATGTTTCGAGCGAAAACTTGAGGGTTTAATTCAAGTGGGAAGTCAGAAAAACTAAAGTGCTTGAAAGATCGTAAATGGCACAAATTATTTTACTTGTGTTCTCAATGTGACTGTAGTTGTTGTTGTAAATCGTTGCTTTCTTGGACAGTTTATTTGAATTTTATGTTAATAATGATTATTATGGCTGGTTCTGGACGTCATAAGGACATGGAAACCGCAGCGAGAGCAGTTGTCCTGCTTCAGGGGAAAAATCTCAGAGGTCTGTAGCAATACATGTTGGTGTGTCGCAAAGAGCTATCCGAAACATGTAGGAGTGGTACCAAAAAATCGGGAGTGTAGCTAAGAGTCTTAGAAAAGGGAGTCCTAGAACTACAACTGCTCCTGAAGATCGCTATATCAGGTTAACTGCACGTCGGGAGAATATTTCAGACAGTTTCTGGGGTTCAAGTGTTACAGTGTGGGCTGAAATTCGCTTGGCGTGCAAAACAGAGCTGGTAATTCTGAATGAGGGTGCTGTAACTGCTACCAGTTATGGTGAGCGAGGAGTCTGACTTCATATTATTCCATTTTCACAAAGAGTGGGTTCTGGTTTTGGTTTTATTCAAGATAAGGCTTGTCCACATACGGCCCGTATTACACAAAGAGCTCTTTCTGACACCAGTATCCCGGTTTTGCCATGGCCTGCGACAGTCCCAACCTCAATCCCATTGCATATTTATGGGATCAACTGAATAGAAGCCTCGAAGAGAACAACAGTCGAGTGAATAGTCTACAGGAGCTCATAAACGCGCGTAAAAGTCTGTTGTAACGAATACTGGAACAAAACGTTACCCATCTGATTAAAAGTGTACCTGATAGGCTCAGCGAGTGCATACGGAGTAGAGGAGGCCCCACTCTCTTCTAAACATAACATCGCTCAAGCCACAGGCACCAAAAAAATAGTGAAAAGTGAAATTTACTTTTCTCATTATTTTGGTACAATTTTCCTAAAAAGTGTTTTTGTGTTTGATTTAGAAAAAAATTAACAACTTTAATTATTAATTACGTTTAAACACTTTCTTAAAACCTAGCCTAAACACGTCTGTCCATAAAAACATGATAAACATTAACCCTTAATTCGACAGACTTTTTTCTAAATTAAATTTGTAAAATTGATACTGATTTTGGTTCTTAACTCGTAGGGGACCCTGGAAAAAATACCTGAAAAAATCTACCTATTTCAGTTTCCTGAAAAACCTACGTCCATTATGCTGGACATTATCAAGTTCTTAAAAAACTGAAGCACTCAAACCATGTGTAGTATACTTCCCATTGTCAAAGAGAAAGAATAAAAGAAACAAGTGATTCCGTAGGAAATTATTCATATTATTTAATAAAAATAGTCTCATAGTTACATTGACTTACGCTTAAAATACTAATAGGAACTCACTTAAGTTTGGAACATAATAATTAAGTATAAAATTTTCAAAAAAATCAACATTTAGCTTATTCAAAAACAATCAGCCTTTAGTTCTTAAAAATATTAATGTATATATCAACTGTCACTTGCTTTTTGGTCGTCAGCTTAATTACTTATTGTGGAAATTATAAAAGCAATTTCTTTTGGCCACTAAGCACAACCTCTGCTTGCATTTGGAACAATGCATGTTCGTTTTGTTGTTCTTGCAGAACTTGCAACGACCATATGTCGTATATTCAGGCCAGTGGTTGTAGCCATCATAACGCACAGAAACTGGGGGCCTCGGTGCACTTGGGTTTTGGATCAGCGCTTTTTTTGGTACAGGGCTTGGTGGTTCCGTCTCAATTGATCTTCCCTTTTGCCTCAATTCGACTGCCAACCTCTGTCTGAACTTTTTCAGACTTATATTTTTCAGGCTCTTCGTGTTACATTTTCTCCTGTAGAGTAGCCAAGCATTGTTAACCGTTATATCTAACATTTGGCCAAAGATGTTCATGTACCAACGACGGCTCTTGAAAGAGGTTCTGTAAAGAGCTATCAACATGTCGCACAGGTCAACGCCTCCCATATGTTGATTGTAGTGTCGGACTAACTGCGGACACATAACACCAATTTTCTTTTTCTGTTCTTTGCTCCATCTCTTGATTTCTTCAACTGGGTAAGCATCTGCATAAGAACAGGCTAAAGTCACAACTTTATTGTCATACCATTTGACAATGGCGATCTTTTTGTCGTTGTCAACGACTTGGCTAAATGAACCTCGGCCCCTTTTCTTCAGTTCTTTGTCACTTAACAATCCCTTGCTGCAACCTTTCAGTCTGTTTTGCCGTATGGTGCCGAGACTGAAAATCCCCCAGTGTTCACGTAGATACCAGATCAAGTCGAGCGTTGTGAAATAGTTATCGAAATAAACAGCACATCCTGGAGTCTGAATTGTCTTGCAAAGGGCTAATACCATTTTAGCACCCAGTGTCATCTGCTCTTCTTCCTCGCTAAAATCGATATACCGGAAGGTGTCATCGCCGCCGTACAGTAAAAAATCATAGACTATTCCAGACGCACCAGCGCGTACTACGTTCTTGAATCCCCATTTAACAGGTTTCATGGGGTTATACTGTCTCCGGTTTCCTGCTTTAGTACCCTTATACGGTATAGTCATCTCATCTATGCTATACTTCGTTTCTTCTTCCGTTGCAAGGCAATTCCTCCTTATTTTTTCAATGAATGGTCGTATTTTGTAATATCTGTCCTCATCCGAATTGGCGTTGTCCACAAAATGAATGTGGCGTCGAATCTGCTCGAATCGTTTCAATGGCATGACGTCAGCAACTTGGGCATATCTGAAACCTGTAGACCAATAGTCTAGATAGGAAGGCATTTTCACTATACCCATGATAAGAAGGATCATGAGAAAGTCTTTTAACCCCTCGATAGTCAATTGTATACATTTGCCAGTTCTTTGGGTTGAGTACAAGTTCGTGTTGTCGACGATATCAGCGAGTATATCTGGGGAGAAGAACCGATAAAAATATTCCAACGGAGAGTCAGTATCCGGTAAATCAAACACGAAGTCGTTTGATGGAATGTCAGCCTTGTGTCTAAATTGTCCTTTCTTCCATTTGTAGCTCACAATGAGTGTTTTCTTAGTCTTTTTTGCCCGGACATTTGGCACAGCTCGTACAGGTAGATTCCTCTTACGCCTGGTTATTCTTGATGTTGATGGACTAGCAATAGACGAAGCATTTGATGACGGAATCGACAATAATGAAGCCAAACTTGGTAAAGCATTATAATTTACTTCGCCAGTCGGTGGTAGCACGTTGTCAATAATAGGAGTCAACGGAGGCCGCTCATGGTTCAAGTTGTCTTCGACTTCTAACACAGGGTTCTTCTCACTGCCACTGACGCTAGGACTGTTCTCAGTTTGAAGATTTTCGTTTGTCGTCTCCATAAAAGTATCAGCATCAATGTTAGTCTCGTCACTGTCGATTGAAGTATTGTCTTGTGTATCATTTTCGGAGCTGTCTAATATATTCATGCGCTCTATGTATGAATCGATGGAAGGGCAGGGTGAGGAGGACAACTCTTCAGTTCTATGAACAGCAATTTCCTCTTCATTCTCAGGTTCAGAAACACTATCTACATCCGATGAAGCATTTTGAGGCGGCACCAATGCTACTAAGCGATGTCCTCTAGACTTGAAGCTCTGAAAAATGAAAAGTAGTAACATGTAAAACATTTTATCTGCGGATCCCTAAAAATATTATTACGAGAAACAACAAAACTAAATTTTGTAATAATACGGCAACGGGAAGAATACGAGACATACGATTTTGTATTTAGTTTTCTACTTCTTTGACAAGGGGAAGAATACTGGACATAGTATTTGGCAGTTACTTTACTAGTAATTTGACGATGGGAAGTATACTGGACATACAAGTTGTGGGCATCGTAAAAACTAAACAAAACTCAGTAACACAATCAAAACATTATGAGTAGCTTTCTAGGTATGTTATTTTTAGGTTTCAATAAAATTACAAGGAAATAAGCCGCAAAACAATAAATAAAACGCAACTTACCGAGAGCCCGCGCAGCGAGTCCTTCCTCCCCGCCATCTCGCCAGCGACTGCTTGCGTCCCGTCGATGTGTACGCGGTGCTGATTTTTGACAACGTAGTTGGATAGTTCAGGGTGCAATTATAGCATCTAGAACTCTAGATATACGGTCTATTTTTATATAGTTTTTTTTTTTATTGAACGGGAAGTATACTGCACGGCGTCGAATTAAGGGTTAATACTTTTTAATTTCACCCTAAAAACGTGGTGGGCCCTATTTTGTTTTGAGTAGTATACAATTATTATCTTCTTGTCTATATCGCTCGAAACAACCGAATCAAAAACAAATGTTAAAAAATCAACCAAAAAGAATATCCCAAAACATCATCATCATCATCATATCAGCCGTAGGACGTCCACTGCTGAACATAGGCCTCCCCTACTGATTTCCAATAAGACCGGATGGAAGCGGCTTGCATCCAGCGCGATCCCGCGGTTTTTATCAGATCGTCCGTCCACCTTGTGGGTGGACGTCCTACGCTGCGCTTGCCGGTGCGTGGTCTCCATTCGAGAACTTTACGGCCCCATCGGCCATCCGTTCTGCGTGCTATGTGGCCTGCCCACTGCCACTTCAACTTGCTAATTCGCTGGGCTATGTCGGTAATTTTGGTTCGTCTACGAATCTCCTCATTTCTGATTCGATCACGCAGAGAGACTCCGAGCATAGCCCTCTCCATAGCTCGTTGGGCTATCTTGAGCTTGCTAATGAGGCCCACAGTAAGAGACCACGTTTCAGTGCCATAAGTCATCACTGGTAGCACACATTGGTCGAAAACTTTCGACTTGAGACACTGAGGTATTTCGGACGAGAAAACGTTACGCAATTTTCCGAACGCTGCCCAACCGAGTTGGATTCGGCGATTGACCTCTTTCTGAAAGTTGGCCCTACCAAGTGCGACTGTTTGTCCTAGGTAGATATATGAGGCAACAACTTCCAGAACCGTGCTCCCAATTGACAATGGGGTGGGTACAATATGGCCATTGCACATTACTTTTGTCTTGTCCATGTTCATTTTAAGACCCACCTGTTGGGAAACTCGGTTAAGGCCTCCGAGCATCGTGCTGAGATCTTCCATCGATTTTGCCATGACCACAATATCGTCAGCAAATCGAAGGTGAGTGATGTACTCGCCATTGATATTGATGCCGAGTCCTTGCCATTCCAGGAGCTTGAAGGCGTTTTCCAAAGCGGCAGTAAACAGTTTCGGAGATATCACGTCTCCCTGTCTGACGCCGCGTTTCAAAGGAATCGCCTTCGAGCTCTGCTCCTGTACTCGGACCGACATAGTGGCGTTACTGTACAAGCACTTCAACACTTCGATGTACCGATAGTCAATATGGCATCGTTGGAGAGATTCAAGCACTGCCCATGTCTCCACCGAATCAAAGGCTTTCTCATAGTCCACAAACGCTAAGCATAGGGGTAAGTTATACTCCTCGGTCTTCTGTATAACTTGCCGTAGCGTGTGGATGTGGTCTATGGTACTGTACCCTTTTCGGAAACCGGCTTGTTCGGGAGGCTGGAAGTCATCAAACCTGCGGTCGAGGCGGTTCGTGATGACCCTCGAAAACAACTTATAAACAAAACATGATTGTGATTAAAACCCTGCCTCGGTTAAAACATAGGAAATACTTAAAACTCGAAACAGCACAAAAAGATTACGAACTAAAAATTAAGTACTCAGCAAAAAATCAGGCGGAACAGCATTCTTATCACGCTCTCCTCGGTGCAGTGCAGTTGGTCGTTCTAACACAATATTAATGGGGGCGTCCTCTGGCCAGGTGCCAGAGGCGCATCGCCATGATTTAATTTCAAGCTACTGATGGAAGCAGTCGGTAATATTGAATTAAACGCCCGCAGGTTCACTCAATGCTCACAGTTTTGTTGGTACAGATTGTTGCTTGCTATAGGTTTGCGATTTTGTCGTAATTGCTTATTTAATGTTATGCTGTTAACTGTCTTGCATATGACATGACCACTTTGCTTGAGGTTTGGCCGTGTGATCGTATTTAAGTAAAGTGTATTTTTGTAATGTGAATAAATATAACAGCTTTTTACTAAATAATTATAAATGTTTACACGATAAATGCACAACAAAAAACTTTTTTTAAATTCTGTCTGTCTGTTTGTTTCGGTTAGTCTCCGAAATGGCTGAACCGACTTTGTCGGGTCTTTCACTGGCAGATATCTGAAGCTGGAGCTTTTATTGCCAGAATTAAGGTTCCGCACAAAAAATAATACACTATGAAAACCGACATTCACGCGACGTCGCTGGCTGGCATAAGATAGTTCCAAATAAACTAAATTCATAACATAAATAAATGAAAACAGTAAAAAGCTTTTAATTTATGATTTAATCTAATTGTAAGATTATTTTCATATAAAAAATAACGTTATATTAAGTCAAAATAAATGGTTTCATATTTTACTTGTGAATTCGTGAGGTGGGAGCAAAAGAACTTATCCACTCCTTTTATCTAACCTACTATAAGATCTTGTTCCAAGAATTGTAATGTGAGCACACTGCACGCGTACAGACTATCGGCTAGCGTCTCCTCATTTACTTTGAACTAAAGAACGGTAGATAAGGTTACCAGAAGTAACAAGAGGTGGGTTGAACAACAAGTACCTACTAGTATTATTACTATCCTTTATTTTCTTTGAAAAATGTAACCTCCTCAGTTTTCCTAGTTGCCTGGTAATAAAACTGAGAAAATGTCCGAGTACTGCGTCTTGTCAGTGTTTTAAATTGAGGCTATTATTTTCAGCTTACTTTTCTTTATGGTGTATCAAAATTCGATTCAAACAAAATAAATGTTTTTCTAGTGATATTACGAACGAATTTATTGATAATTATCATACCTTTACTAGAATATCGTGAGTACTGTTGTAGATTTTTTTTTAAATGATCATCCTAAAGACAATCCTAAGGTCCTAATGACAATTTAAGCGAACGTTCGTGAGGAAACATTATTTCAATACTTTCAATAGATATTATCATGTTTTGAAAAAGAGAGGCCACGCGCAGCTGATTTGCTAAATATTTATTTATAGTATTTCATTAGAACCTGCCTGATATCTTCGACACCCCTAATACTTAAGCCTGTCATCTATACTTCTATACTAAAATAATGTTGAAGATTTTTTTCTGTTTATTTGTTTGTTTTTAAGCGCGCTAATCTCTAAAAGTACCAGTCTGATTAGAAAAAAATCTGTTACGTATACACGATAGCCAGATTCATGAAGGATAATTTAGGCGATATTTTACCACGGTAGCGAAGCAGTAATCAAAGACAGGGGTAAAAAAAACTACACGGACAAAGTCGCAGGGAGCAGCTAGTAGGTACAAAATACAACGAAAATACCCGATGGATTCTTCTTGGCAGATGCTACAAACATAAAACCAGAAATAATAGCTTGCCATTTCAAAACTAAATAAACTTGCATAAAATAAGTGCAACCATTTTCTCGAGCAGACCCTGCCAATAAAACTAGGATGAATACGAAAGCAACGGAGAAAATACATATTAAATTCTATAAAATAACCGAAAAGTTCTAACTTTCTACTTTTCACAAACATTTCATAGGTCAGTTGCCTCACCGAAAGCATCAAGGCTTCTCAACTTTAGTATATTTTAGCATATTCTACGATAGTAAACAAAACTAATAACGCCGTCAAACGTTGAGACGAGAAATAGTGTTTACATAATTTCTATGCAACGCAATTTCCTTGCAGATGTGAGAATAAAATGTTATGGCCTCCCCAACTATTCCGTAGTTACAGTAAGGTAAAATGCAGTATTTTTGGACACTGATCTATGGTAATTCACAAAATCCGAATTAAAATGTATGTTTCACTCGCGTTAAGCTTTGATTACTTTTCCGCCCCCTTAAGTCGTAGCGTGATGTTACTCGCTGATAATGTAGCTTTCTATAAGTGAATGAATTTTATGCGAATGAATTTAAGAACTCCCTCTCTAGTTTATAATTAGCAGACGTCCGCTAAGAAGGATTTTCCAAATTCACCCCCTAAGGGGTCCCAAGTTTGTATGGAGAAATCAACTTGGTCGCGGACGAAGTCGCTGCCAGAAGCTATAGACCAGTGCCGAAGCCGTCAAAAATGATTAAAAACGAAAATAAATTAAAGTAGAATGAAACCTATTGAAAAAGGAAGGGAATACTACTAAAATAAAAGGAAAAATAAATTACGGGCGATCTGAGGTTGGGAAGGGGTAAGGTTTTAAGGTTAAAAGTCGGTAAATCTCGATTTCCGGCAAAACTACAAGTCCTATCGAAAAAAGTTAAATGGCAAAGTTGTAGATAATAAAAAGATCTACAACTTTTGTATCCACACTTTTTCTCCATAACCTCAAAATTCATGTAAAAAATCCAAAAAACCACATTTTTGAATTTTTATTTATATCTTTTACAAAATTATTTTTTTTTTCATGGTATTTGGTGAAAACTTACCTCTTTATGTCCCAAACACACTGGAATTTTGAAGATTTAAAATATTAATTTTTTCACCCTATTTTGACTCGATATCGAAAAAAGCACCCTAATTTTCAATCGAAAATTCTCACGTCAAAATATCTGATTTTTCAAAAAAGTCGGTGGGCTTTTTGTTCGTTGAAATCTCTATTTTACGATGGTGTAAAAAAAATAATACATAACCATGGAAAAATTTTTCATAAAATGCAAACGAAAAGTACTAAGGCACTTATCGCTTAGTTATTAAACATTCGGCAAGCTAGACGCGCCCTCATGTTACTTTAAAATGTAAGACTAAGTAATTACAGATATGATGTATGGTTTTTCTTATTTTTTTATGTTACCAGTTTATCCTTATCCCAGCCTAAGGCTTAGTATATACACCTAATGTTCGTAGCCTGTCCGGCGGACGCACAAGTCGGACACGGTGAGTTAGTGTCCGACACTGAGATAAATCGACTGCGGTCTTAGAAACGGAGTGCACGCTCCAAGGAATCTATTATTTATCTATTTGTTACATGAAATGCACTGTCCGGATGTGGTCTCATTGAAATAACGTTGTTTAATTGGGTTTATTCGATTGAGAAACATTTACTCATTTTCTTTCTTTGAAACTTTTTTATCATTGTTATGGCCCAGTGGTTAAGGAGCCCGTCTCTCATGCATGAGGGTTGCGTGTTCAATACCCGGAAAGCCACATGTCAAAAGCCAAAGTAACTTGCTGATCATGTGACTATTTCCATTAATATGTACTTTATAAGTTTACCATCACTGACAACGATAAAGAAAATACATACATAGTAAAAACATTTGGTTTTAGAATGAATAATAGCTACCCGCCGAGAGCAAGCGTGATGATCAATAAATTGCTCATGCCTATTCTATATAAAGAAAGAGGTCTTGCAGTGGGACAATAATAGGCTGTTTCTTTTTTTATTTAAACCTAATCTAGCTATTATACCTTCTTTTTCTAAGATAAATTTTCTTATATTTTAAAAAACCTTTATAACACATTCTTCTCTATAGTTTTGTATGATTTATTTCAGTTCGTCTTACAAAATGTTGCTATAAATCAAAGGAAAGCCGGAAATAAATATGCGAAACCAATTTTATACCTACTAACATTATTAAACCAAACCAAGTTAATTAACAAAAACGCCACAGATTGACCGACTAATTACCCTAAAAACAGGAAAATTCTGTTTTGAAATAAAAAACCAGCCTTGAAAGGTTCTTGCCCTTACAAAGGCCCCGAAAACAATACCGTACCTACATAGAAGACGTAAATAAAACCATTCGCCGGGTCCACCTACAATAAATGAGGTGCTCTTGCCGTATTTCAAGTACATTAAGAGGGTTCGTCTCCAGTGACACTAATTAAATATATATACCTACCTAGCGACAGAATTCTATTTCATCGAACTAAAATGTTTGTGAAATCAGATCCTTGAATTAAGCGATTCCAGTTAATTGACTTGATATAATGTTATTTATTGAGAAACTAAATGTTTTTTTAATTGTAAAGAATGTAAGTACCTAGCTTTATAGGTATTGAACAGACGGCCGTTGCGTTGGGTTAGGCTCCCAAGTGGCGAGCACGCGCAGTGTGGGAAGGCTCCCCCCACTAGGTGGAACGGCCGGCGACCTGATGAAGGCCGCGGGAAACCCCTGGCTGGATGCAGGCAGCAAAGGTTCGGTTATTGTAGCGATTTTTAAGGGAGTCCTAGAAGAATAAGAATATGAATTTTCTTTCTTTCTTTGGTTTTGGATGACTAATAACTAGCTTCTGCCCGCGACTTCACCCGCACGGTAGTGTAGTATAAAATAATACATATCCTATGACACACTCAGCAATAGTCAGCTTTCTTTCAGTGAAAGTTTTTATTAATCGGACCAGGACTTTAAGACTTCCAGGACTTTACCTCTTTATAATAAAAGTGTAGATTTCTTCGTAGCTTTTATAAAAATGGTATCTCTACTGTTAATATGCTCTTTAAGCCGTGTCAAACTGATAACGTCACCTAGAAAATTGTAAAGCAGAAAAAATCAACTTCAATGTCTCTGGATGCGCATTTAAACGTAAGACTCTACAACGGCAGAAAATCTTGATTTGATGGACTGAAGGATGTAAAAAGACGTAACTTAATGTTAAATTACATAAAATGTAGGATTGGAAGGTGATATTACATGACTGTGTGAAAGATATAAATCCTTATGTAATGAGCACGACAGGAGACATATGCTTAGAGAGAAAGATAATTAAATAGGTATGTAGCTTTGGAATAACAGTTAAAGAACGACGATGGAAGAGGTGATAACGGAAGACGCCATTTTAATTGTAAATATTGATAAGATTTAATTATAATTGTAATAACCAAAATATTTTTTTTACATTCTTTTTCTCAAAAGAATTACACAGTCACTGAAAACAGTTTTATTATATTTCAACTACCTAACCAATTGTTCGAAAAAATGTTATCAATAGATAAACGAATATTTCCTTAATATTAACTGATCGATGAACAACATACCTGCAATAACAAGAACGTCTACGTGCAGGAACTTTTGTCATCCACCTAGCGTAATCCTGCTCCTACTACCTCTTGATGCTAACTCAAGTCTCAAGGTTTAGTATCCCATAGATCTATCTCTCAGCTAAATCTAATAACATAGTTCTCCTAAACAATCTGGAGTGGCCTTCCCTCTTGTAACCCTCATAAAACACAGTACACTTGTCCAACTTTAACGTAATTTTGATAGCTCTAACTTACAGTGGGGACAGTCTGATGATTTTAATTAAACAAAACTTTGCCCAAATGTTTAGCCCAAAGGGACAGATGTGGCCTCGAAACAAATTGATATTAACACATTCAAAACATAAGCTCTTGGGGTTTCTATTATTACGATTATTAGTCTTTTGCTGTTCGTTGTCAGTATGATTGTTTGATTAAAATAATATTTATTTAATAATAATTATTATTTTATTTAATAGCTAGGTAACACAAATAGGTTATACAAATAACGACACCTAGTCAATAATTAATAAAACTTGTTTTTTTAATTGTTTATGTTTGACAGTATTTCAGAATACACCTTGTTCAGAAAAAGGAATGGCTCCGTTGCGTATCCGGTAGGCAGTGTCGCACGACTATATCACTGTGTGCGTGCGGGTTTATCGTCCCGCCTGCCTAAACCTTGCCTAAAAATGGCTGTACCCGAATTCGAAAACCAAATAAAAAAAACTTTTTTTTATTATAATCACGATCTACCGCCTTGAATTTGGCGAGGATGCAACACTGAACCTTGTACTGTTTGATTTAAGATTAAAATTCAGCTCATATTATTTATTTGAACATACTTTTCCTGGTGTTACACGGACTGCTCTCGCTGTTACATAAAACATAGTCCCGGAGGGCGAAAAATACATATTTAGGTAATACATCAAACAAATGAGACTTCAAGGAACGGTAAACAACATTTACAATACCATACGTTCTGTAGATACTAATAAAGATATAAAAAATGTTGACGATGACATAGGGGTTGTAATAAAGTAAATTTTGCCCGTATTGTGCTAAAGTTGCCAATCTTCACAAATAGATTCGCAGACTGATGCTATCAGGGTGATAATGTCTGATTGTCACCTCTTCAGACAGTTACTACGATGGTTTATAAGGTAACTTGATAATACTGAATTCACCAAATTGGGTTGTTGACACTAAAGGTTAACAAATAATCGTAGACCATTCATCATCGATCATTTTAGAGATTCATCATCATCATCATCATCATATCAGCCGTAGGACGTCCACTGCTGAACATAGGCCTCCCCTACTGATTTCCAATAAGACCGGATGGAAGCGGCTTGCATCCAGCGCGATCCCGCGGTTTTAATCAGATCGTCCGTCCACCTTGTGGGTGGACGTCCTACGCTGCGCTTGCCGGTGCGATTCAATTCAGACTAATTTTCAGTTAACAATAAAAGTAGATTTTAAGGTGCTTTGGAATCAATAAATAGGTAATTGAGTTGGCAAATAAATGACGTCACAGTTTACTATTGCCATACAAAATCGTATGTGGTTTTTATTGTCAGAATTTCCTTTCTTAACGAAAAGTCAAGTCGGTACAGTCTAAGCAATACAAAAGCTCTTTATCTGTTCTCTGCAGCGCGTGAAGACATGTGCTGGTACATACAACGGAGGCATTGACCAGGCGACCGGGCTCTCTGCCAAGTCCCCCAAGACAAACTCGACCCGTTAAAAATTTGGCTCAGGTATATGTAAAATTAAAAATTTAGAAGATTTTCTGGAGCCGATAAATATCAGTGTTTAGTAGGCAGTATTTGTTTATGCAAAAGGATGTTGTATGGAATTTTCTGTGAAAGGGAAGGCTAGCTGTGTGTTAAGGATTGATCCAGTCTTTTACTATAATCAGAAGATTTGGATATTATCCTTTATATAATTCTTCCTGTTACATATCTAAAAACTTTTATTATTTAATTGGAAAATCTGCTTAATGTTTTCTTTCTTATGAGAAAAAAAACTTTGTACCTGGCAATTCTACTAATTCTTAGGAACGTTTGTAATCTAATCTCGGTCTCAATCTCAAAAATACCTCTAATTTACCTACATTTTTTGACATCTATTTCCTATGAGATGGGATTGCGATAAGATGTTGTACGTTTTTAATTAGTAGAATTGACCTTCTGATCCAATCTTTGGGGCCGAAAAAATACTTATATATTCAACCCAATAATTCGGAAATAAATAAGTAGGTACATTATCCTACTAATATTATAAATGTAAAAGTTTGTAAAGTTTCGTTAAACCTGAGATTTCTGTTGTTTGGATGTTCGTTATTACTCAATCACACGTAAACAGTTGAACAGATTTGGATGAAAACTGGACATAGATAGACCTTTCCTGGATTAGCACATACGATACTTTTTATCCCGGTAATGTGTTCCCCTGGGATAATAGTTCCTTACTTTACGGAAAGTTACTATTTACGCGAGCGAAGCCGCGGGCAGAACCTAGTAATACATAAACTCAAGTATTTCTCTTTTGGCAGAACTACCGAACGCCACATGCGGCGGTAACACTCTACGAATAATAAGTTCAGTTATATAAAAACAATTTCAGTTTCATAATATCAACACGCTCAGTTCCATAATAGCACCACATTTAAGCATACAGATTCTCTATGACATTAATATTCGTAAAAGTACAACTATCCAAACAGTATTATCGAAGCGAATAAAGTTAGTAGAGACAAAATTATCAGGAAAAGGATTTCCTAGGAAACTTTATCGTAATATATTGAACTTACATCCTTAAAAGACGTGGCTGAGTATCTAAAGTTTGTCTACGGATTCGTAGATTGGTTAGAGAATGTGTGGTACAAATTACCTTAGAAAGATGTTGCTTCGTGTTAGGCCGAATACCACCAAACTTATATAGGTAGTATAATTCTTATCCTAGTAAAATTTTTCCATACAAAAACTGTCAGACATCAATTTTAGCCCACGGAGAAAGACTTACACTTGGCGGATAATTGTACAAAAAAGAAACGATCATTTAATCCCATTCTTAATCTGTGTCAAAAATACCTAATTTACTTATATTTTTTTTTCCATAAATTTTCGATACGATGAGATTTTAAACGCTTTTAATTAGTTGGATTAAGGATAAAGTTTTGTGAAATTCGCCTTTAAACTGATTTAGCATTTTAACGCTGGGGCACTTTTCGTACACGCGTTAAAAAAGACATAGGTGTTTTTTCATCACGCTCTGTCTGATTTTCACCTCCCGACGGCGTTGAGCCAAGCGTTGAAAATTCAATAAGGCGTGGTAAAAAACGTCGCGTTATGAAAGCGCTCCTGTGTGAACACGGGCTTAACAAGTTGTGTGATACTCGTACGACCGACGTTTACGCGTCATTAGTGAGCTCGTCATTGTGTTATATGACAAGATTAAAGGTCCACACTATATAACACTAGCTTCTACCTACAGCTTCATCCGAGTTGAAGTCAAGTATACCATAAAAATTGTCGGAATTGTGTAGCTTTCTATCATCAATCCCTTCAAAATGGTTAAATTAAGTGGTGCTGATCCATGCGTCATGCTCGTAAACGAGTGCTGTCAGTTGGGATTGGTCAACTCTTAACTGCCTTGGCTTACATCTTTATTCTTATTTTTTTTATAATTGTTTTATATTCATCTTCATTGTTTTCACATGTAGAATCAACAAGAATAATGTAACCAGGATTTTGTAAAAACCTAATTTAAAAGAGTGCCGTGAAGTTTCTTTCTCGTTCTTCTCCATAGAGGCCTACCTCCGTTTTGGAACGAGCAACTAGCTTCTACTTTCGGACTAACTGACAGACTCCT
Organism: Hoplodrina blanda; assembly: GCA_949316365.1. NCBI lineage: Eukaryota > Metazoa > Arthropoda > Insecta > Lepidoptera > Noctuidae > Hoplodrina > Hoplodrina blanda. The sequence continues at coordinate 12,803,714 of OX438564.1, forward strand.
TGACTATTCAAAAGTGCCTGTAAATGGTCTAATTGAAATAAATGTTTTGACTTTGACTTTGACAATGAAATATTTTTAATAATCAAACAGAGCACTCTCACCTAACAAACAAAAATATTAAAATACAAATCAACTCAGTTACGTAATCCTACTTAATATTATATGTGAAAGTTTGTGAAGGTGTTTAGATGTTTGTTACTCAATCACGCGTAAACCGTTGAAGATTCGGATGAAAATTGGCACATAGATAGACCATTTCCTGGATTAACACATAGGGTAATCCCGGTAATGCGTTCCCTTGGGATAATAGTTCAACTTACTTTACGGGAAATTACTTTTTAAGCGGGCGAAGTGGCGGGCAGAAGCTAGTGTTAAATAATTAAGACGTGATATAGCAAAGGCTTTCTACTTTATTAAGTCTTATTTAATAATCTGGCCGCCATGCATGTCAAGGTTTTCACCAGCTGTAACTCGAAAAGTCCACAAGATCGTGTACAAGCCAAGATACTAGTCCAGAAACTAAATCTTCTAACAGAAAAACTGGATGAAGATAACGTCTTTCACTTCAAATGAAATTGCACTCGAAGACGGTCGGCGAGCGATTCAGACTAAAAGCAGGAAGTACCTTGGTAGACTATATCTAGACCTATAAACCTAGTACTTACAACAATACTACGTTTCGCACAAAATCATTAGCGTCGCTGCCACAATTCACAAATCACAAACATCCAGACGCCGAGCAAATATCTGTAGCCCATACAAATATTTGTTCTAATGGATGACCCTTGACCTTTAGAACAGAAGCTCTGCCATTTGGGTACTTTACTTAGATTAATTTATTCAGCTGCTGTAATCAATACATAGCCAAGAGCTATGTTCATTATCACCACACTTTTATTTAAGAATACTTAAAAGACCTTACCATACCCTTTAGAAATGTCTCTTGTATCGATAGGTATGCTTTCAATAATAAACTTACAGACACAAACAACCAGACTGGGAAGAACTACCTTCATTTATAGATACTACTTTTGAATTGTCATAAAGCCGCAAAAGTTAGATAAATTAGGGGTCGCATGAAATATTAATGCCACCATTTTTCTAATAAAAGACAAAACAGAGCTATATACGAGTACATACACGAGAGATAATACTGTCTCTTTCCCAACAATGATGGCAAGAATTAACAATCAAAATACGGCCATAGAAAACTGTAGATAGTTGCCGCTTACACAACATAGTTTTCTACGCAAAAGAATGAGCAAGAAACTATTCATGGTAAACAAGTTTAGGATGTGCTTAGGACAAACCACTGACTAAACAAAAAACGAGTTAATTCTTCATCTAAAACTACCTCATAGTCCTAAAACCCACAGGAAGACGACCTATTTCTTGTCATTATTCCGTTGGCAACATTAAATGATAGCGTTAAAGATAATTTCAGTATTATACATTTCTAATATTTCCTGAAACCCCTCCGGCTAGACCAAATGTGCTTTTGAGAGGGATTTTAGAATAGAATTCTGAATAATGCTGTCATAATATTTCAATGGCGCCGGATTTGAACCCCAGCCTTCCGTTAGGAGGGCCGTGGTCATTTGGGTATTGTGAATTGAAATGATACGTGATGTCTTTTCTTTGGTGGGTTGAAGTGAACATAAGCTTGGCACTGAAATTTCATTTCGTCATTTACTTATTTAAACTTTATGCAACAAAAGGACAAAGGCGGCCTTAGGCATTCTATACCGCCAACCAAAGGTAGTAAAGCGATAACACATGGCAGGTGAAAATAATTGTACGAGCGTAAAACAACAAAATTTGAATCAAAAAAGAGACCTCAACGTATAATTACATAAATAAATTGAAATGTACACAGTACAAAATAATAAAATGCCTACACACTTATAGATAGTTTGACTATATAGAATATAATATGATGAAATAGATAAATTATAGATATAAAATTATTTGATGATATACAACATATAATATAATTTTATATCTTATACCATTAAGGTTTTAAAATAAAAAGTATGGATGTAGTAGGGGAGTATCTTAGCAGGTTGGGTTCTGTAATTTCTGCCTACATTGTCAAAGGCGTAAACTGATACGAAAAATATATCTATAATGATAATAATGAAAATTGGAACTAGTGAGTTTATACAGTTAAGCGGGTTTACATTATTTTCTTTTTTATCAAAATGTTGCTCGATTTATGACCCCTATTTCACCTACTGATAAGCGACGATAGTTGGCAGGCTTGCCTAAAAGCAACCTCGTTTCTCAGTGTAAAAACTATAGGTCATTAGTATACGTAGTCCTTAAAGTCAGGTAATAAATAGAATTTATGTGCATGGGTGAGAACTCTAGAAGTATTCCAACACGACCTATGATAGTAAAGCGGGTTGAAAGAATAATCCTATGAGAATTTCTAGACAACCCGTAAAAACGCGAAGCGCAAAAATCCAGCGAGAATTTTAACACAACGCGCAGTAAAGCGGGGAGCAAAATATTTTTTTCTGTTTCGATGAAAGGGTGTAATCAGGATACAGGCTTCAAACAAGACATCCGAAACAAGACAATCCAACCAGCGCCTTACGAATTCCGAAGCATATGTTTATTGTGTAGAAAATAGGCTACATAATTATATATATTACCTTTAGTATATCCTAAAAATAATATCCTTTACTATTGAATTTCATTATTTATGTTTAAATAAAAGATTTCCTTACTAACATATCAATGAATAAAATAACTAAAATGAAACAATCATATTGTACATTTTTTTGTTCTTCAAATAATAATTCACAAAGAGATGTCAACACGAAATTATAATGGTCCCATTGTCTCGGTAAACTTTAATTCCTTTACAGACTAAACCTTTTGTGAAGGTAACCAGTATGAAATTTTTATGTTATGCTTATAGACCGTGCATTAATATTGTTTAGAATTGTGTCGTAACTGTTAATATTTTTATTGGTTGTTTATAAAATCTAAATAACAAAAATATAAATTGTTTTCATTGTGATCACGCTATCAGCTGCTGCTAGTTTGACGAATTTTGATGCCGCATTAGGCATATAATTTTCTATGATTTCCAATGAATACCTATAATAATACTAATTAAAGTTATCCATAAACATAAAAACAATAATATCAAAAATACGTAAAAAATGTATACTCACATTCACATACGCCTGCAAGAATCACAATAGCCAAACGCACATGACACTACACAGCGTAACCACTATTATAATATTTGTAGGCGTTCGCGTCGCCACGCGACTGCTCCGGCCGCGCACCCGCGTCCATCTGCCGTCGCTCGACGGGCTAAGACAGTGTACCTATTATAGGTAAAGATAATTCTTAGGCCTGAGCTTTGAAAACGTTTTACAATGCTTTTAAGACGACGCGACGTCAGGAGCATTGTGCTTTATGATCACAATTTTTGTTCGGTCTACCTATTAGTTCAAAAACTGCATCAATTTGTTTTCAGCCTCGTACCTAAGTTGAAAAATGTTCGCATAACTACTAGTAATAGTAACTAGTAAACAGTATTATTATAATGTATAATCAATCTCATTCTACAAGAACAAAAGAAATGTGTTAAAGAAATATATACATTTAATTAGATACAGAATTCGCCTGCCTTAATTTATCGTGTGATGATACTTCGTAATAATTAGAATTAAGGTGTCAAGACCTTATTTGAATACTCTATAATATTGCCTTTAGAACAGGTTCGGTGGGAAGACCACAAAAAGTATACACGCTAGCCAATGATAGGGCTGACAGCGGAACTGACTCTGAGTATGAAGATTCTCATGAACAGTTTATAGCGGGAATAGCAACTGCTGACCCAATGACATGGAGTGAAGTTGAGAAAACTAACGATGTGAACGGATGGCGAAGTGCCTTAGATGATGAGTATCATGTCAAGTTTGGATTACCGTCTGTCAGAATGAGACTTCACAAATTGGGCCTCAAAATTATTCGTTAGTACTAAAACTATGAGTTTCTACAGCTAAATTATAAATTTTAGTGGGACCACGTCTGTCCTTGATGTCTAAAATTTAAGGAGTTCATTGGTTCTTTCGGAATTTAAAAGAGCTTTTGATTTCTTCCTTACCAAAGTAACAGTATTTATATTCTCTTCTTTTTTTTAAACAACGTTGCCCCACTCTGAGAATTTCTCCTATTACATAAACTTACATACACAAAAAGCTAGACTTGGAACAGCTACCTGTAGGCCATACAAATATTTGTTCCGCGCAGCAATCGAGCCCGCCACATGAAGCGCAGCAGACAATCGCTCAGCCTCGTCGTTTTACATCAATGACATTCTAATTTTAACAATATTTGTAAAATATGTAATTTTTTGTTGCACAAATAACAATTTACAATTTTAATCGGAATGTGTTTATTTATGAATGATCTTAAATGCGACCACACCGGGGTGACTTTAATTTACTGGCCGTCGTTCGGGGGGGAAAGTACTCTTGAATACGAAACGAACGATTGTTTCATACATTTTGATCGTTTTGCAGCGTATTTTTGTCGGAAACACCAGACTGTTTATCTCATATTCAGAGTTAATCCCATAAGGGTTGTTCATATTAATGAGTATTTTCACCTTCTGACTGATGACCAGTGAATTAAATGTAGCCTGTACCTAAACTATTCTTTAGCTGCGTAAAGGGCAAAACATATAGGTTCGCGTCACCGACATGTTCATGTGCCCGCGTCACCGACATGATATGCGATGCTAACTTTTGAAGCAGTGACTGTCTATTTTTTTATTTTCTCTGGCAGAGTTCTAGAGCTTTCAATTTAGTTTTATCATATTCTCAAGCCATTGCCTTATTAGACAAACAATACTCTTAGTCGCAGGCCACGCTAGAGCGACTGCGGTGAGCGGGGGCGACCTGCGGCGGCGGGAGGAGTCTAGACGCTGCGTCTTGCCGCTGTAGGGTGCCACGTTGAAGCGGCCGCGGGACGCGTGGTTTTTATCTGCTATTATTGCGCGGGGTTTAAAATGAGTTTGTCTAAATTGGAACTTTCATGTTTAGAAGGAAGTAGTTTTTTTGCGCAGGATATATTACAAATAATAAAGCTTTTTTGTAAAAAAGCTTTTTATTTTTCACTTTTTAGTGTTTGTGTGTTAATGTTTGAAATCCTTACAAAAAGCCCTTTCAAACAATACCTCACACGATATATTTAATTTTGAAAAGTAGTAGGAGGGGGGTTGACGTACCCCCTCCCTCTCTTCCTTTAGTCAGTCATCGACTACACGTATAAACAAAGCAATTTTACTGGTTACGACAGTTATGCTGTGATTCCATAAGGAGTTCCGTTCCATATCTCCGAAGTTTATCATCAGATCATGACAATATTTCTATGGGACCTATTCGGAAGTATACTCTTTAAAAAAAAAAAAAGAATCATCAAAATCTATTCATAATTGGCTGAGAAATCAGGTTACATACATACAAAAAAAAAAAAAACAATAAGCGCCGAATTGAGAACCTCCTCCTTTTTGAAGTCGGTTGAAAAATGGGGGTGAATACCGTAGATTTTACTAATAAACTCCTCCGTATTTATGTTTTGCATCGCGGATAATTCAAAAATATTAATAAATACGCAGGACGCGCGAACTCGTACTAGGGATCCGCTGGTCGCGGTCGCCGGACGCGCACGCCAGTCGCGCCAACGTGGCACCCCCCTTACTGACTTTCTTGTTTAAAATCTAAATAAAATGGCAGCATTTCTTACGCTTCAGTCAAAAAGAAAAAGCTCACCTTTCTTCTCCTGGATTACCATGAAAGTACACTGTTGGTAAAGCTTTCACGGTGGAATATACAGCGAGCTTCTAAAATTAAACGCTGCTTACAGCGTGCGTTGATGAGGGAGGCGAGATAAATTACGTTAGGGCCGGTTTACACCCGCTCGACAGCTAGCTGCGAGTACTTACACGTAAGTGTAGAACATTAACGTGTATTAACTTTTTAATAATGTAAAGAAAAATATCCATACTAATATAATAAAGCTGAAGGGTTTATGGTGTCATGGTGCATAATGTCCCCGTGATCAAAAACGTAACTGCATGTTGGTGATACCACCGGGTGCAGTTATTTGTAATTAAAAAGATACAGAGTAAGGTAAGTAGAATAAAATGAGATGTTTTAAAACAGATCTCAATAAATAATAGAATTATTATATTGTCACAGTAAATATCGCTATATGTTTCTGTACTGACTATGACTTTCCGTATAGACTAAGAACATTATCTCCAACATCACGTTTGCCGAATGAATGTGCACTACCCTTATCACAGTCAGGTGCGTTACTTCGAGCCGACAGTAAAGCGCATGCGTGTACCAGGTGTCGTCCAAACATTACGATACCCTTTCATGTATACTAACGAAGCTCTTATTTGTAAACATTGTAAGTGAAAGTTATTTTGGGACTTTTATGGGGTTCCGTAAGTTTAAAGTTCTGTTTGAAGTTTAAGGAATGGGATATGAATATTGTAGTGGAGACTGGGGTAGCGGAATTTTCGGAGAACTCATCTTGGAAAGATACTCGTAGAACAGTAGTTTAGATATTAAAAGCCATATATGACAAGGGCTTAAAATTAGGCGTCGTAAATATTAATATTAGCTGCCTGCGACTTAGACTGTGTGTGCTATTTAGATTAAAATCTATCTCTAGGCCTTTGATCCAGCTGTTATGGCGTGATTGAGTAACAAACATCCATCCATCCAAAGAAGGATGGCGAGAGCGGACCCAAAAAGTATCAAATTGACACTGACGACCTTTTATTGACATTTTTGTTTTCAACTAGAGTTGCCCAACTATCGATAGTTTCTCTATCGATAGCTGACCTCGAAATCTAGTAACTATGCTAAACCACTGATACTATCGATATCACAAATTAACTAATACTATTGATTGGAAGCGAGAGTTTATGTATTACATGATAATATCGATGGCAGCAAAGTAGAAACGGACATCTACAAAATCGCAACTTTACAGGAGAGCAGATTTAGTTTAAAAGAGTGGTTATTTTGAGAGTTATGGACCGATTAATCTGAAATTTTCTATAATGCTTTAAAATAACCTTCTTTATGAATTGTGTAATAGGTTTTATCGCTTTATCGTTGTTTTACTGAAATAATGTAGATGTCTTTTTTTACTCTGAAAAAACTTTGACGTAGAAGAAGACATCTGCCTGATAACCGTTTATCAGGCAGATGTCTTCTTCTACGTCAAAGTTTTATTACATTGTAATAAAAAAGTTCCCATTTCATTTAAAATATCTAATAAAGTAAGATAATAATCTCCTGTAATACATTTAAGGATATTTAAAGAACATCTTCATAAACGAACAAGTGGCAGATGTCCGTGTTTACGTAGAACCGTAACCTCAAAATAAATTTTATTACTCACTCTAAGATTTCATTACTAGCACTAATAATGAACTGTAAACACTATCATTATTATTACATTTATACCGGTACGCGCTAGAATGTGACAACTGACTGATGTCTTTGTTGACGTTTCGATTCATCTGTCAAAGCTCCGAAGTAAAGGCGGACAAAGTCAAATGTCCGTTTCTACTGCGATGTTTTTTAAAAATCCAGTGTAGATGTCTTCATTTACGTGTTAAATTTTCTAAATTATATTAAATTTTGAAAAAAATTTAATACAGACTTGTAGATAGGATTAATATAAGCTCATTTTTGTAAAAAGAAGCATTTTCGAAAAAATGTAGATGTCCGTTTCTACTTTGCTGCCATCGATATTAACAATAGTATGTCGATTTTTTAAAGTAATACTATCGATAATAATTATTACTAAAAATTTGTAAAACTATCAATAGTATTACAACATCGATAGTTTTATCGATAGCTCACACTATCAGACACGGGGTCTTGAAAAAAAAACCTAAAAAGAAAGTCAAGTGTAATGTCATACCGTAACCATGGAAACTATAAACAAAGATGTCAAATTAAGATTAATTATTTTACAACAGCAATAAAAATAGTTTAAGTTTTATCAAGCAGTATTTTTAACTATTTTTTATTGACCAAAAGATATGGTCAAACACCCCGACAGGTTGGTTATGAAATTAATAAATATTCTACTTACCTATCCATATTATTATTTTTACATTTGTATTTTTGACAACTTTTTACTTGTATATTGTTTTAGTTAATCTTTAACAATAAATTATGCGTGCCATGCTATTTGCAGGCAGAGAGGTGGACAGTTTTCACAGAAACTCTGCTCTTGTTGTTGGTATCGCCATTGCCTTTTGGGGACATGAATGTGGACTCTTGCTCACATGGTATGAGCATTTTGTGGAACGTGGATTATCCCAGACAACAAAGCTATGTCGCTGCACCAGCTAGCTTCTTAGATAATCTTTTAATCAGGTAAAAAGATTATTTATCATAAAATACTATCTAGGAACGCAAAACAAGATTAAAGGAAGATACAATGTTTGTATGTCTTGAATATTTTATAAGTAATTGATAATAAATAAAAGTACCTATTTAAATAAATAAATGTTGTTTTATTCAACAAAACTCTGGTAAATGTAGATAAAAGTACATCAACTGTGCTTTTAAAGAATATTCCAGGAGATATAAAGCTGCCTCCTTATCCTGTGATATTATGCAAAAATACTAATTACAGGTGAATCTGGCTAAACGGGTATATGACTGATAATTAGCATCGGAATAAAAATAAATAATAATATAGTATGTATACATAAATTCTCTCTTTCTCAAACTACTTTCCATTTGATTTTTGGTTAGCCTTAAGTCGTTCTTTAACTACAAATCAGTTTCAATATTACACACTACTTCTATCACTGGGTCCCAAATTACGTGTAGTCTCACCATTCTCCTTTTTGCATTCATAATAGTGGTAAGATACATACGACCCGCCCCGGCTGCGCACGATATAGAGAAGATAAGAGACGAAAGTGGTACAATTTAAATCTTAGAAGCTATAAAGTGTAGATACAGGATCGAATTGAAAAATCGTACGCTAGCTACAAAGCTTTCGTTATTTATGACGAGAAAAGCCAGAAGTAGTCCTTTTTCCGTATTTTGAACCGAAAATTTGAAAACTTTGTACAGACGATAGAAACTTCAGTTGCAAACAGTAACCTACACTGTTAAACTTGGTAAGGAAATTGTCGTTCCAATATTGATTGAGTCCTGTTTAGTTTGGCCAAGTCAAAGCCTAGGTTTATTGAAAATGTATTAGTTGCTTGTTCAGTATTGTTAGACATTTCAGGAACTAGAAGTATCTAAAGCTACTGAATTATGGGAGAAGAACTATTGTGCTACTTGTCTTGTCTCTTCTAGTTTGCATTTTGCAAACAACAGACAAATTCGTTTATTTAGGGGTTATCTCCAAAAACATAATTAATATTTTGTTATTCAATTCAAAAATTGTTTTTTCGTTGTCGATGATTGTTTATTATATTTCATAGATACAGTCATACTGAACGCTTCTCCTGGCACTTCATCGATACGGGATATACCTACTGCTCTATATCGGCGTGCCCTATCACAAACTGACTTTTTTATTCCTGGGGAAGTTCTTATGGACTGCTTACGCCTTGGGAAATGCGGAGGGGTGTGTCGGACTCTTACCGACTAAAACCCCATGGTGTTTCTCCAATTACTTTTGCACTTGACTTACACGCTGGTTTAAACCATGTCCAACGTCATTATTAACTACCAAGAACCAGCAATTTTTATTTAGGGGAGAATGTGCAAGTCTGCACTAGGCTTTATGTTCTGAAGCCTCTTTTTTATACCTTTTGTCTATTTTTTGATACTTATTGTTTATGTATTTCTGTTTGACAGATTACTCTTTTGTTTTCACTACCAAGAACCAGCGATTTTTATTTCGGTAGTTAAAAGTCATTTTATTACTTTATTCTCCATAGACTAAATTATAAACAAACACTGTTCCGAAATAAAATGGAAAATTGACAGTCAGCCATGATACCAGATAGATAATATTTATTTAAAAAATTGTAATGAATTAAATTCATTCAACAGTCAGTGTTTTATTGATAGTACTCGGTAATACTGCACTCATAAAGTAAACATCACTGATGTCGGTCCTTTCAAGCCGCGTTCTACATTTCCTAAAGTGAATCGCGTGACGTATGAAGCCATAGTTTACAGAGGCGAGACTAAATAGACTAAACAGGAAACAGGGCAGAAATCGGTCAGCGCCTGCAAATCGTGCTGTGTTTCACAATATCCAGTTAACTCCATACACGTAACTACCTACAGTTTACGATATTTTTCCCTTCACATGAAAGAAACCCGAGTGAAAGGTTCTAGTAAAAGTACAAAGCGGTTACAGCTTTCAGCGATGTTATTGTGAAATAGGTATGTACATGACTTCTAAGAGGGAATTGCTGAATATCAATGTGCAGTGCCTGAGTGATTTTCTAGAGGAAATAAAAGTGATTAACTAAATCAGATTACCATAGTTAATATTTTTGCCACAGTACTAAGGTAATTTTAATAGGACACTGTGTTACCTTTTGGTGGTAGTTGTTTAATGTAATTCGAGAAGTATTGTTTCGTATTGAGCAGCGAAATATGGCGAGTTATCAAAAAAGATTAGGTAATAAAGTCTTAAAAATACACTTAATGAAATCGAAAGTTCAAAACAAATCCATTCCCATTATCGTGTTTTTTTTTTGTTCTAGGCCATCGCTACCTTCTGATTACAGAGATATCGAAGGTCAAAGTATTTTTCAGTTTTGCAGGGACTAGCGGATGATATACCGACAAAATATCAGCATTGATATCAAAAAACTACTGTCAGTGGCCAAATAGAAGTAGAGAAAGCTTCACGAATAGACTTCCATAGTATAATCAGAACATTTACATAGGAGGAGGAGAGAGAAAGTAAATGTAGTGAGGGTCCTCTCAGTATACAACCAAGATAACGCTTCCAACGATACACTATTATACAAAAATGTCCTGTGCCAACCAAACAGGACTTCTGTCAGGGGTTTACGGCCAAATCGTAACAGTGCCTTGTTTCAGCGGATCAAGACAGCATATCTTTGACGCCACCTTTGAGCATGTTGAATAAAAGAGAGTAATGAGTACCACGGGGAAAACATTATCCGAATTAGTGAATATCCTTTTTTTTTGAGGTGGTAAAAATCATCAAATGAGTCCTTCCGCCCTGGGTGGGGCGGAAGGGACTGTCAGACTTTTACTGACTAAAAAACCACCCTGTTCCTTCTGTTGCCCTTTACATTCCGGGGCCACGGTATCCTGTTAAGACGTCCCGCAACCCCGGCAGGCGTTTGGCCCCGTTGGGGGCCCCGTCCCTGTGCTGACAGCTCTTTGAGGCGCGCGCGAACAGAACGCGCTGTCGACCCGGGCATGGTCCTGATTCTGCAAGCATTCTCCGACAGTCGTTTCTCCTTTGGACGGTTCACCGACAGGACGTTTCGTTATTGAGAGATTCGTCGATAGAACGTTTCACCTATGAATGTTACGCCGACAGAATGGTTCGCCTTTGTTTCTATCGACGACAGGACTTTTCAACTAAGGTATATTCGCCGTCAGATCGTTTTGTCTACGATTGTTTCGACATGGCTTTTTCTTTATCACAGAACACCCTTGAATCGTGGCATAATAGATGGAACACTACTTAATCGACAGAAGTGGAAAATATTTAAAACTATCTCGGAGTTTAAAAAGGAGCAAAAGAATACTGAGAACAATATTGAAAAAATAAAATCCGCAGAACCTATGTCTAAGCGAAAGCGTGGAGGTACAGATTATTATAGGAAAAGGATTGAGACACATTCATCTGAAATAATCAAATGGACTTAAAATCATATTTAAATGGATGGGCACATATTTGTCATCTGATGAAATAATTTTATATTTTTTAAACCTACACTTACTTACACTTCACTACTTACCTACTTATAATAAAACTGTAAGTTAAAATTGGCTTGAAAATGTGTACTCAGTTGTAATGGGTTATTCCACTGCGCTCCAAAATCCATTGTTCTCATAATTTTGATGTTCATACATTGATTCCACTGCGCTCCAAGAATTTTTAGCGATTTAAATATTGGGATATTTTAGTTCCACCGTGCTCCAAGAAATGTTGAGTAGAGTTAGCAACAAAATAAATTTAGCATGAAACCTAAGGCAAGTATATTAAAAATCATAAAAATAGAATATAATAATACATAATTATCTAATATGTTTATATTGTCACAATCACGTCACGTCTAACAATACTTTTTTCTAAAAAAAAAACAACGAAAAAATCACAGTTTCAGATTAGAAAAGTTTTCTTAAAACTAGAAGACAAGCACATAACTGCAGCTATCCCTATAACTTCTCTAGAAAACCACTTTATTTTAATTTAACAATTTATGGTTTGACTTCTATGCTGACTCTACTTATTTCATTTTGGAGCGCTGGGGAACGATTTTGGTACTTATAATTTTTTAAATAATATAGGTAATAAAAATTTGGAGCGCAGTGCTACGCATTCCTGGAGCGCAGTGGAATAACCCGTTGTAATTAACTCATTTTTAATATGAAAAAATAAATACGTTTGTTTTTATATTTCCACAACGTTTGCAATAACAAAATAGAAGAATATGGGTACGTAATAGATAAATACCATTCATTAAAAGTAAAGGCGGTCTAACATTAAAATACTCGTAAGCTTGTAGCTTTTTGGTAGCTTTGTAGTTCAATAAAGAAAAAGCCATGTCCCATATATGTATGTGCCATAGCGCCATTCAAAAATTCATATTTATATTTCCTTCCATTCATAAATTTCATCCCTGGCGCCATTAAGTCTACATAACAGCCAATAACACAAACACTAAAACAAAGGCCCGATTGTTTAATAATGAAAGAAAAGCACAAAAACGCGTAATAGACCGTGACGAAGGGAAAAACGGAATCACTCCCGAAACTTACGTCATTAAGGAAGTTAATTAAGAAAAGGAGCTTAATCGAAAAGTTTGAGAACCCTGGATGTAACTGTGAAGTATATTTAAATAAATTATAATGGATCATTTTAATAGGAATAAAAGAAAAATGTCGTTTCAGATCGTTTTGTTCCCGTAAGCTGATAAAACTCTTCGTATTTTTTTTAAAGAAAAATCTTAAGGACTTATAATAATCCCTTCGTTTATTATTTTTGTTGTTATGTTTGTATTATAAATACTTCTTGAAACTAACATTGGAAGGCCAACTCTCGAAATAAAAACGTTCAAAATCTAGTTGCATTCTCGACTCAGCGACAAATAAAAGATAAAATAGAGGCATTTGGATTAGAATGCGAACGTTCCTAGAAATTACTAGCATTGTCCCCGAAATAGACGCAGTCCTTTACCACTTTGGTAAAATTGAAAAATCGGACCTACACGAAACAAAACCTTACGAAAATCAGAATTGGATAACATAGAATCAGTATTAAGCCAATGAATTATATTATATCTATAACTACCATTCTGTGATGGTCAGTACATTTTTGTTTTTGAGATCTTATATAATAGTAGTAGAAACAGTAGTGTTTCAGATCAAATAAATCTCAATTTTCCTAATTACATAGTCCCTAATCATAATCATTGGCAGGGTAGATGATGGATCATGCGTCAAGCGAATACCAGATTCCCGACTCATGGTACCAGAGGAAATCGTGGGGTTTTAGTCGGTACGAGTCCAACACAACCCTCCGTCCTCCCCAGGCGGAAATATGTAGGACGATTTCCCCAAGACAACATTTTCAGTAGTAAGTTGGATGCTGGTGATAGTAGTGGTGGATGGTATCTATGAGGATTTCTCCACAGAAAATAAATAATGTGGACTTATTGATCTCAAGTGTGTGAGGTTTTGACTTATTGAAAACTAGTGATGATGAACCAACAAGTCAGGCTTCCACAATGGCGATGAAAACCCAAACAGGCGAGCAGCCACAACGACCCGGGCTAAGCTTAATTACAACCCGGGGATTAAGCCGGGACATATTTGCGTAGCCTGCTCAAAATTAGGGCACGCTAGGGATTTCTTATTTAATTTATTCGTGCCCGTGAAGAATGTCGGTTCGTGTCAGGAGGATGCTGTTTTATGTTTTTTGTTGGCTCTTTTCCGTATTTTTTTGGATGTGGTTTTTTAGTTTTACAGGTGAAATTATTATTCCAAAATTGACCATTACTTTTTGAAAGAGACGTTTCCTTGTATTACAGCTAAAAGTACAGACATCGCTTTGTTGTAAAATATTTCCAAGAGTTACACTATTAATGGGCTTATAGTTCTGCCTAAATGGACAAACCTAAGCTTAAATTTGCCCAATCAAAGTAATTTTATGCAACGATGTTGGATAATTAACGCAGATCAATTTTAAATTGATACTAATAGATATTATAAAGCGGAAGAGTGTCTCAAAGAGCTGTATTCTGAAATACTGTCAAACAAAGATCTAAAAAAACAAAACTTTACTATTGACCAGGTGTTATAATTTTCTTTCATTATTGTCTTTTAGGACAAACTCCTGAAAATAAGAAACGAATAATTTATTTCATCTCCTACAAAGCCATTTACAAAATAAATTGTACGGTCATGATCCTTGACCAATGGCATTATTTCATTCAAATTAAATACGATCTCATCACAAAAGTTTTATTACAAAAAAAGTTAAGGTTGTATATTTTTGGAGAATTTCTCATCATTTTTGTCTGAAGTTTCTTTTGTTTCGAAATCTTATAACGAGATTTGCCTCGTTGATTATTATGAGAATGTTGACTATAATATAACATAATATGGTGAACGTGACTATGGAAATGATGCCATTATTTTAAGATACTTATTCTTTTTCAATTCGATTTATTTCTCGTTTGCAGCTTAGGCTTTTTGCCAACTCGAATCGGTTTTTAAAATGAATATATTAGTTAAAATCGATAACGATACATCAAGTAAAACACAATAAAGTCAGTCTATCAACAAGACGGATGCAGACCCTACCAATCAATTGATGAGCTGTCAAGACGCGATTCCACCGATTTTGGATTTCCGGATGCTGTGACGTCACTTATTTGCACAACTCAATTTACTAACATTTTATGGATTTAAAAACAACAAAAAAAAAACAACTTTACAGTTAATTGGAGAAGTTGTCTTGCAATTATAGAACAAGCTTAAAAATTATCCAATTTATAGTTTTGTTCATTTCTGCCAAAAACCAAAGATTTCAGTAGATAGAAGTGCCCAACCGCATAAAACGATATTCACATTCTGTTTAATTTGTTTAGTTATGAAAATATTAATTTTCCTTTAACAAGATGAGTGACCTCACTGTTCTTAGTACCTATATCCAATCGCGTGACATCATATACGATATGGACACATCTTCGATTTAGATGACGAAAATGATCATAGAACTGATGTTTAACTCTGTATAATTGTAGCCTTTTTAATGGTTTAAAAAGGCTAGAATTATACAGAGTTTAATTAAAAGACAAAGACTGCCTTTTGAACCAAAGCAGAAACAATGTGTTGAACTTCTCACTTCATTTAAAACCACAGGGGAAGCATTCACTTAGTTAATTTCGACTCAACACTCAACTTTCAACCAATTCCTATGTTAATAAAGGAGTTAAGAAAATTATAGGGTGATGACTGCTTTGTCGGTTTGTGTGTACAAGTTATAAGTGGAAGAAAAAGAGGGTTTCTGTTGAATTGAGTAAATTACAGCCTAGTGTTCTTACAATTAAGTTTTGAAAATAAATAACGTGAAGAAAATTTTAAAGACAGTATCAGTTTTAAACTTTAATTGGGTTTAGTTCTGGCTGGACGGAATTAGTTTGACGTTATTATTAATTATTCATTGTATATGTACAGCAGTGGACGTCTTCGGCGGAAATGATGATGTTGTTAATGAAGAGGACATAATATCCCGAAAATATAAAACTTACCAACCTAAAACTTGTCCAGTTCGAACAGTACCTAGGTACTATAATGATACAGGCAAATGTTCATGCTCTTTTTAAAGCTAGTATAACCTAGGTTAAACGAATTCGACAAAACCACTACCAATTATTCGATAATCGATAACATCCTGAAAATAAACCTTGACCTTCGAACTTGAACGTTGAGTAATATCCTTCTCATAATAAATTTCATTCGATTCAATTGATACGAATAATCGGAATCGTAAATCGAAAATTTATTCGAGTCACGTCACTACGTATTGTTGAGAGTTATAAACCCTTTTTCCTTCAACTAAGTACGTACTGTGTTTTTATGTACTTTTTGTGAACTATTGTTTGGGACTAAAAACAGTTTTCAGTATTTAAAGGTTTGTGGAACAATAGTACCGTGAATAATAGTACCTAATCGAGTACATAGTAACTGTTAACTACAACATTTATTTATATTTTTCTTTGTATTGTCGTAACGGCACAGTAGTTAAATGCCGTTAGTGGGCGTGGTTGTAGGTTCGGAACTGGGCAAGTAACAATATGACTGGAAAATAATTTAAGAATTCGATGGTAGTCACTAATGGAATAGCCCTCTTTTTCAATTCCTAGGTAGGGACTTTTTATTGCGGTTTTCCTTAATAAATATTGTAATTCAAGAAGAAGGTATGTATCCACATTGCACCCCTGTGACGCCGCGACTTTGAATGTTCTATTTTTAATGTATAATTATTTGTGATTCATGAACTTATAACACATAAATGTACCAATTTGAAGTCTTGTTATGAGCTTTTCGGTGGACATTTAATTGCAGTCGGGTTTTGGTTTTTCAACTTTTTGATTATTATGTGTGTTATGTATGAAGCTATGTTACACACTGCAGAATGTTATAATATTGTATAAACTAAGAAAAAAAACCTACTTAGGTACATCGTTTGTCTACTTTCCAACTAATTAGATCGAGATACTAAATATAGTATTGAAGCACACGAATAGTTTTATTTAGACGTGTCAGTGTCTAAGGTAAGTAATTATAATTCACAGCGAGGAAGTTTAAGAGCTTTTATACCAGAGAAAATGGCGCCCAAAGTAGTGTTAGAACTTGTTGGCTTTAAACTCTTGTTAGTTATATATATATGATCTAGGTAATGCGTAAGATTATGTAATGAAGAAGTTTGCTTCCAAAATGAGTTGGTAGGATTTTGCGGTACGTGAAACGGTTCGTTGCCACTAGTACCATTAACAGTTCCATGATGGAACTACTGATGATTTTTTTAATCACTAGTTCCATTTTATAACAATCTAAAAATAATGGAACTAATGTTAACTTTTTTATCACTGAACTAGTGATAAAAAAATTAACATTATTATTTTAGGCACTTGTGAAAATTTTTAAGGATGTAAAAACACTATAGGTAAAAACACTTAGGTTTTATAGTAGTTTTATTTAATAAAATTAATTAACAAATATTTATTTTTCTTACTTTAATTTGTTTTATGATAGTATGTGGTGATAGTGATCGAATAGAAACAGCAAACATTTTGCATGTTTACATGTCAATATTATGTTAAAAAAATCAACACAAATGATCACAAAATGAAGTTGAGGTGCCAAAACAATTTATAAATTTTCTACTAGCTGTACTATTTCAAACATGATAATAATAGAATTCTGGTCTTTTGTACTCCCGAGGGTGCATGATGTCACTTGATGCACATGTCACATGCCCTTCACTGCATCCGTCTTTACAAATATGATTATTTTAAATCCATACTGAATCCGAATCATAAATTAAAAAAATAATATTTGTTGATTTTATTGAATAAAATTAAAGTGTTTTTACCTCCAGTGTTTTTACACCCTTAAAAATTTTCACAAGTGCCTAAAATACTAATGTGGAACTAGTTATAAAAAATTCAACATTAGTTCCATTATTTTTAGATTCTTATAAAATGGAAGTAGTGATTAAAAAAAACATCAGTAGTTCCATCATGGAACTGTTAGTGGTACTAGTGGCAACGAACCCGTGAAACGATATCAGAAAATATACACATCAAAAGTGTCTAGGGATCAACATCCCTAACATTGATTAGGGATGTTGATCCCTAGACACTTTTGATGTGTGTATATTATGTATATCGACTTTTCAAAACACATCGACACTTTTCGGTCTCATCCTTCCATCTTTTAGTAGGTACCTACTACAGAGACTTTTAATTATTATTTATGTATTTTCTAAGTTTATCTTGGATATCACTGAGTCTGAATTTTTTTGAAAGCCAAAATCAACAGAGGCGACCTCCAGAAAAATGCCGAGGCAATGAAGCTCGACGAGTCCGGGAGAAACGATTTAACTGTCTTGGATCCCGCAACGAAATTAATCAGAAAAGAATAGCAGAGGAGTAAGGAAAAGACATAACTAGGTATCTATACTCTTGGGCCTGTCTCTGTTCGAGGCGGCGGACTGACCCCGAGTCCGTTGCCCGCAGGCCTTTTTTCAGGGTGGCTGGTGATTTGCCATGTGCGCCTGCTGCGGGTGGAATGAGAGGCTTCCTAAGCACTCTAGCTCCCCACCATGGATAGAACTACGTCCGGGAGCGAGAGGCTATACCTGCAATTGTTGCTGCGACGAGATCACGGCGCTCCACCCAAACTGGGTACTCCTCCGATAAACTCTCAAGCGTGAACCTCCGGTACCGTGATCACACACCGGAGTGATCAAAGTATTTAAATCCATATTGCACCTAATCAATAGCTGCAGAAATACCACAGTCGTTCAGGAATAATGTTCTCGTCTTGTTATATGTTTTTGCATTCTTAATTAGTATCTCAACACTGGCTGTGCATAAAACAATTGTAATGCGTAACACATTATTTTAACAAAAAATAAATTCGCTCTTTATTCGAAGGAGGAAGAATTTAAAACGTTAATATCCGGCTCATCCCCGTTTCTCTGGAGGAGGTAATTAATGTTCAGATAATAAGTTAAGTACGAAAACATTAACGGAATTTATAAGACGAGATTCATAAGCCTTCAACAACGGGGCCCTCATAATTGGGCAATTTTTTACGGGAATTTGTTAAGACGGTACGAATATTTCGGTGAATTGCTTGAGAAGACCTACCTAGGTACCTGTAGGTACTTTAGTACATGAAAAAAGAGTTGCTTTAAAAGTAATTTTACCACTTTACATATAACTCTTTTAGCGGTCCTATAAAATCCAATCTTACAATAGTTTTTATTAGCGAAGACACACAGATAAACAATAAAACACCATACTGTGTATTTATTTGCTGTGCAAGCGGCCGTATAGTCGGTACACCCGAGTGTTTATATGTATTATGTATGTACAATTTTACCCTGTTTAATTCATAACCTGCCAAATACACATACATATTTCATTCTTTAGTTTTCGTCTCGCGACAAAATTTAAATTCTTACATACATCTTGCAAAAATCTTCCGGTTCCATTTTTTTCTTTTGAGATTCGGAATCCTGGCAAAATACTACTCTTCCGGTCCTGGTTTTCATGTCATTGAAGCGAGAGGGGAATAGACTAAAACACATAGTTACCAGCTTGAAGCCGTAGTCCTAACATATTGAGCTTGAAGGTCGTTACAGTCAATCAGCGGCAAGCTGCTAGCCTCCGACCAGTCTAAAGCCATTCATTGTCTCCACAAGCATCGTTCCTCTCCATTGACTCTTACGACTTGCCCGGCAAGATTAGTTAAAGCTACATATCTATAGAAGATCTAATAGTAGATGACATGGTTCAGTTTTTTCTTGGACATTACACTGTATCATAATATATATAGCATCTATACAAATAAATAAAATTGTAGTGTCTGTTTGTAATGTCAAAATAACAGCTTACTAAATGCATAAGAATGTTTACACGCTATTTACAGTTAAACTATATTTTTTTACTTTTGTCTGTCTGTTTGTTCCATCTTATCTCTGAAACGGATAGATCGATTTTTACAGGACTTTCACAGGCAGGTAGCGGATGTTTATATAAAGTAACTTAGGTACTTACATTTTAGAAAAATAATAGTTCCGTAAACACAATATCCCGTGATAATTCGTAATAGTCGCGGCCATAAGAATTTGTAATTAAGTTAATCCAAAATTGTCATTACCGTTAACTTTTCAACGTGGATAAAAATTTTAGTTGAAGGCAAAATTGTCCAAAGTAATTTTAAATTTTATTCCATTTCAATGTTGCTACTAGTAAATTGCTAATACCTGTTCCGACTGAAAATTTTTCTAACACTTGCAAAATTTCCTTTTCTGATCCAACAGCACTTGGCCAGTTGCCACACAGTTTTCCCGTCTCGCTGGGCTGGACCTCGGCAGATCAATCACTCACTTAATCAGCTACATAGCTACATTTCCCTTGGGGTGATCCCATGCTGTGACTTCGAAATAACTTTTGTTAATTGCGCCGAAATTCGTTAAAGATGCAGTAATGATAAATCTTTACATTGCTTTCATTTTCTTGGACCCTGTTTAAGAGTAAAGATATTGTTGGAATGCGATATTAATCAGAAATTACGAGACTGGCTGGTTTGATCATGCTCAACCTCAATTAAATAGTTTATTACTGCTAATCTTACTACTACAGTACTATCAAACGTAAACAAATAAAACAATTAGGGTAGAAATTGTGACAAAACCGGAATTATAAGCAAATAATATGCTCAGTTTTATGTTTAAAGTTTAAACCTAATGGTTTATTGTAATTATTTTCACCAAAAATAATTATTTTACTGCACTACAAAGTCGTATAAAAAATGAGGTAATTCCAAAATTTCGTCGAGCACAGTTAGAGGCTAATGGGAGGTGGTAAAAGTGGAAGTTTATCATAATAAATGTTAAGAGAGAAGCACCTGAGCTCCCTTGGATATTCCGCAGCACACTAAGTTAATTTAGAGTTTACTGTGAGAAGGCCGTGTGGCTTTCTATGATACAAAGTTTGCTAACTGCTCGTGGAACGTCGTGTGGTATCAAGGTGTGTAATACTTGCTTGTTGCAACATGTGCAAGAATTTCGCTCGTAATTTAACGGGTGAAGTCTGGGGGTCTTTGTGTTTGTAAGTTAGAAAAACTACAAACCACCTCTGTTCACGCCAGCATGCATGCTGCTAGGATGCACTTTTTCTTTTAAGATGATTTGATACGAAAACAAAATTTAATCTGATTTCACATTGCGATGAAAATTTCTTTATTTCCATGTAAATATATAAAATCATAATTATTATATTTATATATAATATACCTATAATAATCATTAATTTACGTTAAAAGGATTGATTTAATTAACTGATTATATTGACCAATCAGTTGTCATCATTTTTATTAATTTTTTTTTGTTATTATAGAATTAATATTACCGGTTACCTTAATTTGTTTTATTTCAATAAATTAATGTTATAGTAGGTATCAAGCTTACAACGTAACAGATGTTATGATGCCAATGGTTAGGTCGCACGTTTTTCATGCATGAGGCTGTGGGTTCAAAAGCAGGCAAGTATCAATGTGACTTTTAAAATTTATATTTATACTTATGTACTTTCATCAATTTATAAATTACAACATATTCAAAGCAATAGTACCCAAAACGTTACGAACAGCTGAATACGAAACAAAAAGCACGGAAAACAAACCAAAAAGTGTAGATAATATTCGTTGATCGACAGTACAACGCGTTCGCTGTTCCGCCGTCAGAAATCGACAGTTATGATTGAAAAAGTTTAATCAATCCGTCCGCCAATCGCGTGTGTTTCGATGGGAAAGCGTACAACTTTTATTACTGAGTCATTTAGTGATATTTTCGGGTGTAGAAATGAGTTAATCTAAATTAGGGTTTCATAAAACTATTTGGTATTTAAGTTCAAGTTATGTGATTCGTATTAGGTTGTAAAATATGAAAGCTTTTAACGTCTATCGTCCGCAGCTGTTCCCAATATAATTTGCAATTTTTATTTACTCTAGCCAACAATGTCCCATTGCTGAATAAAGCCCTGCTCTAAGTCCTTTAAGGCTATGGATACCGCGTAGTGATAGCGTCCAGGTAGAAGATCTCGCCATCTCTTTCTGGGCCGTCCTCGTAAATCTGCAGTGGTGAACCAATTGACCACCTACAGCCTCCAACTTATCTTGGTCGATCAATATTTGGCGTGAGCTTGAGTTTCCTTCCATACAATGACAAGTACTACATAGTAGATGTCTTCGCTATCTGTCAGTTCAATTCCCAACAAAAATATTAAGATAAGAATTCAAGATTCCTAGCAAAGTGACGACGTTATAAATCGCATGTTTATATTCATTTTGGAACTCTGGTCTATACCTACAGCAGATAAATGCGGTATGAACAATACAGAAGTGTACACAAATACATTTTCATAATACAAAAAGAAACTACTTCCATAAATTCATGTCCTTCCTCACTCTCGAGACGATTACAGCACTCAATATATCCCCGAATTCTGATGTCTTCTTTACTGATGCCTATTTCTTACATTTTCCTTTTACTCTTACTCACAAATAGGATTCAGTTATCCACCATACAAGCAGTAGGTAATCCTCGTGGAGACAATGCACTTAAACTCTGTTCTGTCGATAAAGCATTATCTCTGACAACACAGCCACTCTATGCCAATTTGATTTCTATTCCTAAACCTTTAGAAGCCAGTCTACGTCGAACCTTGTTTAGAAATAATTTTCTATCTCGACCCCTATGTACGCCAACGTATTGTTATCAAAAGAATCTGATCATCTGTCTCGGATGGCTTTTGCTTTCTTCAATGAAATTCTCCATGACTTATTGTAAAGTTTTTGAAAAGTTATCGAATTAGATAGAAGACTTTTGAGTTAAAACCAATTGTTAGCCCGAAAATGTCCTTAGAAATAAATTTTTTGTAAAATCTAGAGAACCTTAGAGGCCCTTAGCGATAATCAAAACTTCAAAAACTTTGTAAAACAGCATTTTTGACAGACTGAGATTAGAATGTGAACGTTTCTAAAGTTACGAGAATTGCCCCCTATTTTTAGAATACTGTAGGTAGGTATTTCAAGATAAGCTATTAACAATTCTGCAGATTTATAAAAATATAATTTAAATAAATGATAATATATTTTTGTAGCGTAGTCCCTAAAAAACTTTTAAACCCACACGACCCCAGACAGACCCCAAGCCAAGATGAAAGTGAACCCAAAACTTAAAGATAAACGATACATTTATTCCGAACATCAAGAAATTCTAACCCAACTTTAGTTCTAGAAGTCGATAGCCAAATTAATATTAACGACACCAGATGATCCTATCAAATCCTTGGTCCACAGCCGACCCCTTTATTCGACTTTAAATTTAATTAAAACCTCAAATTTAATTCCGTTTTACTGACGGGATTCCCGTCGTTCAGCAAATTGATCGCTAGTATCTCTGTAGGTCGTTAAATTTTGATAGCCAGTTCATTTTTGCTGGTGCTTAATTTGTTTTTAGCTCTCTGTCATAGTCTCTGAATATAGGTTTAGGGTTGCTTGGATTAATCTTTTATGTTGGACACTATACAAGTGTTCTACGAAATCGTTTTTTTTTATAGGAAGTTGTCAACTGCCCCGGACTCGGCCTGTCGTGCAGTCAATATTAACGACATCATTAAACGTACTCTAGTCGTCGTCGGCGTTCAGACCGCATTAGGACCCAATGGCTTGGCACAGGACGATGTGAAGAGTCCCAACGGCATGTCTCTATTTCCTTCAAAGATAGGTAGGCATTTAATGTGGGACTCAACTTGTGTCCGATACTACTACTTTACGATTGTGTTGTAAGCATTTTAGTAGGGAACAGCTGAATTTTTTTTCATGGTTTTAGGTTTGGTCCCATAGTAAAAGTTGTTCATAATGATGAGTAGGTACAATGACCCCTTTTAAGGTTTCTGGTAAATTTTCGATGACCCTGTAGGTATTTAAAATTAAATTTTAAGATTTTCGTTTGACGTATGTACCTAAGATGCTGTGGGAAAAAATAACTATTACTTTTTACTTTACCTTTGATAACTACGAATTTTATTAAGTACTACTATTTGTTCAAACGGGTAGATTTATTTGTATTTTTATCGCGTGCTAATAAACGACTGGTTGACACTTCTTGTGACCCAGGAGGCTACTTTTTACTTTGGCCAGAGGCTACGCATTGTCACCCAAAATAGCAATACAGTCATCCTCTTGGGCATATTGCCAGGCGACAGCGATGTGCAGGATTTTTTAGATGCATTTTTTTTTGTATCAATAATAAGGGTGTAATTATTGAACATATACAAAAATAAGACTATAGAAAAGATATCCATAGCAAAATTATGCATCGTTCTGATTTTTAAAAGAAAAGGGATCAAATTACTAATAAATATACATTTACATAGTTATAGGTATATACAATACATTAGCGGCGGTTCAGTAGTCAAGGAAAATAATAAAACTATGTTCCAACAACTTACTCAAAATGAGCTGAAAGAAAGGGGTAGAAAAGGTAAGGCAGCTCAAAATAGGAAAAATTATGATAGACTAGTAGAATAGATCTCTGCCCGTGACTTCGTTCGCGTGATTTTTCTTACGGATCCCTAATTTTTTTAAATATTAGCGTATGTTACCCGGGGATAGTGTAGTTTCCCAACATCAATAATTTTTCAATTCAAATCGGTTCAGTAGTTTCGGAGCTTATTTAATGCAAACAAATAAACAAACAATCAAATCTTTCCTCCTTATGATATTAGTATAGAAGAACCCTTAAAAATACATATTCCGCAATCTTCTAAAATACGGTGTCGAATCGTTTAAATGTCATTTGCATACAAAATTGTAACTATAGAAACAAAAAATAACTGTAAAATGTCATTCATATAAAAAATCATTTTAAGAAGAAGAATAAACATTTTTAGTTTGAAGCAGTTTTCTTTTATTATTCAAAACTGACCAAAGAAACGGTTAAACAGTAGGTACACACAGATTTATAAGCAGAGTGAACTTTATGTTAATTACATCCTAATATTTCCAACTGAATATGCAAAACAGTTGCCATAAAGCAACAGCCGAAACACTAATACGCAGATTGAGCAAAATTCATTCAACTTTCCTGTTACTTGCCCAAGTAATTAAAATATTAATTAAATTTTCCTTCAGCATAACGGAGTTTCAAGCGATTCTATTAAACATCCGACTAGCTTGGAAGAATTTTCTAGAACATCTAGTATATTCCGTAGATGTGTTGATCGTTGTCTCGTCATTTTAACAACGCGTCATGCACAGTAGCGATCGCAGGGCTGATTGACATTTAAGTAAATA
This sequence comes from Hoplodrina blanda, assembly GCA_949316365.1. Taxonomy (NCBI): domain Eukaryota; kingdom Metazoa; phylum Arthropoda; class Insecta; order Lepidoptera; family Noctuidae; genus Hoplodrina; species Hoplodrina blanda. The sequence goes on from OX438564.1 coordinate 12,829,069, forward strand.
ACAACTGTTAACGGAAGTAAAATAATATAAATAGGAATCTTTATTGAAATGTGCAAGAAAGATGCATAATATTCTTTAACAGAGACTGCACAGTTGGCGCAGTGGCTGAGTGATTGACTGCCACGCTGTCTTAGATTCGATTGCCGTACAGAACAACTGTGTGCGAGTTGTAACGTACCCGAGATACATGAGAATATCTCAGTACGAAATAACTCAAAAAAGAAATACCTAAAATAAAAATAAAAAATCACTGTAATTTACTATTAAACTTCAATACATAAGACGCGAACAACTCCAATGTAATTTCTTTTGGTTCAGTTGTTTTTACGAGAGCTTCAACAGAAAATAATATTAAATTCTTTCACTATTAACCGAGTAGGCAGCTACTGTTTGTTTACTGTACAGTAAAGTTTGTATGCCAATGCATTCTGGCCGAAAAGTTTTATAAGTTTCATCTAAACATTCGAATTAAAATTAAAATAATAGGCGGTTTTTGTTAGCTACGAGATCAATTTCAAAGAGTCGTTTATCGAAATCGATAAAGAGTACCTACTTTAACTAATAAACGTATACCTTACAGTCAGTAGGTACCTACACTAACCATGAAGAAAAACCACAGATAGATTTGAGATTATCTTCTGTTATTGTGTGCATCTTTTTCTGACAAAATCTTTAAAAAAATATGCGAATCCGCTGTTATTTTTTTTCATTTCCGTTTTGAATGGAAACGTGTCTGAAAAATAAAATATTTTATATCCAGTTCAGTTCAGTGTAACGTGAAACTTCCAGGATTGATTGTTTCATTTTAATTGATGTTTCGTTATTTTTACGTTCGTACGTGAGGTCAGCCTGTGTTTTCATTCCTTTTTTTTACCTTGTCAATTTTCAATCTACAATATGATTGCGTTTTTAACCGGTGGTATTTTTAGGTCGTTATTTGTCGTCATTTTATGATTCTAATTATAAAATTATTACTATAATTTGTATTGTTCCGACAAATTATTTGATTCCATGAATGGCAATTCTCATAATCCTGCTGTAGCTCCAAGATCTCCACAACACAGATTACATATATTAGAAAAGTTCTATGTGGAAAAAAAAAACCACAGAAAAATGTCACAGTTCGATATTATAACCGACAAATAAAACCGGGCGGGTCTTTTACTTTGTTTTATTAAACACAAGCTTGTAAAATTGACGCCGATTGCCTATCGTTTTATTAAACAAGGTCCAATTATAAAAATACAAGCAATTTCTATTTCCAATACACACGAAAAAAACGTAGAAAACGTACTTTGCCTAATAAATAGGTACATACTATCCCTTTTATAGAATCGCAACGAGTTGAACGCTGACCTATTTCAAAATTACGTCAGTATTGAATCCAATTCGGCATTAACGTCGTATCGGCTTAGCGTCGACAAATCAACATTTTGGCACGACAAGTGTACAATTTATGCATCGCCAATCACGCCTACACGCGCTTGGTATTACGATCTAAACGAGCCAAAACCATTTGCATCATTTTTGAGGATATTGAGAGAGTGAATTTAGGTTTACAATATGTTTCATACGTTAAGCTAATTGTAAGTTGAAATTATATGTTTTTATTAGTTTTTTACTATACCTATACTTATATGTTCTTTTCTAATAGACTTCGTTGTGGGATCCAAGACAGTTGATTCGTTTCTCTAGGATTCGTCGAGCTCCATTTGCTTCGGCGCTATTCTGGTGTTCGACACTGTTGATTCTGGCTTTCAGGGCTTGATGTGATAAGAAAAGAAATATTTTGACGTGTCAAATAATAATAATTATATAGGTATTCATCGTATCAGTAGAAAAAATACATTTTTATTCAGACAGAAACTATACAAGTGAAGACAAACTATAAATCGCCACGTGCTTGCAAACCCGTTTAAGATAAAAATCTCATTTTAAGTACAGCAAATAAATACACACAAACTTCCATGAAGGTAGGTGGTACTCCATTTCTCTCCAGAAAATCATAATTGACACCTATCCAAACTAGATAAAAGTACGGAAGGATTCAATTTTTCCGTCTACAAAGCTGCATCGAAAGTGCATTGCCAACAAGTGCGCGATGTCCGGGCGGACGGCACGTTTCGCCCGAAGCTCACGTTTCGCTGACGACGTAAAACCCTGCTTACCCACCTCTTGAGATGTTTATACGGTTCAAGTCGGGTTCGATGTAGGCCAGCGAAGTAGGTTTCGGAAGTGAAAATTGTATGTTGATATCGAAGATAAGTTTTGTAGGAGAATTAATAAAGACATTTTGAGATTTGATGCAACCTACGTGAATACTGAAAGAAGAGAAACTAATGGCAAAGTAGAATTTTTTTTGAAGATGGAAATCATGTCACCTATTGTATATAATATGTACGTAGTTAGCTATTTAATTGTAAGTTATTAATTACTAGCTTATGCCCGCGACTTCGTCCGCATCAAAGTAGATATATTATTATCCCAGATCTATCTATCCGTACAGCCGTTCTGGCATGATTGAGTAACAAACATATATCCAAATTTTCGCATTTATAATAGTGGTAATATTATTCATTGTTATTAATATGCTAAAGAATCACAGTCGGTAGGTTGAGGTTTTCCCATTTAGCGGACATTTTGATGTTTACTTGTAATACGAAACACAAATTACTTCACCAACATTTACAGAACCTGATAATTCTCTAGAAACATTTCAATTATCTCCGCTTTTATCTCTTCGTAACACCAACGAACGAGTTATTTCTCTGATATCTTTTGCAAAATCCAAGAAATATCGCTCTAGAGTAATCGAATTTCAAATTATTTCATTAAAACATTTACAGAAGTTCTATGGAAACGTTTCAATTATCTTCGCTTTTGCCTCTTCGTAATCAAAGAATAAATTATTTCTTGGTTATCTATTGAAAATCTAAAATATGTCTCTTTATACAGCAGGTATTTACAGAAGAAAAAAAAACAACAGCCGAAAAATTACTGCTTCGCGCCCGTGGGTCGTAGCGTGATGTTATACAGCCTATTATACTATTGCTCATAAATTTGGCTTTCATATACAAACATATTTTTTCTAATCCAACCAGAGATTATTATTATAGAAATAAAAAAAAATATTGTTGAGTATTAATATGTTTTTATATGAATATTTTAAAATGTAATTAATGTATAGAAATTTTATAAATAAAATTAACGTGGCAACACGTCTAAAAAGGTTAATTCCTTGATTTAAAAAAAAAACATTTATTTCCATCTCGAAATTATTCAAAAGTCTTCGCATAATAATAAAAACTACAATCATCCATCAACAACTTGCCCTTGTGGAAATCGAGGTACCGTATTATCAATACCATCCCGAACCAGTTCTCGATAATGGTCAGATCGTGGGGCACGGCAGTGCCCCCGCCAAGTCGAGCAAAAAAAAGCGGCACGGCCGTACCATACTTTTCTCGAAGCAGTTCAGGCCATTTTCGACCCCTTATAACTTCGTTGTGGATTAAACTAGAAGCCTGTGTTTCTAGTTACCAAGCAAGCATTGTATAAACATGGTATATTTCAAATTTCATTCAATTTGAACCAGTAGTTTAAGAATTATAACTAGTCAAAGTTCTTAATTTTGTCACTCACTGACTGACCGATCATCAAAAGTCTAAAGCACTTCTAGTAGACATAGAAGCTTCAAATTTTGAATGCAATTAGTGTTTAGCGTATATATCAAGGAAAAACTAAAATATTTTGCAATTTCAGTCCAGTTCTCTAGATACACCAATTCTTAAACCGATCATCAAAAATCTAAAGCACTTCTAGTAGACATAGAAGCTTCAAATTTTGAATGCAATTAGTGTTTAGTGTATTAATCAAGGAAAAACTAAAATATTTTGCAATTTCAGTCCAGTTTTCTAGATACACCAACTGCATAAATAACTTTGTAATCCCATATGACATGATATAATCTTAAAGGATTACAAAGTTATTTATGCAGTTGGTGTGATCATCAAAAGTCTAAGGCACTTCTAGTAGACATAGAAGCTTCAAATTTTGAGTGCAATTAGTGTTTAGTGTATAAATCAAGGAAAAACTAAAATATTTTGCAATTTCAGTCCAGTTTTCTAGATACAATTCTTAAATTTGAACTGCATAAATAACTTTGTAATCCCATACGATTATATCATGTCATATGAGATTACAAAGTTATTTATGCAGTTGGTGTATCTAGAAATCTGGACTGAAATTGCAAAATATTTTAGTTTTTCCTTGATTTATACACTAAACACTAATCACATTAAAAATTTAAAGCTTCTATGTCTACTAGAAGTACCTTAGACTTTTGATGATCACACCAACTGCATAAATAACTTTGTAATCCCATATGACATCATATAATCTTAAAGGATTACAAAGTTATTTATGCAGTTGGTGTGATTATCAAAAGTCTAAGGCACTTCTAGTAGACATAGAAGCTTCAAATTTTGAGTGCAATTAGTGTTTAGTGTATAAATTAAGGAAAAACTAAAATATTTTGCAATTTCATGCCAGTTTTCTAGATACACCAACTGCATAAATAACTTTGTAATCCCATATGACATGATATAATCATATGGGATTACAAAGTTATTTATGCAGTTCAGTTTTTTTCTACAAAAAGAAATGAGATGCCACCAAAAACAAAACTTGTAAAAATTCCAAGTCTCGCAACTCAGTTCTTCTACCGTAAAAAGTTGTGAGATCCATGTAATACCAAGTCAGTCGATTTATTCAGTCCCTACTTAAGGGACCTTCTGTCTTAAGTTATTACGTAATTAGCATTTATGTTTAATTATAATAGATTGACTTGGCCATCGCATGAAAACACAATGCCATCAAAAACAAAACTTGTAAAAAACCAAGTCTCGCGACTCAGTCAGCGCGATTTTGCTATCGCACTAAACAATCTTATTACTACAATATTATTGTATTGATTGTGAGTTACATTGTGTTTTCATGCGTTGGTCAAGTCAATCTATTATAATTAAACATAAATGCTAATTACGTAATAACTTAAGACAGAAGGTCCCTTAAGTAGGGACTGAATAAATCGACTGACTTGGTATTACATGGATCTCACAACTTTTTACGGTAGAAGAACTGAGTTGCGAGACTTGGAATTTTTACAAGTTTTGTTTTTGGTGGCTCACGCTCTACTGGGACAGATCAATTATCACTGACAGATTTATTACTGCTAATAAGCCTGATATAGTGATAATTGATCGGTCGGTGCGTTGTGCAATTCTTGTTGATGTCACTATTCCCCATGATGAGAACCTTGTGAAAGCTGAAAAAGAAAAGATCATTAAATATCTCGATCTAGCTCACGTGGTTATCAGCATGTGGAGTATGGACTCGACAATTATTGTTCCGATTGTCATGTCAGTGAACGGTTTAATAACGAAAAGTTTCGACCAACACCTTGAGAAACTTTCGCTCAACAGCTGGGTCAAGAGTCAGATGCAGAAGGCGGTTGTCTTGGACACGGCACGCATAGTGAGGAGGTCTCTGGATCCCTAACCGCCGGTAGCTTGGGTTTTACCACCTCGTTGCGGCGTAGCACTATTTTTATACATTTTTTTTTTAAACTATATTATTTGTAATTTATTTAAAGAAAATATGTGTAAAAATATGGAAAAGAGAATAAAAAAAGGAAAAAAAAACTACAACAACACATTTTTTGAATTAAAAAGCGAAGTAAATTAAATAAATAACCGGAACGACTGCTGTCAAGGCCATCATACGACCCACAAGGAACAGGGAAAAATTTAATGGTTGACACACGGTTGAGCTAGCGCAAGAAAAGCCTCGGCAGTTGCGTCGAGCTCGAGTAACGAGTATTTCTCTCCACCCACGATGCCACCACCTGCTGGCTGTCGGGGAGGACGCCGGCCACCAAAGAGTTTAGTACACCAAGGGCCCACCGGCCTCTGATAGGGTCCCAGCTCCCGATGGAAGTGTGCAGCGCATGAGATGGACACAGTCTGTGAATAGATATCTCCAGGGCCAGACGGGCTGTACAATTTCTGGATTAAATGGTTCCAAAGGTCGGACGTTCGCTTGGCATCCCAGTTCCAGTCTACGCAGCCTTACGAGTTTGGATCATTGCCCGAATTCTTAACAACTGGAATAACCAACCTGTACCATAAATCGGGTATTACTCGTACCATAGAACCCGAATTACTGTCTATCGACGGTCTAAAAAGTTCTTACATCTATTTTGAGAGCTCAAATTAACAAACCTCTCGCTCGTGTGGGTTCGCGAGCAATTCCTGAGCAGTCATTCATAACTCCACGTGTAATCGATTGGTGTTACTTAAACCCATGTCACAGCGAAACGGCCCCCAACGTAACTCCGGGTATAATTCCATTTCCAATCCAACTGAGTTTTTTGGGTTCTCATCTGGGAATAACTGGAGGATCTTTTTAATCATGCTTAGGCGCTTGTTTCAGGCCTCGCATGGATGTAGGTATTAGTTAGGTACCCGATTTACAAGTGTTTTTTTTAATATTGTATATAAATACTTCCTATCATCCAAATCCATGAAGAAACGGTAACACTACGTAATTTAACAAGATAAACACCACTGAAACGTCACAAGAACCTCACCTCTATAGATAGAGGTGTTAAGACCATCACCCTTGTCACCCCCTCCAACTTGGCAGAATCATCCGGAGTTACAACTCGTGGATCCAAGAAGACCCTGGAAAGTGCAGTGACACAACCAAGAAAGAATGTATGTTTCTAATGGAAGAAATCCTGCTACAGCTGAAGTCTCTGCAAGATACCATGGGGGGAGCTGGTGAGGAAATTTGATGATATGTCCCCCATGGTATCCTCAAAGATGGCCAGCATGGAGACAAAAATCACAACCGCAATGGAGCGAATAAATAACATCTCTACAAGTTGCCCGACGAGACGGCCTACTAAGTATGAGTGGGCCTCCTGTTACTCCTCCTGTAGCAGGGGTTCCACATTATGTACCTCTCTCAAGACCCCTCCCCCCCCCCTCCACCATCACAAATGACATCAACATCCGACTCAGGGCAATTATCCAACCTTAGAAAGCTGTTAAAGCTACAGTAAGTTATATGTATAGATTATAATAGACCACTCCGTGTATATTCCTTTAACTACTTGGTTTAAAAATCAGACAACTAAACCTATTTTAATAAAATTTATATGGGACCAATCTGAAAGTATATTATTTCAAATAAAAAAAGAATGTTTTAAATCAGTTCATAAATTATCGAGTTCTCGAGGTAACGAACATAAAAAAGCAACCGAATTGAGAAACTCCGCCTTTTTTAAAGTCGGTTCAAAAATAAAATTACGACATCAGTTAGGACGTATCCCGGTGGTATTGACTTATTTCAAACAACAACTAAACATACGGTAAATGTCAGAATTAGCTGTTTAATAACAACAGAATGTTATGACGGATTCGGGTCAGATTGTTTCAGAACAGAAAGTTTATGTTCCGATTTTTTTCATTTTCATTAATCGGGTAAACAGATTAGTTTTTCAGGTTAATGTTATCGGTAACGTTTTACCTGAATGTTTACCTTTAAAAGTCTGGTTTGCAATTAAAACGTAAAGAAGACTGGGATCTATAAAGCGTGAGGATACTTAATTTAGTGGACTGTATAGTTAAGACAGAGCAACATGTTTCCAGCGACGCAAGAACATGTTGATGCAAGTATTGTTTAGTAGAAAGCTTCTATGTACCTAACTAACAGAAAAGGCTTACTCGGAATCGAACAGAGTTTCACAAATTACATGAACCAGTATTGTATTTTCAATCCCACTTCAAAAGATTCAGTTTCTAATAAAACTTAAAACAATAAACAAAATTGCATTATAAGTTCGGCATACATTGCAGGTTTTGTACATATGGATTCAAATCGCGTAGTGTACGGCGCGCGATCTAGTTAACATAACTTTATTAGCACGGCTCGGCTCGCTTGTTCGGAATTCTTCTTGTTAAGGTTCTAGTGTAAACTTTAAATTGGATTCGATAGTTGGGGTGAAAATGCGGAAAGCTAGTGATCAATAGCACTTGGATGTAGTGTGGGCTTGTTGTTCAAGAATTATTTGTGTGCATTTTGTGGAACTAAACATTTTGTGTATATTTTTGTTTTATCTTCATTATGTCAAAGTCAACGTCAAAGTAAACTAAACAATAACGGTTATAAAAACATAACAATAATGAGTTCTTAGTGCTATATTATGTTGAGAAAAGTAATTCAACAAACTAAAATAGAACATTCGTGACAGACGAACAGTAAGCCGAGTTTTAAAAATAGGCTCCCGTTTGGCACTCTTTGATTACGAATCCCTAATTAGCAAAGAAGCCTCTGTCTTGCACTTAATGCAGTCTTATTTGACATACCTAGCAATCACCTGGATCAAAGAGAGCCTCTATGTGTCAGCATTCAGGATCTAGGTAAAAGTCGATCTGCGAGATAGATCTGGGGAATCTAGCAAATCATTTCATGACCTTTATATTTCTATAATCATTGAGTGACAAAGAAATTTAGAATTGTTTTCTCACTAAGACCCGGGTCACACGATGAATGGTCTGCGTCACCAGTTCCCGTCCCTGCGACAAATTCGGAGCATCGAAGTTTCGTAAATCCAATTACGAGTTAGCGCCGCCCTTGTAATTATATTTGTGAAGGTCATGTTACAATTAAGGAAATAATCGCGCCGTTAAATGGTACAATTGCCTTGTTCCTGGAAAAGCTAAAGCTGTAGATATTGTTTCGTAAAAATTTAGCTCATCTTAGGGCGCTTTCAATTTATGCGTTTCTTGGCGGCCTGCTGCGGTGCCGAAGCGGTGCGTTAGACGTACAGCGCACGGACGATACTCTTTTTTCATACAAAACGGACGGTGCGGCAACAGTGCGGCGCCGGTACCGCGAACAATCGACAACCGGATATATAACGTCCGTTGCCGCACCGTGCATTTTGTATGAAAAAAGAGGATCGTCCGTGCGCTGTACGTCTAACGCACCGCTTCGGCACCGCAGCAGGCCGCCAAGAAACGCATAAATTGAAAGCGCCCTTACTACTATTATAAATGCTGGATTTTGGATGGATGGATGTTTGTTTCTCAATCACGCTAGAATGGTATAACGGATTTGGACGAAGTTTGGCACACAGATAGATATAGTCCGAAAAAGCATATAGGCAACTTTTATACTGGAAAAACGTACGGATCTCGTGAGATAATATATCAACTTTGACGCGAACGAAGTCGCGGGAAAGAGCTAGTACTTAGATAAGTACTGTAGAGACTGGCTGGCTGAGTCAGATACAACCTCATTCATTTGGTTCCGAGACAGAGACACGTCGGCCTACGAGCGCCGTGGTTTCGTGCCATCGTGTGTGGGCCACGGCATTATGCTGAGCGTCGGCCGTTTCGCGCGGTAGTGGCGCAATCTTTTTTTATTTTATTATTAAGTATTATTAGTTTTTTTTAGATTAAGTACCAACTTGTCCGTGACTACGGTTGACAGGCTCGATGATTTATTAGAAATAAAGTAGAACAGACTAATATTGACCCAATATACGAAAAAGTCTTTCAATCATACCTAAACCGATAATCTAGATAGCAAGTAGTAATCCCTCGTCCAGGATTGATTCATTTATGCGCTCTTGAAAGCCGGGTATTTTTTTTTTGCCACTTAAGCAATGCAAATAGCGTCACATCCCGCAATTCATGGTCCAAAAAATGTCCATAAATACGTACATCCATTAAAGTATTAAATGCGCTATAAATTGCATTTACTATCTTCCATTCGATATATTGATAGCTGAACGAATATTAAAATCGATTATCATTTAATTTTTTCCCAATTCGATTATGTCACTATTTGAATCATGATAATATGAATTATTACTGCCGGCAACATTTAAAATGCTTTAAGCGCGTTGTGAAATCCAACAACCATTTTCAGTCTGTTTTTTAACTACTTTACTACGTTAACATACATAAATAAAACAAACAATCAAAGCCCCCAGTTTTAACCTTTATGAAATGAACTACATAGATACATTAATTACTAGTAGGTTCTATAAAGGCTCTGGCTCACTGCTTCAGATGCAACCTTATTTAAGTTGTTCATGCGTATGAGCTAAATGCTATAAAATTTACTAGTAGGTTCTATAAAGGCTCTGGCTCACTGCTTCAGATGGGTTTGACGCAGATTGTGCACTTCGCAAATTGTGCACTTGACGCAAAATGTGCAATTCGCAAAATGTGCATTTCGCAAAATGTGCACTTCTCAAAATAGCAATTCTCAAAATGAGCACTTCTCAAATTGAGCACTTCTCAAAACGTGCACTCCTCAAAATGAGTGTGAATTTTATCACAACGGGTCAAAATAAAAACCGTTTGCTTACTATATATTTTTATTATTTTGGACGATTTTTAGCACGATAATATTAGTAGTTCATTTGTAAAAAGTAATCACGTTCAGGAAATGTTTTTTTTTTTAATAAACTTATTATATCATTAATAATTTATAGTAATTATTTTAACTAATCGTATTGACTAACTAAGAATACAGTTCTCTATACAAAAATATAGCTCAATTTTTTATGTTCTGTAACGATTTTTTTTATATTCCTACATTTGGTAGGATATATAGTACTTGCTGGTATGGATAATCAGTTGTTTAAATCTTTATAAGCTATTTTTGATAATAATATAGAGTAGGACGTTTGTCATGGTTACAATTTCTTTATACGAAATAAAAATTACCATTTAGGAAAAAATATTATTATTTATTTAAATTGCCGTTTTAGTTTTATACTTTTTTAGAGAATAGAGAATTGAATTGTGTATTCATATTTTTATTATTATTAATAAAATATGAGTACAGCATATATGAGTATAGCATTTAATATACTTCTTAATTTTCCTATTTTTTCTTATTTCCTAGTAAATTGAGTACAAAATTTACTACTTATAATATCTACAATTAAGTACTTAATTTTTGTTTATAGAACTGTATTCTTTGTAAGTGTGATCTATACTATTACCTAAAATAATATGTATATCTTATTAATAATTGTTGAAAAAACAATACAAATAGATACAATAAATGGCTGGATTATATTTATATTATGTGTATAGCTGACGTGTACTAAAAATACATTATCAAACATTTTCTGAACGTGATTACTTTTTACAAATGAACTAGGTACTAAAAATCGTCCAAAATAATAAAAAAATATAGTTAGCAAACGATTTTATTTTGACCCGTTGTGATTAAATTCACACTCATTTTGAGGATTGCACGTTTTGAGAAGTGCTCAATTTGAGAAGTGCTCATTTTGAGAATTGCTATTTTGAGAAGTGCACATTTTGCGAAATGCACATTTTGCGAAGTGCACATTTTGCGTCAAGTGCACAATTTGCGAAGTGCACAATCTGCGTCAAACCCCTTCAGATGCAACCTTATTTAAGTTGTTCATGCGTATGAGCTAAATGCTATAAAATAAGAAGGGTATGACATCCCGTGTCTACGGCTAACAGGATACTTTATTAAATATAACAAATAAATCTTTCATCACATTAAATTAATGATAATCCCGGGTTCAAGTAATGTTCTCACATCTTTGGGGTCGCTGCAGTACCTACTACTAGTAGGTACAGAATAATTACAATGGAATTTTTTACTAACGCCAAACTCAAAACTCAACAATGCTCAATGTCCAACATTCCAAATCCATGAATATGAAAGCTGTCCCTTCCAATGTTTTGTAGGTAATGAAAAACCTGAAAGGTTCCGAGAAGTGCCAATCACTTAAACATAGGTCCCGCGTAAGCCCCGTCTAGACCCAAGTAAGAATTTTATTGGATAACAAAATAACATGACAGTGTACATAAGAAGTGGTTGTTTTTTGCTCGTCAGTACCCTTTGTAGCGTTAACAAATGAAGTAGAAAATATTTTCAATTCCGGAACGCTACTTCACAAGTATACTTCTTTTCATGAGAAGTATTTCTTCTTAGCGTGCGACTAGGAAGTAAGAGGCAATGTTTTTTGACAACTCGGTCTTGCACAAGACGTCGACATAGTATGTCTCTTTTACTCGTACTTAAGCTCGTTGAAATAGACAGAGAGAACAAACCTCGTTTTACACACCGATAGATACAACGGCGGCAACAAGTTATGACTCCATCAAGAGAATATTTTGAGCTTAGTACTAAAATATGATTTCAATTTTGAATTGAAAACTTGCCTGCACCTATCCATCTCATAATGGTATACGCTAGCTACGTCAAGTTTGTTTTATGCACAAATGTAGCCTTGACTTTGACTTTGTGACGCCACACTTCTGCTAATACAATTGTTTGATTTCAAAGCAACTACAAATCTCATTTTACTGTTAATTGAAAATTAATAAGATTTTCAAGGCTAAAATCAGAGGTGAAATAAAAGGTTTTTTTAAAGTAGTTCTGTCTTGGAATTATTGTTTATGGTGTCAACAACACCTAATATGATATAATGAATCTTTGTTTGTTTTTGATGAGGACAAATAATTAGATGTCTAAGTTCCCTATTCTGTGATACGATAGACTTACGCTTACGCCTCACCTCCGTTATAGTGACCACCCTTATAGCTCACCAGTCACAAAATACATTTGCTATTTTCCTAAATATATCGAAACATGAGCTCATTATTAAACATGTTCCCTCACAATTTGTTACCTCTACTAAACAACTGCTACCGTCATTTCGTACGGAATGAAAGCTCATTTTGCAAATTAAATGTTTGGTTGCAAATAGAATGGGAGTCGTAACATGGAAATTGTCATGCCACCGTGTGTACCAACGTGTGTGTACATGTACCACTAAATATATGTTAACCAGTCATGTCTATGGATTATTCTGTGTTGATGGCAACGATTACAATAGGCATGTAGACTAATTTTCCAAAACGGGTTTTAATTATTATTAATTCATTAGTGAAATTTCTCAGAAGCAGCTTCGGAGTCGAGAGTTGTGCCCGGTTGATGGCAATAGGCTCGCCTCCTATTACATGGGACTTACTCATAACTTGCGAAATGTGGGTGTACTAATGGGTACACCTCTGCACTAACTTTTCGGGGATTACAGGCGTCATATTATGGTTGGTTGGTATGGTTTAAATTATACTTACCCGACAACTATTACTCAATAACAATATAAAGGCTAGTTAGTTAGTTATTCAAGCTAGCCAAAGCACATATGTATATGACCGAAACCTCTTCCCAATAATGGGTTCAAACACTAATGAGGTTAATATATATCTATTAAATTAAGCCAATATCATAGACATTCATATTATTTTAATGCGTTTTATTTTATTTACCCTTTAAAGTACTAACTTTAGACACTAGTTTTGCGCCCTTTAATCTTTAACTTATAAAAATTTACAAAAATTAATGTATCTTGGAATCATAGAAATATAATCATGTGAGTTGCATAATAGATCGTCTCGAAATAGAGATACAAATACTTGAGACCCTTATTGAAATTGAAATGAATGGATACAAAAATGAAGGTGAAAAATGTGCTATTTTTTCAGCTATCGCCAGGAGTACCGTTTGGGATAGGTATAACGGTGTCCATAGTTTACTACTGGTAGTTAATATCCAGGATAAGTATTTTGGAAACAAAATAAAGTGTTCAAAACAAAATTGAAACTATCACAAAGTGTCATGAAACAAAAGTCTGTTGATTCTGTATGAATTCTGATGTTAAATAAGAAAAATATTATAGAATGTTTACTTTATTATTTTAACAGTTGCATTTAGAGCCTGCGCGCACTAGCGATTTTTAAATCGGGCGATAGTTTGATCGTTCTGGAATTCAGTATGAAGTTATATGGCAGTGCGCGCATTTGACGATTAAAAATCATACGTCTTACGTATCGTCTTACGATAGCGACTAAACTATCGGCCAACTTAAATCGCTAGTGCGCGCAGGCTCTTATGCGTCAGTACCAAAAAAAGGATAAGATGAAAAGCCAAAATCTAAGCCTCGCTTTTATCTATCTTGTGACGTGAGAGTTTCACAAAAACTTTTTAATGTTTGAGAATAGTAATAAAAACATAAGTCATGCAATGAAACTTCTTTAAATTCTAAATACAAAACAAGAAATAAATGTTTTACAATTGTTGGGCTTGTATTGTGTGTGTCTCCGTGCGTGAGAAAGAAAGACAGAAATTGAGAGAGACCGAGAAAAAGAAAAGAAATATACCTACTTTGTACAATATCTTCAAGCTTGCAAATTAACATACTGGGGGGTAGATTAGTTTTTGGGCCTATTTACGCACCGAACCTGACAATATTGTTTACGTGCTCAGTACTCTATTATTGAGTCAGCCAACCTCCTAACACCTAAAAAGAACCTTACTTCTTCGTTTCTAAGTAGAGTTTTCAAGCGTTGGAACAATACTTCAAGGGATGCGCGAATCGTAACGCATTCCTTTTGGAGTAAAAATAAAACAAAAGCCGGGATTTATTTTATGTTGGAGGCTTCATAAATGTGAAATACGAGTAGTTATGACGTAAGACCATGGCAACAGATTCAGAGGTTCAGCTTAAGAGATTTTTGAGAGAGGTAGGTAATGGTTGATTGAAATGAAATTGTTGGGAAAAGTATCCCCTTTGTGTTTTCAACCGACTTCAAAAAGAAGGAGGTTCTCAATTCGGCGCGTGTTTTTTTTTTTTTTTGTATGTATGTTACCTGATTTCTCAGCCAATTATGAATAGATTTGGATGATTCTTTTTGTTTGAAAGAGTATACTTCCGAATAGGTCCTATAGAAATATTGTCATGATCTGATGATGAACTTCGGAGATATGGAACGGAACTCCTTATAGGATCACAGAATAACTGTCGTAACAAGTAAAATTGCTTAATTGCTTTGTTTATACGTGTAGTCGATGACTGACTGAAGGAAAAGAGGGAGGGGGTACGTCAACCCCCCTCCTACTACTTTCCAAAATTAAATATATCGTGTGAGGTATTGTTTGAAAGGGCTTTTTGTAAGGATTTCAAATATTAACACACAAGCACTAAAAAGTGAAAAATAAAAAGCTTATTTACAAAAAAATAAAACCGCTTTCAAAAACTACAAAATAAAAAAAAACTTTAGTTTTGGAAGTCGGTGGCAATATATACATAACAAAAAACAAAACCAAAGCCACCGACTTCCAAAACTAAAGTTTTTTTTTATTTTGTAGTTTTTGAAAGCGGTTTTATTTTTTTGTAAAAAAGCTTTTTATTTGAGTTGTGTGCTAGCAAAGTTGGGATAAAAGGAATCAATGTGAAGTATCTGTCCAGCAGTGAACTGCGATTAGGTTGAAACAATGATTTTTATATAATATCTCTAGCTTGTCACTAAATCAAAATTAATTGTGTTCGTAAATACCTTAAAAACATTTCTTTGGGAAATTTTACGATATTTATAACACTGCACTAGACAGTGTTTAGTTTCAATACAGTTTATTAATATTTATCTGTCGTGAACAGTTACTTACAGTACCGATTTTCATTACGACGCTTTAATAAAATTCACAGTTCGGTGCACCAACGATTTTATTGCAATTGCGTGACTTTTAATTAATTGCATTCAGTATTTTCATAATTATCAGTTGTGGGAAACACGAAAAGCAGCGTACATTTTATTAATATATAAAGATACTTAACGAAAACGTTATAATGTTCTTCTCATTATTGCGGTATTTCTTTTTGTTTTATGCCATTCCTGCGAACCTTTCGGTTAGGGAGATATTGACGGTCAAAGTTTCAACTTTTTTTTTTGAGGAAACCATACCAAAGCCCCTGTACTGTTGAATAATATTTTACGTAGGTCCGTTATATTGCGCAGATGTTCAGCAGTCGCCCTTACGACCACGAAGACGTGACAGTAAATATGACAAAATCAAAGGATAATGAAGGGGGGGTTAGTTTTTCGAATGCAAGTAAAGAATAGAAAAAAAAGAAAATAATTAATTTTACAAAAATAGTGAATAATTTGTGAAATAACAGTTCTAAATAATAGTTTTGATTTTAACAGACTTCAAAAAGGAGGAGGTTCAATGTTCGGATTTACCTATGTATTTTTATTGTATCGCCATTCCAAAAATACGTACATATTAATCATTATAAAAACACATTGTAAACATGCATAATCAGTAACCTGTATCTATTTCTGATATTAAGTGGCAGTTATATCCATAGTTTCAGATATGTATTTAGATAACCCATAATCATTATAAAAACACATTGTAAACATGCATAATCAGTAACCTGTATCTATTTCTGATATTAAGTGGCAGTTATATCCATAGTTTCAGATATGTATTTAGATAACCATTTATAAGGGTCAGTGCAAACAGAACTGCAATATGCGCGACTAGTTGTCATTTCATTATAATACCAGCCTATTGTTGTACCACTGCAGAGCAAAACCCCTTTTCTCTCTCTATGGTTACTGCTCTGCTTCCGTGGGTCGTAGCATGATTGTTAATACACCAGAAACCTGAAAAAGGGGCATTGTACTCGTCCGGGTCATTACAAACAATATGACCAACCCTGAAATCATGAAAATAAAAATCAGCTATTCCATTTCTAGCTGATTTTTTGGTAGGTATACCTGTTTTATGGTAGGTATACTTTTTTTTTTTTTTTAGTTGGACTTCCTTGTCGATGGCAGAAGGTAGTTAATTAATAAATCAAAAGTGCTCGAGCATATTGCTGCGCTGTGTGTGCCAACTCTAAGGCCACAGCAATAATTTGCTTCATAAAGTGATATCTGCAAACATCGCACCCACACATTTCGTTTCCAATCAATATGACGTCAAGACGGCGACCTCTGTTTCCTAGACAAATAAAGCATTATGGCTTATAGACGAACTATGCTGCGTTTACATCGGAGTAAACATACGCACTAACTTCTTTCTCCTCTTTGGGTAATTCTGATAGCCATCAAATCTGAATTACCGTTGGCAGCCGTGTATTAGTCGACTCTATAGAGGCCGGTATAACAATAGACTGCTGATGTTCATGATCAACAGATATAATGCAAATGTTTGGATGGATGTTTGTTACTTAATCACGTCAGAACGACTAAACGGATCTGGATGAAATTTGGCGCAGAGATAGATTTTAGTTAGAAATATCGTATAGGCAGATTCATACTACAAATGTTTCAAGATTAGATACTTAATCCTAAAAGGTTAGATAACAAATAGGATTGAGTCAATTCACAAATTCCATTTTCTTATTTCATTTCTAGAGGGTATTAAATATCAAAATTAAACTTAGCTCAAACCCTTTAAATTTCTGAGCCTTTAATTACATTTACAACGCTGCAACATTCTCTATGATACACGACCACCGTATGTCTCGTAATGAATAGAAAATTGGTCTGGCTAGACCAAACATCTGAGTTATAAGTACACTAAGACCAGACACAAACTAAATTGAAATGCTGCATCGCCATTTGTACAATTTAAACAAATTAATAACTAAGACGCAGACTGTCTAGGGAATAGGGAATAAAACGTACATTTTCATATTTTAATTCATTTATACGTTTAAGTACTCAATGGTTCGTTTACATTTTGCCGATGACTCGTTCGATAAATGACGGGGATGAACGCGTTTAGTAGGGAATTCAAATTTAATCGATTAGTAGCTTTGTAACGATTTTCATACCTAATTTGGTGTGGATGCCTATTATTTAATAAGTAAGTCAGGACAGTCGAATAAAAGTTAAGCCTTAAAAAATGCAGTATACATACAGTTTGGTTTTCATAGAAACCTTACGAATACCGCGACGACTTTTTTGGTATACGTGCCACCGACAATACAATCACAGTTAATGTATAGTATTATGTTGTCCTTGCCTTGTCCGGAAATTAAAAACCATCATCATTATTTGTAGCTCGACTTTAGTAGGTATACTAGGCATGGGCTTTGCTTTTTTTGTGCCATAATCTACGCGCTCCCTTGCCTGTTTCAACCTGGTTTGCCATGTAGCAACAATATCGTTGGTACTAGCATAAAATATCTAATACTATATAATACAAGTTGAAGAGTGTTTTGTTTGTTCGTTTGTTTAAAATAAAAATATATTTTGTATATGATAGCCAGATTCATGAGGAATAACATAGGGGATATAACATCACGCTAAGACCCACTAGAGCGGAGCAGTAACCAAAGACGTAACTTAACTCGAGGGAAAAAAATTGCGGCCAGCTAGTACTGCATAAAGTTAGTAGATTGGACGGCCGACTCGCCCAGTTCAAACGCTCCACAGCGCGATTCTTCGTGAAGCGTAAAAAAACCCATTCAGTCAGACCGTAACACCATCCCTTATTTTAACGGTGGTATTAATTCTTTTTACACTGCTTTTTACGCGTTTTATGTGGGACAACAATGGTTTTATGTTATTTTGGTGGGAAAGTTGTTCAAGATTGTGGGTGATCTCCACATAATAATAAGTATATTATGAGTGGTTGGGTAGTAAGTAATATTCCCATTTTTTGTATTAATGTGTGATTGAGTAAGTAGGTACCGACAGTTATCGTTTTCAAAGATCAGTTATTTGCTTACACGTGTATACTAATAAATATCACTATTATTACAGTATGATTCAACGAGTTTAATGAGCCTTAATTTTGTTTCAAAGTCGCTGTTTGTTTGGGTAACCGATATTTGTTTTAAAACACTAATGACTTCTGATTTTAGTAAATGATAGTGCAGTTGCATAACGTTAAAAAAATACTGCTCAACAGTCTTTTTTAATAAATGAAATTCAACATAAAACGATAATTATTAACAAATTGAGAGAAAGAGTTTTGGCAATAACAAGAGTAATTTAAGATGAAATAAATTATCCATACTCAAAGTCAAAGTCAAAACATTTATTTCAATTAGACCATTTACAGGCACTTTTGAATTGTCAAGAAGTCAGTCAGTTAGTCCGAAAAATGAAGCTAGTTGCTCGTTCCAAAACGGAGGTAGGCCTCTATGGAGAAGAACGAGCAAGAAACTCCACGGCACTCTTTTAAATTAGGTTTTTACAAAATCCTGGTTACATTATTCTTGTTGATTCTACATGTGATCACAATGAAGATGAATATAAAACGGTAGTTAAAAATAATAAAAATAAAGATGTAAGCCATAGCAGTTAAGAGATGACCAATCCCAACTGACAGCACCCGTAAACTAAACTTATATTATGGGTATATAGGAAAGTAACTCTGTCTGTCTATCTATTACACTTGCACGGCTAAACATGAAATTTTGCATGGGTTAAGTTTGAAGCACAAGAAAGTACATCCTTTCTTGGGGTTCAAACTTACCGCGTACCAATTTTCATCAAAATCGGTTCAGTGGTAAGTCGTGAAAGCGTAACACAGACACAGAGTTACTTTCGCATTTATAATTAAGGGCTAATTTTTCAATCGTCAGATAACTTTTAACGGAGGGATAAATATGGCGGATTAACAGGTTTTGTATAGGAATTATGACAAACTGTCATATTTGTTCTTTGGATAAAAGTTATCTATTTAAAAATCTGCTCATAGTATAAAGTATAATATAGTATATATAAAACTATAGATAGTTACTATCTAAATATGTATAAAAATGTACAATATTATAACCTAGATACCTATGAAAAAAAATCTAACGTAATCCCAAAAAACGGGCAATCGAGACGAAAAACCCTAACCATTTTCGTGATCATATAGTAGAGGCTGTGGCTACCCGATCCCCGAATTTGTAATCTTTGCGTGTATACAAAAGGTAAATTGCTCGGTGGCATTTTCAACGGTAATGATGTCATCGCCGCATCCCGTAATCGAGGGCTGGATACTTTTATAGTAGATCCGTAGGCCGTATGTTACACCGGAGTGTAACATGTTACACGTTTGTAAAAATAAATTGTTTTTTTTTTTAACGATCCTTGGCTGGCGATACTTGACTAGTATGGCTATCGTTTTATTATTAAAAATTGAGCTGAAGAGCTTGTTTTTTTATATTTGAACGTACTAATCTTCAGAACTACTGTCCGTACTTGTAAGTTAATTAATTTATCACATTTGTTAGTTAAATAATTTTCAATTTCGCTTCACTCCCCAATAAATTTAATTCACGAGGAGGAAGTCGCGAGCGAAAAGTTACATTAAAAGCTTTTTTACAAAAAAATAAAACCGCCTTCAAAAACTACAAAATAAAAAAAATAACTTTAGTTTTGGAAGTCGGTGGTTTTGGTCTTGTTTTTTGTTATGTAGATATTGCCACCGACTTCCAAAACTAAAGTTATTTTTTTTATTTTGTAGTTTTTGAAGGCGGTTTTATTTTTTTGTAAAAAAGCTTTTTATTTTTCACTTTTTAGTGCTTGTGTGTTAATGTTTGAAATCCTTACAAAAAGCCCTTTCAAACAATACCTCACACGATATATTTAATTTTGAAAAGTAGTAGGAGACGTACCCCCTCCCTCTCTTCCGTCAGTCAGTCATCGACTACACGTATAAACAAAGCAATTTTACTTGTTACGACAGTTATGCTGTAATTCTAAAAGGAGTTCCGTTTCATATCTCCGAAGTTCATCATCAGATCATGACAAAAGGAGATTGCCCAGGAGCAGTACTCTTGATAAATTACTTGTGTCTCAAAATCTTGAACGGCATGAAATATCTAAAATAAAAATATATTTTTTTAAAAAGACTTTGATTGATATTAATAATGGGATAGTTTTTTTTAACAATAATTAGTACTTTTATGTTTCCGACGTTATAGTACGCCATTTTTTACTATCGGCTGTCAATACTAGAGATGTCCATTTTTTCTATTGCGGGTAATGTAACCTACCTACATAAAATAAAATGATATCGATTTTGTATTGACTGTTCAATCTATTATTGTAAAGTAATAACAGAGTTCTAAATCACATGCCTTTGCTGGTATTTTTAATATCAGTGGTTGTAAACGGCGGCATCGGCGCCAAGTTGTATTCGTGAAATACCACTGGCTGGTTTACGGAAATCGATCAAACATCAATACAATGCTGTTATTTCTGCTGGTTTTGGTACGTTGTGCTTCGAGTCGAGCCTTTTAGTTTCTCTGTTACTGCTGCTAACCCATTGAAAATAAACATACTTCTAACGCCGCTGCACCGCGTGTGTTGTTTATTACTAAAGGCAGGACTTTTTGAGTTGTGATCATAGTGAGTGCGACTATAATTCAACGTCTCTAACTACTCTTTGAGATTAACGCCACTCAGGCGCAGACACATGTTGTCGGAGATTCCGAATAACATCATGGGCATTTTACGAGTCTGGATCTCACCAACACCGGTAAGAATGCTCATTGTCTTTTTAACGTAGCATGATTTTTTAGTTAGGAAGTGCGCATTATGTTTATGTATCATATAATAAATCTTAGAGTACAAAAGTACAATCCATGTCTGTGTGTTAGGTCCTCACCTCACCGGGTTACTGGATTGTAACATAACCTATATAGGTAGGAACCTTCT
Organism: Hoplodrina blanda; assembly: GCA_949316365.1. Lineage (NCBI taxonomy): Eukaryota > Metazoa > Arthropoda > Insecta > Lepidoptera > Noctuidae > Hoplodrina > Hoplodrina blanda. Next base: position 12,850,662 of record OX438564.1, read on the forward strand.
ACTGATGTGTTGGTAATAACTAACTTATTTACTAGGATTGTTTATTTCAATCAGTTAAGTGTCTTCGAGGATGAATTGTGTGTAGTATCATTTAAGAATAAGTACAGTTGCACAGAATTATAATTATTTAAATATGTTTTTTTTTCAGCTGCTTACATAGCTAAACCGTTACAGATTTTATACAAATATGCTTCAAAGACACCAAGCTCACCCGTAAACCCATTCCGACCCTTTTAAATAGCTTTTTTCAACTAATTTTTGGTCGAACATAACCTCAAAATAGTAATTTCATTTTTGTAAATATCTCGGAAATGCCATTGTAATTTGTGTTAAATCTTCTGTGGTAGTATTTAGACATGCCATCGAGTATTTTAAAGTTGATTTGTTGAAGACACAACAATTTTGAATTGAGTACATTTGTCCATAGCGCCGTGGGCATTCTCCTTTCTATGGGACCTATTCGGAAGTATACTCTTTCAAACAAAAAAAGAATCATCCAAATCTATTCATAATTGGCTGAGAAATCAGGTAACATACATACAAAAAAAAAAATAACATACGCGCCGAATTGAGAACCTCCTCCTTTTTGAAGTCGGTTGAAAATAAAAAGGAAAACAGTGCTTGGGGATGTTACGAGTATTACAGGATAAATAATTTCCAATTCTTTGAATCACAATCACCTGTAAACGCTAATTCCAAACTTATCCCACGCAAAACTTTCCCAATAATACCTTAAAACACTCCTAAAATTGAAAGACGCTGTCAGTAGTAAAACTTAAGTATTCGAAGTAAGAAAACACGAAATAAACTTTACGATTCCGGAAGAAAATACGAGTATGACGTAATTTACGAAGCTCTTACAAGAACTTCAGTAGTTTTAAAGTAATACTTTAAGTATTTTAAGTAATATTTTTGAACATTGTGAAACTTGCGTGCTGTATTCTAGTTTGTGTGCATATGGTTAGAGTATGTAATCATGGCATGAAACTCTAATCTATAGTAATATAATAAAGCTGAAGAAGAGGTTTTTAAGTTGTTTTTTTAACGTGATAATCTACTACCAGTCGGATCGGAAACAGTTTTTTTTGTTGTAACCCCTTCAGGAGAACCATGAGGAATAGTATAACATTACGGCCCACGGGAGCTGAGCAGTAACCAAAAACGACGACGTTCAAAAGTGCCTTTTAATGGTCTAATTGAAATAAATTATTTGACTTTGAATAGGTTATAAGTGTTTACGTCTATAGGCTATGTAAGGTTGATAAATTATAGGATAAAGAAATCTTAAGATTATTCCAACTGGAACGTATGCTATCCATTGTTAGTAGTATTGTCTAAGTTGGACACTAAGTAATCTAGTCATGAAACTTTGTTTTGTCTTCTGGGTTGGGAGGGGAGGGGCGTAAATGGGGCTTATCCACAGCAAATACAGATTAGCTTCATACTACAACTGAAGCTATTGGCTAAGCATTAATGTATCGCAAAACATTAACAAAAATTTGTACAGCGTAAAAATGTTACATGTCGGTGCAAAGTACATCCAAACGTAATGTGGGGGTGGTGTACCTAAATGACATCGTGAGGCCGGTCCGAAGCTTTGTATGAATCTTATCTGTGTTTCGCGACCGCTACTAACACCGTACATAATGGCTGCCCGCGCGTGATTTGTGATACAAATTCATCGTATATTGTGGCGCTGCGATAAATTAATTACGGTGTGAATGCGTGCCGACTAATTAGTTTTTGCGTAGTTTAATAATCCGTTTTGTTTGTTTCAATTATGGATGAGGTGATATGTTTGAGGTTTAATGAATAGTGGTAATATAACTTTTGTACACAGTTATTGCGCAGAAATAATATCATTAGCCATAAGTATACTTTATTACGGTGGGGTCCGACTGACACAGATCACTTATTAATTATTTACGTCCACAATTAGGTTTATATTTGTATTATTGATGGTAATAGAGATTGTTTATTATAATTAGAAAAGATCATTAAGCAAGATAGATTGATTAAACAAACTCCGCTTCTAACTTCGCTGATAATTTGATCCAGTCTTAATTATATTACAATCTAATCTAGAAGTCAAGCAGACAGCCGCGTGTTTGTTTAGAATATAATAATTAGGCTTTGTTTAACAAAATTTGAATAGAGCTCATATACAAAATTGTTAATTTTAAGGGTACGACCAGCGGTTTATCAGCCTATATCGTCACTGAACATCATATGACGTAGAGGTCAAAAGCCAGTAATCATTTGTCTAATGCACGGTGGAAGGGAAATCGTAACGGAAACTTTTACCAGGTATACGGTTCATGATTTTAATCGCCAGCGACAAATATTACGAAAATAAACTGCTATTCTATTAAGACATAATTGAACACAGGAGAAAAAATTATGCGTACGAACTCGCAGGGACCAGCTAGTCTTAGATATTTTTTTAGCCTGACCTGTTTGCTTGCCCCATCTGCGTCTCAATCTCAAAAACAATGATCAGGACATAGGTCGACGGCGGTAAACATATTTCCCTACAATTCCCACTGGCACTTTGCCAGAAGATATTGATTTTACTATGAGAGTCGACAAGTCCTCGGCATCTTAGAGATGTGACAATTTCCGGAGTACATTTGATAATGTTATGAGTATATGTATATAGACTAATATGCCTAAGTGGATTTTTTTTATCAAATACTAGCGACCTGCCCCGGCTTCGCACGGTTGCAATATAGATATATAAACCTTCCTCTTAAATCACTCTATCTTTTGATGAAAACTGCATTAAAATCCGTTGCGTACCTAGTTTAAAAGATCTGCGACTCGTTTTATACTATTATGTAATGTAAGAAACTAGTAGGTGGGCAAAGAAAGTAATTTAATTTATAGTTAAACACAATATTCTAAATTAAGTAAGAGTCAAGTCTTAATGAATAGTTTTACTTATAATGGATTAGGCTTTATGTTAAAAAAATATACAATAATGTAAAATATAAAGTATACTAATTTAATAAAGCTCGAGAGATTTTTGTTTCTTTGTTTAAACTCGCTAATCTGGAAAAACCAGCCGGGTTGGAAAATTGTCTATCTATGATAACCAGATATCTATGAGAACAAACCAGAACCGGGGGCCGTGCAGTAATCACAGACACGTGGTATTTACACCCGCGTTCAGTGGTTGAAAATAACAGAAGCTAGTAATTGTTAATTTGTAAGTAATTTTTATAAACAGGACACATAAAAATGGATAATGTTGCACAATAATGTCAAACGACGAACTACTTCCTCCTAAATTAGGCTAAAAGCAAATGTAATCATTGTAACGGCCGCGCTTAGCAGGCCCACTATTCGATTCGCCATTTTTGTAAAAGTTTAGATAGACTTACATAATGTTGACAATTTTTGTGATCATAATGTTACTCACCAAAAATAAAAAATAAAAAACTATTTAATAACTGTTATAGCTTGTTATAACGTTTATTTTGATTTATTATGAGCAAATTCTAAGTAGGTAACACAATTTTAATTAAATATAACCGTACCTAAAGTAGAATATTAACAATTTTATAACAATACTGAATTTATTGCTGCGTTACCAAACAAACAACAGACTACCTGTAACTTTTTTGTAACAGTACCTAACAACAGCAAAATATCCAAACACTGAAATCCGAACGTTTATAATAGTTAGTCGATTAGTCAGTATCGGGTACAACACTAGTATAAACAACGATAGCCACTTTAGAAATATTAGTCATCGATACTTGACAGATACGTATAGCAACAAACCTACCCCAATTTATGGTAAAATGTATGACATAGATTGATTGGGCTTGCCAGAATATTATATTGTCCGATGCTTCATATAAATTGGTATTTTATTTTTGTTTGTTTGGCAAATGTTATGTACCTATACTGGACTGCTAATGAATAGCTGTGTTTTTGTAATGGGTAATTAGGCAACAATGTTGTGATTGTCAGATTTTAACAGTAATCTACAAATTCAAAACTTTTGTAACGAACTCTTCGGTTATTGATGATGGATTTCGGCACTTTCATTTCAGTGTCAGCTGCCAGAAGTTCATCCGTCATTATTTCCTTTTTATGATGACCTTTAGCGCTGTAGGTTCTCTAGGTTTAGGTACAGTCAGCTACAAAAGTCGATTAACATTTGTGATTTTTAAATCCTAATTATTAAGTACAATATTAAAAATAAAACTCAATGAACATAAAATTAAGATGTAATAAACCCTAAGCTATTACCTGAAATTCAGAAAACCAGTAAATTATGTGTTTAGTATCTGTTTAAATGATATAAAAAAGCAACGTTGTTAATCGACTTTTGTAGCTGACTGTACATGTTATTTATAACAATGATGTCAAAATTATCAAAATTAAATTGTCCTATTTGAAACAGTTTGTGAGTTTCATTGGGTGTTCTCGCCTTCGGACCTTGAAAACCTGTTCATGGTTCATGAAAACCTTCAACACAAAGGTCGTCGGCATTTTTTACGTATTACAAAAAGTCTGTTGTAAGTTTTTTTTGATTAACATAGTTTGGATCCGCCACAGCCCGTTACCCGTGTCAGTCAGGGTTGCAAAAGTACCTGTATCCTCATGATATACCAAAATATATTATGAATAATCAAGCTCGATATTACGAACCCTCGCTTTGCACGATATTAAACCGAAGTTCTGCACTGCAATTTATCTTAATAAGAACTCGGTTGAAAATTAATCGGCTGTGATACAATATCGTGCTTAAACTTACCTGCAAATTAAAAGTGCAAGGCTTGGATGAAAAGGCGTGGGAGCTTTTTATTAGGAAAATCGAGTTATTGGCTAGCTTTTATACATTATATTGGAGGAGCTATTGGTAAAATAGCTAAATTGCATAGCATAGCTAAGTCGTATATTACGTTCATTCTGCCAAAGAATGTGAGTGCATGCTTTGGCAGAATGAGCACAAAGTTTTTTAGATAGTGTAGTACATTATTCAAATCCGGAGTTGTTTCTTATAGGACCTTGTAGAACACTAATTTCCGTGCGTTTAATGCGGTTTTGCCATACCAATTATTAGTCTCAAAATATGTAACAGCTCACATTAAGGACCCTTTAATTCATATTAATTGTAACCCGTAGTGCTTGACAATCTGAGTCCTCCCAGTTGTAAACATCCCATTGAGCCTATTGCCCTAGTTCTGTTCTGTGTTCTGTTTGTTTGGAGGGCAGTGGAAATTATGTTTTTTCTAACTCCGTTGCTGTTTTTTTCTGATAAATTACGTTGCGGGGTCAAAGATAGTTGAATCATTTCTCCGAGTCTCGTCGAGTTTCATTGCCAATCGCTTTTCTAGTGGTCGCCACTGTCGATTCTGGGTTTCAAGAGTTGATGTGTTTGGGAATAGCGTACTTAGCAGGCTTGATCCCAAAAAAATATTGCTAAATTGCATATCAAATAGGTAGTTCTTTCTATTAAAATATCTGTACGACTCATTATGAGCTTGGGACTTTGACCATGGTCACTACTGTCAAACACGAAAATGTTTGGCAATGTGGAGAGTGTTATCACTACTACCTAAAGGCCGACTAAAGTTTGGATTTGAGAATCGTGAAACACGGGAAAAAATATATTCCAATAAAAATAAATGCGAGCTTCCCACTAGTATAATTCTAAATGGCAAAATACCTACATAGACTTTGACAAAAAATCAAACGAGCGTCTGAATAAGCTTTTTAAAAAGACCACCGGTCCAGGTTCCAGTCCGGTTCCAGTCTTTGTTTCATATTTTTCTTTAACACATTAATAATGTTGAAAGTGAAAGGCACATGACACACACACGTAGCAAAGTTATTCCTAGCATCAAATATTTCCAAACGAAAGAAGGCATAACGTCTTTAATAAGATTCTTGGAGCTAGTTATGAGGTGTAATAAATATGATAACAAAAGACGTATCCTTATTGAAGGTTTCCTCTGATCACAGACACAGACATGTGACGCCATCGTTGATGGGCTCTATCAAGTTACTCATTGTGTGGTAATAAACAAAACCTTTATCTTTTGACACTATCATTATTATTATTGCAATACTAGCTACTGCCCGCGACTTAGCCCACGTGTTTTTTTTTTCAACCACGTTAAGTTACGTCTTCGGTTACTGCTCCACTCCTGTGAGTTATAGCGTGATGTTAATAGCCGATTGCTTCAATCTGGTTATCATATACTACAATATTTCTTTATCCGATCCGACTGGTAGGTATAGAGATTAGCGCGTTTAAAAAAACAAACAAATACAATTTCTTCAGATTTTTTTTATTTGGATTAAATTATTTGTATTATAAAACCACCAATACCCGAACTGGTAACCGGCGTTGCCTGTGGTTACCGACTTCAATCTCGACGAGCTTCGAGTTCAGCTTGCAACAGGTTCTTATCCTAAAGCAACTTCTGGCTAAGTTCTGGACCAATTCACTAAAGCCTACCATCGCCACGCTAAAAAGCTTTTCCTACAAAAGGTCAAGAAAAGTTCTAATTGGGAAAATTTCTACATTTGATATTCCTATTAATATTCGCAATTTTCGGCCTACCCTCACGCCCCTATATTGAAAAATCAAATTAGCACAGAGCAAGCAAATAAGTTTAGGTTAGTAATAATTATAAGCTGCTCGGTCAAAAACGTTGGATAATTTAAGCGAGATGTTGAATTATTTAGGAAGAATTACTTCAACGGGCACTACCTTAAATGATAAAAAAAATATATAAAAATACCAGCCTACTACTAGGCACGATTATTGATCACCATACTTGCTTAAAGAGTTGGGTAGGGTAAGGTTATTGAAAAAAAATTATCACACACACAATCCACACAAATACCCAAGAAAGATGATATATATTGGATACATGTTAACCAGAACATACCTACGCTAAAAAAGCAATAACGAAGCAATGACAGACTTTTTCGCAATATTAATATATTAAGAAAAATACGTAACGTTATTGACTATTAAAATATTCATTTTAAACCTGCGTTTAGGGATTTTTTGTAACAATTTAAGCCGAATTTATGCTAGTTAACATTAATTTATAGGTATACCAGAAAGATTCCAGAAGGTCAGCAGGACATCTGATAGCTTTATCAGATGTCTTGCTGACCTAGACAAGTATTGAGGTTTATTCATTAATTAAAACATAACATTAGCTCATAAATCGTTGCTTGAATTATTATTTTATTGAAAAGACTTGCGAAACTTTTTAGTAGACATAGTGACACGATTTTTTACTGGAGAAAGATATCTTTTGAGTATCTTTTAAGTTTTATTTACTAACACAATTGTTATTATATAGTATACTTAGGTTAAGGTATTTATCTATGAGTCTTTGTAACCTGAGAATAAATGATTTATTATTATTATTTTGATTTAAGCGTTTATTTTTCTCGGCCTAGATCAGAAAAGCCTCTTTTAAGGCAAAATCATAATTTATTGTCTAGAACGATTGAAAAAAAAGGAAAGCTCAACAACTAAAACAATCAAAGAAACCTATTTCGAAAGTTTACTCACTCCGAAAAAATGTGGAAAAAGAATAGGTATCATTCATTGCTAAACTAAAATTGTTTCTGAAGTTGCTGGAGTGATAAATTTTCGATCGCTGATCCATAGCTGTGACCGTATGATGTGACTTTGGCCTCCAACTTTTACCAGGATACTTTATTATTTCGTTTCGAGGGTCAAAGTGTAGGTTTATGGAAAATTATACAATGGACACTGCTTAGAGTACATTATACAATTTTCTATATAAAATAGTCTTTTTCATCTTTCTTTCGCAAATTCCAAAGTGATGAAAGGTGGGTTTACAGGGCTTGGAAGCGACCGAACCAAGATGTGTCTGATGATGCCGAATGTTGACACTTCGTTACCTAACTGGAAACCTCCAGACTGGACCAGACGGACTGCGCAACTTTTGGAATTAATGGTTTAAACGTTCGCATGTACGCTTGGCGTCCGAGTTCAAGTCAGCTTTAGTGTCTGGATCGTTACCCCAATTCTTAACAACTGGAATAACCCATCTGCTCCATAAATCGGGTAGTACTTCGAAACCCAAAAATTATAGACCAATTACTTGTCTCCCGACAAGTTCTTAGATCTTTATTAAGAGCTAAAATTTACAAACACGTTGAAGACAATTCTAGCATGTCTGCCTCTCAAAATTGATGTAGGAACGGGTCCCGTGGTTCTAAGGAGCTACTCCTCATTGATATGGCCATTAACCAGCAGGTCCGTCATTCTCGAAGGGATCGGTCGACATGTCGTATAGATTTATAAGAAGGCCAGTGACTCGGTGCCACATAAAAAGATCGTTGAAACACTATTTTGACCGTATAAATATATTTTAATTATGATGTTATTATGGCGTAATTATAAAAATATCTTTCAACCATAATATCACAACTAAAAATATCTCTTACTTAACGACAGTTTACACAAAGTCGCATTTTTCCTTTCAGAAATGCTAACGAGAAAGTAATTTACGTCACGTACGTTGGACATGCTGGCCTGCAAATGTAAAACATAGGATATCAAAAAGCAAAATTGTATTGTCATAATCATAAAATACTGATGTAAAACATTTAGAGGGTAAAAATCAATTTGAATTTTTTTCGCACATCATCGCACTTAAGCAAGCTAATAAAAATGCGATAAGGTTGGTTATATGGTCAGTCAGAGATACCATCGACCATCTGGCAATTTAACTACTTACTGCAGATATTATTACCACAAAGCAAGTCAATAATAATCCCTTAAATATACCAAAAGTTCATATTTTACTGCAGCAACGCACGTTTAGGTGTTGTTAGCGTAATAAAGGAGTCTTTAATACCGCGGCCTACAAATTTTATGCCAGCATTATGGGACCGAAGTGTACTTGTACACATTTTTTACGCCCCAATGTGAGCATTAAACCGAACATCGTGATAGGACAAGCGTACTGCGTATAATACGTGAATGGTTCTTGAATATTTCAATGGGACGTTAAAAATGTGGGTCAATACGAGCTGGTGTTTGTGGGGCATGTTTTATGCGCATCAAACAATTTGTTGTCGTGACAGTTCGTCAGCCGAAGAAGTTCATAACTAAGAAAATGTAGTGTATCAAATAAGTTATTGAGAGGTATTAATAAGCTGACGGATAATCTGGCGATTAGAAAGAAGGTAGCATAGAAGCAGGCCCTGGTTATGAAGGGGAGTCTGAATGATATTACAAGAGTGTTAAGAGTGTTTAACAACTCAATAGACGTGTTAACCAAATGCACGAGTACGTAAAATCTACTACTAGCTGCAACACTGAAGATAAAAAAGTGAGTTTGTTAATTTAAAAAATATCTAAACAAGATGTCTGCTTTTAAGGCCGTGAAAAACAAGCCACCGTTATAGGTACTTTCACAGGATGCTTAAAGAAAAGATCAGTAATTTTTGGTATAATGAATCGCCGCTTCGTACAGTTAAGTACTGTAGAGGCTGTTGCTAGCTGAGCCATGTAAGTACAATCTTATTTGTTAACTTTATGCCTACGAGATAAACGCTATTTAGAATAACAAAGACCAGACAGTCCGTCACAAGGGCTGAGAGCTCATATAAAACTAGATTAAAATGTAATATAATTATAATAAAGTCAATAGAGAGAGGCCAGAGGCCAGAGGCCCTTGAGGCGGTTTGGAAACTCTGGCACTAGGGTGTGTGGGGTCGTAAGACCTTACTGCCCACACGATAAAGAAAGAAGAAGAATATACCTAAATAATAATTACAAAGTCTTCAATCATCGTAGATTGATAAATCCGATAAGACTAGTAAACCGGCGTCCAGGGATTACTACAGTACATCTTCTGTAATAAACAACAACGACAAGTCCAGAAGACTGTCAAATGGTCAATTGTATCAAGAAGCTAAATCCCTCAACCATCTTATGGCTTAGATTTACAGAGATAAGAAATCGCGTAGAAGGCCAATAAAATAGCAGTAATAACACCATTCCATGCCACCACTTGTCTGAAGCTTTACCTACACCATTCTAATTAATAGATTAGCACTGTGTATAAAGAGAGCTAGCAAAACTTTCATTTTTATAAATTGTGTATAACGCAAATTGTGTATGAATTTAGTAGATTAAACCTCCAGGTATATTACAAAATTATGTAGTTTTAAAACCCTCAGGTTTCCAAAAAATAAACAAAATAAAAAAGAAGGACCAAAGCTGCTTTAAACTTATTCAAACAAAACTACAAGTTATGCTAAAGATGCAGAAATTGTGAACTCACGAACTGCAGTGAAAATAAAGAAATGTTTTTTTAAAGAAATCACTCGTGGAGCAGCTAGTGATTTTATAACGCAAACATTGGAGGAAAGCTTTTTAAGAGCTCAATCTTTGTGTTTCATGTCATATTCGCCGTACTTCGTCTGCAGGATTTGAGTAGAAATTGCAGAAAAGTCGCATAAAAGTTTAAGCCATCTTGGGTAGATGAGTTGGAACTTTTGCCACCACATTTATTCTTAAATTGTTGCTAATTTTTTTTATATGGTAGAGTTTTTATACAGGATTCGTTTTAACAGTAAGATTCTTTAGGAAACTTATTGTTAAAACTACCACAGAGCAGGAGGGTGTGAACTGTGTATGTCTGCTAGCCCAAGTAAACTTTGAAGAAAACTTCCTTCAGAAACACGAACTAAAATATCAATAAAACACATTTTTCCTACCAGAAAATGGGATAATTACAATTAAATAGCGTTAAAAGCCTCAAACAACGGTTCACAATGATCTCTGTTTGAACGGATTCGTCGCAAACATAGTTTCTATTTATTTGCCTCGCCAGCGAGCGACCGCAAATGCGTCAGCAAACATTCACTTGTTACCGGGAAATGAGAAATAGCCACATGTCGCGCTATGATATTATGGATTGATGTGTGGACTCGCTAAATGCATCGTGTTTCGTTAGAATTTTCGTAGAGGTAAGTAGAATTTTACACGAGAAATCGTACGACTTTACACTTAAATAAACCGCGAAAAAAATTAAGAGTAATAAAAAATATTGCAAGACGTTTCTATTTCCAATCCTAGATTTCAATTTAAAATCTCCAATTTACTAGATAGACTTCATATTTTGTTGGAAAATAGGTATCAAAATACATACACAAAATAAAGGTGATATCACAAAGACTAATGGCTGGACGAAGTAAGGCTGCCGATAGTGTAGGCGAAGCTAAATTGATCTCCACCACCGACACTTGGAAATATGTTCGCATTTTATCATAAATAATAAAGGTCCAACCTTTCTCGGTAACACTACCGCGGCGTTAAAAGGGGATCCTTCAACAGCATGCATGGCTATCACCAACCTAGGAACATAATGTATAGGGGCTATGAATTAAATAAAAAATCTGTAATAAATTTAAAAGAAATAAATGAACACGAGTGTCGATACTCTTGCGGCATCCCATCTTCCTAGTGTTGAGTACTGTGCTAGGGCCGCTGCTACAGGGGCAGAAAACCACAAAGGGCGCCCACACCGACACTCGCCATTTTTAACACTGTCTAAAATTAGACTAAAATTTTATTTATTTTTTCTTACTAACGTGTTGGAAAACGCTTGAGCCCAACTCAAGCATGAGGCTAAGTGGAGCCAAAATAAAAAATCCACTTGCCACTTCCACACTGCACTATAAGTATAATCATAGTGTTAAAATAAAGATATGAAATTAAGTTTTCCTCACAAGTGTATTGAAAAACGTCGTATGAAACGTGTGAGTATTTATTTCGGCCTACAATCCTGCCTCGAGTGTATAGCATGTAGGTACTATATTGTATGATAAATGATGACATCGCAACAGCCGTGTTGGCGACAAACCGATATGACACCTGCTTGAAGCGACTTTGAGCGCTGTTTATGTGATAGTATAATATTGTCTGCCTTGGGCCTGAAGACCTTGTCTATAAAATCGTTTCCGAACAAAAATATTGTCAAGCAACAAAGGTAAAAAAAGTTGAAATTACTTTTTTTACTTCAAGTTTTCGCGACAAGGCGGGTGGGTGTATGCTCCACATTACACATTACAAGACCTTGGCCAGAGGTTAAGCATTTTGAGCACATTTCTAGTGGACGGCGATGCGGATGAATTTTTTGATGCCATTTAGTTTTAGCTTCAAGTTTTCGCGACAAGGCGGGTGGGTGTATGCTCCACATTTTTAGTGTTTTGTGAATTATTGGTGTAACTTGAAGGTATTTTTTTATAAGTACTTTATATTTGGAAATTGAATTGAAATTTTGAATTGCCTTTTCAAGGAGTTGGCCAAACGGTAGGTTGACACTTCCCGTGACCCAAGACCTTGGCCAGAGGTTAAGCATTTTGAGCACATTTCTAGTGGACGGCGATGCGGATGAATTTTTTGATGCCATTTAGTTTTAGTTTCTCTTTTTTTATTCAGATTGTTGTTATTTTTGTAATTAAGCTTGTAAATAAAGTATACACATATATTTGAACTTAATAATTTTATTATTTTTCAAAAGTTTTGTGTTTAGGTTAATACTTGTTGTTTATATTTGTAATGAAATGATATTTCATTAAATTGAATTTGAAAGTGTATTATGTTGTCTACCGATATTATTATTAATACTCTTTGGGTTGTCTGTGGAAGTGAGTAGAGGACACATCGGGGTGACAGGTATTTCAATGGCAGATGATGTTCAGATTATTTTGTCAATATAATGTTATAAAAAACTTGTAGAGAGATAGATGAAAGGATGTAATTGAGGAGGCGATATTAGTGAACTTTAAATGTCGTTTCTTTGTATTTTCAGGTGAGATAAAAATGTAATTCTTATTTTGTTGTAATATTGTAAAAGTAAAAGTATTTAAAATAAATCTTTGTATTTTCAGAGAAACAATTTGTGTTTAATAGCAAAAATCCTCAATAACATATCTTTTATATATTTATAATCAATTTTTCTGAAATAAAATACCTAAAACAAATGAATTTGACAGTAAGTGGATGTAATATCCGTTTATATGAAATGATTACATCGTTTTAGATAATGCTTTCATGGGATAGTATCGTATGATACGTATTTATAAGTACATAAAACTGCAACAAGTTTATCTAAAATCCTGCAGGGCGAGTACGACCATCTATTTTAAGTTCAGCGGCTGCAGAGAACCTCAGGCGACGACATATTTTCGAGCCGTTTGAGATTAAAACCTCGATTCGTGAGGTGCGAGCACCCATCTTTTTCTTGCAAAGGACTGCAAAAATTCTGCGGCAACCTTTATCACTTCCGCAGATACGTTATGTAAAAGACAGTGGGCAAAAGACACCCAGCTCCGCCAGCCATTAATTATTTATGAATCGAAAGACCTATCAAAACTAAGCATTTTTAGTTAAGACGCTTAAAAAAATATCCCGGAGGTTAAATGATATTAATAAAAAACTAAAATATTTTTACTAGTAGGCACCGTTACTTAATATTATAATGGCAATACGAGCCTCGTTTTAACTGCCGGCTTGTTCTCGTGGTCGCAAGCACAACTGCTGAGCTTGGGGTCCTGGGTTCGACTCCCAGGTCGGGCAAAAAGTATTATTAGGTTTTCCATTTCGAATTTATCAGTAGCAGCCCGGAGTTTGGAAGTTGGTGGTGTGACACCTCCAATGGTTTAATTCGTTTTTAATTCGTACCATGTATTGATGCTAGGGATTGACAGCTAACCTCAAGCTGTACCTGTAAGGGGATTTTTGCAAAATAGCTGGTGGCCACTGTGGGAACAGGGTTGGTGACACAACCCTATTTTATTTAAGTTTTAATGTTTGCACAATTGTATCGCAGCAAAATGTCTATGGAGCATCTGATTAATTTTTCATGATTTCGCGGTTGTTAGTTGATAATGGAAATATGGTGTCGTGATAGCCCAGTGGTTGAGGTTGATGCAGGGGGTTGTGGGTTCGAATCCGGGCAAGTACCAATGTGACTTTTACAATTCATATATATGTGCTTTTTAAGTTCATGTTTAAGATTAATGTGGGTGTACTAATGGGTACACTTCTGCCTAACCCTTCGGGAATTGCAGGCGTGATGTTATGTTAATAAATACTGTTTTGTGTAAGGTAAAATAAGAATTAAGAAATAGAAATATAGTGCCTACTGTTGACATTGAATGTAAAAAAGTTACTTAGAAAAATGTTTTATTTTTCTAAGTTTATTAAAAAAACAAAAAAAAACAACATTCTTTTACTTTAATCATTATTGGTAACTTATGTAGGTCCACTGGACCCTTGACTGTAGAAACGTTACTATTTTTCACCACGACAGTTAAGGGTTAAACACTGTTTAATTGCTGTTTTTAGTTTATAACGCAATTACTGAGTTTATATTATGTTAAATTGCAATTTAAACAATGGTATGCTTGTTTCAATAATGCTTAGTAAGTTAAACCCATTCGACTTAAAATAAAAAGAGAACCCCGGGATAGAATTTGATGCGCATTGGCACAGAGGTACATTTCTGTGATACCTTCCAAACAAAAGTAGTCTAAGCTGTGGCGGACTTGGGTGTGCCGTCCATACTACTGTTGACATTGAATGTAAGAAAGTTACTTAGAATAATGTTTTATTTTTCTATGTTTATTAAAAAAAAAAACATTCTTTTACTTTAATCATTATTGTAACATATGTAGGTCCACTGGACCCTTGACTGTAGAAACATTACTATTTTTCACCACGACAGTTAAGGGTTAAAACCTGTTTAATTGATGTTTTTAGTTTATAACGCAATTACTGAGTTTATATTATGTTAAATTGCCATTTAAACAATGGTATGCTTGTTTCAATAATGCTTAGTAAGTTAAACCCATTCGACTTAAAATAAAAAGAGAACCCCGGGATAGAATTTGATGCGCATTGGCACAGAGGTACATTTCTGTGATACCTTCCAAACAAAAGTAGTCTAAGCTGTGGCGGACTTGGGTGTGCCGTCCATACTTTTGTGCCCACTATCCTTTTACTAGTGGGTAAGTAACAAAGTAAGGTTAGTTATTATTTAAAAAAACCGTCCAAGTGCGAGTCGGACTCATACCTACAACGAAGGGTGTTCCGTATCACCATACAATATTTAACACTACTTACAAAAAAATAAGTTTACAACGCAAAAAAGTAATTATCTTGTGATGTAAAAACGGTTTTTGTTTTTATTCCATTTACTTGTGCTTTAAGGCATAGCATCTTGCCAAATTTCATGACTTTTCACTGTTCTAAGGGAGAGCAGACCTGAGTTTTTGATATTAATTTTGAGAAAAAGGGTAAGGTAAAATTGACAGACGGACAACAATGGGATCCATCATTTTGTAGTGTTTTGCTTAAAAATACCGTTTTTTGTAATAATTTGTAGCTCTGGATATTTAATTATCAGGAATGTAACGTAATCAATATTTTTTAAATTAATTATTTTAATAAAGTAACTAACAAGGTAATTTGAAAATTTTAAAAACTTCATATAATAAATAGACCATTTTGGTTGGCAAATTTAATGGACACAAGCCATTAGTATCAAATAACACACATGCCTACCCATTTGACGCCATTTTCACTCCTGATTTTTATTTTTATAATTAATTAAATTAACGAGGGACTTACCTATTAAAATTCAAAAGTCGGTACTTTTTACCATAATAATATTATAAACAAAAGGTCATGTTTGCTTTACGACAAAATGGTAGTATTTTCATTTAGAATTACTGGAAAAAGCCCCGACAGGTAAAATATTTTACATAAATATTTTGGTATTTATTTAAGGTAATTTTAATTGCAACTTTGCGATATACAAGGAGCTTATAGGATACGTTCATTATATTCGGCTTACATGTTTGTTTACCCGACTGTTTCTGCAATAGTATCGTATTTTAGTTATTGTTCTGGCTGTATAAAAAATGGTTTTATGATTTTTAAGGAGTTTTATACCGACGTTCAATATGTATAAGTATTTCTTTCTCTTGTTTCTTTGATTACCTTATCTTCAAACTATAAACTCTTAATCGACATTTCTTAAACACACTAATTCGAGAGCGTACCTATAATGTCTATCTCAGGCTTTAAAAAAGTCTATAAGTAGAAAATAATAGAAAATACTTCAAAACTGGAAAAACAATCGTTGTTTAAAAGGTTACTACTACTAGCTATCAATTACAGGTTCTCAAATCATTAAAAAAGCCCCCGACGCCAAGGAAAAGACTCAAAGGAGGTGCGATCGCAATAAGGGAACAATAACGCATCGTACGACACACTGCCTCTCCTCAGGAAATTGGAAAACGTGAGACGCTTACCTCCGGTTTATATAGAACACCATCAAGATTTGGGACGATTTTGCTTTGTTTCTTTTTTGATTCAGCTAAAACAGTACGTATTCTGTGTGAAATAAAAACAGGTCAATCTAGCCAGCAGTAGAATTTTTAAGCTCAACTTGAAGGAGTAAGAGGACCCATACACCTACAATAACATTGCACAATGTTGATGATTGCACAATTTGACTGATGAGCTCCGAAACCCACACGGTACAATTAAATTGAGACCATAAAATTGAACAAGCATTCTCGTCATAACTTTCTGCGCGACCGCTCCGAACTGTAGACTAAAAAATATTGGGCAATATACCATACACAAGACACAATAAATAAATATTGTAGGTATTGTGCAATAAAATTTAAAAGTCCTCAATCTTTTGCTCAATCATTGCGCAATCTTCAATACTACCCCTATAATTATGTTCAATAATATTGTGCAATCATCAACATTGCGCAATATTATTGAAGGTGTATGGGTCGCCTTAGGTATCAGTCGACAGATTATGAAAAGTATTGTCAATCAAAGCGTTTATTTTGTTTGGGTATTACTCAAAAAAAAACAGATTGACTGATAAAGTATGAGTGATATGTCATATTGTTATTTTTGTATTATTTTCTTAGTTAATTTTTGTAAAATAATTTAAGTGTGCTTAGTGGCAGCAGCGATGGGGGTCTAAGTCTATATCGACCTTCTCCATCGCTAAACATCCTGGACAGATGCCTCTTTGCACACAGGCCCGGTTTTTTAAAGCTAAGCGGGATCTAAATGTGCTAATTGCAAAAGACCACAAGCCGCCAATAAGTGCATTGTGGGACCCTGTTTTAGCAACACCTACTTTGGATTCGTTTTGGAAAATCGTTTAAAGCCTTGTCGCTCCGGAAAATAAAACAACTTACTACCTACTCACTTTCTTCTACAGAATCCTACATTTACAAAAAATCAAATAATACTTTTTAAATTATGAATTAATCATTAAGCAAAAATCAACCTAAATGAAAATTACTACTTAAGGCTCAGTGACTATAAAAGGAATCGAATAAAAAATTTACTATCCTTAAACAAACTTTCTATAAACGGGAACCACATAAATTGGTATAGGTATTCGTCATGTCGATAAAAAGTGCTTACAGGGACAATTCAGGTCGGTGACAACTCGGGTTAAGACGATCTGTATTTGTCTTGACATTTATTGAGGACGACGTTCAATCTCTATCAATTTGCAATGCAAACTCGACAAGCCATAGACAGAGCTTTACCACTATCAATATCTTGTATTGAGTTGTAGTGATTTTACGCGCAAAGAGTGTTGTATTACAAGCAACTGATTAGATTATTTTTTAAATGAAACAGCATTTACCTAAATTACTGACCACCAAGGTGGCACAGCAAGCTTAAATAAAATACGTTGAGAATTTTAACTTTGTTAAACTTAGTTTTCAATAGAAAAGAAAATCAAAAATACACACATCACAAGTGTCTAGGGATCAACATCCCTAACATTTGTTAGGGATGTTGATCCCTAGACACTTTTGATGTGTATACTTTGATACAATTTAATAATTTTTCAACCCTTCTGTAATAAAAGATGGTCTTTAAAGTCCGTTTTAGTTGTTCACGCCACAGCATGCGTACTCTTTGGGTAAAAAACAAGTTTTTGTGTAATTTTGACAGTGGGAAGAAATGTAATAGTTTTTTTTTCTATTACCAGTAAAACCTCTAAGTCCCTGAGATACCACATTTGGTACGTCATTGCCGTTGAGTACTGAGGAACCATTTATGGTTCGCCGCGCACAAGCCAACTTCAACCTTATTTGTGTGCCTAAATATGGCTCAGAATCGTTTGAAACAATTTACCCATTCAGCCAACGAATAGCCGATTCTAACGATACCAAATACTTACTAAAATAAACTGGGCAACACTAAAAAAAAAATAGAAAATCCGCGTCTTTGTCGATGACACATTCCACGAAAAAATACTTGGAGCCAGGAGCTGTTTGTGTTGATTGTGTTGTGTTATAAATCGTGAAACTTTGGTAAGTAAATATTTTCTATACTATAAGTGTATAAAGCGTGAATATCACATAGTAAGTGGATGAATTATAAGTGCTAAGTATCTAATGTAAGTTTGTATATAATTGTTTGTTGGAAACAATACCATAAAACTACTTTTTGGAGCCAACAAAATGTTCGCCCGCGTCGTGATTATTTGTTATGAATTCTAATCATTCTCAATGAATTAGTATCTGTGTAAGGGTATATAACTAAGTAAAAACTAATGATAATTCATAATTTCATGTATTCGTGGCGTTTTTATTCTAATATTATTCATATTTCGATGTTTTCTCATGTAATAATTACGTGACACGTAACTGTCAAATTCAAACATGGCCGCAACGACCACCAGGCCGTAGGTCATATCGACAAAACTTATCGATAGTATCGACAACTATATTTTTTTTTTTTATGAAGTATTAATATTTTTGGGAGACCTTTGCCCTGCAGTTGGACAGTACAGGTTGAGAAAAAAAAAACAATTATTATATTATATATATTTTTTTTTTATTCTTGTATGTATTAACAATAGTTTTATAAGGTTGTGTTACTAACAGTATATGGACTACGTCTGAAATAAATGTCTTATTATTATTATTATTTTAGAAAATGTCTTGGAACGTCGGATGTGACGACGAAGTACCAAAGTCCTTCGAGGAGTTACTCGTTGAGAGTGACTCGGAGGGCGAAGGCGAAGCGGAGTACCTCGAAGGGGTGGAAATATCCGAGGATGAGTTGGACGAGTCGGCATACCATGAGGCGGAATTCCTCGACGACGTTGAGGAACCGGCTTGCGAGGTAAATCCTTTTCATCATCTTATCTGAGATCTGTCGCATATATTTGACATTGTATAGTTTTGATACAAAATAAGTATTTTTCAGTTATTACAATTAGATTTTGTTATCTTCCAGCAATTTATCATCCATAATCACAGATGTTATCTATACTAATATTATACTTTATACTAATATTATAAAGAGGTAACATTTGTTTGTAAGTTTGTATGTTTGTAAGTTTGTATGTAGGGGGTAATCTCTGGATCTACTGAACCGATTTTGAAAATTCTTTCACAAATTGGAAGCTACGTTACCACTGAGTGCTATAGGCTATATTTTATCATAAAAAAATTAGGGATCCGTAAGAAAAATCACGCGAACGAAGTCGCGAGGAGAGTGCTAGGAGGAGAACAGGAGACCAGTCTCTGTAATTTACGTAAGTATGTAGCATGTCTTTGTCGGCATGTCTTTTGCGGTGGAGGGTGATTGTTTTCTGTATATTGGTGCTATTTCGTGTAAGGTGTTAGACTTTATATATATAATTACACAGTTTAGGTTTGTATGTAGCAAGTCTTTTGTCAGCATGGTTTGTGTTGTGAAGGGTGATTGTTTCATTAGATATATGAAAATGAATAATGTGTTTTGAATGTTCAGTATGTCGGCTCGGCGCCGACTATCCTCGGACTGTACACGGCCGAGGGAGAGGAGATCCCGCTTCGCCCCTCAAGTCCTCCGAGCACGCCGTCACCTCCTGCGGCCAGTCTTTGGTCGTCACCTCCTGCCACTGCTGCTCCTCTGGCAACACCAAGCCCGCCGCGTGCGATGCAATCGTAAGTAATAAAAAACATTTTGATCGAAATGTTTTTGAGTCATAATAATCATTTATAATAACGAAAACCTTTCATTTGATAGGCTGAGCCCGTCACGCGCTCTGCGGTCGCCTACGCCTACCCTTGCGGATGATGAGGCTGATGCTCGTGATGAGTAAGTTATATTTTTACCTTTTCTCGTTTTACTTATTTCATGTAAATTCAATTGTATTTTCAATTTTTTTTTGGATTGAGTACGTCGTCATCGTCCCTGAGGACGATGGCGACACGTATCATCTTGCCGACGAGCATCAAGTCTACCCTTCGCAAGTGGTAGAGCGTCAGGAGAGTCGGGTGCGTGGGCGAGGACGAGCGCGCGGACCACGCCGAGGCGGCCGGGCTAGGGGAGCAGGAAGAAACCATGGTGAGTCCCAATGGAGAAAGGGTGACAGATTAGTGGAAGTGAACGTGAATGATGAGGACGTGCCAGAAGAGCTGCGAGCGATGGTGATGAAAGTGGTGAATGCAAGGGAGGCAGCGAGAGTGCGGGCAGTTGCGAGAGTGAGGAGGCAAAGGCCAGGAAATGAAGCGCATGAACAGAGTGATGAGTTTTTAGATGCCGATGTTGGGCAGGACGAGGCTCTATTTGCTGGGACAGGGATTCCAACTGGCTTTGAATGGTCATCCATGCGTGACTATTCAGGTGAGAGGGAGCAATTTTTGCCTGAACAAACGGGGCCTGTTATCGCATCTGAAAATGCGTATGGGGCGTTTAGGCAGTACTGGGATGACGGTATCTTGTCACATATAGTGACCGAGACTAATCGGTATGCTCAGGGGCTAGCTAGTTCATCCGCTAGCTTTGCCCGGGACTGGTATGACACAAATATTCACGAAATATTGGTCCTATTTTCCTTCTGGATGATGCTCGGAATCATCAAGATGCCCTCCACGAAGTCCTGTTTTACCTTGAACCCACTCCTTCAGACGAACATCTTTAGAAAGATGTTCCCCCGTGCCCGCTACGAAAATCTCTGCCGCGCTCTTCATTTTAATGACAACTCCAATAGACCGACCGACGATTCTGACAGACTGTTCTGTTTTGGCCCCATTTTAGATCATTTAAATTCCCAGAATATTTGTATTGACGAATCCCTCACTTTGTGGAAAGGTAACCTTTTATTCCGCCAGTACATCAAGAAAAAGGCAGCCAAGTTCGGAGTTAAAACCTTCGAACTGTGTGAGTCTTCCACCGGCTACCTTTGGTCTTTCTTTGTGTACCTCGGTACTGGATCTGCCTACGATCCCACTTACCCGTCGACGCTGCTGAAAAGCACGGCGACTGTCCTTAGCCTCATCCGTCCTCTCCTCAACAAAGGGTATACTCTTTTCATGGACAATTGGTTCAATAGCCCCTTACTGGCCCGATTTCTGAAGGCACATAAAACCGATTGTG
The DNA here is from genome assembly GCA_949316365.1 of Hoplodrina blanda. Taxonomy (NCBI): domain Eukaryota; kingdom Metazoa; phylum Arthropoda; class Insecta; order Lepidoptera; family Noctuidae; genus Hoplodrina; species Hoplodrina blanda. The sequence continues at coordinate 12,872,125 of OX438564.1, forward strand.
TAGGTACATTGCGCGCCAACCGTAGCAACGTGCCTCCACTCATATCGCTGTGCAAGCTGAAAGAAGGTCAGATTGTAGCTCGTCATGCCGGCGATATCGTTGTCATGGCCTATCAGGATAAGAAACGCAAAATTTGCACCATCTCATCCTACCATGGCGTTCAACAAGACCGGATGGAGCCAAGACCATATCGTGAAGCTCAATTCAAACCCCAAGTCATTTTAGATTATAATAAGGGTATGGGAGGCGTTGATCGTAAAGATCAAATGCTGGAACCATACCTGCTGGAAAGAAAAAGGTGCCATAAATGGAATATGAAGGTCTTCAAACGCCTTCTCAATTGCTCAATTTTAAATGCACGCATTCATTTAGCGGCTTCGACCGATACTTCTAAAGATCACATAGTTTTTCGATTGGAGTTAGTCGACCAGATGCTCCAAAAACACCATGAATATATGCCCAAACGACCTAATCCCCATTGTGTTGGTGCACCCGCAGCGGCCTCCAGCTCATTTGGCCAGCCCAAAAGAACGGTGGAGCGGCATTTCGCTGCCCGCCTTCCAAACATAGAGGGAAAGAGCACCATTGGTCGTCGTCGTTGCCGTTTGTGCGGAGTTAATAACCCGCGGAACAAACGCACTTCGTATTGGTGCGATATTTGTGGTGTTCCACTTTGTTTAGAGCCCTGTTTCGCGCGTTACCATAGCCAACTTCCCTAGTCTTCTCCATATGAGATTTATTTCTTTCCAGTTTTTTTTTTACACAGACTTCCAAAATAGTATATCTTTTGTTCTTTCCACAAAGTCGACTGACACAAACAGGCAGTAGAGTCACTCCTTTTCTGGGTCATACCACTCTCTATTGTCTAAACGCTATGTATGTATGTGTGGGTGCATGCGTGTCATTGGGACTCACAGAGGGGAATATGCAAAAGAATATAAATTGTATGTGCTTTATTCAAGCAAAAATTACAATAACAATTTTATAATAAAATCTTAGTGAAACTTGTACTTTTTATATAAAAGTGTTTTTTTTTACACATAAATAGTAACGAGGATAGTACGAATAAACATACATGTTTGTATGTTTTTATGCGCCAATACAAGGCATATTTATTAAATAAAGAGATTTTACATAACATCACGCCTGTTATCCCCGATGGGTTAGGCAGAGGCGTACCCATTAGTACACCCACATTTCGCCAGTTATGTTTAAGTCCCATGTAATAGGGGGCGAGCCTATTGCCATCAACCGGGCACAAATCCAGACTCCGAGGCTGCTACTGAGAAATTCCTGACGGAAAAACCCAATAACACTTTGCCCGACCCGGGAATCGAACCCAAGACTTAGACTTAGTTTATATAAATGATTTACCTCATTTACTAGAAAACCAACCACAAATGGTGTTATTTGCCGATGATACTTCACTCATTTTTAGAGTAGATAGACGAGCGCAACACCTTGACGACGTAAATAACGCCATGCTTAAGGTTCACAATTGGTTTACTATTAATAATTTAGTGTTAAATGAGAAAAAAACGAAATGCATAAGATTCACTTTACCAAATGTTAGAAGTAGTGAACTTAACGTTATATTGAATAAGGACATACTAGAGTTCGTCGAAAAGACAGTTTTCTTGGGGATTACGCTCGATTCTAAGCTGCAGTGGGGTCCCCACTTAACATCTCTTGCAGGGCGGTTAAGTTCAGCCGCTTACGCTGTCAGAAAAATCCGACAATTAACAGACGTGGATACCGCGAGACTAGTCTATTTTAGTTACTTTCATAGCATCATGTCTTACGGTATTTTGCTTTGGGGACGGGCTGCAGATATAAATTCTATCTTTATCCTGCAAAAGAGGGCCGTCAGAGCCATCTATAATCTTGGCAGTCGAGATACTCTAAGGGAATTGTTTAAGAAAATTAACATCATGACGGTACCTTGTCAATATATATATGAAAACATTATGCATGTTCGGAAAAACATTCATCTTTTTAAGAAAATTAGTGATAGACATAATTTTAATACTAGAAATAGGAACAAATTAGATCAACCAAGTTTCAGATTGTCAAAAGTAAAAACTTCTTTTATGGGGTACTGTGTAAAATGCTATAATAAAATACCACTGGATATTCTCCAACTAAATGAGAGAAAATTTAAAACATGCATTAAACGCACATTATGTAGTCAAGCATATTATAAGTTAGATGATTATATCACGGACAAAAATGCTTGGCTAAATGCTAGTCCTGCTCCACAGCCACTCGGGCTCACTAAATAGGATTGTTTTTTGTTTTTTTTTTAGAGAATGATGTTTCTTACCCTTTTTTTGTTGACCTGAATAACTTGTACCGTTATCAGTACGATTACTTTTTCTTTGTTACTTACCTCAGTCATATAACCAAGAAGTACACCGAGAGTGTTAGTATTGTATAATTTAATATCATTTATTTAAATTTTTGTAAATGTGAGTACCATGGAGCGTTTTATTTTTGAGTTACTATGTGTTTTGACAATGAGCATGGCAGTTGAGAGCTTGTCATGCTCACTCAAATGTCTCGCTGATGGTGGCGCATGTGTTGGATCATTTGGCTCCCTCCATAATGGTTGAGCTAGGTGGTGCTGATGCATGCGTCATGCTCGTGAACGGGTGCTGTCAGTTGGGATTGGTCATCTCTTAACTGCTATGGCTTACATCTTTATTTTTATTATTTTTAACTACTGTTTTATATTCATCTTCATTGTGATCACATGTAGAATCAACAAGAATAATGTAACCAGGATTTTGTAAAAACCTAATTTAAAAGAGTGCCGTGGAGTTTCTTGCTCGTTCTTCTCCATAGAGGCCTACCTCCGTTTTGGAACGAGCAACTAGCTTCATTTTTCGGACTAACTGACAGACTCCTTGACAATTCAAAAGTGCCTGTAAATGGTCTAATTGAAATAAATGTTTTGACTTTGACTTTGACTTTGACTTAGACCTCTTGCTCAGCAGTCGCGCTTTGCGACCACTAGACCAACGAGGCAGTCTTTCGAGGCAGATTTTCATTTCTTGCATATCCCCTATTGCTTAACACATTATTATGCCAATCACTTTTATTTTGTTACTATATTATGGTAATTATGTGTCTATGAATTACGTTTACTCTGCATTTTTTCCCCTTTTTAAAAAGTAGTAAATACTTTTTTATGTGAATAACTTAGGTATATGCACAATATGAAAAATAAAACTGTTCTGTTTCTATAAGAATTGTTTACTCTAATCGTTTTTCCCCTATGTAAAAGTAGTAAATACTTTTTTATGTGAATAACTTAGGTATATGCACAATATGAAAAATAAAACTGTGTTTTGTTTCTATAAGAATTATTTACTCTTAATTTTTTCCCCTATGTAAAAGTACTAAATACTTTTTTATGTGAATCACTCAGGTATATGCACAATATGAAAAATAAAACACGTAGATCTAAATTGTATTTTTTTTTTCCTTACTGAATTCATTTTCGATAGGTGAACATTTTACCGCAAATTAGGAGATTCAACTATTATAGTACTCGATATTATGACAGAATACTTTTATAACTAAAGATATCGGGATTTTGAACATTATGATTACTGAAGTTTATAGCAAACGTGTTATGGATAATGATTTTCGGACAAACAATTTTAGGAGAAGTAAGGGAGTACCTACAAAAGTGCCTGTAAATGGCTTATTTGAAATAAATGATTTTAAGTTTGAGTTTGATTTACGAGTCGTTTGGGGTTAAAATCCCTACGGTTACTTGACCAGAGGCTACGCTTTGGCATTCAACGTGGCAATAAAGTCAGTCTTTTGAGCACATTATCAATTTGCTAGTCAACAGCGATGCGGATGAATTATTCAATTCCACACTTTTTTAGTTTTTTGATTATATAACTGTTAGGATATTATATTATTAGATTGATTGATATTATTAGATTCCTAGAATCAATAAATATTAATGAAATCTCGAAGAACATCAAAACTCGTAAGGGGATGGATCCATAGGTATATTGAAAGGATATTATCGATTGTCTCTTTGATCGACAAGGAACCGAGTGCAAATGGATCCATAAACACTTTAGCATCGTATGTCAGAGACACTTTATGGTGTGACTGCGAAAAATGTACGTCAATTTTGAGAAAATTCTTTCCAAGAATTAGGGAATATGAAACTGTAAGGTTTCCTCCGCTTCCAACTTAAAGAGTTATTACGATATCTTTTTTTGTGTATACAGGTATTAAGGGTGTTATTATGTAAATAAACATTCGCAATAGATAAAAATAGTGTATAAATAAAGAGCAAAATAATTTCGCCGAAAAAGTAAGACTCTAGGGTGTCTGTGGAGAGTTTTCTCCATTTGTGATAAAATAAGCACACAATAAGTCAGTATAAAATCTTATGTTCCAAACTTTAAAAAGGTTTCGTCCTACTTGCAGATAAGCGATTTCTTTGTAACTTTCAAATAAAATCATTGAGACTTTACCTTGCCAAGTAAGTTTTGTAACTTGACAGTAAAAATGTCTTTTTTATTTATTTATTTATTCATTCATTTTGTTTTTGCTTCTCTCTATTTGTAATTTTATTGTCTGAACAGAAAATAGAAATATATATTTCATAATATTTTCATTTATATAATTATATCTATTCGAAAGCCTAGTTATTATTGCAGCGGAAAATCGCATAGCCGCGGCGTTGCTTTATACTGGAACATAAACTTTTAACTCCTACGTTCTAGCTATCCTTTAAGTTACGACTCCCTGGTTTCACGTTTGGACCCGAGCCATAGTATATTGATTACCACTTCGAAAATTTTGGAATTTGATATATCAAGCGCATATAACAAATGGGCGGGCAGAAGCGTCTTTCATAATTGTTTACATCTCGGTTTCACAGTCTATTTTGGTATTATAGTTTTAAGCATCGGAAAAAGGTCTTCGTATGTTTTTTAGAAGGAACATACCTATTCATATTCATTTATTTGCATATATAATGTAAATAAAAGACATATTTTTTATATTTTAAAATGTTTGCATATATTAATTATGTATTTATTGAATAAAGGAAAATAATAATAGCTGGTAACTCTGATCATTAACATCGATCATTATTATCATCCGAGATGTTGTAAAATAATACATAATACGCATTGAAATTCCATTCAAAAGCAAGTTACAAACTTATTTTACCACTTACGTAATTTACACGTGATAATTTCTGGTTAAATTCGACCGCAGACCTCGTTACGGCACTTCGTTCAAATTTTTTTTTGGTTTCAAAAATACACCACAAATGTTAAAGGAAAAAGTTTGCGTAGAAACAATATTAAAGAGGTATTCTTAAGAAAAGGTAAGATGAGGTGTCTTTTTCAACTCTTGATAAGGAGTAATACATGGTAAGTAAACAATATTTACATAAGCAGTGTACGTAAATATACACATCAAAAGTGTCTAGGGATCAACACCCCTAACATTGATTAGGGATGTTGATCCCTAGACACTTTTGATGTGTGTATTTGATCGATCCCTAGACACTTTTGATGTGTGTATAATCACTTAATGAACACAAAAAGCAAATCAATATTGCTATTGCTACCTTTATGTCTATTCTAAATAACCCAACGATGTCACTTACAAACATTAGGCTACCAATAAACGCTCCCATTTTAATTACTAGATGCCCTAAGAGATCTTTTTATTGGACCTTTATAAGAGTGATAGGATTAAGTTTGGGGCAATTAATGCGGATAATAGCCCCTTGGGAGGGTGCCCTGATGCTCTAGGTTTAATGAGTTCAAGAATTTAATCTGCTGATATTGTAGTATTTTGACCAGACTGCGGCGAAGCCCAAAAGCAGGGTTATGTTTTTGACCTGTATGTATATATGGCCGCTCGTAACTACATAACAGCTCAACCTATAGTTTCAATTAAATTAAAAGCATACCTGCTCTAAAGCTTAAAATGTGGCTAAATTTTAAGGACGGCGGGATTTTTATGAGGTTGAGTATAGGTTTTTATATCTATTTTGAAAACTAAAAGAAATCAGCATAAAAAATAATTAAAAACATATCCGTAAAAGCGTTTAAAATATCTAGGGTATAATCAGCATAAAAAATAATTAAAAACATATCCGTAAAAGCGTTTAAAATATCTAAGGTATATAGGTAATATATTTATCCATCGTTCGTTTTTTATCTTCAGTGCAATTCGACTAAGATTATTATTTTTTATATAATAAATACCTAGTGACGTCGTGGGCAAAATGTCCTCTTGATTTTGAAAATGTTACCTGAATTTAAATCACGATCTGTTATTTACCCAATATTAGAACATATTTTAATTGTTCTAGTTCGAAAAACAATTATGTGAAATGGTGTAGGAATAAAGGCTAAAAGACAGGCAATATTAAATTTATTCATCGCCACGATGAAAACTTTGTTTAGTTTTATTAATTTACATTATTAAATAACTCTAGATTATTTGTTTTCAACAATTTCAATTTCGTTTTACAAATATGGCAAATATTGAGATAATTCTCAATGAATTCCACAAATTATTTCAAGTAAAAGCTATTTTTAACAATCGTTAAATATTATACGTCAACGCTAAAAATAACAAAATATACACATCAAAAAAGTCTAGGGATCAACATCCCTAACAAATGTTAGGGATGTTGATCCCTAGACTTTTTTGATGTGTGTATTTGAAAAAAAAATTATACCTTCAGAGGATATTGGAATGGAACATAAACCAAAAAGTTCCTAAACGTAAACGATAGTGTTGTTTAAACGAAACTAGAATTGTCTGTAATTCAAATATTTATACATTCACGCGATGCGTGTACGCACGCGTTCAGGGCGAGTGATCCGAGCAGACTAGTGGCGGATGGCGCGGCGAATTTTTTTTTTCAAGTATTTTGGTATTTTTCAGTACACAGCAGACAAAATTGTATAACAAGCGGATTTCGCTTTGTGCGTCAACAAAATCATTATGCTAATTTTGGTATTTTTCAGTACACAGCAGACAAAATTGTATAAAGCGGATTTCGCTTTGTGCGTCAACAAAATCATTATGCTATAATAAAGAATCGCCATACGCCGAAATGATACAAAATTAAAATAACATTCAAAACTCCGTAGCAAATCGATAACAGTAGATAATTGAGACTTTGTTGTACTTCAGCTTTAAACTTAACATTAAGTCACAACCACTTTCCGTCACACAATATACACGGGGAACAAGAAAAGAAAAAAAGTAAGCCGCTAGTCTTTCGGAATCACCGTACAAAAACAAAACTGCACTGCAGTTTCTTACAGAGGGGTGAAAGTAGTCGCATTGTTTGTTAAGACAAAACGCAGAGGTCACGACACTACCAAAGAATAATAACTACCACTAGTAACAGACAAAAGCATTGTCCTAAATAACAGCCGAACTTATTTCACCCGCAAAACACAACTTTAACTCCAATTGTTTTGAAAGGTATATTAGTGTGACTTAATTTTTGATTGTAGTTGTAGATGTTGGAAGTTTTTCAGAATACACCCCTATACAGCACAGAATTGCCCCGTTGCGTACCTATGCGGCAGGAAGTGTTGCGCGACTATTCACTGTGCGGTGCGAGTTTATCGCCTAAAGCCAGCGGAAAGATGGCTAGTTCAAATTCAAGTATCACCAACTAAAAAAACAAAACTATTTGTTTTATTATTGATTCGTGTTGAAAGTCAACCTCCCTGATTGTACAAGTTACATTTTGTAGCTTTGAACGTAGTCGTCTGCAAAAGTCAATAGAGATCTCTCATAGGCACGTCGTTGTTGGTACCACACTTGTTTGTTTTGAAGGAATACTCGTACTGCACGTCGAACGACAGACACATTGAATCTTTCGAGCTTCGATAAAACAGTCAAACTTTTCCTTGCGGTTCTCGTTTTATTTTTCAAAGTGAAATTCGAGAAATTCTTTGAAACGGTGAAATTGTTTTGATGAAGAAAGAGATTTTTATTTCAAAGGAAATTATGCAACAACTTCGAAGTTTAGATTTCTTTTAACTCTCTGTTTTTGACAGTGTAAACATAGACTGTTGCGTTGAGAATATTATAACATTAATAGACGTAAGTTAAACTCCAAAGAATAATGTTACAAAATCTATATTCGACGTTAAAATACTTACACATTAACTAATAGTAATAGTTTGTTCTGGTGATCAAGAAAGAATTAATAGATTTTTAACTTTACTAGATCCAAGGGTGACCTTGGGTTCTATAGAGCGTAATAGTCAGATCTGTCAGGTACGGCGAACAATATCACGAAACTGTCTGGTGTATTGGCGAACACAGCACTAGATGGCTGCCAGCAAAGTAGTAGCTTCAGTACGGCAGACGCGAGCTTGGAGGCAATTAGGCAAGTAGGTGGTAGAGATGCATGCAGCGCGTAGGCACCGTCTCATCAAAAGCAGCGGATAACCTCGATAAGCCTGTACTGAATGATCATAAACAGAAATTACACAATAGTAATTCAAAGTAATATTAAAAGTACTGAGCACAATATGAATTAGCGATTATTCGTTTTTATTTGATTGCGCAATATAAAGTTATATAAGTTTATGTATTTTTAAACTTTTATAAAAAAACTCAATACAATAAAAAAAATAGAACTAATGATAAGACGAAATTATGCTTACCTAAACTAATCTTCACATTATCATAACCATTACTATTCGTGTCCGCCATTGTATCAAATACATGGTGACAGTAGACTATGTATTATTAATTGTCTAATTTATAACCCGTAACCGGTTGCGGGGTAATAATGTATGGACATGTATAGACAGCGGATGTAGGGATGTGGCAACCGATCTGTGATTTGATAAAATAATAATTGTTAGAGGAAATAGGTCATGGGTGTTATTATTTAGAATGTTTTAGTGATTGATGAAACACAATTAGTAGATAGGCTAGCGAATTACAAAATTAATGGGAAGCAAATTTACGATGACCAGTCTCGTTTCTTTCCTGTACAAAGTGACTTACAAGCTCTGGGCTCTTAAAGCCAGAAAATTCGCAGAAAAAACCTCAGAAATAATTAACATGTTACGTATACGGAGTGGAAGGAACATCAAAACGAAAACTTTTACCATGGATTAGTACAAAAAAAAACTGTTTTTTGAAACTTTTGACTGTGTGTTGCAGTTTTGTATGTAAGGTACAACTGATATTTTTTAATAACCTTGCAAAAATTCGTCGCTAAGGGTCAGCTCACACCGAGACGCGACGCGACGTGACGATACTGGAAAAGGCCAGTGATTTCGCGCTTTGCCGCAGCGAGACGCATCGCAACGTCGCGAGACGCATCGCAACGTCGCGAGGCGCATAGTAAAATCATTGGCAACACGACGCCGACGCCTCGCTGCGCAGCGAGACACCGCGCGGCGCAGCGGAACGTGTCTACATTCGCCACGTGCTCCCGCCCCGCCCTGCATCCATCCGCATTCTACCATTTGCAAGCGCATGAGAACGACATAATTATATATGGCGGATGCATTATAGAGATCGAGGAGAAATTAATTTTTTTTGTGCATCGCTACGAATGTTTGTATAATGTATCATCAAATCTCGGGGCGTCGTCGCGCGGCTTCGTGAGGCGCAGCGCCGCTCTTGCACGCCGCGCGTACCGCCGATTTACCGCTGCGTCGCGATGTGTCGCTCTACGCCACCACGAGGCATCACGAGGCGTGGTGCTGCGTGGTGTAACGTATTCTAAATTCTCACAATGAAATGTGTATCTTTTCGTGTAGAATATTAATAAAGTAATATTTTGAGTCGCTCTTTTAAAGTTAAAGTGTGCGCGCAGCGTCGCGTCGCGTCTCGGTGTGAGCTGACCCTTAGAGGTCTACAATCATATACTGATCTGATACATGAGAAAAATTTTCGTTACAATGTCCCTTTTCCAAAAATGAAACCGTTCACACCACACAAGCTCATTTATATTCACCAAAAATCCACCAGCCTTACAGCACCACCAAGTCTACTTTCAGGTCTAAAAAATTAATCAATATAACGTATCTGATTTTGTCTGTCTGGCTGATCCCGGGACCCATGCCGTGTAAACCCGCTATAACTTAATAACGTCAAGTACTTATCAAGTAATCACCCAGTTCTGTTACACATCCTATCAAAGCAACGAATACAAAATTAATTAATACAACTGCTCCCCGAAATCGTTTAATTTCATCAGCCCTTTCACGTTACTGCCGTGTCACCGGCGTGATGTATAGCACAACGAGGGTTACTTTTTCATGTATCGCATTCACCCTTACTTTATGGATTAAGCATAACTTGGGACAATGTATGGAGGTAACGGTCGATTTACGTTGAAAATATATTGGATATAGGAAATAGTGCATGAAATGAAAGTAGAAAGTTGTACAAAATGGTAAAATGCATTATTTGGAGTGAAACGCCAAATAATGCTGCATTAAGCTAGGAAGTAAGAATACTGTTGAAATTAGTAAATTGAACCTTTTATGTTACTCTATGATATAATCTATGTCAAGCTGTCATCCGTGTCATTGATAAAATTCTCTTCAAATAAAACTACGTTTAGCAAAACGAGGACTCTTTATTTTCATTTAATACAACAGGTTATGGGCCCAGGCTGCCTGTTTTTGCTTAAAAGTAAAGTAGTGAAAGTAAAAAGTAAAAATTTGATAAAATAAAAAAAAAACAAAAGTAGTTCAGTATTACGTCAAAACTCGGCACGCGTTTTTTTCAATATTCTTCATCAGCAAAAATGTCGTCAAATAATTCGATGGCACTGATAGAAAAGCTGACTGGAAGAGAGAATTATCCTACGTGGAAATTCGCAGTGCAAACCTATCTCGAACACGAAGAATTATGGAGTTGTGTCACCGCGACAGACACGGAAACAATTGATCCCAAACTTGATATAAAAGCGAAGTCAAAAATAATTTTACTAGTACATCCTATTAATTATGTACACATACAAGAAGCTAAAACAGCTAAAGTAGTTTGGTACAATTTAGCCAAGGTATTCGATTCTTTGATGAAGGTTTGACGCGTCGAGTTGGTCTGTTGTGAGATCTGATCAATACAACACTTGAAAATTGTCAGAACATAGAAGATTATGTTAACAAGATCATGACCACCGCTTATAAGTTGAGGAACATTGGTTTTGAAGTCAATGATGAATGGCTCGGAACTTTATTACTTGCCGGATTACCAGAAATGTATCAACCAATGCTCATGGCAATTGAGAGCTCCGGTGTGGCAATAACAGCTGACTCCGTGAAGACTAAGCTTCTGCAAGATGTAAGAAACTCTGAGTTTAGTGCTTTGTATGTTAAAAGCAAGGGGAATCAGTTCGTCAAACAAGCTCAAGATAAAAATAAAACTACGTTTAGCAAAACGAGGACTCTTTATTTTCATTTAATACAACAAATACCATCGGATCCGATTTACCAGCTCTAATTGGAACGGATCCGATTTACCAGCTCTAATTGGAACGGATCCGCCCAGGTTTACTTCCTAACCTGATTGCTAGATAAGCAATCCTGTGCTTCAACTAAAATCAAAACCTCGTTAAAGGAATTTATCTAGCAGCTGATTAAGTAGCCGGACTAGACAATAATTCTCAATCGTATCCGTCAGTTAAAATCCGGATAAACTACTACATCCGGTACTGATTAAGTCGCTGTTATTCATTTCCGATTTTTCTTTGTCGGAATATTCCCGAATGCAAAATTTCAGTGCCAAAGTTTCAAAATGGTTTTTAATATTTCATGAGAGCTGAACGATTTTTCAGCCAGTCGTTAATTAAAATCCGGATTTTAATAGAATGTTGAGTTTATTTTTTAAAGACTATTTTTTTTATGACCTTACAGTGGGTGGCCAAATTATTAGGGACAGCGCCGAGATTTTAATAATTTCTAGTTTGTTTAAATTTTTCAGGGAAATGGGTTGTTTTAGGCCCCACGAGTATTTTTATTTTAAGGATTTATTAATTGAGGTAATAAAAACATCAAGTTTGTAGGCAAAACTATTTATTTATTTTTGGAAAAAAAAAATATACGTTATTTGATTTCTAGAAGTCGTTGGTACTGGTCCTGCCTCATGTTCCCTTCCACGGTCACAACGATGTATAGGCGCCTTATGCCTTTCGAAAAGGTCACAGACCACACCATGGTACTTATTGGGTGTTTAGCCCCCCCCACAAGGCAGCTCATGCAGAGTCTGTATGAAGTTATACCACAGGGCGTCGTCGCACAAAATAAATTTTGTCGAGCAAAATCTGAAATATTGATTTATCGGAAGCATACCTGAAAAAATATTACAAAATCGCAATACAGTGACAAACACCACGTGCTGTTCTATAAAAAGACATATTCTTTCCCGACTCCAGCCTGCAAAAGACAAATTTCGGTGTTGTCTGGCCCATTGAAGTCGTCTCTTCTTCATGTTCTCTGTGAGGCGTGGTGTCTTGATTGGCCGACGACCTATCAAGTTCTCTTCGGCCAACCGCGCTTGTACTGTCCTTTCGAAAACTCCTTTTCTTTCATCGTTCATTATCGTAGACAAACGGGCAACACCCATTTTACGATTTTCAAGGCAGATATCTCTGATTTTTTGATCTGTACGAAGAGTGGTGATCCTTTTTCTGCTACATTTTTTCACACGGCCTACCTCCAGAGTATTGTTCTGCTCAGTTTACATTTTTATTAGAATAACTACAAACCTTAAAACACTTACAATTGTTGCTATACCTCTCTGGGCATGTGTAGAGTGCAGTATTAATGTTTTTATTTCTCTAATTTTTCTTGAAGACGTGTCTGAAACCTTGCCCATACTAGAAAAAAAGTAATTTAAGGGTTTTCAAGTTATAACTTTAATAACATGAAAATTCAAGTATTAAGATTAAAAATAGTACCACTATACGAAACATTACTCACGTTTTGATTACGGTTAGCTGAAATAAACTTGCAATGTCAATCTGAATTTTTTTTTTACACTGCTACAATAAGAGTAATTTTCAACAAAAATCAACTAAATGAGAAAGTCACATCACTTTTTAAAAAAAAGGTACCAGCTCTACAATTTTTTCACATCAAAACATAATATTAATTTCAGTAATAAGATTAAATAAAAAAAACCCCGTATAAATCTATTACTTTGTTTAAAAATAATGTTTCAACTAGATATTACATTTCTATGAGCGCTGTCCCTAATAATTTGGCCACCCATGGTATGTACCTACGATACAAGAATGAAGGGCGTACATATCATACCTATCAGCTTGCTACCAGATTGGCTCGTCGTCAGCTAGGAGTCAAATCGAAACGACTCTGCGCCACCTCGATTGTGTTGGCGCAATCATTGCCAGTTGACCAATCACAGCATATTACGTAGTATGCGGTATGGGTATGCTGTAGTTTCCTTGATATAAAATATATAATTTAAGATTATAAAGAGTAATCTATACTAATATTGTAAAGATTGTTTGTAAGAGGTAATCTGTAGAAGAAAAATTGATTTACTAATTGAAAGTACTATTGCAGAGCCATCACGACAAGTTTCTTTTTTCAACCATAAACTAATATTGGTTTTAATATCAAAACTTTTTAATCTATATCTCGCAAAGTTTTTAAGAGAAAACTTTAGTGGAATACGCGAAAGGTACAAAAATCATACTACATATTATAGTCCCAAGTTTCTAAAAGTTTTGTTACACGGGTACTATATTTACTTTGGACCCTTTGAAATAAAAGTTCTCTTTTCATGTGGAATTGAGTTAATAGGTAATTTCTAGTTTTTTGTCTTGAGTATGATTGTCCTAATAAAATAATCACTATTAAAATTTGCTACATCGACGGGAAGTAAAGAGGAGCTTTTTCTTTTACCACTTAGGTATTCGCTCTCAGTTAAGGTAGCATTCTGATGTTGGCGACCGTGATAGACGACCGCGACAGGGAAATTTTAAATTTTGATTCCATGTGTTTAGTAAATGTTTTTTTTCATTCTCTTTTAATTTCGTAGTTTCTTCTTCTATTGCCTTTTTGTAATTGTCTTTGTTTATTTACTTATGTAAAATAACATGTCATTTCTAATAGAACCGCGCGATCTGAAATTTAGGACCATCCTACAACTCGTATCTAATACTGTACTGCGATTTCCTAGTGTGGGGCAACGTTTTAAAAAAAAAACAGTTGAGAAAAACAAAGATTTAATTAACATTTTTATTCAAAATTCATGCCGAACCATATTTCAAATTGAACACTGAACTATCTAGTTTTTTCCGATGTTTGTTTGTGTTACGGATGGCAAACCTAATGTCAGACCTATTACGCATTTGCATTTGTAAACAGATCAGAAGGTTGATAAACCAGCATCAATGTTTTCCGATATTTTTTTTAATCTCTTTGACATAAGATATGTCCCCGTCCGATGCGAGAATTTTGGCACGCCCTTTTAAATTACGGAAACAGTTCCTCGGTCATGGCACGAAGCCAATACCCGTACTTTACAATAGCCCCTTCAGTCTTGGCGCATTTTCATAGTTCACTCTAAGTAGTTCACTACATTCATTCTGTTTAGTTCAACTCAGATTTTTCAACACATTCTTTGCTATTGTGCCGACAGTTCAGTTGCTTATCTTTCATTACCTTGCATCCTGAATTTGTATATTAGAAGGAATCGGACTTGAAATTGTCGCTTTTCGCTTCAGAAGTTTCGTTTGGACATTACTGACATACGGTGGAGAAAAACATCCGAGACGAAACTAAGAACTTTAAAAATTACTAAAATCGCCAATCCGCATTGAACAAGCATGCTGATTAATGGTCATGATGTCTTCTCTGAATGTGAAAAGGTTATCAAACCTGCAGTATGACCATAATAATTTGCATTATTGTAAACATTTCAGCCGGTGATTATACTAAAAGCACTGAATACAGATTTACCCCATATCATCATTTAAATTTCACGCGATCAATCTGATCTCACGTTCCGCCATCGGCCGTCGCATTACGTCACTCATCATTCACTGTGACCATGCTTAGCACTGGACTTTGACGAATATCGCTATTGGATAGACCAATTGTTACCAATTTGTTAGTGGTCGGATCCATATTACATTGTTTACTGAATTAATGGCAGCAACAAAGCCTCCGTTAAACCTGTGCCTGACGGTGAAAATGATTTACTGATGGCGGCAAGCGGTGTTCGTCAGACGACAAATCATTTTAATAGTTTTGCGCGTTGATGAATTTTTGAACGCAGTTCGATTTTTGAACGCATGTGCACAAGGGTTGATGAGACTTTGGTTATGTATGAATAAGCATTCAAGGTATTTGGTAACTACTCCACATCTGCCATGAATGCTGGGCAGTGGACTCTAGATAATAATAATGCACTACGTATCAAAAGGTTTGCAAACTGGCTGACTTAGCTTGAATGTTTAATTGTGGTCAATCATGCAGTCAATGGTTCGGCTTGATTTACAAATAGGTTAGTAATTTTATATTATGCTGAAAACATTTTTTTTACTATAAAACCTTTATAAATATACAATGTGATAGGGGTGGGACTTCTAACCCGTTAAGGCTGAGTACTACATCTAATTTTATCGACAAAAAACATAATATGGGGGGTTGAGTAATTCGTGAAAATATTGAAAAATAGCGATTTTTTCGGTCAAAATAATTCAGAAATGATTTTTTTTTCTCACCAAAACATTATCAAACATATGAAAAAAGTAATGAATTAGTTAGCCAAGGTTATTAGCTACCGTTTGACGTTTTTTTTTTTGTTTCTACGACGCATACAACCTTTGATATCAAGCGCGCCGTAGTACATTAAAAAAATATTAAAATAGCCATAATTTTTAGGGGGGGGTTCAACCCCCATATTATTTTTTTTGTCGATAAAATTAGATGTAGTACTCAGCCTTAACGGGTTAGAAGTCTCACCCCTATCACATTGTATATCCATAAATAAATATATATATATATATATATATATATATATATATATATAGCAGTAGTCATAATATAGTTATTCTATCAGCGATAGAATGTTTGAAATCGGATCAAAAGATAGGTCAAACCTATCAGATTATTACATTTTCACAAAATAAAGATGACAAGCCTTTTCAAAAAAGCGGATATGGATCTTATTATAATGTAATAATTAAAATATTTGTACGCCGATACATAAGGCTAAACATGATTGGAGTCTTACTGATATAATATTGTGCATGCTCTTGTATGTATAATACACATGTAAACCAATAAATAAATATTAACTTCTTTTATCAACACAAGAATCAACAAACACAGTTTTACCTGTTTATAATATTAATTTAGATTATATTTTTGTGAAATTTTGAGCGAGAGATTAAAAATCCATAATGCAAATACAAAATGTTTTGTTCCAAATACCTAGAATCAAAATTAAAACGAAATATTTGGCAACATCCGCAACTTGTGACATGAATTTTCATAAAATAATTGCTGTCCACATAATGCAGCCAGCCGCTCATTATGTACAATTACGTACATATCATTATTGCGACCGCTGACAGCCAGCATAGCACAATATGCATGCCGAATATTAACCGTCATAATTATATAAGATAGGGATAATTTATAGTTATGATGCTGCCCAAGTAATTAAAATTAAGCGGGATAGACTACTCGTAGCATTTTTGTTTATTAAAAGAAGTCGCGACTTATGAACGTCGATGTTTATTATAAAGGCTCAGCCACACCATAGCAGCAGACTATTGCGACAGACTAGTTGCGGTCGCAGGTTAGTTAGGTTAGTATTTAAAGATACGAGGGAGTCCGAGGAGGCGGGCCAGCATCAGTCGGTCACCGCGGAAAGCGCGTACGTTCCCAGGATCCCTAGCATAAGTATGGGAAGGGAACACCGGGGTGGTCTTTAGTCAGTAAGAGTCTGACAGACCCCTCCGATTGCATGTCTCAAGGTAACAACATGGTATCCTCACAAGATATACCATCTTTTACTAACTTCTATGCGGACAAAGTCGCGGGCAGAAGCTATATAGCAATAACTCGCCTGATCTTATCGCAAAACAATAAAAAGAAAATTTATCGAACAATAAAACGATATTTTATTATCAATCAAAAAATATTGACAGGCGTCTTCAGGATCCCAGCGGCTTAGCAGAATAGGGGAGAAAAAACAAAGTGACATCATCCAGTATATAAAACCATTCTAACCATTGATTCGTGAAATCGCACAACCGGAAAGATATTATCTATCACCGGTACGGTTAAACGCTGCGGAATTATTCTATCATTACTTTGAGTTATTTTGTTTGGATACGCCGTCCAAAATGTTCGTCTATAGATACATAATTACGTTTCATACCCTCTGTGTCGTGTATTATGTAGTCGGACAGCATGAAAAAGGTGAGTAGAAATAGTTAGAAATAAGAGAAAATATACAGACTTGTAAATTATGACGATATTTGGATCTTAGTTCGTAAATAGTAAAGTAATTAATAAGCCTGGTGTGTAACATTACTACTATCCAGCAAAAACATTTCAATGTACATCCAGAACTTACACTTTGAATAGTTTTAAAATAAATCAGCGTTAAAATACAAAATCATTTAATTAGTTGGTCGGAAAAATGGATAAGTTTTGTCGTGTGATGGTTCATTTTGGCAGACCTACACCCATTTATTCCTACCCTATTTCCTTTCTCACAACCCATAAACCTTTTATTAAAATAGTCTCAGAAAAGGGCAAATACCTCTAACAAATTTTCCAATTCGATAAATTCAAAAGAAAATATTTCCAATTTCTGCGATAGAATTAGATCCATTGAAATTCTCTTACCGAATCACAAAGCCTTAAATTAGGCCGTTCAAACACTCGACACAAAACCAACGTAAACCAACCAGTGTTAGAACCATTTTATACTATAAAATTTTTGTTAGGAAAATAACATCGGAAAAATAAACCCAAAACACCAAAAATACATCCTAAAACTTAGCTAAAATTCAAATTGACGGAACTTCAAAATAATAATCTTAAATATTCAGAAAGTAAGTTCGGTGAGATAGTGAAGAGAACAGTGATAGCAACAGCGCACACATGCATGGACCACGTCAACGCTACCGTCAAAGACTTGGAGAACCTTCGCGAAGAGCCACCATATCCGGAGAAGTCGGCTTGCATCGTCAAATGTTTGTTGGAAAAGGTCAGTTTTAGTTCTTATGCCTAAGTTTATTTAGTTTTAGATTACGTATTTGACGCGTAGGGTGTAGCTTAGAATTTATGTAGTCAGTGCGGCCGTTGGGTGACGGACGCACCGGGTGACGGGACCCGCCTTGTGGTGGTGGCGAGTCAATACCGGCAGGGGTGCGGGTGAATGCTCAGAGCGAACCCCGTGTCTCGGCCAAAGGATGAACACCGTGAAATTTTAGTCGGTAGGTAGACACACCCCTCCGCCTTCCCCGAGGCAGAGGCAGTCCATGAGGATTTCCCCACGAAAAAAAATAAAAGATTTGTCATTTGGTATACCTATATAGCACTAGCATCGAAGTTCATTATTTTTATGAAGTTGAAAATCCCCGCACATTTCTCTCTGCTATGTGACCTCTTAGTCGTCCGTTCCTGAAAAATGTATACGGTTATATTGTCATTATTTTTAGCACAGAATATAGCTTTCGTCAAATGACATCATGTATTAATGTAAATCTATTTTATTATAGGTACAAGATCTAACCAGACAACACGGCAAGCGCAATGGCTTTGTGATTGGCTACTGCGCTACGTGTCTCGGGTTCGATTCCCGCACGGTAGTTTTTGTCGGTATGGTTGTTTGAATATGTGAATTTCTATGTTTATAAACGCACCCAGGATACGGGACAAATTTTTAGAATGGGGCAACGTTCAACAATTTTCATTCTTTCAGATCGGTGTAGTGAAAAGCAACAAATATTCCAAGCTTGGTTTCATGACCGCAGTGACGCCCCTCGTGTTCACAAACAGAAAGAAATTGGAGCACATGAAAACAGTGTCGGAAAATTGCGACAGAGAGGTAAATATTTATGATGAAAATACATCAAGTCTTCTTACACAACCTTATGGAAAAGGATTGTGTTTTCATAGTAATTCGTGTATAGAAGATAAGAGTACGTAAAGGAATTTGGAATAACGTGACCACTCTCTGACATTTCAATATTCACACGAATTTACGGAATGTAGAAGTCACATACCCGTTACATACGCTTACCACCCATCAAACTCAACAACATTAACCAAATATTCCAACTTTTAAAATTAAAAGACAATACCATTTTTCAGGCCTAAAAATGAAACCCAAAACTTGAAATTATGATTCAAATCTATGGCTTATTAAGCCTAGGTCTACCTAATTATATCTTCTTTGATCCTACTTTTACTGGAAGCCTGCTCAATTATGCTGTATGTTCCGACTAACAGCTAGTACCAAAAATAATAATTTCAACATTACAAGACACAAATTCGCCATAATTTGCTTAAGAGACTTACTTCAGTACACTTGAAAGATAAACAAATACTCTATTCTCTATAGCAGGGGTCGAAACGGGTTGATAAATAGAACCCCTTTTGATATTGACCCAGTTTGACTAAATCATTAACGACTGACACCAATAAGGCGACCTGAAAGTACAAGTGAACACTTGAGATGTAAGTCCCTAAAGCACTTGAGAATTCCGGCATATAAAATCATAGTCTTAAGAAACTTTCCTATAAAATGGAAGGAGGTTTTTATCCAGGAGTGGAACAGAATAGGCTGAAAAACAATATATGAAATATCAACCAATTTTCCAATTTTTTTTGAGGAATCTTTGTTTGCTATGTAAGGGGCGTCGCCCACACGATTAACAGTCGAGGTGCAGTTGAGGCGGAGGCGCATAAGAGGCACGCCGCAACAAGGTTTTCTTTACAAATGAATGGTAGTGCGCTCACATACAAGAGTTGCGGCGAGGGCGAGGTGAAGGCGGGGCGGAGGCGAGTTGCAGGCGGGGCGGAGGCGAGGTGCAGGCGGGGCGGAGGCGAGGTGCAGGCGCAGGAGGGGCGCTCAAGTGTGCCCAAGCCACGATTCCACCGCTATTTTGTCATTTTGTCATTCAAAATGTATAGCCGCCTGCGCCTCGACTCTACGCAGAGACCTATCCTCGACCGTGCTGCGACGCCGCACCGCCGCTGACGCGACGTCGCCTCGACTTAACCAGTGAGCGACGCGCCTTAGGTTGCAATGAGCATACCAAAGATGTCAGTCATGATGGCTTTTGTAATGAGTGTGCTTTTTATGTCATAGGGTTAACACAAAACAACAGCATTAATTAGAAACATACTGTTCATGCCCTTTTTTCTCCCAAATTAGCACTCTCCTGTAAAATGCCTTGTCAAATTTTCAGGTAAATCACAAACAAGAAACGCCATGCCAACTCGGGAATGAGGTCACCACATGCATCTTTAAATACGCTCCCGAGCTGCATTTTAAGTCTTAAGAATGTTGAAAATCACCGGCGCGCGACATTAAGACGAAATGTAGTTGACGATGTGTAGTGCAGAAAGTAGAATTAAACATGCTAAATGATCTGGATTATATTATTTGACCGAATTTTTATACACAAAAGAGTATCGATCCTTATGTTTTTGGGAAAGATACCACTAAAATTATTGACTATTATATTTAATTATTGACCGGTGGCTGTCGCGCGCTACCGCCACATTTCGAGTGTCAGACGCGCGCGACAGCCACCGGTGGCTGTGGTCGGTGGCCCATTTGCGCCGAGCCAGCGCTACCGCCACATTTCGAGTGTCAGACGCGCGCGACAGCCACCGGTGGCTGTGGTCGGTGGCCCATTTGCGCCGAGCCTTAACCGCCGTTCAAGGTTTAATTACCACTCGCAGATAAGGGTTGAGTACAACATGGTCGAGTATATCAACCAGCAGTTCTGTTATCAGCAGCATGTTCACACAGACCCAACTTAAACACGCCGATACTTCTAAAAACAATATCCAGCATCTTGTAAATACTACTTCAAAAATACGGGCACGGCCAGGGTGTCAAGAATGCACTAGAATAAATGACGATCAAACCACAAGACCCAAAGCAAGCCAATCAAATTTAAAATATACACAACGCTTCTAGAACCTCCAAAAATAATATTAATAAATGTTTATTTCACCAAGAATGTAATGAAAATGTAAATTCGTCACGTGTCGTGTAAGCTGTGCGTGACAAGAGTGAAGATTTTTAATGCCCAGAGAATATTTGTTAATGACCTTCAAGAGGGAATACTGAGCAATGTTTACGTGCGAATTTAATATTATGTGGGTCAGGTACAGTCAATATTGATAAATACTAGGACCAATATTATTGTCTAAACAAAACACTTTGTTTGAAATAAATAAAGATAAATGAAAAAGACGCCGACAATACGTTTCTCACTGTTATATAACTATATTTTGCTGTTTTAGTCAAAATGACAAACCCTACAGTATAAATAAATATTAGATCAGTCATATAACATTGAAGGTTTTAGTACGACATATTTTCTATAAAAAACTTTCATACCGTCGATATTAATTTTTCAAATAAACGTCTGATTAAAAATAGTACGAAGATTGCAAAAAAACATGATCGACAGACCACTTGCTTACCCATGAAACACAACATCATTCAATACAACAAACCGAAACAAATTCATCGTAAAATATATACATAAGAAATAAATAAGACTTCTCCAAAATCTAAGCCGACATGACACGCGTGAAGCGTGACACAGCGTCTGGCGTGAAATATTTCACGTCTAACTAGATATTCTGACGACGACGACGACGACGACGACGGCAGAAAAAGTATTTTTTGCCATTGAAACACTTACATTTACAATATCTTCATTAAGTAATTTAAAAAAAATCTTATAATACAGAGTGGCCATGAGCTTTGAGCACAAAGCTTTAAAACTTATAATTACTGTATTTTTTGCATTCAAAGGCTTGTGAAAGGATTTACAAAATCTTTATTGATAAAAAACCCATCCCTTATTAAGAGGTAATGCGCATTGAGAAATACGCTTTAAAACTAAATTACAGTACTCGTTTCGTGTGAATGACTATACATGTTGATCTAATCACCGTTACGGAATTGTTTGTTCAGAAACAAGTTAATCTCGATATCGGAACATAAAAATAATATAGACCAGCTACATTTGAATGAAGATTTTTTCGCAATTAATTTTTTATCGACAACACTACAAACAATCACATCACAGAACAACATCACATTTTAATGACTATTATAGTGCCGGTCCCACATACGACTCTCCGCACCTCTAATAGAAGACGTCGTGTGCCAGCTCGGTTGTCCGTTTATGGCCGGTGGGTCCACTCTATGTGTTTAACACCCCTGCAAATTTAAAATCACAATCGCCCGAAGCTCGCGCACGCGCTCTTTCTTAGGTACCTTGTCAAAAGTTTCCCAACTATACTATGTAAAATTATTATCTCATATTGTCAGATTTTCAAGTGAAATCTCCTCAATAAACATACCAACAACAAAATCTACTCACCAACGACCCTACGAAACTTAACCGACAAAGAAAATAATAGAAAATACAGATAAAATTGAAAACATCACGATATCGCCTTAAAAACCACCAAGCAAGAGTCAACAACGTTTTGATAGCTCTAAATACAATGTCAAGAAATCGAGATAAATAAACATTTATTCAGTGGCCATGAAGCCATCCTTCGTTATGAAAAGCCTACAAACCTGTAGCTAAATTTTGACGCAGTAGTTTAAGAGATCAAAGCCAATTGTTTACATTAAGTATACACCTATAAATCACGAAAATTGTCTACAGATAAACGATGCGTCATATTGTTGCAGCAACATGTTTCAGTGTTACTGGCAACATGGCACGCAATACATTTGTGCAACAGAACAGTTTTCATCAAAACGCCACCATACTAACATTTTGTAATCACCATGAATACGAAGCTATACCTATTTTTTTTTTCCCAATAACGACGAAGTCGAAGCATACTAGATTTTGACAAAAGGAAAGGATGATCAAAGATTTAACGAAAATAACATTTTTTTAAGACTGTATTACCAATTAACGGCAATCGACTGCTTACACAACATTTTTATGAAACCATAAATCATACGAACAAGCAAATCTCTCAATATGAAAAGACAATTAAAACCGCCCTACAATTCAAAAGTATTCAAAATGTTTTAGCCAAACTTACGCAAAGATTATTGTACTGGGAAAGCTCGATACAACATTATGCTTTTATTGCCTGATTGCTCCTGCTCCTTACATCGAACAGACATTTTGTTGGAACGATCGAAAGAGGCAAGCCACGAATTAAAAGCGGACTTTCTAAGAAAACCGGTAAGGTAGTAGAAAATCCAATTAAATAGGCGGCTTGTTAAAGATTTCAATTCTTTTCTAGCTGCTTTGTTTCGAATCAAACACATTCTTGCTATTTTAGAAACACGACTCAAAAATACTCGAAAACTAACAAGATAAACCTTTACCAATCACTTTACGGTCAATGTTTTCCACTAATTGTAAATTTATCGATGTGAAAATTCATTTTTCTTCAATAAGTAATATAAAAATTCTCACCAACGACAGCAAATTGTCAATCAAGCGTCCCCATTGAATGACATTTTGAAATTCGAATGTCGTTTTGATGATTACAACATTCGAAAAAAAAATGTTCGGTATTTTGTATTGTTGACGTAATAAATTCTCTTTGCTCGGCTTTTTATTTTTTTTAGTGGCCAGTGAAATTATTTTTTGTTGTAAGTAAATAAGGAGGTTGCAATGCTTTTAGTACAGATTTTTTTTATCAAGTTTGCGATTGGATCGCACATCAGCATGTGAAGATCCAAAATGTTTAACAGAGTTAAATTCAAAAATAAATAAAGTTTGCATTCAGTTCAAATATTTTATATATTATTTTTCTGGTTTAGACATTTACGATTCTATTTATCTCGGTATGAAATAACTTAGCGCGACCCTTGCTTGACTAACGCGTTATTTTATTGCTCATATTTTTCCGGATTTAAGGAAATCTAAAACTTTAAAGAGGCTTCAAGAAATATGGAATCTGTCTATAGAATTATGTCATAATTATAACAGTTGCACTGAATAAGTATAACAAAGTGGTCATTAAAAAGCTCAACTAATTATTGCGGAGCCGTCATTGAATAGCCCATGTTCCAAGCTAATAACCACAACAATATCTACTTAGAAGAATCAAGTACCTTGGTACAATATGTATTAAGATGTTATTTGGCTCCTTAATCCCCACAGTATAACCTCGACCTTCCAACCCGAGATCTAACAAATTGAATTTCCTGGCCCATATATTTTAGTGCGTGGCATGTAGCATTTATTTTTCCCGCGAAGTAAACAGATATATAAAAATAGAATAAATGAGATGGGCCTTTAGTGCCCAATATCGCAAAGCAAAGTAAACTAATTAGTTTCCTTGTAATGATGGGTAGTTAGAGGGCATTGGGTATTTATTGATAAGGGAATTACCAATAAAATGCGTGGGTCTTTTGTATATATTACTAGCGTATCACCGCGACTTCGTCCGCGTAAATTTAATGTCGGTTATCGGCGATGTTTTTCTTTTGTGGCACCTTATTTTTTTTTTTGGAAATAAAAATAACCTAATAAGTTACTTATAACATCAGATATTCTGTTAGTGAAAGTCATATCAAAATCAGTCCAGCCGTTTAACCTTATTTTGTAAAAAGTGGTTTTGAGATTACTAAATGACACTTCAATTTTATTTATTTGTATGGAAATATAAGTACCTACGTACTTATGTACAACGACCAGTAAGGAAACTTTATTGCTGAACAGATGGTTTCTTATCAATCAAGTTTGAAAACTTTGCAGTGGACTTACCTATAAGCACGAAATAAGTAGTTGTCGTAAAACCAATTGAATTAAAAAGCAACAGCTACTGCTCTATAATTGGCATTGTTTCCATTGCAACGCGATGATGAAACTGTAGATTTATTGTTTGCCCTGCCAGAAACGAAACAATCGCGACTAAATTCAATTTATACGAAATAAAATGTACATCACGGACATAAAACAGTAGTTGTAAGCCATAAAAACATAACAAAACAATAAAGATGTATTTACATATGGTATTTTTCATTTATTACATACATACGCAATGCAATGCAGGAATCTGTAGGTTCATTGTCTACGGAGTTGCTTTTAATGATAACATCAGGCCTAATCCCCGAAGGGTTAGGCAGAGGTGTAGGTACTAAGTACCCATTAGTAAACCCACATTTCTTCACTTATGTTTATGTCCCATGTAATAGGGGGCGAGCCTTTTGCTATCAACCAGGTTTAAATTTAGACTCCGAGGCTGCTACTGAGAAATTCCTGATGGAAAAACCCAATAACAATTTGCCCGACCAGGGAATCGAACCCAAGACCTCATGCTCAGTACTGTCGCGCCTTGCAACTACTAGACCAATGAGGCAGTTTAATAAGTCATATTATTTATTCTGAAAATAATTAAGAAAAAAAAAACACATTATCTAATTAACGTATTATTTTTTAAACTGGACGAAGTCGGTGTTTTCTTGTCGACTGATTTGTGAAGAAACGCAGAAACAAACTCAGTGGTCGAAGTATCATTTAAAGTCCATCGAATGTAATTAATGGTCAGAATATGAATGAGAATCAAAAGCTAAGGTGGTCTTTTGAAGAGATCCAAAAATAAAATTTCAAGATCTAACAAAATCTGAACTGTACCTAACACATTTTATTGCAGACGGAATATTCTAGATGATTTCAACTGACAACATTCATGCGCGGTGCCGGCTGACGGGCTAACTTCCGAAGCGGATATTTGCCTGTCGATCACTATGACCCGGTAAAAAAGTTGGTAAAGAAATACAATGAGTTTTGAATTAACCAAACTCTATAGCTGAAAAAAAAATATAACACACTATCTTCTGCCCTCGGCTTTGCCCTCGTAAAAAGTAATTTCGTAAAGTAAGGTAAACTATTATCCCAAGGGAACACATTACCGGGATAAAAAGTATTTATTTATTTATTCTTTACACCGAAAAGAAAAATACAATGTGTTAATCTAGAAAATGGTCTATGTGCCAATTTTTATCCAAATCTGTTCAACGGTTTACGCGTGATTGAATAACAAACGTAGTAGGATACACACCGTGGAGGAAGCATCAAGACACAAACTTTTACCATAGATTCAGTACCAACATGAAAACCCTACAAGGTTAACATTTTTCATCGGTTTTAAAACAGCTGTTTCATATAAAAGCGCAACACTTACACAGTTCAAAATTAAATGTATGGAACAGCACTTCTTTTTCAATAAGTGATAAAAAATGTCAACCCTTGAGTGTCCAGAATCATGAACTGAATCCATAGTAAAAGTTTTGCTTCCATCGTGCATATTTAACTCTTTGATATAGAACCTCATTACCTGGTGCTAAGGTTCTCAATTCTTCAGATTTCTGTGATAAATTCGCAACTTTCATATTATCTACAGAGTCTATTGTAATCCACTTTGAAAGGTCTCCTTGTAGCACCAAGACACCCGTATCCGCATGAAGTCTATCCCAGCCATATATGCTGTCGCTTCATCTAGCTGGTGGGCGACTCACGTTTGCTGTAAAAGAGTATTATTTCATTTACTTTAACAGAAAATGACCATTGGTCAGTATTGTTCATGAACTATTTGCCCATTCTCCTCCATATTGATGTACTGTTTGAAACGAACAACTATCTTCAACTTTCTGACTGACTGACTCCTTGGAAATTCAAAAAAGTGCCTGTTAAAACTTTTTTCAATAAATTATTAAGTTTTTGCTTTTTCTGGTATTTTTTTGTACAAATCGAAATTGCAGTATACTTAACAGTTGATCGCGACTACAATGTCTAGAGCAGTCCAAAAAACGAATAAGTGATTTCATTTAAAATAAATGTAGGGTTTGGGGACGCGCTTTCATACATACCCGCCAAAGGGTTATCCTACGTAGTAAGCCCGCGTGTGACTGTTTCACATATTTGCCGGTTATTAAACAAAACAAACATATTAGCGATGCAAAGTATGTGTGTGGAGATCAATAAATAAACATGATACACCCAACATAATGCTACCCCATATACATTTCAGCAGCTGAGTGCAATTTCCCAAAAGGGGATAAACAGTACATCATTCTACTACGTGGATCCTTGACATATCGTCCGTGTCACTTTTCCACTTTAAGGTGTTTTGGGATCACTCTAGGGAAAAAGAAAAGGTGGGTACGAGACAAAGTTACTTTTCTACTGGCTTCTGCTATACGAAATTGAACTTTACTTAAATAACGGTAGGGTTATTGTTGTGAGGTAAACGTTGTGCATTTTACCCTTTAGGTTGTTAAATCTCATTTATAAATTGCGATCATAGTACGAGAGTGGCATGTGATTCATGTATTTAGAATAATTATTACTGAGGTGAATGATTATGAGAAAGTTGACCAATCAAATACAAGACTAGAATAATAATAATTAATAAACTATTCTTGTACTTGGTTGGTTATCATTTTAATCTTACATTAAATGTAGGCGCCCGCCTCTCATACGTGTGTTGCGGGTTCGATACCGTGCAGTACCTAAATGACTTTCTCAATTCATAAATTAATACTTGCCTCCCTTACTTGACTGCCTCGTTGATCGCAAAGCGCGACTGCTGAGCATGAGGTCTTCGGTTCGATTCCCAGATCGGGCAGTGTTCTGGGTTTTTCCAATAAGAATTTCCAGTAGCAATTTTATAGGTAGAAACATTTATTTTAACTTCCTCAGTCTAATGCAAAACAGTCATATTATAATTATGTGTTTCCAAAACACACGGCATTGTTGAAGACCTGTTTGATGTCTGCTGGTCAAAAAACCTGTAATGAGGTTCCCATTACAAGTATTATCAACGCTATATGAAAATATATAAATCCCATTAGTCAATTAATATTATGACAACAACTAACTTTGGAATAAAGTATTTAACTGGAAAAAAGTATTAACTGGACTGGGGCCCTGGAATAAGTTACACAGTTCTGGTGGTGTCCTTTTTAATGTAAGGTAAATGGATAATTCGTATAAGTAGATGTAAGGTTATAACATAGTTGTAAGCTCTACTAACAATTTATATAGAAATTTTTTTCTGAATTAAAATAAAATAAAATTAAGAAAACTTATCATGAAATAACTGAAAACAAACAATTACTAAAATTTACCAACTATCAAAAATAAAAAATCAATCTTAGATCAAACTAGGGGTAGCAGACCAGACTATTTTAAATTACCTAATTTCAGCTTGATACCTTCACACGGTTATGAGAAAAAGGATCTTGACAGACAGACAGATGGACAACAAAGCGATCCTATAAGGGTTCAGTTTTTGCCGACTGAGGTACAGAACCCTAAATGATGTCACCTTTTAATGTGGGAAAAATCATCAAATGAGTCCTTCCGCCCTGGGTGGGGCGGAAGGGACTGTCAGACTTTTACTGACTAAAAAACAACCCTGTTCCTTCTGTTGCCCATTACGTTCCGGGGGCACTGTATCTGGGATCTAAATTTAACTAGAGTGTACCAAATGCAATGGCTATTCTTATGAGATCAAAAAGCAACTATAAATTACCTATCTTCTTAGTGCAAATCTCTTATCTTCAATAGTTATTGAATAAAATAATTGAGTCACAAGATACAACATTGCTTACTTTGTGGCTCACCGACTATCTTCACAACTGTTATACTTACTTACCTACTTTTGGTTATAATAAACTTAATATTATTAAAAAAAGAAAATGTTACACTTACTATGATTTAAAATCACTATAGAATTATGAAGTTATTTGAAAAATAGTCACCACTGGCACTACTAGTAGTTTTCTTGACTGTAAAACGTTCTTCTTAATTTCCTTTCCTTTAGAGAATTTTTACTTTGATTTTCTGCTACCAATTTTCCTTGAATTAGATAAAAAAAATAAGCTTAAGCTATTATAATTAAATTGCATATAAGTATAAATTTTGTCTTTTATTAGGATCTAAAATGTTTTTTTTACATGGTTTTTTAAGAAAGCTATGTTGCTATTGAGGAGCCTGAATGCTAGATCTAGTTTAAACTGCTTATTGTCAAATCCAGTGTGTAGTGTGTAGTTGTCTTCTTGGAGAGCTCTGGTATGATCTTCTTTCCTTAATATAATTCAGTTTGTTTAACCATAATTGAGTCTTCCCTAAACAATTAATAACCAGCTATAAAGACTACCGGCTAAATAAATCTTCTGAAATTGATTTAATAAGAATCATAAGTAGGTAATAATTATCTCTTCTAAATAGGTACACATCACTTATAGTTTGTATGATTTTCCCTAAACATTTATGCAATGGTGAGCAGGGTTCTAGTAAACATGTTAAGTATCTTTTCAAAAAGAGAATTTGAATTTAATCATATACTTAGGTTTCCAGCGGCACAGTTTAACAAAGTTTTGTAAACCCTATTTCAACAGTTCCTGTTGTTTTAATTCCACATTAAATTTAGTCAATCCAGCCAACATGTCATCTCTGCAGAGGCTAAAAAACTCTTTCAACTTTATAATATAGGTAGGTACTTACCTAAGAAAATTCTTTAACTTTTAACAGCAAAAGCCTGGAGTGGCTAAATAAGTCTACAAAACAGACATGTAATGACTTGCATGTTGTACCCTTTTATGCTTGAGTTTTAAAGCAACTAAGCTTACTTATCTTCTCCAACCTTCTTTTTTTACCTGGTGCAATAACTCTCTTTTGAACAGAGATGTTTAGTTCACCTAAAGTAAACTCTTCAAAGTTACACAAACATTATGAATGTTCTGTTATCATACCCCCAGTATGATAACAGAACATTCAGAATGTATGTTCCAAGAAGGATAAGGCCTTGTAACAAATAATCAGAAATGTAACGCACTTGGTTTAGAAGACCATCAATACGCGGGTCGGTAGCAATATTATGTTTAAACAAGAACTTACCTATGTTTGTTGGCGGTGGCAAAGCATAGTCCTTCTCATCTTCAGGGTACCTACAGATTAGCATGGGTGTCGAGAAGTCTATTCTCCATCCGAAACAACAGCAGCCGAGCTACCTACCACATTCAACAGTACCTTGTCCTTACCACAAAAAATACTCTACGATTGAGTGTTCATACTCACTAAATAACTAAACAATCACTTGTTTCAACTTGAAAAACTTAATTTTCCAATTTAGTACCTATTCGCAACGCAATGAAAAGAAAACATTTTGCTTGCTTTGGCGGCAAAATTTTAAACACTACGAGTTACGACTACCGTTAGCTCGTAGTGTTTAAAACTCATTCATTCATTCGAAGTGACGTAGTCGGACTACGTCACTACGAATGAATGAATGAGTTGACATTGACAGGTGCGCTGACAGTCAAATAAAATTGCCGCGCTCTGCTGAGCCTGAGAAGGAAAGCCACAGATAGCATAAAAAAGGATAGGAAAGATAAAATTGCGTGACAATCATCGTCTCTAACCTTAGACATGCCTTAGGCCTTATTATATTGTACGCTTCATTAACCATGCCGTCTGTTATTATATACCTACATCTAATATTTAATGTTTTGCAAGCATTGATCTAATATAACTATCATAAAGAACCGACTGACCGGCGACCGAATGTTTGTCATCCTTTGTTGCCGTTCAGAAACAACCCATCCAGTCAAAATGTAGACCTAAAACTACATCTTAAAAAACTACAAAGTGAAAAATAACTTTAGTTTTGGCTCTGTTTTTTTTTTGTATTGCCACCGACTTCCAAAACTAAAGTTATTTTTAGTTTGTATTTTATAAGGTGTATGGTTTGTCGCAAGTTGCCCGCTTCAGTATGGCCGGAGTTGTGGTGATCGGCAAATAGCACGGAGCAAATACAAAGAGGAGGCGCCCTAAGCAACTAGGAGGCACTGTGATTCTTGACTAGGTCCTGACGTCATCAAGTGGGCGTGGCCTCTGTCAGTAATTCAGTATATCGCCGGCGTTCATTCCGTGCACAACGTGGTTAACATTCGCATTTTACAGTATAATTTCGTATTACAAGAAAAAAGGATGAAGTGTTGTGTTTTATCATGTAAAAACTATTCGGATAGACGTTTTGATGCTATGATTGGCATCACATTTCATTTCTAAGTAATTTTAAACGTTTTTTTTAAGAATATTTCTAGAAAGATCGCTTCGCGTCGGCGTCTCCTAAGATAATTCTACCAGACGCTAGATGGCGACACTGTGTCATGATAAGTTAAACGTTTAATGAGTACGTAGAGCTCAATATTATCTCAAAAAACAATAATATCTCTATTTCGACCAAAATGTATCAAGATGGTTAACAAAATTAATCCTTAAACGGAATAAAAACTGCTTGCAGGATAGTTCTGAGTACGCGTCCCTGTAACATCTTACGCTTAGTGACATCTAGTGTTTGGTAGTTGGTAACTACAAAGTAACATAGACATTATCGATAACGTAGTTTCACTATTGACCGGTAGATGGAAAATAAAGATGTGGGCGGGATTTAACACCCCCGCACCCCGCAAAATGTCACGCGTTTTTTGATAGGGAAAATGGGAAATCTAGTCTAGTCTAGTCTCTTTGTATTTGCTCCGTGGTTCGTACCAAGCTTCCGAAAAGCGTCTAAAGGTACCTACATAATAAATAATGCTAATTGTTGGAACTTTCAATGTGCATTATAATAAACGGTGGCCTTCTATCGATGTTACCCGCAACTAATGCTTTGGCCAAAAGTGCTCTTCCCATTTGCCAAAATCAATCTGAAACAACCTCAAACTGTACCTACTCCTAATGTTTATTTGTATGACGCAGGCTTAGCTTAAGTGTAAGTTAATGTTTGACTCATGTAAGAGATTCCATTAAGTCAATTAAGCGGTTTGACTAACTTCAAAACAACTAGCTCAGTTTGTTTTCAGGCTAATTCGGTTACCACTAAGTCAATTCTTGTATGATTATGTAAGTTTATTCACTTAAAACTTTAGACTGCTACAAGACGGTGATAAGTTAAATTGGGATTTTACTACTTAATCCATTATTATAATGAGCTATGATTTAAGCTCTTTCCAGAAAATTACGTCATTTCCCACCTTCTTTGGGTTTTATATTGGAATATTTTCAAAACCAAGAACTTTGTCGACGATCAATGGTCAATAAACATCACGCCTGTAATCCTTGAACGGTTAGGCAGAAGTCATTGCCATTTTCTATAAAAAATAATAATGTGGCTATGACGTGCCATCAAGGAATTATGACTTAGTAATTTAACTAAAAAATTAATTATTTATTAGCAATTCGAATAGCCTACCTATTGTCTATTGCCTATTGCTATTGCAATTGCCTATTTGAATTACCTACTATTTTATGTTTGACTAATTAAAAGAAAAGGAAAATGTGATTCCTGCAGTTGCAAATAAAATTGTATCAAAGACAGATTTAATTTGTCAAATGGCGTGCCGGTCTGCCGGAATTATTTTGTCGCGTGTCGCCAAGCCACGCGTGTCATTGGTTCACCATGCTCGTCCCAAAGGACTAAGACCTAGTCCTTTGTTTTTTTTGTAGTTTTTTAATTAAGAACATTAATAATATTGAGTGAATATTCAGGCTTTGCGTCAACACAATACGAAATGGAAGGTCGTATGAAAAAGCTTTCTTAGTGCCTACATTTCACTAAATTCTTGATTTAATAAAATAATAAATGTTATAAAATTATTAGTGAAAGTACCTACCTAGGCCTAGGTATGTGAACTTTCATTAAACAAATAAAAAACAAAGTGTCTGTTTGTAATATTAAAATACAGCTTTTTACTTAATGCATGCGAATGTTCACACGGTACTTAGGTATAACAAAAGAAAAAAAAAAATTTTTGTCTGCCTCTCATTCTGTTTTCCGGCAAATCTCCGAAACTTCACGACCGATATTAATAATTAGGGTTTTCGCGCAAGAAAAAAGAAACTGCGCAGATAACCGACTTCGTTCAACACTAGCATTTGCTTGTGTTTAAATTAAATCAGCCACATCCATGTGTACATTGTACCTACCCTAGTTACGTATTTTCATCACTACCAAGATAATGACGTCACATCCAAGTTCTCTCAAACATGTCCCCTCAAAGAGGTACAAGCTTTCCTTTATGATATAATAACTCCTTAGTTTGCATAATTTGAACTGCATTCTGAACTCGGAATATTGTTAGTATGTTATATACGAAATAATAATTATGTAAAATACCTATATGAAAAGAAGTGAGTATTCTGTAAAATCTACCTCGGTGAGGTTAGGTGGAGTGAGTTGTTCGAAATTGTTATAGGTATTTTACGTAGGTATAACAATTTAGAACAATATTTTATATAACATTTTTATGGTTAGTAATTTATATTGCTGTGCACTGACACAAGACAGTACATTTTCCCCCTATACCAACTATAAAAGTAATACAAAGTTATGATAGCAACATGGAAAGATATCCGTGGAATGCATTGCTAATATAAATGCTAAGAAAACAGCGTTGTCCCGTATCGGTTATGTCACAGAGCGTTTAAGAAATAGAAATGACCAACCTTCTTAATACTCTTGGATGGTGATGTAACAATTTTTCTACCAAAGTCGATGTGGCGGCGATATCTACACTTCTATGCTTATATTATTTTTTATACCTAAAGAGGAAAGATTTAATTGTTTGTTTGTATGTTTTGAATAGGCTCCGAAACTACTGAACTGATTTGAAAAATTATTTCATTGTTGGAAAGCTACACTACCCCCGGGTGACATAGGCTACCTATATTATATTTTACTATCAACAAATCAGGGATCCGTAAGAAAAATCACGCGAACGAAGTCGCGGGAAGAGTGCTAATTAGTAACTATTTTTACTGGGTTAAACTAATTACCAAAAAACCGGTCAAGTGTGAGTCGGAATTCTACGAAGTAGTTATAATTATTTTGATAAACCTAATTATAAATACCTTTATCCTACTCACAAAGTGTCATAGAGTTTAATTACTTATTAACCAAATTATGAATAGCATTTGCATGAAGCGCGTTGTCATAAAGTCCCCTTACAGCTAGGCCATATCTATCCTTTGAATCGTTCTGTGGTTTACGCAATGCGGACGGCACATAGTAAGCGTTTGTTTACTGTGCCATATTTAACCTTTATGTGTCCTGGATCAATAGTATTTGCATAAAATGAGGTTACATTCTATAAGTAGGCATTGAAAAAAGAAAAAGGTAGTTAGTAGGTACTGTAGCGACCCCGAGGCGTGGGTCACTACTGTAGCGGGATATTAGTCTGATTAAAAGACTGATTAATTATCAAATTAGTGTATTGAATCCATACTAATAATGCGAAAGTGTGTCTGTCTTTCTGTCTGTTACCTTTTCACGCTTAAACCGCTGAATCGATTTTGATTTGTTTGGCATGGAGATAGTTTAAGATCCGAGGAAGAACATAGGATAGGTAGTTTTTATCCCGGAAATCACCCCCGAAGGCGGTGAAAAGGGGGGTGGAAGTTTGTATGCAAGTACGATATAAACAAGTTCCACGCGGACGTAGTCGCGGGCAAAAGCTAGTAACTTTATATTATCATATTTGATGTCTAGTTCTTATGTTATGCTCAGTGTAGCCAACCCTACAGTTTTAACTGTAGATCTACAGTTTTTTCGATTTCTCCTCAGTTTTTAGTTCAGACCTCCAAATCTACAGTTTTTTTCTTTATGATGCTAGCGCCTCTATTTTATTTGCTGAGTATCCCATACCAACTCGATTTTAGCAAAATCTACGCTAATTTGATAAAAATATGTACGATTAACCCTATACTTGGCACGGTGGATAATTTGATATAAAATTGCCCTGAATAAAATAAAATTAAACTGAAAACCAAGAGGATATGCAAATTGAAAACGAAGCAGTATTATTAGTAATAATGTAAAATAAATGAGAGTATTATTTTTTGCTTTATTATGTGGTTTTATTGATAATTCAAAATAATAACTTATTAAATAGTCCAAAATAAGAAAAGCTGTAGATTTACAGTTCTTTAAATAGAATTTTACAGTTTTCTACAGCTTTATGAAAGCTTCTTTGCAGTTTTAGTCTCGGTTGGGGTTGGCAACACTGGTTATGCTTGACAGACTTGCCTTGTTTTGCCTTTACTTCGTACCTACGCCTTTTTTTACGCCTTTTTTTACGTGTATGGTTACTGCATCGCTCCGTCATTAATCTGGCTATCATACACAAAAAGATTTTTTCTAATCGGAGTACCTACCAGCAATTATCGCGATTAAACAAAAACACAAACAAATCTCTTTAGCTTCATTATATTATGTATAGATAGTACAAGAATATTAATATTGTCAATATTCTACTATTAATCAATAAATAATAATATTGTTGATATTCATAATCCAATCGTTGTTGTTACATCTACAAGCATACAAAATTAATTTACTCGAACTACCATACAGGCGAGTTTGTTACATCTAGATAAAATTATGGGTCTAGACCAAAATATATAATCCTAGGCCGAAATATAATACGACCTCAGGACATAGGTAGTGTAGTAAGGGTAGAATACTAATTTTGTTTAGGTCGGCAAAAAATATAAGGGGCCAAGTTCGAGTAGGTTTGTTTAAAACGAATATTCTAACCGTTTTTCTTTTTCGTTTATTTTGAGTTATTTTCTTGTAAACTGTTCTTATATAAAGATAACATTTTGGTTGCCAATATTTGTTTTTTGCATGTTTTGACGGCAAGTTTGATGCAGTGGTTAAGCTATTGGTTGCTGCGCTGCGTGCCGATGGTTCGATTCCTGCACGGAACAAATATTTGTATAGCCTATAAGTTGTATGCAGTTGTTCCAGGTCTAGCTGTTTGAGTATATGAGTATATTGTGTTTCTAAACGCACCCACGATACAGGTGAAATTCCAAGTGTGACGCAACGTTTCTTTTTTAAATAATGAAAGAAAGAGTACGTTTGATTGTTTGTAGGTTGCGAACGTGATGACACTTTACCTACATCCTAAGATTTGTTGGAAAATTCAATTTTTTTTTGTGTAATACCTGTAGATTTGTGGAACTCTAAAAATTAAATTATAACAATATTTTGTTGCTTTATTTTGAGCTGAGCCGGTTTTGCCACATGGTCTGTAATTTATGTCGTGCCTACTCCAAAATAGAATCGGTTTTATAATGTGCTATAAACAAAAAATATAACATAGGGCGTAGCACCTAAATTGCTTGCCGAAAATCAAATTTAATAATCCATTTTCTGCTTTCTTTTTAGCTAATAAGGGTAATCTCAATTCAAAACCTAGAAGTTGAAGTTAGCTAACTTTCACATTAAAACAATATAATTGACTATGTAGGTAACTATAGGATAAAATAAATAAAAACAATTTCACAAAGTTTTTTTTTTTACTTTTTTCTTTCACATTTATATCATGGTAGATTACTTGAAAATAGTGAAATAAATGTATCTCCAGAAATAGTCAACGTAATTTTTGTCCTCGAACAAACACGTTTGCCTGTAGACCAAGCCATTTTGTCACGTCAACAATTTTCATTTTATCTAGTAGCAGACCCCACTAAATTTAATTTCTGCTCAAAGCCCACTATTTAATTAATTTCCACTAACCTTATTAGTTGTCAGTAAAATAAGATTATTATTGTCACCGTCTTAGTAAGAAGCTAAGAACAGCGGCAAATATAATTGAATTGTTGAAGGCTTAATAATTATCTTGTCAGATAAAATGTCAGCGGGACGTTTTCCAGATGGAAGACGGTCTGTTGTAATTCCTTTGCTAAATATTGTCCATGAAGTTAGGTCTTAGTTTTGACCGTGTATTTAATTGGTGTTTCTAATTTGATTGTTAGTGCGTGTGTCTTAAACTGTATATAAGTATAATTTTATTATGAAATCTTCGTAAACGGCTGGACTGATTTTAATGTTTTTATGGGTGTTCAAGTGGGTTCCTAAATCGTTTAGATAAATTAATTATAAATTATTTTTATTCTTACTTACTTTCAAAAGAAAATAACACTCCATCACAATATCAGTTCAATTAGAAGTCGTAAAAATAAGTCGTAAATGTAAGCCGCCTTTTCTAGAAAGTTCTCTTTTACTGTAAGCAAATGCAATTTGTTTTCCATCATTAAAGCTAGGCATTCAGTGTGCCCTTTAAACTCAGCATGAAAGTCTTTTGCTAAATTACTTCGTGTTTAGCGTTCCATAGTAAAATCAGAAAAACCCCCCAAAAATATGTTCTCGAGAAAAATGCCCTTGAAATGTGTCTTTTAACCATATTTTATCAGATAAATAAAAGTATTTTGAATGATGTTGTTTTGAAACATGAAAGATTTTAATGAACATTTTTCACATCTCGATAAAATCTATAGCTTAGATTGTGTTGTTACAGTAAATAATTAACATTGTAAATTAGTGCCGAACCCAACTTCTTATGCGTGGCTTGGCACGCACTAGACTGGTTTTTCCATTTGCTTAATGAATAGCAGGTAACTAAAAGTTTCGAATGAAATTCTTGAAACCCTAACAACTTGAGGTATTTATCTTAGTTTAGAACTTTTCCTACGTAAAAAGAAATCGTTTATTCAAAACACCTTTCTGTAAGTTGAAAAAATGTCTCCGTTTTAAAATAATATCTGCTGTTCAAAAAATAGAGTAGATTTTTAGACTCAATCCAAGACAAAAATAATTGAATGGTTGATTTTAAATCTCCTCAGATTTAAAATCAACCATTCAATTATTTTTGAATTATTGAATTAAAAATTATTAATTATCAGAGTATACATAGATAATACCCTCGTATTATCTATGTATACTCTGATATATAATATACCTGAAAAGTATTTGGTTTGATTAAATGCGCTAATCTCTGTAACTTTCAGTAGGATTGTAGATTTTTGTTGTTGTAGGTATATAGCCAGAGAGATAGATCAGATCAACATCACTTTACCGAAAGATTGTTTTACAGAACAGACCGACAGGTATCTAAAACACGCAGTCATGATTTTAGCCTCATTGCTATTGTCCATCAGCCATTTTTGTATTTTATTCAAAAGTGGACAAAAGCTCATGGCCCATAGCACGGAATAGCACTCGACTACCGCAACATTAAAGCTGACTCCACACTTTTATTGCCAACATAGGTTTTTATTTTGTTTGCTATTGTGCAGTCTGTCCTATAATACTTTATTCCGAGCTACCTATTATTTTCACGCCATTTTTAGCTATTATCGATGGCTCTATGCTGATGGAAAAGTTATATCTACATATACAAAGCTGTATACTGTAGTAGTACGTGATAAAACTACTGTTATTTAATGATAGTGGCTTAAATTAGGCTTTACGATTTGGTTAGAAAAGCTACGCGTGATACAGAAAACCGCAATATCTGGTGTCCGTATATAATGCAAACTACCTATTCATACTGACTGCCTCGTTGGTCTAGTGCTTAGTGACCCTGACTGCAAAGCCGGAGGTAGTGGGTTCGATTCCCACCCAGGACAAACTTTGTGTGATGAGCATAATTGTTGGTTCTGTGTCTGGGTGTAATTTATCTATAGTATGTATGTATTTATAAATTATATAAGTATGTATATCAGTTGTCTGGTTACCATAACACAAGCTCTGCTTAGCTTGGGATCAGATGGCCGTGTGTGAGTTGTCCCAAGATATTTATTATTATTATTAGATATACTATAAGTCGCGGGCGAACGGAAAATAAAAGAGTATCGAAAAACTATTTATAAAATAAAATCACTGAAGGTCTATCTTCGACTTAAAATTTCTTTAAAATGGTCACAACATCGCTGACTGTTCGTTCAATGCGCATATTATTTGACCACAAACCCCCTAAATACTTTTAGTAACTTCAGTCTGTCTAAATCTTCAGCCTCTAAGATCCCAGGTTAACGTTAATATAAACAGGGACCCTAAGCCACTTAAAAGTTCAAACCTAATAAACTCTAGCCATACTTACAGTAAAACAGAACCAGACTCACATTACCATTCAGAAGCAAGTTACAAACACAAACTTAGATCCTATCTTAAATCCAGATTTAGACCAAAAACTGTTTGGAAGTTAGATTCACCTTGCGATTTACATTCAAGCAAACGACGTATTGGTGCAAATAACGTTAGGCATTTGTTTTTAATGGCTGGGGAGGACAATTCTAATAATTAAAAACGTTTATAATCCAGTCGCAATCTCATCTCAAAGACAAACAATGTAAAAATATTGCATAACATAACATCATGCCTGTAATCTCCGAAGGGTTAGACAGACGTGTACCCTTAGTACACCCACATTTCGCCAGTTATGTATAGGTAAGTCCCATGTCTTAGGGGCGAGCCTATTACCAACTCCAGACTCCGAAACTGCTACTGAGAAATTCCAGATGGAAAACTCAATAACACTGTCCGACCTGGGAATCGAACCCAAGACCTCATGCTCAGCAGTCGTGCATTGCGACTATATGAAAATATACCTAACATTGTAAATTAGAGAAATTTTTGATTAGATTGCGATCGTGACTAAAAGTTGGTAAAATTGCCTTGCTTTTGCCCCCATTGCTTTGATAATAATACTTAAGTATTTTTGTAGTTACAAAAGACTTGTCTTATTTTAATTATACGAGACTCAACGGAATTTTAATACTAAACGAGTTTCACAATTTTTAGATTAAAATTATTCCAGATAAAGTGCGAAAGTAAAGTCGTTTCAAAGTACAGTGTCCTGATTTCATAATACTTTACCTAGATAATTGAGAGAGAACATTTTTACCGACGACGGAACAGGGAAGGCGTTTAGTTTTAGAGAGAGAGGTTGTTTGTTTGTTTGTGCAAACGAATGTTCCCATTTATCTCCACAAAGGTTTGACCGATGTCCGAATATATACGGTTTTTTAACGGTTTGCGATTCATTGACGATATTTTTTCTTAGAGAGGTGTTATGGTGTTAACTCGCCAGGGATCCAAGTTTCCTCGAGACGGCCAATGACCGATTTAGATGCGGTTTTATGAAATGCTCGAGATTTACTTTGCAATTATTTAGTCGTAAGCGTCATTGGTTTTTCCAAAATTTTACTTTTCATTTATTTACATGTGAATCTAAATGCAGGAAGTAACAAGAATCGTACGCATCCCGCAGTCATATTATCGTACGTAATATCAAAGAGCCGTTGTACGCGTAGAGGAAAACGGACGGGGTTTCAACCATCATAAATCCGGCCATTTAGAGGAATCAACGGGCACTTTCTGGTAATGATTTCAATTATATAGAAGTTCAGCTTACGATCTCATTCTGAACGGGAATGAGATAATTTTTCTGCTACCGGTAATGACGTCGAATGTCTCGGGTTTAAGACTTTGAATGTAACTTTGAAACGTTGGTGATTTCGGAGGCTTAAATAGCGATCGGAGGAATCAAACGCCCGTTGGAAGGGAAGGACGAACACATAAACATGAACTGAGTACAATTTGAAATGGTGGCGTTTGACCTGGATATTAAAAGATATTTAGGAGTGTCATCACACTTAGATTCATGGAGGGATACTTGTTACAACTGTCGCAGCGGTAAAGAGTTTGTTCAAATTAGTACTTGATCATCATTATCCGTGCCGTATTGCAAGCTGTGCAGGTCAACTACTCCTGGCACTCTGAATATTGG
The DNA here is from genome assembly GCA_949316365.1 of Hoplodrina blanda. Classification (NCBI taxonomy): domain Eukaryota; kingdom Metazoa; phylum Arthropoda; class Insecta; order Lepidoptera; family Noctuidae; genus Hoplodrina; species Hoplodrina blanda. Next base: position 12,913,000 of record OX438564.1, read on the forward strand.
GTTAGTAGCATCGCGGGATCAAAGCTTTTATTTTGTAGCCTAGAAGGTTCATAAAATTACTGTTTGAGTGCAACAAAAATGACCATCCATACCTTTATTATATTTAAAGATAAACAATGCGCCAAATATAATTTATTACCCAAATTGATTGCTCCAGATCTAAAATAGGTCAAACAGATAATACAGAAAACGAATTGTTTTGGCGTTTACACCAAGTAATGAATGTTTGTTTAGCAAACGAACGATTAAACAATTTACGAGTTGGCCAAAAAGTGCTCCGTTGATATATTTGTATCGTTTTGTTTATATTTTCCGAATAAATTGTTTTTTTTTTTCGCTTAAACGGTTTTTCAGAGTGATAGAGCTTATTAATAAATCCAAACATAAAAATAATATCACCGGCCTATTATTATCCTACTGCAGGGCAAAGGCCTCTACTCACAGAGAAGGCATTAATCACCCCGCTTGCTGGAAGGTGGGTTGGTTATTGCAGATTTAGGTATATTAAAGTCCTGGTACTATAAGTCCAGGTGATTCCAAGTTTAGGTCCTGATTGCCCAGTTATTAAGGCGATCGCCTCATGCATGAGATTGCGAGTTCTTTAATGGGCAAGTACCATTGTGACTCTTCCTATTTCATATGCACTTTTTAAGTTTATCTTGGACATCGCTGACATTGGTGGGGAAAAACATCGTGATCAAAATCTAAACATGGCGTATTGATATTACTTACAACTAATTTCGAAGAATATTTATTGTGGAGAGGCCTTGATGAGTTGAAAAGTAGACTTACCTTATATTAGTCAAGCAGCACATCGGCGACAGCATCTTCTGGTGTTCCAACAACAATAAAGGATTGTTGCAGATGTTCTGGTTGCCAAAAATACCTGCCTATATGTCGTTTCAAGAATTTAGTACACATTTGTCAGTACCTACATGGCTAATCTATATTTATATTTTTTGACATATTGAGAGATTTACTTAAGTCAAAACCATTGTTAGCATGAAAGTCCTACTTCTATTATAAACACGAAAGTTTGTGAGGATGGATGGATGAATGGATGGATGCATGGATGGATGGAAGTTTGTTACTTTTTCACGCTTCAACGGTTGAACAGAATTACCTGAGCATATAAATGATAGTTATTGATCTAGCTTATATTAGCATGATAAAAAAATGGGATAAATCTTTTCCCATTTTTGTGTTCTCGATATTATTTAGGATTTTGATTCTTAAAGGATTCTTTTAGGATTTTATTTTTTGATTTTTAAGCTCACGCAGACGAAGTCGCGGGTTGAAGCTAGGGTCTCTATAGAAATGGGTTGTATAATAATACCCGTTATTTCTAATGCAACTACACAACCTTTTCTATTCAACCCCCAACCATAAAAACAAAAACAAAATGCCATTTGCCATATATTATTTTTATAACATTGCTTCTTACGGCCTTGAGTTTCGTGTCGCTAACATTTGGTCTCTAAGGGAATGTCGGGAGCATTCCTCCCCTTAATATCTCGCTCCATGGATTTCTGTGGCCCTAGAAGGTACATATGTTGGTATGTCGTGCCATATTCAAAGGTGACTCTTTCAAAGGAAAACTGAAGTGTGTAGGCCTTGTCTTGCATTGCAGGGAGATACTCAGATTCCCAGAGAACCTAGCTCTGATACTCTGATGATGAAATAGTTTACTGTTTTAACCTAATTATTATTATTAATATTGTAGTTAGCTGTATTGCTAAAAGAATATAGTTCTGCTATCACGATACGTTGCGTCATAAATACTCGTAGATACCTACCTAAATAAAATAATACATTTTAGGAATATGCTTATACGAAACTATTGCGCCTAGGCTATCGTATTAGGTTAATAAATCTGTAATGGTAGTTTTTAAGGCTTCGTAAAAAAAAAAGAAGAATCGGCACTAATCACTTGTCAGTTCTTCTTTGTAAATGAATGACTTTCTATCTAGTTATATGTGTTCCTAACTTAGTCTATAGTCCTCAATAATTTAATAAGGTCGTGGTAATTATGTGAAACGAATAGTTAATTTATTACCTTGGGATATCAAAATAAGTAATAATAAATCTAACTGCTCGGATTAATGCTCCAGAGAGCCCGACTCGTAACACGGTCTAGATAAAACACTTTTTATGTTGATTGAGGGTAATTTATATCAGATACCTATCAAATTCTGTGAGCTCGTAAAAGAGTAGTGACAAAAAACGTCCCTATATATTTTTTGTTGTCGGCACTTTACGATCAGTAAGTAAAGGGATACGCCAAGTACAAATTATTAGTGCTGAAATACTACTAAGAACATAAAAAACCGGACAAGATCAAGTCGGGCTCACGCAATTAGAGTTCCGCACCGAACTACACTGAGTAATCCGAACGATCGCTGCAGAGCCGTTATACTGTAGATACCCATTGCTATCAACAATCTCACACCCCTCCAAATTAATGATATCCTCTAACATTGTACCAAAATTCAAATTAATACGTTGCATAAATCTAGAGAAAACCCGTTTTGTGACAGACAGACAAAAAGTAATATACTTAGTTTCCGTTTTTCCTTTTGAAGTATGAAATAAACGTTTGATGGAGGTTTATAACAGGTGCACATTTTTTTACTATTGAAAAAATTCATCAGTCATTTTAATGCCCACAACATTTCATAGAAATAATCCACCAACATCGTGTGCGATTTACAAAATAGGCAAGAACATAACTTTATGTGCACACAAGCACTCTATTTTCGACGACCTACAGGGCTTTGTTGCAGTAACAGTAACTAACATTTCTACTTACCCCATAACTGCTAAGTGCCACTAACACAGTATACGGGTACCAGGGGAGCATGAATCATGTAGCGGTGTAATAGTGCGCTCTATTACACTAACGAGAATTAACCCACTCTTTATGTTGCCGAGTTTCACGGCTGAACTATGCACCTAACATAACAAGTTAGTTCGAGGTTTAATAAGAACTCATTTATCGTGTACTTGTGTGGTGTGTGTTGGAATTAAAAGCATAAACAAGGTGTAGTTTTACATACTCGTCAAATTCAAGGAGGAGTGATTCTTAACACGAATTAATCATAAACTAAATAGGTATTTTCTTTAGTTTTGTATGTGATTTTAGAATTTGATCTATTTTGCCGCAGGGTTTAGATAGGAGGCGGTGTGATGAACCCGCACGCACATAGTGATATAGTTGTGCGACATTGCCTACCGCATACGCAACGGGGCGATTCTGTTCTTTGAAAGAGGTATATTCTGAAATTCAAACATAAACAACTAAAAAACCGGCCAAGCCGAGTCGTTGAAAGCTTTGCGTACGACCAACAAGAAAAACTTTGAGCAAGGTAAACGTTATGTTTAGTTATTAATTTAATTTTTTTGGAACCATTAATCTTTGGAGTGACTGGTTCGATTACAAAAATCTTTCATTGATAGAAATCTACACTATTTTTAACTGCCATACGCTATGTTTTATAGTAGGATACCTAATTTCAACGCGGACAAATTCGCAGGCAGAACTTAGTGTTATATAAAAGTGAAACAGAAATGAACAATAGCCATTGTCCTAGAATACTAAGAATACGAATATATTTCTATATTTTTACCCCTTAATCTCAAGCCATTCAAAATCCCACAGAACAATAGAAAAAAGTTGGTAATACAATTTCCTCATTCACAGATTATAACAGAAATCCGGAAGATAAAATCGTGTTGTTCCAATCCCAAGGAGATAGGCCTTCAGAAAATAACTACCAAATAATATCAGCCAACAAAGACATACATGGACCAAAATAATGGATCATAAAAGAAACTGTTCCGATAAAGGCAACACTAATAAAACGACATCATTTCACTTGATCGGTTTATTTTCCTTTACATTAGATATTTTTGCTTTCAAAGAAAAAATATTTAGAAGCTATTCTGGCCGACTAGGTGGTACACAGCGTTAACATTAAAGTTATAAAGAGGTGAAAAACAAGAGAAAAGGGTCAGTCTTATGTTTGGGAAGTTTGTATAATAAACAATACTTTATTTACAAAAGTTTAGCTGGAATATACGGACAGTAATACAAGTTTCAACTAAATGTCTTCTCTCATTTATTTTCATGAATTTCGTTGGTGAATTATTTAAATACTACCGTAAACTGGATACAGCAATGCTGACATGGAATTTTTAATCCAATGAGACTGAAAATGTTGGAATATATTTACTGTTTTTGACTTTTAACACTGAAACACAAAATAATATTTTAAAGAGCACCTGTTTTTCGTGAATATTTTTGTTTTTGATATTTTTAAAACGTGGAATTACTTTAATAACAAAATAATATGTTAAAACCTAAAACCATTTTCAGTCAAATATGGCTGAAAAAATCTGTCCATATATTCCAATGCATTAGGAAGACGCTTACTCGAAATACATAAAAAGAATGTCTAGGGAACAAATCAGGTAGACTAATCGCTCTCATTTCATTACCCAACGTATCAACAAGTTCACTTTAAATGCAATATTACAATATTAATATTGATAACAATCTTACGTATTTACCTCACAGATGTCACACATCGTCCATGTCTTAGCGTAATAACTATTTACATTTAAATTAATAATCACTTCAAAATCATCATAAAGTACAATAAAATTGGGGATAGTCTAATTGACTGCGGGTTTCTGGGTACCAGGTCACCTCAGCGCTGAGGCGTCCAGTACCAGAGGCCTGGGCTAAAGGGAGACAAACTCGGGTGGTGGCGGCGGTAGGGTAAGTACTGGTGTCTCTGACACTTCAACATTCTCTGTACTAGCTCCTGGCAATGACCAGGTGGAGCTGCCTGTAGCTGTAACTCTAGGGCCCATGTTATCGTACGCTGGGGCAGCAGCGCAACATGTCCTATTCCGTCTTGGTAGTGTTGCACCACCACTTAATAAATCGGGATACTTTGCAGGCTCTCCACGGCCAGCTACTTGGACAGATATGAAAATATTACCGTATGGAACTGGCACCGCAAATTCTGCGGGTGGTGGTGGAAACGCACCCGGTGTACCTTCTATGGTTATATGAACAGGATCAAAGCCACAACCTCTAGGAGGCTCATCTGACATTCGTTCTGTCATTTCAAAATCACATGGTGAGGCCATATCACCAATAGATCGGTCACAACTAACGACGACAGATGCATCTATCAGTCGTTTTTCCTGATCGGTGAAACTTCTGCTTGGAGGAACTGTTCGCCTCCTTAGATGCCAGCAGGCTACTGCTCCAATAAAACCAAGAGATGCTAGAATGCCTAGCGCTCCGAAAACAACTCCTAATAAATGTGGAATCCCAGGTGCCGTTCGAGCCGTAGCCGTCTGTGACCTCGGTAGAACAAGACTTATTATAGCCCTCGCCTCACCCGCCACGCTTTTAGCTACGCACGTCCACTCCCCGGCCGCACTTGACGTCACATTTAAAAGGGTCACGTTGACCCATCTTACACTACCCGGCACTCTATCTTCCGAGTCGTCTTCGACACTCGTCTCTGTCTCTTCCATATCGCAATCCACTGAACTATTATGTACATTGACACCATCGAAAAGCCAGGTCACTTTAGGTTTCGGTACTCCATGGACCCAGCATCCGAACGAAGTAGGTAAACCAATTTCAGCTCTGACGACTAAAGTACTTGATTTTATTTCGGGCGGGCACGACATGCTCTCACCCGGAACGTGTCGCCACTTGTTTCCAGCTTGCGTTGAAGGTTCTACGCAAAGCAAATCCTCTGTACCCAATTTGCTATCCAGAAACCAATCCTTGAACTCTCTTAGCCTACAATCGCATCTCCACGGATTACCGGACAAAGACACCGTCTTCAATGCGGGTAAAGAAAAAGTGATCAAACGAAGGAATGTAAGCTGATTCCTACGCAAATCGATGGTCTCTAAAGACTTTAAATTCCTCAAAGCGTTCGTGTGTATCGACCTTAATCTGCATCCGTCTAACAAAAGCATTCGCAAATGCGGTAGAGGTGGGAACTGATCCGCTATGAGCGTGGTCAAAGGATTGTTGCTAAGTACAACTAGTCGTAATCTTTCGTTGCCTCGGAATATGTCCCTAGGGATATGGGACAGGTCGTTGTCTCCTAAATCGACTTCTATTAATATTCTTAATTCTAAGAACGCGTCAGGATGTATTGACCTGAGGCTGGTCGCTCGGAGATTTAGTCGTTGTAAGTTTAGGAGGCCAATGCTTGCGAAGACTTCCTGTGGTAGGTTTCTGAGCGGGTTGTCGTGTAGGTCGAGAACCTGTATGTCAGATGAGAGAGCTGGTGGGCGGCGCAGGTCTCCGGAGGCACACGTCGCTGTCTTCTTGCCCGAGGACCATTTGCACTTGCAGGTGGAGATGTGGGCGCAGTCCAGCCAGTCGCTGGCGGTCCTCGCGGCGCACGTCGTGAATATAACGATCCAGTACCACCTGGCCCACGCCACACGCATACTCATCTCATTTCGACTTTGTGTTTACATCGGCGGACTGCCTGAAACAACAAACAGAAGCGTTAATCAAACTAGATTAGTTAAACAATGCGGGACCTAAAATACAATGGTTGGCTATCGTTCCGTTGCAAAATCATATTTGTGTTTCACAAACAGGTGGCTCGTGTCAAACTGGACGTAAAGCTTTTTTGTATCGTGTAATTTCGGTCAAGGGTACGATATCGTAAATTCGGAGAATTCTCGGATCCCATAAAACAAAGTCTTACGCAATCCCCGTGAGTTTGGAGCAACATAAAGATACTGGGCCATTTTATTCATTTATGTAACATGTTATACGCGATAGTAAAGATGATGTACTTTTATACTAGTTGAGTCGATTATAGTAAACATGCCTGTAATAATACGTATGTATGTTGGTGTTGCTTACGATATGTGGAGTGCATCTGTGTTTGCGCAGACATTTAATTTTGTGCCCTGTACAGTACTATGCATATCTTCTGCGTGCTTTTTTAGTCTTCATTGAGATTGGCCGCCGTGACTAAAATCCGGTCGGGAGAATATTAAGTTTTAGGTGTCAATATAGTAAATTAAATGTAAAATTAAACGCTATGCAAGCTGCGTGCGTACACAAGTAAAATCTTATCTAAATAAATCGTAACAGACGATATTGTTGTTGTATTTGCAATTAAGTAAAAATTGATTGGAAAAACCTTTGTCCTAATAAAGAGATACTAGATCAAATTTCTATATAACCAGACCAATCCATACAATGATAAAGAAGGTCCCACAACGTACAAACAAAAGCCATTAGGGGTGTCTGTACTCGATTAATCCTACCTGTAATTAAATTAGTTCGGATACATTTCATGACGGAAACTATTGTGAACATGGAATACCATGCTACATAAGCTTTATGGGAGTTACTGTGTACGGAAACTACAGAATGATCACTATCTGACCAACTAGAACAATACAACATCAAATGACGAGAGTGGAATAATAATAGGTAGATAGAGGATGGAAGATGGAGGATAGGGGTGGAAGTCATGATTAACTTAAAGATAAAGTATCAATTAAACAGACATAAATTATCTCTTCTGTCATTCATTTAGCAACACAAGACTGATTCTGAAATTGTATTCATTATTAATGAATTTTATAACCTATTTACATAAACAATAAACGACATTTATTTTTATTCTTAGAAAATTGGTAAAGCGTACCTATATTTATTTGACGGTAAAAATTTTAACTTATTTAATCTGACAAATAAACAAAATAAAAACAATCTGATACCAGGAAAATCGCTGAGTAATTTAGTAGCTGGTTTAGATAGGGTTCCTACTACATTTGGGAATGGGTAAACACAACGATCACTTTCACAACAGCAGCGTCGCAAAATAACCTCATAAAATTCCGTCTGGCAAACGTATGCTACAGTAAACAAAACACATTTTGGAATGACGATACCCGATTAATCGCTCGTCTAATTGAATTGCCTAGCCACTCGGCCGGCTGATGACGGGAAGTGTAAACATCATCACTGAACCACTCCTGATAGGCTACATAGATCTACCGAGTGTGCACGAGTGTAAACAAATTCAGCAGACAGTTTTAGTGAGAAATGAATATGCAGTCCGCACACGTAACGATATACTTGCACGGACTAGGTCTTGCACATGTATGCTTTAAGTTGTATGGGATTAATTAGCGCAAGTTTCTGAGACATTTGTAGATACAACGGTGTCATCCGACTTGTGCAAGTCTAAACTAGTGCAAGTATGTCGTTACGTGTGTGGATACCATTATTGCAGAATGTATAACTTTATTGCTTATTAAGGATGACTATGGATCAATTAAAAAGTATTTAAGTGTATTATTTGAGCTACAATAACATGTAAAAAATTTCCACAGTCTATTTTTGAGTTTCAAGAAACACCAACCTTACTCGTGCACATTATTATATAGTAGTGTTAAGTAACTACATAATTGACAAGTTATGAATATTTATTAACAACAAAACCTAACTTGAGTTAGCAAGTCTGTATGTAACAAGTAAATCAGAATCTATGATGAACTGGCAGTCCTAACAAAACCTCATGTCACATTAAAAGCGTAGCGGCATTAGCTTTTATTAAGCGAGCATACCATCGATGTTAACTACCTACGTGGAAGCGATGAACCGAGGTATGCGCACAAAGGCAAAAAGAAACTGGAATCTGTGCGGAATCGAGTACAACCCGAAAACTGTGGCAAGTGCCTATTAAAAAAATTCGCATCGCATCACTCTGTGTGTGCCACGCATTCGATATTCTGGAGGCGTACAGTTTAAGTGCTGGTATGCCACGTCAAGCCTGCTGAATGTCAGAGCTAGTTTACAGCAAAATTTCAAAAGTAACACAAATTCTTATTCATTTTATAAAAAGTGCGTTTTATATTATTTAAATGTTCGATAACGAGGTTCTACCACGAATAACCTTGCTAGAACGTTAATCTATACAAATAAATGTAATTATTGAAGTGTCTGTATATAATGCCAAAATAACAGCTTTTTACTCAATACATATAAATGTTTACACGGTACTAAAACAAAAAAAAAACATTTATTTTTCTATCTATAAAATATTTTTTTAAAGCTACTTAATATCGCTGTCGCTCTGCCTCCTCAATGTGACATATTCCTTAATCCAGCGTCTAATGAAATTAGTTGCTAGACTGGCTCGCTTGATGACAGGAAGTGTAAACACTGCACTACACTTCCGAAGCTAGGCCTGCGACGCGAATTAATTACTCTATGCTAATGGAAGGTAAGGGCAAGTATGTGGTCAGTTTGAGGTGAAAATGTTGAGTTGGGTTTGAGTTTTATGGAAAAGTTACGGCAACTCTGATGAACTACCGACCCGGTAGTTCATCAGAGTTGCCGTATGACTAGACCCGGTCGCAAATGTGTCACATTTGAAAAGATAGAATTTATCGAGAAATATTTTTTTTTAACAACACATTATGACATACGGGGGCGGAAAAGTAAAAAACGTAACTTAACGCAGGTAAAACAGAGGGGTATAGCTAGTCTTCGTTAAAGATTTTCTCAGTCACACCTTGCTCTTTCTTATAAGTTGCCGAAGTTCCACTGATACCACCAGTTTTATTTAAAACACGATCACATTAAAACCTCGGTCTTCTCCGGCTACGAATAAAAAGGAATTCTCGCAGTAAAAGAATAGGAGTTTTATTTGTCCAAGTGAAATTATCCCATGCCTTCTATTTGCGATAGTGGGGCCTCATTACCAATGTGCATGCATAAAGAGCACATCTACATAATAAGGCACACATAAATGTCTCTAATAACAAAATGAAGGTCTGTTTTGTTGTAACTTTTTCCGTAATATATGTTCCATGGGATTGTATTTTTTTGGTCTAGTATGTTAATGGGTTGTTTGTTGTTTTCAACACGTTATGTAGTCCTTAAGATAGCTGGCTTTCGCCGTGTTTGTAACCGTATTGAAATTGTGTGGTTTGTCTGTAAATCTTACTAGGTAATATCAACTTCGTCTCTTGTGGGTCGTAGTGTCATGTTATAAAGCCTAATACTATTCCTCATGAATTTAGCTTTAAAATGTATTTTTTAGTAACGGTGGGAATTCGATTTGCACGCAAAAGGGCGCCAATGAAAAATATCAAAAAATATAGTGAGGCGATTTGATGAAAACGTTGCGAATAATTTTCACTTTTATTTTCCTAACTTTTCTACACTTTAGACCTTTTGTTTCAAACCGTTCAATTTCCGTAATAAACAAAAATAAAGAAAAACTAATATAGCCAATTCCAGAGATTAGCTTTAAACAAACAGACATTATTATATTAGTATGAAATAGTTTCAAGATTTGATGACACGCTGGCGCAGTGGCTGAGCAATTGACTGCTACGCAGCGTGTTGCAGATATTTGTATATAGATAGTGCTTCCAGGTCTGGTTGTCTGTGTATTTGAATTATATGTTTGTAAACACACCCACGACACAGGAGAAATCCCTAATGTGTTTTATAAAAAAATCATACAAGTAGAACCACATGCAACAACTAGTTTCGAACAAAACCTTCATAGATAAAAATTACAAAGTCCATGTTATATTACATTCCCGAAACACTCCTATTACAACGTTCGCAATACATACTCATTATTCTGAGTATCCATGTACTCAAATGTTTATTTCCTGTAAAGAAGATTTATTACAATCAATGATAGTAAATGGTATCACTTAATGTTTCTCTGACATTTATATTGAAAACATTTCGAGTTTTGTTATTTAGATTGAATTTTTAGTTAGACTATTAAAGTACTAGCTTTTGTACGCGACTTCGTTCGTGTAGAAGTCAAATGTACTATTATGTACGGTCGGGGTCATAAGTGCAGTAGCATGCTAAGGTTTGAATTGCTGTGAACACGCGGTACAGGCCGTACCTATATCTGTGTGTATAAGTGATGTATTCAAAGTTAAAGTCAAAGTCAAATCATATATTTAATTAGGCCATTATAAGGCACTTTTGAAAATAATAACACACTACCTACGTAGGTACACCTCAAAATTCGCACACGACGTTGAAAAGTCGCAGTTTAACCAAAGCGTCAATCGATTTGCTTTGTAGATTGCTACTCCACTTATGACCCCGACCGTACCTATGGTACTCGGGGCAATCACCCAACGCCTTTGGTCTTGTGGGGTACCTCCAGTAGGTAACAAGTGTTATTGGGAATTCCCATTACGATTTTTTTATAGCAGCCTGGAGTTTTGAGGTTACTGTTGTGACACTTCCGTGCCTCGCAAAGCACGTAAAGCAGTTGGTCCTGCGCCTGATCAGTCTCTCCGGTTACGTCGGATTGCCGTCCTATTGGACTATGAGAATTACGGAAGAGGTAGGCCACCTGTGTTTGCGCATACACTTCTGCACTATAATATATCCTGCGTTCTTGGCTCATCACCAGTAAGACTAGCCACCGTGACCGCTATCAATCTGGAGAATATTATTATTATGGCACATTATTCCCGAATGTAGCTTTCTGTCAATCACAAAGTTTTGTAATCGGATCAGTAATTCCTGAGATTACATTTTCCTTTTAAAAACAAAAAACTTTTCCTCTTTGTATTATTAGTATAGATTATTGTCACAGAACCATACCATAACTAATGGAATATGGAAAAATAGCTTCTAAAATCGGTCGTCAAAAAACATTGTTTTCTTTTGAACACAGTAAAAATGTTTTTTTTTATAACACGTAGGTAAAGGGGCTTACTACATCTCCTATCGTTGAATAAACATGAACGGTGAGAATTCGATTTGCACGCAAAAGGGCGCCGATGAAAAATATCAAAAAATATAGTGAGGCGATTTGAAAAAACGCTGCAAATAGTTTTATTTTTTATTTTACTAACTTTTCTACACTAATTAGACCTTTTGTTTCAAACCGTTCAATTTCCGTAATAAACAAAAAAAAAAGAAAAACTAATACAGCCAATAAAATTCTCAGTAAGCAAATTCGTTTTCTCATGATGGGTTGGGCGTATCTATATGGATTATACAGAAGGGGGTTGTATACAGAATACGCCAACTATAAAATTAATATCAATAAATAAATATCTCATCTTGTTTTATTAAGTCATTAATAAAATTCTTTTTCCCATATTCAAATAACAACCTAAGTTCAAAATTTAATCACAAAAGAACAATAACAAAATTATCATATCATTAACTAACAACTCAAATCAGTGTAGCTGCCCAAGATTTGATAAATACCTTCACACCACCATCTATATAATTCTCCGGAGGTTTTCTGTCAAGATTAGAAGGATTAATGGCACGAGTAGGATATTTGTCTTGTCTCAAACGCACTAGTCAATGGACTGGCCAGAGGCAGAATGATTCATGACCCGTGCCGAAGGAAAAAAAAAGAACTAAGATGGATTTTTGTTAGCATTTTGTGAATGAAAATTATCGAAGCCTAGGTCTATTTAAGGCTTTGAGAGACGTTGAAAAGCGGCGATAAAGTTAAGGAAGAATTTAGGAAGGGTTCGGCGTCGACTGATTTTTGTCGTGGATGTAAAAGTAATAGGTTTTTTATTGTACGCTCACATTTTTTTCAGCTATGACCATACCCAAGATGTTTAACAGGCTTTAACTATTTGAATAAATATTTCGGATCATAAACACTTATGCTTTTCATTATAAATATTTTAATTCAGTCTTATTTTGATCTATTTAAAAATACTTAAAACAACAGAAATATACACACATCAAAAGTGTCTAGGGATCAAAGATGTATTATTACCTATACATCTTTGATCCCTAGACACTTTTGATGTGTATATTATGCGCATTCAAACAAAAATAAAATACATTTCACTGGCAACGAATAAACAATCCGATTTAAAAGATTCAATTCAAACATAAAATAGCATTCGAATCATAAAACAAAACCAAAGTCTTTCATTGTAAAGTCTTCCTTTTTCAAAAGTAACTCGAAAGGTGCTCGAAACTTGAGAACTCGGCTAAAGACCCGAGCGAGCCTCGAAGTCGAGAATTCTCGCATCATTTGTTCCGCAATCTTTAGAAGCAAATTCAGCAGTGAGTTATTTTTCTTAAGATAGTCCGTGGAAACGTTGTGTATTGTCAAACGATAGTGTTGTTTGCACTTCAAAAATTTTCTCCAACTGGTAAACTGTTCCTAAGGAGCAAGCATGAGAGCTTTTGAAGTCTTGAAATTGAATATTTCATTTTCGTATTCATGATAAAAGATTAAAGTGTGCCTTTGGCATAATAAAAAATGGTACAATCAAATAACACAGTTTTCTTTCAACAGTTTTCGTATTCGAAAATCAAAACCCAATAACGTTACGGCCAGTATTATAAAATAAACATATGTTTTCACAAATCATTCAAATCCGCTCAATTTCATGCATCCGCGCGTTGCTGCTCATATCGTATTTAAACGGAGTCCGGACCTCCCAGGAGGTTTGGAGGTCCTGAATAAGTAAATTTGTTTTTGACTGAATCCCGCGACACGAAACTTTGATCAGACTGAAAGGTTATGACGGATGTTGAAGTTGTTATTTTAATGCTTGACCTTTAAGGTTGTCTATTGACATTTGACTATTTACTTTACAATTCGTTTCAGTTGTGAAAAACTACGTATCTAGATGAAATATAGCACAGAGAAAGATTATAGTCTGGAATAGGACAAAGGCTGCTTTACTGTAACGCGGGCGAAATCACGGGTAAAACCTAATATAAACACATAACAATGCCTGTAATCCCCGAAGGGTCACGCAGAGGTGTACCTATTAGTAAGCCCACATTTCACTAATTATGTTTATTTTTAAGTCCCATGTACCTAATAGGGGGCGAGCCTATTGCCATAAACCGGGCACAAATCTAGACTCGGAGGCTTCTAATGAGAAATTGTTGATGAAGACCTGGGAATTGTACCCAGAACCTCATACTCAGCCGTCGCGCTTTGCGACCACTAAATCAACGAGGCAAACGTAGTATAAAATAAATTATAATATTCGTAACATAATATTTGCATACAATCAGGACAGTTAGGCGCTAATTGCAGTAAATTGGCATCGTCATGTACCTACAAAGTTACAACGATTGCTTAATTGTTTGATGTTTGAAACAAGCTCTCTGTTTACGCATGTTTTTGAATGTTGTACGATTAAATTTTGTTGTTAATAATAAATTAAATCGTTATTCAAAATCCAATTTGAAAACTGTAATTAGCTTGATATTGTAATGTTTGTCATTAGCCATGTGGTTGTTGGTTTTGGTTAGTCATCTTTAAAATCAATTGCCACATGTATCATAACTTGAGAACGGCTCGACCGACTGGGTTGATTTTTTGTATTTGGAATTTTCAGGAGAATTTTTGAAAATCTAAAGGAAGAGAGGAAAGTTTGGATGATGTTTTTGTATAAAAAAGGGCTCTTCTCACTCGTGTAGAGCCAGGGTGGGTTTGGGTGGCTAGTTTTAAATAAACTTTATTGTCACTATGTATACACAATTGACTTCCTGGAATAATCATAATTATGTCAGAAAAAGTCCAAAAAATATTAAAAAAGATTTACATAGTTTTTCAATATTTTTAAGTAGATATACTCAAGTGTAAGTAATAATAGAAGTACATAGTTACTTATTAAATAAAAATATTAAAATGCATGTTTAAAAATACAAACTCTAGAAAACACTTTCACAATAACCGTCCAAAACAATAGAAAAAAAAACTCGAATCCACATAAAAATGATCGTTATTTTCCCCATGGGGTCAATGTACAACAGTTAAGGAAACAGAAGCTAACAAACGGACATAACATTTAATAAACATCTATAAAAACTTTTCAAATGTACTGCGCAATACGCTAACGTTCATTTTGTGTTTAGTCGCTTATTTTCAGGAAAACGATGGAGAGAATGTTCCGAAAGTTAATATGGCAGAGCGCTAACGCTGCCTGGAGGAAAAACAGATTATAAAAATTGCAAGTAGTGTTCGTTAGTTAATTCAGAAGCTAGTATAGGTCTATACCTATACTAGCTTCTGAATTATAAAGACGTCGTTAAGACGTCCCGCAACCCCGGACTATACTATTATAGTCCGGGGTTGCGGGACGTCTTAACAGGAAACTGTGGCCCGGAACGTAAAGGGTAACAGAAGGAACAGGGTGGTTTTTTAGTTTTTTAGTAAAAGTCTGACAGTCCACCACCTTAAAAAAAAGGTATAGTATAGTAGGTACCTCATAATAATATCTGCTTTATTTATTTATTACTCTGAGAAAACAAACAGTTACACAATAAGTTTCTTAATTAATCCTCAGTATTTAAAGTTAATAGTGTATGTGTCACAACGTTATGCAAACGTTACCTATTCAAAAAAAAATATCAGCCCAATAATGTCCAACTGCAGGGCAAAGAAAAATCTTTGGAGGAATCGAATTATGACAGGTCATAAAAAGTAAGTCATTTGAATGGTGTTGTCTTACACTCAATTATGATAATGTAGATCTACCACGTCGTCAAGAGATGCATTATTGCTTTCTATATAAGTATTTCACGAACCTCGCCCACACGTCTTCCATCCAGCTACATTCTATAAAGTCGTGAAGAATCGTAGAGTGCAGAAATTGGTTGCACGCAAGCATTCGAGATTCCTTCTCGCACGGAATAGAATGCAATAATGCGGGTTCCGTTGCACTGCGGTGATTTCCTTTAAAGTGAGTTAGTTATCTGATGTTATTCAATAAACTTTGTTACCTATATTTTTTAAAATAAAAGAGAGAAATACAAAACACAAATAAAACAACTTGTGCTTTATTTTTCTCTCTTCTATTTTAAATATTGTGTCTTTATTGTAATTGGTTCCAACTGTAATCTTTGTAAGTAGTGTAAAATAAATAAAGAAGTCCTATGTCTTTGTACAAGTTGCTGTGACGGGAAAAGCGTTTGATATTTTATGAGTTTTAATAATAATTTTAATGGCAAATCATTTGATAAACTCATACAGGCAGTCAAACACGGAACAACTATCTGTAGGCCATCCAAATATTTGACCCGTGTGGGAATCGAACGCGTAGCGCAGCTATCAGGGCTCGGCCATTGCACCAACCGTGTCCTCAATAATAATTTGCCTAGCCTTTTCTCTACTATCAGGTCAGCTTCGAGTATAACTGGATGCAACTGAATACCGATGTTTCACATAAAGCGACTGCCTATTATAGCCTAGTAACTGAGTAACACGATAACTCTTGGTAAGACTGGTTGTCAGACTTTCGGGCTTAATTCTGACTAACGTAACGACTTTCAAAGATTTACGAACGCAGCCGGAACCAACGGTCGCGATGCACATTATCTTCACAAATTATTTCCTACATTGTGGCGTAACCGTGTAATTCCCATTCAAGAGTTGGTCCATACATTTGTAACTTCAACTACATAATTCTGAATGATAAGGGAAGTTTGTCGGAGTTTGTAACTTAACATGTTAACATGTCATAATACTTGCCTGCGATACCCTGTTTGTAAGCCTGTCAACCAACTATGTAAGTTTAAAATACTTCGGATTCTAAAGGCAAGATAAGTTCTCCTTGGGAAAAACTTTTTACGCAACCCTCATGGTCAGTTCTTTTGAAAAATAAAAAAGGAAAAAGTATTCGTCTTTATCTAAGAATTTTCTTTACTTTTCCTTTAGGAAGCGGTTGTTATTTTAACCGAAGGAAGACGGCGTGAAAAAAATACTTAATGCTGCTTCCAAAGGGTTCCGTACTACTGTCCTAATCAAAACAATACCGGCATTATTTTATCTTGTCTTACATCTATCAACTTAATACAAAAAATTGTACGCTTTTTTGTAACAACTTAACATTAATAAAGATTTATTGCATAGCAGTTACATTGTGTTAGCACAGGAAAATATTTAGGCAGGTACCTATTTAAAAACAGGTGTTTTTAAATTTACTTCAAGCAGAAGCACGAACTTTGAAAATTAAATTGATCAAATTCAAATCATTTATTTCAATTAAACTATTAAAATGCACGTTTGAACGACATTGACAAAAAATAACATTGAATCTAATTGCCCATTCCAAAAGGTAGTTTCGCTTTAGATATGAATGAAGCCTATGTATTATGTGCAAAACGTGTATTTCCAATTCAAAAATCGATCACATTTTCGTTACGTTAACATCACACGTTTGTGCTCGAGGCAGGCCATCTGCTAGTTTCATGCAAATAAAAAAATAAAATAACCATTTATCAAACAAAAATAATATATGGCAAACCTCTTTTGATCTCAACATCACTCGATAGGTATTAAAATACATACGGAAACATTCCCACTACTGGCAATATCGACAACATCTATTACGTAAATATATTATAGCACTCCGGCTTCGCCTTGATCGAGTAAGAAGTAGGTTCACGACCCGACCTTCATCTCCAGTAGTCGGTCGAATAAACAAATGTGGTGTATGTTTACCTTAACATCGCGAATGGGAGTGTTGAATGAAATAGTAAATGTTAAGAGTAAAAGAAACGAAGCAGTGATGGGGTTAACCTTGATGAAATTGAGTTGTGTTTGGAAGTAGCCCTTCGGATGGTTGTATGAATAATAATGTCTTAATCAACACTGGCATTGTAGCTGTTCGCGTAACTGTTGCTGTACTGGGTAAAGACTTCTTTCATCATGTTTGTCTTAGAAGTACTAGGAAGATGAGAAGTAATATTAAATTAATTTTCTTGGAATGGCTGTTCCAAGTTTGTAAATGTTGATATTTTATCTTAAGTAAATAGTGTCTTAAGTAAAATGTTTTTGTTTATTAAGTTTATTTTTATTTGAAACAACTAACAATTACATAGTGGTACACAAACAGAGGAAATTGAAACTAAGTAATAGTTATGTTATCTACTGCGTTTTCCGCAGGATGAAATTTAAATGTGAGTGATTTGGTAGTAAGCATTGAAAACTTGTGTTTTAAATATACATAAGTAGCATAGGAGTTACGAGCACAGTCACGAACATAAATATGTTACAGTTACATAAGATTCTAAAGCGATTTTCTAAATGTAACGTAAAGGTTCTTCTTTTCTGAATGCGTACGGTAGCAAGACACATGCGCGAAAAACAATCTGCAAAAGACATTTGCGCAAAAGGACAATTAAGCGGGTAGACATTTTCGCGAATCCGTTTACGCGAAATATAGTTTTCGCGAAACGATTCATCGCGTACCACAGACGCTTTATAGAAACAATTAGTATTTGGTAATTATTGGTAATACTAATTAACATAATAGGCAGGGACTAGATCCAACAGCCCGAAGCACCTCATCTATGAGAGATCTACTTTGTTAACTTTTGCCTACATTATTTTCACATATTATTATAGAAACACAAGAATAATGTAAACAGGATTTTATAAAAAACTTGATTGAAAAGAGTGTCCGGGGAGTTTCTTGCTTGTTCTTTTCTTTAGAGCGGGCAACTAGCTTTAACTCTTGAACTAACCGACTCGTTGACAATTCAAAAGTCTGTAAAAGCCTGTAAATAGTTTAATTGAAGGAAATTCTTTGACTTTGCGATTTTCACGTAGAGCGGCTCAGAGTGGTATCTAACAAGGCAACTCAAGTTCAGTCCTCCTTTTTATAAGCCTCTCGTTAACCATTTAAGAATTCAATAATTTTGCTAAAGTAACAATTAATATATTACTTCTACTATGTGTGTGTTATAAAAGCGAAAGTATGTATGAATGTATGTTATTCAATCACGCCAGAATGGTTAAACGATTTTGGATGTTTGGGCCAGAGATAGATTATAATCTGGAATAGCATATAGCTACTTTTTACCTTTTTTTTTCGTGGGGAAATCCTCATGGATGCCCTCCGTTTGGGGATAACGGAGGGGTATGTCTCACTCTTACCGACTAAAACCCCACGGTTCCTCCTGCTACCATAAGTCGGGAGCCCGGTATTCGTATCCGCGCCCCCGACTGGTATTGGACCGCCATTGGCGAGCCCCTTCACTATGTGCGGCCTATCCTGCGACCGCAGATTCCACTAGAGAGGCGCGCATGGAACACTGCGCGCCTCCATCACCGGCCTATGTCTGGTGGCTACTTTTTACCTGGAAAATCCTTTAACTTGGATGAAAGCGGAAGCCAGTTATTCATGTAATGTCGTAATGGTGAAGGCACTATGTTTATTTATTTATAAAAACTTTGTGCCACAATAAAGTATAAAGACGGACTTAATGCCTTAAGCATTCTCTATCAGTCAACCAAAGGTGGTGAAGAGATAACATGGCAGGTGCAAAATATTCTGGTTCTCATGCATGAGGTTGTGGGTTCGAAACCTGGTTAGTACCAATGTGGCTTTTTTGTTCATAGGTATGTACTTTCTAAGGTTATCTTGGACATCACAGACATCGGTGATAAATTAAGTAATGATGATAAGTTTAATATAAGTCTATAATCGCCAATGCACCTTGAGCAGGCGTGGTGATCAGTGCTCGCGCCTTTTCTGCATGAAAAGAGGCCTTTGCCCGGCGGCAGTAGCACAGTAATAGGCCAGTATTATTATTGTAACAAATTCATAAAGGTACATCTACATAAAAAAGCGATATGTATAATTTAATAACAAAAATGCCATCAGCCTGATGTCAACTGTAATGAAACTCCTAGATTGATGGCCATTAAAATTTTTGTTCGCCGTCGCAATTCCCAAAACAGTTTTCAGTTGAAAACTGATGTATTGGACATTTCATAAGGCTTGCTGCCAATTAACGTTACGTAAAGGGCTTATTACTTTATTTATTAACGAATGAATGATTCGTTTGTGGAAAGCATTGAAAATGGAAATTGAAATTTTCATTGTTGGTGCAGACACCGTTTTTTGAATGGAGGATTTTTTTTGCTGATAAATGTGCAGAAGCGTTTACCTGTAACGCTTTTATAAAACTAGCTTCTGCCCGCGACTTCTCTCACAAGAAATTCGATTTATCGGCTGTTTCTTTGAGTTGTCGACGAAATGCAAGTGAAAGGGGTTATTGACAGTCTACGCAGTGACTGTGCCACTGGCTATGACAATATCCCTGCCAGTGTTCTCAAGCAGTCTAGCTCCGTCCTAGCAGTTCCCATAATGCACGTCTGAAACCGCGCCATTGAGTCGGGTACTTTCCCCGGGGCGTTCAAGAAGGCTGTTGTTCACCCGATCTTTAAGAATGGAGACAGGTCCAATGTTACTAATTACCGGCCCATCTCCGTTTTGAGTTCCCTGTCTAAAGTACTTGAAAAAATACTCAATAAGTGTCTTACCACATATCTCTCGAAATATAAGCTACTAGCAAATAATCAATACGGTTTCAGACAGGGAATCTCTACTGAGGATGCAGTTCTTGACCTTACAGGTACGGTGGTAGGCAAGTTGAATGAGGGATTGAAATGCTTCGGTGTCTTCCTTGACTTGTCAAAAGCGTTTGACTCGGTTTCTATACCTATACTCATTTCTAAAATGAAAGGCATCGGAATACGCGGAGTTGCTCTTGGGATCTTCTCAGACTATCTGACAAATCGCTCGCAATGTGTTAAAATCGACTCATTGTATAGTGACTATGGGAGCATCAATTTCGGTGTGCCGCAGGGCAGTATTTTGGGACCTACCCTCTTTTTGCTCTACATAAATGATTTGTGCCGCCTGTCAATACCTAACTGCGATATATTCACTTATGCGGATGACACGGCACTGATCATTTATGATGATAACTGGGATGACTGCAGATTGAGGGCGGAGCGGTCGGTTCAACGAGTGATGACTTGGCTGTCTGCGAATTTGTTAACCCTTAACGTCGAGAAAACCAAGCTTGTTCGCTTCACTCTCCCTCACACGATCATACCACCTGTGGGTACTGATATTGTCAAAGCCCACACCTGCCAGAACTCTTTGGATCACAGTCCGAATACTTGCACTTGCCTAACCCTATCACTGGTTCCAAGTACCAAATACCTCGGAGTTCAAATTGATGAGCATCTTAGCTGGCGTCCCCATACTGAAGCCCTCTGCTCGCGAATTAGGAAATTTTTATATATTTTCAAAGAACTCAGACACTCAGCTGATCGAGAAACCCTTTTCCTTGTGTACCAGAGCCTGTGTGTCTCTGTTCTTACTTACTGCATTTCTGCATGGGGAGGAACCTGCAAAACCCACCTAATTCAGGTTGAACGAGCCCAAAGGGCAGTCCTAAAAGTTATGCAGTTCAAACGCAGAGATTATCCAACTGCTCTGCTCTACTCTGAGTCTAAGGTCCTAACAGTGCGCCAACTGTTCATTCTGCGTGCTGTTCTACGCCGTCACTCTCTGCTCCCTCTTGACGACAAAATCTTAAGGAAACGCAAAGGTCATCCAGTCTGCAATCCTACCCAATGTCGTACTTCATTCGCGGGCCACCACTTCGGCGTACTTAGCGCTAGAATTTATAATAAAATCCATCGTCTTCTCCATATATATCCTCTCACCAGAAGTTCATTGATGACTAAACTTACCAATTGGCTCCAGGACTTATCTTACGATAGTACCGAACGTGTCCTTATGGTTAACTCATAGTCCTTTCAGTTATAATATACCCTCTACAACTATTCTCCATAACACCAATATTTACGCGTACAGCAATCTAACACCACACAAACACACACCCCCACACAAACACACCCCATCACACCCCTACACACCCCCTCACACTCACATACTTTACTTACAGCTAATACACACCCTCATATTACTCACCTCCCACAACACTAAACTTGCCGCAACTAAAGGTGTATTGCTTTAGTACGACCTGACATTGTAAATCGGGATGGGGACCTGGTGTCCTATAACACAGGCTAATAGCCTAGCTTAGGCACCAGTCTCCCACAATATTGAAATAATTTCTAATTCTAAACAATATTTCCATGTAATCTTTTAAATATTGTGGTGAGAAAATAAATTAATTTTATTATTATATTATTATTATTTATTAGTTTTTTGACCAACTATTTCTCGTCTCGGGGGCACATTCACAACAAACTGCATGAGATTCGTCATTGCAAAAAGTCTGCATGAGAAACAAGTGACTGCCTAAATAACTCATAAAATAGTAACTTTTTTGACAGACCTACTTCCTAAGCCTAAAAATATCCCTCTTATGATAATATTTATTGTAAATGTAGGCACATTTACAACATCAGCATATTTTCTTCCCCGTCTCACCGGGTAAGCCGAGGCAATCAATCAAGTGCCAGCATCGGAGGTCGCACTCCATGCTGCCAGATTGCGCGATAACTCAAGACCTACGTGCTTGCCGTTGATACCCTATGTACTTGTTGGATTTATAAAATAGTAGGCTAGGTTTTGTACTTTGCCGTGGGAATCTTCAAAATATGGCTGTCTTCCTGGGGGTCACTAAGGTGTATACTTTGCATCTTACATCTCTAATGCCCGGTTTACACGGGCTTTGTAGCTAAGTGCCTAGTACTTGTCACTATACTAAGCCTCAATATGACAAGTGAAAAGTAACCGTTTACACGTTGGAGCTAGTAAAAGTTATTAGTGACCAGACATTCACCAGACACTTCCCGGTACAACTTGTCACTAACTTGTCGAGCTGTTTACACACGGTCAGCAAGCGACAAGTGCTTAGTAAATCGTGGTGGGGGTATCGACTTGTCGCTTAGTAAATAGGATCGTTTTCTATTCACTTGCACTATTCACAAATACTAATACTAAGCACTAATCAGCGTGTTTACACATGAGGACTTAGTATTAGTGACAAGTATTAAGCGCTTAGCTACGAAGCCCGTGTAAACTAGGCATAAAGCGATGGTACTCGTATTAGTGATAAGTTAAGACATGGTATTTTAAGCACATAATAACAGTTTCTAACAGGTAACGTACCTTGAGAAGCACCCAACAATCTTCAACACAATTCTAAAGACCATTAACTACGGAATATGCTCCCTAACAAGAGTTTAACATATTCAGGTATCTAATAGTAACTGAATAGTTCTATCAATATCGATGAGATTTCTCTAAAACGCTGCAAGTTATTTAATATTGATATTTCAAGAATTTCTTAAAAGGATTTTTGTTAGATGCTTTACTTTACTGTTGGTGGGTATTTATTTTATAAAGAGGTAAAGTTGGTTTGTTATTTTGTTTTTGCTAGACCGATTATAAACATTCTTCAAATAATAGAAAGCTACACTATTGGCAAGTGTCATAGGATATGTTTAATGCTATATTTGATTTCCACGTGGACGAAGTCTTATGCAGAAGCTAGTACCTTCATGATAGCTAACAAAATCAATAAGCTGTAGGTAGGTACTTCCCGTGTCCCGTTTTTGAACACAAAAAAAATTTTTGGTACAGCAGTTTTGTTTTCATATTAATGGCATGAACCCTTAAAAAAATAACAGTATTTATGAGTGCTTACATCCCCTAATAAATAGACATAAAATATGTTTTTCAATCCGACTCTCTCGAGAGAGTAGTTCCAGAGATTAGCACGTTTAAACTAACAAAACTCTTCAGCTTTATAATATTTAATAAATATAGATTTCATCAACTGATCTACCATTTTATTTCAAAATGAAAAAAAAGCACGAAATACCAATGTGCCTTTTTTATAGAAATATCGCGAAAACTCCCTAATTAAATAATCGTGACATCTGAAGAATAATCTGAAAATGCAATTAAGCCGAGAGAAAAAACTCTAACTCGATTTGTTTAAAGGTGCCTTTGTTAAATCAAAATGACGACTGTGAAACTAATCGAAGTAAATTGCGTTTTTTGAAGAAATGTAATTGATCTGTTTTATTAAGGACTAGCTTATACCCTAGAAGTGTCGTGATGGCCCAGTGGTTAACGCGCCCACCTCTCATGCATGAGGTTTAGGGTTCGAATCCGAGCAAGTACCAATGTGACTTTTTCAATTCATATGTACTTTCTTAAGTTTATCTTGGACATCACTGACATCGGTGAAGGAAAACATCGTGAGGAAACCTGGACTTGTAATTAATATAAGTCTGAAATCGCCAATCCGCCTTGAGCAAGCGTGGTGATCATGCTCATGCCTTCTCTGTATGAGAAGAGGCCTTTGCCCTACAGTGGGACAGTACTAGGCTGGTATTATTATTATTATAGCTTATACCCGCGACTTTGTTTAAATGTTGCTTATCTCGTGGTTTTATTTTTGGGTGGAACCATAATTCTTTTTCTAAAATAAAAGTAGCTTCGGTTACTCCTTGTAACATCAGCCAGTGAAAGTCCCGTCAAAACCGATCCAGCCATTTCGAAGATTAGCCGAAACAAACAGACAAACATTTTAACAATACAATGATTAGTGATATTGAGGTGTTACAACATAACAAACACATTTTATTTTAGTAAGGATCAGACAATGCTACTTGTCTTTTCTCGGACCCAAATAAATAATAACATAATATCAATCTATAGGCTATAATAATGTCTAGATAACAATAAAATTTTTGTTATTCACTGAGGCTTTGAAAATTCTTTACAAAAAAAGCATAGTTTTAAGATTTTATCTACGTCGGCTAACATAGATAAAATCCAAGCCTTTTTCAATTCCAAGCCCGCAATAATTCCCAGTCGCCATTCCTACGCAAGAATATAAGGCACACTTTAAACCAGATCAACATAGGAATGTGGTAACATTGACATAAAATCACAAGGATTTTCTAAGAAATTTCCTCCTGCGTAGTCTCTAGCGAGTCTTCAAACGTACAGTGCTGCCCTCTATCAAAATACTGCGAAGCGTTGCTTAGGGGCAACTGAATCATGTTTATTTAGGCGGTACACCGCAGAGCCTAAAATAGCCTCTTCTCGTGACTTTTATATGACCCGCTTGTAAACTTAAGAAAAGCTAGAAGTTAGGTGTTTTTTCTCGTAATATTTTTTCGTCGGTAAGACCCAGGTGTCCCGTTTCTGGAGAGAAGAATTTTGTTCAATTTTCTTAGAGGATTAATGAAAATTGGATTAAGAAAAGGTATTGAAAACGTGATCTTTTGAGATGTGCGTCTTTGGAGGTTGTATCTGAGACCTTATCTCTTAACCTTATTTTAGAGTATTATGATAACCGTGTTAGAGCTTTTTAAGGGTACATTTGAGGTTTCGTAAGGCAATTTAATGAAGAAAGTTTCAAAAACTATTTGCAAACTGACATAGGTACCTACATATATACGAGTATACATCGTACTTCATTGGAATGTTTATCGGAATGCTAAACTAGTTTTGGATTCAAATGGAATCCTTAATCATAAGCAGTTTAATTTCTCACGCAGTGAAGTCGGAAACTAAATGATTTAAACCGTTAATTCTCTTAAACATTATGTCAGATAAATTAATAATGAACAAGCAGTAAATCTTGCATGCTTCCTGCGGAACAGATCTAGCCTGGTGAAGGAAGTTATTGGAAATTAAGTGAAAAATAAATGTTTAAATGATAACTCATTATTGTTACCCTGATTGACTGTGTTAAAGTCTATTTAATAATATGCACAATATTTATAGAAACTATAAAAGCAAATAATAATAACAAATAAGCAAACTAAAACTAAATGACAAAAAAAATATGCGCGTCGCCGTCAACTGGAAATGTGCTCAAAAGACTGGTGGTATTGCCACGTTGAATGGCAATGCCTAGCGTCTGGTTAAGATAACCATTATAACCGCTGTCTTTTTATACAACAAAAAGGTACTTTACAAAATTTTCTACTTCTTGCTCTTGAAACTCATATTATTTATGTACTTAACACATCTTTGAACAACATGAATGCGAAAAATAAATGGTTAACTATTAGATCTTAAGTTAAGTAGTACAAGTCATTTGGGGACTTAGAATTTAGTTTTAAAGTAACTAAACACTTAATAACTCATGCAGTTTTAAAGAAAAGTGATGAAATGTAGCATAAAATATTTCGTTTTTGTACCATTTTAAATGCCTCAAGCGAATTTATCTTTTAGGTTAACTTCTATTTCGCCTTTCGGTGCGGTGTGCTGAAGCTTTGAAAGTCGTGCGGCGCAACGTATTATGAAAAAAATTAAAAAAGCTTGCTATTGTGTCTGCGTTTACCTTAGAACGTCTAAAACTTGTCAATTCCGCATACCACAATTGCGTATTGCGTAACATTTGAATCGTATAACGTCCATATTGGCACTCCGCCATCCTGCGGACTATTCCGGGCGTCGACCTCTTTACGTGCGTTCAAAACAATAGGGTTTTATAACAATTGTGACATAATATTTCTTTTCATATTGAGTAAAGATAGGTCAGACTGTTTTGAAGAAAGACTAACGGTTTTTATGGACCTCACAAAGTTATATTTACGGAAAAAGTTTTTAAATTAACGGACATATTTGATTCTATTCTGGTTACCAATTCTCTTATCCATAATTGCCTGATCAGTCTCGTGGTCGCAAGGACGACTGCTGAGCGTGCAGTCCTGGGTTAAATTCCTAGGTCGGGCAGAGTGTTATTGAGTCTTTCTATAAGGAAATTTCTTAGGAGCAGGTGGGAGTTTGGAAGTTAATAGTGGCGTGGTGACATTGGTAAGCAAGTAAATCCGTTGGTTCCGGCAGTCGTTCATCGCCTTTGACATTCGTTACAGGTAGCCAGAAGCACAAAAGGTTGACAACCTGGCTTAACAGGCGGTATTGCCACGTAACTGGGTTGTGGAGGTATTATATGCTATCGGTCCATGTAAAACACTGGTATTCAGCTGCATCTGGTTAGACTGGAAGCCGACACCAACATGGATGTGAAAGGTTAGCCAGATGAATTTTCTTATCCATAAACTCGGGTCCTGCTCCCTGCCTTATATATGGAACAATAAGCTTTAGAAAAAGACTATCATACAAGTACAAGCGTCAGAGATGAGGCAATACAAAGCCGAACTTTTACTAAAACTGGATTATTCACTGCAGAGTGTTCTGCTATCTTTCACTAATTGGAACGGCAAGAGAGAGAAGGAAGATGTTAAGAACTGTCAAATTAATTTACATTTTAAACCTCTACGTGTTTACAGGCGGCTTACTTTGAGCTGTCGACTAAACTTGTTTGGAAGTTTTAATTCAGCTTATTTGACAGCGCTTATTTGTAGAGGGTGGCAATATTTTTGTTTTGATTAAGTCGAAACTCAACAACAAAATATATATAGGGTCAATATGGGAGCTTCAACTTAAAACAATCGTTATTTTGTCCTGATTATGTGATATAATAGAGCATGTTGTATTATTTCTTGTTCTGTTCAAGACACATGGGTTTCACCATCAACTTCCAATCTCCGAGCTGCTGCTGAGAAATTCCTAATTGAAAAACCCAATATCACGTTGCCCGGCCTGGTAATCGATACCAGAACCCTACGCTCAGCAGTCGCCTCTAAGACAACAAAACCAAACGGGCAGGTCTTGAATAAAATTCCTACCGCTTTAAGTCAATTCAAGTATTAAAATATTATACTTCGTGAAATATATTTCCTTACCAATGCAATAAATCAGACAGACACTCGTAAAATATTACTATACGCTTGAATGCGTAGCTGGAATTATATTTATTTGTGAGTTGAGTTTCAAGCAGTATTAATATTATCTTCGTAAAACATACGATGGTAAAATTAATATAATAAATCGGGCTGTGACTCGGAAAGGAATATCAGCATTTTGATTCATTTATTTTTGCCCACTCAATAGGTTCATGAAAATAATGTTATTGGGTATAACTGAGAAACTTATCACTAATCTGTTAAATATTCGTACATAATTAACTGATAGCGTAAACTTACTTACCTAACTACCTACGAACACTTTATATTTTGGGTTACTGACAGGTTTCTCATTGCTATAACGGAGAGTGCAAAGACATATAACACTTATTAAATGTCTTTTTATTAAACTTAGTAACACTGATAAAAATGAATGCAGGAAAACGGCGTTTATTTTTTACTAGCTATACCTTGCGGTTTTACCCGCTTTTAGTTACGTCTTTGTTTACTGCTCCGCTTCCGTAAGACATAGCGCGATGTTAAATAGCCTATACTATTCCTCAGGAATCTGGCTATCATAAACATAAAGTTTTTTTTTCAATCCGGCTAGCAGTTCCAGGCGCGTTTAAACATACAATACAAACAAAAAACTATTCAGCTTTACTATATTTCGGTTTAAGTTTAAAATTTAAAACTTGTTTTAGTAAAAACTTTATGCTTCAATAATTATATCATTGTCACCTAAGGTGTGGTTTTAAACAAATAAATAATCAATATGATAGGAGAAACATATAGCTTTCGGCTCAGTTAAGTGTGTTTTTACACCTGTTATTATGTTAAGTAAATAAATAATATAAACTCCCAAAAAAAATCTACCTGAAACATTATCAACTTCTCCATTAAATCAATAGTAATCAATCCAACAAAAAACATAGGTAAAGTCTATCTCTAACATTCCCATACATTATTTATTTCGAAGTCCATTCGTTCGTTTGATCTCTCATGTTGCCAGTAACATTTCTTTTGATGTTCTATTCGAGTTCATGGCGGCCATTTTGGCATTAATACAGCTGTTAATAACATGGTTAATCGTCTTGAAACGTTCCCGTTACATGAATTATGTATGTATGTTTGTCACGAATGGACTGTGAAAACGCTGGACTATTTAGAAATGGATATTTCTTTCGAGATTGCTGTTAAAGTTGTTGTTGGAAGAGTGTGAATTTATAGATATAGTTGTTGTTTACGTTCATGTTGTGTTTAAATTGTTTCCGTGGAGTTGACTGAAAGATGGAGATTTATTTTCACTTAAAGAGTAAGGTTTAAAGAGATTCTTTATAAAACTAATTACGGTGTATTCTCTATCACCTATTTTTGTTGTCGGTTTTGTTTTAATATGAAAACAGAATCTTTTGAGAATTAATTAAAACCCTTTTTTGCTTCTAGTTTAATTAATTTGGTTTAATTCTGCAAAAATCTCCGAGTTTCGAAGTAGATAATAAAAACATTTTTAGATTCTGTTTTAAGCATAGGTTTTGAATGTAAATTGTACTGTTATTTCTAGAGAGTAATATATTTGGCATATTGAATTAGTGAGAGATTGTGGATTGGCCCATTATGTCAAAATTAAGCTCATTTGTGTCAGACAAAAATAATCTTTGATCGAATAATATACTATTTCAGAGATACAAAAGTTGTAGCTACCTCCGACATTTCGTAAGAACCACAGCCAATTTCATCATTATTATTCATTCTTTTGTTAAAAATTCTGTTTTATTTATCTTCCTTTTATCGCATATTCGAACGTTTTCCTTTCCATTGAACTTAATTAACGTTCCAGATTATTTTGCGGTAATCGTAAAAATATCATATTTTGTTCATTTTGGAACCTTTATACGTTTGTTTGGAAACATTTAAGAGTTGTTCTTATGTAATGGAGATTCGTTTAGGAGTTACGTCTTTAGGTTTCCACAACTGATTTACATTTGACCGTGGTTACTTTTGGCCTGTTAGATTTTGTAGTGCTCATGTAT
Source organism: Hoplodrina blanda (assembly GCA_949316365.1). Taxonomy (NCBI): domain Eukaryota; kingdom Metazoa; phylum Arthropoda; class Insecta; order Lepidoptera; family Noctuidae; genus Hoplodrina; species Hoplodrina blanda. The sequence continues at coordinate 12,942,596 of OX438564.1, forward strand.
AACCTGAAGCTACAAGTCGGATTAAAAAACATCTTCTTGTATATGATAGCCACAATCTGAAGGTCCCGGTCCGATTACAAAAAATCTTTCACTGATAGAAATCTACACTATTGCTGTGTGTTGAGTTCCGCGCGGACGAAGTCACGGGCAGAAGCTTGTTAGTAATACAATTATTAATAGACAGGTATTTAGCCTTTTACTAATAAATAATGTATCCCTACAGTGCAATTAATGAATTTTGTTATCGATACATGGCAGTAATATACTTAATAATAAAGTTAAAATATGTATAGGTAATGCATCCGTATGTATTACCTAACAACCAACTTAATTAAAATTAAATCTAGTTGGTGACCCAATTGGATTCATTTTAGTTATTTTAGTTTGATTGGATCTGTAATGGTTTGATTAAAATAAAAGATTTTACGAGTACTTTTACTTTGAATTCTTCACTTTGACAAAATATCGAACTGAAAAGTTCTACGAACAACTGAATGTGGGCGCAGTCAACGGAGCAATTAAAAATGATTGCTACAATCACCAAACTTGAACGGAATAGTGATCTTGATAAGATCCAGGTGCGGCTCACTTTCATCTAGAAAAAATTCATTAGACTTTATGGAACTTTCAAATGGAAATGGGCTGTTTACTCTTTGTTCGCTTACACGAAAACTAAGTAATTACGTATGTATGGAGCCTTTTCCATCTCAAAACACAAAGTTCCTAATTCTCTCATTCATCTCTCACAGAGTTACGTACACAGTTCGCGAATGAGCTGTTACGATGCTAAAAATAGTACCAGTTACAATACTACGTCAAATAGTTAAATATAGACGAAAGTTCGATACGACTCAAGAGATCCTTTTGAACAACGTTGATTGAAGTTCAATGGAACTTCTTATTTGTTTTTCATTGTTTTATTGATTTACCTAAATAGTAAGAGGGGTTAGAAAGTGGATAGAGCTATGTAGCCATAGTTCATGTTACTTAACTTTACTTAGATGCTATAGAAATATTCTTTATTTAAATTTTGATTATTCCAAATATGCAATACCAATGGAGCGATTCTGTACTTTGAAAGAGGTGTATTCTAAAATACTGTCAAGCATAGACAACAGAAAAGCTAAGTATTAGTTATGGACCTATTTGGTATGGAGTTATGGATTATAAGTCTTACGACAACCTCCTTATGACGTTACGTATAAAGTGATGCATAATATTGAGAAAGAAATAAAATAAAGCGATACTTACTATCTGGGGTAAGCTGTAAAAGTAGTCCTGCTGGTAACGGTCAAGACGGTGCTCCTGAAACAATTTCAGACTAGTTTTAGTAAAAAACTTGTAAGGGAAAATTTTCATAGGTTTTGTGATACCGTGTAATATTTTGAAATTATTTGACGGGAAACTGACTAAACTATAAGCCTAGGTATTAGTGCCCTTATAGTATCTACAACATCAAGTTTAATTACTCAATGACAAATAATAACTAGACTACGTTTTACAATAATATCCTCTGAGGATAACGTGGTAAGGTCTTAAGATAAGTTTTAGTTTTAATACAAGATCTCGAATGATAATCTTAGGATTTGGAACCACAAAACAAAACCTTGAATACACAAAGCTCCAGGCCTCTCTAAGACTGGCTTTATTACAGCTATCTTTTGTTTTCTAGCGATAATAGCAATGTATACCTACTAAGTATAATTGGATACGTAATAACTACGCACGGTGGCCAATGTCTGCGACCGGTAATTCCCGTCTAATATCATCGGCCAAACCCGGATGCATGATTACTAGATCATAATATTACGTGACAGGCTAATTAATTTATGGGCTGAATACGAGGCGATGCATGTCGACGCAACCTGGTACCATGGTATAGGTATATAATGAATCGAATAGATGGGGTTGGTACACAGCTATGTTCTATGTCGTTTGCTGTTAAGAATAAACACCTATATCTTGTCGTAGATAATGTAAGACAATCTAAAGGCAATGATTGCTCTTGAATTCTTGATATATTTAACTAACTTGTGCATGCGTCTTCGCCCGCGTGGTTTTTGTGACCCATGTCTTTGATCGTCGTTTACAAATGGAAAAATTATCTAGACAAAAAATGTATGTCGTTAAAGTTATCTATCTATTTATTAATATATGTATAAAAGCAAAAGGTCACTCACTCACTTACTTACTTACTTATCACGAAATATCGAAAACCGCTTGACGTATTACGTATTTTTTCAAAATTCACCCCCCAAGGGGATGAAAGGGGGTCTAAACATTGTATGGAAAAACTTATAAGAAACGTAGAATAAACTAAGTGACCCGAATTTAACGCGAGCGAAGCCGCGACAAAGCTAGTTCAATATAGGAGTATTTAATAGACCCAGCCATTCTGGCGTCTCCGCATGTTTCTGTATAAAAACTCTAAAACAAACTCCAAGTCAAGGTCTTGTAAAACGTTTTTGACCTATTTTGTCAAACACAGCAAAGTTAACATGGCGTTGAGAGGCAATCCAGCGAAAGCCGCAGGCTTTAGCTCCCGGCTTCAGTATCTAGACTTCATCAAACGACTTCAAACGCTGTTGATGTAACAGGCTTTGACATAGCGTGAAAAGCCTGATGAATAGAATGTGTGCTTCGAATGTTTTATGTAGGTAGGTGAAAATAGTGCGGATATTTTGGCAACGAGCACGCGTGGTGTGCATGTAGGGTTGCCAACATTTTCTACAAAAAAAAAAGAAAAATTAAATTCGGAGAAGAAAAACAGTGATTTTGGAAAAATTAAATGTTTCTTTTTTAATCCTTACTAATATTATAAATGCGAAAGTAACTCTGACTGTTACGCTTACACGATTAAACTACTGAACCGATTTTGATGTTTGGTACAGAGTAAATTAGAACCCCATAAAAAGACGTAGGCAATTTTTTATTTCTCGACTTAGTTTGCGCCCGCGATAACCGACATGCGGACAAAATCGCGGGCAAAAGTTAGTATTTAATAAACTACGTGCCAGATAAGCGATTTTTTTGAAACAAGTTTTGTTCATGTCTCTGAATACCAGTAGTGCTGAAAACAGTATTATGTAGTTTATTTTGGTTCAACAGTGAAAAGTATAACGCAATGAAAAACAGAATACTTGGCAAACCTTTGTGCAAATGCTTTGTAGCCTGTACGTTCATGTCCTGTAAGCCAACTGAGGAAGATCTTTGTGGTATGTGGCCAACACACTGCATATTTAATTTTATGTTTACGATTTTCGTTTAATACTTCGTCAGTCGGGTCGTCAGAAACCCAAAAGTCTCACAACAAGACTTAAAACAAGGGGTATCGTATTGCCCAGTAACTGGGTTGTGGAGGTCAGATAGGCAGTCGCTCCATGTAAAATACTGGTACTCAGCTGCTTTCGGTCAGACTGGAGGCCGACCCCAATGTAGTTGGGAAAAGGCTAGGCTGATAATGATTTTCATTTAAAAATTTCTTAAGGTCTATAAAATACGTAAAACTTGTCACACTTTACTTGCAAAGAATATACCTAGTGTCAAAAGATAAATAAGTTATAACCTTCCTTAACGTACAATACAATTATTAATGTAAATATTCTGCCCACCTAACTCAAACCCAGCGTAAACATACGAACGAGTAAGTAGACAGTTCTTTCTAAAATGTAGCGTGGAATACGCGGAGGCGCCTAAGTTATGGCTGTTCAGGGACATTCTTGTGGGATTACTAGTTTATACGATTAGGTACCTACTGCTGCGTACATCTAATATTTATAAAGTCCAAAATAGAGGAATTTGGGAGGCTAATGTTACAGTAATTGGGGTCAATTTGTAGCCTGGGAATAAATATTCGAGTGTAAGGTAGAACTCAGACGATGTGTAATTGGTAACTGATATTTGTTACTAAAGCTTCGATGATAAAACCTAAGTACTTTAGTTTAAACAATGGTCATAAGTGCTGAAATAATTAAATGACATTATGCCTTTCTGACCAATTTGTTAAAATAACTGGCTATATTTCAAAATGACTTTCGTGGATAATTTTGATAATGATTAAGACGACCATTCCGTTTTTAGCCATTACCAATTGATTACTAAGAAAATTCAAATCACTACAACATTTACAAGAAGGCTCAAAAACCAGATTATTTATGAGATCATAAATACTTATTTCGCCTTTAATTATTGCGAACATTTCCTAAAATTAATTCTTGACTATAGGTATTTTCAACAAAAATATTTCATGCATGGTTATACCATTATTTTTTGTTTCCTTCCTTTGCCGACCCCGACCTAATAATTTAGTTATCACGAACGCGGAAGTAAGGTAAAGGTCGCAGCATATTCAGCCTAGTCAAATAGCCCGCGTCCTTACATAATGTATAGCTGACACCCGACATACCGATTCTACGAAAAGTGAAATAAAAATATTCATAAAAATACCCTGTTATGTGTTACGCTTTTTACCCCCGACGAAAACAGAGCAGTGCTAAAAGGAGTGTGTTGTTAATATGTGTTTGTCTGTGGTATCATAGATCCCAAACGGCAGAACCGATCATGATATTTTTATTGAAGTTTTGTTCTGTAAGATCCCTTCTAGCTCTTTTCTAGTTGATTAATGGATGTGATCAGCTTCTACAGATCTGATCGAGTGTTATTTGTGTTGGGTTTTTAAACTTTTTTATTTATCTCTATTCATTTTTAGGCATTAGTTCCTCTATCGTATTGGCACAAAAAATGCTACGAGAATAGCTCGTGGCTTGATAAAAATATTAGCCAATCAGTAAGGATAGCACATGGAGAGCCGGTAGCTCCATCGTGTAGATTATTTTGGAGTACCCCGATAGAATCTACTGGAATTTGATCACAATCAACATTTCCCCAACTTCAAAGAGTCATAAAAGACGTGACGTGTGAACAAGCCTTAACCCAACGAAAAAAGCATTTAAATGTCATGGGTACTATGAGAGAAACGAATGGCGCTGCAGAGTGGGGAATAGAAAAATCCCGTATTTTAGAGATAAAATCTTGTGTGAAATGTTTGCAGCGAGCACGGTGTGTTATGATTTTATTATGGGTTTAGTGAGGAAGGTGTGAAACAATATGAATGTTACATAAATGGGCACTATGGAAAACTATGTCATGGAAAAATGTTGCTTATGAAATACTTTAAAGTCATAATAGGTGAATAGCTGATAAATGCCTTGTCTAGTGGTCATAAAGTGCGACTGCTGAGCATGAGGTCTTGGGTTTGATTCCAAGGCTGGGCAAAGTATTATTTATTTATTTATTTATTTATTTATTTATTTCCATCTTACATCTATCATTACAGGGAAACCTATTGCGATAGTGTACATTTCTAAACTCTTATCCTAACTTATTTCTAACTTTTGTAACTTATTACAAACAATGCATTTTTTGTGAACTCACTCAGGGAACAACAGTATAGGTCCGTGTCACTTGCTACGATGTTGAGAGTGCGGAGTGCCCGCGTCAATGGCGCCTCACCTAAAAGATTGGTCCGAGCGCGCGGCTCCGCCAGCAGCCGTGGCTGAATTTTTTTTTTTTTTATTGAATTTTTTCATCAGGAATATCTCAGTAGCAGCCTCGGAGTCTGGATTATTGTCCGGTTGATGACAATAGGCTTGCCCCCTATCACATGGGACTTAACATAACTGGCGAAATGTGGGTGTAGTAATGAGTACACGTCTGCCTAACTCTTAGGGAATTGTTGTGTTATGTTATATTATGTAGCTGATAAAAGCGGCTTAAGGCTATGCTTAAACAGAAAAGTACTATTATAGCAAAGTTACCTTATACACTCTTCAATGTTAACGAGCTGTGAAACTAGATCGACGCAGTAGACTAATAGCCACTTGATCGCAACTTAACGATTAAGCCCATCCGCTTTTCCAGTCAAAGTGAAAAAGCAGAACAAAACATTTTTCCATTACTTTTATAAGTAGCAAAATTCCCTCAAAGCTCCCTCATAGTAAAAACAAACAGATTTTCATTTTCGCCCCTATCATTGTAATCCGAGGAACATTGGCCTTTTGCTTTCCTTTATAGAGGAAAATTGTTTACAGAACATAATGCTGTAACTAGGAACTGCGTGAATCTGTTTATGCATTTTTTATTTTGACTTTCTATTTTTTTAGAAGAATTAAAATATCGACTGATATAACACAGAAAATTGCATTCAAAATGTCAATCTAATTCTTAGTTGCTTATGGGAATAAGCAATAGGGGATCGGACAAATTTTCAAAAAGTGTTTTAAATTAACCTTTATGGATACTTATTCTCGTGAAAAATAAAATTTTATTTATTTATAGCCTTTTAGGTACTAAAAATCATGTTTTAATATTGTTTGTTTAAAAATCCCGCCAAAACGCCACATGACGTCATTTGTGGTCATAACAAAATTTCCATTATGAAAAACTAGAGAAACACCACGTGACAGTTTTTAAGATCACCGTATCCTAATTTATCAGTAATCAAAGTCAAAGTCAAATCATTTATTTCAATTAGGCCATTATAAGGCATCTTAATCTTTTAGCAACTTTTAGAATTTCAACAAAATTATGGAAATAACTGAGTGAATTAAGTTAGTTAGTACCCGTGCAGTCAATGATTGCCCACAAATGACGTCATGCACTGCTACAGTACAGATTAAAAATATTGTAAATAACAACATTTTATTTTTTCATTTAAAAACATTTAAATGAATTATATTAAATTATTATTCGATAAATAATCGTAAAACAGTATATTTATTTTATCTAAGTACATTTTAGATTTTAATCTGATTACTGTCCGATCCCCTATTAGATCTAACGAATCTCTTACTCAAAAATCATGCAATACAAATAAATAAAATCTTCCAGCTAATCTCCTAAACGGCCGAAACGGTTTCTATCAGACTTTTACTAGCAGATAGTTATTATAATTATATACTTTTATTTTAGAAAAAGAACAAGGATTCAAGGTAAAAAATCACAATTCGAAATATATCTACAAAGTCTGTTATCTCTTTGAATTTGACGAGAATGTAAAACTGTAACTTGGTGAATGTTGCGCAGCTTCAGCGTAAAAATATTGCGCGTATGTGGAATCATTTTAAATATTCTTTTACAGCTACACCTTTATTTTAATGCACAACACGAAAGAGATTTTTTTAATGCATGGTTGGTAGGTGCGTTGTTACATTTTGCCACAGAAATGTAGCATGGAACTGAGTGTGTGTTTTGTATAGAACGACGTTATTATAATGAAAATGTTGCAGAAGGCTTTCAACAATAACTTGTAACATAATTTTTATGACAAAGAATATTTTTATTTGCCTTTTCTGTTTATCTTGGACATTATTGATATGGGTAAAGGAAAACCTGGACTAATATAATTTATACTAGTGGTCGCCTACTGGTCGATATTTGACTATAACTTATTTAAATGAACGTTAATTAACATTCTATTGTCAAAGATTGACATAACATAGATTGACATATTAAATATGTATATCCACACACATATGTGCGTCAAACTTATGGTAGGGTGGGTGTGTTTGTTTTATTAATTTAATGTGTTTCCTGTTCCTGTTTGCCTGTTAGCTATTTGAACTCCATATAAACTGTGCCAAATTTCATACTCCTCTGTCTGCGTAATCTTCGTAAAAAAGAGTACAATATGTTTGCTCAATTTATTAATATACCTATACATAAGTCTGAAATCGTCTAAAGGCTCCTGCCTTATAACAAGTTGGTACTATTATTAAATTGTATATCTAATATAAAAACACATTTTTCTGGGAATTCGTCTGCTTAATTTTATATCCAATTGTACCAACATTAAAGTTTGTAATAAATATACAAGGATTCTGATCTATATAAATTCGCAACAATTTCAGATGACAAAGATAAGAGATAAATCTATCCTAAAAATACTGTCTTATAAGCTTTACCCCAGAAACACTGACATATTGGCCAGGCCCTCTTGGACATCAAAATTCCATCATGTGCTGCGATTTATTTGCTCTCTATGTACAGAACCGTATTCGCAGACCTTTTCGTCTGTCCAAGTCATTGCTATGCCAACAGAAAGGAAGATTATTTATCGTTATTGCGGGTATTTTCGTTCCTCCCTTCTCCTGTTTTTTATTCTTACTATTCATCCATTGTTTGTCTCGAGCTAATAAGTTTTCATCAGACCCCACTAAGGCTAAGTGATAAGTTGCGTTTTCGATATTATTCGTACGAGTATATTTACTTAGTTTGTATAATACATTATTTATAAAGATGATACATCGCTTTGTTTAGTGAAAACAATCTTTTTGTTTGACGAGTAGTTTTATTTGGTAGTCGCTTGTTACGACACCATTATTAAAGCTTTGAGACCAACCGAGCCTGTTTTATTTACGGATTCTGGCATATATACATTAAAATTGCGAAGTCAGAAACTGTTTTCGAAGAGAATTCCAAGAATATTCTTGAAATTATTGATATGGTTGAAGGATTTCTAGTTTCTCTCTGTCTTGAAAAATAAAAATGTATTGCTGCCGAGAATTCTTTGCGCATATTCCTATGGGATAAGTAACATAATTTTAAGAGGCAGCATATTTGATTTTTATGTTCTTATTTCATGGGTAGTATAATTTTATGTTTATTATATGCGAGTGAGCTCATAGCTTAATAAACACCGGGCTGATATATCGTAAACAGGATTATCTTACCCAAAATTTTAATCACACGGTTATCCAAACACGACCATAATGATTACACTATAAAACAACCCCTTTTCACCCCCTGGGCATACTGGGGGTATCGAGTAGCGATATCATTGCTCCAGGCCCACGGGGGCAAGTATAGAATAGGTCGGGAGTTACAACCCCGGCCAAATTGTATAGCAATCGGTGAGAATTAATCTACGTTTTACCCTTGAGTATTTGGTAGTCTTGAATTATAGGGTATATCAACGAAATAGGTGTAAGTTGTCTGGAATGAAATACGGTTTATGGGTTTACCGATATAGGTACAAAAACTGAAAAAAATAAGTAGGTTTGGGAGTATTCTATTCAAGTTTTGAGAAGAATTAAAAGAAAAACTATTTTAATATCGCTATGTACCACTCTTGTTATGTCTGGTCTTGTCTCTGGGTCTTGGACCATTACTTTTTCCATAAAATAGAAAAAAATATAAGTGAAGCGGGTATGATTGAAACGTACGGGCAAATTGTACCAGATCTGTATTAACCTTTTACAGAGATATGTATAAGCTAGGCTTAACTAGATACAACGGTAACATAAAACTACACGGTACGTTCCCGGCAAGTTCGTGACGTGAGGTGCGTCGCGAAACAAGTAGGATGCGTCACCGCGGGGCGCGAGGGGAGGTGCGTCTAGGCAAGGCGAGCTCTTCCAATGCGTGGAAACAGCGGCGCACTGGCTCAGACTGGCGCTCGTAGCCGCGTCGGCTCCTTATATACCCGAGGTGGCGGTGCGCGGCGGCTCGTTGTGTGCGTGAGTAACGTCCCGACACAGCGCTGTTGTGTGACGCGTGGCTGTAGGCGTACGGTGGTGCTACAGGCTCCCCCTCTGGATGCGAAGTCGCCCCGACGAGTAGCCAGTCAAGATGAGTGCTCCACCGACGTAACTGGGCGAGGCGCGTGTCGTCGTGGTCGTCCTCGTCCACGAGAGGGCGGAGTGGCGCCCTCAGGATTAGGCCTAGGTTTAGGCGGACGCCCGCGTTTCTTCAGTGGGCGCACCGGCAGAGGAAGTGGCCCTGCCGCATGGCCTTGGAACGGAGTCAAGGCGGATGTATGATACACCCCAAGGGGTTTATCTGGAGTAGTGGGATCTGAAATCAAGTAAGATGAAGCACCATGACGTGCTAAGATTAGATAAGGACCATCCCTGCGAGGACAGAATTTAGTACTTATTCCTCGAGCAGCGTTACTAATCGGATGGGTAGTTGCTAATACCAGGTCACCGGGAGAGTAACCGGGATCTTCTCTACGTCTTTGGTCTACCATCTTCTTTCTGCGTTCTTCTAGATTCTCCCTGACATCTCTAGCCTCGCTCAATGTATTGGCAAGAAGTAGTAACTTCGGCGTAATTTCAGGCACAAAGTTCTCAGACAGTAAAATCTGACGAAAATCGTGAGTGTTGTCATCCGGAGTACGCAGTTCTCGTGCAAATGTTAAATACGCTGGCGTATGTCCTGTGGTGAGGCAGGTTGCGGTATTCATCGCAAACCGTATGCTGGGTAATTTATCACTCCAACTCCCATGGTCATCTCCTACTAAGATGGCCAGTTGTGTCTTTAAGTCTCTGTTTTTCCTTTCTACTGGGTTTGCTGCTGGGTGATATACTGGTGTGAATGTGTGCTTAATTCGCAGACAATAGGTTAATTGTTGCATCACAGCACTCACAAATTGTGGTCCATTGTCGCTTATCAGGCGTCTGGGCACACCGTATCGGAGGAAAACCTCGTTCATCAAAACTGCCGCACAATTTTCAGCGCTGGCAGTTTCCAAAGCAAATAATTCTATCCAACCAGAAGCAACATCTTCAGCGGTCAGTATCCATGTCTTGCCACTAGGCGTTGACGGCAAAGGTCCAAACAAATCAAAGGCGAGGGTTTCGAAACGTTGGTTGACAGGCGTGGTTTGGAGCAAACCAGCTGGTTTCAGGTTGGATGGCTTAAATCTCTGGCATTCAACACAGTTCTTAACATATGCTTCGATATATTTTCTCATACCCTTCCAATGATATCGCTTCGAGATGCGTTGGTATGTTTTATCACCGCCGTAATGACCCGCCAAAGGGTCATCGTGGTATGCCGAAAGAACGTTTGCCCACTCATGCTGAGGAACTACGAGTTGAGCCTCATCTGAGTCATCCGTCGGGTGATATCGATACAGTAACCCGTTGTTCATGACATACCCTTTGTTGCTCCAGTATACGGCATTATCTTTACGTTCTGCATCCTCTAAGGCAGTTACGATGCTGGCGATGTTCTCATCCTTAAGCTGTTCAGCCCTAATTTCAGATGATGATCTCTGTGGCATATCCACGGCAACGCTACACACTCCACAGGTGTTTTCGGTGCTTTCATCGCAAATAGGCCTGGATAGCGTGTCTGCAACCACATTCGTCCTACCAGGTGTATACCTGATGGTAATATCATAGGCCTGTATCTGTAAAGCCCATCTGGCTAATCGACCAGTTGGAGATCGCAAAGACATCAACCACTTCAGGGCTTGATGGTCCGTAACCACTGTTACTGGGAGGCCTTCAATGTATCCACGAAACTTTTTAATAGCCCAAACTACTGCGAGAGCCTCCCTCTCAGTTGTGGAATAATTGCGTTCTGCAGGGGTCATCAGTCTACTGGCATATTCGACGGGATGCTCGTTCTCTGCCTCCCCCTGCACTAAAACTGCTCCAAGTGCATAGTTGCTTGCGTCACTTTTGATTATATAACCTTTCGTCTCGTCGGCTTGACGTAGCACAGGTGTTGATGGAAGACGTATTTTGAGCTCTTGAAAAGCCTGCTCTTGTTCCGCTAACCAAGTCCATACCGCGTTTTTCTTAGTTAAACGGGAGAGTGGTTCACTGATTGCAGCAAAATTTGGTATGAATCGCCTATACCAGGAACAGGTCTGCAGGAACGTCATCAGATGCTTCAAATTCTTGGGTGCTGGATAGGCTAGTATTGCCGCTACTTTTTTTCGGATCAGCCTTCAGACCCTCTGGAGTAATAAAGTGCCCGAGATACTTAATTGTTGAGCAACAAAATCGGCACTTACTAAAATTTACATAGAGGTTGCTTTCCTTCAGCTTATTTAGTACCTTACTCAAATCTGACAGGTGTGCTTGATAGGTAACTGAGAAGATTATGAGGTCATCTAGGTACGCCAGCATCTTTACATTCTCCAGGCTAACTCGAATCCTGTCTATCAGACGCTGGAATGTAGAGGGTGCATTGCGAAGTCCAAATGGCATCCTCTTAAAACGGTACATACCGAATGGAGTTATGAATGCCGTCTTGTCCTGATCCTCGAGTTTCACCTTCACTTGCCAGTAACCAGCGCGTAAATCCAGGGTAGACATGAAAGGCGTTGGCTTAGCAGCATGAAGCAGATCATCAATGCGTGGGATAGGATACTTATCGGGGACCGTTATGGCATTAAGTCTACGATAATCAACGCAAACTCGTACTGAACCGTCTTTCTTCGGTACCATTACAACGGGTGCGGACCAGGGTGATGAGCATGCTTCAATTACTCCACCGTCCAACATCTTCTTTACCTCATTTCTTAACACAGCCATGCGTGGCGGAGAGAGGCGATATGGAGGTACAGAGATGGGGTTATGTTCACCCGTGTCGATACAGTGTTCAGCGAGGGTAGTGGGTTCCCCGCCTTCACCAAAAACTTCTTGATAATCCCATAGCACTTCCATCAGCTGTGACTTTTGAGTTGCGTCCAGCGTGTCCGATGAGACCTCTTCCACTTCCAATGATCCAATTTCGACATCATTGCTGCTATTACTATGGTCGCTGGGAAAGAGCGCCTTGGAGTGTGGAGATAGTTCACACGGAGCATCGCGAAGCTGCATTTGGGCATCATGGACCATAAAGTCAACGAACCTTGGAGAATACCCATCGAATAATGGTCGGGATCGCTTCCTTGGAATAGGGGACAACTCGATTGGCACTACGCGATATGGCATCGTGTTTGTAGTGCTGGCACTCGTTACTGGGAGTGCGGGTTCTCCGCTGGATAATGGACTTCCCGTTGCTGGGGAGCATGCACTGGGTTGTGGCAGCGCTGGTTCCAGTACACCTTCGTCTCTTGGAGTTATCGATAGAGGGGAGATATATTCAGACAGTTCGACATCTTTTAAAATTGACCGCAACGGAGGATTATAATAAACTGGTGTAGCCTCTACCCTAACCAACGATATCTCCTCATCATCTTCGTCTTGGAGGTCGAAGATGTCATTAGGGTGATCCTCGAAAAACCAGGTCTTCTGCGGAATGTTGAGTACCATCTTGGCATCTTCAATAAAGCCGACTCCCAACAGTGTGCGAGACTCTCGAGCTTCCGGGAACACGATAAAAGTAGTTTGCACGACACGGAAACAGATACTGACGGGTGCACTTACGGTCAAAACCTCTCTAGTCGTCTTCGTACCATCAGCCAGTTTTACCGTAAGCTGTTGTGTGTGGAATGCAAAACCGAGTCTTCGTAGGCATTTATATAGCGAATATGATGCAACGCTTGTCTTTGCGCACGTATCAACGTAGGCGCTACCGGTAATTTTGCCTATGCCAATAGCAATAACCGGCCTAGGGCGTACATCTGCTTGGGTGGTAAGGGAACAGAAACTTACTTCAGTCTTCCCCACCTTTGGCACAGCCTTGGTACAGGTTGGGCATTTTGAACGAATCACCCCCGGTGTACCACATCCGTAACAGACAAACGTTGGTGCAGAAGGTGACGGCGCTTGAGTACCTATAGCGGCATTCGCAGGCGCAAGTTTCACGTCAGAAGTACCACTACCAGAAGCGAGGTCCTTCTTCTCCTTCTTCCGACATGTCTCAATTGAATGTCCAGGCAATCGACAGTACGAACAACGCTTCTTTTTAAACGACACCTTTTCTGTCTCTTTTCCCTTTCCTGTCCCTTCTTCTGGCATTTCCTTTTCAACCAGGAGCTGTTCCACTCCTCTAGCTGCCTTCACTAGGGCGTCAAGAGTATTGACAGTCTCGCGTGCCATTTTTACCCTTATCTTGTACCTCAATTGTCCGTAAATCAGATCAATTTGTTGGGTTTCTGTGTGTGGCTCTGGCATTTGTGCAATAAGAGCCCTCTTCTTAGCCACAAACACTTCTGTCAATTCATCCTCACCTTGTTTGATATTTACGACGTTCTGGTACAGCTGGTAGGCAGGTCTTTTAGGAGCAAAGGCGTGGCGAACTCTTGACACAAACTCTTCCCATGTCCTCACCTGATCCTTTATCCCATTCCACCAGGTGGCAGCCTCATCCTTTAAAATTAAGGGAACGCTCATGATGGCATCTTCGTCGGAGATCTGTTCTACAGACTTGAATACTGAAGCCGCAGCAAGAAAAGATTCTACCGATTCAGTATCTCTGGTACCATTAAAAGTAATCTTGCAAGTGGTGAAAGAGCCTCGTCGCTGTTGATTGCCAATGACTGACAATAACTTCTCGAATTGCTCCGTAGACAAATTCATGGTAGCAAGTGGTTCCTCCTTTATTTTCCTACTTAATCTTGACTTTGGGCTAGCCTGCTTTCGGGCCTTTACGTTGAGCGCCAGATTGAAGCGGGTATGATTGAAACGTACGGGCAAATTGTACCAGATCTGTATTAACCTTTTACAGAGATATGTATAAGCTAGGCTTAACTAGATACAACGGTAACATAAAACTACACGGTACGTTCCCGGCAAGTTCGTGACGTGAGGTGCGTCGCGAAACAAGTAGGATGCGTCACCGCGGGGCGCGAGGGGAGGTGCGTCTAGGCAAGGCGAGCTCTTCCAATGCGTGGAAACAGCGGCGCACTGGCTCAGACTGGCGCTCGTATTTTTTTTTTTTTTTTTTTTTTCGGTATGGCATCTCGCAGGTCAACCTATGAGGTTGTCGGCTGCTTAACCGGGCAATCCTGTGGTGCCTTAAAGTAAATTAAGGCCTCCAGCCAGGGCTTAAAACTACTTACAAACTAAGCGACTACACGCTAAGGGCACCCCCTGTGGGGTACGAGCCTCGGCTTAGGGCGTCGCTGGGAGAGGGCAGCAAAGGGACAGGCTGGATCGGATTAATATTATTTAGGGACGAATTTAAAGCTACAGGCTCAGCGACGCGGGCTGGCACGAGCAAGGGACGGGGCGGAGACGGACAAGGGCGTCGCGACGGACCTCGGCGGCGAGGGCTGGCGCTCGTAGCCGCGTCGGCTCCTTATATACCCGAGGTGGCGGTGCGCGGCGGCTCGTTGTGTGCGTGAGTAACGTCCCGACACAGCGCTGTTGTGTGACGCGTGGCTGTAGGCGTACGGTGGTGCTACATAAGTAAAAAATATAATAAATGTATTTCATTCGTTGCGATTGTTATAAATCTATTGCGATCCCAGCACAAACAATAAAACACAAGCTAGTTACTGTAACATAACGTTAATATAATTAATAAAAAACAGTTTCCACAAAGAGTAGAAAGAACGAAAAGCGAGCTTCAGGGAATATTTGCAGAAATCTACTGAATAGTTGAGTTTTTTTGTTCGTTTATCGTAGGCAGCCGATCTCAATAATTCAATGAAACATATTTCATAGGAATTGCCAATTATTTAACTTTTCACAAACATGTTTTAGCTACAAGCATTATTTACATTAAAAATATTATGTAAGGATACTAAAAATAGAATCTTTTCTATTACTATAATTATGTAAAAGTTTAGATGGATGTTTGTTACTCAATCACGCAAGAATGGCTGTATGGATTTGGATGAAATTTAGCACAGAGATACATTATAATCTGGAATAGAATATAGGCTAATTTTGATCTTGATAAAAAATACGGTTCACGTGGGATAATATAAAAGGTATCACCTAAATGCTGAATTTTAATAATATATAGCACAATAACTACCGTTATACTGCTATAATTATTAGAGTATGGTCACACTATAACAACTTTGACGCGGACAAAGTCGCGGGTAAAAGCTATTAATAAATAAAATTAATTTCGTGAGTTACAATCCCGACTTTCCTCCATTTTTCTAATACTGAATAAAATATTTCTCGATTACATTTTTTGGGAATACTCGCTTCCAAGGAGCCACCAGAGTTAAAATAAAGGCACCTTTCTCATTGCGACATTATGATTTGTTTATAACGGCATGGCTATAATTTTCCGCTGGCATAAATATTCTTTTTATGTATTATCATTGCCTCACCCTAGAAAATTGTCCTGTAACGTAGGAGCATTTATAAAAAAAAAAGTCACAAACAGGTAGCAAATACTAATATTTGTTTAATACAGGAATCGAACCCCTACAGTCACAGTGCCAACCGTGCCGATTAAATATTCAGAAAATAAGATATATTGATTATGACACTTTAAAATTATTAAATACGATGGCTAATTGTGACGTGTTACAATGAGAACATCTCCATTAAATCATCCAAGCGTTACTGGACGACTGTATCGTCACGAAGCGAGTTGTACCTACTTGTAGTCAAGTACCTACTCTAATATACTCACGATTCACGAAATTTACGAAGTTACGTATTACAAGTAAATTGACAGAGACAACGTCAGCGTATGTAAATAGATAAGGAACGTTTGTAGACGGCGCGTTTTTATCATTCGTCTGGAACGCCTTTTTATGATAGGTACTTGTGATTACAAATAGGTTCCTTACGTATTTTAAACTAGCCTCTGCCTGTGACTTGGTCCCTGTGGAAGTCAAGTACCTATACTATGAAACAACCTTTGGTACTCGGTAATAGTGTAGCTTAATGATAGTATATAAAAATTACCTCTCACGAACAAAAAAACGGAATGAAAAATAAACAACCTTTACCGTTTTATAATATCAGTAGTATAAAAGTAAATATCAATAAAGAAAGAATCATAGAGCAGCGAGGTAATAATGATATCTCGTGTAAAAGTAGGTACTTTTTATTCTTTTTCCAATACCTACACATATCTTCGTGGTTGTGCAACATAGTGCTTTACTTAATATAGGGTCACAATAACAAATTGTATCATACCTGCTGCATTTTATCTTACTAAATCTTAAACAAGCAACAGTTCCAAGTTACGATAAATAGGTATTGTACTTTAAAATTGTAGCCAAAAACGGACGTTCAAAACGCGCGTCTTGAATACCCCCTTAGCTCTTAAATTCGTCACGTCACTTCACATTTACCTACATAATATTTCGTTCGCGCGATACACAACGATCATCGCGCGCTCTCCGTATTTTCTGAGAACGCGTTATTCCAGGAGCGAATGTGGAACAAATATTTGTTATATTATTACTCAGACTATCTAAGTGTTGCCATCTTTTGTTGTACGTTTACTAATGTTGAGAGAAAAGTTTTGTTTGTTTCTAGGATTGGGAGTATACCTATGACTGCCTCGTTGGTCTAGTGGTTAGTGACCCTGACTGCAAAGCCGGAGGTAGTGGGTTCGATTCCCACCCAGGACTAACTTTGTGTGATGAGCATAATTGTTGGTTCTGTGTCTGGGTGTAATTTATCTATAATATGTATGTAATATGTAAGATGATACGGGAGTAAATAACGCACAATTTTGATTTATCTAAAAATAGAAATGTTTGAATTTATTAAGAGATTAGAATACTCAAATTAATTGTAATCAAATATTTACACATTGTGAATTCTGGCCTACTAACCTAAAAATAGAAAAATCGACAATTAAAGGTTTTTTACTTCCAATATTTTAGTAGGTCGACACTGTATTACTTTACTTAGTTAAACTAGCTATTTTATGAACTTTACTTCTTTTCCTTAATACTTTTATACAATGAGAAATAAATTACTTCACGAGCAGGCTTTTAAATTCTCTATCTCAAGTCTCCTGTCATTGTCATTCTTCGTGTGCAACGTCATGCTCATTAAGCGGCGTACACATACTCGTACATTAGGCTACGTCCACAACATACAGTGTACAAAGCTTACATCTCCCCCCCTCAAAAGTGCAAATTAGCTGGAGTTAATTTGAGTGGTCAAACTGGGGAATGAGCTTTGTCACATGGTACAATCCCAAGGACTTTTTATTCTTTCCAGTGTTGATTCTACATAGTGAATCTGATATCATTTCTTCGATCTCAAAAGGACCAATTCTAATTTCATCCATTTTAGATCTGTTTAACTTATTACAGTCCATTATGTAAACCATATCACCTTTTTGAAACTTGTAATCTATTCTATTTTTGTCAAAAATGGCCTTGTTTAATTCATGTGATTTTTTTGATCTGAGAAATGCTGTATGTCGGTCTTTTTCCAATTCTCCGGGTTCCATTTGTTTTTTCTTTAGGTCCATTGGTAGTACATCGGTTGGTTCTCCACTTAACAGATATAGAGGCGAATAACCTGTCACTGTGTGGTTTGTTGAGTTATAGGCTTTCACACAATCCATTGCCACGGTTGTCCAAGCTGTGTTTTTTCCTTTGCTATTCAGGGCACATCTAATCCTATTTACCAGTGTCTGATTCAACCTCTCATTAAGACCATTTGAAAACGGAGCATCCACTGCTGTAAAAATTAAATTAACAGAGTGGTCCTTTAAATATTTTTTAAACTCATTTGAATTCAGTGCTGGATATTGATCGGAGAGCAATATCTCCACTTCATTATCCTTGATTACTTGATCTACCAGTTTTATAAAGTCCTTAGTCAGTTGTGTCTTTGAGCATAAAATATATGCATAACGTGTGAAATGATCCATCAACAAGTGTAGATATTTTTTTGAAGACCTGTTACCACCAAATCCTCCTACTGTGTCTATGGACATGATTTGGAAAGGTTTTTGTGCTGGTCCTAATTGTGACATGAGTCCATAATTTCTATTTAATCTTGATTTGTTTTTTATACAAACTTCACATTGACGGCAAATCAATTTTATATTATCCAGTAGGTTTGGTGCCGTGTAGAAAGGTCTTATTTTTGACTCAATCTGATTTATTCCTATATGACAGAAATGCTCATGCACCTTTTTAATTAATCTCTTACTATAGTCCTCGGACAAAATGATTTTTTTTTTCTTGTTGTTCCATTTGTAATATATATCATTTTCTCTAATAACATTATGTTTGTTCTTTATGTTTGGATTTTTGTTCTGGTCGTCTAATATCTCCTCAATCCTTACAATATTTACGGTTTTCAAGTTATCTTCTTCGTTTTCGTGGCTTTCATACACAGGATTTCTGCTTAAGCAGTCTGCTTCTGTGTTGTTTCTACCTGGGTTGTATTTTATAACAAAGTTGTATTGTGATAGGTAATGAGTCATGTCTCCTAGTTCATCATCAGTTCTATTTTTTATGTTTAGATTTTCTAGCGGCTTGTGGTCTGTATAAATTGTGAATGATTTTCCTATTAGCCAGTGCTGCCAAAACTTTAAACTTTCTTTTATAGCTAAGCATTCTAAAAATATGGCTTTCTTCTTCTTTTGTGATTCATTCAACTTCTTTGAAAAGTACGCCACTGGTTTGATTTCTCCACATTTCTGTGTTTGTTTTAGTATTGCACCAATTCCTTTTATACTTGCATCAGTGTAAATAAAAGTTGTCGCTTCTCGGTCGAAAATAGCCAGAATTGGGGCAGAGCATAAATTTTTTTTTATTGTTTGGAAAGCTTTTTCACAATCAGCTGACCAATCGAAATTTATGTTTTTTCTAAGTAAATTGTGTATTGGGTCAAGAGTAATTGTAGCATTAGGAATATATTTATTATAAAAATTTACTTTACCTAGAAATTGTCTTATTTGTTTCTTGTTTTGTGGTGCTGGAAATTCTGCTATAGATCTGAGGTTGTCTTTTAAAGGTGTTATTGTATTACCTTTTACTATATGTCCTAAGAATTTTACAGACTTTGCTGCAAATTTACATTTTGTTAATTTCAGACGGAATCCTTCTTCAGAAATTGCATTCAGCAGTTTCGATAAATGGTCTATATGTTCATTAAAAGTTTTTGAGAACAACATAATATCATCAATGTAGTTTATCACAAAATTTGACAGGTTATGTTTTCTTATAACATTACTCAGGATTCTTTGGAAAATTGCCGGAGATGTTTTCAGCCCAAAAGGAAGGCAAGTCCATTGGTAATGACCTTCTTGTGTAACGAAACCTGTCTTTTCTCTGTCGCTGATCCTCAATGGTATAGACCAAAAAGCAGAATTAATATCAAGAGTAGTAAAATACTTACAGTTTATCGTTTTTACCATTAGATCTTCTATTAGAGGAAACGGCTGTGGCTGTGGGATAATAATCTTATTAAGATCTCTAAAGTCGATACATAATCTTGACTTTTTTCCTTCATCCCGTTTGAATGCCAATGTTACTGGTGCTGCGAATGGACTATATGATTCTTCAATTAATTCATTCTTTAGCAATTGTCCAATTTGCTTCTCGATTTCTTCCTTATCATCTAAGGAGCATCTATATGGTCTTTTTGAGCAATATTTCTCTATTTGTAGGTCTATAAATGCTTCATAGTTTTTTACTTGGCCTACATCGTATTTATCTTTGGCAAATATGTGTTTGTAATCATTTAATAATGTACTAATTTTCATTCTTTGGTCATGTTCCAAGTCTGTAGTATCTATATCAAATTTATTCACATCTATGCCCTCATTGAAATTTATTTCGATATTAAATATTTCTGAGTTAAACTCTCTGGTTTCAATTTCTTGATTACCATATTTTTTGTCTTCAGTTGGGATAATGTATTTATTTGCACTTGGGTTGGCATTTTCCTGCAGTTGGATGTTTAAATTCCCATCATGGGTCAACCCAAACCGTTTTACTGTATCCAGTCCCAAAAGCAAATCATGAGTGAAGTTTTTATCATTGCAAATAAACGCATTTATTTCCTTTTCAATATCCAGTATTTTTCCATTTAATGTTATTAAACCTGTTGTTTTTCCCCCACCACCAATTGTGTTGAATTTATTTTCAAAGTAGTTTTTCTTTGAATTTGTTACTTTTATTAATTTGGAATTTATTAAGGTTATATTTGAGCCAGGGTCATAAATACCTGTGCATTTCAGTGTGTCATTCAGTATAACCTCAACTTCTATTAGTGGGGGAATATTTAGTTTTTTGTATCCTGTAATTCATCAATCTCCAACATGAAGTTTTTACAGTGTTTTACACTGTCATTACTCTTCTTGTCTTCTTTGAACCAGCACATATCTTCAGAGTGAAATCTGTTTTTCTTTCCCATCTTGTAACATATTTGACAAGGTGTTTTTTTTTTACATTCCGCTTCTGATTTAGTAAAGCTTTTTTTCTCAGTGAAATGTTTTTGTACATTTTTATTCTGATTTTCATGCATCCGTAGGACACTAAACAGAAGAGTTGGGTCTGTCACCTCTTGTCTATCTAGTTTACTTATAATATAGGTAGGCAATCCTGCGACAATTAAGTCAGTGAGAGTTCTGGTATCTATATCACAATTATATTCTAGTAACAATCTATGTTTTTTTAATGCATATTCCAGCAGAGAGCCATTTAAATGTTTGAAACTCAGTGCATACATTACAGAGGACCAACTTTTATCCGCAAACGTGTCTAGAAAACTCACTTGCCATATTTTCCACGGCGAGTTTAAACCGTATTTAATCAACATAGACTCATACCAGTCACATTCCGAGTCATTCAAAAATAATCTCAAAGCACTAATTTTCTCTGTATCATCTTTTATATCAAATCTTGTACATTCACTTTCAAAACTTTGCAACCATTGTTTGGTATTAGCGATCTTGCTATCAAACTTCTTTAAAACAAATTTTTCATTTAATCTACTTAAATTATGTTTTTCTTTGTTGTCATTGGATTTATCACTTAATTTCTCTAAAATTTGCAATAATTTTCCATCTGTAATAGATTGGCTTGTGACTTGAGGCATTTCTTGTAATAAATAATCATTAAACATCATATTTCCAGCAGCATCTATGTATAGTTCTAAAACGTCACTTGGCATGGAGATCCACACCTTTCTATTATGACCTCTTCTCTGTAACGTTTTTTTTATTTTCAAAAATTCTGGTAACTTTATCAATTGAAAGTGGTGTTTTGCTGCTTGGAAACATGGCGGCATAAGATATGTTACTCCATCCTCTTTTGTTATTGATTTTATAATTATGATGTTATTCTTCGGATCTTCATCTGCTGCTAGCTCAACTTCAAATTGTAATTTTGCCATTATCTACTATTATCCAATCAAACTCTGACAATTGTCGATTTGTAATATGTAAGATGATACGGGAGTAAATAACGCACAATTTTGATTTATCTAAAAATAGAAATGTTTGAATTTATTAAGAGATTAGAATACTCAAATTAATTGTAATCAAATATTTACACATTGTGAATTCTGGCCTACTAACCTAAAAATAGAAAAATCGACAATTAAAGGTTTTTTACTTCCAATATTTTAGTAGGTCGACACTGTATTACTTTACTTAGTTAAACTAGCTATTTTATGAACTTTACTTCTTTTCCTTAATACTTTTATACAATGAGAAATAAATTACTTCACGAGCAGGCTTTTAAATTCTCTATCTCAAGTCTCCTGTCATTGTCATTCTTCGTGTGCAACGTCATGCTCATTAAGCGGCGTACACATACTCGTACATTAGGCTACGTCCACAACATACAGTGTACAAAGCTTACATGTATGTATTTATAAATTATATAAGTATGTATATCAGTTGTCTGGTTACCATAACACAAGCTCTGCTTAGCTTGGGATCAGATGGCCGTGTGTGAGTTGTCAAAAAAAAAAAAAGAAAAAAAAAAAAAAAAAAAAAAATTGTTATGGAATCTCTTTTATTTTCTGTATTATTATCTATACAGGGTAATTGAAAATTTACCCGAAACCTGAAAAGGGGTACTTGAACTCATCATTATGAACATCTTTTACTATTGGACCGACCCTGAAATCATAAAAAAACAGCTGATCCATACAATACGATCTTGTTATTTAGCATTTTTGTAGGGAACAGCTGATTTTTTTTTCATGATTTCAGGGTTGGTCCCATAGCAAAAGTTGTTCACAATGACGAGTACAATGACCCCTTTTCAGGTTTCGAGTAAATTTTCAATGACCCTGTATAAAGTATATACATTACTAGCTTCTGCCTGCGATTTCGTCCGCATCTAATTTCCCGCGGGTACATTTTTCCAAGATAGAAGCCTATGTGCTATTCCATACTATTAATCTGTCTCTGCACTAAATTTCACCCAGATCCATTAAGCCGTTATGGCGTGATTGAGTAACAAACATTCATCCATCCAAACTTTCGCATTTATGATAGTAGTAAGATTTCACTGTTTCCAGATAGTCTAGTGATGTGAAAAATTAAATACAAATTAATTGGCATACAGTAATTAATAAACAGTCGACATGTTGTGCTCGCGCTGCCGCTGCGGTTGCAGAGAACTTCAAACGGTGAAAGTGTAGTAACTTTCCTGATAAGTATATCTTCGTGTCGTTTGGGGTTAACCCCCACGGGTCGCGAGGTACAAGTGCCCATGTCTTTTTAGAGAAATATCTCAACGGTTAGTTGACACTTCCCGTGACCCAAGGGCTGACTTCTATCTTGGTCAGAGGCTAACCACTGCCATCTAATGTGACAATGCCGCCAGTCTCTTGGGCATATTTCTCGTTGACAGTGATGCGGAGGATTATTTTGATGCCACTTGGATTTAGTTTGTTTGCATGATTGTTACAGGATAGTATATTATTTTTTCTATTTATAAATTAAGCTTGTAAATATTTGATTTATTATGAGATTAAAATATAGGTAACTGAGCCCTTAAAATAATATAAAAAAAACACTGACTGTTTTTTTTTTAAGCGATTTTGATTTTGATCGCATTGATATAAGTTTGATTTCATAGTAAACGTTTGACCTGACATAACCCCTTTTTTAGGCTTAAAATAAACGCAAACTAAAATTGTATTATAGTTAGGTCAAAGTTCACCTGCAATCTCGTTCTATAAAATGATCGATGATGATAACATCTGAAGTTACAGGTTAACTAAAGGGCATGCCCTCTTTGAGTGTAATCTCTACTGTTCATTTAATTTATTGTTATCCATAATACAATTAAGCTGTCACATTAATCTACGGACTGACAGTTAGTAGTATCCTATCGAGATTAATATTCGTAAAGATTCTTACTCTTTGAAGTATGGGACCGAAAATGCTATAGACTAGAGGAGCAATTTCCGTAACTGTTCTTTAAGACCATTTTCAATATCAATCTGTCAAAAATACCTCTAATTTACCAAGATTGTTTACAAGTTTTTGACATTGATTGTCGCTGACTTGATTGCGACTAAATTTTAAACGAATTGGCCTCCTGCTGACATCGAAATCTAAAAAACCCTTTCCAGGAAAAGAGCGTGAATTTTCATAAAATATCCGAAACTTCCTCCTTCATACTTTGCTAACCTCGAAACGGTACAATACGGAACATTTTTTTTTCACTCTAAATGAAATTGGACACTTACGGCGCTCGTAAAAAAACCAAATAAACAGAAGTACTGAGAATTTTTTTCTTGAACTTTTCTTTAGAGTCTCTTTTATATTGGTAAATACGAAAATACTAAGAAGTGTGCGATAGGTTTTTATTTTGCTACCAATGCCAATGTCGGAACGAAAATATTCAGGGTTAAAAAGCTCAGATGAGATGCATAGTTCTTCCTAAAACGGGGATAAAATAAATACAAGGTAGATACTATTTTGTATCCTCCAAAGAGGTAATTACGCTGGTGATTCTCCTCATATCAAAAATAAAATGAATAGGTTTTTGTTTTAGTCGGTGATTTTCAAATTCGAACTATCTATCTTGCCGCAAGGTTAGGCAGGCGGGGCGATGAACCTGTAGGCACACAATGATATAGTCGCACGACACTTGCAGCGGGGTGATTCCGTTCTTTGAAATAGGTGTATTCTGAAATGCTATAACAAACAAAAACAAGTATGCAATGTTATTAACCAATCTCTCGTTTCGTAATTTTATTTTATTATTTCTGTCATTACTAATTATTAAATAAATAAATATAAAAAAATCAAAACAAAACACAGAGAAAAGACAAAGAAAAATATATAGTGTATCAAATGTTTAACAGGCGCACAAATTGGGATCATTTCTCACTTCGTAAAGAAAAGACCGGTCACGTTGGAGATAAGGAAACGAAATACACGCTACCTTAAGAACTTTTTGTTAGGTTTTTCGAAACTTGTTGTTTATGGACCTGGTCCTTCGCGGCGCGGTCCTTTTTCTTACCCGTATTCCATTTGAATCACTCGTCTGCTTGGTAAGACAGTTCCGCTTTTATTGAATACTAGCTTCTGGAAGTCAAATATACCATTTAATACTTGGCAATAGTGTAGTTTTCTATCAATGAAATTATTTTTGTATTCAAACCAATACTGCAAAAAATAAAAACGAACTAATTTTACCCCTTTAATCAATATATTAATAATACATACATACATACATAAACTCGCGCCTTTTTCCCATGGGGGTAGGCAGAAACCACAAAACGCCACCTGCTACGATCCTTACATACTCCTTTCGCCTCATCTATGTTCATACATCTCGTCATACAAGCACGCCGGTTACGAGTACTCCGCACCTGACCTTTCTGAAGAACCTCACCAATAAGGTCAGTGTAGGTCTTCCTAGGGGTCGCCCTAGGAAGACCATAAAATACCATATAAATACCTTATTAATAATACATTTTTAAAAAAAAATATAAATTAAAATAAAGTCAGAGTCTAGAAATGTTGTTAAAAAAACAGACAGACAGTAAGCAAGACAGTTTACGTTAATCTCAACCCTAGTTAAAACTAAACCTAAGACCTGCAGTATTATTCCATAAAAATCATAATTCGGCGAGTTTAGATGAGTGAGCTTATGATAAACGTTATTTGACAATGCTAGGAATTGACAGATTACTTCACCAAAATTCTAAAAGAATGGATCGGTTACTTCACATTTTTATATTCCCTCATCATTTATATTGAGGTGCCATATAATAATAATTTTAAGTAGATGTAGGTATATATTTTTTTTATGTATAGATGTTACTTGTATGTTTTGTGTGATTTTTTTTATTACTTGCCTGGCTTCGCATGAATCACTCAATCTATTAATGAAAACCGCATTAAATTCGCTGCGTAGTTTAAAAGGTCCAAGCGTCGCAGACTTCGGGAAGCGACTTTGTTTTATAATAAGTAGAGATGTTTGTGTGTCATGTGTGTGACTAGGCTATCGCATAGCTTAAGAGTCCTAATGGTAGTTTCGACGGGTTTTAAATAAAAATATAAATAATTTATTCTCGTTACAAGACCTCGTCTTTATTGTGTCACTTCAGAACCTCTCAGTTTACCTTAAGGGCTTTGAAATTAAAAACTTAAGGACTTTTTAACTTGAAACTCTAATTGGTACATTTTTAAAGACACTTATGGATGACGGAATAATATTTGAAACCGTCCAGTTATTATTTTTAACATAATTTGAGAATAATTATTTTCTCTTATTAGTATACTTTTCTTGAGGTATGTAATTTTCTTATTATAATTTATAATCAAATAATAATTATCAATAATACAAAATCTTACTACTTTATGAGATATAATTAAAATAATTATATTACCTGCCTATGATTATCCCACTGCAGGGCAAAGACAGAGAAGACATGACCATTGATCACCAGCCTTGCTCTTGATGAGCTTTCATGTAACAAAGAAATCTGAACAAAGATTAAGATAATGTAGAAATCGTGCGAGAGCTAAAATCATTCTGTCCTCAGTGAGGACTCATTGCAAGGAAAATCGAGCTCCCGACCTTGATACAAATAAGCTTAAGTACATACAGAACTTTGTTTTGTTATTGTTCTTAGTAAGCTTTCTGGTTTAACATTTCTAAAATTGAAGGAAATTTAGGGAAATTTTGTCTGTTGTATTTGCTTAAGTCGTTCAAATTGTTAAATTGAGTTAATGGCGTGCCATAAAAGCTCTGGATGTCCTTTTCTGTACATGAACTTTGGCATAGATCGTTAATTTTATTACCTTAATCCTTTTTGTAAAGGAGCACTCTAGACTTTCAAGGCTGGTCGGAATAATACTAATGCTGCCTATTTGCTTAAATACATAGATTAAATAAATGGTAAAACATAAATATTTTAATTGAACTGTTGTAATACATAATTTATAACCTATACATATTTTCCATAAATTAATAATATTTTTTTTTTAATTTTATTGTTGTATTTTAAGGTGACACTATGTTGCTGTGCCCATAACTGCCCATAACTGTACTTCAGCTTTAAGCTTTATGTAACATCTTATACCTACCATAATATACACATCAAAAAAGTCTAGGGATCAACATCCCTAACAAATGTTAGGGATGTTGATCCCTAGACTTTTTTGATGTGTGTAGTATGCAAATAAATGAATTAATATAAATAATAAATTCCCCACACACACCCATTCAATTCTGCCAAACTCTTCGGGGATTACAGGCGTGATGTTATGTTTTGTAATAGATTACTAATTATGTCTCACATTCTATCTATGTTTGTAAGTAAAGTTCTTTTCATATCAAATAGATACTCCAAAAAAATCAAAAACCTTTAATGTCATCCTCAATTTCAAGACAATTACTAAAGCAATCCAACTTCGTCCCATATCTTTCATTGATCCAAACCGCTTCGTCACATTATCCTTTTCAAGTTCAAATGGAACATCCTCATGGCCGCTTTCTGCCAACATTCTTAGCTTGGTACGTGTTCCAATTTACCAATTAACTTAGCCCTCACAATTTGAGTGGATCACGAACATTTATAAAGGAACTATTTGTTTGAAACGATGAAAGTGGTGATCTTCTATCATAAATTAGAAAGTTTGTTTTTCTTGAGAGGCTTTGAAAAACTTTAAGTTTTAAGCCTCAATTGGTATTCCTTTCTTTCATCTTTTAAGTATGGCCTTTTTTAACCTCTTTTTTATTTATGGTCTTATATAAATAAGAGTCTTATTTATGCCATGCCAGCCCCATCGACATAACCTGAACATGTAATTATTCTAAACTATTAACTGTTTTATATTTATAGTCAATTGAGTTTGAGTATTAATGAGCAATACTCAACATGAATTTTTTTGATTTTTGTTATTCATTCATCTGACATCGCTAAAGGAAAACATCGTGGGGCAATCTGGACTTTATCTAATGAAATATAAGTTTGAAATTGACAATTTTCCTTAAGTCTGGTGATCAATGATCACGCCTTCTCTGCATAAGAAGAGGTCTTTGCCTTGCCTTACATACTTAAAGAAAAATTTTACTAAAAAGAGAAAAAAAAAACTCAAATTAAGTCAAAAATTATATCTAAACTATTTCAAATATAATTCTGTCCGACTTTAAAAACTCTACCAATTAGAGTTTCAAGTTAAAAAATCCTTAAGTTTTTAATTACAAAGCCCTTTAGGTAAATTTTATGGATCTTAGGATTATACGAGCTTGGGATTTAAGATGAAGAGACAAAAGTAGGATTGCTGTCTTTCAAGGTAAGCAAATAAATTTTAATTAAGTTTTTTTGTCAATTAAATTTTAGCAAAGCGGGATTAGGGCTGATTTGAGTATTATTAAAATTTCTTTGAAAATATTTTAGCTAGTCTTTTATGTGTATTTTTAGAATAAGTTGGCAATGATAATACTTTTTCGTATTAATGAATTTAAATACATTTTTTCATTACACTCACGCCTAAGGCTACAATCTAGCTATGAGTTTAATGACTGAAACTTAGCTCACTTGTGTACACCGAGGTACTTGATATTTTTAGTGATAAAATTGCGAGAAAGCAATTTTTCCAAACATCTATTGGATGGACAGACTCATAAGAAAATATGTACCTATTTATGTAAAAGTATTCAAAAGTAATTTGAAATTAAAACATATGACGCTTAATTAATATGAATAATTTATTGGTCTATTGTAATAAAAGTAAAATATAACGATTGCTTACTATAACTACTTTAGTTATGTAACAAGAAATTAGTAATTGTACAGGTATGGTGCATATATGTATATACACATAGGTGCATAATGCACGAACAGTCATATTACGCATTCGTCCTTCTTTTTCTGCTAAAATAATATCGTCAGTAAGTATAAATTCAATTATTCAAACCTTTTATGTTGATATTATATTCTTTACAGAACACTTAAAACTAATATTTTATGAACACCGAAGTT
Source organism: Hoplodrina blanda (assembly GCA_949316365.1). Taxonomy (NCBI): domain Eukaryota; kingdom Metazoa; phylum Arthropoda; class Insecta; order Lepidoptera; family Noctuidae; genus Hoplodrina; species Hoplodrina blanda. Next base: position 12,971,641 of record OX438564.1, read on the forward strand.
TAATTCCAAAGAAACGAAAGAAAACAGAATAATTTAGCGGCGAATAGTTCCGAGAGTCAACAGAGGAAAATAGGTCACTTCAACGTTAATGACGAGACAACCTTTAAGTACATTATTACCTACTGCGCGACGCCTCTTACCCAGATTGCTTTGAATAAGACTTTCCGAAAAACAAGAAATTAAACACTAACTACACTTTCTAAATTCAAGGAAATGTAGAATTTACACGAAATAAGACTGATGACTGCAATGGAAAACGAGTTCAAAGAAACAATCAAATGAATAACTATACCAGTACCAATGAAAGTAGAATATCTCTCTGGAAGATGAAATTCAATTCAAAGATGCTATAGATTGTAGAGTACCAGGAATCTTTTGAATAACTTTAAAAGACAAAACAATATCAAAGCTATATATATTATAGCACTCGGTACGTATTATATTAAGTAAAATAACTTTTATTTTAGGTACTACGTCCTCTGTACATTCGTTTAATTATTGAATTAATGTATCTATGCAACTTATTGTAAAACATATTTTATTTAAAAGAGCCAGAGAGATTTCTTGTCCACTCTTTTTCATAATGAGACCAACCTTTGAGCAACTAGATTCAATATATATATTTTTTTATTTCTTATATACTATGACGTTTAAATGTGCCTTTTAATAGTATAATTTAAATAAATGATTTTACATGAAACAGAAATTGAATCAGATGCCCCTACCAAAAAGTAATTTCGTATAGAGAAGAACGAGCAAGAAACTCCATATACTGCTTAAATGGTACGTACGTACAGGTAAATGAATTGAATAATCATAAGAATGTGAAGTCTATATACCTACCTAAAATAAAAATCAGTTTTTGTATTAAAATTAGGTACCAAGTGCTAGCTGCGTTTCCATAGGTACTTCTACAACTAGATTCAACTTTCTGACTAACTGACCGTCTCCTTGACAATTCTTCAAAAGTGCCTGTAAATGGTCTAATTGAAATAAATGTTTTGACTTTGATATTAAATTCAACATGCATGCGGGCAGCTCATATTCGTAACTATGGCCGCATCAACGCGCATCTAGACGACTCTCATTACCTTCTTCAATTGACTACGCTTTACTAATCAAAGAGAGACTTAATGGATCCTACTAATTCTTATTTCGCCAATAGGATTAATATTAGCACAAAAGAGAGGCCCTATTTGCCGGCTAAATAGATTTATTATCGTTTGTTTCATGAAGAATATTGTTTTGATAACGTAAACTCATGGTTTCTATTATAATTTCATTAGTTAAGCGAAATTAGTTTAAGCTAGGTCTTCGGATAATCTATCTTTAGTAGATATATTGAAGATGGTAAAGGTGGAGAAGTCTTTAGTCGTGGAAATTTAAATATACTTACGATAAACGGATTAATTAAGAAGATTTTGATAATGAAATAAATAATACCAGCCTATTAAAGTCCCACTGCAGGGCAAAGACCTACAGGCCTAAAGGCCTACAGCGGAGCAGAGCATTAATCAAAACTATGAGGACGAAGTCGCGTTCAAAAGCTAGTACAACGATAAAAGCAAAGGGAATAGTAAAGATCGAATTGTAAATGTATTATGTATATGTAGCAGCAAAAAATGTTAATGATCGTGTGGTACGTTCATAGACTACTCGTAGCAGACTAATTTATTCGCCCAATCTAGGCCGCAAGCATCTGTATCTATGTTGGAACAAGACATCAGCTCATACGATATTCCAAACCAAAGAAATACATTCTATTTGTAACCTTTTTTTGTGTATCATGAATATTTCAGAGTGGTACAGCAGCCGAGAGCTAATTTTACATATTGGTAGACATTGTGACAGTACCCTTAAGACATATCGAGTTATTGAAAAAGTTCAGTTAACGAGCGAACCCGTACCAAATATCATCAAAATCAGTTCATTGGTTTAGCGTGAAAGCGTAACAGACAAACAGACAGATTTACTTTCTCATTTATATTAGTATGGATAATCTAAGTATTCGTCAAAATTCGTTATGTAGTGATGCCATCTTGAATGAAGCATGAAGTTTATATTTTACATTTATTAGTAGCTCCACCTCTAGCAGGTGGTCCAACATGTTATTTACTTTAACCGTCATAATTACCAGCTGTCAATAAAAACATACACACACACGTGTTATAACGGAGCAAACTATTATAATACTTCCGTCTCAGTACAAATAAATATCATTTTCATGTTTGCTTTTCCGTCTATTCGTAATTTATTTATTACTTTTTATGTCTACCATTTTCAGTGTATTAGTTGCTATAAAAGATCATACAACCTTATGGTCAATTTGAATGATTGTTGTGTCCTTGATCAGTTTTTCTTTAACTGTTTTTTTATGTTCTATGTTTATCTTAGACATCACTGATATCGGTGAAGGAAAACATCGTGAGGAAACTTGAACTTATCTTTACTTAATATAATAAAGCTGAAGAGGTTTTTATTTGTTTGACCGCTCATCTCTTTTTGTAGGTATATGATAGCCAGATTCAAGAAGTCAAAGTCAAAGTCAAATCATTTATTTTAATTAGGCCATTATAAGGCACTTTTGAACGTCATTACAAGAAAAAAAAATAGAATTGAGTCTAGTTGCCCCTTCCAAAAGGTTAGTTTTGTATGGAGAAGAATGGGAAAGAAACTCCATACGTACTCTTTTAAAATCGAAGAATAGTACCTTTTTTTTTGAGGTGGTAAAAATCATCAAATGAGTCCTTGCGCCCTGGTCGGGGCGGAAATGATGAATTAGAGTGAAAGCCAATTTCTGGTCTTCAATTTATGAAATAAGAAAATTGTATCGATATTTTTATAATACCTCTCCAACGCTTATGTTTTAAACCCACAACAACTATCCAGCTTTGAACAGGAGCTTTACTCCACATTTCTCCCAATTAGACGCTAGCGGCCCCGATATCTAGCCAACGAGCAAGCTTCCTGTGCTTTTATAAATCTTTTTCTAAAATCCCACATCATTCTTTACTAGTACCTACTTAAAAAGAAAAAAGAAATAAAAACTATAGTAGCTTTTAATAAGGTTATTTTTTTTTAAGAATTAAGTTTCTGAGATAATAACCAATAAAAATGAAGCTTTCTTTTTCTTTTAATAGTCTAAAACACAGCTAGTATTTAATGACCAACCCGTGCAACCAGCCATCAAAAATAACTTTAACTATTTAAGAAATCTCCCTAAGGGCCTTATCACACTAGCGGTTTACGAGCGGTTGCGGAGCGGGGCGGGCGCACAGCGAATGCGTCGCGCGAACACGCCGCGGACGCGATAAAAACGTTGCGAATTCGCCTCGGCCGCGGCGTGTTCGCGACGCATTCGCTGTGCGCTCGCTCCGCCCCGCAGCCGCTCGCAAGCTGCTAGTGTGACAAGGCCCTAAGTGTGCAGGGGTTGCTAACCCATTACTACTGCGGTCTTTTTGCAATACACGTACGCCGCGTTTTACCCAATTAGGACCCGCCAGCGAACGGGTTAATCTTTTATTGACTGTATAAACCTACAACACTAATTGACTTTGGCTCAACCGCTTTGAGTTTTAAACATACAATTTTTGCAGGTCTTAAATTGAGCGGTCGAAGTGTTGGGCTTTTAATTCTGGTTCTGGGCTTTCGTCGAAGTTTATTTAAGGCTTTGGCGCTTTTATTTGACCACTGGGGTTTAGAAGTTTGTTAATGAAAGAGATTAGTAAGTTCTGTCATATACCTATACATACGTATTCACGGTATCTCAATACGCGGTGGATCGATATCGTGACGAAAACTTTGAACATGGATATATGGTTTATAGACCACCACTGCAGTCTAGAATAATTTACAGACGCGTCGTTAATAATTTTCATCAGTTAAATAAAACCGCTCTTTCGTACGGTCAGTGTCCTGTATTACCTGACTCATTTTTACCTCTACTTATTCCTAAAAAGGGTTAGGTAATGCAGGGCACTCGCTGTACTTTGTGTAGGTAGCTTTTGTACCTATGACACAGCAATTCTTTTTTAAATAACCAATGAATCTCTTGGGTCTAGAATCATAAACGAAACCCATGGTAAAAATCTTCTTCTTGGTGAAAGTTATTTTACCGGTTCTGTTTCACGCGTCTTAGATAAACATCAATAAAGTATCTCAATAATATTAATTCATTCGTGAAGCTTTCCCTTTGGTTTTGCTTACGGAATATTTTCTCTGAAACAGAACTATTTCAATAAAACTTTACACTTTTTCCCGATCCCTAATAATATAGTAGGAAACTTCCGAACAAATCCGTTAATCTGTTGAATTGTGAAAGTTTTGCGAACAAACAGACGCCACTTTATTTTTATGCATTAGTTATGTTCGGATTATAGTCCTACTGTAATAAAATAGGTATGGATTTGTCACAAATAATCATACTATTATTTGAAATGCGAATGTTTGGATGGATAAATGTTTGTTACTCAATCATGCCAGAACGGCTGAACGGATCCGGATGAAATTTGAAAAATGAATGAAAAAATGATTATACGAGTAATTTGGGATAGTACACAGCACATAGACTACTTTTTATTCCGAAATTTATTTCTAAGTACCTACCTATATAATTATTTTATTTCTTTCATAGCCCTTGGTGTGCCAACTCCAAACATATCGCACATAGTAGTTTCCAAGAAGGTTTGTTTCAATTATTTTTTCCGTGATATTGTAGACTTCTTTATAATCTAGAGATCCTAGTTTACACCGTATGGTGATATTGCAGTGCCATGGTTAGCTCTCTATCCAACTAAAAAGATTTTTTGAAGTGTAAGGGACATTGTATTTTATCTTACGACTACTTTTATTTTAAACTACTACAAATAAAATTTAAAAGCACATGAATATCGTTGTAAAAGAAAACATTAAGAATATATAACTGAAATTGAATTTGAAATAGAAAAGTTTGAAAAAATTGAAAACTCAATTTAAATATTTTCTTGTTTTTACTTTTTTATGAACAGAAATAACTTAAGTGGGATAGGGAGGAGAGATTACATTTGTTTTCTTAAAATAAAACTTTAACTTAATTTTATTTTTCAAATACATTCAAGATATTTTAATTTATTTAAGTAACTGTTCTGAGTTTTTTTCTTAATATCTTTTTTTTGTTTTACGCTAGTACAATAATTTTAACCTGCCATGTTATATCTTCGCCACCTTTGGTTAACTGGTAGAGAATTCCTAGACCGACTTAGTATTTTTTGTTTTATTAAGTTTAAATAAATAAATAAGACAAGCTCTTTGCATCAACATAACGTACCTATTATTATTTTCACACTTACTTTATGGGATATACCTTCTTAAATTAACCATTGAACAAACACTAAAATACACCAATTTGAATGTTGATCGTATCAGCTTCCCTTCGTAACATTATAAATAGCCGGCTCCGAGCTACCGGAAATTTCTGGCTCGTTTGAAATACGAGTTTAATAAACTATTTTAATTAACATGGCAAGCGGATAGGTATATACAGGTAGCGAAGATGAAGATTATAATATATATAAAATTTCGACCATCAATTAATTCATGGTGTTGAAGAGTACAGAATAGGGCTTTAGAATAAGAATATAAATAGGAGCCTATTATCGTTCCAGTGCAGGGGAAAGGACTTTTCTCATTCAGAGAAAGCACGAGCATTGATCACCACGCTTACTCAAGACGGATCGGCGATTTCAGACATTATTTATATAAGTATAGATCTAAGATTACTCACGATGTTTTCTTTCAACATTGTTACTTACGCTTTATCATCGAAATTACACAATAAGAATAGTGACAAAAAAAAGAAGGAGTAGAAAACAGTGGATATATAATGAAAAGAGAATGAGTAGGCACTTGAAATAAAGTATAAAGATTGCTACAGTAAAAAGTGACCAGAGTTTAAATAATATACAGTAGTAGACACTTCAAAGCAAACTTATCTTGGATTCGGTTCATGGTTTTAATCTCTGGGGAATCCATGGTTAAACATCGTGGTTCCACCGTGTATAAATGAACTAGTTTTTGCCCTTTGAAACTCAAAGTCAAATCCCTTAGCTTACGTCCTACCTATAAACTACCACTGTCAAAATTTTAGCTTCATAGATCAAGTAATTTTCGACATGTTGTGTTTAGTCACTGAGAGAAAGACCTTTTGCTTGATATGGTACCTCTAATTGGGTACTTAGTTGACACCAATCAATTGACATACTTTTTTGAGCTGTCAAAAGGCGATTCCCACATAGATTTTGTATGGCAATTTGTACCTGTGACGTTACTTATTTGCCAATTCAATTGGTAATAATTGTAACTAAAAAAAATATTTTAGAAATAATTGAAAAAAAATCAGGTTATCAGGGTTAATTAAAGGGTTTTTTTTGTTAAGAACTTGTATCTTAGAATTATTGGTTAACAGTGTCAAGTACCCAATTATGTAGATAGGATATAAATATAATTAATTCAAATTCAAATTCATTTATTGCGAATACAGGTATACGTTTAGATGTTATACAAAATATTTCGAGCAGCTATATTCAGCTTTTCAGCATGCAATATTTTTGTCATTTTAATTCTGATTTCATTTAATTCATTATTACACACATGCTTAGATAAATTGTCAGAAATTAAAAATATACAATTATGTTATGTCATACAATTACATCATTCATTTATTAATGTCATTCAAATAATTAAAATAATTACTAGCTTATCAAATTCAAATTTGATAGCTCAATCGACAGACACAAAAGCTGAGCAGAAATAAAAAAACCATGACCTATTGCTCTAAATATACCATTGACCAATCACTCTAATTTTAACACACGGAACAGATTGATTTAATGAAGATTTAGTACCAGTTTAACTATACAATGGCTGATCCGCATCGTCGTTGGCAATAATCCAAGTTTGGAAGCCGTCAAAATAGTTGGTGTTGTCAGTTTTTAGTTGTTGAGTTTACGCTAGACGGAGCGAAACATTTGGACTGCTTTAAAAATCGGTCAACTGAAACAGATTCAACTGATTCTGTCTCGAGTTCCTACTTGTTTTATTTGTAGAAAAATATTATGACGTGAAAATATATTGAATGAAATCGAGAAATAACACGTACCTACCGCGGAGATCTTTGGTACACATATAGTTCAGCGCATTGTTGAACACATACTGTACCACATAGTACTAGGTACTATAGTACCTAGTACTATGTGTGTATGTGTTCAACAATGCGCCAAAATGCGTACTCCTTTGAATTTAAAGAAGAAAAAAAAAGCTTTTGTTTTTTTTTGACGTGTGAATAAATTGGCATTTGCAATGTTTTTTTTCTCTTCTACCAATTATATTTAATTTACTTTAAAAAACGGGTTGAATTCATTTATTTAATATTTGAGGACAAGCTTCTGCCCGCGACTTCAGCTTCGTCTACGTCTTTGGTTACTGCTCCGCTCCCGTGGGTTTTACCGCGATGTTATATAGCCTATACTTTTCCTAACGAATCTCGCTATCATACAAAAATACGACCGGTAGTTCCAGAGATTTGCGCGTTTAAACAAACAAAAGAAACTCTTCAGCTTTATTTTATCTAATTAATAATTTTCTTTTAGGACAGATTTAATTAGACAATTTATTTTATGCTTGTTATTGGTGATATACTCAAATGAGTATATCACAGTACGTTTAAAGAGCTTCGTATTAATCGAACGCTGTTCAAAATGTCATAATATTATATTAAGTATTTCGATTTCCGATTGAATGCTTGTATGTCATTGATCCGTCAGTTTCCACTTCAAAAAGGTTAATTTAAATGTCTTCCTCAAAACACCTGAAAGTCGGAAATAATCTGGAACATTTTAATCAAAGAATCCTTTTTCACTCGGTATGCAGGATAAATGTTTTAAACTGAACATTTTGAAATATTTCTGCACCGAAATTGAATGTTAAATTATATCTTAGTAGCTTTTGTTCGCGGTTTTGCCCGCATGGAAGACGGAAATAATGTCACGGAATCCCTATCCATATACATAAAATAGTCATTATGCGAATTAAGTTTATTCCAAAACAAAATTATGCCAACTTAAACTGTATGCCAAAAAACTATGGCAAAATATTACCTATAACAGCAAAACAAAATGAGATCCCCATGGAATCGTAGGTACCTGTTGTCAGGCAAAAAGTAATCTTGGTTTTATACTAGTTCATAGTCTACCTGTGTGCCTTTCAAAGCGTGATTAATTAAAAAACATTCATATAGATGCTAATATTATAAGAATTTGACAGTTCGTCTTTTCTTTTGTTTTTATTACAAGCTTTTATTTAGCTTGCACCGTTCGTATGTTAGTATGTATGTAAGTAAGTTGTCCTTTCAAATTTTGCAAACAATTTTTCGACCATCTGTTGATATCCGATTGAGCTGAAATTTTGCATACACCTTTAGTTCTGATGACAATACTGTAATAATTTTAAATTAAAGCTTGTTTTTAATAACCGCGACGAAACCGCGGGTAGAAAGTAGTTTATGCCATTAGTAAGCTTAACATTTCCTGTTTTAATAACGAAGCAAACGAGAATAAGGCTTCACTAACAACCCTATGTTGTAATTAAATACTTTCTCATCTCAATTTTTTATAATATTTTTTGCTAGAAACCTGTTCCCGAAATTCTACCTTTGTGAACGATTTTAATAAACAAAGCTCTAGTTTTAACTATGTAATTAAAAGTACAATAATTAGTAGTTTCAAACAAGACTAAATGAGATAGGTCTTCACCTATTGTCGGCCGTTTAACCGTAATTTAGTTTTTGTTTATCAGTTATTTATTTTGGTTGTGTAGTAAGAGAATTTACAGTTTTAACAGTCGATTTCTTACTCGTCTCTTCTGCTCTGTTATGGCGATTATAATATTTAATCAATAATATGTACAATATTTACAGGCTTAGTAAAAAGAAGATAACATATAAAAAACCAATAACACAAAACAACCAAATGACATCAAAAGATTCTTCCACATCGCTGTCAATTGGAATTGTGCCCAAACGACTGGCGGCATTGCTATGTTGGATTTCAATGCTTAGCCTCTGGCCAAGGTAATACAGCCAGCCCTTGGGACACGCGAAATGACAAACCGCTTGAACAACTTCTTAAAAAGGCCATGGGCACACTGACGCCACGAACGGAAAGTTAAAATAATAAGGGTACTAGAGTCTAATTTTTATCCCTATTTTTTTATTAAATAAAGATTTAAATTCTGTTTAAAAAGCCTTCGCTATAATAATTTTCATAATGGTAGTGATTAGGAATATTTACGCAGCTTAAAGCAATAAAGAAGTTTCTCTACAAATGGTATCTCTTTAATGGCTCAATCGTGTTCCTTGGGATAATAAACCTGTCAAAACTTGTAATCCACCCTAAATAAACTCTGGGTAATTAATTAATTTAATAAGAACAAAATCTTTGATCACTTTTCCGCAATTGTTTACAGTTAAAACTGTAATAATTTATAATGTGACAGTTCAACAATGTTTATTTCATCAATTTTTGGTTAAAATTAAGAAAAAGACTTTAAATAGGGTATCTAGCTGGTAATTACTTATCACATGATTGTACTCATAATAACAAACAACTTGCCAAAAATGTTTTTTCTTTCACTACATGACGTTTTTTTAATAAACAGCTAATATCACAAAGGCGCTGAATTTTGGAAAATACGTTCTTAGCGGACGTCTACTAACTATAAACTACCTTCCCTGCCGAATTTTACCTTTATACATCAAGCGGTTTTCGGTATTTCGTGATTAGTAAGTGTACAAGCTTTGGCTTTTATATATTGAGATTAAAATACCTAATTAAGGATATTCAAATTTTCGCAGTTCATTACATATCCCTTTCAAGGCTCATAACCATAAACAAAAATATAATGTTACCCTACAAAAAAAATTTCACGTTCTGCTAAAGGAAAACAAGGAAACTTATTCATTAAATTCTAATGAGGAAAATGAATATTACCTACGCTAAAAGAAACATTATATATTAAAAGTTAATTTAAATTAATACCGTGTACTTATTTGTAATTAATTATCATTGGATACTAAGGAGAAGATATATGTATTCAGTTATTTGCAAAAGGTAAGACATAAGACATCGTATGGATAAGATATCGTAACGTAAACTTTTACCATGTCTGTTACTGTTTCATACATTGACCATGTTAGGTGTGGCACTTTTCCGGGGTTGCGGGATGTCCCCGGGGTTGCGGGACGTCTTAAAAGGATACCGTGGCCCCGAAACGTAAAGGGCAACAGAAGGAACAGGGTGGTTTTTTAGTCAGTAAAAGTTTGACAGTCCCTTCCGCCCCACCCAGGGCGGAAGGACTCATTTGATGATTTTTACCACCTCAAAAAAAGGTGTGGCACTTTTGTATAGAACAGCAGTTTTTTGTAGAGTATTTTATCATTTTTATCATAAACAACATTTACTTTAGTACACTTATACGTACAGTAATTGACTGCCTAGTTGGTCTAGTGGTCGCAAAGCGTGACTGATGAGTATGAGGTCTTGGGATTGATTCCCAGGTCGGGCAGAGTGATATTGGGATTTTCCATCAGGAATATCTCAGAGCGGCCTCAGTTTAGATTTTAGCCACCCTTAAGCACCTTTTTACCCGTTAGATATAATGTATATTGTTTTAACAAAAAATAATCGACGCTTATGATTTGGTTCTAAACATGGGCGACAAAATATCAAAATTCATGAGAAAATGTAACATACTTATTTATGATATAACAAACGGAGAGTTGCTTATTACGAATACTCTTTGTATAATTAATTAATAACGGATCGCAAAGGCGAAAGATTAGATCAACGTTGATATTCTAATTAATATTTCCTGTAGCTAGCTAATTTACAAGACTAATTAAAACAGACATTTCTTAATGAATATAGAACAATAATATCAGAAGTCTGTGATCCGAAAATACTTATTAATGGGCTAACGAATGCATTAATTACTGTTAATGCTCTACGTTCCTCCAATTTTAATGATAAATGATGCTATATTTAAAGTGCTACACTCTTTGATGTAAGATAAGATATATTTTCACTTTCAGTTCGAGCCCACACAAGTCAAATAACGCGTTTATTAAAAGAATCCGTACTTTTTGTATAAGAAATGCGAAAGTAACTCTGTCTATATGTTATGCTTTCATGATTAATTAAACCACTGAACTGATGTTGGTGAAATAAGGCCATAAGGCCATAGACTTAATCTGCGTCCGCGATAACCTACATTTACACGGACGAAGTCGCAGCCAAAAGCTAGTTAGTTATAACTAAGAATATCGTAAACAAACAGAAAAAGTAATACCTATCAGATAAAGACTTTGCCTAGTATCTTATCTACAACAGGTTCCATGTAGAATGACCTCATTTTGCTCAACAAACTTTCGCGAGTAAGTTCGAGTTAAAAACTAATAGTTTATACCTTTTAAGTTTATTGAATCCGAGTAGGGTAACGATAAAACATAAACTGGAAGTCTATAAAAGGCATTGCCAAAGTTAATATGATAGTTTTAAGTAGATAAACTTTATGTAGATAACTTTATTGGATTACTTTATATAAAAACTTTATTTCTAAAAGTTTCACTGCATGGACGAAAAAGCTTTAAAGGGACCTTTTTTAAGATACCTACATTATGTCAGATACCCATTTAAATACTTTTGTGTGGATACCCTCTTTCTGGGTAGAACGGAGTATTATGTCGGATTCTTACTGACTGGTTTCTCCTGCTTCTATGACTCAGGAGCTCGGTATACGCCTGAAACATGATCTGCGCTCCCGGCTGGTATTGAACCGCCATTGCTGGCCCCCTTCAGCCCATTTAAATCCTAACAACACACTGTTCGTAATATTTCATCCAACATCAAATATTTTGACGAGGGCCTTCCAACAGTGTTTTACGACCTTCTGAAATATTTACATAAAAAGGTGATCAAAACTTCTAAACAAGGGTGATTTTAAACCAGCTTACAATCTCAAGCAAGTTTCGAAAACCTCCGAAAATAATTAGGCGGTAATGTCACAAGGTTGGTTGTGTCAACGCTCATAAAGTTCGGTAATTAATCATGGCCGAACCCTCGGCATGTGGGGGTTTTATTTCACATCACTTTATTGGAGCGGAAAACTCCTTTTCCAAACGTTGACAGTATTTTATTTTAAAGAAAATTTGGTCCATAATTTTATTTCAAAGTGATAAACCGTCTTTTAAAATTTTAATGCGGTTAATTCAAGCGTCGGTTTTAATAGAATTTTATTGAAAACGGATGTGATGTTTTTCGTCACTGATTGAAGATTGTGCAGACACATGTCTGACAAATATATCGGGGCGTTTTCGACACGCCCGAAGCTAAAATACACGACATCACACGTAATTAATAAATAATAAACGCTTCTTACAAAATAGGGTTGTCACACGTTTAAATGGTACGACAAAAAGAGGTCGACTACATCGACAGTGCGTTTCAGCCCTACATAAAGTTTTTTAATTATTATTTTTATTGGCTCTGGTTGACAATAATACAGGCCACAGCACTCTATAGCGTGAGGGACGTACTTGACCTATTTCTTTTATCGTCATATCTCGGTTTTTATTATTCACCTCAATTAAAAAAAAGACTGGTGGTTACATCAGAAAATGATCTGTAATTTTTTTTTTGCTTTAAATTTCTCGGGAATTTATTATGAAGCAACTCAACGTAACAATCTTAATACTGTAATAAATGCGAAAGTTTGGTTAAATAGATACTTGTTACTTAATCACACCAGAATCGCTGAACGGATCTGGATGAAATTTTGGTACGAACATAGATTATAGTTCGGGACAGTACAGAGACTACTTTTTATCCCGGAAAAATGTACGGTTCCCATTCAACATTTGACAACCTTTGATACTGACGAACTTGCGGGCGTAAGATAGCGAATACATAAATGGAAATTACCTAGAATTTCCTGTTACTGTACTCTGTATTGGATATGCAAATACCTACTATTATATTCGATTCTAGTGAACTAGCATTCTAGGAGTCTCCTATTGTAGGTTTAGTTAGTTTGTATGATAACTTTCGTATAATAGGCTCGTTGTATGTATATTGTACTAACATACATTGGTCCAAAAAAAATATTTCTTGTTTTTGACAAATAATAAAAGTATAAAATATACTAGGTACGTCTTGAATAAATATTAATATTGCATTTTATCCTCCTCCAAACATTTGCCGCTATCCGCTTCAGCGCTTCAAGCGGCTTTGTTCTAGCGAGTAAAGTTGTATAATGCAGCGCTTGTAGCTGCTGTTGCTTAGTATATTTATAGCCCAGCTGAGTGCCATCTGCGCTCGCAGTTACCCGGGAACTACAGGCCATCTGCGGCTAACTAGATAATCTGTCAGTAAAAGATTCAGTCAAGTGCGAGATTGACCGTTTGGTTTGGGTTCTGTACTTTATTGTGACTGATGTAGTAAAGGGGATTTTGGTTTCTCAAAGTCAGCAGTAGATACGACAACTAACAATATCCCTGAAAAAAACGTGGTATTTCAAAGGCTTCTCTTTTTATTTTAGAATAAATAAAAACAAATGCTATTTTTTATAATTAGTTTTATTTATTTAAAGCTTGAGACAAATGTTCCTATCGAGCCGTTTGGCGCAGTGGCTGAGCATTTGGCTGCTGTAAAGCATATCGCGAGTTCGATTTCCACCCAGAACAAATACTTTTATGGCTTACAGATGATTGGTCTGGCTTTGGCTGTTTATGTATGAAAGTTTAAGAGTTTGTAAACGAAAAACGATTTAAAAAAAAATCCAAAGTAAAGCTGGAGTTTTTTAAAAAGGAAAAAGAGGGAGAGTGATTAAAACAATTATTAAAAGTCCTTAATACTCACAAATCCCAACTCTTCTTTTCAATAACGTAAAAAATCCCGAAATCCCCTTGTTTGATTCACAGAAGAAACTTCTAAATCTCTAAATCACTGTACAATTAACAACAAAAGTACAAAAAACATCTGTAATTGAGAGGCGGCTACTTTTGCTTGCTATACGAAGTTCATTTTGGCTTCAGTTTGTATAACTTTGAGCGGAACCCCGCCCGCAATGCTTGCTAGTTTTCGTTAACTATACTGCAGTAGTGTATACCTACCCTGTTGCAAACACGAATGCTCAGCTTCAGGTCCAGCGTTCGATTCCCAAGTCGCTTAAAGCAGGGATTTCCAAACTTATTTTGTCTACTGCCCAATTTAAGAATTAATTATTTCCTAGCGCCCCCATTTTTTTCACCTACTTAAAAACCACCTAGTAGATAAAATTACAAATCGCTACCCATGCCTCTACACAGCGCCCCGATTTTTTTTCTGGGTCTCTTACCGCCCCGATTTTTTTTCTGGCCTGCAGCGCCCACAAGGGGCGTTATCGCCCACTTTGGGAAAGGCTGGTGTAAAGTTTTATTGGGCTTTCCTATTAGGAATTTATTGGATTTCTTGCCCAGAGTTTGAAAGTTGGTGACACCCTCGAGCCTCTGAAAACATGCAAGATAGTCAGGCCTCTGATCTTTTGACTTTTAACCTTGACTTTTGACTTGCCTGTTCTCCATTGAGATTGGCCGCCGCGTTCGAAATTCGGTCAGAAGAATTTTATATATTAAAATGGCGTCGTGATTGTATCTTAACTGTGTTAAAGTCATGATACAACCTACCCCAATAATATAAGAAATAAAAATAAAGAAGGATAACGTCTGATTTCATTCCAAGAGTCTGGCTGCTAAAATATGTTAATATAATCACAAAAAGAGAAAAAAATAGCAATGGTAATGAGCGTAGAAGTAGACTGAAAAAACCTGCTAAGTACAAGACGAACACGCACACGAAGTGTTCCGTAGCACCATTGTACAATATTCAACACTACATAGAAATGAACACGTTAAATAAACTTTATTTTATTTTTATCATTTGTTAAATCGAAAGTTAAAAATATGTACTAAGATATAATCCTCCAAAACAGAAGTGTTAATTCGTCAATCGCTTAAAACTCAAAAGGAGACCACCCCTTAAATTCTACAGACTGTATTTACAAACATAAACGCACCTAAAAATTATAAAAAAGGCTCTAAACGAACAAAATGGTTACTTTATTAAATATTAAACGATGTACCCACGCCTATAAAGAAAAAAATGTTCTAAAGTATTCGTAGGAAGATTTAATACGTACCACAATTACGATGTCTTACCCCATAATCAAGTTATTGTAACCATAAAAATGAAAAATCGAGAAAAAAGTATGTAGAAGAATGATCGACATAATTTGGATGTTAACAACATTTTTTGTTATGATAGAACATTTTTTGATGTAGGGTTTATCGAGGCTTGAAGACGAGTGAAAATAAGAGCACTTAAATAATAAAGTGCTAATTTTACTTTACATAACGTTTACATATTTAGTAATACTAAAAGTATTTGAATAACTGTTTCCTTTGAAGTTCCACGTCACTCATTTTGAAGCCTTCATAGTTAATCTCACAATAGTTATTAATTTAACAAAGTTATTTATTTCAGCAAAATCTAGTATTTAGTGTTTATCAGAATAAAAATAAACGTTGAAAACAAAACCTCCTTTTAGTCAGTTAAAAATAATATGAGCTTAATGGAAAAGTCAGGTTATGTCAACCAGGTGAGATTAATCCGTTTATTTTTTTCTTTTATTCCATTCCATATTCGAAAAATAATGAGTTGCGAAAATAATGACATTCTGTTTTCAATTTGGAATGAAAAAGTTATATCTGGCTCGATATGTTACTCATCATTCTTTTCATACGGATAAAGTTTTTACAGCTCGAGTCATTAAAAAGATGAATTAAAAATGGTGTCCAGAAAAGGAAGTTTCGTTTATTTTGTATTCCATTTCACAGTATAGCGAGCGAGTGAAAGGACATGATAAGCACTGCTATTTTCATTTTTTTTATTTAAAGACTTATGAATTTCACATGTAAAAGCGGAGTATGAATTAATTACGATATTTTGATAAAAATAGTTTACTCGAAATGCGAAAACCGATTAAAAACCGTTTGCTGAATAAATATTATTAAAACACAAGTGCATTAATAGCCTGTCATTTCACCGTAAAACTGAAAAATATTTACTCAGCAATTTACATACACCGACTGGAAATGTGGCAATCATAAAAAGGGTGGAATCGCTTAATTTAGTTTAAAGGGAACACCTGCACGATGTATAAAATCGAAATTGGCGAGGTGTGCCAATACTGTAGTAGGGGGAAAGACGGTTATTCGGCTGCACTGGGGTACGTAGATAGTGTAATAAGAAATTTTACTTTCTCAAGACAGGATAAAGCTGATTTACACCCTCAAAGAAAAATCCACTTTTATATACTGCGGTTTTAGAGCTGTTATATTTTGAATTTTAGTACTAAAGAATTATTATATCTACCAAATTTTTCTGGCATAAAAAACCTATTTGTTTAGTAATAATTTGCACTTTATTGGCTATAAAAATGTCCAAAGTCTACTTATGTTATAATTTCCAAAAGTTATCATAATTTAAACTGTGAACATTTTTCAGAGAAAATACTGAAAGATTGATGTACAGTGATACCTTTGCCATTACATTTATTATTCTCATCTTTCGACCCTTAAGAAACCAAAGGATTATTTGCGTAAATCCCCAATAATAGGGGCAAGGACGAGGCGCTAGTCCGAACCACTGGTCTTAACAAAGTAATCGGGGTTCAATGGGAACGCAAGATAATCTGATAACCCGAAACTGAATTAATAAAATGGTAAATTTTATTATGTATTGACGCGTTGTTGGTTTTACTGAATAACATCGCACGTTCAGCAATAACAAAGTAGAGTTGGGATTTTGTTTTGTAATAAAAAAATGTATGATTTAAATACGAATTTATTTAAGTACTGACTAACCAGTGCAAAAAAAGTAAAGCACAAAAACTTACTAACGCTTGATAATAGTGATAACTCTATTACGAAGCGTTAGTAAGTGTTTATTTTGCTTTGATCAATAAGGTATCTGCTAGCTAAATTAATCTAATAGGGTAGATGACACCACAGTCAATTGACGTACTTTTTATGACCTGTCAAAACGCGATTGTCCCATAGATATTGTACGGCAAAAAATAACTGTGACGTCACTTTTGAGTAGACTTAATTGACTAACTATTTATTAATTTGAAAGCAATTCAAAATCAAATTTTACAGTTAATTGAAAATTAATCAAGTTTCCAGGGCTAAAATAAAGTGTTTCTTTAGAGAAGTTATGTCTTGGAATTATTAGTAAATGCTGTCATCTTCCCAATTACCTACGTCCCTATAATCTTTCTATCTTAACTATTTCTTCACTTTGTGGATCAGATCTATCTTTATAATAAAGCGAAAGGCCACTCATTCATCACGAAATCTCAATAACCTATGTATATTTGATATATTTGAGATATTTGACCTATGTATGTAGATGATATTTGGCAGACAGCTACTTTATATTAACGGACTTTGCGACAGGTTTGAATTTGGATTGTTGACTTTCACGCAGTCGAAGTTGGAGGAAACGCTAGTTTCTAATATGAGTACGCTTTTCTGTATTTATTACCCATATTACACAAAATGGTAAAAAACCCCTCATCATCACGCATATCCATGAAAATTCTTTAAAACCACGAAAGTTGTGCGAAAAAAGAATAGCGCAGTTATTTTTCGAAAATATAATCCTTAAATCTGTCGTGAAATGTTTGAGCAAACACACCTTCCCATTATGTGGCCAAATCCTAACAGCAATCACAAAAAACTCGCCACCAAATATTTGTGAGAGCTCGGCTAATAGGACCATTTGCGGAGCCGTGAGCGGATAGCCCATAACGAATGGTGCTTCGGCTTCCAAAGCTCGAACTTCAACTGATGCGCGATTGACCTAAAAGCTCTCTCCAAACTAAATGAAAGCGCGCCACGATTTTTATATCTAAACCGATTATCCGAATCGATAAATCATTTCTGTTTGAGTCGTTTTAAATTGATCTGATGTTTTTGGTCCTTTGGCTTTTCGGATATTATTTTTGATAAGTAGATTTAAATTACGTTGTAAGAAGGCTATAAATAAGTTTTATGTTCTTGAAGTAGGTATTACTTTCACGTCAATTTGAGCGAGGTATTACTTTAAATAAGTTAATAGCGATAAAATGTTTAAAAGATTATTTTTCAGTTCGTTGGTTGTTTGCGTGAGTGAGTTTATATTTTTGTGTAACCATATAAAAGGCGAAATTCCTAGTATTTTTTCCCAACGATTTTTTTATTAAAATTAATTATAAACTAATTAATAACTTTGTCCAACTGTAAAGCAAAGGCCTCTGCTCATACAAGGTGGATAGGCGTTTTAAGACGTGTATATAATTACGCGTTTTCTCACGTTTTTCTTCACCGATGTAGAAAAAGCTACATAGGTACTTGCTTGGTTTTAACGAATTAATACTTCTTAATAAAAATTACTCAATCACCGTGATAAACACTCTTAGGACCAATTCATCCAATAAGGTTCCGTCTAAAAAAATACGCATCAAAAAATATTTAATTAAAAAAGTTATATAAATGGTATGCAAAATGTCTAAAAACGAATTTCGCCAAGACCACTGTGCCTGCTTACCCTCTGAGGAAATAGATAAGGAAATATGTAAATGAACCGCGGGATCAAGAAGAGAAATGAGGAAGACTCCGCGCTGTTAATATTTCGAAAATACGAGAAAAACGCACGGAAAGTAAAAATGTGCTATTTGTTTATTACAAGATCGTGTTCTGTTATCTAAATGGTTTGAGATTTATTGGAGAATGTTGCCTCTCTTTATAGGCTAAAATAATATTTACTTCCTTACTTATAAACGTTGCTCTACGGCCAGTGCAGATAGAACAATATTCTATAACGGTTATCACTGATTGATTGATAATGAACTAAAATACAACAAAAAATTGAGTTGAAACTTGCGTAATTGTGTTTAAGGTAATAAATACCACGAGGAGTTATTTCTAGGATAACATTTTCAACTTTATTTATGACTAACTTCTGCCCGCGACTTCGCTTTAAGTTACTACTCCGCTCCCGTAAGCGGTAGCGTGATGTTGTATAGTCTATACAATTCCTTATGAATCTAGCTGTCATTGACATATACATTTTTTTAATTCTACTGGTAGTTCCAGATATTAGCGTATTAAAACAAACAAAAAACTCTTTAGCTTATATTAGTACCTACGTATACAAGTGTAGATGTAAAGGGGTTAGTTTAAGGGCGCGCCAAAAGCCAGCAAACTTTTGGAACGAAGTTCCTTATATTATAATTCACCCGCGCGCCCCGTGTTAAGTGTTTTATCGTAGGTAATAACTCCAAAAATAAAAGGAATTACCTAAAATGCCTAGACAAAACCCTCACTCATGTATAAATATAAGTAATTATCAAATTTTCGTCACATTAATCATTATAATATCGTGTATAAATCGAAAAAACCAAAAAATTTGAGGCTACTTCGTGATGTTTTTCTATCGAGAAAATGTTATTATTTTATGTTTTTGATCAATGAGAACCCTCGAAAACATCATGTAGTTTTGATACATTGGTATTTTAAGCCTATAAATCTAGAATTGTTTATGTAAAGTCAATAAAAAGATTGGTAATTTTGCCTACTACCCACTCTTAATACTCATATATAATATAAAACAATGTTATCAAAACTTTATTCGGTATGTAGGTATCGGGATTTATTTGAAAACTAATGGGTTGTGTGTTACCTACAAGCAGAATTAATATATGAACCTTCAAAAGCCCTGTAACAAAGTTTTGTGATAGGTATTTACAAATTAAATGTAGTTAAATATCTGCTGGAGTATCTGATCAAATACCTTTACGAAACCTAACCAAATAAAACTACACGACGGACAGACAGATTCACTGTCTACTAAGTAACTACTGAATAAATTGTTCTTGTATTAGATATGATGTGCAATTACAGTTATAAGCGACTTGACATAAAATCATGCCTATAATCCTCGAAGGGTTAAGCAGAGGAGTACCCATTAGTACACTCACATTTCGCCAGTTATATTTAAGTCCCATGTGATAGGGGGCGAGTCTATTGCCATAAACCGGGCACAAATCCAGACTGCGAGGCTGCTACTGAGAAATTCCTGATGGAAAAACTCAATAACAAGCAGTAGCAGTGCAGTTATAAGTAGGTACTCAATACCAAAACTGATACAGTTACCGACAGCTTTTATTCATTTATTTCAACTTTTACTTTGTAGGTAAGGTATTAAGGCGGAGTTTTCGTCAAAATAATAACAATACTAGGCTATTATTGCCCCACCTAAGGACAAACGCCACTTCTCATATAGAGAAGGTACAAGTATTGATCACCGCGCTTGCTCAAGGCGAATTGGCGATTTCAGACTTATATTAATCACAATTTTTTCTTTCTCCGACAGTAATATCCAAGATAAACTGAGAAAGTACTGTAGAAGCTCTGGCTGACTGAGTCAGACACAACTTCATTAAAGTTGTCCATGCTTATGAAATAAATGCTTCTTTAAAATAAGAATGTCTTGACAGACCGTCATTACGGCAGACGGCTTAGATACAATATGATTAAATATAAAATATAATAATATAACAAGTTAATAATTCAATGCACGAAGTCATAAATATAAATGAAATGTTTCAATTAGTAGTAGATTGATACTTGCGGTACATGTAGTAATCCCACGTCTTGGGGTCGCTACAGTACCTACATAATGTCACATTAGTACTTACCCGTTACAGAACCCACATTCTCATCCATTAGGACATATCATTGAACAAAAATATCGCTTGCAAATCAAGAAAGGTACACCCACGTACTCTAACCGTGGGTTCAACTAAAAATACCAGCGTCGACACGTTTTCGCGTCGTAAAACACGTGAGTTACTGACGTGTGTCGAGTTTATAATAAATGGAGCCCGAATTAATTGGATTTGTTCACATCATTATAAAGAACAACCCACGTAACCCTGCTCGGCTTGGGTATTTTTGGAAAATTATCTATCTGTTTAATTTCGTTTTTAAACAACGATATTATTTTTGTAACGCAAAAATAAAGAAAGAAAATTACGTTTATCGAGATAAAAAATAAAGAAGAAATTATAATATAATATGTTTAGTTCACCATAAGTATTATTGTTGTTTGATATAATATATTTTGAATATTTAAATAAAATACTGAAAAATTACCTAACATTAACATTATAGACCATATTTGTTTCTAAGACTAAACTACCTTTAAGGTACAAAACTACCTTTCAGCCAAACTTTACCTAAATTGGTTTAATACTAAACCGTAACAGTATCTTTTAATAGAAAAGCAAATCCAAATAAATTAATTTCGATTTTAGTAGCGTTGTGTAAATTTTAAAAAAAACCTTGAATAAAATCAAATCATTTTTTTTTGCAATCCTTTACACCATTATGTTTTCTTTTTTATTATTATTATAACAGTTATTTTATTTATCGTGTGTTAATATAGCAGACATTTTTCTTTTATATATATCGAAGTCAAAGTTTTTATATCAATAATAAGTAGTTATAATGTTTGTTTATTTTTAATATGTATTAGTTTATAGTTATCATATATAATTATTTATGTATTGTAATTTATGGGCCAAGTTGCCTGAATTAAAGGAATTATTATTATTATATATTATTATTAATAAAACATTATTCAAATTATCTGTTTATACCGCATCCAATATTAACAATAGAAAAATGCAACCACCAATCCTGAAAGCAATAATTCAGACTGTACCATCATCATTTGTCGTAGTAATCCGTAGAGGTCATCTAAGTAGTCGTAGCATCGTAGAGGCTCGCTACGTAAGCTTGTAGCGTGCTACGCCGTAGACCTAAGCCTTCAGATTTGGTATTCACAAAGACAGCCATGCTTCCATTTTCATAGCCACCTAAACCAAAATGTCTGAGCGAAAATACTTGTCTTTTTGGTGCTATAATAATTTAATTCAAAAATAATTTATCACCCGCAAAGTCGACGATTTCAGCGGCGAGAGAAAACGTAATTTGAATAAATATTCCTTCTAGATTTTGGAACGAGACGTATATTTTCACAATGGAATGAAGTAACGTAGTCTTATATAAATATTTTTTCCCTAAACCTTATTTAGGATTACACCTACCTAAGTCAGTATAGATGCTAAAGAGATTCGTAAGAAATGGTTCCGTCTCCAAATTATTTTCTTGGAAATAATTTACCGCCGAATATTTCTTGGATGAACAATTTTATACAGTTCAAGTATTTCATTGACATTTTTATGTTATCACTCATAAATATATTTACGAGCTCAATAAAATTATCTTTTGAGACATCAAATACCTAGAAAATCGGTATTGTACAAAGCTTGTAAAAGATTACACGTAAAAGTACAAATATTCTGAAATGTTACAAAATTTTCGCAATCTGTAATGGGACCACAGTTGACTACTAATGTAAAGAAAATAATTATATTTTCCCGTTGAAAGTTGAACACAACAATTACATACGTTGCCAGAATAAATATTTAAATTTTAAGACAAATATACGTAAGGTTCCATTAAAATTAGAATATGAATGTGAAATGAAAACGTGTAAAAAAAATGAATTTAAAATATAACTCACCATGGAAGGAACCCGGCGATTCCTTTAATATAACACTACACACAACCCCATTTTCAAAATCCACATAAAAGTCACCAAACACGCACACACCACCAACGTACAATTTTAAAACGATTTTTTTCGAATTTCGAATGCGGAGTTCTCAGCGAAACGACGCGCGGTCGCCCGTCGCGGCATCCGAAGAGGTTATGGCAGCGAGTTTGCGTGGACCGACCCTCCCCCCACCTACATACCATCATTTTTACCCGGTCCACCACCATAAAAATATTTCGCGACCGTATTGCGCAATGCATTAATCTAAACAACCGAAAATAATATAAACAAGTAATTTTTTTTGTGTTAAAAAAACGCAAAGGCAGCTTTCCCCGTCTAAAGTTACACAGTTGTAAATTATGGGGGAAATAGGCGTAATTAAGCCCGTTTTACGTTTGAAATCCGTTCGGAGTCAGGAATAGGCGACAAGGAATGTTTTAATGTTTAATTAAAAGGATTGTCGCGAGAGGGGATTTAGCGAAACGTGATAAAAATACTAATCAATTCGAATGTGTCGAGATGAATTCTCGTGAAACATTTTCAAATACTTTCGAGTTGTAAAGAGGCATTCGTTTCCTTTGAAGTTTAACTGTGATAGTTTGGTTTAACCTAATTCTGAGTCGTTAAGATGCCTTTTAGATTTTCAATTTGTATTGCCACTTAGCCATGGAGGCGTGGAATGACAGCTATTTGTAACTTTGTCGGGCACAACAAATAGAGATCTGCTCGCTATTTCAATCGGTCATAACTATGTTAATGTATTCACTTAATCATTTCGAAAAAAGTATTTACCAGTTTTCCTTTCAATAATAATAACCAATCCACTTTATAGGTCCAATGTCTGTAATATCCATGTCCTGGGGTTGTCCTTGGGTTCACTTTAATAGAGCACACAGGGAAAATCGTCTCGGAATCATCACATTTAATTAAGGTGTAGGTGTCAAACGGGCCTCTTCGAGTTGGTTTCGGTCACTTGTACGCCTCTTAAAAGTCCGGGACTACATTGGTTCCGAGTAAAAAAAATTTTCTTGAAAAAATAGAATGTAACCAGTATTATAACTCTCTCATTTTATGATTTAAACCAGATTAAAAGAAAAAAAAAACCTCAACAGATTATTATAAAATTTTGCACACACGTTGTCAGGTACCTATACATATAATTTTTCCTTAGGAAGGGAGGGAACGTGAGCGAAGCTGCCGGTACAAGCTAGTATGATATAAATCCTCAGTTGGTATGTCAAACTTTTGTACACTTCTAGGTACTTGTAAACGTCGAATTTATTTATTTGATACTTGTAATGAAATTCGGATTTTGGGAAGCGTATGATTGAAATTTCCTGGAACTACCTCGCAGGTATATTCGGCAAATTTATTGGAAGTTAAGTGTTATGACAATATTATTCAGTAGGTAATATTGTTATAATAATGAAATCATATTTATGAATAAACATAGATTGATTTCCTAAAACAGGCATACATTTCAAATAGTTATGTTGTAATAGTATATTAATTTTAATATTACCAATATTAATATTAATTTTAATAATAAAATTCGAATAAAAATTACTCACTACGTTAAATAACACTCAATAGACCATATCGAGAGCCTTTATTTGTGTAGATTAACTATGCTGTCTAATGTGGATATTAATTAATAAAGTATTTACGAGGTTTCTAAGCAAGTGATGAATGACCCACAAAGATCACAAAACATGCTTTACCTTAGTCTTCCTGTAAAATACAGCACGATTTTCTTTTAAGCAAGAATAAATCCGTCACCAACATTGGCGGAACTATATGCCAAACGTTGGCAACCAACTGCAACTGTCTAACTGAAACGCCAACGCTATTATCGAAACGTTCTTGCACTCATATTTTAAAATGTTCAATTTTCGAACGCATTCGAATTTCGGGCGTGTTCGTTCATCCGAACGAAGACATAAAGGATTCATTCACCATTTTGTTTCACTCATTCTTTTTAAGTTAGTTGTTCACAGATAAACTTCCTGTGAAAGATAAATTTTCGTTGCATTGTTACTGCACCGATTTTGATACTCCATAAATGAAAAAAAATGCAAACAATTGAGTGCCTAGAACTAAGCTATTGCTTTAGAGTCGAACTGAAACTAATTGTACTACTTTTGCTTTTCGTGCAACAGGAGCAAATGTTTGAAGCTCAAAATTTTTATTTTTCGTGTTCTACTTTTATTAAAACTTCTTTTTCATATAATCCTACTGCTATTTTAAAGCCTCATTTAGACGATGCAAGAAATATCGTGCGATTTGACGTACATTGCGGGACCGCGCGGCTGTTATGTCAAAAGTGACTAATCATTGACAGAAATGTTCCACAACTTGCACGATATTTCTCGCACAAATCAGCCTTAAGTTTGCAAGGATGAATGGATGTTTCTTTGTTAAACGCTCTTTTTTTTAACTAAGCGGAATTAGCTGGGCAAACATATACATATACGTATGTTGAAGGTGTATGACCATGTTGATTCTTTGGCCCAAGAATTGGAATTAGCTGTCAGTCTTTACAGTTTGGTTGTTTTTTTAGTTAAGTCTTCCATATTAATTAAATGAATTCTGAAGTTTACGCAGATGAAGTCGCGAGCAAAAGCTAGTCTACTTTGAAAGCAATTGAACCGTAGCTCACAATTGAAGCACTGAAATTCATAGCAAAAATGTGAATAGCTAGGAAAAGAATCGTTATCTTGTAAGTCGTTTTCATTTTCAAAATCGAGGTGCGATTTATAAATCAGTAGAACAACGGAGCGATTTACGCTTCGTTACCGATTTATGAATTTATGGTAGTTTTTATGGTGGTTTTAGATTTAGGAGGTTGGTGTACCTACGTACTATATCATAACAGTTTTCCTAGTTGAGCATGCATTTACGGCATGGAAGTCTGTATAATAGGTTGCATCTTTTCATTATTGTAACACAAATTTATTTAAAATTAGATAGAGGTAAAGTTCGTTTAGTTCTTTTTTGTTTGTAAGAGAAAATCTTTGGAAGTATTGATCCTTTAACATAAATCGTTCATCCAAAATCCAATGGCAATAGTGTAGCTTACTGGTTACACTGCTGCCTTATAATATGTTTTATGGTATACTTGACTTCCATCGACTAAATCGCGGGCAAACTAGTAATAAAACAAAAACAAAACCGTTTACATTGAAAGGAATACTTTTTCTACTAAATCCATGACAGTAAAGATACGCCCGATCTCATGGGTTCACTGCGAACTACTAACAAAGGTCATCAACCTATCTATTAGACTTTTATAGATCTGCTTACGTCTGTTTTTACTAGAGCTAGGTACTGAATAAGTTATAAAATCAAGAGAATTATGCTGTTTTTATGGACTTACATATAAATAGTAATATGCTTGTGCTGAGAAAAATATGGACACGCTTTTGTTGAAATATTAATTTATTTGTTGGAAAAAATACGAGAACATTCATTACGGTCATTCTCCAATTTGGCGTTCTTTGCCTAATTACCGTAACCTTTTTTATTTTTCACAAATTTGATTTAAACACATGAAAATATGAAAGAAATCAAAGATACGAATTCAATAATTAATTTGGCATGTAACAGTTAATGGTGGTTTTCTAGTTAAAGCGACTTAAAAATTTCATAAGTATGGTAATTAGAAAAAATTAATATTTAATACAACCAATAGTAAAAAAGACACTTTGTCATCGCTATAATTTATTAAAAATGAAACACTTTCAATGAAAATTAGGTAAAAACAAACTAAATAAAACAAACATTGTATTGTTTTTTCATACAACGGTAATTATAAACATATGGTAATTTGTATACTGTAATTAGAAAACGACAGATTTTCTTAAAAAATGTCGAAAACCGACACAGTATGCAAATACTTGCTTATTACAACGTACGGAGGCCAAAGTATTGTCTCTATTTACATGATCAACTTGGGTCTAACTTAAAAATCAAGTATTAAAATAAGTACAACGGCAATTAGAAAAGTTTTTAACCAAGGCTACGGTGATTATATACTCACGTACTTCATTGCCAGTACACTAACGTTAGAGGCGTGCAACTGCTGATGGGCCACGGCACACACGAGGAGACGCGACGTGTACGGTAGTAATGTGCCAAATACTGTTAGTTAGGGATTTGCACCCGAGAACAGAAAATGTCACGGCAATTATAACTTTCGATCGGACATGCGGTTACTTAACAATAATTATTTATAGACTGGTTCTATTGAGTCGATATTTTGTTATGCGATACACGTTGCTTAATACCGTTTAAAACGTTAAATGGATCAAAGTAAATCTGTACGATATAAAAATTACGAGCAAGTTTTAACAATAAGTCGGTGTGCGGACAAGCCACGGTAATTAGAGAACAGAGGTTTTTTGAACTTAAGATAATTAATTTAGTCTTAACTACTTAAAACAGAAGCTAATTTTTTTGTTTACAGCTAGATACGGATGCTATCTAACATATAAAAAAAATTGCATGATTGAATATGATAACATTACGGATTAAGCAAGCCCGGACAAGCAAAACTTGCTAATCGGAGAATGGCCGCATACTATTAGAGTATAAAATGATAGTTATAAAACTAGCCAATTAATGTCTCACTGCAGAGCAAAGTCCTCTTCTTATACAGAGAAGGCGGACTGGCGATTTCAGACTAATATTTAATTGCCACACGATGTTTTCTTTCAATAATACTTATATTAGTGATAATATTAATGGCCTCTGCAAGTTAGCTTCGGCCTCTCGTACGCTTTACAAAGGTTTACAAAGGTCCCGAGATGTATAAAGTATATAAATCTATACATATAATAAAATTGTAGAAAAGTGGTGTCTGTACAATGGAAATATATAAAAAAAAAGTAGCAGGGGTTGTTATTACATCGATGCCGAACCTGAAATTGTAATTAATTTTTTTTTTGTCTGTTTGTCTGTTTGTCTGTTTGTCTGTGTGTTTGTGCACGCTAATCTTCGGAACTACTTGACGGATTTGAATGTTTTTTTTTTTGTTGTATTGGTATTAAGTCCGGGCAACATATAGGCTATAATTTATCTTGGAAACTTGAACACCTGATGCAGAACCGCAACAGACCAGCTAAACTATAAGAGATACAAAAATGGTACCATAGCAAAAATTGTTTCACGTGATGAGCATTTTCTGCTAAGAGAATAAATTTGAAGATCTGGAACACCTGATGTGGAACTCCAAGAGCCCAGCTACACTATAACATATATAGGAATGACGTCTTAGCAAGAGTTGTTCAGCCTGATGAGCACTCTCTGATGTCGTATAAAATTTGAAGATCTGGAACAGCTGATGTGGAACTCCAAGAGCCCAGCTATACTATAACATATATAGGAATGACGTCTTAGCAAGAGTTGTTCAGCCTGATGAGCACTCTCTGTTGTCGTATAAAATTTGAAGATCTGATCTGGAACAGCTGATGTGGAACTCCAAGAGCTCAACTACACTATAACATATATAGGAATGACGTCTTAGCAAGAGTTGTTCAGCCTGATGAGCACTCTCTGTTGTCGTATAAAATTTGAAGATCTGGAACAGCTGATGTGGAACTCCAAGAGCCCAGCTACACTATAACATATATATATAGGAATGACGTCTTAGTAAGAGTTGTTCAGCCTGATGAGCACTCTCTGTTGACGTATGAAGATTGTAGATCTGGAACACCTGTTGTGGAATTTCAAGAGCCCAGTTACACTATAATATATACAGGAATGACGTCTTAGCAAAAGTTGTTCACCCTGATGAGCACTCTCTGTTGACTTATAAAAATTGAAGATCTGGCACACGCGTTGTGAAATTCCAAGCGCCCAGCTACACTATAACATATGTATATAGGAATGACGTCTTAGCAACAGTTGTTCAGCCTGATGAGCACTCTCTGTTGACGTTAAAAAATTGAAGATCTGGAACACCTGATGTGGAAATCAAAGCTCAATTTCACTGTATAATTATAAAATAACATAAGCTGGGAGTACCTCCACGCGGTGAAGGCGGTAACAGTTTAGGACTGATTTGATGATCGATGAAATCTCGCTCATCCCGTTGTTTTCCCGTCCCCAGGCCTTAGAATTCTACATCAGACGTTTCAGATCTTCGATTTTGACGACCCCGTTGTCGCTGGCATAAGCAACAGGATCCGCGTACGAAGTCGCGGGCAGAAGCTAGTAATAATAATATATTTATATTCCAGAAATGCTTGTCCAAGATAAACTTAGTGGTCCAACATAGGTAGGTACTATATTTATACACAAAACTTACATTATAAATTGAAAATGTCAAATAGGTAGTTACCCGGTATCAAGCCCACAACCGGGCGGCTTATCTACTGGGCTGTCACTAAGCTGGACTATTAAAGTATATTAGAGAAAACAAGAAAAAGATCTAAAGTGAGAATACCTCTCGTGGTATTTGTCCCATTTTTTGCGTAGACGACGATAAAATTCAACCTTTGAAAAAAATAAATGGTGGCCATTTTGAATACATTATTATTTTAAATCTGCTTGATTTATTTATGTTATTGTTTACACAATATTATTTTAAAACCAAAATTAAATAACATTTCGTAATCATAAAACGAGCAACAAAAAACTTAAATGTGCTAACAGAAATTTAAAAAATTGTGACACGCCCATTATAGTATCGTCAGTAAATAGGGCTTCATAGGGGTAGGTACGATCTACCTATACCTATGTGACGGCGTGTCAAAACATGAGATGTCTATACTATAACTAATATTAATGCATTATACACGTACACCGTACCGTATTGTTTTCGATGATTTCTTCACTCATGAACAATTTTTTGCACCTGCCATGTTTTTTCTCACCACCTTTGGTTGACTGGTAGAGAATGCCTAAGGTATTAATTCCGCATTTGTACTTTTTTGTTGCATAAAGTTTAAATAAATATTAACCTTTCAGAATACATTCTTAAAATAATTATGAAAACCGCACTAAAATTCATTACGTTTGAAGAACCAAAAATCGAAATAGATAGACACAATATGCGACTTTGTTAAATATACACATCAAAAGTGTCTAGAGATCAACATCCCTAACATTGTTTAGGGATGTTGATACCTAGACACTTTTGATGTGTGTACTTCTAGATAGAGACAAAAAAAATCAGCTTTCTATCCTTTTGCATGCAGAAGTAACATTAACTTCTCTATTTCCCTCGACTTTAGCTATTTGCACGAGATAAGCTCGGAATACGGGTTTTCTTTTATTTTCGTACAAAATACAAACTGGTGAAGTCTTAAAATTAGCTCCGATTAAAAATAAAATGGAAAATACTTTTTAGGTCATCTCTAGTTATAAAACAGCTGTTTTGGTAATTATTGTAGACTTACTTCACTATGACTGATGATGACTGCCTTGTTGGTCTAATGGTTGTAAAACGCGACTGCTGAGCATGAGGTCTTGGGTTCGATTCTCAGGTCGGGAAAAGTAATATAGGGATTTTCCATCAGGAATTTCTCAGTAGCAGCCTCGGAGTCAGGATTTGTGCCCGGTTGGTGGCAAAAAGTTCTTCTAGTTACGAAGATACATAACATCACGCCTGTAATCCCCGAAGAGTTAGGCAGAGGTAAAGAAAAGGAGGATCAAACTTCCAACATTCGTTTCCCAGCAAAAATTTTCGCTCAATGTGGCTTAGTGTGATGGGCAGTATGCATAGTGGTATGTCATGTGTCTTTTAACCAATGATTAACGTTAGGTATATCTATACTACTTCCACACCACACACTTAGGATGCTAAGAGTATATTACTAAAGCTTTAGCATTTATTTAGTTCTTCTTAAGATAACATTTACGTCATCGAGAACCAACAAGAAATATTAGCCCCACCGTGACAGCGCAGCAAATATTCATCAAAGCTTAACAAATATTATCATAGCTTCATATTCACTCTGCCATGATAAAAATAAATGTTGTTTTACAACAATCACACTGAATTGGCAATTATCCAACAGCTCTAAACCCTAGCTGGACCGAAGTGAAATATTTCCTTTAATAGCATACACTATAATTGTGCATTCCTTCCGTCTGCCGCAGATTAAGTTTTGACAGAGGAGACCGAATTTCCTTCGGAAAGAAATTCAAATAGGATGAAGTAGTTACCTACTACACAAACAATTTTTTTTTTGGTAATTGTTAAAAAAAATGTTATTTTAGAATATAATTTAATATGCTTGCTTGTTAACGAGGAAAAAAAACACGCAGATGAAGATGCGTGCCATCTTCATCTGCGTGTTTTTTTTCCTCGTTAAGTCTTTGGTGACTGCTCTACTCCCGTTTTTTCCAATCCGATTGGGAGTTCCAGAGATTAGCACGTTTTAGTAAAGTAATAAACAAACAAAAGATGTCTTCAGCTTTATTAGCATAGATTGTGAATTTAATATTATGAGAACAAAGGATTATCTAATAGTAATAGAAAAATGTAGTCATCAATACAATCACCCCATAACATATAAATTTTTACCGGTTTTTTCAGACCTATAGGCAAACCCCTATAATAATGTTACTTAAAAAAAAACTGATTTTGTAAACCGAAAAAATAATTATGTACACAAAAAAAATATATAGGTATGTCATGTCGCCTCTGTTCCAATTTCTCGTTCATCTACACTTTGACACAATTTAAACTGTCTGTTGGTGTGCTCTGGTACTGTTCCCGAGGACTTTTATTACGGGCAATGTTTATATGTCTGCTTCTTATTATTTTCAATGTACTATGTCGTTCTCGCTCTAAATTGTACACATTGTTTCGCTTTTAAATTTGTTTTGGCTAGTATCATGGTTTTGTTGATGTTGGAAGACGATGTAGTTAAGTAGAAAATCGGAAAATGTTATAACTTGAGAAAATCTTGTTTTGTTATGAGTTCTTAACTGAACAACAAGGACTTTAACTAGTACCTGACTGTCTCGTTGGTCTCGAGGTCGTAAGCACGACTGCTGCGGCTGGGATCCTGATGGGTTCGATTCAAAGGTCAAAGTTATTGGATTTTGCTATTGGGATTTTTCCCAGTAATAACCCCGAGTTTGGAAGTTGATGATGTAACACCCCCGTGCTTCGGAAAGTACGTAAAGCCGTTGGTAACGGCTGTCATCCGTAGATCCATGACATTACATGACGGGCTTGACGGGTATTCAGAAGCGCGATGTTACCCAGTAACTGGTTTATGGAGGTCATGTATGCTATCGCTTTAAGAAGGCTACGCAGATTAACAGGAACACAAGTACCTTTAATTATTAATAGGACTCGGAAAACGATGATCACTGGTTAAAATATTAATGCTGTTAAAATGTTATTAATAAGTTATTCTGTTTCAATGTAGGTCTGATGTTGTTTGTGCATGTGGGATGTGACTCAGGGATATGGTTAATGTAAAGTTCGTGGAAAAACAAATAAAGTACGTTCTCTTCGATCCTTGACATACAACCTGCAGTTTTGCATTCTCGTCAAATTCTAAAAGGTTTCTAAGCTAATGATTCTCACCACGATTTAGTACTAAATTTGGATTTTCCAATTCAAACTAGCCATCCTGCCATTAGGTTTAGACAGGCGCGATGATGAATCCGCACGCCCACAGTGATATAGCCATACGACACTGCCTTCCGCATACACAACGGGGTGATTCTTTTCTTTAAAAGACGTTTATTCTGCAATACTGTCAAAAATCAAAAATTACAAGTAGGTATTTATTAATAATAAATTGACCTAGCGTCGTTTGCTTTCGTCATTCAATACCTATAAGCTAAAGTTATCCACTCACCCGTGTCTAACATGACAGATATTTCTTCAAAGCTCTATAAGGCATTACACACATCATACTTAATTTTACAAGCATCATTGAGTTTTTTCACAATCCTTTTCTCCCTTTTAAAAATAAATGAAATGAAACGTGTCTCCATTTCTTTTATAAAAACCGTTAAGAATTTATACTACGACTAAAATTCTTGAGACTCTTAAGCGCCTTGGCTCGCCTAAGGCAAAATGATAGCGTATTAAAAATACTGTATTAAGTGTGCTTTAGCGTTAAAATTAACATTACAATCCTTTTAACTTTACTTAGATGGAGTTATCGTGTCGTTGTTATTTTTACGATATTATAAAGCGTTTCATTTATCTTTTAATGTCATTGTCAAAACGCAAAGGTAGAAAAATAACT
Source organism: Hoplodrina blanda (assembly GCA_949316365.1). Lineage (NCBI taxonomy): Eukaryota > Metazoa > Arthropoda > Insecta > Lepidoptera > Noctuidae > Hoplodrina > Hoplodrina blanda. The sequence goes on from OX438564.1 coordinate 13,004,654, forward strand.
AAAGGGTTCTAGAGGCAGACCTTTGTTTTTAAACTAAGTATAACACTATTTTTCTAACGGCAAATTGGCTGTCAAAAACATAACAATAGTTATGAATATGAAAATATTTTAGTTAAACGATAAGTATTTAAATTTTGTTAAGTGGACGTTTTTAGGGATCGGTATCGTTAAAACCGTAATAGCTTGAGTTGAAATTTGCACAGAGTGTGTATTTCTATTGCCGCTACACCAATAAATATTCATAAAAAGTTACAAATGCATTTTTGGCTTGTTATGTGTTATATTATACCTATGTTATATCTTCTACGATGGTATGAAACCTTTCGTGTGCGAATCCGACTCGCACTTATTTTCTTTCAGTTTGTGATAATCAAGTACCAAAACTGTCCATACAACGTTAGTCTTTGTTTACCATGAACCTGAGAAGGGGTCATTGTACTCATCATTATGAACGATTTTTCCTATGGGAACAACTCTGAAATCGCGATGAAAAAATCAGCTGATCCATATATTTTGTCGAGTTATACGAACATAAATGTATGGACCTTTCGCTTTTATACACTATGTAACAAAAACCCTGTCCGATCAGTGTTGCCGTTGATCAGTTTTTACCTGACTACGGCAAAGCCAAAAGGAGGGTTATGATTTTGACCGGTATGTATGTATGTATGTATGTATGTTTTTATGTTTTATTTTAATTTAATTACTTCTTCTTTCTTCTTTTTTTTTTACTGGGGAAAAATAATAATCTCAAATCCATTAAATGGTTACGTATATGAGTACGCAGTACGATGCCGAATAATACCCTTAAGGATCGGACAGGGTTTTTGTTACAGGCTGTATATTTAGATTTTGTGAACATACATGACATTATGTTTGTATTTAATCAGACAGACCGCTGACCAGCCCTTTAATTCTAGCAAAATAATTTACCTAGTTCTTTTTGTATTTCAATTGAAACGAATGCCTTGCGGGTAAGGTCTATCCATTTATCACATTTAAATACAAAAACATTGTAGAAAAACTTAACAGAAAAAGGCGTAACTTTCTACTCTAGGGACTTTTTATATTTTACTGAAATAAAAGCTTTAGTTTTTTTAGCCGTTGTTCCTTTTAAACAATAAACCAATTATAGGAATACTAGCTTTTGTACGCGACTTTGTCTGTTTGTTTTCTTCACTCGCGTTTAGTTACATCTTTGGTTACAGCCCCGCTCTCGTGGATTGTAGCGTGATGGTTATTCATTTAAATTTTATGCAACAAAAAGGACAAGGGAGTATTCACTAACAGCCAACCAAAAGTGGTGAAGAGATAACATGGTAGGTGCTTATATTGGCTGTAGAATTCCTCATGAATATGGCTATCACATAGGTGCAAAAAGATTTTTTACAATCCGACTGGTAGTTTCACAGATTATTGCCTCTAAACAAACAAACAAAAATATTTTCAGTTTTTTTGTATTAGTATACCTATAGATTGTTATACACAATACTTCCTGCACCATTTTCCCAAGTATAAATACGGATTAACTTTAAGAAGAAGTTTTAAATGACAAGAAAAATGTGTCAACATATTGTGCGTGCCTTAGCAGAAGATTGTTAACTTATTATAAATCCAAGATATTAAATTGGATTTTGGATCGAATCCAATGTAGAATTTTATGGAATAATCTTTGTGTACAAAGAGTTGATCTGGCGCACCTTAGGTCCATCCTATTTAATGGTTAATCCAGGGGTTGTCAATATTTGTGTAGGTACTGCGATTCCCTATAAAGATATTTTTTTTGGGACGCCCTTCTAAAAGTAGATTACTGTGTATAGCTCTAGCAGATATTAAGATTACTTCACTTTTTTTAAAAAAAAAATCGTCAAAGATTAAAAACTATTATTTTAGTTTTTAGAAAATAAACGGACGGGCCATCATAGCGAAAAGGTGTACCGTGGATTCATAACATGATCCTAACAGATGCTGCGACGAAATTTTTCGTTGGTTATAAAAATTATTCAGCTATTCCATTAATTTTAATTCCATGTAGATGTTGCACTTTTGTATAGAAAAGCCGATTTGTTTTTTAACCGAAAAACCATCTACTGAAGGGGTCGGGCCTCCTGGCACAGATATATCTTTTACTTAAAAGGAGGTATTAAAACAATCAACAAGCTACTATAATTAAAAAATTAAAAAACACGACTGCAAAAATTGCTCATATTTGTACTTTGTTTACTCGTCAGTTTTTTTTTACGACGTTTTTTATTTACAGTGTTATATATTTTTTAAATCTACTTGTCAAATTCTAGACGATAAACATAGACACGACCAGATTCACTAAAAAAATAAATTGAGGCTGGTATTAATTTACTTTTTAAAGTGACCACACCGCTTTCTTTTCAATTTTAACTAGCCTATGTTACTCGGAACGATGCAAGGATTGTAACGATACCCCATACATCTAAATCGGTTCAGGCGTTTAAAAGTTATGGTGGAATATAGAAACTCACATACATACATACATACATACATTAACCCTGAACACATAACACTCCTTTTTTTTTGGGGCAGTCGTGTAAAAAGTAACGGTGTATAAGAATCTCTGTAAAAGTTGTACAAGTTTCTGCAATAAACCTTCATAGTTTATTTATTTTCTATTTTTATGTTATTTTACTGAATCCATAGTAAAAGGTTTGTTTCTATGCCCCTTCTACCAATACAGTAATTGGCGATGTCCCTTGCCGGCGACTCGTGCGTAACGTCGCCCTTTGAATAGAGCCGCGGCGTCCCAGAGCGTCGAACACACGATTAGGAAACCCTGTGTTAATACTGCTGCTACTGGTTATTTACTACGGTATGATATTTTCATAATAGCTCGGCACGAAAAAAGATATACGCTACTACTATTTATGAGTGCGTATAAATCTACAAAAGATACAATGATTAGGTTATATGAATGTAAGTAATAACTTAATAATTAATGAAGAATAATATGTGACATTTTGCATGTAATACCTATGTAGATATTTGCACACCTGTTAAGGTAGACTATGTTATTAAGAACTTATTTTGTTTGTAACACCTCATGTAACTACCCATATTCCAGCAAATAAATGATTTAATTTGATTTCTATCGAACTTACAAAATGCTCAAAGAATCATATTTGAACCCCAATGATACAGAACACTTATAATTACAACCTCGTAAACACAAACATGCAATAAAGAATTCCAAAAAGAAGTACTTACCCACTCGTGGACTTTCATTTGGCAAAAAACTAAAACGGACTAAAACTGTGAAATAATGTGAGTACCTACGAATGTGCAGCGGCTTTCAAATTTAGCTCTGTAAGCTTGACCGTCTCTGCAAACGTTAAGCAAAGCTAAATTCAGCTTAAATATTAAACATTTTCACTACAAACTCCGCGAGGTGTGGAATAATTTTAGGACGAATGAAGTACTCAGTTTTAAATAGTTGCTTTCAAACTTTTTGTGTTTCGTCCAGAAACATTAATTACTTTTGAAAGTTAATACTTTTATATTTAATTAATGTAGACGCTTGTGCACGTTAAGCTGTTGGTCCCGACTGTCATACGTTGATCTTTGACAGTCGTTACGAGTCGTCAGAAGCTTGAAAGTCTGACAACCAGTCTTACCTAGGGGTATCGTGTTACCCAGATACTGGGTTGTGGAGGTCAGATAGGCAGTCGCTCCATGTAAAATACTGGTACTCAGCTGCATCCGGTTAGACTGGAAGCCGACCCCAACATAGTTGGGAAAAGGCGAGGCAGTTGATGTAGACTTTAACAAATATTAATTAAAGTATTTTTTATCTTGTGATTCAAGTATCACTACTCATATACTATTTTGAGCCAAAGGGCAATGTTAACCCTTTGGCTCAAAATAGTATATGAGTAGTGATACTTGAATATTCACTTTGTACATCAAAGTTACTAAGCGGTTTTGTTACTGCATGGGTGTGGGTCACTATAGACAAAAGCGGGTCGGCCTATTCGGTTCGGCATTCTTAATACAACGGTGTATTGAAAATACCGAACCGAATATCGAACCGAATACCGAACCGAATACCGAACCGAATACCGAACCGAATACCGAACCGAATACCGAACCCTATAGATAGATTTTTTGGCTTTCAAACGAAAAATAGTTCTAGATAATACCTTAAGTATACAAATGTAGAATTTACAAAGACACAAGTACTTAAGTGATGTCTTTAATATTTAATTGAAAGACGTTGCTAAGCAGTATCGTACGTTGTGGGGAGACGAGCATCCCTTAGGTGTAATCCTTTAGTCTGTTACGACCCCCATGGGAGCTGATAACGCGGCACTGTTCATAGCCCTGAACCACTTAGAGATTGTAAGTCAGCATGGAGAGCTACGCCAGTGTTTTGTTTTGTATTCTTTCTTGTTTTAAGTATTTAAGTAGTAACTGTAGTACACAAGAGGATACTGTGTATTAAATTCGATTTTTCAGTTGGCAAAAATGGAACCCTTAGTATGCGAGCACACGGTGCGTTGCGGCGGCGGTCCGGCGCCGGAGCGGTGTCGCTGCGTCGTCTTACATAGAAATATCTGTGGCATGTCACACGATGCGCTCCGGCGCCGCACCGGACTTGCTACCACCAAGACGAGGCGGGGAGGGGTAAATGCATTGCTACGTCGGAGCGGCACCGCTCAGTTGTTTTGCGTCACAAGGAAAGACACACGCTCGCTCGTTTCGATTTTTTTTCTACGGCGGCGCTGCGTCATAACAACGTTACTCGTGTGCCCGCTGACACGGTGAAATCTTTGCGGTGCGGCGCCGCAACGCACCGTGTGCCCGCACCTTGTTGACCACTTCCCGTTGACCTACAAGTATTAAATTTAGTAAGAAGCAATGCCATGTAGCACAAGTAAAAGAATAAATCCGAAAACCGCAAAGCAGTTCATCACAAAATAATTACTTTTTTGTGATTATAAACTATTTTTTTGTTATGTTAAACTAGCGACCCGCCCCGGCTTCGCACGGGTGCATGTATTATACATATAAACCTTCCTCTTGAATCACTCTATCTATTAAAAAAAACCGCATCAAAATCTGTTGCGTAGTTTTAAAGATCTAAGCATATATAGGGACAGACAGACAGACAGACAGGGAAAGCGACTTTATTTTATAATATGTAGTGATATTGTATGGTAGTACTACGGAACTATTCGCGTGCAAGTCCGACTCGCCGAAAAAACAAAATTGGTGTATTGGTGACTGTAATCATTCAAAATTATTCAATCTCATAAATAAAATCAATTTTACTGTAATTTGAATCAAAGGCTTTCGAATCAATTTTATTAGATTACGATTCGCTCTACACATCAAATACCTTTTTCAGCCAGGACTGATACGGTTCACATGTGTCCCGTATCCACTGTGTTCAGTCTGCTTACGCGGTGCTTTTAATGTCGCGTCTGTATTGGACCTGTGTAGCTGGCACTGGCAGTCATATATCATTGGCCATTTCTATAAAGGTGGACACTGATCTGATATATTTTTTGTATTTCTCGATTTCGTTTTGTCTGTCTGCGTCAATCGGTACTTTAGTGATGAATGTGAAATATTTTAAGATATTTGGTAAGTGTCGCTTTTTACTTTTACGCAATATACAAAAGCTGCTAGAGTAATTGGTTTTGTCCGTTCTATTTTTTTTAGTCTGCTCTGTCTCACTGCTAGGCAAGTTTCATGTTCTCTTTTTACGCGCCACCTCATCAGCCCTCATGGTACGCGTCCAGATCTCTGCACCTCTGTCTTACCCGACCTCAGGGACACATTTTCCGACGCCCATTTTGAGTAGACTCTTGCCCGACGAGACGACAATATTTCAAACCAGTGGGGGGCAACGTTTTTATAAAAACAAAAAATAATTCACTGCTGGTTGCCCGTTGCCGTCAGACACAAAAGTTTCTACGTTTGCAACGAGCCTAAAATCACATCAATGCGTACCTTTACCCTGATCAAGTAACACACATTCTAATATTTCACATCAGAAATAATGTTACATTTTTATGTGGACATTTTTAGAGGATGTCCTTAGGATAATTCACTTGTCATACTTGATAAGTGGATACCTTTTGATACTCAGATGCTTTACTTAGAAATAACGACCGGAGGTACATTTATTCATTTGTTATATGTTAGCGATCAAAGAGCTTTCCTGAATTTCCTTAGGGGCATTTTTTTATCGTTAATAAGATGTCAGCTTGATTCTAACTCAAACTTCCTTTTATGTAGTTGGCCTGGACATTTATTATGTAATCTCAGTCATTGATAAATTGATGAAAATCTTAGTAGTACCGATATTAATTAAACTTGATATATATATGCAAGCTATATAAGTAAAAGAGTCAGTTGAGAATAACTTTAAAACAGGAAAACGCTTTAAAAAAATATTCGAATACATTTTTCAAGTTTAATCATTATCGGTTCATTTATTTCACAAATGTTGAGTTTGAAAGTTTGTATGAAATACAGTGCGGCGTAAATACCCTAAAGTTGCACAAAAATATTATATTTTATGCATCAGTAGCCCTTTATCAGCCTCCCCAAAACGAATCCTTAACCCTTTTAGCCAACAGGGTCAGCCAGTCAAGTATGACATTTAAATTATTGTGACATGATTGATACCTTCAATAAAGATTACATAAAATATTAGTAGCAGTCAACTAAAATCCATTATATGACCTGTTATCAATTTAGTTTACAACACGATAAATATGACCGTCATAGTCCAAGATCCTATAGTTGCCAAACCTGCGTCATTTAGACATGGCTGAAATTTTGAGAATTACTTGAAGAGTAAATTTTATATTATTTATTTTAAAGTACCTTTTAAGTTTGAAAGCCAAAAATTCTGTTAATTAAAAACGTTCAAAATATTATCTTAATCTTATTACAGCAATATATGTCAACACACATGTTTAGACTGAGATTAGATTGTCATCTTTCCTAAAAGTTAGTACAATTAGCTCTCCTAGACATCTAAAAAGGACTCAGCATTGAAACTAGTAAGTACGCATACCTTCTTAGCAACATATTTATCTCATCATCATCTGTCTAGCCTTTTCCCAACTATGTTGGGGTCGGCTTCCAGTCTAACCGGATGCAGCTGAGTACCAGTATTTTATATGGAGCGACTGCCTATCTGACCTCCACAACCCAGTAACTGGGTAATACGATACCTCTAGGTAAGACTGGTTGTCAGACTTTCAAGCTTCTGACGACTCGTAACGACTGTCAAAGATCCAAGTATGATAGCCGGGACCAACAGCTTAACGTGCTTTCCGAGGCACGAAATGATGTCACACAATATATACATACACACAGCACATACAGGTATACACACAGCGACATATTTATTTATCTATACTTAAAATTTACGTATTATATATATAATTGACGTAGATCTGGCGACATCGGGATCTTAGTCTACCAGTCTAGGTGTGAATTCTTGGCAGTACACCGCGGATGCATCGCTGGTAGTTCCGACCTAATATCGTGACAAATGGAGTACTTACTGCTGATTTACACGCGGCTCTAAAGTATTTGAAACGTTTTGGATTCAGCGAAATTTCGACCACACATCGAGAAGTTGGCTGCAATATTCAACTGCATAGTTTCGTACCTACATAGGTACATATAGGTAAATATAATTGTGTTTTGTAAGTAAATCATTTAATTACACTAAGTGTATTACTTCATTCATTTTCTGTTAAATAACTTATTTGACATTGATATTTAAAATTAATATGGGTATGGCCAAAGACGAACACCGTTAATATAGTAATTACCGACAAAGTCTTTAATAATACCATATTAAGGATAAAGGTAATAATTAATTAAAAACGGGAGGATATTATGCCGAACCTGTCAGAAAATACAGATGTAGTATATTAAGTTATTTATATCAAATCACAGTACATCTAGATGCAGCATCATTAGTACATTACCTACTCGGCCCCTGGAACTGTGGAGAAGTAACTTTGCACTAAATCACCTAAAATCAGACAGTTAATTAGTGATAGTTTCGTCCTGCAACGGCCAACTTGGTAACTGCAGTAAGTAAGATTAAGTTTACGACTAAGTTTTCATGTAACGGTAAAGTTACAACTACATAATAATTATTGTAGTCTTGATTTTAATAAATTATTTATTTAATTTTGGAACTCTTATATTTAGGCATCAGTAAGTAAAGGCCGCTGCATACGTGACGGGTAAATACGGGACGTGAGCGGGACGGGCACGTGATTGCCTCGTCCAAAACGGGAACGGGGTGCAAACGCATACGCAACGTGACATTGATTCGGATCTAACGTGCTAGTGTTGTGAACAACGAAAGATGGATTAATTGCTATTGCTCTAGATGACGAAGAAGCTACGACCGTCAAGAAAAAAGGAGATTTTCTGTACATCCTACATGGCATAAAAGAGAACAAGAAGGAGAATAGCGGGCGCGGGCCCGGACGGGACGGGGACGTGCTAAACATCGTCGCCGACGATATTTTTCCCGTCCACGTTCTCGGCCCGTCCATGTTCCCGTGACATATACGTATTTGGATACATTTTGTCCGGATAAAAACCCGTCACGTATGCAGCGGCCTTAACACTGGGCAATAGTGTAGATTTCTATCTGTGAAAAAAAAAATGTTATCGGACCAACACTTCTAGAGATTACCGTTTACGCGTTTACCAGACGCACTTTGAAACCACTAGACCAATAAGGCACAGCTGGCCAATCATTAATAAATGCCTGTTTTTTAGATGTTTATATTTGACTGTATTTCAGAATACACCTCTTTCAAAGGACAGATTCATAAAGTAGCGTATGTGGTGGGCAGTGTCGCGCGATTACTGTGTGCGTTCGAATTCACCGCCCCGTCTGAAGCAAAATGGCTAGTTTGAATTCAAAATGTGTATTGAGTATTTCTAGCACTGTTACTTCCTTGAATTTAACAATACTGCGCCTTGTACTGTCCGCTCTCACATATATAATATGTAGAGTCAACTAATTACTCGTCCAGTTCACTCTACACTGTTAGAGTAAAAGCCAGTAAACGAGCGTCTCTCTGAATGTTTTAAAAGCAAAATGTTGTTCACATTTTCATTGTCATTTTCTTTTCATTTTGAAATTGATGCTTTAGTATGTTATATGTATGTATGTCAGTTGGTTTATTAATTATAGCTTTTATTATTCCCCCCAGTTATACTATCTATAAAAGGGTCAGAATTTGTTTGAAATAGTCTGCAAAGTCAAAGTCAAATTATTTATTTCAATTAGGTACTTAAAAGGCCATTTTGAATGTCATTTACAAGAAAGAAAAAAAATATTGATTCTAGTTACCTATTCCAAAAGGAAATAATTTAATCGAAAGTGTTCCAACACCGCAATTTGAAAATGATTTGTTTTGTCAATACAAAAAAAAAGATGTTTGTTTCTTCTAATTTTCTTGTTTTCTAAATACAAAACAAAAAAAAGTGTATACATTGGAGCCATTTTAGTCTATGCTAGACTAACGCACGGCCATTGATTTTTGTATAAATAATTTGGGGAATTTAAACTAAAAACAGAATACAGCAATACAGTTTTATTTATTTATTTATTCTGAACAAAAATAGATTTGTGTCGAATACAGGATACATTTACAATAATATAGGAATACAATACTATAATGATCAAATAAGTTACAAGTCAATTATAATACAAGAAATGTCAAGAACTTAGAAAAAATAAAAATAAAAAACACAATTACATAATTAATAAGAATGACATGTCAAGAATAGCCATATACAAAAAAAAAGAAAGTTACACGGTGGCATTATTTTGTCATTTAAAAACTCTTCGATACTATAGTAGCACTTCGTCAATAGGAATGATTTCAATTTAAATGCGAATACTCTTGGACTGTTAATCATTTTTAGTTCTAATGGCAATTTATTGAAAATTTTTACAGACTGTACTTTAGAGCTATGTTTAACAACATTTAATTTTGGCTGCAAATAATTAGGCAGATCTTTCCTGCGCGTTTCAACCCTAATTTCCCTTTCTTCCTTTGTCTCATATTTCTCTAGGTTTTTTAAAAAATTACTTAGTAGAACCAAAATGTAAAGACAAGGTACAGGTAGAATTTTTAATTTCACGAAATGCTCTCTACAAGATTCAGTCTGGCCCATGCGAAGAATAGTTCTAAGGGCCCTTTTTTGCATAACAAAGGCTGCATCCCTATTGTATTAGTTTAATCAGATAACTAGAATTTCAGCTTCAAATCTACTGCAAAACTGCAGTTCAAATAAGTCTCGTACATCCACACTCACAAAGATCACTAACGTTATCTTACAAGTACAAACAACGTACACATACAAAACGTAGGGACCTACTAAAAGAAGATTTTAACGTAGATTTTTCGCAACTAGCAAGCTCGCTGGAGCGAGCGTAACTATGTGCTGTGCCTACAAACTGACTGAACTATCCAACTCAGCGCTTTTTACTTGCAGTTTTACTTAACATGGTACAAGACTGGAATGTGATCGGGAACGGGAATTAAGTTGTGTTCCGAACAGATATGTGTTTACAGGGTGACTTGTTACTCACTGCGCATGTTTCAGGGGGTGAAAGTACTAATAAATACGAATAACTTTTACTATGGGACTAAGTCTGAAATACGAAAAAAAAACAGCGCTTTTCTATAAAAATGTTAGGAATTGCTGATTTTTTTTAATCAGCCTGTATTAATAAACACAACTGATTCACATCATAGGTACAGGCTGGTATCTTAGAAATAATTAATTAATATTGGTGGAGGAAAACATTGGCGAAAACTTAGATTTGTAATTAATAGGTATAAGTTATTTAGTACTCCCATTAGAAAAAGTCGTTAATTTATGTTTATGCAGTGTATGACAGCTAAAAGATGTATGTAAAAGATTATGACATCATAATGGTTTAATTTATTTGGGATCAGCGCTAATGTCTCCCTAATACTTAATATTTAATTATACCTACATAGGTATAATTAAATATTATGTAAGCACGCTATAGTAGATCGAATCAATTATTCAAAATCGACATAAAGAAAAGATCTACGAATCCTACTCTTAAATACATGATCAGTCACAATTTCCGTCAGACGTCCACGACTTTTATAAGATTATTAGAAGTAGGTACCTAAAACTTCCGACCAATATTTTTTTATCCTTACATTTTGCGTGGGAGCCGAACGCAGGTAGAATCATAACTTTCAGAATATCATGAAAGTTTTCCCCAAATCGAATTTATCATAATCAATCTAGTAAGAGATACCGTTTCATCTGTGGATACAGTAACACAATTTGTTATTATTGATTACCACTGTTAGTGGAAATACTAATTATGCCTTTGAAATAGGATAGGCCTTACTTTTGCCTAAAGTTAGGTAGTAAAACCGTTATGTTGTAGCGGAAACTCTGAACAAGTATTAGCGAAAACTAGGGCCATAACAACTGTACCTAATTTCTGAATATAATGTGGTTTTATTACTAGACCGATTTCCGAAGTTTCCAATTTGTTGCCCATTACTAATTGTATTGTACATTTGAACAAGTTAGGTACTTGTTCTTTTAGTTCGTGAGCTTATTGTGCCTGGTCCTTTAGACCTAAACTTTCAAAAAACAAGTTTCCTATACCTATCCTATATCTACACTCATATTATAAATGTCAAAGTTACTCTATCTGTTTGTATAATGGCAAAACTACTGAACCGATCGTAATGAAATTTGACGAAGTGGAAACTTGGGATTTGGATAAGGCTACTTTTTGATTTGGGACTTTGTCTGTTTCTACGATAAACGACCTTTTTTAAAAGGTAGTTGATGAATATACTCGTAGCTAAGATTTCAAAATACCTAGTAGACGGCAATATATCTAAACTTAATATTATAAAGAGAAATGATTTGTAGTTTTGTTTGTAATGTGTAAACTTATAAACTACTTAACCGATTTATAAAATGCTTTTACCTCTGGAAAACTACAGTTATGTAGGTTATAAGGGGCATATACTCGTAATTAAAAAAAAAAATAGGGATCCGTAAAGAAAATCCTAAGCTCTATCAAAGTTAAAATTTATAAACAAATCTGAAATAAATAAGTACTATGCTAATTAATACAAAAAAAAACTAATACCTATGTCAGTCTATAAAACACTCAACTTTTCTATCTACAAAACATGAACTACGTTACGGAGAAGGAAAACAAAACAAATATGTTGAAAAATGCAGCGTCGTATGTAAACATACGTTGAGGCAGACGAGCCATTGACACACTTTCACTGAGGCTGCCTAGACAAGAGCTGTCTTAACGTGCTCTTCAGCGTTCAAAACGACGGTATATTTCTTATTACCTTCACTGCTCAAATGGATGCACTGACGACTTAAGATTTTTTTTTATGTTAATATATATATTTTCTACACTTTTAACCGTTTTTGTACGAGCGTACGAGCGATAAGAAAAGACAATAATCCTGCTCCTATCATAAGGATGGATGAATGGATAGCTGGATGGACGTTTGTGACGCTTGCCGCTGTACCCACGGCCCGAGCTGTCGCACTGTTGAACATTTCGCTCACCCAGCACATAGATGTTTGTAAATATTTATATTTATTTTCAACCGACTTCAATTCGGCGCGTATGTTTTTTTTTTTTTTGTATGTTTGTTACCTGATTTCTCAGCCAATTATAAATGGATTTGGATGATTATTTTTTTGTTTGAAAGAGTATACTTCCGAATAGGTCCCATAGAAATATTGTCATGATCTGATGATGAACTTCGGAGATATGGAACAGAACTCCTTATAGAATCATAGCATTACTGTCGTAACAAGTAAAATTGCTTTGTTTATACGTGTAGTCGATGACTAACTGAAGGAAGAGAGGGGGGATACGTCAACCCCCCCCCTCCTACTACTTTTCAAAATTAAATATATCGTGTGAGGTATTGTTTGAAAGGGCTTTATGTGAGGATTTCAAACATTAACACACAAGCACTAAAAAGTGAAAAATAAAAAGATTTTTTACAAAAAAATAAAACCGCCTTCAAAAACTACAAAATAAAAAAAACTTTAGTTTTGGAAGTCGGTGGCAATATCTACATAACAAAAAACAAAACCAAAGCCACCGGTTTTATTTTTTTGTAAAAAATCTTTTATAAGTTAGTCATAAGATAGCTTAAGTTAGTAAAATGTAAGCAGTTTGGTCGCAAGCACTGGATTTTATATTTTAAATAAATATATAATTTTGGTACGAAGAAATTACTATAGGATTCTAGAAAAATGATTATACTTTTTTTGCTAACAAAAATCCTGTCTCACATTCGTATCAACAGAATTCACTCATGGTAATCTATAATTAAGCGGGAAAGACAATTCCATAAATACACCAGGAACTTGGGTCCAATCAATTACTGAATCAATCGCTCTGATTGAGCGTGAAATTGGAACGTCTATAGTCACCTTAACCTCAAAGTGCTGGCTGTGGCATTGTCCTACGGCTTGTGACGTTTCAAAAAATAAACTTGAGTTATAATTATAAATGGTATACCTATAAAAAGGATTTTTTTAACGAAGATGCAATACTTAAAATAACGTATCCTTATCATTCCATGCATACTACTACTGGTGTAAGTAGATCGCACACGTTCCAAGAGTGTAAGTAATCATTGTCTAGTCTAGGGTGAGCTAAGCCTATCACGGCACGGCAGTACTGCCGCAAGTACTGCTGCATTCCGAGAGATATAAATACGCGAAAGGGTTGTTTTTTAATCTGGTAAACGTTTTTGCTAATACTTTACATATTAAATATTTCCTCATCACAATATTTGCTAGAAAACGAACAAAGACAATAAGGTTTCAGTCTCTATGTATGTGTAGACGAAGAAAACAACGCATTTGTATAATAAAGATAGCTACTGATTTACTGAGAGCAACCAGTTCCGACATCCGACATGCTTACTTTGTTAGCTTACACAATTTCGCCAACTTTCTCGGCGAAATGTACAGAAACTTCCAACAAAAGCTGTTCTGTAACATCAAAGATCGAACTATCCTCAACTATTCAGGACCAAACACACTTTGATTGTTTCAAGCTGACCTAGGACAATCCAACCAAAAAACGGCTTCTAAAACTGGAGCAGCAAGGTCATTCACAATAATAATTTCCAAGAAACAATGGGTGAGCTAACTATCGAAGTTTAAATATTCATCAAATACCTTATATCTGTCGTGGGGACGTCGGAACGGGCAAAGTTTCCGCGGAATCCCGGCAAACGACATTAGGCGAGTGCCGGAGGATCCCTGATTTGTAACTTTGCCAAAGTAGGCCGGGATTGGGAATTAATTGTCTTTTAGGCCTGTTCAGAAGACTTTCTGCCGGTTTCTTGTGAATGTCTGCAAAATTAATTCTTCTGTTTTGAAGTGCGATTTGACTTAGCATCCATTTTTAATTTGTTATCATTAAAATGATAATGGCAACTACTTTTTGGCCGCAATTTTCTAGCTTGCTGGCTCTTGCCATATTGGGACAAGCCCGCTACACTTTTCCTAAACCAGTGTAACTCCTAAAATCTAGAGCCAACAGTGGCGACCATCAAAAAAGCACCAATAAAACTCGACGACTCCCAGAGAAACGATTCAACGATTCGATCGGATTTTGCCACATGTTGGATAAAGATATTCTAGAACGAAATGTACTTTAACATTGCCAAAGCGTACGTACTAATAATATTCATTACTAGCTTTAACCCGCGACTTCATCGGAACAGATTGACTTTGACTTCGATAGTCAAAGTCAAATCCGTTCTTAGCTGACATCTCCTACCTATAAACTTCGGAGTTTCGTGTTTAGTCGGTAAGTGACCTCTCGCTTTTAGAATTTAACATTTTAAGAACTTAATATTTTAGTATACCTACATCATATTAATAGTGCCTAACGTACTTTCACATAAAATTATCTCAAATGAATAATAGTTACCGGTTTAGTGCTGTTACAAAAAAAATAACTTTGGCAAAGGACTGTGAGAAAAAGTTTCAGTAAAGAAAACTAAAGAAACATCAACAACTGCTATAAAACAAAGGAAAGATATTCGAGATGTCTCTGAACGAGTAACTTGTATTGTGTTCTGCTATGAAACAGACTATGAAAGACAGACAATTGTTTTTAGTATCGCTATTATGACTCAAATTGTCTTATTTGAACTTTGACTTTTAAAAATAATATACATTAGGCATACTTAGTACCTACATTTTGAAGCATTTAGATGCAAGTGTGCACTTGCCGCGGAAAATGTTTTATGGTGGCACTGTTTTGCTTTCATTTACTGACAGACGGCAGACTCCGAGGCTGCTACTACTATATTACACATATAAAATAACATCACGCCTGTAATCCACGAAGAGTTAGGCAGAGGTGTACCCATTAGTATACCCACAATTCGCTAGTTATGTTTAAGTCCCATGTAATAGGGGGCGAGCTTATTGCCATCAACCGGGCACAAATCCAAACTCCGAAGCTGCTACTGAGAAATTCCTGATGGAAAACCCCAATAACACTTTACCCGACCTGGGAATCGAACCCAAGACCTCATGCTCAGCAGTCGCGCATTGCAACCATTAGACTCATACAGTCATTAGTGATATCATTTCATATAAAACACGACCGTTAGCTTAACAGTCAACTCTTAGGCTATAACACTAACACCGCTTCAATTTATCAAATTGCAATTTACCGGTAAATTAACACCATCGTATATCGGAAACGAATTAGCATGAAATTGAGCCGATATCTATTAAATGGGTATCAGCTGTGCCCTGCACTGTTTATTACAATGTGGGTTTATTGCTATGCCACATGTTGGTTACTGTCAGGGACATTGTATTTGTGGACTAAATGTATATAGGTATAATAATTATGGCGATAATGATGAATTTATTTACTCAATACGATTATTAATTATAATATACAATAATCATACCTAAACAAAAAACTTGTAAATAGTAATAATATAAAACTCAAAGGTGACATAGTGATTTATCAACGCACAGCCCAAACCACTGGATGGATCGGGCTGAAATTTGGCATGCAGGTAGATGTTATGACGTAGGCATCCGCTAAGAAAGGATTTTTTTAAATTTACCCTCTAAGGGGATGAACGGGGGTCCGACATTTACGCGGACGAAGTCGCGGGCAAAAGCTAGTAGTAATAATAAAATTATAAAGTATGTACAATTTATATAGGTATAAAAGGCTGGCAGCATTGCCACATTGTGTGGCAATGCTGATTCTTTGGCCCAAGACAAGGCCAGCCCTCTGGTCATGTGATCGCTTGGCGATATTAATGAATCTTTGTTGTATTATCATAAGGAGAGATTACCTAATCGTATAACTGTAAATTAGGTACCATTTTTGTAATAAAATATTCGAAAGTAACAACAAAAATATTGCACACATAATGGATTAAACTCTTTTATTGAGAGATTATCTATTAGTTAGGTTGTAATGAGTTATCCGGCTCAGGCGTAGGGGGTCAAAGTTCTAACCTAACTCAGTTCTAAAAAAAAAACTAAATAAATCACTTATGTCCTTCTAGTACCTATACGCTGAGACCTTTAAGAAAACACTATCTTCAAACAAAAGTAACTTCCCTCCTTTTGCTACAATATCTTCATGAGCAACCATACATCTCCATATTGTAACAAAATAGCATCAAATATGTCATACCAGATGTTGCCTGCAGGGCACCGTCTCTCAAAAACCATGAGAGAAAACTGGAGTATGCACGAAGTTTATAAATTGTGTTAACGTTGAAAAAATATTTATCCACCTGTTGCTTGTTAGCACCATTGTTCAACAATAATGGACAAAACTATGTGCGAATTGTTTTACTAAAGAAAACTGGTAGTTGTGTGTTAATTTGAAATAGTTCAAGTTAATTAATGATTTGTGGTTAGGCGTTGGGAGTGAGAAGAGCTTTGTTACGCTGAAATACATATGAAATTCAAGGTGGTAACTTTGCTAGTAATTCTTAACATTTATTATTATTTATTTATTTAATTTACAACGGTTAAACCAATTATAGTAAATCAATCTAAAGAACGTAGTTACATAAATACAATAAACATGTGCTTCAACGAAACATGAAAAACATGGTAAAAAAAAGGTTTAAAAAGAAATAAAATACCCGCACAGACACAGTGATATAGTCGCACGACACTGGGTACCGCATACGCAACAGGCCGATTATCATCAGACCAGTATACTGTCAAACAAAAAACGACTAAAAATACAAATATTTCTTAATTTTTGACTAGTTGTCGTAATTTTATTTGATTATTTATTAATGTTTTTATGTCAATCTAATGAAAGACTAGGATCCGAAACTGCACCTTGTATAATCTAGCAGTATCATATCAACCAATAGAGGGATTGTGTCAGCCATTGTCAGGAGCTTGCCTAAAGTGATTGTGAGCAGAGCTAGGCGTTCCTACAGTATTAAGATGGATGACGCTGCTGCTCCGTTCCTGAATTTAGGACAGTGAGCCGCTCAAGATTTATTATTATTTGGTTGCCTGTACTGAGAAACCTGAGTGGTCATTCCTACTATACCAATCAGGCTTTCGGGCAGAACCTACTGACTTTAGCTATAATTGAAAGTATACATTTGCTGTTCCTTTGTCTTCCGGTTTTACCTAACAGTAATCTTTTTTTAAACGTTGTGACACTAAGAATTTCTACTATAATACTATAACTATAGCCAGATCAGGAGCAACTATCTGGCCAAACAAATATTTGTTCCGTTCAGGAATCGAACCCACGACACGCAGCGTAGCAGCCAATCGCTCAGCTACTGCGTAAACCTTGCCGTCATTGTATTGTGCTACCGCCTCTGCTTACCCCCGAAACACTAAAACCCAGTTACCATCACTTGTATGTTCGTTCCCGCGTTTCGCGGAACTTCCCATTACATCTCTCTATAACTTCACACGGCGACAATTCGGTAATGCCAGGCGCCTACGCAAAGATTATTCTGACAGACACGATGTTTTTACATGTTTATTTTTTAATGTGGAAAGGTGGTAATTTTGTTGGCTTTATGGTGACAAGCCTTGCACACACCCACGTACCCATCAGTCGTTCTACATAACATAACAAAACATGACGCCTGTAATCCCTGAAGGTTAGGCAGAGATGTACCCATTAGTAGACCCACATCAGTCGTATTCTGTAAAATTATCTCTCGATAAATTGATCACCACGTTTACTCAAGTCGGATTGGTTATTTTCGACTACTAGCTTATACCGGCGATTTTGTTGGCCTGAATGTCGGATATAATGGGGTTTTAATCTTTCATGCGTGGCTATTAGAAAAACATATCAATGTCTTTGTTAAATAAAAAGCTTAAGTTACCCCTTATAACATCAGCTATCTGCCAGTGAAAGACAAAATCAGTCTAGCCGTTTCAGAGATTAGCTGAACAAACTGACAGACATCCGGACAATTTTTTTTTTGACTTGAGTTCCTTGTAAACGTTGGTATGCATGTAATGTAAAAACAGACACTTCATTTTTATTTATTAGTATAGATTATGTTCAAAAAATCTCAAAAATTACAACAAACGTATCTACTGCGTTTATTTTAATCTTTGACGTCCCGTATCGAACGAAAACCATTTCCCGTGACGGGAATGAAGTGAAGAAAATGTAGTCTACTCTGTATCGACGATATCGGAAACAAATGAGTTTAGTTAGTACGCCGAGCCTGGCTCATGGGTAGGGCTGCGCTGAAATTGAACGACGTAAAGGGATTTTAGGGCTGTGCTATCTGATTTTGGGCGTATTTGAATATGTTGATGTGCGATGGAAAGAGTTGATCTGACGTTGAATTTTGGGAAGAAAAATGTAAATAATACTGGTCTATTAGTGTCCCACTGAAGGGCAAAGGCCTCTTCTCATACAGAGAAGGCACGAGTATTGATCACCATGCTAGCTCAAGGCGGACTAGCGATAATATAATATCACGCCTGTAATCCTCGAAGGGTTAGGCAGAGGTGTACCGGTTAGTACAACCACACTTCGCCAGTTACGTTTAAGACCCATGTAATAGGGGGCCTATTGCTATCAACCGGACACAAATCCAGACTCCGAGGCTACTACTGAGAAATTACTGATGGGAAACCCCAATAACACTTTGCCCGACCTGGGACTCGAACCCAAGTCCTCACGCTCAGCAGTCGTGCTTTGCTTCAGAAATAAGCTTTTATTTCAATATTACAAACACACTTTAATTTTATTTATTTTTTTAGATATGTAAAAAAAAGCTAGCTTCATTTATACTGAATCGATGGTAAAAAGCAGTATAGAAGCATATCAACAACTAATCATGCAAATATAGTATTAATAGTACTAAAGGCTGATGATCTACTACCATTAACATACCACCGGGACAAATATAAAAATGTAAATAAATGTAAATGTTCATTGCACTCCAAAGGCACTTGTAACGAGCTAATCAATTTTTACGACACCTTGAAAGGGTTGCCAACGAGCTCAGCTGCTCAAATTGTTTATTGTTCACAAAATGGCGTCTGTCAGCTGTTATTGTTTTTGTATGTTCATTGTTGTTTTCAGGTTCTGGTGTAAGCAGGCTTTTGGGTGGTCATCTGGTGAGTTTATTAATAGATTTCTATATTATAATTAGATTTAATGTTATGAAAATATTTTATGTAAATAGTACATGTATTATTGAAATATAGATATTTATTATTCGTATTTCATGCGACTACTAATCTAACGATCTAAATTATAAATTAGTTATTTTATTCTTCTATAATTTTTACAATTTTAACTAAATTATACACTCTTTATTTTATACTTTTTTATCGACTACTCTGTTGATAGTATTACATAATATATAATACATATTCACAGATTATATTTACTGTCAGGATTCTTCTTATAAATACAATTTTACAATAGCCCCCCAAAAGGTGGACGTAACATCTGGTAAAGATCGCGAGAAACCGCTGGATATGGGCAGCGCAAGACCGGTCATAGTGGCTATCTTTGAGGCCTATCTCCAGCAGTAGACGTCGTTCGACAGAAATGATGATGATAATGAAACGTTTGTTCTTTGACAGTTCAATAATTTGACTCAAAATAAGCCAAAAAATTTAAATGAGCACTTGTACCAACTCCTATAAGTCTATAAATACTTCCAATAGATCCGTTCAATCACTCTTATCTGCTGCCATTATCAGAATCAGTTCGAAAGGTAAATACCATTACTCTGAATTTGTAATGTTGAATTGAAATCAGTTCGAACCCTTGTTTCATTCCTAACTGCTACTGTAACATCCAATCTGCAATTTCAACAATTAGGTAATGGACGGGAATATGGAGATGTATTCCAAATTGTCACTATTGACATTGTAATATTTTAACAGACGAATAATTTTTATATGAACCTGTTGTGAGATTTGTATTTATATACATACCCATTCAGAAAGAGTTAAAGGCGTTTCTCACACACATTCCTTCCGTTTACCGCTGCGGAGGGCGGAATTTTAAAGAAAATAAACCATGAATGTGAATCTTTTATACTGGGCGTTTACAATAAATTAGGAACAATTTTAGATAAAAAGAAAACACAGATCTCAGTTTAAGAATATTACTCATATCAAGCTTTACGAGTAGGTACGTAACGTTATGGCATTTTTCTGGAAAAATAAAATGGAGGTTCTGTAATAAAAAAATGCAAATGTAAAACAACAATATCAAACGGTAAACCATGACCAATATTTGACTTTCAACATATAAGAGAACGTTTACAACAATAACCTAAAACGTCTTTAAACAAGTTTTTTTGTTATTGTATTTTATGTCCCATTGCTGCACAAAGGCCCCTTTCTCCTACCAAACAACTAAATAATCTGTCTTAATAGCTACAATACAAAGTAAAGTTGCTAACCACAAACCGCTTATACGGTGACTTACACATACATATGCGGACTCACACGCTATATGTAGCTGGTTAGCGTTAGATCATAACATGAAACTTGGGGCGATTTATCATAAAACGCCGTACGCACGTGGAGCTCGCTTCGCTATGTATGAACTATGAGCTTAGGTCACGTTGATAGCGTGAACGAATCAACTAAAAAAAAAGTTTGTACTCAGACTGAGTACAAACTTTTTTTTTAGTTGATTCGTGATTTAACTGTCGTATCCTTTATTACAAAAATGGTTAAATAAAATAATAAATAAATAAACTTGCAATGTGGTAAAATAGTCTTGTGCAACATTATTAAACATTTTAAACGCAAGCAATTATCTTTTGTTTTAATGTACACAAAAATATTTATAGCCATAAATATTTATATTCAAAGGTAGACTTCATTAGTAAGTACACATTCTGTGCGTCAGTTTATTCTGTAAAAATCTACTTCTACTTCTTCTCACAACCAACAAGTCTACACACTAAACAGATTTAAATAAAATATTAACAAGACCCTGACCAGTGACCACGCAACATAAAGGAACCGATCACCCCAAAACACTACTAATCGCTTCCAAAACGACCACCGCCTAACTAGGTCATCGATTTAGCGGTTAACGCCTTATAATAATTCACGTATTCAAGCCCACTGATTGGTCGGCCGCTGTATGCATGGGATGAGATGGCTGAATGTAGCATTCTTTGTTAAGCCATGGGGTGTTAGGAAAATGTGGGTGTAATTAGTTCATTCATAATCGTTCTAAATGAGGGTGTTGGTTGTTTGTAAGACTAATGACTAGAGGGGAGATTGTAATTGTTTAGCTTTTTCGTTTTTGTTTAATTTTAATAATAGACTTTTTTACCAGTATTAGACTGGTTTCCAGTCTAATCAAATGTGGCTAAAGAGTAAATTCTTTGGTGTTGTCATTATAATAAAGAAAAAACCATTATGAGTTTGACCAATGATTTATGACGATTTTAAAATTACCAAGGAGTCTCAATTTTTTAAAATGATTGTGCATTGACGCTTGACTGCGAAGATAAATGTGATAACTTTCTATTAATCAATGAATTGATTTTAATATTAATATAACTAATGATTTTTTGGAGGTGATTCTTATGTTCAGTACATAATGGTTATATGGTTTTATTTTCGGACAAGCCTGTCACTGTCACCTGAAAGCTATAATGAACAGGGCGAGCACCATAAAATCGCCAAAGCAATGAAGCTTAACGATTCCCGCAGAAACGATTCAACTCTGTTGACTCCGCAATGAAATTAATCAGAAAAGAACAGCGAAGGAGTAAGAAAAATATAATTTCCACTTCCCTCCAAACAAGCAGGAGAAAAGATATTGTTATCCCTCCTCTGATGTATAGGTACACAGATAAACGACTGAAAAACACAATCTATCACCGTTGCAATTTGACCACCCCAACCCAACCCTAACTGGGCTAATATTAAATGGTCCGAAAGTTGAATGGACTATTTTGACGTTTTGCGTTCTTGTTGCCCATTTCTTTGGCTTTGTACCGCTTAAAATGGGCAAGTTTAGGCTTGTTTTTTGTCCGTCCGTTATGATCGTTCGACTAATTCTTTGGGCCTATCTTGGGCCGACCGCTCGTTGGATATATTAGGGTAGGCTCAAACTCGCCCGTTCATAAATAAGGGGTGTCGGTTAGCGTTTTCGTTTGTTTTTGTGATGAGTTTACTTACTGGGTTAGTATGTTTGCTTTTGGATTTTTGAAGGGCTTAGTTCGATGATCTGGTTACGTTTTAAGTGGTACTTTAATTGCATTTAACGTGTCTCTTTTCTACCACGCTTGTGGCAAACAGGGATGCAGCCCGCCTGATGGTAATGTTGGAATATATTATATTGCAGCACGTAGCAATACTATGACAACTTCATAACACCAATAGCTTTTGCTGAACTAAGGTAGTCAAACCAAGGTAACTAAATGCTTACCAGTAAACAGCTTTATAGGTCAAGTAATTTTCGAAATATTTTGTTTAAATGTTCTACATACTTTGTACCACTTATGAATATGTTGCATTCACGATACAGGATAAATTCCTAGTGAAAGGTACAGTACCTATTTTTTGTTAAAAAAAAATGGTTAATTATAATTACACTCGCATTTCTTCGGCAATAATAACGTCTTATCACATATCCGCTTATCAGTACGAAAGATTTTAGTCTACTAAGCACTAAGTGAGCTTAAATCGTGCGACTTACGTAAGCACTCGGTACATTTTGTCGGCAACTCCGTAAAACCTAAGTAGCCTATGAATACATCCCACGCTTCATTTAACGCCGAGTCGACTTCAGCAGAAAATATATCTTGTTTTGTCACGAAATATTCACAGCTTCCATATTTGTATTAACTTTTAGATAAACTGAAAATAGTATTTACTTGCCAAAGCTTGGAAAATGAAGATTCCTTTAAAATATATCTTTAACATATTTAAAAAAAACAACGATGCTGACTTATAAATGTAATATGCTTGATCTATGAAAAAAAGCATAACTGATTGCACTTTAAAGTAACCTTATAAACGCTACTGTTTATTTTTTAATTAACCTGTCAAGCCTCTGACTTCCCAGTAAGTCAGAACAATAGAAAATCAATTGTGTCTCATTACGTGGGAATTGAGTAATTAATTCCCTAATTCTGTGCTGAAACCAGATTGCCATCAATACATTCAAAAGAGATTTTCAATTTGAAAGACATTTTCATATTATTAAAGAAATTCTGTATATTTTTTTTAAGTGGATTAGTATTTTAGAGATATGAGGAACAGGGTGTAAAGTTCCTTACCCTCCAGTGACAATGGAGGATCCACCGACCAGACGGTAGTTGGCTGTCTGGTGGGCTACTGCCCGACGGTTGTTTTCGGCATTTTGATTTGATCTTGATAATATTATGTACAGTCAGCAACAAAAGTCGATTAACATTTCACTTTTATTAATCCTTATTATTGGGCACAAAATCAAAGAAAATACAAAATGTATGTAAAATAAAGATAAAATATACTTTTGAAATGAAACCTATATGCTTAGAAGAAGTGCACTGTGTTAATTTATATCTATTTAAATGATATGTTAATTTAACAGTGTTAATCGACTTTTGTTGCTGACTGTACTTACTGTGCGTTTTTACTTGTCACTTTTCACCGATTGGATTCTTTCGGTTTGTTTCGTTTTCAGTGATCGTCTGCGATAACAATATTGTAAGCATGTGAGCACCATGAATTTATTTACAAAATAAATTTAGCTCTCACTGCTTACAAACTATGTAAAACTATTTTTTTAGTATGAGCAACTGGATTCAATTCAATTTTTTTATGTGAATATCGTCTAAAAGTGCTTTTTAATGATCAAATTGAAACTAAAAATGATTTGACTTTGTAATCGAGCCAAGTAGCGTGCGATATTACGTATCGTCACTCTGGAAGACCGTCTTCTTCCGCACTTAATACAAAGTTAGCAGAATTTCATGATGTACAACGTGAAGTCTTCTGTGACATAAAATATCATTTTCATAACAGTTAACCTACAAAGTCTAGGAGTATAAAGGGAATAGCTTATTTTCAGTCAGGAAACATGAAGACTTTAAGACATCTTTATGCATAAAGTTATAAAAACATCGCTAGTGTAATTTTGCAGTGTGTGTAAATTCATAATCTTTTACGACTGCACGTTCTTGGGTGATTTGTGAAGTCGCTTAAAATTGTGCTTATGCGCTATCGTATAAAGGGAGACGATAAAACATAAGCAAGGCGAAAAAAGATGTATCATGGAAAATCATGAATTTGAACATCATTATCCATTTCGTACAAAAAAAAATAGGCAAGCATGGGGATTGCCGACAGAAGTCAAAACTAAACTTAAAACTTTGGAATAAATGTCGTCAGCCTGGCGCAACACGTCGTATTTGCATATCGGTGACGCATTCACATTATCATGTCGGTGACGCAATCACGTTATCATGTCGAGGACGTAATCACAATGGTTGTCGGTGACGCGGTCATAGGTAGAAACGTGTTGATGACGCCAATCACCTACTCATCAGTTTGTAACATTCGGAGAAAAATATATCTTTATTACCTATTATTTTGATAAGTTGGCAAGCTGATTGTTTAATAGAGACTGTGAGACTAAATCATATTATTTAACTACATGAATACATTAAAATTCTACTTTATAAAAACGACGAGTTCGCTTAGGCTTCATGGAAATGCTATACGGGTAATTTTACTCCGTAAAATGGCTGAATATTCGAACATCTATTTGCTCTCATTTCCCTAAACGACTAGACATTTAGTTCAAAGAGAGAACCTACAAAATAAACTCTGAAAGACAGCCTAATAACAACAAATTGTAGTGAAGAATCTACATAGGTACTATATATTATTAGATATGTACTCGGTTTTACGTTGGTACTCCTGGGAAATTAGGAATGTCTGCGGGATCTATGGCCACTGGAAACATAATTGAAAAGCCGGTTTTATTATTTTGAGTGAATATAAACATAATTTATAGATAAATCAGACTGTTTTATATTTTTTTATACATATTTTTGACTTAAGGCTGCGTTTTCACTAGAGCCATGCGAGGATGCGTAGCGTAGGATGTGTGTGATAATAGCCAGTTACAGTGCAAGTTTATGTTAAGATTTATGAAAATGAAGCGATATCATTGGTCATTTTCACACACATCTCGTTACGCAACCCCGCGCAATATTCGCAACGCAATAAATATTTTTTAACAAAAAAAAAGCTTTTTTACAAAAAAAGATAAACCACCTTCAAAAACTACAAAATAAAAATAACTTTAGTTTTGGAAGTCGGCGGCTTTGGTTTTGTTTTTGTTATGTAGGTAAGTATTGCCACCGACTTTAGTGCTTGTGTATTAATGTTTGAAATCCTTACAAAAAGCCCTTTCAAACAATACCTCACACGATATATTTAATTTTGGAAACTGGTCGGAGGGGGGTTGACGTACCCCCCCCCCCCCCCCTTTTCCTTCAGTCAGTCATCGACTACACGTATAAACAAAGCAATTTCACTTGTTACGATATTGCTGCTGTGATTCTGTGAGGAGTTCCATTCCATATCTCCGAAGTTCATCATCAGATATTGAAATGGTGACCACACGGGAAGCACCAGCTTTCAAATAAAAAAAGAATCATGGAAATCGGTTCACCCAGTCGTAAGTTAGGAGCTAACAAACATTAAAAAAAAATACAGTCGAATTGATAACCTCCTCCTTTTTTTGAAGTCGGTTAAAAATATATCAAAACCAATTTAATACCTTGGGCTAATAACAAAGAGATGAAAACGAGTAAAATTCCTTATTTTACATGGATCAGAAACCGACGTATTGTTTTAGACGCTACCCGGCTTCGCTCGTATGTCACAATACACGTGCAAATGAAATTCTTGTTTTCAATACAGATCCTACGCCAATATTTGTATTCGTATAAAGCCTTACATATTATGTCCCATATTTATACGTTTACCTGACGAGGGTCCAGGGTATGCTGTATGAATAATAACAGAATTCAAACGCTTTAATAATGTGATGAATTGCGATATTATGATTAGATTATACGTTTTATTTTTCTTTAGAGAAAAAATATAATTCCTCTCTTTTTTTTTGTTAAATGGTTGAATAAGTGATAAATTAATGATATTTACTAAGTAAATAGCAACCCACCCCGGCTTTGCACGGATGCCATGTAGATACATAAACCTTCCTTTTGAATCACTCTATCTATTGATAAAAATCGCATTAAAATCTATTGCGTAGTTTAAAAGATCTAAGCGTATAATGTTTGTTTTTAATTGTTTTATGCTATGTACACACATCAAAAAAGTCTAGGGATCAACATCCCTAACATTTGTTAGGGATGTTGATCCCTAGACTTTTTTGATGTGTATATAATTATTAAGGTATTATATTACACTGTTTAGCTATAGACATCTACCTATAGACAACTTACCAGACACATTTAAGCTTAATAGACCAAGCTGTATCTAGATTTCGTGTTAAGTCTGTGAGTGAATTTTAATATTACTTTGTCTTGCGCACTAAACAAAAAAGTAGAATGGCGCACTTAATGTCTTAAGCATTCTCTGCCAGACAACCAAAGGTGGTTGAAGGCTATATTATTATTATATTATTAATGGGGCCCGATATTACTTCAGAAACGTATTTCAATACTTTTGTTGAGACATCATCAGTCCCTTAGTTATCTCGACTTTAGTATTAATAAAGTCTCCAATACTTTGCAACACCTTACTACATACATCCACTGAATAGGTTTCCAGTCTAGATCAACGGTACATATTGGTTTTATGAAACAACTCGTTCGATAGAAAATTGGATTTCAAAGAATATTGGAGTCTGCATCCAAACGCTATGTAAATGTACCTACCGAGGGCAAAAAAATGGAAAACTACAGTTTGATTGAAAGAATATGTACAAAGGGATAATAGTTTTCGTGTTTGTTTTGTCATTTCTGTTGATATTGGATGTGGTTTTCGTATAAAAATGGACAACCGTAAAAATTATATACAAATAAAAAAAAAACTAACTGGAAAACTGATGGGAAAAGGCTTTTATAGTGAGAAATAGGTTGTGTCGGGTATGTAGGGACTGCCTCGTTCGGCTAGTGGTCGCAAAGCGCGACTGCTAAGCATGAGGTCTTGGGTTCGATTCCTAGGTCGAAAAAAAGTCAAAGTCAAATCATTTATTTCAATTAGGCCACTATAAGGCACTTTTGACGTCATATACAAAAAGAAAAAAGGAATTTAATCTACGAGTAGTTGCCCCTTCCAAAAGGTAGTTTTGTATGGAGAAGAATGGGTAAGAAACTCCATACGTACTCAAAGCACAGCATAGTGCGCATATGCATATGTGCGTGTCGGCATAGTGTGATTGGATTTTTCCATCAGGTAGTTCTCAGCAGCAGCCTTGAAATCTAGATATGTGCCCAGTTGATGGCTCGCCCCCTATTACATGGGACTTAAACATAACTGGCGAAATATGTGTTTACTAATGGGTACACCTCTGCCTAACACTGTCTGATTACAGGCGTGAAGTTATGTCATGTTATAAATAGGTTGTCACGACAAAATGGTATGTTTAGAATATTCATTCCAGTTCAAAGTACGACATATTAGGCCTTGAAATATTTAATAAAGTAGAGCCAGATAGGGCTTAATTAAAAAAAATCAAATGATGTAACCCAGCCACAAAAAAAATGTCATTAAATATTTTTTATTTGATTAAAAAAGTGACAGTTCATTTTCAGAAGCAGAACCCAAAACATTATGAATTTGTTCAGCATTTTTTTCGGAGCCTGTCAGTATTTTAGGCGAGTTTATTTAAACACGGCTCACAAAGCTTCACCCCGCGGGCGGCCGTAATAAAGGTTCGTATTCAACTATGAGACGTGATCTTTTACTTTCGAAGGTATTTACACACTGCTCCGTTGTTTGAAAAGATAAAAAGTTCAGATATCATGCTAGCTATCTGTTTACTTTATATTATAGAGCTAGCCACAGTAATTGTACAATCATTTTCCAAAAACCATTTTAATATTATTCTAACTAGAAACAACGTTTTCACAACCGAAATTACATTTAATTAAATAAAGTGGTTTCTGTAATTCTAGAACACAGAATTTTCGACTAAAACTAGCAATTTAAGTTTTATAACCTCAGACTGTGAATGTACGTCACTGTAATTCATGATAACTGATCATAAAGTCAAAGACAAGTGACTAACAAATTCTATTATCCCTTCATCCCCTAATCAACATAGCAACAAATCAAAATCATGCCACCCAAGTTCGGAACTTTGTAAGCTATTCGCATAATCTGTTACGCAACAGTGGGCAGGCACCTTACTGAACCGATGACAGTATTACTCCGTGTCATAACGGATTCACGGTGTCTCGTAGCTCTGCCTGCATATATTCGTTATCAGGATCCAAAGTTCCATTGTGTTCGTATAAAGACCTCCGTTCTTTATTCCTGTGATGAAATGAGTTCTGCTTATTGCGAGAAGAGCACGCTGTAAAATATTGTAAGGAGGTTTAAGTGACGAAGTTTTTGTCACGCCGGATCTTGCGTGTTAGCAGTAAACTTAGGGTTAATGCTTTGGAAGGTTTAACGCGTGTTTTGGTTTTGTTTTTTGTGTGTGGATGATGGCGGAAAAAAAATGGAGTGACAGCTGTTAGGGGTTTTGTAGAAGTTGGAAGTGATTTTGGTGGAGTATTGGTTAATAGTGCGGAAGTTTTTGCTGCGGGCGGTTGTTTTGGTTTGTTATAATGGGGTTAGAATTTCCATTTGTGACGTGGCTGGAAAATAAAAGGCTATGTACAAAACCAAGCTCTCATACTCTCAATTATTAAGCTGATTCAAAATATAAAATTCTGTCTACGATTGCTTTTTTCCAATAATATTGGAATCCGTTTTAGACTTTAACCAAATATTATAAAAATATAACCACAAAACAAACACCCATGAGATATTTTTAGATAAAACAAAAGCGCGTTTTATATACAGACCCACATTCCAATATTACTTGAATTTCAATTTTCTATCGCCCTCAGCTCCCAGTTACAAAGGGGATTGTATTTTTTCACGCAGCGGTATGGGGTTATCTTTATTGGTTTTCCTTCTAATTTAACACGCCGAGTTCCACTTGGAACGATGTCGTGAAATACCCGTTAGATTTGTTTCGAGGGCTACATTACGGGTTTAGGAATCAGATTTAAGATACTCGTGATCTAGTTAAATATAGGTCTCAAATCTCTCTTTTGTTTTTTTTAATACTTGGTATATTTCGTTAGACTCAAATCAGTTAGGGTCCTATGCCTACACGCACCACTAATTACTAAACATATTTAACACTAAGCGGATTTCGAAACATTATTCTATCTCTGTCACCTTCACACAATTTGAAGGGGATGCAATGATGTTTAGCAGTACATGTATTTAGTGATTACAAGAAAATGAGACTTATGTTTTAAAGAAGAGGCACTGTAAAGTTTGTAATGTATAATGAATTAAGCAAAGTCATAAACTTTTAATACAAAAAAGGATAAATAAAAGAAAAAAAAAATATTTACACGTCAATACGGGGTACCTACCCTAATTGTCAGTACTTAATTCAGATAATACATATAGGTATCTTGATTGCATGGATCAGTCACGGATCAACTCATCACTTCCGAGATGCCCACATAAACACTAGGATTATTCTATTATCTTCGAACTAAGCGCTATCCCAGGCACTTACCTTTGAATCAATAATTTGCCTATTAATCGAGGTCATTGAGAGCGAATAATGTATAGTTGATACACTTAGTCACTGCTATAGGTATATGTATACGTAACAGTATAGAAGATCTTTGCCGGGGTTGCGGGACGTCTTAACAGGATACCGTGGCCCCGGAACGCAAAGGGCTACAGAAGAAACAGGGTGGTTTTTTAGTCAGTAAAAGTCTGACAGTCCCTTCTGCCCTACCCAGGGCGAAAGGAATCATTTGATGATTTTTACCACCTAAAAAAAATAGATGATCTTTGTCTTATTCTTAGCCATGTCTTTGGCAGAAAATGATCTTTCGATTATATTTTGGCGACTGCGATCTTTTTTGAATCACCGACTAATATGCACAAATATGAAATGATAATAAGGTCATTGATTTCCAAAGACCCATCTAACAATAAAAACCAAATTCGAAATTCATCTATAAGCTGAATACAATAAAATAAAAAAGTAATATACAACTTTTAATACAACATTCTACCCATTTAGATGAAGAACCTACACCGTAAAAGAAACTAAGCAAATACGTATATAAGAGTCCATATAAACCAGGTCCTAAAAATTATTACTAATTACCATTCCAAAAGAATTAAGCACAGAATAAAGTACTTCATTCTTAGCTCCCAGTTCAGAGAGATATTAAATTCTTATGCCAAGTTTTTGCATTAGAATTTCAGATCGATGGAGATTCAGTGTTTATTTTAGCATTCAATTGAGATTTGTAATCGAGAATTGGTTTAAAACTTCGTCATTCAATAATATGACGTTCAAGTTTCATTTCAAGGTCAACAAAAACTATAATTTTTTTCTTTATTCTGCTATAACACACAGCGTGCAACTATTTAGATAAATTTTATTTTTGAATTGTTTTTGATTTAGGTCTATTATACTTTTTATTGGTTTTTTCTATGTCTCAACCATTTATATACAGAAAAATAAAATGTAGTTCAAAATATACAAGAAACTTCTTTTTTGTATGTAGGGTTAAATATTGTACTGTGACAAGGAACTCTTTGTGTGCGTTCCGACCCGCACTTGAGCGGTATTAAAAATCCTGTATGATTCTAATGCAAATATTATACTTAAATCATAATAAAACACTTATTCACTATAAAAAAGCTATCTTTTGGAAGGGGCCACTAGATTCAATTATTTTTTCTTGGTACATAACGTTCAAAAGTACCATTTAATGGCTTTTTTTTAATAAATGATTTTACTTTGACTTAAGACTTTGTTATGTGGATTCCATGAATACTTTTAATTAAAATATAGTGAAGTTTCACTTCCGCAATCCAGCGGATTAGGAATCTTGATCTAAGGATTAGTTATTTGGTACCGGATTAAAAGTTTTTGAAGTAATTGGAAAAGGATTTGGTCCCGATTGAAGATTTAATTTTGTGTAAAAGAGATACCTATTTGAAAATAATTCGAATGCTGCGAGTTTCAGTATTGCTTAGCTTTTTCCCGCGACTTTGCCTGCGAAAATTGTCTTTCAAAAGCAACAAACAAACAAAAAGGCTCTTTATTTTTATTATTTTTAGATTTTATTAGTTCTCTTTATGATGATAAAACATAATAAGATGAAAATTGGTTCTCTATTAATAAAATATATTCACAGCTTCCCTTTGCCCACCTGCCAAAGAAATGCAAAATTAAATCAATTGCAAGACGGAATTTGAAGCAGCGTCTGAATTAAGCTTTCAACTGTAAGAGCTGTAACGAGCCAAGTTAAGGACAAGAATTTCAGATGATTTTAGGGTACCTCGGACATTTGGAGGACGGAAAACTTTTGCAGTTCTGTTTTCGTTTGGACAAAATCAAAATTCTGAATTCAGGAAAGTGGAAATTTAGAAATTTTTATTAAATTTTAGACTGTGATTGTCGCACTGTAGGCTAAGTCTGTTTCTTATACAGATAAGAAGCGGACATTTCTCTGGTTTGCCATTTTTACACCGTTAACAGCAGTTTAATTAATAACATCACACCTATAATCCCTGAAGGGTTAGACAGAGACGTACCCACATTTCGCCAGTTATGTTTAAGTCCCATGTAATAGCGGGCGAGCCTATTGCCATCAGCCGGGACAAATCCAGATTCCGAAGCTGCTACTGAGAAATTCCTGATGGAAAAACCCAATAATCAAGAAAAAGATCTCATCTCGTGGCCGATTGTCTCATACTTTTCAATACAAAGAATTTTTTTTTGCCAGACTTGTTCCTAGCTCGATTATGGTATGACACGCTGTAGTACGTAGACTCGTTTATATGTTTAACCGGACCTAATAACGTGGGTTCAACTCCCACTTGTCCATTTTTTATAGGGACCCTGAAGTCGGTACAAAAAGTCTGATTACGTAGCTTGCGACCACAGTTAATGTCACAATTTTAATTTTTACGTTTCCTGGTGTCAGTTGCTTATCATACTAATAGAAGGGAAGTTAAGGACCAACATTTTTTCTTAAAATATTTTAATGCTGTGGTAGTGAAAAAGGAACATTTATTTATTTTATTTGATCTATAACTTTTTCTAATAGCTTCTATGTAGGACCATAGATGCTAAGTATTACATAATTACGCGCATGCTTATTGCAGAAACTAAATTATAGATGACTTGCTTTTACCTGTGTCTCGCAGACGAGATCGTCTGCGATGACTTGAGATTCAAAAATTAGATAAAAATGATCTCATGAATTTAGCTAGATTAATTCTATATTATTATGTGCCACGTTACAGATAATTTCGTTTAGCAGTTTAAAAGCGTTTATGCCAAACCAATTTTAATGAAACTTCCTACACATAAGAAGGATACATAGGTCTAAAAACTTATCACAGAACATTTTTAGAGAGAAAGTTTAATCTGATTGAAATTAGGTATACCTTTATATTTTATCCTATAAAGTCCAAAACATACTCTTTACTCCAGCAAAGTAAAGTAAAAAATCTTGAAAAAACAATTTAGCTCCTTCAGCTCCACAATTACCGAGCGCTTAATATTGCCCATTTTGATAAAAGCGCTCATCGTGTAATAAAGACAATTAAGTTAATTGCCGCCAGTGCTTAGCTTGAGCGACTTTTGGGTGCCATTTAGCGACAGGATGTATTACATTACATAAGTTTCTGTTAGCAAGGTTGTACATACGACATTTTGGTGCGCAAGGGTGTGTAAGTACATAGGGGGTTTTGGCGCGCACTTTGGTGGCGGTTAAGTGACTTTGAGTGCACATTGTGTATTCAAGTTAAATGACTTTCGAGTGTAGCGTAACAGATGAAATTATTTTATGAAAATGAGAAAAATGATGTTTTTTCAATTGAATAACTTTTTTGTAAAATTATTGCATACGAGCAAGGTCTAACTACGAAAGTTATACTTGAAAATCGCTTTATTGAATGAATGAATACTTGAATGAATAAGTGAATTAAAACTTTATTTGCTAAAATATCGATTTATACATGTTGTTGTATAAACGTAGGTAGATGAGGCGAAAGGAGTATGTAATTGTAAGGATCATAGCAGGTGGCGTTCTGTGGTTTCTGCCTACCCCCATGGGAAAAAGGCGTGACTTTATGTATGTATGTTGTATTTATTTAACGTCACACCATATTCGATATTTTAAATGTATTACACTCACGTCAATCACAAATAAATTAAATTGATTATTGTTTTGCAGATCATTCTATACGTCAAGTTTGCATAAACATTATTAAATTACAATATTCATGATCTTTTATTACATTTTTTATACAGTTTCCTCAATATTATACATTCTTCAGTATGTGTGTCCGAATGATAGAAGTGTGCTCTCACTCTTTCATTAGTAAGTCTGTTATTAGCATCAATTAGTGCACCATTCCCACTAAAATAGGGGTATCTTACGGCACTACCAAAATAAATTGCACTCTCTAACAAGTCCTTCCATGCTCCTAAGGGTAACAAAATGTCCATTACAGCAGTATATTTACATTAGGAAACACGCGTGGGCGCCATTTTCTAACATTATACATTCATATCTTCAAGACGTTTTCTGCCGGCGGTATCACTTCGAATTTTTTAACATCATTTATGTCTGTGCTCATAAAACGTCATATTTGAAGATGATTTGAATTGTGAGATTGTGAATAAACTCGTTAGTAAAATGAATTTTGAAATGTCAGACGAACCAGAAAGATGTGAAGATATTTTGGCTTTTATGTATACTATGGCGAACCTACTAATTAAACTGAGTGGCGCATTTTAAAACAGGATTTCTGTCTGTTAATACTGTGTAATATTTGAGGTTATTTAAATACTTGGATCTCACTGATGTCAATCAGCAACTGTAGCCTAACTGGCGCATTTTCATTAGTCGATAGGGCCCGCATGCGGGGAGTTCCCGCATGCGACATAACAACCAATGAAAGTTACAAGTCGTTACACCGCATGTGGGGATCCGCCGCGCATGCTTTTTACCGACCGTGATATCGACATGCGGGCCCTGTGGCATGCGTTCCAGAAATCTGTCGCACCCCGCATGCGGGCCCTATCGACTAATGAAAACGGTTCACCGAATGCGGGCCCTGTGGCATGCGTTCCAGAAATCTGTCGCACCCCGCATGCGGGCCCTAACGACTAGTGAAAATGAGCCAAACTAGCTAGTAACATTATGTGGGCAATTTAAATAACGATTTTAATATAATCTCAGCCTCAATCTGTTAAAAATACCTCTAATATAGCCACATTTTACAAACTTTTATTTAACTTGCAATGTATGCATGTTTCTGTCTCTAAATCTTGCAACTGAATTATAAAGCAGCTGTCTACAACCGATTGAGCTGAAGTTTTGCATCCACAATTAGTTTGGATGACAATACATGGTGAGTTAAGTGACGTCATTCTAAATCCAATATAGCAGACTAGTTATTTTGTGCACTGCCATGGCATGAGTATCAAATGAAAGGGTTTGCTGAGAAGAATACGTCACACTTAATAATTATAAAAGATTTATTTTTTATTTAAGTTTATTTGACGTTGTACGTACTAGTTTCAGCTACATTTTTTTAAGGATTTTTTGTAAATTTTCAGAACTTCTAATACCTACTGCAGTAAATAGCAATAGTTCTGTGAAATTTGATTAATAGCTACAAACCAAAATTAAATTTTCTGTTTTAAATTATTTATCACAAAACCACCACTTAGCAACGCTAACCGCAGTAAAACTAGAGCGTGCAAGTAATAATAAAAAAATAATGATTGTAAATCGGTCGACGATTGGTGGAGAAATCGTTTAATATACATTTAAAAAAATAATAAATACATACTGTTGAACATAGAACCTCCTCCTTTTTTTAAGTCGATTAAACTTATAAAAATGCAGACGTAACTACATACCTAATTATTATATAAACCCATCGTACTTTGAACCCACTCCAAGATTCCCCCGAATCCGGTATAGTAACCAACGTAATAATTGACTAGAGGTATTAAGGAAAAAGGAATCCACTTGGTTCATGCGGATCTCCAATCCCGGATATCGGGATAGTAATATTGCTTTGTTTAAACAGATTTCGGGACAAAACTATTAGTTTTTGTACTGCTTTTAAACGTATGTTTGATGTGATCCAAATGTGGATTAAATTGCCTTTATTGTGTGTTTGATTTTCGTTTTTGAGTTGATAAAACTTATTTGAAACTATTTATTACTCCGCTAAATTACTCCCTTCCTCTACAGAGAAGGCGCGTGGATTGATTTCCGCGTTCAGACTTCAGATTTGTGTATACTAATATTACAAAGATGAATAGCAATAGGCTCTCCCCCTATTACATGGCACTTAAACATAACTGGCGAAATGTGTGTGTACTAATGTGTACACCTCTGCCTAACCCTTCGGGAATTACAGGCGTGATGTTATGTTTGATAAAGATGAATAGTTTGGTTGGTAACGAAAACAAACGAAAATACAAAAAAAAATGCCAGTGCAGTAAAGAGTATAACTATAGGTATTGTAGGACCTAAGGGTCAGTTCACACCGAGACGCGACGCGACGCGACGCTGCGTGCACACTTTAAAAGAGCGACTCAAAATATAACTTTATTTTCTACACGAAAAGATACACATTTCATTGTAAGAATTTAGAATACGTTACACCACGCAGCACTACGTCGCGATGCGTCGCTCTACGCCGCGCGGCGCAGCGCGAAGTCACTGGCCTCTTCAAGTATCGTCACGTTGCGTCGCGTCGCGTCGCGTCTCGGTGTGAACTGACCCTAAGCCCGCTATCACACGGACTGCACCACAACAACCGCACGCAGTCTCTATTTTCAACTGCATGCAGTTGTACGTTCGACTTCGTGCAGTCATGATACCAACTGCACGCGGTCGGCTGCAGTCGAGAGAAGTCAATATCAACTGTATGCAGTCGTGCCTTCAACTTCACGCGGTCGGCTGCAGTCGAGAGAAGTCAATATCATCTGTGTGCATTCGTGCCTTCAACTGCGTGCAGTTGGTATCATGACTGCACGAAGTCGAACGTACAACTGCATGCAGTTGAATATAGAGACTGCGTGCGGTTGTTGTGGTGCAATCCGTGTGATAGCGGGCTTAGCCTTTTCTCATACAGATAAGGAACAAGCAATGATTTCATATTCTAAATCACTTCGTAATATTACGTTGTTTTCATTTCCGAGTTCATTTTAATTCCGACTAAGGCTTATCTAAATCTAGAACCTCCTCCAGACATTATCAAAGGAATAATCTTCAAAGATAAATGATTAAAAAACACTGAAGATTGATGTTAGCAGACTGTCCTTTTAGTTAATTAAGTTCAAAAATTAACGGGAAAAGTGTTTATTTTTCACGGAATAATTAAATTTTCTCATTATCTCAGCGAAGGTGATGAATGAATATTTATTATTGTGTATAAACTCATTTGTTTTAATGAAGAGGTTGTTCCTGGTGATTAGGGTGTGACAGGGGGTGATGTTTCATCGTGTTTTACGACTTGAGCTGTCCATTCGGTAGACTTAAGGAGATTTCTATTTGGAAGTGATTTTTTAATCTGTGAGTCCATCATGAGTGTGCTAATATAAAAGTACTATGATGAACTATGTACTGAATACTTTATACGTATTATGATATAGGTAGTAGTTTTTATTATGCAATACTGTATGATTCTTTGACTGCCTCGTTGGTCTAGTGGTTAGCGACCCTGACTGCAAAGCCGGAGGTAGTGGGTTCGATTCCCACCCAGGACAAACTTTGTGTGATGAGCATAATTGTTGGTTCTGTGTCTGGGTGTAATTTATCTATAATATGTATGTATTTATAAATTATATAAGTATGTATATCAGTTGTCTGGTTACCATAACACAAGCTCTGCTTAGCTTGGGATCAGATGGCCGTGTGTGAGTTGTCCCAAGATATTTATTTATTTTATTTATTTATTTTATTTATTCTGTAGGCATATATTGTAAAACATGACATAACACTACGCCTGTAATCCCCGAAGGGTTAAGCAGAGGTGTACATTCACATTTCGCCAGGTATATTTAAGTCCCATGACATAGGGGGCGAGCTTATTGCCATCAACCGGACACAAATCCAGACTCCGTGGCTGCTACTGAGAAATTCCTGACGGAAAAATCCAATAACACTTTGCCCGACCTGGGAATCGAACTCAAGACCTCATGCTCAGCAATCGCGCTTTGCGACCACTAGACCTAGTCAGGTATGTATTTAGATCCCGCAATAATATAATTATGTATAAACACATGGTCAATAATACAAATAATTGTATAAGCATCTGTCGAGTCAATCGGATGCCACAGCGACCAGGCGCATGGTCGTATATTCACTGACAAACATCCGGCAACGGTGACATACGACCGATTGCGGTCGAATACGAAATTAATTACGCGTTCATTAATTTATTGCAACACTAACTATTGCCCGTGACTTCGTCCGCGTAAATGTCGGTTATCGCGGACGCAGACAAAGTCGCTGAATAAAAAGTAGCCTATGTCCTTTCTTGGGGTTTAAACTTACTCTGTACCAAATTTCATCAAAATCGGTTCAGTGGTTTAGTTGTGAAGCGTAACAGACAGACAGTTACTTTCGCATTTATAATATTAGTTTGGATAATTGTTTCGCAAGTTATTACCAAGAGTACTACCTCCGTTTTGGAACGAGCAACTATCTTCAACTTTCGGACTAACTGACCGACTCCTTGACAATTCAAAAGTGCCTGTAAATGGTCTAATTGAAAAAAAAGTTTTGACTTTGACTTTGACTGATTCTAATAACTTTATCCAGGTTCACAATTGGGTAGTTGATATCATTAACCATTACTTTCAAGACACAACTTCTAAAAAAACTCACTTTATTTCAGCAGAAACTCGGTTAATTTTAAATTTACTGTAAAGCTAGATTTTTTGTGGCTTTGAAATCCATAAATAGTTAGCGAATAAATGACGTCACAGTTCGATATTGCCATGCAAAAACAAAGGAGAATCACTTTTGATAGACCATAAAAGAATGTTAATTTACTGGTGGTGTCAACTATCCAAATATCTATGCAGTTGGACAAGAGAATCTCTAGCCCCTAATAGCTGTTTTTGATGAAGCGTTCACGCGTGTTACTTGCTAACCACGATGTGCAATAGCCGTTCATGCTCGGATTAGGGATTGTTACAGTAATGGGATATCATGTTATCATTAATAATTATATCATATCATTTACACATTATAAATCAGACATGTTATTGTAATTAGTATAAATTAGATTTGCAATCTGAGGACTACTCTTTGGTATAGCAGTATAAAGAGTTTGGACTTTAAAACCACGGTTTTAAAATTGAAGATTTTTGTTTTTAAAAGGAGTTTGTTTATTTTTGAACTCTTCGTGCATAAAATTCTAGATTACACCCTTATTTTTTTAAAGTCGACAAAAAGCGCGACTATTCTTTGTGAACGACAAAAGAGAACTGTTTTTTTTATTGAACTTTGTGTGTGCATTTATTAACATCGCATAGTTATGTATAGTCAGACATTTCAATAAATATACCGCAGAGCTTTTTTGCTTTTACAAGTCTATTCAGATAAAGCTCTTTATTTTAAAATCCTTTTTTTTTTTATAAATCGGACGCTAATTGAGTATAGCAAGGATTACTTGAACGTGAAAAGCCGATATTCTCGATTTTATATTTATGATCCCGAGATCATAATATTATAAAGCAGAGGTATTCACTCAGCTCACATACCTATTCAATATAAGTAGGTACTTGAGCTCCTGGATGCACCAAAGCTTAACCCTCCTAATGGCTATTACCCCCCATCAATTTTATTAGAATTTCATATTACCAATATTTCATTCAGCTATAATTTATTACATTTTTTTCCATAAAATCACCGCCATTTAGTTTATAAAATGGGTCTAAGCTAAATGAAATTTTATCTTTGCATTCTTCAATTTGAAAGCGGTTTAGGGTTCCGTAGAGAACAGCAAACGCCCTTATCGTTAAAGCGCGTTGATTCGATATGTATGTCTGTCTGGGTGACAGTCACAAAAAAGCCAATACATACATCTTAGGTACATTTACTGTGTGTGTACTTTGCCACTGGTAGGTTTGTCAAACGTACACAACATTGGGAATAGTTCACCATGAATTAAATTAATATAAAATCTAAATCACATATAGTTTATAAAGTTTAAAGTGCAGAATTGATAAGTTAATTAAAGTTGATTAAGTTAAAAAGTAAAGTTAACATTAATCGACGAAAAAAACAGCAAAAGAACCATATAAAGCAGTCAGATAAATACCTAGACTATATATTTTGAAATCTTTCGAAAAAACAGGTAATATTTTGTTATATCCAGTATGAAAAGAGACCTAGTCTTTCAGTCTGACATCTATTTTAGCTGTCAGACTGAAACACTAGGTCTAGACATTTTTAACCAAAATGTTGCCTTCAGAACCCTGCCCTATGCGTCAGACACGTTTCTGGCAGATTCTCACAAAAGCTATGGATAGTTAATAAGGCTCAGTCCATGAAATATGAATACTGTTTATCAGTAAACCACAAAATTTAATCTCAGCACTTTCTCAATCTGAATGGAATTTTTATTAGATTAACATTTATTATGGTTTCAACTCTAATGGAAATTACAAAACACAATTATTTTAAATGAATTGCAGATGCTTTGTATATAACTTTAATCTCATTACTTATGCAAAATGAAAACCGCGGGCGGTATGTATGCTCACAATGAAGATCTAAGTATTGTGAAAAGTGTTTTTGGTATACGTAATGGGAAAATTTGTTCTAAAATACATACATACATAAACTCACGCCTTTTTCTCATAGGGGTAGGCTGAAACCACAGAACGCCCTCCTTCTACGATCTTTACATACTCCTTTCGCCTCATCCACGTCTATACATCTAGTCATACAAGGACGCCGGTTACGAGTACTGCGCACCTGACCTTTGTAAAGAACCTCACCAATAAGGTCAGTAAAGGTCTTTCTAGGGCATCTCCTCCCTGCGTTGCCTCTCACATCTGCCATATATTTATATGCAAAAGCTTTGCTTTTAATTGCCTTTCACTCATCGTCTCAGCATAACCGAATAATCTAAGCATATTCTTTTCAATCCTTGTCACTACATCATCACCAGTTGTCCTATTTTAAAATGTATCTAGAAATCTTAACCGTCAATTTGTATAGAAGATAGTAAGATAGATAATGTCACTTTAAAGACAAATTTTATTCTAATTAACTATAATCCGTTTATAAAAAAATACATCAGAATGTTTTATTATGGAGAAATTGATAAAAACTGGTAAAAAATGTATCCACAGAACTTTAAGGATCTGGCAGCAACCACCTTTATAGATATAATCTAGAGTAGGTTCTTAGTACTCCTGCTTTTTGGTGTAATTAATTATAATTATGTAAAGAGTACGTATGGAGTTTCTTTCCATTCTTCTCCATACGAAACTACCTTTTGGAAAGAGCAACTATTTGAATTCTTATTTCTTGTATACGACGCTCAAAAGTGCCATTTAATATTCTAATTGAAATAAATGATTTGACTTTTGGTTTTGATATATCGATACTGGAAATATGAAATAACCCTTCCCTTACGTTATTTCATATTTCCAGTATCGATATCAAAGTTGAATAAAAGTGTTAAAAAAGATTTTAGCAGAATAGATGATATCTAATAATAACTTACCTACAATACCCACAATTTTTCGAAAAGATAAAAAAGCACTCTTTCTGAATATTGGCTTGGTTTTCTGTTTATCCCTTATGTCTAAGGGTGTGATGTACCTATATATCAAGTTACCAAACCACGCGATCCGCAATTTTTCTTGTTCAATTAGTGTCTCTATTCGTTTACAAAGTACGTATCGTCCTACTTACGGAACCGGCCTAGTTATACCATATTGTCTACCGATAGGTATACAACAACAAACCATATAACAAAACAACGTAACATAATATAACAACGCAACACAACAACGTAACCAAAACTAACATATTAAAGTAATCATAAAATGTTATCGAGATAATCTTTCTTGGTGGCACAGGTTAGTGCAGGGGTCGGTAACCTTTTGAGAAGAGCTAAAAGCTACAATTTCCAACAAAGTTTTTATAGAGGCACAAAAAAAAACGAACAACCCTCGCGCGTCGCTGCGACTAGGGCGGTGCGAGTGAGACGCGAATAAAAGTATATCTCAGTCATGCTATATTACAGTATATTTATTTATTTAAAAACTTTATGCACATGTAAAAAAAATTCACTGTACAAAGGCGGACTTAATGCCTTAGGCATTTTCTACCAGTCTACCTTAGGGTGATGCAGAGACAAACATAGTAGGTGCACAGATACAGGAAACAGATACAGGATCATTATGAATAGGTTGCACGATGTGAAGGGTTTTGATAGTAAAATAATCTATTTTAACTTAAGGAACCGGAGAGTCACAACTTAACATCGAAAGAGCGATACGACTCACGAGCCTCAGGTTGCCGACCCCTGGGCTAGTACAATCATAAGGGGTGAAAGTAATTAAGTTATCGTAACGAAAACTTTTGCTGTGGATTCAGTACATGATTCTACATCCAAAATCAGCCGTTTTCTGAGAGGCATTTGCCCAACAGGGCACATGACAGGTATATTTAAAAAAAAGAAAAGAAAAAGTAAAAAA
The DNA here is from genome assembly GCA_949316365.1 of Hoplodrina blanda. Lineage (NCBI taxonomy): Eukaryota > Metazoa > Arthropoda > Insecta > Lepidoptera > Noctuidae > Hoplodrina > Hoplodrina blanda. Next base: position 13,047,237 of record OX438564.1, read on the forward strand.
AAGTGAAAAAATTTAGATAATACCTAAAAAATTTCGAGCAAAATTGAAAGACCTTTTTTCAATAGGATATTAGTATGAATTGGAAAGGACAGGATCTGTTGGTTCAGCTAATATATATTGATTTTCAGGCTTTCACGGTAACCATAACCATTTGGCTTCCCATTACCTATTACAGTCTTTTGACCCTGTTTATTTACTGCAAATGACCTACGGTCATAAGATTATGTGGAGAACCTTTATGGCTATTGTTACGATTATAGCCCTTATATTATATTAGTTAAGAGTTCTATTTGGATTTGTTTCCCTGTTCAGTATCAGATGTAATATTGGAATAATCATCAGAGGGAGTAAACTTAGCGTACCTAAATGTACGTTCGATGTTTAAATTGGGAATTTTGAATAGTAAAGAACGGAATAACTCGTATTTATTTAGTTTGAAGGTTCTGATTGCGCTTGTAGCATAAAATTGAAATAAAATGCTATGGGAGAGGTGTATTTTTAATTGAAATTTGACTAGAATCGAATACTTTTGCGTCGACCGACCCGATACGACTTCTCTTGCACAGGCCTACTAAGCTAGATTTTTCGAGAAGCCCGATTTTACAACTATATTTATTTATTAATTGTGAATCATTTTTGGTTCTAATTAAATAAATAATATTGTTGATCAAGTTACACGTGAAAGATCTTTAAAAAATTATAATATTTTACTACCAAAACTCACCTCTAAAATTATTAATCTTTGATCTTCAGCAAAATACATATCGTATTTATTCGTGGTTACTAATTAATTAATATATACAATATTTACAGACTGAATTAATAAGATAATCTTTATAAAAATAAAAATTTGTAAAAAAAATTAACTAAAACTAAATGGCATCAAAAAATCCCCTATATTGCCGTCAACTGGAAATGTTCCCAAAATACTGGCTGGATTGGCATATTGGTTAATGCCTACCTATTTCAAAATAAACCATTTTATCAAATCAAGAAACACCAGTAAACCCAGCTTCTTGTAACCGTAACAAAATCTTCCACACAAAACAAATTAATTGATGTTTTGCTCACAGAAACGTAATTCACTAAAATCGTTCGGGAACAAAGAGATTCCCGTTGAATATTTAATACAACGCGATGCGGGCTCTCGCACCGAATTGAAAGCTTTATAGGCACTATTTTCACTGATAAAGTACTTAATATAGTTAATTAACTGGTAACAGTACAATTTGTGGCGGAATAAATAACTTGGATTGGATTCAAATTGGAAAAATGAGAATACCTTTATATTGCATGACCATACCATATTTGTTTTTAATTTTTTGGTTAATATGGATATGAACGATAAAAAATACACCTCATATGGCCGTCAATTCATACTGTCCATCAAACTGAGCAAAAAATTGTTTTTTTTTTATTTTTTTTTGTGTAAAAAATCACTGTTTATGCAAATCACTGTGCATAAAGCCGCATCCAAAGTTTAGTTAGAACATTTATTTGATTTGGTAAAAGACGTTGGGAGTTTTACCTTCTTATTGCCTTATTTTTTTTTACTTTCTTCTCCTTTTAATATCTTGAATATCAAAGGGATGAACGTATGGTCTAAAACAGAAAAAAAAATGGTTTTTCATGTGGTGTTTCTTTTACCTGTACGAAAATATATTTGAAATATCTGAAAACAAATAGGTACTTACTTACCTTTTTCTTAATGAACTGAAATTTATTTTGTCCAAAATAATGAGCCTATATGATCATTCCCATAAAAATGAACCACAAAATCTCATTGTGAACAAAACAAAGAACATCAAAGAACCATTTCATGAGATTATTGCCCTTTCTTTGATCACAATAAATAAACAATAATGCTTTAAATTCACAATACAGCATTATTTTAAATTCAAAATACAGTACAATACGAATTCACTTTTGCAAAATTCGCTTACTTGACAAACGTGTGCGGCCTCCGTCGTGGCCTAAGGCTTCGAGTTTTATTACGTAGTTAGGCGGGCTGCACACGGCGCTGCATGCGGTTTGCAAGCTCAGCTGACGCCGTTTTATGCCGAATAAATTTATAGCCGGAGCGGTTTCGTGTGCATTCGGTTTAATATGTGTTTCAATTTGCCCAGATCTAAGATTTAGGTGTTTTGAGACTGGTCTTATTTAAAAGCTTGCTTTTCGTGGACTGTCAAATACAAAAAGCTGATTTTCAGGCACTTGATTGCTGAATAAGGATGTATTATCTTGTTTAAATGAAGTAATGATGATGAACATTAAACTTCAGCTAATGATCCGAAACCGATGGGTGTCGTCGATTGATACTTAATTTAATTAATAAACTGTTTATTATCTACTTTTAACATTGAACTACATTAAAAAACATTCATCGGTTCATCCATCCAAACACCTGTTTTGTTGATTGTGAAATTTTGTATCTTTTTTGACGTCCAAAAAAGATCACTCCCCTCTTCTTTCTGCACGAGTAATTATCACACTGGCGACAGCTAGTTTCAAATTAAGAGGGCGACCCTTCAAACTTTGACCAACTTCCCCAATTCTAATCAAAGAAAAACCAGTAAACTAATACAACATTAATCCACAATTCCTTAATGAAAACGCCAAAAGTTGAAAGTAATTTGCATCAAAAAGTACCTTTTGTTGGATTCTCGTAAAGTTTGTAAATTAAAATTAAGATTTAACGTGTTTCGTCGGTCAGAGACTAAGTTTCGAGTTGTTTTTTTTTATTATTTACGAGACGCCCACTCGGGCTTGACTGTCGCTGTTTATTTCCTGTAATAAATATTTATTAAAACTCCTGTAAATGTTTGCTTTTGACGACAAAGCTGGAGTTTGCAACTTTGGATACCAACAGCCAACATTTACTGTGTAGTAGTTTTATGTTTTTAATTTTATGTTATTTGCATTAAAATTAAAAAATGTCAGTCGGACTTACACACGAAGAATTCCGTGATTCAGTACAATATTAAGATCGAGTAAAAAACACCATTTGTTGTATGGGGACCCTTTTTAACTTTAACTTTATTTATACAAAACATGATAATATCGAGCCTGTAATCCGAAGGGTTAGAATGAAATGTACCCCTTTGTACACCCACATTTCGCCAGTTATGTTATTTCATTGTCATTTCGTTGTTGTATTATTTTTATTATTTGTTATCAAAGTGGCCATAGTAACACACTGTGTGAAAATTTTAAGTGTTTGGCTATTATGATTCAGATAATACAGCCGGACATACAGATAGACAACCGATTCTAGTAATTTCGTACACAAAAGGACTCCTTTGTGTACGAAACTCTAAAAACCAAATATCTCGAACATGAATTCAAATCACCTCTCTGTACCTACTGAGAATGCTTATAGTAGGAGAGCTACTGGACCGTCCGAGTAACGGTGTGTCTGTAAGGCTAGAAATTCTTATGGTGATGAGTCATAGTTGCCTAAGTACAATGACCATCGCCTGGCACGCCTCAGCCCTGCACTTCATCAACCCTATATTTTTGAAAGTGTAGAAAAAATTGAAAAAAAAAACTTGTTCCTGTAAGCTTGAAATTTTTTTACCATTTTGTTTATTCGTTATTAAGTTAAAAAAAAAATTGACAGGCGTTTTCGATGAGCACAAGTACCTGACAGGCGAGCCTGAAGGTGTATTATGTGTACATTAAAATAAACTTTATTCTGTAAAGTTGAAATTTACAGATATGTTTCTTTGAGCGATTTAAAGTAAGTTGGTAGAATGACAGGCGGTTCTGGCTAGCATAAGTCCTTGCCAGGCGAGGGGAAAGATGCTATGGGAGTGCGTGTGAGAGGCGTAAGTAGCATGATAAATCATATCGTTGATGCAAATCACATTAATTAAAAATAGAAATTATGGGTAAAATATATTTTATTAGTTATAACATAATGTACAGACAGCAAAACAGATAGGTATGCAGGGTCGTTAGCAGTGGCGGCTGTACCTTAAGTGCGCTCGTGCGCTGAACCACCAATTCAAAAGATTAAAAACTTACAAAATATTAAGTAGGTATGTACTTCATCTTTATTTTTAAAATACCATTTTAGGTAATAGTTATTTTTAAACATACAAAAACGTATAAAAAATTAAATCTCCAATTATGGTGAAACGGTTTGAGCGCTTTACTAAACTATTAAGACTTATTTTCCTGTAAAGACAAATTCTCGTGCGCTTCGGCGAGTGCACGAGGACTGCTAATATAACTTGTAGGAGATACGAGTTAATACGCCTGACGCGTGAAACAGAAGATAGTTCATAGAAATGTACCGAGTAATGAGTGGGTTGTCGAGCGCCGCACGAGCGAACCGAGGATTGCCGAGAGCACCCGATGTTTGACGAATTGGCCGCGGCCGGCCGGCATGCATGGGCGAGAGGTGACGACGGCGACGCGACGGCAGCCATGATGATTGACATCTCGTTATCAGACTGTTTCACTATATTATGTGTGACGCGTTAATTATTGTTTATTTATATTAATAAATAAATAAATTACCGTAATTGTTTTTAGTTTTTGTTTCGATTTTTTTCGAGAACTTTTATTCTATACTGTGTATGGTGTTAGTGAAAATGAGCATAAACATTGAATACCTATATTAATTTTAATAACTCTAATTTTAATATTTTAGTAAAGTGCACCACCAGTTCGATAACCCACCAGCCGCCACTGGTCGTTAGATATAGTTGAAGTTTTCTAAGAAACCGATGGATGTCTTTGACTGAAACTTAACCTAAATAAAGAACTATTTATTATCTACGTTTTAAATTAAATTACATTCGAAAACATCCTCGATTTAAAGTAAGTTAGTAGAATGACAGGCGGTTCTGGCTAGCATAAGTCCTTGACAGGCGATTCCGTACAATACCCATTTTCTGTTTTCCTATGCTGTTTATACTGCTATTTACGTGATCACTTGATATTGTAATTAATGTGTATGGTAAAAAACCCGCAAAATTAAAGTTTACGATTGTTTAATTTAGCGGTTTTTTTTACAATACACATTAATTTCAACCATTAAAGTACGAAAATACCAAATTAAGCTATATTTAAATACATATCTATTAAAATATATACATAAATATATCTATAGCCACGTAAAATGAGACTTTAGTTCGATGAACAACTACCAGGGCGGCGCTGCTGTCGCACGATTTAACCTACAACGTGAAGTTAGCTCTCTATCTTATATTATACCCCCACCCCTACCCCTACCGTACCCTGCCCCTACCCTTGAGACCGACTACCCGACTTCATATTAAAAGGGCTGTTTTTAGGCACTTCGTTCGCGTGGTATCCTGCCCCTACCCCATAATTTCTCACGGTTTAAACCTTCCCTAGACCTCCACGAACATTTCAAAACCAAAATCAGCTAAATCGGCCCAGCCGTTCTCGAGTTTTAGTAAGACTAACAAACAGCAATTGATTTTTATATTTATAAGTAGAAAAGTAGAAATAGATATTGTACTCCTTGGTTCTAACCAAAGACTACTATAGTATACTGGCTACTAAAAACGATTTACCTAAGACGTGAAGTGGTGTTCAACTATTTTACGAAGAATTTCGCTGTTTTATGTTGTGAGCTATTTAAAGTTAAAAATTTCAATTATATATTAATCTTAACTATTTATTACAGTGATTGTGCAGTTATCTTTGTCAAAGACATCCATCGGTTTCTTAGAAAACTTCAACTATATCTAACGACCCTGCATACCTATCTGTTTTGCTGACTGTACATTATGTTATAACTAATAAAATATATTTTACCCATAATTTCTATTTTTAATTAATGTGATTTGCATCAACGATATGATTTATCATGCTACGCCTCTCACACGCACTCCCATAGCATCTTTCCCCTCGCCTGTCAAGGACTTATGCTAGCCAGAACCGCCTGTCATTCTACCAAATAAAAATGTCTACTAAAAGACATCCATCGGTTTCTTAGAAAACTTCAACTATATCTAACGACCCTGCATACCTATCTGTTTTGCTGACTGTACATTATGTTTCAACTAATAAAATATATTTTACCCATAATTTCTATTTTTAATTAATGTGATTTGCATCAACGATATGATTTATCATGCTACTTACGCCTCTTACTCGCACTCCCATAGCATCTTTCCCCTCGCCTGGCAAGGACTTATGCTAGCCAGAACCGCCTGTCATTCTACCAACTTACTTTAAATCGCTCAAAGAAACATATCTGTAAATTTCAACTTTACAGAATAAAGTTTATTTTAATGTACACATAATACACCTTCAGGCTCGCCTGTCAGGTACTTGTGCTCATCGAAAACGCCTGTCAATTTTTTTTTTAACTTAATAACGAATAAACAAAATGGTAAAAAAATTTCAAGCTTACAGGAACAAGTTTTTTTTTTCAATTTTTTCTACACTTTCAAAAATATAGGGTTGATGAAGTGCAGGGCTGAGGCGTGCCAGGCGATGGTCATTGTACTTAGGCAACTATGACTCATCACCATAAGAATTTCTAGCCTTACAGACACACCGTTACTCGGACGGTCCAGTAGCTCTTGGTCTATTAGTCGTTTCTAGAATAACTGTTTACTAAGCCCAATGACCCACATAATAGTTGCATTGAGGCACTTTACCGGAACATTTCTAGTGTAACCAAATGTATTCGAGTGAGATCATCCGTTAACGGTGAGCTCCGGGGCACTGAGAGGTGCAATGGATTGCAGCAGCAGAGTACATGACGAAACTGAAACTATGAGATACAGGAATGCGGTTATGCTGGGGCTATATTAGCGGGCTATGGCGGCCGGATAGATCGTTGCAAAGCGTAGTATTCGGGCGAAAACGATGTACTATCGGGGCACTATCGGTAAACTGATGCGCATCAAAGGGATTTGTAATGACAATATTCATTTGGGTGGCTACACCTACGTTACGCCGCACAAGAGAGAACAACACAATCTAGCACGATGAGTCTTCGCCACTCCTAATGTAGACAAGAACATCGCGTATGGTACACGATGTTTTAGCGCGCCAACGCGACACGAATCTTCACCCGCTAATGTAGCCCCAGCCTAAGATGCTTCACGAGCTTGCATTTGGAGAAACCTGACTATCCAATTAGATTAAGTTACCTACTATAACTCCGTAGTATAGTAATGGCCCATAGTTCTTCAAGTTCATCCTCTCATGCATGAGTGCAAGTTTCAATGTGACGTTTTCAATTAATTTTCTACTTGCTAATGTTATCATGGATATTGCTAACATCGGTGAATGAAAACATCGTGAGAAAACCTGAACTTATAATTTATATGAGTTTAAAATCGCCAATTCGCCTTGAGCAAGCGTGGTGGTGAATGCTCGTGCCTTCTCTGTATGAGAAAATGCTTTTGCCTTACAGTTGTGTTAAAATATTAGGCTGGTATTATTGTAATTCCAAGATCCTACAGTCGCTGGACGTACACAATTTTAGCATAGCTGAAATTTGAGGATAACTACTTGCTTCAATGTTCAGCCCTTTCTCAGACTTTAATTATAAAATGTACCTTATTCACTTACGTTCAAGTGGGACGGTAGGTTTTTATATTTATGTTTTATACAGGACTAGCTTTTGCCCGCGACTTCGTCCGCGTAAATGTCGGACCCCCATTCATCCCCTTAGAGGGTATATTTTAAAAAATCCTTTCTTAGCGGATGCCTACGTCATAACATCTACCTTCATGCCAAATTTCAGCCCGATCCGTCCAGTGGTTTGGGCTGTGCGTTGATAGATCACTATGTCAGTCAGTCAGTCAGTCACCTTTGAGTTATATATATTTAGATATTGTTAAAACCGTTAACTTTAGCTAGATGCTTTAAAGGTCGGAAATTTAAAGCATTAGTTTTAAGTAAACACAATCTTATCAATCACAAAGATATCTATTGTAGTACCTAAATGCCTTGGAAATACTAACGTTTGAACATAAGCGTCCTCCGTTTTGAGCTATAATGCCGTCCAGGTGTTACTGTAGGTACTTTGTATATCAGCCCCCTATCTAATTTTATATCTGCAGTGCTATTCTGTAAAAATGTGCCTCAATAGATTAGGTGAAGTGAGTTTGGGGTGAGCAGTTAATCTTTTGCACCTGTTCAGGCTTCAACTACCTCTGGTCAGGGCACGGTGTTTCTCTAATTTCTCATCTTTTGCACCCGGCAGGTATTGACCTGGCACCACCACAAGCCGGGTCCCATCACCTGGCACAGCTGTCACCCACCAGCCGCATTGACTCCAGAAAGGCGCGCGGTGAACACCTCGTGCGCCTTACTTTCGGGCCTGTCTCTGTTCGAGCTAGACGACAGAAAGCCTCAGGCTTACTAATTACTTAAATTCACCCAGAGAGATTTTTACAGTATAGTAATGCAGATACATAGATCTCCTGCAACACTTTTACTGTGTGTGTTACCTACATACGACAACCGCCCACTGCGTTCTTAATTCAGTGTATAAAATATCTATTAATAAACGCCTCTGTCCGAGTGGAGTCGCCTTCTTGTAATAAAATGGTAATTTATTCGGCCTATAAGTCTCCCGACGAAAACGTGGACCTTAACGAGGCGCTTGGAGCCCTTCATTTTTACTACCAATTTACCGTTCTAAATAGACGGACTCTTCACTTATTTGTATGCTCTTTGTAAGGAGTCTTGATTTGATTTTTCTAAATTAGTTTGTTAATTTAAGCGAAGTTTATTATTCTAGAAAGTTAATTAAGCTTCTATTTAAATCGGAATGAGTTATGAAAAATTAAATGCTATAAAGTAAATGTCCTTTGCAGTAGAGGGCATAAAAGTCCGAATGCTTTTATTTTTAAGAGTAGAGCAAACAATGTGTGATGATTCTGTCCACAAGCAAACTACAAAAGTAATTTATGTTTTAATTAAATCATATGTTACTTTTATTAAATTTACTTTAATAACATTTCTTATTAGCACCTTGAAACCAAAATTAAATATAATTAAAAAAAAAGAGGGGGGAACTAATTTATATTTTTAAACCTCAATTAACAGTTTACGCCCAAAATGTGTATTTGAAAGAATGTCATAATTTAATCCGGGATTGTTTTTCTTATTAACTAGAGTATAGCCCAAACATTCTTTTTTTAGATTACGAAATGATAAATACCATATTTTTTTACTTCTATCCACACTAGGAATTTCTCCTGTATCGTTGCTGCATCAAACATATAAACACACATACACAAACAGCCAGACCCGGATCAACTATCTGTAGGCCATACATCAAATATTTGTTCCGTACAGGAATTCAACCCACGACAGCGTAGCAACCAATTGCTCAACCGCCAACCGTCATTGTATGTAAAGCCAATGGTACTCATAATAAATATTATACGCAGTTATGTCGAAAAATGTAATAAAAACTCGACAGATTTTCCACCCAATAATACATATTTCGCGAAAACAGATATACGAAAAAAGGCAACGATATAAAACAATTGAGTACAAGCTGACATTGTCAAGGGGGACGAGATAAAGTGATGAGCTAAGGTAAGACGTCGTCGGCAAGTCGTAGCGGTATCGTGCCGTCATCGTAACGGTTCCGTGCCGCAGCCGCGCCGCCTTGAACCCTACGTGATTTATTCTTATGTGAATTGGTCTTGAAAATTCGGTTGTAAAGGTTAGCTGACATGGCGTTGACAGTTATTATTTTGTGTGACTACGTCGTGAGCTCGTAGAGTTAAAATAATTTCACATCATGTTTTTGTTTGAAACACACTTTTACCCGCGACTTTGCTCGCGTCGATTTTATTTACGGATAAAATAAAAGTAACATAAGCTAAGTACTCTTAAAAATCTCATCATAATCGGTCCAGCCGTTTTGGAGATAAGCCGGAACAAACAGACAGACAGACAAAAAAGTGTTTTTTTTTAGTATCAGTATCGTGTTAAACATTGATACGGGTATGCATTTAGTATTAAGCCCTTATTTTGATATAACAAACAGACACTTCAATTTTATATATTTGTATAGGATATAGGTAGTCTGTCAGATCTTGCGGCGGGTTGTCAAGTTCTTACTTTCAAATTTAGAACAGTGTTCATCTCATAACTCGTTAAAAGTAATAAACTATTCAAATAATGTTGGACATGTCTAAACCAGCCAGTCTCTACAGTACCGATATTTTATACCTACTTCCTCATATTTCAGCCCACCTTTACAGCGGTATGCAAATTTAATTTTCCTATACGTTTCAGGCGTTCGCTTGCGTTATAAAAAATCTACGATCAGGTAAATCATAAAAGCACACAGATATACGAAATATAATTTGCTGAGAATTTTTTTTTTGTTTCAGTTAACTGAATTCCCCTTTGACATCCAAATAAATTATTCAATTCTTATCTCAGGGGTTTCATTCAATGGTTTATGGGGATGATGCGGACTTGTATGGATTTCGATTTGAGTGATTTTCCTTTGAAAGTGTTCCGGTATTCGGTCTTACAGAATAAGAAGATAAACTTGAAAGGAAAATAAGATACGGGGTGTATACACATTGGTAATACTGTTAACTACGTATTCTGCCCATTACTCAATAACTAAGTAAGTTTGAGCTTAAATTTTTTGCTGGGAAACGACTTTCTTCTTTGGTGTGAAAAATCAGTCTTTATGGTAATGCGTTGTGCACAGTATAGGGTAGTATTTAAAGCTTAGTTATAACGATTGAAACTGGCAATTAGATTCAAAAATTTTTTTTTTCTCTCTTAAATGACGTTCAAAGTGCCTTTGAATGGTCTGGTTGAAATAAATGATTTTGGCTTTGACTTTAAACTGCATTTTGTAAAATAACGTGTCAAAACGTTGGAACTTTGACCTTCAATATTTCCGTACCCAGAAGGGTCCAGGTATGGTCTAGATTAGACCAAAAAAATGATCGCAATGATGGGGTTGAACATGTAACTTTAAGCTACGTTATGCGTCTTTTTATTCTCGTTATAATTATGTACATATACACATGTATATGTACCGCATGTATAGCACCATTCACATGAATGGTGCTATACATGCGGTTGTGACCAACCAGTCTACGTCCAAAAAGGCTCGACTGGCTGTTCACAACGGCGTGCTGGTGCCTACGCTTATGTATGGAAGTGAATGTTGGGTATGGCAAACGAGGCATGAGAGTAGGATTAATGCTGTGGAAATGCGTTCCTTGCGGAGTATTTGTGGTGTAACTTTGAACGATAGAGTGAGGAATGAGGTTATACGGGACCGTTGCGGATTAAAAGAGGATGTAGTGACAAAGATAGAATAGGGTATGCTTAGATGGTTCGGTCATGTTGAAAGGATGAGTGAAAGACGATTAACAAAAGGTATTTATATGGCAGCTCAGAGGTGAGTGGCAACGCAGGGAGGGGTCGCCCTAGGAAGACCTACACTGAACTTATTGGTGAGGTTCTTCAGAAAGGTCAGATGCGGAGTACTCATAACCGGCGTGCTTGTATGACGAGATGTATGAACATAGATGAGGCGAAAGGAGTATGTAAGGATCGTAGCAGGTGGCGTTCTTTGGTTTCTGCCTACCCCCATGGAAAAAAGGCGTGAGTTTATGTATGTATGTATAATTATGTACGGAATTACGTTTTTGAAGAAAATATTCGTGGTTTAATAAGAAGCTTTTAACATGTCGTATCTTAACTTTAGACTAAAGTATTGAAGACCCGAAGCAGCGCTTTCTAAAGTACCTTGGTAAAGTTCTATAATTTATGTCATGAGGAATTTCTAGCTACCCGCATAACGACCACCTCTTGACCTGGAATAAAACTAGATTCAAGACTTCAAGGACTTAGGATACTAATATAACCACCGAAAATATTAGACAAAAATATTGACCGCAGTAATACAATAAAACCTACGGAATTTTCCGCAAAATATCTCGTGAAAGACGTTAAAACAACCCGAGGGGTATTTTAATAAAATTTCCTAAAATTAGGCCTAGAAAGGCTAGGCTCTGTTGTTCAGGTGTCTGTATAGACTTAATTTGAGGGAGAACCGTCTACAACAGCCTTTATGAAAATTGGCCAAAGCTAAGCCAAGTGAAACGCGAACTGTGTGCTTTTGACCAGTGAAATTCACTATGTTTTTTGGTAAAGCGCCGATATTATTTGCTTAGGATCATCTTGTAGATACTGTAACCACTACGACGTGATCATAGTACCGTGGCGGGGGTTTCATCTACTTTATTTAAACGCAATTTCTGTTATTACTTCGAATATTGAGGTAATTATATTAATATCTATCTATATTAAAATTAAAACCTACACTGACCTTATTGGTGAGGTTCTTCAGAAGGTCAGGTGCGGAGTACTCGTATCCGGCGTGCTTGTATGACGAGATGTATGAACGTAGATGAGGCGAAAGGAGCATGTAAGGATCGTAGCAGGTGGCGTTCTGTGGTTTCTGCCTACCCCCATGGGAAAAAGGCGTGAGTTTATGTATGTATGTATTAAGGTTTGTTTTTTAGACGTGCTGATGCAAGATTTTTTTATGATTGCCAGGTTCATTAGTAATATTATAGAAATAGTCACAGGCTATGTAACATCGCACTACGACCCATGAAAGCGGAGCTGTAACCCACTGGAGTGTTGTTAAAGTAAATGACCTTTTAACCTTTTGTAGTAAGTACAAGTCGTGCAGTGGTGGTGTGTGTCTGTTATTTAAATAACGTAAGAAATGAGTTTTTTAGCCTTTACAGCTTAATTCAATTTTCACGCCCAGTAATTTCATTTTGTTTCAAGTTTCCATTATCATACAAGCTGGAATTTTGAAACAAGTTTTCCAATCTCGGTTCAGTTTTGCGAAAAATAATTTTGAGAGAATGGCTTGAGATTCCAAAATACTTGTCGTTGCAAAAGTAAGTAACTTCGAGATATCAAGAAAGAATTTGTCGATCACAAAGAAAAATATTCACTTTACTTACAAAATGAAGCCACTGAAAAGCGTCTGACTCGATATTTCAGATGTCATTTGAAAAATATAGATCTGAGATAGCGAAGACAGTTATCTTTTATGATGATTAAGAAAAATCGTAATGATAGTGCGTTAGTACATTTTGACTGTACTAGTGGTCTCGTGGTTGAAAGTGCGATTGCTGAATTTATGGTCATGAGTTCGATACCAAGGTCAAGTAAAGTGTGATTGGGTATTTACGTAGCAGCTCGGAGGTTTGAAGTTGGCAGTTTGACACCTCAGTGCCTCGGAAAGCACGTAAAGCCGTTGGTCATGCGCCCGGTCATATCGGACTGCCATCTTTTTAGGACTATGAGAGTGAGGGAAGAGTAAGTGTCTGCGAAAACACTAGTGCTCTCTGCACTAGTGTTTTCGCAGACACTTATACACTACTATATCTTCTACTAGCTGACCCGCCGCGACTTCGTTCACGTGGTATCCTACACTACCAATACCCCTACCCTACCCCTGCCTTACCCTACCCCCTACCCTACTCTACCCCTACCCTACCCTACCCCTACCCTACCCCTACCTTACCCTACCCCTACCCTACCTTTTTTTTTTTTTTTTTTCGTATTCTGCTATTCGGGACGGAAACAAATTCAACAAATCAAAAACCATGGCAATCGGTCCAGCCGTTCTCGAGTTATAAGTGTTGTAACAAACACGACTTTCTTTTATACCTGGCTCCATGTAAAATACTGGTATTCAGCTGCATCCTGTTAGACTGGAAGCCGACCCCAACATAGTTGGGAAAAGGCTAAGTAGATGATGATGATACTTGGCTCCATTGAGAATTGCCACCGTGACCAAACCTCGATCGAGAACATCATTATAACATTTTGATAACCATGATTGACTAAGATTACGACTCAAGTCATTTTTTAATCTTTGAAACTTTAGAGGATTAAGTTTTTAAATATATTTCTTGCGTTTTAGTATTTATTGCTAACAATTCCACGAACAATTTGATCGACTACGTCAATTTAGAGAAAATAAAAATAAACTGCCTAGAAGATTACTTTCTTAATCAACAATTTTTAATCCATTAAATGTGAGATCTAAAATATGAATTGACTTGTGTAAGATTGAAATAGCTCTTTGGACTTTTAAATCACGGTAATATTTCTTACTAGTTTTTGCTCGCTACTTCATTTAACATAATACATAGCCTATAGCATTGATCAATAAAGTTTTTGTAATTGGACTACTTCCAGAGATTACCGTTATAAAGAAAAACAAAACTGGCCAAGTGCAAGTCGAGTTCGCACATGAAGGGTTCAGTACAATATTTAATACTACAAAAAAAAACACGTTTCTTGTAAACTAAATGTAATACAGTTAAAAATTAAATATGGTCCTTTACATTTAATTGTCTTTTTATTATTGCAGAAATAGGAATACACACTGAAAATTTCAACTTCATCTGCCTAGCCTTTTCCCAATTATGTTGGGGTCGGCTTCCAGTATAACCGGATGCAGCTGAATACCAGTATTTTACATGGAGCGACTGCCTATCTGACCTCTACAACCCAGAAACTGGGTAATACGATACCCCTTGGTAAGACTGTTTGTCAGATTTTCGAGCTTCTGACGACCCGTAATGACTGTCAAAGATCCTCATATGACAGCCGGGACCAACGGCTTAACGTGCTTTCTGAGGCACGGAACGATGTCAGTGATGTCTAAGATACACTTAGAAAATACATATGAATTAAAAAAGACACATTGGTACTTGAAAATTTCAACTTCCTACCTATTAATGAGATACAATCAGCTGACAGATAGGCCGACAGCGGGGGCTTTAGTAATAGGGTCTTGTCGGCACCCTTTGGACCCTAAAAAACAAGCAAATTAGTATAGGTCTGTGACATTATTTCAAGATGGCGTCTTAAGATCAACATGATTGTTGCACGCGAAGCTGCCAAAAAAATGCCAAGGTAAGGTAAGACCGTAATTGGATGTCATCTGTCAGGAACGAGTCGTGTTCGTATTGTTTTTTTTTTTCTCTTCTCTTATTGTTTTTATTACTGTTTTTTTTTATAGATAGACTCCAATATTTTATATAATGAACAACGCACAAAATTTTTTTTTATTCTTAGAAATTTTCTGTATTGACCAAACATGGTAGGTGCACAGGACCTGTTTGGTCATGACCATAGACTAGGTAGACTGGTAGAAAATGCCCAGCGCATAAAGTCTGCCTTTGTACAGTGTATTTATTTTTTTACATGTGCATAAAGTTTAAATAAATTAATACATTAATAAACTTTTCTATTTCATATACCTAATATGTACTTTTTGAGTTTATCTTGGACATCGGTAAAGGTAATCATCGTGTAAAAACTTGAACTTAAAATCCATTTTAATATTATAAATGCGAAAGTAACTCTGTCTGTCTGTTAAGCTTTCACGACTAAACCACTAAACCGATTTTGATGAAATTTGGTACGGAGTAAGTTTGAACCACAAGAAAGGACATAGGCTATCTTTTACCCCGCGACTTCGGCTACACGCGCTATAATCAACATTTATGTGGACGAAGTCCCGGGCAAAAGCTAGTATGCTATGACTACTAAGGTAATAATAAAGTACCGTTAACAAGAAAATCCCTCACTCTTACTTCCTATTATACAAGCGGAGGTTTGTGAGAATGAATGGATGAGTGTTTGTTACTCTTTTATACTGAAATGGCTTATCGGAAATAGCTAAAAAAAAATCGTCACTTCATCAATGTGAAAGTTTGTGAATTTTAGATGTTAATTTTTTTTTTGTATATTTGTTACTCCATCACGCGTGAATTGTTGAACAGATTTGGATAAAAAATGGCACAAAGGTAGACTATTTCTTCGATTAGCACATAGGAAACTTTTGATCCCGGTAATGTGTTTTCCCTTGGGATAATAGTTCAACTTAATTTACGGAAAGTTACTTTTTATATGGGTGAAGCCACGGGTAGAAGCTAGTGTAAAATATTTCACAAACATTCTAGCTACATTAGGTATGTGTTAGGTTTTCTCTTTTCAAATGTTTACTTGCCTTTCCGTATCCTGTCTGTGATTTATTATGTAGGTACTTATGTATTATCTAAATACAATTTTTAAAACTTTCCCATCAACCTAATTAACATTTTGAAACTAATTTACATTTGGATTTCATTATAAATTACATTAATTAGCAAGAATTAACAAAAGGTAAATTATAATTTAAATAATGTATCATTGTAACTAGGAGTTAGTTAATCACAGTAGAGATGAATAACAGAATAACCACTTACAGGGCTATTCTAAAAAACACTCAATTTTATGTAGTCGCCACTATCAATTTATAGACCTCATCGGCTATGCTTTTATGAAAACGGTTTTGCCTTTAAATCCTGACGTTTATGTTTCGTTTGTGATATATTGTAATCGCACCCGTATTTTCAGAGATCTTAAAATACTAGAATGAAAGAAAGAAAAAATTTTTAATCACGCGAAAGAGACGCACATAGCATACAAAAAAAAATTGTATACAAAATCCCCAAAGCAAAAAACCAGTTGGTATTCAATCTAAAAAAATAAATACATATTGTTCTAGACCGAAATATGCGCCACTTCCACGCAAAACAGCTGACGCTCAGCATAATACCGTGGCCCGTGCACGAAGGCGTGAAAACCACGGCGCATAAACTAATATTCAGTACCAGCTTACGCTGGAAACCATTCAGCGCAAGCTGTTACTGAATTAATTGGTTTATGTGGAGAAATTCTTTTTCTCAATTTTTTTTCTCCGCTTTCGGCTTCGCTTGCTCACCCAGCTCTAGTGGAAAGCCAGCCTTAGGCAGTTTAACTTCTGACCACACTTATATTGTGGCTACCGCTAGTAGGATTACATCAGGGACTACCTAAGTCATAAATTACGTTGAAGGACATGTGAAATTCGTGTAGGCTTTAGTTTTAGAAGTTACCTTTATTTTGTTTATTTACCTAGTACGATATATGTGTGGGTCCTTTCATTGTAATTTTTGTAACTGTTTTTTTTTGTATTCATCGTGTTATTAAGCTACATACATAAACTCACGCCTTTTTCCCATGGGGGTAGGCAGAAACTATAGAACGCCACCTGCCACGATCCTTACATACTCCTTTTGCCTCGTCCACGTTCATACATCTGGTCATGCAAACACGCCGGTTACGAGCAGAGATAAACTACTATAACATGGCGCTCCCCTCCATATTACTTATTTTATTATTTATCATTTACATTATTCCAAATAATGATAAATGATGCCGCTAGTCAAGCAACAATGACACGCTGATTTGTTTTTGTTTCGAGAGCCGTCTCAGTACGCACGCATGCGTTGTGAGTCTTGTAAATACTTTTACAAATACTTTCAAACGTTTTGAATTGTGGAAGGGCGCGTCAAGTTATCGTAGTTTATCTCTACTGCGCACCCGCCCTTTCTAAATAACCTCATCCATAAAGACAGGTCATTTAGCTAACTTTATTAGAATTACTTTACTTTATTAAAATTAAACTTATTACTTTACTTTCTTATTTATAATTAGTTTTAGTTCTAATAAAACAAATTAACCAAAGTTTGTTTTTGAAATAAACGTATATATACTTAGTAATTTATTCTAAATATAAGATTTGGATGTCCATCGAACTTTTATTGCTGGATAGTAGTGTAAAACGTTTTAGGTACATATTGAATAAATTCTGTGTAATTAATTAACCCAATTATTGAGTAATTGTGGGCTGATTCATTTTGACAGAACAAAGCTTATTATATTGTAGCCCTTTACTAAAGAGATATTAATTCTCTTGTTTTTTTTATTATGTTACTAAAAAGGTCTTGATTATCGAGTTCATTTTCCTGTCGCAATCTCCCATGACATAAAATCCTCACCCTCTTCTTTTGAAACCTCTCCCCCCCCAAATCACAAACGTTCACTTATTTACAAACTGAACACATCACTCTACATAATTCATACAAACAAGGAACCTCTGTTCCAATTAATAGTAACATCTAAATCACTATTCAAAATCATAATGCGATTCCGTTTCGACAAACTTATGCAGATCTCTGTAGGACGGTTTTACACTAGTTCGTCGAAGCACCTGCTACTTCAGATGTATTTGCATAAAGGTGGAAACCCACCGCTGCACATGCTGTGCACGGTCACGCATTTTAGCTGCGTGGGTTCATGTGTTTGACAACGTGGTTCTACATTTCCACTTCATAAAGACGTAAAAGACATAACATCACGCCTGTAATCCCAGAAAGGTTAGGCAGAGGTGTAGGTACCCATTAGTACACCCACATCTCGCCAGTTATGTTTTAAAGTCCCATGTAATAGGGGGCGAGCCTATTGTTTCCACTTTAGAAAAAGCTATACACGATTATTAACTCACGACCATGTACAACTGTAGCGCAGCATATGCATCCGTGTACCACATGCACAGCGTGTATGGCGTTGAAAGGCGTTGAGCCGTGAACAGTTATGAAAGGACTCGAGGCTTTTAAACCTTTTCTTTTAAGACTAGCCACGATTTAGAAGACTCGACCCCAAAAATACGACTCAAGGCTTGTTACTAATGTGAAAGAGCTTGCCTATTAGAGCAAACCACGCGTGTAACGCGTGTGTTGACTGCCTCGTTGGTCTAGTGGTTAGTGACCCTGACTGCAAAGCCGGAGGTAGTGGGTTCGATTCCCACCCAGGACAAACTTTGTGTGATGAGCATAATTGTTGGTTCTGTGTCTGGGTGTAATTTATCTTATGTATGTATTTATAAATTATATAAGTATGTATATCAGTTGTCTGGTTACCATAACACAAGCTCTGCTTAGCTTGGGATCAGATGGCCCGTGTGTGAGTTGTCCCAAGATATTTATATTTAATAATGACATCAATGCATGTGTAGCATGTCCGTGGGATGCAATGGACAGAATTTCTTACACTTTCTTGTAAAGCGAAGCTTCCGAAGCCTCCGTGCGCCGCAATGGGTTTCCGCCTTAAACATAGCGGGAGTGTGCCACTAGCCTATTGCGAATTCCATTCCGGATTTGTATTTACTTATTATTTGTTGTTGTAGTTTGAATTTATGTTGATCTGTGACGAGATAAAAATGTTGTTTCGGTTTTGCCGTCGGCTTTTTATGAGAGTAATAAATAATGCAGTGGATTTTCGATACAATAACTGGGCTAAAATAACTTGAAACGATAGTCAGAAATAAATTAATAATCTTTGACATGATTGTCATGATGGCCCAGTGGTTAACAGACAGAATATCCCAACTGGGTACGGGTACGGGTAGTACCAATGTGAGTTTTTGAATCCATGTGTACCTTCTTACTTTATCTTGGACATCATCATCATAACATCACGCCTGTTATCCCCGAAGGGTTAGGCAGAGGTGTACCCATTAGTACACCCACATTTCGCCAGTTATGTTTAAGTCCCATGTAATAGGGGGCGAGCCTATTGCCATCAACCGGGCACAAATCCAGACTCCGAGGCTGCTACTGAGAAATTTCTGACGGAAAAACCCAATAACACTTTGCCCGACCTGGGAATCGAACCCAAGACCTCATGCTCAGCAGTCGCGCTTTGCGACCACTAGACCAACGAGGCAGTCTCAGTCGAGGTGTCTTGGACATCATAGATATCGGTGAAGGAAAACATCATGAAGAAACCTGCAATTATAATTAATATAAGTCTGAAATCGTTAATCCCCCTTAAGTAAGCGTGGTGATCAATGCTCGTGCCTTCTCTGTATGAGAAATTATATTATGTATTTGGATACAGTAGACATTACGGATTGTGCAATTTTTAATTAATATTTAGGTAAGAATTGAGTTGTATGAAGTCCTTGCTACTGATAGGGACCTATATTATAACGTAGCTATTATTCAAGTGAGGCTAGGCCTTCTGGGACTTTGAATCTATAACTAGACAGGTCATATTTCAATGTCAAAAGTCAAAGATCCGAGAACAATCGGAGTCACTAAATTACGTAAGGAATTGGCCGGATGGCGCTGTTTAATACTTTGGCTCGTTCTATCGAGTGGCCAAATCCATAGTCACTTCACTATCATCACTACATATTATAAAATAAAGTCGCTTTCCCTGTCTGTCTGTCTGTCTGTCCCTATATATGCTTAGATCTTTAAAACTACGCAACGGATTTTGATGCGGTTTTTTTTAATAGATCGAGTGATTCAAGAGGAAGGTTTATATGTATAATACATGCACCCGTGCGAAGCCGGGGCGGGTCGCTAGTAATATTATAAATGCAAAAGTTATTCTGTCTGTCGGTCACTTCATCACTAAAAACTTCTAGACTAGTGTCTGCCGGCGACTAGCAGCGACTAATTTCAGACTAGCATCGACTAGTTTCAGACTAAGATCGACTAGTTTTTTCTGCGTAGACTTCAGAATTTTGTCAAGATCCAAAATGATCTTAGAGGAACATAAAAACGATATGTAAATTCTCCTGTGTATTTAGCTAGACTAATATACTGTGAATGGGTGTGCCAAATTTCAGGTAATTCCTAATTCGCTAGTTCGTAATAGTTATTGTAGCTGTCCATTTTCTGACAAGAGGAATATCGATGCATGTTAACCTTCTGTAACTTTGGAAAACCGCAGCGCTACTTGGTAGCAGTACCTACCAGCTGACTTCCTTAATAAGAGTTCATTAGGGAAGTCAGCACTGCTGGAAAGGCCGTTTCATACTGCTAAACTTGGCTCAATACGCCTTAAAAGTTCGACGTTCTCTCCTTATATTATAAACTTATCTTACGATGAAGCCGAGTGTTCCAGACATGTGTTATCATTTGACAGCCGACCTCCAGACGACCCGGATTAGGGTCGGAAATTTACATGTTTACTGGTCGGCGCGAGGGCTCTGATTGGCTCCAATTGTCATGAAAATGATGCGAAGTAATCTGAGGATGGCAAAGTTTAAGAAGATAAAATTGCAGGTTTAATGTAAACGGAAAATCAGAAATGTCTTTAAAATCTGTGCGATTGCGAAATATTTGTTTTTTTTAATTGTTGCTCGATAAAGATTTTGTTAAAAATAAAATCACGCCTGTAATCCCCGAAAGGTTAAGCAGAGGTGTACCCATTATCAGGTACACTCACATTTCGCCAGTTATGCTTAAGTCCCGAAGAAGCGGGCCTATTCCCATCAACTAAGCACAAATCCAGACTCCAGGGCTGCTACTGAGAAATAAAATTTCTTGCTTTCAGTATTCTGCAATCTAGCCATTTTAAATAATGATAAGGGAGAAGCAATTTCAATTGCAGTACTTATTCAAAGTTAATTATACTTTTCAACAAATAATAAATTAGGTATTTCATAAATTAACATTTCCTGTCATCCAATTTGAAATGAACTGAGACTAAACCCTCTTTTAAATAAAATAACGGGAAACGGAAATTAACAATTTAAAATAACGTTTAATCGTATCATTGAATGATATGCACACGAAGTGGGCTGTTTGATTTGTATCTACTAATTGAATTTAATTAAATCGAAACTCGTCCATAAATCGGCTGGACCGGGCGGACAATGAATAAATAAATCATGTTTTAGCAGATGGGTCAGTGTATTGAACTTACAAATAATTATAATCGATCTAAATCTATGCTTATATAATAAAGCTGTAAAGTTTAAATGTTTGTTATTTTTGGAAGAAATCTTTTAGTTTATGGCAGCCAGATTCATGAGGAATAGAGACTATATAACATCACGCTACGACTCATGGGACTGGAGCAGTAACTTCTTTCTTTCTTTAAAAAAATCGTGAATTACTTTATTAATTAATGAGACTAAAGTAATTATTAAGGGGATTGTAGGTTGCCATGCAACTAACTATACTAATTAACTAAATAAATAATGTGGATATATTTAAATTCGTGACTGTATTTGGATCTTCTCGAAGCCACAATACTACAATCATTATCTAACTACCATATAAATGGATAGATGATTGTTACTTTTCCAAGCTTAATTAGGTGAGCAAGCTTGACTGATCAGGTTAAGCACATAAGATAATTACCATTCCGTTTTTGTATCCCCGTGGGATAATTTAGTACTTTGGCTTAATTCTGAAATCTCTGCAGACAAGTCGCGTGCAGAAAGTAACGATTTATAAAGATGATTGCAGTACGACATGCTTAGAAATGTAAAATACAGCAATCCCACGAGAGTCAACTATAACCACTTTTAAAACGTCTGCAGAGTACGGGGACTTTTACAATTTTATAATATCCACTAGTCTAGGACTATTCCATCCACGTGCGAAGTATAAAAATTGACAAAGTTGGTCAAGCAGCTTGGGTGGTTCCACTGCACGAATACTAAGTACCTATGAAACTACCAGTAGTTGTACGTTTTAAAATTCAACGACCAGTCCAACCACTTTGAAGTTCTACCTTGGAAAATATTGTTTAATTTTTCATGTTATGAATTACGTTTTCATTCAAGATTTTTAAGAAATGACGAGAATCTTTTACGCTAATTTGAAATAGAAGTTAAAAGGAATAATATAAATATGTAAGCTACTTCCATCGTCCTTTTAATCAAATTAATGCCTCTAATTTGCCCACATTTTTTGACATTAATTGTTGCCGAGATGAGATTGAGGCTGATTTTGAACGTTTTTAATTAGTAGAATTTTAGGCTGTCGATTGTAATAATAATATTTAGAATAAAAAAAGTTTAGTTTTTTTTTTGTAAAAAAATGTTAAAGTGACAAAAACACATATTTAATCATATTTGTTTGTTAAAAAAAACCAGAATTAAATGTTAAAAAAAAATGAGCAACCGCGCCTAAGCTAGGCTAAGCCTGTATTTTAGGTCACAGTCTACTCAACATTACTCAGAAACATTGACATTTGCTGAAACACAAAGCACTCGACCAAAACAAAATCTCAGTTTATTTTAGATTCAACGTAGCAATCTATTTGATTTATACAACAAAAAACCCAGCTATTTGGCCTCAGTCTGTCTTCGCGTACATAATATAGCTAATCTTGTAAATTGCTGAAGGGATTCGCCAGTTATCTCCAAGACTATTTCTCTTGGGATACTAAATAAATGTACTAAATTCGCGGATTAAAAAACAAACGCTGAGAGAATGTCTTGATTTTTGATGAGATGCTTTATGTTTGATTTTCTTTGTTTTGAGCATTTGAGCTGTATTGTGAGTTTTGTTATAGAACTGTGTGGGTTTTAGGAAAAATATATTTTTAAGTAGTAACAATTTATAAGGAAAAAGAACAATACAAGAATAATCATAGCGGCTAGTCTGATTTTTGCAAAAAAAAAATAATGTGACAATTTCTCTGATTTTTAATATTTTTGCGCGGAACCCAAATTCTTTTCCAAAGAAGCTATCTTATAATTACAGAAGTTATCTAAACTACTCCTTAATTCCGTGAAAATTGGTTCAGCCGTTTCAGAGATTAGCCGAAACAAAGAAACAGACAATAAAAATAACTTTTTTTTCGTGTAAGTACTGAGTAAACATTCAAATTTATTTTTGAAAATGCTTTTATTTTGTCATAATAAACAGACACTTCAATTAGAGATAATTATCTAATAATTTAAGAAGCAGCGTCACCTCTTAACATTTATTTTTTAGTCTTTGGTGTTAGCACAAAGTGATTTTATTTTTGGTATACAATCAATCGTAGCTCGGTCGGTAGGTGGTTCATTTGGAGAATTATGTCCATTTATTTGGTTTTTGTTTTTAATTTAAATGGCTACACGTTTATTTTAATTACAATTATTTAAGTTCGATTAATTATTTACTGTGGAATTCGTTCGATGTTATTATACATAGGTACTTACTTATTTATTTATAATGTATTTATTTTTAAATGTAATAAAGCTAAAGCTTTTTTTTGTTTAAACGTGCTAATCTCTGAAACTTCTAGTCAGATTTGAAAAGTTATTTTTGTATATGAAAGCCAGATTCATAAGAAATAGTATAGACTTTATATCATTACGCTACGACCCAAGGAAGCGGAGCAGTAACCAGATACGTAAGGTGAAAAAAACGCAGGCAGAAATTAGTATATACACAATACACAAATAAATAAAATTGAAGTGTCTGTTTGTAATATTAAAATAACAGCTTTTACTACATGCATATGAATGTATATAGGGTACATATAACATTTTTTTACATTTTTTGTCTGTCTGTCTGTCTGTTTGTTCCGGCTAATCTCTGGGACGGCTGGACCAATTTTGACGGGACTTTCACTGGCAGATAGCTGATGTAATAAGGGGTAACTTAGGCTACTTTTATTTTAGAAAAAATAATTGGGTTCCACGCAAAAAAATAAAACCTCGCAGAAAAACAACATTTACACGGACGAAGTCGCGGGCATAAGCTAGTTATACATATAAGTAATGAAACAATAAAATTATCCAGAAATTGTAATTAAACATTCCATAGAAACATCGATGCTTGTTCAATAGAAATGCATGAATCTGTAATTTTCCAGTTGAATTCACTCAGTAAATCATTATAACAACTCGTGGGGCTTCATTCAATAGGTAATTACTGTAGCTAACTAACAAAATAAATGTATTAATTCAAACTATGCTGGTATTAACGCCCAACATTTGTGCAAACATTTGCTTTGGCTAATTACATTTGTCACACTCCAGCGAGTCGATGAGTTCGGTCGCGTGGAACTTATGTAGGTACATAGGTATCCTCATGTACCTACATGTTTATTTACCCTTGTATATAGGATTAATGGTAATTAATGACCAATACTTAAACACACATGAAAACAAACAACTGTCCCATTTTTTTTTCTTTTTATTTGCTAAGTGCATGGCGCAAGGCGTGACCACGCGCGTGTTCTATAACACGCGCATGCTCACGCCTTTTATTTTTGGTCTGAAATATCACAGTTCATGGTAACGCATGCAAAACAATGTGCTTACTTATGCCGTAGGCCGTAGGGGAATTGAAAGTTTCGTTATAACATTTAAAACCTGTTTTCATAAAATTAAACGTACAAAAAAATTTGAAGAACGGTTAAAAAAAAAATGGTTATGTAACTTTATGTTTACCGTCTTTACGCATCTTCTATGTTAATTTTCTGCCTGTATATCAATCTATTTTGTGGACTGTACCACATGACGTGGGATGACGTAACGATGCGGAGACAACGTCGAGTCACGTCAAGTTGACACCTTATGATTGAGTGGAAATGTGTGCTACCGCTACGATATCTAGCGATTGACAGACATACGGAGTCAGTCTTC
Organism: Hoplodrina blanda; assembly: GCA_949316365.1. Lineage (NCBI taxonomy): Eukaryota > Metazoa > Arthropoda > Insecta > Lepidoptera > Noctuidae > Hoplodrina > Hoplodrina blanda. The sequence goes on from OX438564.1 coordinate 13,072,528, forward strand.
ATATTCAATGACTGTTAGGTTAAATAATTATTATAAAAAAATATTTTTAACAACAAGCTTTATCACAATTTTGTGTGTTGGACATTATATTGTCACCGGCACTAAAGGTGTATGCAAAATTTCAGCTCAATCGGATAACAAAATATGGTCGAAAAATGGTTTGCAAATTTTGAAAGGACAACTTACTTACATACATACGAACAGTGCAAGCTAAATAAAAGCTTGTAAAAATGGTGGCAGGCAAACTGAGGTACACCCATAAGCAGTTTCCATTGATTAATTGATTATGAACTTAAATACAATAGAATTAAGATGATAATTATCTAATATCTGCAAGATAATACATGCTGCTCGGAATTATTTATCTTGCATATCATTTCCAACGTTATTTGTAAAGTTTTACATAATGCTCCTCTGTTTACGATAACCCTAAGATAAGCGAAATTGGTTTATAAATAATAAAAATAATAATAAAAATCTATGTAGGTAATCTGATGCTTACGAACATGAAGACATAGTAAAAAAACAACGTTTTTTTTTTTAACTCTCATTTGTCAAAATAGCCATCAAGTAGAATAAAATTTATGTCAACTTTACAAAAAAAAAAAATACACCAATTTTTTTTCTTATGTGAGGCAATAATCCTTCTTTCTTTAAAATTCTTTCGGCTTAATCGGCTTGTTAAAGCCAAAAATAAAAAATGAAATTGTGCGATCAGGGACTCCATTAGGAATGAAGTTCCCGACACTCATAGAAAGATACAGAGAGGGAAGATCGCCTAGAGCATAACGCTTTTTCCTTACATGACGATTACTGCCAGTTAACTCCCGCCACAAGACGCGTTAAGGAACTTCGTTTTAAAAACAAAAAAAAAACTGGGTTTAACTACACAAACGACTGACCTATTCGTTTTCCTCTAAGAATACACTTCCTATCTATCTAAATTAAAGTCTCCATCCACTACGCCTCGGGCCTACAAAAAGTTAGTGTGAACTCAAATTATTTTTCAAAGGCTAAGTGATAAGACGGCCTTTTTAAATTAACTGAACAGCGAAATAATTTGGTCGTCTCCCTTTTTTTCGAGTTGTTTTTTATTCTCCATAATTCAAGTCGTAAATCAGAAGCTAGGTAACTAAGAGAAATTCTTAATTACGAAGCTTAAAAAGGCACTTAGGACGCCATCGCGAAATTTAATTTCTTCTGGTGAGATGGTGTGTGTTATTTTAATCTGTATAAATGATCTGAGTGAAGAAGGGAGTGGTGTTATAGCAGGATTTTTATTGGGAATCATAAGACCCCTTTTTTGTATATGACGTTCAAAAGTGCCATATAATGGCCTAATTGAAATAAATGATTTGACTTTGACTTTGACCATTTTACTGACTTTTGTACTTTTTATTAAGACTGTCTCGTTGACAAGTGGTCGCAAAGCGCGACTGCTGAGCATGAGGTCTTGGGTTCGATTCCCAGGCCGGGCAAAATGTTATTAGGTTTCTTCATTAGGAATTTCTCAGTAGCAGCCTCGGAGTCTGGTACCCGGTTGATGGTAATAGGCTCGCCCCCTATTGCATGGCCCTTAAAAACATAACTGGGTCATACTCAGAAAAAGTGTACATTTTAAATTTGTAACTAAACTGATAGGTAACGATACTGAGAATCTCCGTCACGAAACTGATGTCATAAGGTATAGTACACATGGATTGGGCGAATAAAACACGTGATTATATTTGGCTAATCAGTCATATAAGTTTGTTTGTTTGTTACCTTTTCACGCCTAAACTACTGAACCGGTCATCCTAAAATTTCGCATATACTTTGTCAGGTGTACAAAAACAGACATAGGGTACTTTTACTGAGGAAAACAACAATAACGTTCTTATGAGAATAGGTGGCGCCACATGTCTTTCGAATCTTGATTTACTTATATTATTATAAAAGCTTGAGGAGTTATGAGATAACAAACACAAAAAAAAACTTCTTTTTTTTAAGTAGGTTACAAGTGTATGAATTTGTATGTGCGCGAACTACCCTCACTTCAAAATCTTTATCCAAATTACGTGACGGTAATAATAATTACAATTTAAGTACTTTTCGTCTTTGTGAACTAAGCTTAACAATTTCTCAGTTTCGTAACGTAACGCAAAATAACGAAAATGAGGATAAAATCTGAGAAACTTCAACCTCTACAAATATTTTAAAGTAAACCACGTGTATACTATGTCATCACTGAGCGTATTCGTTAAGATAATACATAAAAATAGAAAATAACATAGTAAGTAAACAAAAAATATAATAAACTTAGCACAATAATAGTCGTTTATCACCCTGAGGATTTTTTTGTAAATACCTATTCACTTGATAGATCTCGACTTCACGACTATCGAGAAAACGTAAAGGCTGCCGCGACAGTGACTTTCACGTAAGTTATAGTGTCGCCAGAATAGGAAAAAGTATTTATTAAAATAAAGTATTTTTTCCAATATTTCATTGCGTGTACTAACCCTGAGTAACGAAACTTCATAATTTTGGGACAAAGTTATTTAAATAAAAATAAATTCTTCTCTAGATGATTGATGAATATACTTGGTCCTATTTAGTTACTTGATTCATCAACAATAATATAGCCACAGTTTATGTAAAGTAAAGCTATGAATATTCGTAACAATTCATATCTGAAAATGTGTAATCGTCATTGGGACACGAAAAAAATGTATGGAGAAATTTTTAACAATGTTTTGACATTCAAAAAAAATACTCTTTTAATGAAAATTAAAGTTAAAATAGCATATAAATCTATTCTTTATTACACTAACATAAAAATTTGAGGGTAAAAAAGGAAACATTGTCATAATTTGGATATTTACTTTAATATGAAGTAGTGGGACAAGAAAAGATACCAAATGTACACTTTTTCTGAGTATGACCCAACTGGCGAAATGTGGGTGTACTAAAAAGTCCTCTGCCTAACCCTCCGGGGATTTTAGGTGTGATTTTATGCTATTATTGACAAAGAGAAAATATTTGTATTTTTGTTTGTAATAGTTAAACTCAAAACTTACTTAACCGATTTTCAAAATTCTTTCACCTATGGTAAGCTACACTATCAGAGAAAAACCTAGGCTATATATTTATTTTGGTATGTTTTTGGTGTGCTTGTATGACGAGATGTATGAACGTAGATGAGGCGAAAGGAGTATGTAAAGATCGTAGCAGGTGGCGTTCTGTGGTTTCTGCCTACCCCCATGGGAAAAAGGCGCGAGTTTATGTATGTATGTATGTGTTCTATAAGAAGTCTCCGTGGACGAGCAGAACCAAGCAATACATACGAATTATTTTCAAAGAAAACAAAACTCTAAGCTTAACATCTACAATATAATCTGAAAAAAAGTTCCATGTGAAGTCAACCATAAAATCCAATAGATAAAACATTTCTTTACAGCGCAAAGGCGAGTGAAAAACGTGAATCCAACCATTCTTATTGTGGCTGCGCGTCAATCGAATTAGACTTCAATCTCCTACCTTGATCGAGTTAGTGCCTAAGATGATGGTCCAACAAGTGGCGGATATTTTTATATCATTTATCTGTACATACAGGATGTATCTTTCATTTTTGGTCAATTTTAAGAAGAATTTGTGAATCATGCTGAACAATGGGCCAATAGCCAATTCGATTTGAGTCGATATTTGAACGTACGACTATTCTATCAAGATTATCATCATCATGATATAAGCCGAACGAGGTCTACTGCTGGATTACTAGCCTTACGACTATCCTATAGTCTTTTGTTATTATTTTATGCGACAAAAACAATTAGTAAACAATTAACAATAGATTTTTAAAAACCATAGAAAAAGCTTTTTTGACTCTTTCCTAAAACGGTCAGTTCAATAAATGTCTGCCTCTATAAGTTTCACGTAATAGGCATCCTGCCTATTGCATACTCAAAGATGATACTAAAAAATAACGAAGTAATAGAAATCCCACCTTCGGGAACTAAAAGCAATTTAATTTTTCATGGAAATTAAAATCGGGTCGGATCCATACACTAGGATAACAAAAAAAAATTGCAATGTTGGGTAGAATTCGAAAAACCAGCGCAAGTTACTATTAGGTAACTTTGAAGGCATCTCGTAGGCTTAGCTACGCGCCGTGCTACGGCGTAGCTTTGTGCTACGACCCCATTGTGCTACGATCCCATAGTCTTTTACGTCTACGGTAAATTTTAAGAAGCTTTGTTTGCAAGGCAACCTCGAATCTGCTTTCAGTAAAATAATCTTTTAAAGCGTTTATAAACCCTAATTTATCATTGTTCTAAATTTCAGATGTTTTCGAAACATCCTGTATTTAAAGAGTAATATTTGGAATCGAGCAAGCTTGAATAATCGGATTTCTGATTCGGTTCCCACGAGATATTTTGATACTTGAGGCCGACCTAGATTTTCTTATTTAGAATAGATATTCTTTAGGCTTGTCTCGGTAAACAAATTATTTTGTGAGAAAAACAGCCTTTGGTTTCGTTTTTGCCTCAAAAACTCTGTTGCTAACAAAACACGATTGTGGTTTATCTTATCTATTATCAACGAGGACAGCTATTATTAATGTTTGACGGGTAAATTCACATGTTTATGTAGGGTTTGGCCGATGAGTTTTCAACCCATACGGTGCTCATCCTGAGTAGAAATTCAGTTTTACAGAAACATTAATAATATAATTATGACGATTCTTCTTTTGAAGTCGGTAAAAAAATAACGACTTTTATCTCAGTTATTTGGAATTTATTATATTTGTTAATAATTAAAATTAAAAAATAATATTATTAACATTACATGTAAACACTACGTTCCTTGTACTATAATAACTTAATTTTATTTTTATTATATACTTTTGTTGTTATAGCGTTTATAGCCATAAACCCTCCTGGACTGCCCCCTGCCCCCTGCCCCCTGGATTGCTCCATGCCCCCTGCCCACTGACCCCTGCCCTGGACTTATACCAAGCTTTTTACTGTCCCACTCAAACCGTGTCAGAGGCCCTCGAGGCGGTTTAGAAACTCTGATACTAGGGTGTATGAGGTCGTAAGAACATACTGCCCACACGATAAAGAAAGAAGATAGCCATTAACATTCTGTGAAAATTTCAAGTATCTATCGATTACAGTTCAAAAAATACAGTCACGCGACAGGCAAACGGACAGACAGCCGATCCTAAGTACTCATAGTAGGAGCCTGCTGGCACCCTTTAGGTATGAAATTAAAAAAAGCAAATTGGGTTTTTCCATCAGGGATTTTTGCCCGGTTGATGGCAATAGGCTCGCCCCCTGTTACATGGGACTTAAACATAACTGGCGTAATATGGGTGTACTCACGGCTACACCTCTGCCTAACCCTTCGGGGATTACAGGTGTGATGTTATGTTAAACGAAATAATAATCAACATAAATCAAGTACACAATACGCAGAACATATAAATACACAAACTTTTAATACTTCCTTCACATACAAGGTTATAGCGTTACATTTTTTTGCGACTCAAGTAAATATATCAGTTAGTCATGAATTATGCTGAAACAATTTTGCAGGAGCGGATCATGTTTATGAAAACCAAGTTTTTATGGCACCACCAGGCTTAAGTAAATGATATAACGTTGGCACGGGTTTTTGTGAGGATTTGCTGGTTTGTTGGCATGTTGACTAGTGGCTCCATTGATTTTGCTTAATCGAAAGACGGAGCTAAGGAATATGATGAGGAGGAATATGATATAATACGAAATATAGAAAGTCAAATATCAATAAAGTATACAATACAATATTAAACATAGAAAGTCAAATGTAAATAAAATATATAATATAATACATAGAAAGCCAAATATAAATAAGAAAATATTAATACACAAATTATTAGACATTATTTTCATGTACTACATAAAATAAAAATAATTATAAGTATACATAAATACAAGAATATAAATAACTACAAAGGCCTCTTCCTCTCTCCTAAATTTTGCTGTGCCCGACAGGGTCCATATTGATCTTTTCTACTTTATTATTTATAATGTATGTAATAGGTATATATGGAACGCAATAAAAATTGAGTATTGAGTATTGAGTATTGAGCTGGAACTTTCTGCGATTTCATACAAAATGTTCTTAACCTATACTGTTAGCATACTGCGATTACCTTATACTGTAAGGAATTCATAATACTTGGAGGCTTGTAATTAGCAATTTAGTTTTATATTTTTATTATTATATTGTTATTAGTCTGTAAGCTTTCAAAAAAAAAAAAAAGCAATCTTGTCGTCAATGCGTAAGTTCGGTTAGTTTGTTACTCAATCACGCCAGAACGGTTACATGGATCTCGATAAAATTTGGCGCAGAGATAGATTATAATCTGGAGTAGCACATAGGTAACATTCTATAATGGAAACATTTACAATACCCGTAGGGTAATATATCAACTTAAATGCTTTACCCGACCTGAGAATCGAACTCAGGATCTTATGTATAGCAGTAGCAGAACTAGCATCAACACAAACACACACAAAAAAAATCTTCCTTTTCTTCTACAAAATATGTCTTCAAACCCCAGACAGACCTTGTTGCTGTAAACATGAAAATAAACCCTAGAAAACTATTACTTACACATAAAACAGGAGCGTATATCAAAACACGACAGTTAGCAAGTAATCAGGCCGGACGAGGGTATAAGTAAGATTTACATCGAATCGCCGCCCTTAAATATTTACTGGACGGTGACAAGGGTAGATGCGACTTATGGGACATTGTTGCGATAGTACAAAGTTTTACAGTCTTTGGGATGTGATTTAAATAGGTGTTTTTTTACTTTGTCGCGGGGATAAGTGGAAATCAGTGCGAGGTGGCCACCCTGATCCAGTGATCTCTTAATAAAGGATGTAACAAGAACCCTTAATATCTTCGTAACCTAAAGGTTCCCAGGTATGGACAGAACAGAAAAGGATCGTAATAATGGGAAGATGAACTTTTGTGTTGCTTAAATGTATTTTTAAACGACTACAAAAAAAGGAGGAGGTTCTATGTCCGAATGTATGTATTTTCTTTTTTATAAATGTTCACCAAATACTCCGCCAATTGTCGACCGATATTCAAAATTATTTTTTAATTTGAAAGGTTACACCCGTTATTTGATAGATTTAAAACTATTTTGCAAAAATATAACGAAACAACAGCCAATATAATTTTTAGTGATTTTTAGAATTAATGTTTTAAATGATGATAATTTAATAAATATCTCATCATAATTATCACATGCCTTTCGTTTGTTGTACAAAAAAACGTATGAAATATTGAACATTCTGGGCTACCTTGACGGTTCCAGCAAACTAGATAATGTGTATTAGTATGTAAAGTATTTACTGTGTAACAGTAAATCAGCAATATACTAAATTCGGCCACACTCTGGCCGAATTGCAATTAAGTATACAGTACCACGGAAATTAAAACAGTCAAAATTACAACGTAAAGCCTCAAATACATCATAATTCCACTAATTGTAAGCCCATTTGGAACAAACAGTACCTAGGTAAACATTTTCGACCAACATAGGCTTAATAAGGCTTTAAATAGGTATAAAGAGACTAGCAATACCCCGCGGTTTCATTCGCTTCAAGCAGTAAGCTCCGTTCCACTGGTCGTAGCGTGATGTCATAATTATGGCCTATACTGTTCCACATAAATCTAGCTATCATAAAAGAGATAATACCAGCCTTTTATTGTCCCACTGCAGGGCAAAGGCCTCTTCTCATACAGAGAAGGCATGAGCATTGATCACCACGCTTAAAGCGGATTGGCAATTCCAGACTTATATTAATTATAAATCCAGGTTTCATAGCTAGCTAGGTTTCATAGATAGGTTCTAGCTATCATATACAAAAAAAAAATCCAATCCGACTGGTAGTTTCAGAGATAAGCGTGAAACAAACAGACAAAACTCTCCATATTTATAATATTAGTACATAATTACGCCTTTCGCTAGCGTCCTGAACAATTCTCGTGCCTTCTCATTATAAGAAGAGGTTTTATTATTATTTTTTGTTAAAACAAATATTTGTTCAAAGTCAAAGTCAAATCATTTATTTCAATTAGACCATTAAAAGGCACTTTTGAACGTTATTTACAAGAGAAAATTATAATATTGAATCTATACACATCAAAAGTGTCTAGGGATCAACATCCCTAACATTGTTTAGGGATGTTGATCCCTAGACACTTTTGATGTGTGTACTTGCCCATTCCAAAAGGTAGTTTCGTATGGAGAAGAACGGACAAGAAACTCCATACTTACTCTTTTTAAAAATATTTATATGGTTTACAATAAGTAGGCAGTTATTGGCAGACACTTATCGCAAAATTATAAACTGGGTTTTACGCGATACCTGGATAAGGACCCAGCATTGAAGATGAAGGAAGGCGCAGTAAAGGAAGCCCCCCCCCCCCCACCGAGGTGGATCGACGACCTGGTAAAGGTCTTGGGAAACCGCTGGATGCGGGCAGCGCGGGACCGGTCATTGACTAGCTTTAGGGGAGGTCTATGTCCAGCAGTGGACGTAGATAGGCTAATATGAAGATGATGATTGAAGGTGACCAGTACGTATACCTCCACGACTCTAGGATCTTGAACCATTATTCCTATCTTATTAAATATATATAACTCAAAGGTGACTGACTGACTGACATAGTGATCTATCAACGCACAGCCCAAACCACTGGACGGATCGGGCTGAAATTTTGCATACAGGTAGATGTTATGACGTAGGCATCTGCTAAGAAAGGATTTTCCAAAATTCACCCCTTAGGGGGATGAATCTGGGTTCCAAAGTTTGTATGGAGAAATCAACTTTGACGCGGACGAGGTCGCGGGCAGTAACTAGTTACGTAATAAAGTTGTACAAACGCCTACTAATCACTATTTTACATATAAATTCAACCACAACGGCCAGACGTAAGTACAAAGTTCTTCTTTGTGTCGTTAATTACAACAAGTTAGTAAGAAACCTAGAATTAGTTTGCACCAAGGCTTTGTGGTCGCAGAATTGTGGTACCTACTGTTCACTTGGAAAATGTGCTTTGTTTTATTTTTAAAAGAAAATTGTGTAGTGAGAAGAGCTTCTAGTGAAAGAATTTGTTCGGGGAAGAAGAACAATCACAATGGTTTTTTATGCCACAGTATACGAGCTCACACACCCTAGTGTCAGAGTTTCTAAACCGTCTCAAGGGCCTCTGACATGGTTTGAGTGGAACAGTAAGTCCAGGGGGCCTACCGCCATCTCTTAAAACAATCTTATTTTAATATTACTTTGTAATTTCTGTTGTTGGATTTCAACTTTCGGCGCTGAGCCGAGCGTTTAAAATTCCAACTGTGCGGAAGACAAAGTAATATTAAGATTGTTTTAAGACATGGGGTAGGCCCCCTGGTTTCCTCACGATGTTTCAGTTACGTCTTTGGTTACTGCTCCACTCCTGTGGTATACAGCGTGATGATATATAGCCTAAGACATTCCTCATGAATCTGCATGGCTAGTGCAAAAGATCTCCTCAAAATTATACGACAAACATAAAGAATTTAAGAACGACATGAAGAACGTATTAGATTGTAAACTTGGTTCTATGATCAGGACGGCTGTGGCTATCTAAAAAAAAAACCTTATTTAGGAGGATTAAACATCAATTTTATATTTCTACAATAAATACCTAAACACAAGGCAGTTTTAAAATTAAAATTCACGTCTAAAAAAGCTGTCGATAATATCTGTAGCCATAGTCCATCAATCAGGAGGCGGAAATTTATTGCACATTACGTGACTCTGTATAACCGTGGTTTACATCGTACTTGATGAACCGTGGACATAAAAAATGTGCATTACATATTTTTAAAGTTTGTTTTTTTAGGTTTTATTATTTACAAGCTTAATTAAAAAAAAACAATAAAAAAGGAGAAACTAAAACTATATGGCATCAAAAAAATCATCCGCATCGCCGTCCACTGAAAATGTACCCAAAAGACTGGCTGCATTGCCACGTTGGATGGCAATGCTCCGGCCAAGGTAATAACCAGCCCTTGGGACTCGGGCTTTTTTAAAGTTGACTAAAAGGATGATGATTTAATTCAATGTGTATTTTTCAGGAGAAAGCAAAGAACCGAAACAAAGAAGGCTACATTTACGCGGACGAAGTCCCGGGCAAAAGCTAGTTGTAATATAGAAGTAAAAGATGTTTTTGAGTTCTTAGGAACAAAAGTAATAAAGGTAAATGAAAAATAAAATAAAATGAAAAATATCTATGTTTTTTTATATGAAATTCTGTCTAGGTTTTCATGTAAGTCTTTAAGCATTATTTACTGATATGAAAACTGTACTAAACTCATAAATTAGACACCTATTTGTTAGTAACCAAGTCACTTTCTCAGAAAAGTCTCAAGAACGATACAAAATTGCGCCGTCTTTAAAGGAATATTAAGATTTTCAACACAAAATTCCTTAAAGATGAGAATTTAGATTAAATACATCATTACACCTCAATAATTATTTTACCCTATCTTAAATAAAATCTGACTAAATTCTGAGAATTTTGGACTACATTTTAGTGCTTTTTTTTTCTAGACTTCCGTTATTACCCCTTTTTAGTAGGCTAAGCGATTAGGCGAGATTTATAGTCTCTTTCGCTTTTATGCTTTTAATGAGAAAACAGAGTTATAAAATGGTTAAACAAATTAACTACGAAAAAAATATTTTCTCTTTTCCTATTGCCAAGGCCGTTATAATTGTTTTTTATTGTAATTGAACTGTTAAATACTTTCGTCCTTTTAAAGTACTTCAATGGCTTTTGTTGTATTGGAAAATCAATCACACAATCCATTTCAATTATCATAGTGTAATCTTTTGAAACAAAGAATATTCTTTTATTTCAGACGACTCCGTTTCTAAATTCAATGAAGGTCAAGACGATCCCTTTGAAACTTTAAATTATTAAAAATAATACCAGACTATCACTGTCCCACTGCAGGGCAAAGATCTCTGCTCATACATACAAGGCACAAGTATTAATCACGACGCTTGCTCAAGGAATATCCGCGATTTCAAACTCATTTAAAGCTCATGTCTCCTCACAGTGGTTTTCTTCACCGTTGTCAGTATTGACCACAGGGCTATCACAATCAAAGGAGAATGGCGAGACTACATGTAATTTGGGACCCAGTGATAGAAGTAGTGTGTAATATTGAAACTGATTTGTAGAGCTAGAACGACTTAAGGCTAACCAAAAATCAAATGGAAAGTAATATGAAAAAGTTGGGAGAAACAAAATATGAAAGGTGGAAGATTATAACCTAAAATAATCTAAAAGTAAACTAAGACTCGCAATTATTGGTTAATTTTTATTTATACATACTATATTATTATTTATTTTTATTCCGATGCTAATTATCAGTCATATACCCGTTTAGCCAGATTCATCTGTAATTAATATTTTTGCATAATATCACAGGATAAGGAGGCAGCTTTATATCTCCTGGAATATTCTTTAGAAGCACAGTTGATGTACTTTTATCTACATTTACCAGAGTTTTGTTGAATAAAACAACATTTATTTATTTAAAACTTTTATTTATTTTGTAATTACTTATAAAATATTCAAGACATACAAACATTGCATCTTCCTTCAATCTTGTTTTGCGTTCCTAGATAGTATGTTATGATAAATAATCTTTTAACCTAATTAAAAGATTATCTAAGAAGCTAGCTGGTGCAGCGACATAGCTTTGGTGTCTGGGATAATCCACGTAACACAAAATGCTCATACCATGTGAGCAAGAGTCCACATTCATGTCCCCAAAAGGCAATGGCGATAACAACAACATTAGCAGAGTTTCTGTGAAAACTGTCCACCACCCTGCCTGCAAATAGCATGGCACGCATACTTTATTGTTAAAGATTAACTGAAACAATATACAAGTAAAAAGTTGTCAAAAATACAAATGTAAAAATAATAATATGGATAGGTAAGTACAATATTTATTAATTTCATAACCAACCTGTCGGGGTGTTTGACCATATCTTTTGGTCAATAATAAATAGTTAAAAATACTGCTTTATAAAACTTAAACCATTTTTATTGCTGTTGTAAAATAATTAATCTTAATTTGACATCTTTGTTATATAATAGTTTCCATGGTTACGGTATGACATTACACTTTACTTGTAATTCAAGCATAAATACTTTTTACATTAATATTTAAAAAGTATTTATGCTTGAAAAAAAACCTAAAAAGAAAGCCACATTAAACACACCACACACACACATAAACACGGGGTACATTAAACACGAGGTCTTATAAATTCAGATATTATTATAATGTTTTCTATTCGGATTACCATTTCAGTCATGTCAAGACGAAGAAACTGATTTTCAACTACTCCTTATTCTCAAAATAGATTGCCACATGCAGCACAGATATTACAATGGTCGAGTTGTTAGTTTTTGCAGAGTTTCTTGTTCAGAAATTCAACAAATTAGTTCACATATATACTCACATCGCGAGGGTGAACCATCTCTGAACTCTTTTAACAATTTTATGACTTTTTTCGGACAAGCGATGTCTTCTGTATAATTTACAATAACGCACCGCATTTGAACAGTTTGACAAAGTCCAAATCACTTGCAAATCGTCATCCAGTAGTAAATGCCGTAATTTAGGTTAGTATACAGCATAATCAGTCCAAAGGTAAAGCCAAGTCGTCAAGAATTTACAAAATCGCCGAAATATTATTTGTTTTTTACAACGCTAACCGTTGAAAATAGTGTTGCCTATCGATAGTCGACTATCGCTAAACTATCGATAGCCTATCGATAGTATCCATATTATCTATAGATAGTATGATACAGTTTACGTATTTTTATAATGATATACAAAAATAGTATCGAAAGTATTAGTTCCGATAATATCGATAGTATCGATACTATCGAAGTCCAGCATATGTTTAGGAGCAATACTGTCGATAGTATTGATGGTATCGATAGTGTGAGCTATCGATAAAACTATCGATAGTATTACTTTAAAAAATCGATATACTATTGATAATATTATCATGTTATAGTATCGATCCTATCGATACTCTCGCTTCCAATCAATAGTATTAATTAATTTGTGATATCGATAGTATCAGTGGTTTAGCATTGTTACTAGATTTCGAGGTCATCTATCGATAGAGAAACTATCGATAGTTGGGCAACTCTAGACAAATAGTTGACAAATGTCAACGAAAATGTCGTCAGTGTCAATTTGATAATGACGTTCCGTTTCTCCGTTTCATTATAATCCATTACGTATGTAGCAAAATAATGAGTCTTATTTTTTTTACGGTCTATTTACATGGTTTGTATGTTTTATCGTTATGGGTTTTCAGAATATTTAACAACTTTTTAACAAGATGTATAAGTATAAAAGAAGGAAAATCACCAAGCGAAAACGAACTACTTTTTATCTAATCATTAGCCTAGAAAGGAATGTAACTATATGTTTCGTTTAGAAACTGCACGATGATTATTTTTTGTTAATTATGAATAATTAATAACTTTTGATTCCCGTTTTGTAATAACTCAGTATTTTTTTGTACAACACTTATTTACTTGATATTATAATTGATATAAAGTAGACCATGCACATCGCTCCGTTCATTTTGGGTCCACTCTTGCCATCCTTCTTTAAAATCGCCTCAGCTATATCTTAGGTCCAGAAAGCATGACAAATGTATCCCTTGAAACTGCAGTCCCATAGGATTTCTCCATAAAAGTCTTGTCACACGTCACTCTATTAGACCCACAAATCACGATTCTGTGCGATTAGCGACAGACATGTACAAATGTAGCTTAGTGTGTCATGCATATGAGAGTGTAACTCGTTCAAGATTCATAGTCAGGGTATGGTCACAATATCCCATGAGTGCGTTGTTGGCGCCCCCTGGCGGAGGGTCGGGGCATCAATCAAAGTCAGTTGCAGGTTAGGGGTGTGACCCACGGGCGACGAAGTTGACCAGCGGAGTGTCGATGTAGGTCGGATTACGGTTTCAGAGTTAAGGCAGACATTTTGATTTAGTGAGATTTAGTTTGCGATAGTGAGGTTGATAATTCTATTGTTTAAGTGGTACTTAATTTCTTATAAAAGTCTTTGTTAATATTTACAAAGTAGAATTTTGATCAGAAACAAACTGATATAATCAGAAACACAGATTATTTAGGATCTAGAACTTGACACTAAATTCACTACCGATTTTTTATGGACAAAAACATGTACATACAAACAAACACAACAAACACAAACACACAACAAACAAATACGGACAAACATGTACATATGAATCAATTACGCAGAAAATGAAACAAAAAAAAAATCTGCTGTTTTCTACAAAAAATGCACTGCAACACGATCAAACTTATACCTACTACCTACCTACTGAGCAGCAGTTATTTTTTCATATTTACATATCACTTTACCAACTGCCGAACTCCGGACTGTTACTAAGAAATTCCTAATGGAAAACTCCAATAATACTTTCACTGACCTGGAAATCGAACCCAGACACCCTCGTTCAGCAGTAAAATTCGTCTTATTAACTAGATTCAATTTTTCTTAGTAAATGACGTGTTCAAAAGTGACTTTTGGTCTAATTGACGTAAATGATTTGACTTTGACTTACGAATTAGATACAATAATTAGCGTTGACTGCGCAAGCGATCTGTCTGTGTGTAAGTGTCCACTGCCCCCGGCACTGAGACTTCTCACGTGATGAATCTAGGCAAATGTCACTCGTTGTCCAGGCGCGAATTTATTGCGGTGTTGGCTATTAAACTATCTTGTTTTCCTCTATTCTCTTTAATCTGTCAGTTTTGAAAATAAAATTGGTCTTTAGACACTTCTGTGAATAATGGTAATCCCAAAAGTAATTTTGGTTTCATGAGAAGTATTTGACAAACGATTAATGACGTGTTTTATTTATTTATTTTATTTTAGTTGTTTTCGGTAAACTTACAGCTTACAAAAGTCAAATTATGTAATAGCAAAATCAAGATCAATTCAAGTTTATTTTTGTTATATACAAACACAAGTCGATTAAAATTATTTTAGTATAAAAACAATATGAAAAGCTATAAAACAATATGACATTAATTAATAGTATTATACTCGTAATTTTAATATGAAACAAGTTGACTACAGAGGAATTGATTATGTGATTAAGTACTTAACATCCCTGGTGTATTTTGACCTTCTGCATGGCGTCTGGTAAATTATAAGGCTGCTGTTTAATTATATTTTAATGTCACCATATCTTGTACCCATAATTGCAAATCAAAATATCTTATCTACCATAACTGTAACGAAATATCCCATAAAGTACAAGAAACAAAGAAAATCACGACCAAATAAACAGTATTTACTAAGTACATAATAATTAAGCATCAAACACTCGGATCACGTTCTAATTCCGCTGAATCCGAGCAAAAAACAAGCAATAAATAATCTGATTGTCACATTACCGCGCGATCAAAATGTAACTACCCTCATTCAAGCAAACGCTGACTTTTCCCGCTCTCCCTTCGTTTTTGTTCCTTTCCTTTTGTTGCCAATTCCCAAAAAAAAAAGAAAAAATTCAAAGAAAGAACGCAATTGTTCTTTCAAAGACTTTGGTGTTTTCTTTGGATAATCTATCACGTTGACCTGAATGTAGTGTATGTAGATTAGCAATAGGAGCGCTAGGCGTGAAAACGAGCTGGATCGTACATTTTGTTGATTGATGACGTGGCAGGCGAATGGTTCGCTGTGACGGGAATTTGTTGTGTTCCGTGCAACGGTGTTGTTTTCTGAACGGGATAGTTTCTGTCGAGTTGCAATGTCATTGGAACGATTCGTGCAGCTCTTGGAGAATACAGTTTCTTGTTTTAAGAAAGGACAAGAATGGATAGCTTTTTGTTTAGAAAATAAAACCCTGAACGTAAAAACCAAGTTTAAGAAAATGGCGCGAGAATTGAATGCGCGTTACACAAACACACAGCCAATGTGCAAGAATATTTTAAGTATTTGCGAGGAACACAGTACGCTTTCTCTCCTGGTCGATGCAGCAGCCAGCCACTACGGAGCACAGCAGCTCTCCGACTCACTGGAGCATATAGGTATATGCAGCATCACCCCGACTCACTTCATGAAGTCTATTCTATTTTATTTTGACGATATGTATATCGTTAAAATCGTATCGTTGTTTTATTACAGTACATAAGAAGCCCAATTTTACTAATTAAAGACGTTTAATCTAGTCGCCATCTCATCTTAGCCACAGTGTAAATTAGAGCCATTTTTGACAAATTGCGACTGAGATTAGATTGCAATCGTTCCTAAAAGTCAATAGACTATAATCCTTGATCACATGAAATAAAGTTATAAGTTGCACAAGGTAAGGTTGTGTTTTCTTATCTGAGGTTCGTGTCACTTTCCAGTTTCCATGTACAATAAACATTTTCTACGTTACATATACATTTGTAACATGTTTTAACGTAGGATTTATTTAAATTAGAAAGGGTTTATTAAACTAAAACATTACTAAATTAAATTTACATAAGCCATCAAAAATAATTACTACTACTGAGTTTTGTAGCACAAAGTAAAGCTAGCGTTTACACGTCAGAGATCAAAAGCGCCATCTTGTAAATATACATAAATTATTATGAAAATCAGCACGAGTACGTACATTATCATGCTTCATAATATATTCATGTAAGATTACTGAAACCTACAGAAGGGTTGGAGTTAATTAGAAAGTCTGACATTTTGTACTCTTATTTCTAATGACTTATGACATAGGTGAGTGACCCGTGAATGTCGATTAGTTAAGGACTTATATGGTACAAGACTCCTGAGACCTACGTCATATTAGCATTAACATAATTAGTATGGCAGTTGGGAGCTTTGTCATGCTCACTCAAATGTCTCGTTGATGGTGGCGCGTGGGTTGGATCATTTGGTTCCCTTCACGATGGTTGAGTGAAAGGTGCTGATCTACGCGTCATAATCGTGAATGGACGCAGTCAGTTAGGATTGGTCATCTCTTAACTGCCGTGGCTTACATCTTATTTTCTTTTTTGTTTTTGTTTTGTTTTGTTTTAAGGGGTATCGTATTACCCAGTTACTGGGTTGTGGAGGTCAGATAGGCAGTCGCTCCATGTAAAATACTGGTATTCAGCTGCATCCGGTTAGACTGGAAGCCGACCCCAACATAATTGGGAAAAGGCTAGGCAGATGATGATGATTCACCAAATTCCAATTAAATAAAGAAAAAAAAGAGTGTCCGCGGAATTTCTTGCTCGTTCTTTTTCATAGAGGCATACCTACGTTCAGGTGAGACGGCTTAGAATTAGGTATGTACTAAATCATAGTAAAAAAATTCTTAACGATTTCCTTTACACCCCTCATAACAACTATTCAAAAAAGCTGCCTAGTACCTAACAGAAAATGATAAGAAACCAAAACCACTATAAATTCAAGTTCCGATAATAAATGGACGAAATATGAATTTACTTGTGGTAATAAGATATTTTACTTCGAGGACGAAAATTCACATCTAAAACTTAATATTGTCACGTTTTTAGTATTTCACGTGACCAATGATGAAACTCACGTTGTGAATTTATTACATAGAGACGACTAAATATAACGTTTTCGTCTAAAAATAGAAACTTTCAGAATAGACTGAGTACCTCAATAACACAAATGCTTAAGGGTGTTTGTCCACCGTAGTTGTCATTGAGGGCCACGTGACGGTCACGTGACGGCGATCTTATGTTCACTGCGATCAAATTCGGCAATTCAGTTTGATCTCGCTATTAATTAAGGTGGTTTCAAACCGGCGAGGCTAGGTGTGAAATGGACAAGAATTGAAATCAGCCCAAAGATATCCAGCGCTTTCTCGAGCCGAGTGGCGCTCGCGCACGTGCCAGCTCGCGCGAGATTTGAGTACCCCTTTTGCAAAATAATAAAGTATTTATTACTTTACAATAGAGATACTCAAATTGTTCAATGTTGTACACAATTATTAACTCGCACATCCAGTCCTTTCACACCAACGATTGACGAGACGAGAAATTAAATATTTGTTCGTACAACATTGAACTATTTAAGGCCTACTTCCGTTTTGGAACGAGCAACTAGCTTCAGCTTTCGGACTAACTGACCGACTCGACTCCTTGAAAATTCAAATGTGCCTGTAAATGATCTAATTGAAATAAAAGTTTTGACTTTGACTTTGATTTTGCTGCATAATATATAAAATACATATTACTTTTACAATTTTCAATACTCGCTAATCCAATCTGCTCCTGGCCTCGTCGTTGTGAAACCACCTTCAAGACACACAAAAGAAAAACCAAAGAACGGCGCGGTGTGACGGCAGACCGGCAGTGTGTAGACAAGATCAAACGTGTTTTGTATTGTCGGAATATCGGCCCGTCACAACCTCGGGCCGAGTTTTAGCGGTAGCGCCGGACTACTCAAAACTTCAGCAAAGTCAAAGTCAAGTCAAATCATTTATTTCAATTAGGCCATTATAAGGCACTTTTGAACGTCATTACAAGAAAAAATTAGAATTGAATCTAGTTGCCCCTTCCAAAAGGTAGTTTTGTATGGAGAAGAATGGGCAAGAAACTCCATACGTACTCTTTTAAAATCAATGTTTTACAATATTATTATTTGTATACAGAGTCATACGTAATTACATGTGAATGCAATGTACCTTATATAAAAACTACTATATAATAACACACAAAAAGAATTTATATTACAAATTAGGAATTGAATAATTGAATAATTGAATATATTTAAAGTTACATAGTGTTCACATGTTAACAAATATTGGAATTGTAGACGACCACTCTCAACATCTCAACCAACAATGCAACAGTGTGTGAGCCTGTGCAATTCCATAGTAAAAACCAAATAGAAAATAAAATATAATAAGTGTCAAAAGAGAAAAAAAATAAAATAATAATATTAACAAGCTTGATTTTGTCTGGAATTAATAGTAATTGTCCTATGGAGCAGGACCAGCATGTTTCCAAGCAGTCTTATCTTGAATATAATCCTCTAATTTATAATATGCTTGGTTGCAAAGTGTACTTTTAATATGTGTCTTAAATTTTCTTTCGTTTAATTTTAATATATCAGGAGGTATTTTGTTGTAACATTTAACACAGTACCCCATAAAAGATGTATTTACTTTAGACAATCTAAAATATGGTTGAGCTATTTTATCTTTATTTCTGGTATTAATATTATGTCTATCACATATTTTCTTAAAAAGTTTTAGATTTTTTCTCACATACATAATATTTTCATAAATAAATTGGCAAGGCACTGTCATAATATTAATCGTTTTAAATAGTTCCCTAAGAGATTCGCGACGAGGTAGATTGTAAATGGCTCTGACAGCTCTCTTCTGTAAAATAAAAATGGTTTCAATGTCAGCAGCCCGACCCCACAATAAAATGCCATAAGACATAATGCTATGAAAATAGCTGAAATAGACTAATCGCGCAGTTTCTACATCTGTCAACTGTCTAATCTTTCTAACAGCATAAGCTGCTGAACTTAACCGTCCCGCAATAGATGTTATATGAGGTCTCCATTGTAATTTGTCGTCTAGCGTGATTCCTAGGAAAACTGTTTGATTAATAAATTCCAGTTTTTCTCCATTCAATATTATATCACATTCGCTACTTCTAACGTTTGGTAAACTGAATCTAATACATTTAGTTTTTTTTTCATTTAGTACTAAATTATTAACTGTAAACCAATTTTGGACCTGAAGAATAGAGTTATTCACATCGTCAAGATTTTGTGACCGCCTGTCTATTTTAAAAATCAATGAGGTGTCATCTGCAAATAACACCATCTTCGGTTCATTTTCCAGTAATTGAGGTAAATCATTTATATAAACTAGAAATAGAAATGGACCCAATATCGAACCTTGAGGAACGCCCATAGTCATTTCAGACCCTAATGAGTTTACGCCGTTTACCTGAACTTTAGCCTGTCTACCTATCAGATATGACCTTAGTAAACCAAGAGATATTTTACTAATCCCGTAGTGCTCCAGCTTCATCAAAAGTGTCTCATGGTTAACGCAATCGAACGCCTTTGAGAGGTCGCAAAAGATTCCAATGGCATCTTGGGCTTCCTCCCAAGCGTTAAAAATGTTCTTAAGTAGGGTGACACCAGCGTCAGTTGTACAACGCCCTTTGGTGAAACCGTACTGTTGTTCATGAAAGATGGAATTTTTATTAAAGTGACGTAACATTTGATTGAGCATTAACTTTTCAAATACCTTACTGAGAACTGGTAGAATCGACACAGGCCTATAATTGTTGGGTTCCTTACTATCACCCGCTTTAAACAATGGTACGACTTTACTGTGTTTCATCAGATCGGGAAAGACTCCTTGGTCTACACTGGTGTTAAATATTACGGCTAAATAGGGCGCAATAGTTTCGATAATAGACCTACTAACTTTTACAGACATTCCCCAAAGATCTTCTGTTGATTTAATTTTAAGATCTTTAAAAATTTTTATGACAGCCTGGGGGTTTGTATGTTGAAATCTAAATTCCACAGGACAAGCCTTAACATTTTTTTTAAGTAAGGCAGCAGAAAGAGTGGGGGAGGAATTTAAAGCCTCAGTAGTTTGAAGGGGAATATTAGCAAAAAAAGTTTCAAATTCCTGGGCTACTTCTATATCTGAATTTATAGGGCCATGTGCAGTCTCTAAATTAAATTCAGTATTACGCTGTTTTTTCCTACCTGTTTCATTGTTTATTATTTGCCAAGTAGTTTTTATTTTATCATCAGCTGACTTTATTTTTTTACTTATGTGAAGAGCTTTCGCTATTTTACAAACACTTTTAAAAAGCTTTGAATATTTGGAAACATACTTATGAAAACTTGTATTAATTGTATGTTGCTTCAGTCCATAAAGTTCAAATAATTTTTCTCTGCTTTTACGAATACCTGGGGTCGCCCAGTCACTAAATAAGAACTTCGTGTAAATACTTTTAGTTTTTAGCGGAAAATTGTCATTAAATTGGTTTTTTAAAATTGAAAAAAAATCGGCATAAAACTCATTTGGGTCACCTATATTATTAAAACTATGAGTGCATAATTTATTAGACAAAGAATTATTAAATGTTTCTAAACTTTTACAAGTAATTGGCCTAAACCTTATTTGAGTTTTTTGTAGTGGTATGTAGGCGCAAAACGTAAATGATTGTCCACTATGATCAGATGGCAGCCTATTTACAATTTCTTTATGTAGGTATTCACAATTACAAAATATATTGTCAATACAAGTGGCAGAAGAAGCTGTCACTCGGGTAGGCTCACTAAAAACATTTGACAAATCAAATGATTTGAAAAGACTTAATAATCTGATACTACTGGAGTTATTTTCTAACAAATTAATATTAAAGTCACCACATATAATGATTGATTTACTACCAATACTAACTTTTTTTAACACATCTTCCATTACAGAATCAAACACAGACAAATTCTGGTAACTGGGAGGTCTGTATACACAAACTATAACATGCTTATCAAGCTCAACACAGGACAATTCAATAGTGTGTTCAACTGATAGTCTTACAATGTCTTTACGTTCTTTAGATTTAATTGAATTTTTAATAAGTATTAATGAGCCACCATGTATCATCTGTTTCCGGGTGAAATGGCTAACTACACAATAATTTTCATAATTAATAGACATTACTTGGTTATCTTTAAGCCAATGTTCGGTAAAACAAACAATATCAAACTTGGTTTTTTCTAGAAACATCTCTATTTCTAGTAATTTGGAAGAGCAACCTTGAATATTTTGACTAAACAATTTTAAAGTATGTTGCTTTCCCTTACATGCTATCTTGCCAGAAGATACCTTTTTATTATTCAGTAACAATAAGTGATTATTTGAAGAGGTAACTTCTGTTGTCTCACAATTTAGTTTAAAGAGTTATCCGGAGTGACCCCCACAACCTCAATCGAAGAGTTCAAAATCCCTGTGTATGTTTCAGCAGAGAGAGAATACCCTATCTGACTGGTAGTGGCTGACTGGTATTCTAAAGATATTGGTATTACTGGTGGACACTCCTTCGTACAAATCAAAGTTTCACAACAATCAATCACTGTGTTGTTAGCAGAGCTATACAACACAGTCTCGTCACTTATACTACAATTTGTTATATTAGCTATAACAGTGTTAATATTATATGCTATCAACATAGCAATTAAATGTCTACATTCTCCTGACAGGGATAAAGTTCCCTGAGTTAATTTAAAACCACTAACAAATTTATTAGTGTCGAAAAATAATAATTTGTCACTATGACAACATGTCAACCTATGAATAATACTATTCAACTTATAAATATGTTTATTTTCAAAATCTGACAAAGTGTCAGAATAAGGAAAAGCACACAACATTAGCTTCCCTATATTTAGCTTTAATAAGGTGTCGACACCATCCAGTATGTCCTTTTTGGTAGTACCAGTACTATTACCTAACAATAGAACCAGCGTGGAGTAGTGGTCTAGGTTTGAGTTCACAATTCTTTTAATAATTTGATGAAAACTTATATTATGATAACTATTATTTGTAAAACTATGGCTAATGTAATTGAGTAATATTTTGCCAAAGCCTGACCCTAGTTCATCACAGAATAAAATAGTTTTATTAATTTCCTGTCTATTGTCACAGTTTGTCATTGGAAGAGCCAATACCGGTGGAGATATGTCAATCTGTGGCTCAGGAGAAGGTGGTTGGTTAGCACAGTTGCATGAGAGATTATTTGTCAAAGACTCATACCTCTCTGCACTGTACTTCACCAAGTCCAGTAGTTCTCCAGCTTCAAACAAGCGTTCACTTAATTGTTGTTGAGACAATTCATATTTTTCAAAAATATCTTTTAGTAGATACTCCTTGTAAAGTAAATCATTTCGGAGCTGCTGAATATCAGTATCATACTTTTCCTGACAGTTATCT
The DNA here is from genome assembly GCA_949316365.1 of Hoplodrina blanda. Classification (NCBI taxonomy): domain Eukaryota; kingdom Metazoa; phylum Arthropoda; class Insecta; order Lepidoptera; family Noctuidae; genus Hoplodrina; species Hoplodrina blanda. The sequence goes on from OX438564.1 coordinate 13,095,633, forward strand.
AACTCAACTGCACAGGTATTCAACTGTTTTGAAAGCATAATACGTTCCTTTCTGAGAGAAAGGTTTGATTTAAGTAGACGTTGATTTTTAATTTTTTTCTGTGACCGTTTAATAAATTTCTTGACTTTTATATACTTTTTCAACTTGTTGTGACTCATAATAACAGGACATAATGGCAATGTGTCATCACCAGTCAAATCTATTGTTACACTTGACTCACACACTGATTTTAACTTACTGCCTACCAATTCATTAAATAGGTTGTTGGTGCAAGCAAGCTGTCCGCTGAACTTGACTGTCTCTGAGTGAGACAACGCCTTATGGGCATCACATAATTCCTGTTCCAGTTCAGATATCCTATTTAACGCAAGTTCATGGGTGTCACTGCACTCTTGAAATGTTGACACTTTGTGCTGTAGTTGTGTGTGTTGGTCGGCTAAGTCCATGTGTTGAATATGAAGTTCTGCCAGCTCATTTTTCAAGAAGCTGTTCTTGTCTACAATATTCTTAACTTCCACCTCACTGTCATCCCGTTCCTGGAGCAGCTGTTTACATAAGGCTTTAGAAGCCTCAAGCTCCTTTAAGGTGGATCTAAGTTTAGCTTCCATCTCCTTAAGAGTAGCACTGCGGGTCATCATTTTCTTAAAATGTCAGTCACCTGAAATATATATATTTGTGCAGCTAAATAATGATGCAAGAATGATGTATTAGCTGTTATAGTTGATGTATTACCTATTTATAGAAGTAGGAGGTAGTAGGGAAAAATACAAAAAAAAAAAAAGTTAAGTAAAAGTAAAGATAAGTTATAAGACACAAACAGATATCAAAGTTTTTAAACAATACTTAAGAATTAATGGAAATGTTAAACTAAGGTAAACAACATTATAGATATAGAATAATAGGTACCACAGCTTTTAACTTATTGCCTACAAGTTTATGGCAAATCACAAGTTTTAAATAAAGTTGAATTTATATAATGAATAGGCAAAAAGAAAATATAATGCGCCTAATTTGTGTAGTAAATCATGTAAGTAGTGTTTATTGTATGGGCGAATGTTTTCGTCGTCGATTCTGCTTCCACTACTTGTCAAGCAAAAGGAGACATAAACCGTGCCAGTGTGTGATGGACGTAGCTCAGCGACCTGAGCAGTATTTTGTGATGTTTAGTAGTATGTAAATACAACTTTGATAAAACAAAATACTCCCCGGGTTTGGTGATATTTCAATTTCAAATCCTTCACCGTTGGTTGGGGCGATGACTTGCCAGCCGGTTTTTGGTTTCAGTTATTGTCGAACTTATCGCGACAAAAACACTGCACAAACACTGTACATAATACTTATCGCTTAGTTTTTATATTATTACACTAATTTAACGTAATTAAAGTACTTTTATACAATTTTTAATAAATTAAAACTAAGAGATCGTTTTTTGACGACCGGCTACCAGTGTTGCCAGCAAAAAAAGTCCGACATGAAGGTGTTCAAGTGACGGAAGTGTGGTGTACCTGGTCGCGCGGCTTTAGTAAATGTTTTGCTACTTCGGCGCTGTCGTTTCGTTCATAGTGACGGAGACGATGACAGTGGTGGTGGGTAAACGCCCTAATTCTGTAAACTTTTTTTTATATTTCACGAGTTTTTCTTGCATTTCGTGCATGCAGTAATTGTGGAATAAATAAATCATATCAAGTGAGAATGAAATAATAGAATATGGGTGTAATAGAAACCACTAATCAGTTGAAATACTTTTTATAAGCTGTCAATTTTTTTTTTACTTTTCGCTTTCTTTACCCCCTTTATTTAAGCCAACGAAAGCAAAACCTAACACAATTTGTACCGGTCTACGAAAAACCTTTAGGTATACCATTATTAAAATCAAATCGTACACAACAGTTAAAGAATTGTATAACTTTCCAGCGCTCGCCTTTATTCCGCTGAAACCAGTTTAAAATAATACAAATTAATGCAAATAGTAAGTTAACTCCGTGTCTAGGCTCCGACTGCAACCCACTTTTGATTTATATCCTTAATTCACTAAAGAAACACAGTTTTCTACTTTAAAAGAATGAAATTTGGTTTATAACTGTTTTAATTTTATTGTTTTTCTTTTTTAAGTTAATTCTTGACCCCTTTTGAAGAGTAATCTGGGTAATGTACTCTTGGGTATTAGAGGTTTATGGTTTGAACATTAATCAACATCGATTTGTTCTTGATCTATTGATAAATAGCCGTTTTGTATGAAGATTTCTTTTACCTTTTTTTTTTCTCGAGTACCTACTCCTGAGCAGGTCCACCCTCTGGTGCCCGCTTATCGTTGAATTTTGGGACACGTTGCGCGTTGTATAAGCAATTATCAATAAAATACGAATTGATATTAATAAATGTGATACAGTGATTCAATTAAAGAGTCTAGGAGTATATTACCCAAATTACTCTTCAAGGGTGGTCAAAACCTAACATAAAAAAGAAAAACAAAACAATTATAAACCAAAATCCATTATTTTAAAGTAGAAAACTGCGAGTGTGTAAGGGTGTAATTATTATCTATGTTTATTGTAAAATAAAACAAAGAGTAAAGATTAAAAAAATACACAAAAAGCTTCACAATAAAATACAACACTGTCAAGCACACCGAATTTCAATACTAGACAACGCTACATACAAATATATCCTTTCCGAAACCTGTACAAAATCCGACCAATATGACATGTACGGCATCCAAACGGGATGGCTATCAAATATTTATGGCACAATCCTTTCCGACTGATTGCAATGTACTCACGTCGCGACATTGAGGTAGTACGCCGCGGATATTAAAATGTGCCCGTGAAAAATAGTGAGGGTTTTATTTGTGATTCTGTCCCGAAAGGTATGGCGGATTTATTTCGCTTGTGGGTTTTTACAGTTGTACTGTATTTGTTGGGGTTGCACGCTTCGTCCACGTGGTGTTTTTTCATTCAGGATTACGTCTTTAGTTACTGCTCCACCCCCTTAAGTCGTAGCGTGATGTTTTATAGCCTCACCCCCGCTGCCCTCTGCCTCTTTTCTCGCCTCATGAATCTGGCTATCATATACATAACATGACGCCTGTAATCCCCGAAGAGTTAGGCAGAGGCGTACCCATTAGTACACCCACATTTTGTCAGTTATGTTTAAGTCCCATGTAATAGGGGGCAAGCCTATTGTCATCGACCGGGCATAAATCCAGATTCCGTGGCTGTTACTGAGAAAATATAATTATACAAAGGTTTTTTTTTCCAATCCAACTGCTAGTTCCAGAGATAAGCGCATTTAAACAAACAAACGAAAAAACTTCAGTTTTATTATATTCTTACCTATAGATATAGTATAGATTCGGTCCCAAAAGGTATGTCAGAATGATTTCGCTTGTGGATTTTTAGAATTTTTCGATATTTATTGGAATTGTGCTTTCTCTCTGTCACGCGGCTGTCAAAATTTATGGAAGAGATAACAAATCTTTTTTATTTATTGGTTCGAAATCCAATAAAGTTCGCCGACGTAATATAATCTTTTAGTCGATTTTATGAGACTACTATGTCGCGATGACGTTATGGTTAAGGACGCTGACATTAATGAAGGAAATCATCGTGAACTTATAATTAATAACATAACATCACGTCTGTAATCCCCGTTGGGTTAGGCAGAGGTGTACCCTTTAATACACCCACATTGCGCCAGTTATGTTTAAGTCCCATGTAATAAGGGGCGAGCTTATTGCCATCAGCCGGGCACAAATCCAGACTCTGAGGCTGCTACTGAGTTTCTGATGGTAAAACCCAATAACACTTTGCCCGATCTGGGAGTCGAACCCAAGACCACATGCTCAGCAATCGCGTTTTGTGACCACTAGACCAACGAGGCAGTTCTTATTAGAACTACTTACATATCTTTACATCTTCTCAAAAATCGTTCGACACGCGCCTAAAGTGTCGTTGTCGACACAAGTGCAATCCAAGTCAGACGTTCATCTCTCAAGTACGTATTGTCATCGCGACATCTTCGCTACTCTCTGAGATTGACATCTCTTCTACGAGTATTTGCTTGTACCCTAAGATTGGTGACAGATATTTTTTTTGGAGTATCTGGAAGAAATTGTTTCTTTATCATTGTAGGAAGATTTTTATAGCATTTGCACAATCTTATTTCCTTTTGTTGGGTATTGAGTATTGAGTATTTCCATAAAAATTACAATAGTATGATCTACTTATAGTATACTAGTGACCCGCCCCGGCATCACATGGGTGTAATCGTCGATGAAAGCTCCCAACGGCATGACTTTTTCGGACACTTCCAAAAATTATCATTATATTATTTTAACCAATTTACACAAGACCTTAATAAATTATACATCTAAACCTTTCTCATGAATCATTCTATCTATTAGTGGAAACCGCATGAAAATCCGTTCAGTAGTTTTTAAGTTTATCGTAAATAGACAGAGACGCGGCGAAAGACTATGTTTTTTTTTAATATGTAGTGATAATGATTTTCGTGTTCAGGAGAATTTATCTAAAAAAACAGCTGTTCCATACATGATGATTGTGTAACCATTATAAGATAAACAATAGGGGGGGGCATTGTTCCCGCCACTTAAGATCATAGCAAAATGTGGTATGGGGATCAAAACTCCCCTTTTCCCCACCAAAACTTCCACCCACCTCTCTAAAAACCGTAAAACCGACATCACTCCCATAGATTGATAGAAATACTATACGGAATATGACGTCACTTGCGGCATATTGCTGAGACACTCCAATTTGTGGTCGACTCCATGAAGATACTATCAAATAAATAATTTAATACCAGACTGTCGTATCTTATTTTTACGATCTTTTGATCATTTCCAGAGAAGCTGGACTATGCTTTTCTTAACGTAATAACCAGTAAGTGTTACTATAAGACTTTCAGTATATCAATCTAAATAATTATATAAAAGCGAATGGTCATACACTAACTTATCACGAAATATCGAGAACCGCTTGACGAATAAAGATGAAATTTGGCAGGGAAGTAGATTAAATAAATAAATAAATATCTTGGGACAACTCACACACGGCCATCTGATCCCAAGCTAAGCAGAGCTTGTGTTATGGTAACCAGACAACTGATATACATACTTATATAATTTATAAATACATACATATTATAGATAAATTACTCCCAGACACAGAACCAACAATTATGCTCATCACACAAAGTTTGTCCTGGGTGGGAATCGAACCCACTACCTCCGGCTTTGCAGTCAGGGTCACTAACCACTAGACCAACGAAGCAGTCAAAGACAGATTATAGTTAGTAGACGTCCGTTAAGAACAGATTTTCTAAAATTCATCCCTTTAGGGGATGAAACGGTGTAATGCTCATGCCTTCCGTGTATAAAAAGAGATCTTTGCTCTACAGTACATTACGGTACATTCTAATTTTGTTATACACATTCAACACTGAGATATTATGCTATATATATTTTTTATTGTATACCGAAAACTGACACGACATACGCGTTTTGGTCCAAACTGTAATAAATAAATAAGAGGTCGGAGTTAATATTATCCTAAAATATTACATCATATTTTAGTATTCAACAGCAAAACATAATATTCAAATTACCCCGGTAACAAAATAGCTGCAAATGATGTGGTTCCAAATGAATCCCAAGGTATTACGTTACCAGATTATTAACATCGATGATGAATGATAATTATCTGGAAATAGTATAAAACTAGCTGTCCGCCGCGGTTACACCCGCGTCTTTGGTTACTGCTCCGCTCCCGTAGGTCGTAGCGTGATGGTATATAGCCTATAGCCTTCCTCGATAACTAATCTATCTAACACTGAAAGAATTTTTCAAATCGGACCAGTAGTTCCAGAGATTAGCGCGTTCAAACAAACAAACAAACAAACAAACAAACTCTGCAGCTTTATAATATTAGTATAGATTAGTACAGACTTCATTCGCTTATAGTTGGTTTTACTAGGGGTACTCAAATATATCCTACAAGCAATACCGTAGCTTTCTATCAGTACTTCAAGAGATTACATGCTACAAACAAACAAAAAATGTTGCTTCTTGATAATATTACTAGCTTCTGCCCGTGAATTCGCCCGCGTGGAAGTCAGGTAAGTACCTATAATACAAATACAGCCAATGGCACTTAGCAGTAGTGTTGCTTTATCAATTAAAGAATTTTTGTAATTATTGGACCAGTATTTCTAGAGATAACCTCGTACAAATAAACATACTTTACCTCTTTTAATAATATATTATTATAGATTTTGTAGATAGTATCGTCGATATGAACAAACGGGGGGGGGGGGGCGTTATTTCAAATGAACCGATCATTTCCCTCCACCTTCACCTTTGACCCAGAATACCAGAGAGATTCCTCTTGCGACCTCTAAAACCCAGTAACCATGTGGTATTTATTATATTGTACGACATTAAAAAGGGACAGGATAATCCCGGATTGTCCCATAAAGCGACAGACGGCTGTTTTCCGCAATAATTGTAGTACATATCGATGGTGTCCTGAAGCGTTATGTGGGATAATAAAAAATGCTGTAAGTAAAGGTTAGTATACACTGGAGCATTAACTTGTAACAGCACATCGAGATGTGTAACACTCCTTCGAACCCAACATTGAACACGACGCTTGACGCTTTGTTACAGCTTGATTTTACAAATCAATAAGATACGACCTAGAGATCTGACATTTAGTAAGTCAGCCGAACGTCACTGCTGGACACCAAAGGTTCCCCTAATGATAGTCGCAAAAACCGGTCTTGCGCTACCCGCATCCAGCGGTTTTACCAGGTTATCGGTCTACCTCGAGGTGGGTCATTTCACATTTCAACGAAGACTAAATGCAAAGTAAAAAGTAATGTTACAGGTTAATACTCTCTCGCCTGGAGTACGCCGATACTTGCATTGGCAAGAAAGTTACAACAAACAAAAACTCAAATTAAAATAAATGATAATTTAAAATGTAGAAAATCGTTTTCAATAAGTTTAAAATAAGAACAGAGTGATAAAAAAAACAATGCTTTATTGTAAAAAAGGGTGGTATTTATTTTAATGTGAGTTTTTATTTGTATTGTAGCATTCGTAAGAACGTTACATTAAATCGAAATGGTCAGGTGTGTATTTACCTTTACGTTGTTCTGACCGACGAAACTGAATTGGAAGGAATGATTATTTTTAAACGATGTGAGATGAGACAAGCAGAATACGGTTATTTAACAGTATGTTTACTTTTTATTGTTTTAATTGATACGGAATGTGATGCCTTTAGTTACTATTTAATTGAAAGGATTAGGAAACGAATTTATGTATTGGTTTTTCACCAAAATCCATAAAGTTCCATCACAGTTTTTTACCATTTAATTTTTAAAGTATTAAGATACGGGTTACATGTGCGAATTGGGATATAAAAGGGTCAAGTGCGAGACGGTACAATATTTAATACGGCATAAAAAAAAAACACGTTTAAGTATTTTCATTTTTAACTTAATTTTATTACGTTTTTTTTTTTGTTATAAAGAATGTGTAATATAGCCAATACTACACACTCTTTGATTATTTCAAGTGTCTACCTATTACGGCTCATAAGATACGGCCCTGGACAGACAGGCAGTTATCAAAGTCTTATAGTTAGTAATATGGTCCCGGTTAGCATCTTTTTGGTACGGAACCCTGAAAAGTAGCACCAATGTCTTCCGAATAGTAAAACAACACATAAAACTAATTCCGTTCCATCCAGCATCATGCACTTTACATTCAAACAATAGTGAATATTTTTTTCCCAAACTTTTCCCAAGCACTTTTTTTCCCAAGCATGCGGAGTTTACCTATAAGAGATTGTTACACTATTGTAATCTATTTTATTGCATGTTACTTTTAGAATAATACCAGTGTAAACAATTGTTGGTGAACCAATAAATGAATAAATAAATAAACGCTTCCAGCGACATCTGTCGTGTAATTCCTCAAGTAAAACACTAACTATTTGGTGACAACGACTTTGTGTGGCTTCTTAAAACTTTTGAATAAACTTTCAACGCCTTCCGACTTTAAGCTGCGAAAATAAGGCTGCAGGTAAATCCATTCTTAGATACGATACGATATTTTCAGGTAAATTTTCATGATGCAGAAGTTCTGTGTATACAGGACCTGGGGGCCTACGCCCATCTCTTAAAAAGAATCTTATTTTAATAGTATTACTTTGCCTTCGGCACAGTTGGAATTTCAACGCTCGGCTAAGCGCTTAGAGTTGAAAATCCAACAACAGAAATTACAAAGTAATTTTAAAATAAAGATGGCCCCCTTAATCGCAGAACCAGTCAGTATTCCCCATTTTACATACATTAATATAATAGCCTTTGCCCCAGTGAGTAAAGCACCCGCCAGGCATGCATGGGGTTGTAGGTTTAAAACCAGGTAAATACCGATATGACTTTTTACAATTCACATCGCATTCATTTTGGACATCGCTGATATTGGTGAAGAAAAACATCGTGAAGAAACCTGGATTGTAAGTCTGTAATCGCCAATCCACCTTCAGCAAGACTGGTGATCAATGCTCGTACCTTCTCTGTGTGAGAAGAAGCTATTGCCCTACAGGGCAATAGCTTAAAAAAATAAAATATGATACCACAGTAGTATGATACTACAGTAGGACGATAATGGCTGGTATCATATTTTAAAAGGACACTTAGTTACGCGCAATGCTAAAAATAAAAAAAATGCAACAAAAAGGCCTTTCTTTCTGCCTTCCTAAGTTATAACCAACCACATCGTCAAAGTCAGAAAAAAAAACCCAAGATCACAATAAAAAGACACATCAATCCTTTGGACCTCGTTACTTCATAAATCATTCCTCAAATTCAGGGGCGTGGCTGCCTCATAACATCCATTCCTCATAACGTATAGCTTATAGGTCTGTTGCAACCCTATACTAACGGGGTGGAGGGAAAGAAGGGAAAGAGGGAATGATGACGTGACAACATGACATCTGACTCACGTCCCCTCCGCTTTGCGAAAGGATTCCTTTATTGAAAAACATTATATTAGTTGTGATTGCGACCGCATGTCAGCCATGTGGAATAGAGGGTTCTGGGTTGCCAGTAATGTCTGTAAGGAATATAGAGTTGTTTTGTTTTTTTGGCAACACTGATTTCTGTCGGATGGATACTTATCGGATAATCTTTATAGATAAACGAAGGGCAATTCCCGTAACTGTAAACGTTCTCATCTCAGCAATAATCTATGTCGTTAGGCCTGCTAATGTTAAAATCAAATTCAAATTATTGATTTCAATTAGACCATTAAACAAACTTTTTTCTTGAATTGAATCTAGTTGCCGCTTCCAAAAGGTGGTTTCATATATAGAAGAATAGGCAAGAAATTCAACACTTACTCTTTTAAAATAAATGTTTAACAATATTTGTATACATAATCATACAGACACGAAAATCACAGGTGCTTGGTTTGCATCACAGACTTCAAAAGGATACTAAATTGGCTACTTTTTAATACCTGGTAAGTCACCAATGGCATATTAAGTGCTTACTACACAAATGAATGAATGAATTATTACACACCTTTACTTGGTTTACAGAAAACAGGAAAATATCGCAACATAACATCAAAAATCGGTCGTCTATAGTCAACTGAGGAGGTATAAATCCAGGTTTTACAAAATAGCATAGAAAGCATTGGAATATTAAACAAATTAGAACTTAATAATGAACTGCAAAAATGGTTGACATCCCCAAAACATTACTATAAAGGAATCACAAACGTCTCATACAAAGTTAATCTCCTGTAACAATGGACACGAGCACAGTTAGGTAACAAACAAACAGAAACACAGCGAGTGTTACCACAAGTTGAATTCGACAAATCTCCGCCAGTCACTAAGGTTAATCTCACACCAAGCTGATGTGGGATATAAAGTGTTCGTTTTTGTTTAGTTTGGAAAATTGGAAGGTCAATGTATCTTGCAAAGAAGAATACTGGTAATAAAACAGACGTGTCTGGATAGAAATAAAACGATAAGCTCTTCATTATAGAGAGGTAATTGTTAACAGATACGCCGAAAACAATGTACACTTTACACAGTTAAAATCAAATCATTAAATCACATTTATTTCAATTAGACGATTAAAAAGCGCTTTTGAACGTAATACTTTACAAGGAAAACATTTTGAATCTAGTCACCTCTTCTTCGTACGAAGAAGAATAGGCAAGAAACCCATTATCATTATCATCATCCAGAGCCTGACTTCACCCACTGCTGGGTTAGGCCTCTCTTTGTTTATGCCACGCTCCTCTGCCACCCTCAACTAGGTCCTACCTGTGATGGTAACAATGGCGTCTGCTGATCTCGCCGATGCCGGGCCTCCAACACTTCCTCTCCTTGTCTTTAGATGCCTCTTTGTCACAGAATAACTCACACTCTACCTCTTAACACCATAGCAAATAAGAAAGTAGATAAAGGAATAAGTCTTGAAATTGCTCATCAAGCTAGTGACCTACACAAAGGACAAAAGAAGATTACAAAGCTGAAAAAAAGTTAATTTGTACAACAACAGTCGGTAGAAGTTAATCCCACCCATCAAGTTAAATCCATGGAAAAAACAAACATCCCACAAGTCCGAACCCAAGGACACCTTCGCAGGATTACGTTAAATTCGGCACAACACATCTACCGTGACGTATGTCTATGATAAATCCCTTTCTGACAGAACCCTTTGGAAAATCCGAGAGACCCAAACGTCCTTTGTATATTGGAACCCTTTGAAGTTCCAAGAATAAACACGAAGATAATTAGGAAGGTCAAAACCTTGAGGAAATTTTAATTTAAAGCGATGACTTGAGATATTTTTTAGGGAAACTGGACAAATGGTGTTAGAAAAGAACAAAGTTTTTGTTTTCTTCTTTAATAAATTCGCAGTACTTTAGATGTTGGTCGTTCTTTTCGTTTATAGAGTTAGATTCATTATTATGACGTTACCCTACTTTTGCGCTTTGAGAATCTACGAAATAATTGGGGTCATGCCGAGTGATAGCAGCACTATTCTGTAAAAGTCTTTCTCTGTGACTTTATGTAAAGTGAGTTTAGAATGAATTATCAACAGCTTTAGGAGATACGATGTTGTTTTTATTTTAATTTTGACTGTAATCATAATTTTATGTGTTTGTCACCTACCGTTATGGATCGTAGTTATCCGAAATAAATGATTTTGATTTTGATTTTTTGATTGATTAAACTCACTTCACTTAAAACCGAGCGAGTTTTTTTACAAGAATACACAGGCTGAATTTTTCGTATGTTTAAGGGTCAGTTCACACCGAGACGCGACGCGACGCAACGTGACGATACTAGAAGAGGCCAGTGATTTCGCGCTGCGCCGCGAGACGCATCGCAACGTCGCCGCTCTTGCACACCGCGCCTACCGGCGATTCACCGCTGCATCGCGATGCGTCGCTCTACGCCGCGAGGCATCACGAGGCGTAGTGCTGCGTGGTGTAACGTATTCTAAATTCTCACAATGAAATGTGTATCTTTTCGTGTAGAAAATAAAGTTTTATTTTGAGTCGCTCTTTTAAAGTGTGCACGCAGCGTCGCGTCGCGTCGCGTCTCGGTGTGAGCTGACGCTTAAGGTAATACTGAATTGATGCTAATGAGCCAAAGAACCTAGCTTGATAATCAACGAGCCTGTAGCATTTAAAATACAAGGCCACATAGAAGCACCAAGCAATATGCACTTAAAATTTAATAATCGTCGAATTGAGAGCAGACATTTTATCGAGCTCGTATACGGGTCAAGTCGTGTACTTTTTTTTACCAGACCGACTCCAGAGTTTCAAAAGCGTTAATCCGATTTATGTCTCCTATTGTCGGCTTTATAGGGTGTCCACACTTTCAATTTGTGACGTAATTGAATTAAAGGTTATTTATTTTTTGCTGGTCTTGTGGAAAATTGCGTTGGTTTATCTCTTTTTCTGTAATAATGGAGCAGGGGTATAAAATTATAGCTCGTAAGTGGTTGACTTTTACGACTCATGTGAGGTGATAAAAAGCTGATACCAATTTCACGGGTATGTGCTAGCCTTAAATTTCTACATGACGTCAATATCCCAAAGCAGTGCGCAATTCCGGTTTGATCATGTTTTAAATCAACTACGATACTACCACAGTTTTTTTTTTTAATTAATTATTTATACAAACGTTCCATTTTTTTCTTCAAAGGTACAGAACTTAGGCTCTATAATTAACTGAATAATAAAAAGAAAAGAAAAATTAAGTGACTAATATCTTTTGAATTTTTAAAATTTATTAGTACCTAGTCCGTTCGCATGTATTATTATTTAACCTATTATTAGCCATACAATACTATAGTGCACTATTCTAAAATATATTATAATGTACCGCCGTTCATTACCTAAATAAGTAAATAGGTAAACCCAAAAAAATACCTCTCGTTTATAACCAGAATAAAAATACTATAACATCTACAATCCCTGCATTAAAAGACCTAAAGGTCTTGTCACGTAAGGACCGATGGAAAAAACACCAAAAGTATGTAAATTACAAGAATCATGGATACCCTACACAAAAATCAAGCGGAAGAGATTTAACGCTTTATTTTTATCGAGAGAGGAACTCCATCCTTTCCGGATGCTTTGCTCCATTGATCTACTGGCGTTTTTCTAAACATATTTATTTACTCTACACTAAACCTAAACGGGGTTTAGGACCTTTGGGGTAACAGATTTGGGTCTATTTTATCTTTATGACTTTTTAAGGATTATTTTCTTTTGTATATCTATTTATATTTTTGTTTATTTTAGATTCTATGTTAGTCTAGTAAGGTTATATGATATATTTAACATAGCATCACGCCTGTAATTCCCGAAGGGTTAGGCAGAGGTGTACCACTTAGTACACCCTCATTTCGCTGGTTATGTTTAGGCTCCATGTAAAAGGGGGCGAGCCTATTGCTATCAACCGTGCACAAATTCAGAATCCGAGGCTGCTACTGAGAAATTTCTGATAGAAAAACCTAATAACACTTTGCCTGACCTGGAAATCGAACCATACATTACTAGTCGTTTATAATCATACTTTGCTACGTATACATTCATTACTAGTCGACAGTCGTAACAATAAATTAAATCTAGTCTTCACAACAAGCCCATTTAAAGTACCCTTTTTCGCTTCAGTAACTTGTAGGTAACCTTTACTTTTATGTCTGAGCTTGTTTCTGTGTTTCATCTCGGAGTACTTGGCTAGGAAACATCGACCTTATCTAGTCTAAAATACATACATAATTTATTAAATAAACTCACGCCTTTTTCCAGTGGGTAACCCCATTGGAAAAAGGCGTGAGTTTTGTCATTGAACTCGTAAGTAGATGCTATACTAAAATATCTCTAATAAAATTTCAATTAGAAAGGAAAATACGTACGAAGATCTTTAAAATATCGAGACTTCAAATCTTTTATCTATCACCTAATCTTTTACAGATATTTTATCCACCATATTAATCCAATAATGATTTATAGATCTTCCACGATCAAATAAATCATTGTACGACACTGAACTGTCTAAAATAATAATTATTTCACAAACAACAACAAAAGGGAGTTTTCTTTCGCAAACAAACAGAAAACATCTTTCCGGTTATCTGTTATCCGGTTGAGTCCGGATAAAACTGGATTAGACAACTCTCATATTTTGGTTTACACAAAAAGTGATTCGTTTTGCCCGAAGACAAATAATTTAGTAAATTGACATGATTTTTTGATTCTTAGTAAATGTTATGTTCAGCCGGTAGATTCTCTGAAAATCTCTCAGTGTATTTAGGTACAATGAGATCAAGGTGAGCGGGCATACTATGCAGAGATTGACAGGTCACTCTAAGCTTCATTTTCATCATCATTTCAGCCGAACGAACGTCCACTGCTGGACGTAGGCCTCCCCTAAAGATGGCTACAATGATGGTTGGGTCCAGCGCTGCCGCATCCAGCGGTTTCCCGCGACCTTCACGGGGTCGTCTGTCCATCTTGTAGGGGGCTTTCTCACACTGCGCCTTCAAGTTCTAAGCTTACCTCAACTAGATTAGATAGATTTTCACGGATTAGTACTGCAGATGGTTCTTTACGGCATTACTAGTGATGTTTCTATGACCACTTCGTATCATAATGAAAATTTTTCAATAGATATGCAGAGATGATGATTTTAGAATCGATAAATAAATAGTACATTACGAAATTATTGTGTCAAGTAAGAAGACAATACAGCATCTTTTACATAATTATTTATTACAGTTTCCTAAATGAACAATTTGAATCTTCACATAAATTGCGTATTCTGGCACTTCATAATCTTTTCATTATCATTCTTCATTCTATCTACATTAATTTAAATATACTGTACATATTTTACCCACCATTTGGATACAAAGAGACAAACACTCAATTAAAAAAAATATAGGTATATAATTAATTGTCAAACCCCTAATCTCCTGTGATTAGTTGACTGAATTACCAACAACCATAATTGTGAACAGTAGCAGTTACAGCAGCTTACGTGCCGTGTGTTTGTCATGTTTATTTTTCTTTTAAAAAACTGGCGGTTGATCAAACACACTGATGACAAACAGTTACGTAACCACAACAAATTATTTTAACCGAAGCGTTAACAGCTCAGAATTCCGGCCGACATCTTGCATCCATAGCTCACAATTAAAACTTCCGTCGCTTTTCCAATTAAAAATCCCCATACATACGTATGAGAACAGCTCCTCACACGTACCGATGGCCCAATTAAATACGCCATTCACCAGAGGGTTAATTAAGAAGAAAATTATCTCCTCAAACAGTAGGCGGGCGTGACATGCGGAAGAATATCAAGAGAAGAGATGGTAGCGGTTATAGAAGCGGTAGCGATGAGCGATTTTTGATGTATTGAGGGTCAAAAGGCCTTTTCCCAACTATGTTGGGCTCGGCTTCCAGTCTAACCAGATGCAGCGGAATACCAGCCTTTTATATGGAGCGACTGCCTATCTGAACTTCACAACCCAGTTACTGGGTATTGATAAAATAATGGTACTTGTTTGCAATCTTCTATATGTTTTGTAGGACCAAAGACCCCTTTTGATGCTTACGTTAATACTTGTAAGTGCCCCGTTGGAGTTGGTTTCTAAACCTAGGTCAGGGAAAAAGTTTGCGCGTAGGTTGGAAGTTGGTGGTGTGAAATCCTCGTGTCTTGGTGCGCACGTGTCGCCGTTGGTCCTGCACCTGATCTCTCCCTGGTCGTGTTGGATTGCCGTCTATGGGACTATGAGAGTAAGGGAAGAGGGGAAGGACACCTTTGTTTGCGTACACACTTTGTGCACTATTATATCTCCTGCGTACTTGGCCTGTCTCCATTGAGATTTGTCACCGAGACCGAAATTTGGTCGGGATACCATTATGTTTTGTATACCAAAAAAAATGTTAGCGTTTACTGAAACTAAGCCAAAAATCTGAAAACCTTGACACATTTGGCATTCACATAATATGAAAGTTCTCAAGTTTGGCCGCCTCTTTTTAATTATACGCAGAGAATGTTATATCCACGCACCGATGACAGACTTAGTGCTAGTCCTAGTGGCGCCTACAAGTGGCTGCGATCGGTGGCCAGGCGATCGGGATACCGAAAACTTTCATTCGTAACTTGTGTTGGCCATTAGTAGTTTAACTTTGATCGCCACTTGCTCATTTTGCAGCAGTTCTTATGGACTAAGTCATTATGAAAATCATTTTGAAGACAATAATTCATTCGTTATTAGGTATATTGTTTAATATAATGTTTGGTGTTGAAACACTAAGGCCATGTCGTCCGAGTACTTACCTTGTTTTTCGGGATATCGCCAAGCAGTTGATCGACTCTTCACGTGACCAGGGGGGGGGCTGACCTTTTCTTGGGCCAGAGAACCAGAATTGCTATACAACGTGCCAATGCTGCCAGCCTTTTGGGTACTTATCCCATTGAGAGCGATGGGAATGAAATTTTTGTTACCCTCTTCTCTTTTACAAATTGAACTATACTAATCTATACTTATAATAATATTATAAAGAGGAAATATTTGATTGTTTGTTTGTTCGTTTGCATTGAATAGGCTCCGAAACTAATGAACCGATTTGAAAAATTCTTTCACTGTTGGGAAGCTACGCCATCCCTGGGTGACAAAGGCTATATTATATTATATTCATATTTAGTATTTGGTATCAGCATTGCAGCCGGGGCGGGTCGCTAGAACCTTATAATTCGAAATTATGGATTTGGATTTAAGTTGTAAAATAAATTAATTTCAAAAATCGCTCTCAGCTCCTAAATCACGTCACATTATAAACTGAACGACCGCTTGAAGCTGAAATATGGCTGAAATTCCAACAGGAATGCCTACTCGCACTGAATTATAGCTAATGAGACGAATATTAAAGGAATTGATGGTGCGACTAGCATTTTGTTTTTTCTCCGTGTTTTTTTTAATAAGAAACGAGATTGAAAATGAGATCGATTTGTTCTGAAGCGGTACTTTGTAGTGGTAATGTATTGTGATATTGTGTTTTGAATTGACTACAATAGAAATGGAATTGTAAGGCAAAATGAAATAAAGTTTCATTTGAATTGCAGCAATTGAAATGCTAAGAAGCTAATATGCTGATTTTTACAGTAATTCCTTTTGTGTCTTTCACTGCAATAGTGAAAAATAACCTTTTTCGCCAATGGGTAAGTAGGTATTATGTAGTTATTGTTCTACTATTATGGTTTCAGTGCACTCACTACTGTGGCTGCGGCTGGCAGGTCAGACAGAACAATTACCTACTGTACTGTACACAGTGTACACACTTTAGAATTCTCAAACAGTTGTCAATAATTAAAATTGATAATGAACTTATTGATACAGAATTAGAGTTGAAACTTGTAGTACACAATTCTATCAATTTTTTTTTTCTGATTAACCGCAATTAGATCCTTATTTGCCTAGTTTGCAGGTTCCAATGAAGCCATCATGTTAGATTGGCTGCCATAACCTGACCGCAGTAGCCAGGCTGTCTAGTGCCCAGGAAGCTTTAGAAACTTAATATTAACCATGCCTTAACGTCACGCCTGTAATCCCCGAAGGGTTAGGCAGAGGTGTACCCTAATGGGTACACCTAACTGGCGAAATGTGTGTGTACTAATGTACAACAATTAATTAATATTAATAATTAATTTGAAAAATATTTTTTGTATTTTCCAGTGATTTACTAAGTACCCGAAAAGAAAATTTACAAAATTTTTGTTCCATTGTCCAAAAAAACCGACCAACAAACTCGCCATATTTCCAACACTTTTATAATTAGGTTGCTTTTTGTCCCATAGCGTAAAAAGCCACAGGCAGTTATAAGATACAAGACAGATGCCAAAAAACAATTCAATTATACAAAGTGGGTAAAAACAACATCGTAGAAAATGTTGCCATGCAAATCTGGCAATAGCGAGGGAAAGTAAATCAAGTGCCACACTCCGCAACTTATTAAAGCCATAAGGAAAATGAATTATTTAGCCGAAGTAGGTAGGTAAACGATTAGCCGTTTTGATTGTTTTTCTTGTTCCGGTTTGCAAGCTTTGATTAAATACTTTGTTGAGACAAATTGGGAGGCATTTTTATAGATTATCTAATTATGTTTGGTAAAAAAGGAAAGTGGATAACGTGGGTGTCTTTGTTTATTTGGATGGTTTTTGTTTAACATCGTTCGTCCGCGTAGAAGTCGATAATGGTTTTTAAAGAATGTTTACGCAATATGTATTTGAAATAGACCAAGGAATCACGTTGTCCCATACAAACTTTGCCCCTCTTTTTGCCCCGTTCTTTTCTGTACACAACTACCTTTTGGAAGGGGCAACTAGATTCTATATTTTTTGTAAATGGCAGTTCTATCTATATCCCTAGGCCCTTGAGGCGGTTTAGAAACTCTGACACTAGGGTGTGTGGGGTCATAAGACCTTACTGCCCACACGATATAGATAGAATGGCAGTTAAAATTACATTATAATGGTTTTATTAAAATAAAATTATTATCACAAAAAACTACCTACATAAGCCCACTTGCACCAAAAATGAAGTCAGAATAAGTTGCTAACACGTGGTTAAATCACAAATATCATATTAACACATTAACCGCCGCGTAGGGCACCGGTGACCTACGCTAGTGGAGGTTTGACCTTCAACAGTTTTGGCCTGGCGGTGAAAGTATTAAAGAGCCTTTATTAGCAACTAACTCTGAGTTAATAAGATAACCCTGTCTGGTGCAAGCGGGCCTTAGTTATGTAATTTCCCAAACGAAGCTAATGAGGCATTGAGATGATCTTAGTGCAATGATAATGGACCATCAGCTGTCTACGTAATGACTGAGGCAGGGCCATTAAAAAGGCGGATTTTAATAATATTGTCCCGCCTGAATTTCTATCACAGTGGCCAGTCTCAACGGAGGCTAGCCTAGCAAGTGGAAGATATTATAATCTACTCCCTCCATCCTCTCTCTTGGGCACTCTTTCCATCTTTTGTGATTCCGTACTTTCTTTCCAGTTTTGAAGGATTCCACCCACTCTATCCGGACATTTTATTCGTCTTAAATCCACCAGCTCTGAACTTATAGGGCTCATAGTTTGTCCATCATGCAGCAAATATTTTCTGCAAAGACCTACTTAAGCTCGATAACCTTTTTAGTTATGCTAGTTTTGGAGCGCAGAAAAGTGTTCCTAACTCCACAGCTGCACTAGCTGGTTAAATTAATAGGATAAAAAAATCTATATATCAAATTAGGTCTGTCACGAAAGCCTCTTAATAAAATTACTAAGGTAAGTAAGTACCTATAGTAAAACAAAACATTTCAGTCACTTCCCCGTCTATCGTCACAAACACATTGTCATAAATTACCCACGAAATCGCCAATAAAACTTAATTCTGCCAAAAGCCGTTATTACAGTATTAAACGTAAATTAATAGCCGACTTTATGGCCACAACACACGCCTACTCTACAGGGAGATACGCTGGTCAGCAATTCTTGGAGATGTCCTCATTAATGAGCTCTTCAATATACCTTAAGAGAGCTATCATGGGCATTAATATCCAATAGTGTATGTACGGCTGATTTGGATAGCCAACTTGTTCGACAACAGGCACTTTGTTAGGGTAAGCCTAATATGCAAGGAGCGGCCTATCGAAACTGATGGATCTCCATGAGATCGGTCTGCTCAGGATGTACGGGGTCAAAGAAACATCACATACCCATTAATTACTTATACTGCCCACCAAACTAAGTACAGTACGCGGTCATAAGTGCAGTAGCTTGCTAAGGTTTCAATTGCTGTGAACACGCGGTACAGGCCGTACCTACATTTGTGTGTTATATAAGTGATGTATTAATACAGTACCTACGTACACCTCAAAATTCGCACACGGCGTCGGAAGGTCGTAAGTTTATCCGAGTGTCAATCTATTGCTTTGTGAGATTGCTACTCCACTTATGACCGCTACTGTACCTTATAATGAGCAAAAATTAGTGTTGAAAATCTTCCATTTTCGGTGTAAAAAAATCACTGCTTATGTACTATCACAATGTATGCAATGGAATGGGACAGGTGTCGTCAAGGTATTTATTTAATTTTCGCCAAAATACATAAAACAATGTCTCCGTACCACAAAATTTCCAGGTATGCTCAAGAACAAAAAAATGATCGCAATGTTTGAAAGAACATGTAAGTTCGGATTCGTTAAGGGTCTTTTTATCACCATTATAAGGAGCTATTAATAGAACTGCTAGGTGGATGCACAAGTATAAAACACAAATTTCAAATGTACCTACAAGTAGGTACTAAAAAGCAGCATCATCATACCTCAAGCATCGTTGTAGATTGCAAGCCTAAGGACGGGAAACGCTTGTACATTTATTAAAACTTAATAACTATAAAACCGCAAGTATTTCATCAGAGCGAGGTTAATGTAATAACCACACATTTTGTACTGGCAAGTATTCCTCTTAAGTTAATTTTATTACTCCTACACGTGGAACTTGATAAATATATTCATAATATCAAGTTTTACTCATTGTTGGGTAATTGTCTAAGTGAATAGGGTTGATTTTATGTAAAACAACCTCTACACTTAATATGAAATGTATTCGTTCTCAAATAGAATTAATAATAGGTAATTAGAGACGTGCCGACTATGACTTTGGTCGACTATTCGATAGTCATCTTAACCGAATAGTCGTCGACTAGTCGCAACATCTCTAATAACATAACATAACATCACGCCTGTTATCCCCGAGGGGTTAGGCAGAGGTGTACCCATTAGTACACCCACATTTCGCCAGTTATGTTTAAGTCCCATGTAATAGGGGGCGACCTATTGCCATCAACCGGGCACAAATCCAGACTCCGAGGCTGCTACTGAGAAATTCCTGATGGAAAAACCCAATAATACTTTGCCCGACCCGGGAATCGAACCCAAGACCTCATGCTCAGCAGTCGCGCTTTGCGACCACTAGACCAACGAAAAAACGACGAATAACGAACGAATAATAATACTAAATGTACTTAAAAAAAATTCAAACGCAATACTAACTTGTTATAATAATTTGAATATAGAAATACCACACAATAGTACCAATTTAACCTAAAAATACATGCAAAATGTCTCTTAATTTCTATCAAAACTTTAAAAATAATAATCTTTGTCGTGTGAGATGAGATTGCAACTAGATTTTAAACTTTTTAATTAGTAGGATCGGCCACCAGTAAGACAGTTGGCTTACACAAAAAAGAAAAAAAAAATATGACAGCCGTAACATCAGTATTTCACAATGCTCTCTAATAACAAAGCTTTTCAAACAGAGTGCTCGTATGTCACGTGCAAACAACCCAAGCGATGCAGGCGAAAATTTTCCGATAAAATTATCATAATGATACCTAGCGCCAAGTGCCCTGGGAATGACAGGATAATCTCCCGCACCTGATACGTACCTGACTAGCTTTTTAGCTAGGTAACTCAATTTTTAGTCTTTGTTAGTTTACTTAGTCTATTTTTCAGTCTTCGTTACAGAATTTCTTTGTTGCACGCTATAGTTGGGACCCGTTTATCGATGCAATTAGTGACTCAAACCGTTTTAACAGTAGTGCGCTTCACTAAACCAATGCATTTGAGTTCCGAATCGATTCGAAGTATTGTTTATTGCCAGTAATCCAATCTTATTCGACTAAAACTCGATTTGTAAATTCTGAAAATGTTACAAAGAAACCACACATTTTGTCGTTACACTAAATAATTTATTACTTACGCATTACCGTAGCAAAAGCCTCGCTATACCTTTTCCACAAAGCTGTGCGACATTTTTGCCATCACAATCAACCTCAAACTCTGGACTAAATAATGAGGCATTCTTGAGCCGTCATGGCGTAATGGCAGATGCGTCAGCATCATTAGTTCATTACGTCGCGGTTACGCCCAATGATAGTGCTTAGGAGGAGGAGATTGTGACAGGCGGAGCGGGAAACGCCTTTGACTGATTTCCACAACTTCATAATCTATAGGTATTGTTAAATTATTTTGTTTTTTGGCTGTTTATGCTTGACAGTATTTCATAAAGCACCTCTTTTAATGAACAAAATAACCCCGTTGAGTGTGCTAATTTCCTGTGTAAGAGTTCAGCGCTCTGATTTATTTAAACCCAGAGGAAAGACGGCTAGTTTGAATTAATATATAAAAATATTGTATATCATTTTTTCGTGTTAAAAATCACTAGCATAGTTAGTTAGTCCTTCATTTGATGAACTGGACAATATTAGAATATATTTACGCGTATATACTTCTAAATAAAAAAAAACACCCTACCAGTAATTTAAATGTCACATTTTGACATTTCTATCTCCCTACAAAAAGTAACTGTTACCCACCATTCATTCATTCATAACATCACGCCTGTAATCCCCTAAGTATAAGACAGAGGTGTACCCATTAGTACACCCACATTTCACCAGTTATGTTTAAGTCGAACGTAATAGGTGGCGAGCCTATACCCACCTAATATTCCAAAAATACGAATACTAATAACCTCTCAATCAGTCACAGTGTCCCCTCCCTAACAAGTTAATGGCGTCTGTTCCACTGAGATACGGACGAAACACTCTGTGCCTACGACACTATTTCTGCGTAAGGCCGTATAACCTGCGCCTGCTTTTTTATTATACAGCTTTATTTTAAGGTTTATAAATTTTGGGGTTGGATTTTAAGCCCTTTAGGTTTCCGTAATAGGAGTCTGGGAACTGCTAACCAGGGATAAGGGCCCAATTTCCGATTGTCTTTTCATTTCTTGGCATTCCCAGGGATTTGATTGTCCAAAATATCCAAGCAGTAATTTCGAATAATACTAGTATTTATTCTTAGAGGGTCGGTACATATCTGACGGAAGATACGCCGCTTATCGTCAGTCGCGTAACGTAGAAACAGTGAACTAGATAATAAAATATCCAATCATATACACATAACCTATGATGCGTTAGTGCGTCGACCATACTAAAGACGATACTTTCGCGTTCGACGTATCATCCGTCAGATGTGAACCGACCCTTATATGATATATTTTATTAACTCTGACGCATACTTCGTCTGCGTCAAAGTTGCTATAATATTATCCTACGGGGACCATCATTTTTTTCGGTAATACCAATATGGTATTACCGAATTATTTGTATTTATATTGTACAGTGGAGTCCATAAGTGGATAGACATTCTCAAAAAACATTCGCTTCAAGTTAAGTTTGACTTACGACCTTCTATTTTCGAGAACAGTCACATGTATCATCATTGCCGTCGACAAATGCTTGTAGTTCATAATTTCAACATTATAAAATAAGTCAAGTTGGCCTATCGGCTAAACGCCTGCAGATAGGTGCTTGAATCGAGGAGTCGTGAGATCGAATCTCATCCAGACTATGACTTTTTGT
This sequence comes from Hoplodrina blanda, assembly GCA_949316365.1. Lineage (NCBI taxonomy): Eukaryota > Metazoa > Arthropoda > Insecta > Lepidoptera > Noctuidae > Hoplodrina > Hoplodrina blanda. The sequence continues at coordinate 13,118,694 of OX438564.1, forward strand.
AAGTTTTTACTTGATAAGCATAATATTCTTTATCTTGTTCGCTTTGTTCACACATTTCGTAAAGTTAAAAAGGTAGATCATAGAAAATTAAACAAATAATTTAGATTTCTGTGAGGTAGACAGAAATAAGTATTTGTGTTATTAGAATATTCTTTTCTTGTTATATTGATATGACGTGGGTAAACACAAAAAATCTTATGAACGGTTACAAGTGAATTTCTTTTATCTAAGTAGGAATGTAACGTCACAATTCTTGTCAGTTAATTAAATAAATAAATAAAACGAATAAACCTTTATTGTTATTATTAAGCACGACTTTTTTATTTCCACCTTCCAACACCAAAAAAGTAAATTAAAAATCACATAAATAGTTAAAACTTAATACAATAACTAACATTTTCTTCGTATAAAAATAAATAATAAGCATGATTCATTATTAATAAGCATAAACTTATCAAGTTTTTACTTTTCATTATTATGGTTTCAAAGAAACAAAAAAACAGCCAAGAAGTAATTAAGATACGAACTCAGACCTTATTGATCGTGAAGCTGTTGCTTAGCCTAAACAGCTACCAACACATATTAGATTGATGCGAATTTTAGCAATGCTATGGTAAGAACAGACGCGTATTCTAAATGCAACAGAAATATCATGCTATTTCGCGTAGTGTGGCGACAGTTTATTAGTGTGTGTTATCTGTGGAATGTTGAGACATCACTCATACACGCACACGCACCCTCATTGACTGTGTCGCGCTTGTATATTCGAGCTAAAGTAGCCTTTATGGTGCTGATGGACTATTGAACGTTTAGTGTACAAGCGACCCGCCCCGGCTTCGCACGGGTGCAATCTAAATACTAACTAAACGAACCTTTCTCATAAATAGTCATTTATCTATCCTAAACCTATCTATTGTTAACAAGCTACTATAATTTAAAAATTAAAAAACACGACTGCAAAAATTGCACATATTTGTACTTTGTTTACTCGTCAGTTTTTTTTACGACGTTTTTTATTTACAGCGTTATATATTTTTTAAATCTACTTGTCAAATTCTAGACGATAAACATAGAAACAACCAGATTCATAAAAAAAAATTGAGGCTGGTATTAATTTACGTTTTAAAGTGACCACACCGGTTCCTTTTTATTTTTAACTAGCCTATGTTACTCGGAACGATGCAAGGATTGTAACGATACCCCATACATCTAAATCGGTTCAGGCGTTTAAAAGTTATGGTGGAATAAAGAAACTCACATACATTAACCCTGAACACATAACACTCCTTTTTTTGGGGCAGTCTTGTAAAAATCGTATTAAAATCCGTTGCGTAGTAAAATCTAAACGTACAGACGACGATAAGCGACTTTGTGTTATATATGTAGATAGAGATTGTACTAAAATTAGCAACAAGTTTTGTTAAACAAATTGAATTGTTATAACCCCTACTTGTCGTTATCACGTATTTAATTAAATTTTGCATGTCATGATTTACCAGAACAAGTTATAATTAGCTTTGAAACGCTAAACCGGCGAATGACAACGTTGCTACGCGACCCGCGCGGCGTACTACGCGGTTACTCGCCACAATTATTGTCGATTAAAACGCCACATCCATGTATTTAGGATAATGAGCACAATTCTTGGGGCAAATTCATCCGCTAATTATTGAGTATTGTTTTCACTGAACTAAAACAATATTGATAATTATTTGATTAGCGTTGCGTAACGTTATGTGGCTCATAACCTTTCTCAATAAACGGGCTGTTTAATGCAATTATGTTATTTGAAATCGAACTAGTACTTCCTGAGATTAGCGCGTTCGAACAAGCAAACTCTTTAGCTCAATATTAGTATAGACTAGTTTATGCCCGCGATTTCGTTTGTGTAAATGTCCGTTCTCTGAGGTGATTTTTTTAATTCGGTTTCCTAATCCTTTTTCCTTAATAATAGTTTTAAGCCCTTTAGGTTTAGACACAGATAGGTCCAGTAGAAAACCAGCGTCAAGTATAGTGGTCTAGCATTTAGGTATGCTGAACTGGGCCTGTTTGGTGCAGCTTTGGGGCACACAATAATGTTTTTTTTTGTATTTTTATTGAATAACCTTTTTATTACTATTTTTGTGTGCACATGATCTATGTGAATACACATTTATGTCTCCCTTTTTTTCTTTTATTTATATACCAAAAAACCGTAACTTTTAAACTCTAGTACCGGTAATATCTCACCTTTTCCTCACACCTTTTAAACTACGCTGACATGCGCAACGACCACTTATAATTATGCGCACCCTTTAAGCGAGAACAAAGAGGTACGTAAATTGAGGTAGTCGTGTCCCTCCCACGCATCGAGAGGACTGCGTAGGCGTTTCTTTATACAGTAAAAATATCAACGCCACTAGTTATGGCTAAAACGCTTAATTGAGTCCTCGCCTACTGACACTGTTAACCTTTAACCACTGTGACGTCACATATCTTAAGAACTGTCCAGTGTACATTTCGCCTCTTGTGTATCACGCTACGAGCGCCCGCCGCCCGCACCTCTCCCGGTCCCCGTTCTCGTCCTACACCCCATGCCCCTGTACCTCGCAAGCGGGGACTCAATTAAGCAGTTTAGTTTATAATTGGATATTTAGGTCTTTTTAATATTTCTAGGTGCTAAAAGTTTACCCTGGATAGTGGTACTGGTTTTGACTGGGATTTTTTTAGTAGCAGCTGGAGGTGTTGAAAGGAGTTTGGAAGTTGGTGGTATGACACCCATGAGCCTCGGCTGAACGGAGCTGGTTGTTTAGCAAAGATATTGGTAGGTAATAGTCTGGTATAGATCTGGTATACATATGCTACTTTTAATTCCGAAAAAAATTACGATTCCCATGAGATACCTATATCAACTTTGAGCAGACGAAGCTGCGAGCATCTCTAGTGATGAATATTTGGGTTAAAACTGTTTAATATTTCTACGTACCAAAGTGTAATTTAGGGTAATCAAAGTCAAAGCATTTATTTAAATTATACCATTTACAGGCACTATTGTAATGTTAAGAAGTCAGACAGTTTGTCAGAAAGTTGAGGTTAGTTGTCCGTTAATTACTGGTTTTTGCTCGTAACTTCGTCCACGTGGAAGTCAAAGACCCTTTAATTGGCCCTAAAGCCATTCTTGGCTGCGGTCTACCTATAAACTATCTACCTTCCAAATTTCATCTTCATGGGTTAAGTAGTTTTCGAAAAATCGTGTTTAATGGCGCAATTTCATTAGTCGTTAACTCGTTCGGTATACAGCATGCGGGGAGTCCCCGCATGCGAGATAACAACCAATGAAAGTTACAAGTCGTTACACCGCATACGGGGGTTCCCCGCATGCTTTATACTGACCGTGTATATCGACATGCGGGCCCTATCGACTAATGAAATTGCACCATAATGAAAACGGTTCCCCGAATGCGGGCCCTGTGGCATGCGTTCCAGAAATCTCTTGCACCCCGCATGCGGGCCCTATCGACTAATGAAAATGCGCCATAAGAGCGTTTCAAGTCCTTATTTTCGAAATGAATGAACAGATTTTAATGAAACTGCCTACGCATAAGCAGGTTACATAAATCTAAAAAGTTATCCAAGAACATTTCCAAAATGTCTTATTTAAAAAAGATTATTAGAAATATCTGTTTCTTTAAAACTTAAAATCGGTCAAAAGCTGTAACACAATTTTACGAAACCTTTGATCAAAATCGGTTCAACGATTTAGGCATGAAAGCGTAAAATGTCTATTTATCTGTTACAGACAGACCGAATATAATATTTAGTAGAGATTAACATTCGCTAGCTAATCATTTAATACCAATATCAAAATCGATTGATCCGTATCTATTCTCATTAAGCACGATATTCACAACTAATTCACAGAAATGTAATTAAAACCGTCAAATTACAGACATACAGCAACCAAAATAATTAGTTACTATTATGATTAAACATGGCGTATAATTATTTTGATGAATTTCATCCATTTCTACTGCTCTTTAGGTTTTATTTTTATATTATTACTAGCTTTTTCATGCGACTTCGTCTGCAAAATTTTTGGTTATCACGAATGCAGATGAAGTCGAATAAAAAGTAGCGTATATCCTTTGTTGGGGTTCAAATTTACCCTGTACCAAATTTCATCAAAATCGGTTCAGGGGTTTAGTCGTGGAAGCGTAACAGACAGACAAACAGACGAACGCTGAATTGATTTTGATGAAGGTAGGTAAGCATGAACCCCAAGAAAGGATGTAATAGCTAATTTTTAATCCGCGACTCACACACCACACTCCTACGCTGACCTTATTGGTGAGGTTCTTCAGAAAGGTCAGGTGCGGAGTACTCGTAACCGGCGTGCTTGTATGACGAGATGTATGTTTGTGTAATCCGCGACTTTGCCTGCGTCCAGGATAACCGACATTGAGGTGGAAAAATACGATTCCCATTCCCACATCAACTTTGAGTAGACGAAGTCGCGCGTAAAAGCTAGTTATCAGTAAATCTTAACAAACTAAGTAATTATTTTATTTAGTTCTTTTTCTTTGAATGTAGGTCAATTTAACTACAAGCAATGCACTTCTCATAACTACTAGAGTTTTCTTAGCTTTATGACACATTTTAGCAAAACTTTCACAACTTAGCAGAAGTCTTAGAATTTTTATGTCTCCTTAAGTGCTTATGGCCTGATTTCGAAGTTTTCCACCTACTTCGGAGTTTGCGTGGTTTTAAGAAAGATAAAAATGGAGATGTTTGTCAGTGAAGTTATCTTTTTTCTTTTTGTTTTACACTTAGAGGTAGCCCTTCTTGCATTTTTCTAAATCTTTATTTTTTTACTTTATAGTTTTGGTCGGTAATAAAGTTAGATCGTAGACGTCTGAAATCTTTTTTGGATAAAATGTAAAATATTTGAAATAAATTCTTTCCTTTGTACTTATTATAAGGTATAAAAGATTCGTCGAATCACTATAGTGGTAAAAGTAATGATAGTGTCTTATAAGAAAATTACTCCTTAGATCGTTATTTAATTATCACATAATATTACTCCCTAAAAATCATAAAATCGGCAAAAACTCTGGTCCTTCATAAGCTCCTTATCACCACGTCTAAAATTATGGCCTGGTCCCTAAAATATTATAGCCTTCTCCCTAAAATATGGCCTACGCCCTAAAATATAGCCAGGTCTTAAAATATGACCCGGTCTCAAGCTGTTTGCTCCTCTTAAAGCAAACAAATATGCGGCCGAAGATACGTTCGCACGGAGAAGGTCATGCCATTATGGCTGTCTCATATTTTTGCCAGGAGCTCAATAAGCGAAAGCACACCCAAGTTTGCCAACCTCTTCTAATTAATTTCTACTCCGTGCCGGTAAAGTGGGAACTTTGTGTGTGGCGCGAATTATGAGAGAATGTGGAACAACTAATTTATTGTTTGTCAATTACAATATAGGTGATGTTAATAACATTCTAGTCTGTTATAAAATATGTCATCACTTAATATAATGAAGCTAAAGAGTTTTTTGGATTGGAAATAATATTTTGTATATGATAGCCAGATTCATGATAATTAGTAAAGGTTATTAATTACGCTAAGACCCACAGAAGCGGGGGACGCAAGTGAAAAAACATCGAGGACAAAGTCGCGGGCAAAAGCTAGTATTTTATGCATGTTAAGTATGTAGAATTTAAATTATTTTATACTTTACATTATAGATTTCAATTTATAGTTAGAAGTACCGTCAAACGGGATGAATAGGAACGAAACTTTAAAAGGGATTTTAACGTTGAAATAATGTAGGTAATGTTATTATAGTACGGTGATACCGGTGATACCGAACGCTTCGTGTATGAGTCTGATTTGCACATAGCCGGTTTTTTCCTTCCACAAACGCTATAATGATATGCATTACACCACAAGTTTATGGGACTTTACACGGGCGATAGTGTAACTTTACTGAGCTCTGAATTGGTGAGATTAATTCTATAACAAAAGCGTTTGATCTGGTCGAGTGGCACTCCTAACTGTTGTATGTAAACCGTTGAGAATTGTGCTTCTTACATCCGTTTGTTTGTGAAAGGCGGAAGATTGTCGTGATGTCTACATGTGGTTGTGTTTGTGAATGTTCATAGATATGTCGAGTACTGTGGGCTGAAAACGAAAATTAGATCCTTGTTAAACAAGTCATCATATACCTAGCCTTTTCCCAACTATGTTGAGGTTGGCTTCCAGTCTAACCGCAGGCAGCTGAATACCAGTATTTTCCATGGAGCGACTGCCTATCTGACCTCCACAACCCAGTAACTGGGTAATACGATACCCCATAGTAAGACTGGTCATCAGACTATTTGGCTTCTGACGACCCGGAACAACTGTCCAAGATCTACGTATGACAGCCGAGACCAACATAAGCGAAAGTTGAATATGAATGTTTACGAGTCAAGTAAGAAGAAAAAAAAAAAAAAATTGTCCGTCTGTCGTTTGTAATCTTCAAAACGATTGAACTGATTTTGACGGAACTTTCACTGGCAGATAGTTGATGATATAAGGAGTAACTTAGGCTATTTTTTTAGAACAAGAAATTAGGGTTCTCCGCAAAAAAACAGCGCCAAAAACCATTCACGCAGATGAAATCGCGAAAATACGCTAGTTCTCTATATAAAAATGTGAGACACGCCCCCCAAATTTATTTGAACCCCAGTTATGAAAGGTTTCTACGTGGTCTCTGAATTTAGGCAAAAACGAAGACACAATGGAAAAAAAAGCAATATTTGAATGTAAAATTTTAATATAGATCATTTATTATTGAAACTGTGAATATTCTCAAGTTTTTAAAATTGAGTTTAATATGAAATATTGAGTTAGTCTAGACCCCTTTTTATAAATATACACATCAAAAGTGTCTAGGGATCAACATCCCTAACATTGATTAGGGATGTTGATCCCTAGACACAGGGATGTTGATCCCTAGACACTTTTGATGTGTGTATTTATGTTAGTGTCAATAATTATGTTTTGAACTTAAATTTTTGAAAGGTTTGTTTGATATTGGCGTTGATGCTAAAGTAATTTTGGTTTTGATATCTTTATTTTTAAGTGTTGCATTAACAATTCAGATAAACGAGTAACAATGTATGTTATGAAGTGAAAAATGCCAGATGCTGCAAAAGGAAAACGTTCCAAAATCTAGGTACATTCTCATCTCAGTAACAATCAATGTCAAAAACTTATTAAATGAGTAAAATTGGAAAGAGAAAAATGCGAACATTCTTCAAAGATACGTGAATTTTATTATTATTGTTTTTTTTTATTCTCAACCTCCGTGGCTTACATAACATCATATCACGCCTGTAATCTCCGAAGGGTTAGGCAGAAGTGGACCTATTAGTACACCCACATTTCGCCAGTTACGTTTAAGTCTCATGTATGAGGGGGCAAGGCTATTGCCATGTAGTCACAAATCTAGACTCCGAGGTTGCTACTGAGAAATTTCTGATGAAAAAACTTAATAACACTTTGCTCGACCTGGGAATCGAACCCAAAACCTCATGCTCAGCAGTCGCGCTTTGCGACCACTAGACCAACGAGGCAGTCTTTTATTGCATAGTAATTTTAAATGTAGGTTTTATCTCTTAGATAATCCAAGTTAAGAAGCTTAAATGTAAAACTCTAAAATATAATTTTCAAATTTAGTGACTCTCAAACTTCTATCACACACAGCAAGACACACAAATAAACCCAAATTACCTTTCACACCTTACAAAGGTCAAAAGAAACCGCAGAAAGATAAAATAATTTACTGTGGTTACTTTTGAAACATTTCGAAATACCCTTCAAACTTGAAGCCTTTCAAATGACAAGTCTACGATTGAGAACCGTAGACTGTAAATTAAAAGAGCTTTTCTAGTATTAGTTGACTTTGAAAGTATTGTTGCACTTCAGAACAAAGTCTTTGGTGTTTTCTTGATACAAAATAAATTCATGTACCTAATTATATTTACGTAATCAAAGCAAAATGAAAGGAGACTCGCTTCTTACTTTAACTAGCTTCTGCCCGCGACTTCGTACGCGTAGACTTCAGCTTAAACCAAAGATCTAAATTATCCCACACGAACACAAAAATGGGATAAAAATTATTTTATTTGTTAGATTGGATCATTGTCTAAATGCGTGGTAGTTTATTCTGTTCATGAAAGAGTACCTAACAAACAAATAAAGTAAAAAATAATACATTTATTATCAGACTAAGTCCATAGTTTGATACAATTTTACTATTTCAACATATAAAATATAGGATAAAATATTAATAAAAATTAATGAACATTTTCTTAAATTTCTAGAAACTGCAATGCTATTCTGTAAAAATGTCTTTGTATGAATTTAGTTCAACTGAGTTTGAGCCGCTATCAATCCCAAACATTTTTTATTTTCAATAATTATTTTAATTACTCTCTACACTCCTAGTTATAACCAACACGGAGGCCAGTAGGTGAAACATGACAACCTTAAGTTCACTTCATCAATTGACTGAAGGAGAGATTAAGGCACCTTGCGTTGTAGACGGCCACGACCACGACCAGTGGCCGTAACGACCAGATTAACTACGTTGGTGGTGGCTGCCTAATGCGCGAGGTGCTTTACAGTTTAGACTGGCTTGTGAAATGACAAGTCACCTGAATTTCACGACATTTCTACAGAATTAGTCATAATTTGGATATAACTGTGATATAACGGTGATAAAAAAAGTAAAAAAATACGCACACGTTAATAAAAACCGACTCAATAAATATGAACCAAACAAAAATAAATACTTAATACCAAAAACAGGTTATCATTAACCAAAAGTTTAATTTAGCAGCCCATAAACCTGATTACCCCCGATTAACCCATATCAATTAACAAACGCACGTAAACACGTTTGTGGTTTGCGTTAAAGTTAACTAGTTGATGTCACATGAAAATGAAGCTAACGTAAACTTGAGCGCAATTACCGCAGTGGCTAAAGTTAATTCGCACATATATTAGGGGAACGATAATGTTAATAATTGAACCCTTTTCACGACCTGTCCGTTAGACAGTTTAAATTGTAGTTGACAATTGTTTAATTTAATTTAAATTGTACAATGTGGCTATACGTTTATATAAGTACCTATAGTTATTTTTCATAATTTCATTGGTTGAAATTATGTTTTTATTCTTACTTCTCGGTTGTTCTTTTCTGATTTTTTTCGTTGCGGGATTCAAGTACTTTTTCTTAGGATATTTAGGGGAAGCCTATGTCTATCATTGGACGTCGCTCGGCTAAAATGATGATGATTATATGATCTAAGACAGTGAATCGTTTCTCCGGGACTCGTCAAGCTTCATTTTCTCGGCGCTTTTCTGGTGGTCGCCATTGTTGATTCTGGCTCTCAGGAGTCAAAGTGGTTAGGAACAGTGTGGCGACCTTGACCCAAAAAAAATGCTTTCAATTGTATGTACTGAGTATCAAGACACTTGCGCGAATAGATACTTCGCGAATCATCATTTACATAAATTAAATTTTCGCCACCGAAAACCACAGTCCTCTTTGTACTTGAATAAACAAGCTCCATATACCTATTGATAATCAGGTTATCATTCAAATTCGTTCAGCCGTTTAATTGTGTTGCTGCAACAAACATACAAACTTTCACATTCAAATATTTGAAGGATTAACTCTATTGCGTATACCAACGTCTCTATCTTTGGTAAACATGACATAAACTCAAAGGGCATTGGGGTTTCACGTAATCTTCACAAGGAGCATGTTTGAACAGAATAAATTAATCTTTCCAAGTTTTAATTTTAACATCAATCAGGTTTTCTGGCGAACTTTGCTGGAATAACACAAGTTTCTCAATTATTCATAAACATTTTTGATGAATGAACGTCGCGCGTCTTAGCTAGTTCTTTTTTTTGGACCATAAAAAGGTCCACTTTCTCACTAGATCTTTTGTTTATCATAATTTTAGTATGTTTAAAAAAAATCTGGTTAGAATTTTTTGTTAGGTAGATGTTTACTTTAGATAAAAAGTCAATTTAAAAAATTAGAAAATCCCGGCTACGTAAAACATAAACTTTAAATAAAAACCGGTAAAGTACGAGACAGACTCGAACACAAAGGGTTCCGTACCATTGTACAAAATAAAACAGTAATCGAGCCAAAAACGCAAAAAATCTGGTCTCTTGTATGGGGACACCCTATCATTTTTTTTTTGGTAAAGCGGCAATAGAAATAAATACATATTCTGAGGAAATATCAACTCTCTAGCTATTACGGTTCATGAGATAAAGCCCGCTTACAAACGGACGGACAGACAGACAACGGAGGCTGAGTAATAGGGTCCCTTTATGCACCCGTCAGGTACGGAACTCTAAAAAACAAGTCCAGTAGTCCAGAATTATGTTAAATAACATTTCATCCGGCCTAGATTTTGGATTTTACACTTTGGAAGCAATCTAAGGCGTCCCCCAAAAGAGAAACCTAAACACAAAGATATGCAAAAATCTAGTTACAGCCCCTCCAACATATTTCGACCAAGTTAATAAGTAAAATTTGCTGAAGTCGTTGGCAACTTGCGTTGTTCGTTGTACATTATCCTAATATTCGTCTAGGATCTTCAGAACAACCAGCAGTTTATGAGCTTATCGAAGTGATGGAGTTAGATAACTTTGGCTGTTTTGATAATAATGATTTGCCTTTTTGTAGCTGTCAGTTCGGGGTATTATGTGAATCGAATTAAGTATTAGGATAAATCCACGCTGTAATTTTATACTTATCTAGCACTCTCCCCGCGACTTCGTTCGCGTGTTTTTTCTTACGGATCCCCAACTTTTTTGAAAACATAATATAGCCTATGTCACCCGGGGATAGTGTAGCTTTCCGACAGTGAAAGAATTTTTCAAATCGGTTCAGTAGTTTCAGAGCCTATATAATGCAAACAAACAAACAATCAAATCTTTCCTCTTTATAATATTAATATAGACGAGATAGCAGAAAAACTAAATTCTTCAATTTAACTTTTCTCTAGTAAAAAGTACCTAACCGATGTACCCTAAAATTATCTTTAGGTTTCCTACAGAATATTAAGGAAGACATCTTAGAACGAACAAATTTTTAGCCACAATGTTGATACCTCTTTCAGTAGATCCTAAAGAAAATACGCTACATAGCTGAGTACAGCTGTATTCAGCTTAATACAGCGGATATTAGAGGGTTCGACACGGTTGGAGGGTTTCGAAGATCGTGTGGGATAGCGGATGCCATCAAATGACGTCATGAAGGCTCTATACAATCTACCCAGGCCGAGGTGCGAGCCTTCGTGCCATAAAAACCTATTTTGTAAAAGGAAGTGTTCGAGGCGGGTAGTAAGGCACTCGTCCCACCGCCGAGGTAGCGACTAGCTATTGACTATTTATTCGCTCAAAAAATGTACGATAGGTGTAAATCCCGTGTCAATAAAATATATATAATTCCCAATACATAAAACAAAGCCTGATTATTTATACCATTTATAACTCAAGAACTGGATTTGTCTCCGCCGCCAATAGCGGAATAACTACTAAAACGGTCTGAACACTCGCTGGCAATGCTTACCAGAAGCGGTGATAGTCGAGCTAGTGGTCGCCTGTAGCACTCGCACACTCGCAGGCAAAACTTTAGGAACGATATAATCGTTTCTCGCCAACTTGTTTCTAATTTCTAGCTCTACTCGCTTATCGCTTATCGTCGACGGTGGGACGGGTGCCTAAAAGCGGTTTTTACCAAGATATTTTCACGATTACTGGCTTTATGAAATTGGTTTGTACTTAGTTGGTGAATATAACCTCAAATTGGTATTATGGTCAGTGAAGATCTGTGTCGCGTCTTTTAGGATTACGTAACATGAAAAGAAAATAACTTAGAGTTTTGTACTTCAAAAGGAAAAAAGTAACGCTTAATTACTTTGTTGTCCGTTTGTCTGACTATCTTTCTCGATCATTTTCCTCTGGAACGATTGGAGGTATTGAATTCTACGGCCCTTTAGAAATTTAAAAAATAAATTAATTTTGTCTCGGAAAAAACGTGAAATACTCGTATTTTCGAGATACGATTCCATTTCATATCTAACCATCATAGTAGAACATGTTCATAGAAAACAAATTAAATACTAAACAAATCATTTCTTTTATAGGTATACAACAAGAAATGTGTGTAGATATAATTTCAACAACTTTACAAACAAAATTGGTCCTGCAAAATTGCTTTTAACTAGATAGAAAACATAATTATGGACTATAAAGTTACATAATACGGCTTATAAAGAACAATAAAATAACGATGCCAAACTATTACACAAAAAACTATATTTCTGTGAAGAACAGCTTTGTTTATGACTTACAACATATTTTACTATTGAGTTCAACAAATACTGAGAAGTTGTCAATGGAGTGTTAATACGCGGCATTATGTCCTAGGAACAAACTCTTCACAAGTAATTTGCGCTATTATTATAGTGAAAATTACTTTTGAGGAGTTTAAAACGGAGTGTAAAAAGACAGATCACAATCATAGCCGTTAACCACGAATAATTACTGCTCATCAAACAAAGGGATAATGAGCAAAAATAAAAAGAATTGAATTGACCTAAATCATAAAAAAAATACAATGATTCTTATTACTATTATAATAATAATAATAATCCTTTATTTCAGGCAGCTAAGGCCCATTAAACACAAATACATAAATATAGGTACAATAACTATAAACTAATACATTTTTATATAATAAACCTATAAAAATTACTGCACACGAAGTGTCGGCGTCGTGTTACGCTGCGAGGTGTCGCGTAGCTGGCCGCGGAAACGCCGATACAGCACACCTTTCGGCCAAAACTCTTCCTTGAGGAAGGTCATCAAGTGATTAATTAAAACTATTTCCCATTATGTATGGGAAAGATTGGATGGATGTTTTTTACTCAAGCACCAGGACGGCTGAACACATCTTTATGAAATTTGGCACATGGAAAGATTATAGTCTGGAATAGCACAAAGGCTATTTTTTATCCCAGAAAAAATTACAGTTCCCGTGGTATATTATATAAATTTTGAAGCGGACGAAATAGCGGGCAAGAACTAGTTAACAATAAAACACTTCAACGCAATTTAAATTCAAATCTTTCGCAAATCTTTCGAGATTATATTTTCCAAAGCCTCCATTTACTTTCTACTCCGTGTTTACGACTGAGCCCCACAAACAATTCCAATTTGTCCTAATGTCTGTATAAACGAGTTGTAGCTGAGAAAAACTTTGCTCATTTATATAGAGCCGATGATACAAGGCTCAATTGTACCGTCATGTTGCCAGTAGGTGTCCATCTGTCAAAAGTTCGTGAATTATTTTGTGTGCAATTTGTTGTACGGGATTCGGTTAGCCTCGTTTTTTTTGTTTTAGATGCAGACCGTATTTATTATACCAATACCTGTAAATTAAATTTTAGTAAAATCGGGTTTTATGAGTGATTTTTGTCTGTTCAAGGTTTTAAACATTATAATTAAACATAGACCTATGATCACAACGTTAAGCGCGCGTTATGCGCTATGAAAAACAGTAGCTTTTCACCCCAAAAATATCGGTTTCCCTGCAATATTTTAAGCTTAAAGTTATTTAGTTTGATAGACATCATGCGTAGTTAACAGCTATGTGATATACCTACTCAATACTCAATACTTTATTTGCATTTACAATGTGTACTTAGGTGGTAAGTTAAAAGGAATTGTGATCATTATGGACCCTGTCGGGCACAGCAAAATAACAAATATAGTAGGAGTACTCGAGGTACTCGTGTCTTATTACATCTTCTCTCTTTCTTAAAAAGACTTTTCCGAAGTTTTCAAATATAATGACACTTCTAACGAAAAAATCTCTTCATTATTACTAGCTTCTACGCGCGACTTCGTCCGGGTAGTCTTTGGTTATTGCTCCACTTCTGTGAGTCATAGCGTGATGTTATATAGCCTTGACTAACATAACATAACATCACGCCTGTAATCCACGTTGGGTTAGGCAGAGGTGTACCCATTAGTACACCCACATTTCGCCAGTTATGTTTAAGTCCCATGTAATAGGGGGCGAGCCTATTGCCATCTATCGGGCACAAATCCTGACTCCGAGGCTGCTACTGAGATATTCCTGATAGAAAAACTCAATAACATTTTGCCCGACCTGGGAATCGAACCCAAGACCTCAACTCATGAATCTGGCTATCATATACAAAAACATTTTTTCCAATCCGACTGATAGTTTCAGAGATTAGCGCCTTTAAAAGACAAACAATAAAAGTGTTCAGCTTTATTATTTTGTAGATAATCTATACGTAATCTTACTTCATAAAATAAATTACCCTCCCAAAATCCTTTAAGAGAAACAGCAACACAACATATTATAAATCATAAATACTGCAGTCGGTTTGCCATCCGCGGCGGCCAAACGAGCATCCGATTGGGGTGGGCAGGGAGGTAGCTATCAAACAGTAGTTAGGCGTCCTGTGGTCCCGATCTGAAACGAAAAGTGAGAGATTTGAGTTTAAAAATGGACTGCGGTAAGTATGTATTTGTTTCTTGTATTGGTTTGTTTTCATGTTTTGTTTGTGGTTAAAAAAATACATTTTTATATATATAGTGACTAGTGACTACACTATTATATTCCTATAGGTTTAAATACAATTATGTGTAGTATTGAACTAAAGTAATTAATTATAAAATATTTACGATAGGTACTTATATTTATTATTCCTATTCCTATAGGTCATGATTACGTAGCGAGCATCAATATGCGCCATAAACGACCTTATCTTAGATTGCGCTAACTAGAAGTGTTTTTAGGGTAGCAGACCTGAGTATTTGATATTAATTTTACCTTGATACCTCCGCGTTCATGGGAAAAAAATATTCTTGACAGACGTGCTCAACAAAGCGATCCTATAAGAGTTCCATTTTTGCCGACTGAGGAACATAACCCTAAATAAGTATGTCAAAATACGAACATTGAAAAAAAAAAAAGAAATATTTTGAATAAAAATAGCCCTATATACAATGTACAAACCGGATCCATGTCGAGCCAGACCCTCAGGGGACCTGCAAATGTCCTGCTGCAGAGGAACCCAATATTTCCATGTTATGTGACACGATATCTGTCCAGAACACTATACGTAATGATGTGGGTTGACATTATTCAGAATATATTGTGAGCAAAAATAGAAATGTAATACAGGTATCTTTGTTTCAATTTAAATGACCTCCTTTATATACGGATATTAGACGACATACCTTCATGCCTAAATTCTAAGAAGGAATGGCAAAAGTATTCAGAGTGAATTTTGTATGTATTTATATTTGAAATTATCATACGACTACTATAAATACCGAAAGTAAATGAGGTTGGATGGATGGATGTATTGTTGTTGTTTAACAAATAGGAATATTTTTATCAAATCTTTAACAAAGATTACCATAGAATGTAGATAAGAATTGTAAAAGTCCCGTTGGTACTTGCACGGTGTAAGTACGAGAGGCAGATGCCTTCACCACTTCTTCCTCTTCTTCTTCTTCAGGATAAAGAAAAAGTAGTAAGGTAAGTGATATACAAAACTATGTTTTCCACGCGGGAATAAGCCCGCAAACCGATCGCTTAACAATTTCAGTACCATCATAATACCAGACAGACAGCCAAACCCACTTGCACGATAGTATCCTTCACACCTCCGCATAATCGCGATATTGTATTCTTAACAAACAAAGTTAATCTTAGACATTTCCTCAATTTTCCATACGCCAACCAACCCTTTGGGCTAAGTTACAATACATAGCGGGGTTAATGACCTATAAAGCCTCGCTGATTCGTTCCCTAATGTGTTTTTAATGGCGTACATTTTGCTATTGAACTGTCATTTAATATGGCTAACAGAATTTACGAGAACATACGAAGCTTTGTTAATATTTGCGGCGAGAATTTATGACGACTTTTGGGTAATTATTTCGCGAAAAAAATTTTTTGTTGAGTTTTTTGTTTTGCCTTGTGTTTTGTTTTAACGAAAAATATGTTTAGGTGTGTGCTTGTGCGTGTATCGTGAACTTTACGCGTAGTATAGATAACGCCAGATTTTTTTTATTTAATTATCTATTACCAACCCAGGCGTTTTTAATGCTAAAATAAAGAGATTTCAGACGTGTCTTGGAATTATTGGATAGGCGATTAACACACGGCACCGCGCACCGCCGCGATTGGCGGTGAAGCGGATCTCATGTCGCATTGGCCTCTAAGAAATCCGTTGATGCCTAACACACGGACACCGCCTGACCGCGCCACAGTATAAATATACTACCAGTAGTGGCTCTCGGCCGTAACCTTGAATTAAGTACCTAAAATTCCGTGCGACATACTCACGCGTTAGGGCTGCCCGCACATAGTATTTTAATTTCATCAACCTACTTGAGTTTCTTTCTAGTTATGTGAATTTTTTTTTGTTTAAAAAAATAATTCGTTGTTATTGAAATAAGAAGTGTTCAATAAAAATACATGTTGCGTTGTATAATTAAAAGATTTAATAAAAAAAAATTCGCCGAAGGAAACCAAACTCCAATCCTTACAAACTTCAACATCTACTTACTCAACCAAAATGAAAGAAACATCGAACGAGTAATTATAAAATCTGTTTGCATCTCAGCTTATTAACGTTCACATTACTACCTATAGTACCTACAGCTAGGAGCACTTTGGTCACCCATCCAATGTCGCACTGCTGCAAACGTTATATAACAACCATCTCATCGCGTGTGCCGTATCTACAGCAATGAAAATCTTACTAAGTAGGCAGGTATCATTACCAGGTAATAAGTAACTAAGTACCTACGTTCATAAGTAAGCAGATAGCCGAAACTAGGAAACTACCTACCTAGGTACCAGTTGTACGGGAACGGCGTAGTTAGGTCATTCGTATCACTTTTTACACCCTATCCACAATTTATTTATGTAGGTACCTATTTTATTAAATTATTAATAAATTATCAAGTATTTTACTCGGTGTAAAAAGCGAAATGTGTAGGTATTTAAGTATTAAAAAAAACAAATTACGTAATAGTAGGTAGGTAAGTGTATAATTGTTTTTAAGTCTCACCTCTCGTATTTAAAAAAATGTTATCTCTGGGTTCGTTATCGAAGAATTCAAGCAGCCAAACACTGCACAATATAGTTTATAATTTCTCCTTGCCATATTAAGAAATCGCACGCTCACTGCTTACAAAAATATTACATCATCCATTCGTCACTACGGCGGGCGGCGCGGCGGCGCGGCGCGGCGGCGGCGGCGCGGCGCAGTCAAGACTGTTTGTGTACCGAGAGTGTACCGAACTCGACGCGCGTAGGTATGACTCGCGTTGCGACCGTTTCTATGAAGACACAATACTGTACATTTTATTACCGTGACCGCGCGGTCGAGCGGTGCAATCCGCTTTGCCGCCACCGCCCTCCGCGGCGGTGCGTGGACGGCACCACGCACCACCGTGGAGGTGTCAATCACCTTAATGGTGTCAAGTGAGAACCCAGTTACAGCAATTCATTTTCTGGCTTTAATACAAGTATGTCATGTCATAAAAACAACAATGTATGTCAAGTACTGACTGTAAGTGAATGTCTCTGGTCTAGTCCTGGGTTCGATTCCCAGGTCGGGCAAAGTGTTACTTATTAGGTGTTCCCATCGGGAATTTCTCAGTAGCAGCCTTAGAGTCTAGATTCGTACCCCGTTGACGGTAATTTAGGCTCGCTCCCTATTACATGGGACCTAAACATTACTGGCGAAATGCGGGTGTACTAATGGGTACACTCCGCATAGCCCATCGGAGAATACATCCGTGATTTATGTTATGTCAAGTAAATAAGGCTCATTTTCCTTTGTCAATCAGAGCAAAAATCAATGGAAGCAGGAAAAAATGCTGACATTGTAAATCATTAACTACATTTAAACACGTGCCTTCACGAAATTAGCTTTGCGCCTGAAAATGAAATGCTGTATAACGTTTTGCTATTTTTATACGTTGTCTTTGATATAGAGACATTCTGATTGTGACGTTTCGTCCATGTCGTTTGTTCGTTTATTCCATGAATAGATATATTTTTGTGTAGATTTTGTTTATTGTACTGGACACGTCAATCGGGCTATAAATAGTGTGGGGCAAGTAAATTATTTGTTACTAGCTTTTGCCCGAGAATCTGTCCTAGTGAATTTTCTTACCAACCCCTATTTCTTTGGAAATAAAATATAGCTTAATTATGTTACTCACTGACAATATAGCTTTAAATGTAAAAAAAAAATCGGATAAGTAGTTATTTAGTTTATTCATTACAAACAAAAAAAACAAATCTTTTTACTTACTTATTAATAACATAACATAACGAGCATCGATCACCACGAAGGCGGATTGGCGATTTCAGACTTACATGAACTGATTATAAGTTGAAGTTTCCTCACGATGTTTTCCTTCCCTGATGTCAGTGATGCCCAAGATAAACTTAGAAAAAACATAACTATAATTTGAAAAAGACATTGGTCCTGATTACCTGATATCGAACCCGAAAATTCCATAAATAGTTTTAGGAAATTTCATAAATAATCTATACATATAATAAAATCGTAGCGAAGTCAAAACTGTATATTTAATATTTTTGAAAAAGAGGCTATTTTTGCTATGAGGTCGGGGAGTGATTCTAATACCGAAAATATTTTTTTAGAATTTTTGTCTGTTTGTCTTTTTGTCTGTATGTTTGTTAGAGCATCACGCGAATACTGCCGGATAGATTCTGTTCAAATTTTGTATGAATATATCACATTGGCCAAATTAGTTCATAGGCTATAAATTATCACGCTATTTGCTTTGGGGGGTGAGTGGCAATGTTTCATTATGACTATGCAGAAACAAACTTTGACGCGGACGAAGTCGCGGGCAGAAGCTAGTTATAAATACGCCAAGAGCAACTATCTCTGCCAGGGTTGCGGATTTTGTTCGAAACAGTTACCTCGGACCTGGAACACAAAAGGCATTAGGAGGAACACGGGTGGGTTTTAGTCAGTAAGAGTCTGACACTTCCTTAAGCACCGCCCAGAGCGGAAGAAGTCATTTGATGATTTTCCATACTTGAAAAAAAAGATACTATCTACATACCTACACAAATAGTATAATCCTATAATTTGTTCAACTTCTTAAGAAAAAAATTCCCCCACACACGGAGGGTCATCAGATGAAATGTAAATTTTCCCTCAACATAAATTACAGTGAGGAAGTTGGTCTAACAAGCCGTCGAGTACATCTCTAGTGAATAAAGAGGGTAGTTATAAATCTTTGCGTTTGTTCTGCTACTGTAAAAACGAAAAAAGTGGCTGTTTTTTTTTGGAATTACATAGTCAGTTAGGTTTGTGGTTTTGTTTAAGTATTTAGATAATTAAGAGGTATTTAATAGTATTTATAGAGCATTTGACTGGACGATATTGTCTACTTGTTGTAGTGCCCAAGGTATAACGCCAATAATGCCTTGCTATGGTGGTGGGGGTAGTTCTTGTACTAGAAATGGAAAAAATACATACAGACATACATAAAATCACGCCTATTATCCCAGAAAGGTTAGGCAGAGGTGTACCCATTAGCATACCCACATTTCACCAGTTATGTGTAAGTCCCATAGAATAGAGAGCGAGCCTATTGCCATCAACCGGGCACAAATCTAAACTCAGAAGCTGCTACTCTGAAATTGATGATAGAAACACCCAATAATACTCTGCCCAACCTGGGAATCGAACCCAAGACCTCGTGCTCAGACTTATATACGGAAAAACAAACTCGCCAAAATTTTGTCGTACTAAACTGTGTGGAATAATTGAAATTACTCCCTAAATAAACTTGTTTTCATTAAAACAACTCAATTCAGTAATCAAGTTAACAAAATGGCTTTTATTAATTGACCTTAAATGTCAAAGACTCTCTTTTCCTAATGTACAAAACATGAGGAAAAATATGTTCTTTGTGAAAAAACTGTAATTAATAAAGCATTGTGATTTTTCATTTATTTGGTTTATTTGATTCTTCGTTTGTAATAACAGCCGTACGGGTCGATCTATTAGGTTAAGCTACGCTGGCCGGGGTTGGTCCGTGGATGGGTGACTCCTCCGGGCCTCGGGAAGGACGTTAAGCTGTTGGTTCCATCTGTCATACGCGGATCTTTGACAGTTGTTACGGGTCGTCAGAAGCCCGAAAGTCTGATAAAAGTTCAATGTGCATCCAAAACTGTAATTTTAAATCATATTTATTAAGGTACATAATGTTTATACTACATTAATGACTTATAAAGTATGCGTTAATAATAACATGATGTAGGTACAACGAATTGTTGGGTGAATCGCTTTTCTTCAAGCTAGATTACTGAGTAATCTGTATTTAGGAGAGACAGTTTGAACACCCTATTTAAGTATCACAATAATCATGTACAATAAGATGACCTTATATCAAAACACAACAGTTAAAGTCTTAGAAAATTATTTAGCGTAAAATATTGAAAACATTTACAACTACATCGAAAATTGGAGAAGTTTAAAATTCAGAATTCCACTAAAGATAATTTTCCCTCACAGCACAAGTCAAACCTACAATATAAACCAAAAGAGTAACTTTATCAGTTCAGCTTTTATTAAAAATAAGCAAGAAATAAAGGAAGTCCAATATTGTTATGATTCACGCCAGTAAGCAGGCCACCGATATGAGCACACGTACCTTACTTTGCCGCAACGTCAATAAAAACGTCGCGCCACGTAAATCCGTAATGTACGGATATCAGGCCGTCACATACAATAATCCTATGAGCATGATATCATGGGGAATACGGCAAGCAAGAACGGTGAACTTGTCTTATGATTACCTTCCTCATTATTTCATCGGTAGGTACTCATTCAGACGAACCTTGAACTTGAACTTGAAAAACTTGAACCAATGTTTCATTTTATTTAATGTGCAGTTCAATAAAAAGGAAAGCCTGTAGGTATATTGGAACGTACACCTTAATTAATCGTTATGTATCATAAAACATTCTTAGGAATTTTCTTCTCAAGAGATAGCTAATCTTGACAGAAGCTCTCAAAGAGGAAAATGCTTTAGAATCCGTATGACAGTTGCTCAAGCATAAGCATAGATATTAGTACCCTGAGTTGTATGTCGAATTTCGGCCCGTTATGATTTATATAGGCGAAGTGAGCTTGAGGTGAGCTGTGATTGCACCATTCTAGGGATAATACGAATGAATAGGCTAGTATTAATATTAGGTATTATTATTTTATAACACTGCTGTATACAGGGTAATTGAACCCTGAAATCATGAAAAAAAAATCAGCTGTTCCCTACTAAAATGCTACACAACACGATCGTAATGTATGAAACAGCTGTTTTTTTTTTCATGATTTCAAGTTTGGTCCCATAGTAAAAGTTGTTCATAATGATGAGTACAAAATGACCCCTTTTAAGGTTTCGGGTATATTTTCAATTACCCTGTATAATACTCCAGAATAGGAAACTTTTCTCGCTGACTTTTTTGCACCAACCTTTGTCTAACGGTGTGTCACAACCCGCCCTGCGCAGGTACGCAGGCATTATTACGTTCACTCTTATTTACAACCACAGAAACAAATCATTGAACGATATGTAGCGGAAGGTTTTAGTTATCTATAGATGTAGATATTGAAAAGAAATCTGAAAGTAATATACATAAACATTTATTTGTAATTTTGATATTTCATGTAATATGAAAGCAAAAAATTATTCATTCACTCACCTAAACACGCAATCTTTAAAGTAGTTACTTTTCTTATTTGCCAGGTAGATTATAGATAAAACAGTTTGTTACCGACGGCAACTAGCTGTTTATGACGGTTTTCATATAATTTTAAGAAACTGCGCAAACATAGCAACGTTTTCAACATTGTTGCTGCAACTGACAACCTTCAACTTCTTGTCAGTCGCATCAAGAAAAGTTGCCCGGTCTGTGGAGCGTCTTACGTGTTTTAAAATAGCTATTACTTGTAGCTACTATCTCAGAAATAAAAGTCAGTCTGTTTGCCAATCCATCACATAAAAAAGTAGATTACTCTCATTAACTGTGGCCGGCAAAAACTTGTAATATCGCTACCATTAAATAAACTGTTTATGAAAGCTTTCAAAAAACATTTCTTTACTGCCATTAATGGGCTGTACCCACACAAAATTCCCCTTTAAACAAATTTAATGGAACGAAAACCTATTAAGTGAAATTTATTTAAAATGAGGCCTTAATGACGTCAGAGACATGCGTGATAATGATAATTGATTTATCAATGCGTCCCATTGTAAAGTACTGCGAGAAACATTAACTTTTACGGCGCCTATTAAGAGGGATAAGTGTCAGAATGTCGCCGTAATGAAGCTTGTGTGCTGTTGTCGAAGAAACGTGCAGTAAGCTAAATTTTGTCGGGAAAATGGAGTTAGGAGTTCTTGAAAATTTGATGGTATTGCTAATGAAGAGCAGATTTTGATATTTTTTTTACTATATCGCGATTTACTGTCTTTATCAATGTAGTATGTGGAGCAGTTTTCATTTGATATTGATAACCAACCAAGTCGAGCTAAAAACACTTTAGTTTTTCTATCAGGAATTTCCCATAAATCAAAGTTTGGAAGCTGGTGGTGTGACTCGGAAAGCATGTAAAGCCCCGATCGGATCCCATCGAATGCGTTCGGAAATACAAACGCAGGCAGAGAGCATTTCTTTGCTGTGCGAATTATAAAAGACATTTAAAATAGGTGCGTTTCGCGAACAGGTGAAATATTATGGGATATTATTATATACCTTTCAAACGTTCCTACCTAAAACATCATAAATGCCACCATTTGACCCCATACATTACCAGCTGATCTGACTTACCGGTGTGCGTACATAACGGCTCTAATAAAAAGGGGGTGGGTAGAGTTATTCTGAGTTATGACAGTAATTTGTCTTGATGTGAGACCCCCGTGCTTGAAGCACTTGGTGTGCTTCAAGTATGGGATTCGAGTTTATATTATGACTGTTGTAAATATCGCAACATTACAATCAAAACTACACCTTATTTTCACAAACGCTATTTCTATTTTATTTATTTATTTATTTTTTTAAACTTTTTGCAACAGAAGTACAAAGGCGGACTTAACACACTTCCAGCTTAAAGGAAGGTGAAAGTGTAGAGATCTTTTTTATTTTTATTTTCAAATGAACTATAATGTTTCTTAATAAAATATAGCAAAATATTGTTTTTACTAACTTTAAATTCATTTATAACTTATGTATTTACACCTACATCTTTCTATTTCTAAATAATGATTACTTATTTTTGCACTTTTTTTTCATAAAAGAGTATTTCAGCTTAATTGCAACATTTAATCAACTGAAACTGGATTCTTTCAGCCCGTAATCCAGGTCATGTAAGCTCTAAGTTCCGTATCTGCTAATTTCGATAATGAAATCCTTTGAACAGATTTCACGACGGGGAAATCCTTTGAACAGTTTTCACGAAATTTACACGGATTTACGTTTCGTTTTTCGTGTAATCGTAAAACTGGTAATTGCATTACTGCGGAGTCATGTACAATTGTGTGACGTCTGCGCCGCGTTAGTGCAACGTTCCATTGACTCCAGTAGAAACGCCGCAACAACGCGACGCCTACGCCGCGTAGTCGCGGCGTCTGCGCTGCGCATACGTTCATCGAACGCCTACGCTGGACAAACGCTAGTGTGAAGGCGCTTTAAGAGAGCTCTAAGTCTCAAACTTGTAGTCCTGTCACATAATATTGTCAAACAAAGAAGTGGGGATACTTCGTAACATCTGTAACGTGTCACGTTGAGACATCGTTTATCACGCTTTTTTGTCACAATTCTCGAAAACACACCGTAAATCATTTCTTTTCTCCAATAATTGTCACAAACAGATTCAATGAAACAACAAAAAGATAGGATCTAATACCTTTATTATTTTTTATTAAAAATGAGTGATTTTTTAGTCGCCAGGGAATATTTTGAAGAGACAACAAGGTATGCTTCGTATTATAAAGCTGAAGAGTTTGTTTGATTGAATACGCTAATCTCTGAAACGACTAGTCTGTAAGTGAAAATTCATTCGCTAGTAAGAAGCTAAGTTATCCCTGAGTGCTATAGGCTCAATTTTACTGTAAAAAAAATGGGATTCTTAAGAATGTCACGCGGGCAAAGCTAATAGAGAATATAATACAAAATGTTATAAAGAGATGTTAATAATGTCAGATAATAAATAACTTCTGTTGTTGGATTTTCAACTTTCGGCGCTGAGCCGAGAGTTGAAAATCCAACAATACGCAATTAAGGCAAAGTAATATAAAAATAATACCTAGTGTTTTAAAAAATGGGAGTAGGCCCCTGGTCTAAAGAACAAGAATTCTTTCATTGGTACACTATTGTCGAGTGCTATGTTTTATGGTATACTTGACTACCCTCCGGACGAAGTCACAGGCAGAATCTAGTTTAATATATAAGCGAGCATAAAATATCTACTACGTCTCACCTATTAATAGAACTATGCCAAAAAATAGGCAACAATTTGGTGAATGGAAATCCCTTTCAAATAAATTGTGTCAAAGGTCAGCCCTAGCTTAATGTGTCAAGAAGCGGTCAATAAGGTCAGTAGTCTATTATAATTCAGGACTAATTTGTAGCAATAATAAAATGTTACCATAAACAAAACATAAGCTTTTAGCGTTTCATCTTTGGTTATTTATTTTTTTGTTTTAGAAAAGAAATTGATCTTTTTTGAATTTATACCAGCCTATTAATTGGCCCACTGCAGGGCAAAGACTTCTTGTTATACAGAGAACCACGCTTGCTCAAGGCGGATTGGCAATTTAATTTGTATTTAATTAATTGAATTAAGCAAAAGATTTTTTTTTTACTTAATTACAGATTTCCGATGTCCTCACGATATTTTCCTTCCTTACAGGTACATATTAATGAAAAAAGGCACACTAGTACTTGCTCGGTTAATTATAAGCCCAGGTTACCTCACGATATTTACCTTAACCGACGGAGTCAGTGATGTTCAGGGTTGAAACTGGTTTAAACGGAAGCCCGCGCGGTTTCATACAGAATTGCACCGTAGCGGGGTCCCGCGCGTGCACTTTTGTATGAAACCGCGCGGGCGTCCGTTTAACGCAGTTTTAGCCCTCAAGATAAACTTAGAAAATAGAAAAAGTCACACCAGTATTTGACCATGCCCGGTTGCGAACCCACAAACTCGTACGTAATAAGGGGGCGCTTTAACCACGATACTATCACGACATCAAGATACCCGTAACAAAAATAAATTGCGTGGAAAAAAGTGCATATATTTAGCCATTTAACCGTTAACGGGCTGTTTCTGTAACTAACGTACGTACTTATTTTTTAATTTCCTTCCAACCCGCCGCCGCTTGCGTCCGGGTCGGTAATACCTGTCAAATAAATTTTTGTGTAAGCCTCTCTATAACCATTGGCTGGCTGTTCTAATTAATATCTGGGCTAACGTTCGTTTGAGATGTGGTATTGTGTTTCTGTCTTCAAGATGAGGGTTTTATTGAGGAGAAGATTTTGTGAGCCTATTTAAATGAACAGTCTGGAAAAATAAATACCAGTAATCATTTTGCTGTGTCCATGTACGAACGAAAAAAGACAGAAATTAGTACCTAATTGTTTTTTTTTTTATTAATAGTTTTAAACAGCCGTGGTCACATTCCATTAGCACTAATTAGAAATGTATTTTTTTATTTAATTTATATTTGATTTGAGCACTTTTGTAAGTATTTTTCCTGGAAGAGGCAAAAGTGAAGTTTGATGATAAACCTTTTGTCCAACTAGCGTTTCATTTCCAATTTACTTTTTTGTAATTTCGCCGCCTGAAGTACTGCAGGGCGGGCTGTTGAACGCGAGTGTACAAAATGGTGCAATGGCACAAATTAAATCTTACCCGGAAATCGGTATGACAACGTCCTTACATTCATACACCGGTCATGTTCCTTGTTCAGCCATAATCACTTTGCCAAACCAAAGGTTGTCACAAGGAAAAATATTGGACACATTTCCTTTTATATACTAATGACGTTCCAGTATGTTGGACATATCGCTAATAATGTGACGAACATCGCTCGGAGTTAGAAACCACAGTAATTGAGATATTAGGTCGAGAATTGGGAATAAGCTGAAGCGATAATCACTATTCTTTTATCTTAATTGAAGCTGCAAAGATAAAGTATTTGTTATGTTATTTATTGATTGAGATTACAAAAAATAACAGAATCTAAAATATAGAAATTAAATAAATTGAAGTAGTCCATGTTTCCGATAGATGAGACTAAAGTGGTAGATAGTTCGAAATTTTATGAAACATTGAATTTATAAGTACCAATCAAATAATATTTCCTAATAACACACTCGCATTCATAGTAAATATTTTTGCGCAGGAATTGGAAAGGTTATAATCAATCTAGCTTTTACTCTCTTTTTCGATATCATTTTAATGGGTACTGGTCCAAAATCCGCTGCCCTTAACACTGTCGGCGCGACCGCGGGTCGATTCGACCACAACCGAATGTCTGTCCGTCAGCCCGTAATCCGGTATGTGCCGCAACTCACACTGGACGCTCACCGACAGAGACATAATGGTTCGGAAGATGTTATATTCAGCTTCTCATTTGGAGGGTTAGATTTGAATTGAGTCTCGATTGTTTCAAGGTTAGATGGAATTTCATTGGCGGGTCATGTGATGTATTGGTATGTGTGTAGGTTGTTCCAAAATTGACCCTTCGGTTGATGTAATAGATTACTTATGGAATTAAGAAAAAGGCCTATTGCTGTTTGCTTTTAATAACTAGGTTCTGCCCGTGATTTCGGTCGCGTAGAGATCAAACATACATTAAAATCTATTCTATGACACCTGGCAGTAGTATATCTTTCTAATAGTGAAAGATTTTTTGTAATCGGACCAATACTTCCACAGAGATGAACTCTAACAAACAAAACATATAAAAAATACTACGTCTTTATAATATTAATATCAGGAACCGCATGCCAGATATTTAATATTCATGTCACAAAAACATTAAGAAAATAATGAAATTTTACTCTTGTAGTGCCAAGAAACGAACCAAGAGTCGCACCGACATTAGTGTCCGGAATTAAACTAGTTTTATGAATTATTTCGTCGTTCATTTTACTTTTACCTCTTTTTTATATTTCTCTTTATTTTAAACAAACCGAGTAAAATGGGAACGACACTTCTTCACGAAACCTTAATTTTCTCCTTCTAATATTTTTCTGGGTAGTCGTAAAGAAAGAAATAATATTATGCATAAATAAAAATTATTAGCTATAACTTTTCACTGGCGATACTCCGCTGAATTTTAAAAGTATTGAAGTACTTTAAAAAGTCTTTAAACTCTGCAAGGTGAAAAACTATTAAAGCAACTCTCAAATAAAAGGCAGCTGCGCTTTATAGCCTTTTTGAAGGCATAAATAATGTACATTACAGAACAAATAGATTTATAACAAAGCCAAAAATCACTCACTGGAATAAATGAGTGAACCTTTTAAATATTTTCGCTTTTCAAATAGTTAACAGTAATTTCAAACATAGACAAAGAGTAATGAAAAAGAAATCTTTCTTTTTAAACAAAACAAAAAACGTGTATTGTTTACAAAAACATTTTACATAAAGCAGTTAACATAAAAAGAAATTGCTCATTTAAATTAACGATCACCATAATCCGAAAACGTATCATTAAACCTTAATATAATCATGTAAAAATATTCCCGAACAATGCTGAGGGTCTAACGGACCCATCAAGATTCCGTAATCAGAACGGGAATGTACCACGAATGTGACCACGCATTGGAGGGTTGGAGTAATTGAAAACAGGTGGGCAGTGTAAGTGTTAGTTTTGTTTTAGTGCGGGGGTACTTTAGACCCGAATTACGCACAATGACAACGCGGACGCTATGCGTTTTAGAGGGGTTATGTAATTTTCTTTTATTTATTTTTCTGACTTTCATGCAGTTGGGAATTTTGCAACTAGGAGAAATATTTTTCTATTTAAGTTTTATGACGGGCAGAATTTTTGGTAATCTGTTTGTTTACTGGTGAAGACTAAGTGAAGTTTTATTTAGAAAGTGTTTTTTAGTTAATCCTAAATAATATCTTTCTTCTTACTAATACTTGTATGTTTGAATGTTTGTTATTTAATCAGGTTTTACCGGCTTTTGAAAACACAAAGACGGAATTGTGATTTTCAAAAAGCCAAAAATGTCAATACCTTCAGAATTGTATGAATTAGTTTTTGTGTTATCTCTACCTTTGTTCAAAGGTCAACACGATAAGAAAAACCATTTTCGTCCAAAAAAAGTACCAGTAGGTAACTACGATAGTTTAATAATGGAGTTGGCTACCTACAGTCCACAGGCACTTAAAAAAGCTATTTACATGAAGCCCACCGTGCAAAAAATTCTGAACGAAGATCAACTCCACTTTATAAATGCACTAGCTTCTAACGTTGACTTCGTCTGCGTAAATTTCAAAATAAAGCCAGTCTTAAATAATTATCCCACGAGAATACAAAAACGAGATAAAATTATCCTGTGTGTTGAGCTAGATCAATGTCTATGCGTGTATTATATTTTAGCAAATTCCGTTCAGCCGTTTAAGCGTGAAGCTGCAACAAACATACACACATCCTAACAAACTGTCACGTTTAATACATTAACTTCTGCCCACGACTTCACCCGCGTGGTTTTTGCATCTGCGGTAAATTACGTCTTCAGTTACTGCTCCGCTACCGTAGGTCGTAGCGTTATGATATATAGCCTATACTATTCTTCATGAATCTGGCTATCATTCCTTATAAGATTTTTCCAATCCGACTGTAAATTACAGAGATTCGCGCGTTTAAACAAACAAACAAAAAACTCTTCAGCTTTATTACACTAGTCCAGTATACGAGTATAGATCGTAGGATTTACATGTAGTGCTTAGGCGCCTTTTTAATAAAGAAGTAGCTCAACTCCCTACTTTGCATGCATTTGCATGTTGCACGGTGTAACTGAGTTTCAGATGAATTCCGGACACTATCACTTGTAGCATAGCGTAGTTAGAAATATGTGTGACAGGATCTAGGTAGGTGCCAACAATTTTTAGTATAATCAAATCAAATTAAATAAACAAAGTATTTTAGACCAGTAGATCCATATAGTGTTAGTGTCACCTTAGCCTTTGTTAGTAACTCTTTTAATGGAATAAATTAAAGTCGAAGTCAAATCATTTATTTCAATTAGGCCATTACACTGGCACTGGCACAGGCACTGTTGAACGTCATAATTATACAAAAAAAGAATTGAATCTAGTTGCCCCTTCCAAAAGGTAGTTTTGTATGGAGAAGAATGGGCAAGAAGCTCCATACGTACTCTCTTAAAACCAATGTGTTACAATATTTGCACACGTGAATGAAATGTACCTACCTTATACAACGTGTCACGGAATACACGCAAGACCTCAGACACCCCAATTAGAATATTAAATAATAGAACTAAAACAACATCTGTAATTCAATTTACTTAAAGAACACACAGTTTTTTTTAATAAAATAGTTGTCCTGACTGAACGTAAAACGTTCGAGCATACTAGTCTATCCCTACGCACACACTCACGGTTTTCGTGCCTCCACAAATGCATGTTGTGCTGGTTGTAAATACCAACTCGTGTGAAGGTGCTCTCATCCGTCCAGATGATGTTTTGTTGCCAGTTTTCCAACAACCATCTACAAAATTGTAGTCGTGGCAAATAGTCAGTCGGCATCAGCTCCTGACAACGTCGTAGGTGGAAGGGGTGTTCGCCATCAGCACGTAATGTTCTCCACACGTACATGTGGCTACAGTTAAACAACGGCGCTGCTTCTCTCGTGCTGCTCTCTGGATTTTCATCGAAATAATCAAGAATGTTTTCCTGCAAACGACTAGAGCGCACATTCGTCCCTCTATCCATTGCCGTGTTAGGATAAAACGTTCCGGAGTCCCTCAGGCGCTGAGTTGCACCTAGCATTGTCCTGGCGCTCACTCTGGTACCATGTCGTTCATTGAACACTTGACACGCTAACTCCACATTATCGCCGCAACGAGCTAGTGTCCTCACCATCTCCGTGTAGTGAATATTGCTATACCGGAAAGCCATCGCGTGCGTAAACAAGTAACAGCAACAACAACAAAATTACGAAATTCACTATTTTTTTATGTCAAATGTCAAATTTTTTTATGTCAAATGTCATCAAATGTCAAAGGGCTAAGTCGGTAAATTATTGCGTCTCGCTCTTTCATATTGATTTTGCTTTTGCAAAAAACGTACATTAGATTTTCTAATTTTTGTCATTTCTCAACAAAAGATTGGGAAATGCGGAATTACAAATTCAGTTATGCATTTAAAAAAAGCTTTATTGTTTTTGAAATAAGGTTAAAATTTCCTTAAATTACGTACAATAGGGGTGTGGATGTGTGAGTAAGGATACTAAGGATAGATATGAACTACAAAGTACAAATTCGGTTGTGCAGTTAAGTACGACGTATTGCTTGGAATTAAAGATTAATCTTCCTTAAATTAAATATTTTATTTTTCGCACACTATTAAAATAATGCATTGATATTATTACGTGTGTGTATGGATAGCTATTGAGCGAGCTACAAATTCAGCCATACATTCATATGGGTTTTTATTGCTTTGAGATAAGACTTAAATTTCCCTAATTAAAATATTTTATTACGTTGGTTTTACGCAGTGATCCTAATTTAGGTTAAATAAAGGATTTTTCCGGAGAAAATTAACACATATAAATAATGATGGAAATCGATTCAGAAGCCGATTCTGAGCAAAATACTTTCAGGTCTTGCGTTTATTCTGTTACATATTGTATAAAAGCTCCTAAATCATAATACGTAAAAATGATTACAAATTAAGAATTGAAAGGATAAAATATGTTCAAATATACATAGTGTATAATTCCTGTCATAATCCTGGTTGAGACGACGTTGTTCTGAATAACTGTTGTTTCTACGTGCAGTACTTTGAGTTATTCATCTGCGTCTTGTTAAAAGACATATCACATATCCGTCAAACTAGGTAACATCGAGCCAAAATGATTGCTGGGAAATTACTTTTTTTTTATGTGAAAAATCACTGTTTATTTTGCCATTCAATGTTGTACGCAAATTATCGTGATTAAAGGTGCATACAAAAGTGTTGTAGGATTACTTAAATTTTAGTTTGAACTAAGAGTTGGAACACCGACCATCTATATCTTCGGTGTACCAATGCGCCTTTTTATTTTTTTCTACATTCTAAGTTTATCTTGGGTATCTCTGACATCGGTAAAAGAAAACGTTGTGAGGAAACCTGTACAGGTTTTTTAAGTAATTAGATTAATTAAAAAACCTCAACAACTTACTTACTCAGATTTATATAATCTGAAATCGCCAATCAGACGTAGATATCAGACCAAGCGTACTGAACAATGTTCGTACCTTCTCAGTATGAGTAGAGGCCTTTTTTCAGCAGTAGGACAGTAATAGGCTGGTAAAATTATTCAGCTCCGGTTAAAACCCTGTTTGTGTTTCAAAATACCTTGGTTTGAATGAAAAGAAGCCTTAATTCCGTAAACGACTGGAAAATTATAGAAAGGCCATTAAAAGCAGGTACGATGAAAATTATGAAGATTCTTTGTTTTATTAAAGAATCTTGAATACGGACGTTAACGCTGTGAGGAAGAACTCTCCACGTTAACGTTTATAGCCTAATGAATCTTGAAAACGTAGAAGATATTTTAGGTGTGAAAACATTACATTTTTCAAGACTCGTTGCTGTATAAGTGAAAGAAATAGATCTTTTACAAATTATGGTATTTTTTTTATAAAGCATCTCAAGAAGCAGCCGACTACCTCCTAGGTTGAACAAGTGGAGGAAACGGAACGTGGTGACCAATCCCAACTGACAGCACTCGGCTCTCAGTTGGGATTGGTCATCTCTTGACTGCCATGGCTAACAATAATCGCGAAACAATAAAAGAAAATAATAAGAATAAAGATGTACTTTCTTATTATTTTTTAATTATTGTTTTATATTCATCTTTATTGTTTTCACATGTAAGTAAACAAAAAGAATATTGTAACCAGGATTTTGTAAAAACCTAATGAAAAGAGTGCCGTGAAGTTTCTTGCTCGATCTTCTCCATAGAAGCCTACCTCCGTTATGGAACGAGCAACTAGCTTCAACTTTCTGACTAACTGATCGACTCCTTGACAATAAAATTGTTTAATTAGGAACTTTAAAAAGTTGTAAATTATTTAACGGGAAACTGATAGCCTTTATATTAATGTCCAAAAACCTATTTGCAAAATTTCATCAAGATTATTTATGTATTGAAAAAATATTCACATGAAAAGACTACTTTCGTACTGAACACGTTTCCGGAAAAGTCCCCTTGAACTTAACTGTACCTTCACTCTGCCCTACCCCTCTGAGAATATACGCGTGATGTTATGTGCTTACATACACACGTGTAATGACAATGAAGCCCCCAACGTAATTAGAGGACGGACACCGACGTAGACTTAATAACTACAAAATTAGAGAGACTGTAATTATTCAGGGAAGTACCGGCTCATATAATTTTTTCCTGTTTAAAATGAAGATTTTCTGCAGGGTTGCCGCTTTAGTGTTTCGTACAGGAATTACTGCAGAGAGCGGAAGCGGGTGAACTGCTGTGTTTTAGTTTTATATTATTTATTTATTTGTTCGTAAATGCAATATAAGTATGCAAACATAAACTCATTCGATTTTTACCGTGCATGATAATCATCGACAAACACGGTTAAGATATATTTTATGCGAAAGTTACAACGAGGGTTTAAGCAAATTAAACAATAGTGTATGTTCCAACAGTAGGTTCTTATGGAGAAGAACGAGGAAGAAACTCCAGGACATACTTTTAAAATCAAAATATTAATATATACCACGTTTTGGTTTCGAGAATGTTGTGATTACGTGAGAACAATGTTACAGGTCGTGTACGTTAAAAGAAGTCTACAGAAAAAAAGAAATAATAATGTAAGTTATTACTTACATTATTATTTCTTTTTTTGTAATATTGTCATCATTACTGCAATTTTATTAAATTTCAGTAATGATGACAATATTAATCCCATAACAATGAAAACAAGAAACACAAAAGATAAGTTTAAATACTTATATTTAGAATTGAGGTTAAACAGCTGGCCGCGCACAGTGCTTGCTGCTTGATTGTCGATACACCGTATAGAATAGAAAGATAATGAAAACAAAATCTACACACTATTAGTTACGATAGGTGCTTCAGACTATATTCTGGCTAATAACTGATCCTAAGATACAGGAACTGAAAAACAATCCGTTAGTACGTGAATCACATAGAATTCCCACAAAAAGCAGAAGTGTACCATTCTATCCATTCATAAAACTATTATGAAGTCAGAATTGGCTTTCGGAAATAACGTTTACTATTTTATGATCTAGTTCCCTTCATTTTATAGTCATCTGTTGCTCCCGAGACGTGATCGAATTACTAATACACTATCGACTGTTCCATCTTTACAATATGATTAACCAACTTCCATAGAAGTTCTTTTTTCTTTTTGTAATGGAAGCCGCGGACAAAATCTAGTACAAAATAAGACGAGACTAGTGTTTTTTAAGCAAATAAGGTAGAAAAACCAAAAAGAAAACCAAGCCAATTTGCTTACTTACATGTATCTTGAAGATTGGCTGCCAGGGGGACCTATCCAATGGCACTTTTATTTCGCTATTTATTTGTGGTACTGTTTTCCTCATACAGTTTATTACCCAATACGTTGAAGAGAAAAAGTCCATGTCTTGGGGGATATTAACCCCATACAGCTATAAACTGTATTGTTACAAAGGTAAAGGTGTA
Organism: Hoplodrina blanda; assembly: GCA_949316365.1. NCBI lineage: Eukaryota > Metazoa > Arthropoda > Insecta > Lepidoptera > Noctuidae > Hoplodrina > Hoplodrina blanda. The sequence continues at coordinate 13,152,807 of OX438564.1, forward strand.
AATTATGGTGACGTAAAGCCTAGAATATATTTTAGATAGGTTGTAAAAACAACATTTCAACGAAACTCATTGCTCCATAAATGTTTTTGAAAGTCTGCTCGTCAATTAAAATATCAAAGGATACTGTTGAACGATACGCAAGAGTGTTTTTCTGTAACGTTATAATTTAATTACTTGATATAAAGGTAGAATTTAAAATGAAAAAGCCTCAAACTGATATAATAAAACGTAGGTAAGTAGGCAAGCATCTATGTTTAGTTCGGACATCGGTTGTTGCTAACTTCTTGTTTGAACTCACTTTTACTAAATCACTTAATAACTCTGTTCTCAGATAGACCAAATCCGCAGAATTTTCAGCGAAGGTTTGGGAATATACAAATTATACAATAAGCTATTATTTGACACCAATTTCATCTTATTACAACCCAGGCCCTAGATTATAGGAAGCTCTTTTGAAGCCGTTTGATTAGTTGAAACTAGTTCAGGGTTCGATTTTGTAATACTACCCTAAGGCCCACTTGCGCAAAAACGTATTTAAGAGTTAATTGCTAACACTAAGTTAAATATTATGTGCTTATGACATTTTGTACCATAACTAAGTCTAGGTTAAACGCACCCACGATACAAAGTCAAAGCATTTATCTCAAATAATTTTAACAACATTTTCATGGAGAAAAAGTTTAATTTTAAAGGAGTCTAATTTGCCGCTTCCCAAAGTTAGGAGAAATTACTAGCGTATGACAACGTTTTTAATCTTGTTTCACCACAGCCACAGATCAGTTCGGATTCATTTATTCGGCAGGTAACATCATACAAACTCTGTATGTTCCGTTTTTTCTGTATGTTAAGTTTATCTGATAGATTTAACTATCTTATAAAATCTTATTACAAAAAGCCTTAACACCATAATAAAGTAATCCATACCAAGCTTATTTCCTTCAGCGAGGAAAAGACAATAAAAAAAAAGAAACTATAAACTTAACCAAACAAATAAAAATGCTATAACCACACAACACCAATTCGATCATCCGCAAATCGACAATCCAAAACACCAGATGAGAAAATAAAACAATTAGAAGCAACAACTCTAACTGGATAGCTTTTTTATTGCTTGGGGCTGGCAAAAAGGCTGACTTTAACAGCGGGTATCAAGGCTCAAGATTAGTAATTTTCGGTGTAACACCAATTAAGGGTAGACGCCGTTGAGGTTATGACTGCACTGGCTTGTAAGTAGACTACTTTGAAGACGACACGTGCGTGGAAATGTAGGGAGATTATTTTACATTCTCATGTAATTTTTTGCTTGATTAAAGACAAAAAACTCTCTTTATTTACCACGTTGTTTTTAACGCCTATGTTCCTAGTACTTGTATTGTTTAATACGTGTAAAAAGTTGTTGACCCGAAGCTCAGTGTAGTCTAAAACCAACTCGTCTTTTATGCCTAATTAGATAGGTGTTTTGAAAATGTAAAATCTTGAGAATTAGGGACAGGTCTGGTTTACATGATTATAAAATAGTGGTGATGGAGGCTTACTGTATAGTTTCTTTTTAAATGACCTTTTTTCATCATCAATCATATCGTCTCACACTTTAATTAGAAAACGAAAATCCATTATTAAAATTCACACAAAACGGCGACTGCTCAAACCAAAGTAGTCAAACAACACGATGCTTACCAAATCCGCAAATGCTTGCAAAAATAAATTTAATTCACTATTAAGTTTTAGTAGCGGCAGTCTCGTGGAACAATTATTAAACTCGCCCTTGAGTTCTGTGGCCCGTCACGTTTCGGCAAAGAGGTGCTTTTACGAGACCGTAAAACATGTTAGCATTAGGTGCTATTAAATTCTCAAAATTATTAAGAGAAGAAAATATTTGGTGTTAGAAATAAGTGGAGTTAAGGGTGATTTATTTTTATTATCACTTCAGAGGGCGAGTGGAAAGATGGAGTGATATTTAGCCTTATAGAGCTTTGAATTCGTAATGGCCCAGCGGTTAAGGCGCCCGCCTCTCCTGCACGAGGCTGTGCGTTCGCAACCGAGCTCAGCAAACACCATTCTGAATTTTTCAATTAATATGAACTTTCTATAAGTTTATCTTGGACATCACTGACATTGGCATAGGAAAACATCGTGGGGAAACCTGGACTTATAGTTAATATAAGTCTGAAATCCGCCATGAGCAAGCATGGCCAATACCTTCTCTGTACGAGAAGAGGCGTGCAGTGGTACAATAATAGGCTGGTTGGTATTATATAGGCATGTATGTTTTCGTTTCTTTTTTCAGGATGCAAATATTGAGAAACAAAGTAAATTACAATGAGATTATCAAGGCTATATGCAAAAAGAATTAAAAGAATGAACGGCTGTGAGCTCGTTAGCGATAATTGTAACAAATTACAATAACCAAGCTCTGTTGTTGATATCTGTTTTACTTTAAACGCACTTTACTGACAGTGCGCTCCATACAAATTTAGTGTAGTCGTATTTTGTTGAAGGAATTATTTGATCAATCAATTTACCGTACTATTTCGATCAGAAACTCGTTATTTCGTTAATTTTACACCTTAAAAAACATATTTGATCAATAATTCATTATACCATTTATTTTTAATTCTAGGTTATGTGCGTCATTTTCGCGTGAATAAACAGTTTTTCTTTCTTTATTTTCTTTTTCTAAATTACATAAAGAATAACAAATCACTCTTAATAATTTAAAACAGGCTAAAAAAAATACAAAATATTTCTAGCATTGCTCGATCGCTGTATGTAACATAACTTATCTATTAATTTAAGCCCATTAGTAAGTGAACTATGTTTTTTTACATCTTCTTCTTCTCGTGTCGATTGACTTAAATTTTGTCCGACCAATATTGAGCAACCTGTACAGCTCTGTCATTGGCCTCATTAAGGTCTTGGATGGTGCAGGTGGTAGTGCACGACGGGCAACTGAGGAGGTGACGCATGTCCTGTGATGGTGCTCCACACTGGCACTCCGTTTGGGATGGGTGAAGAAAGCCCCATTTGGCCAGATTAGTTTTACAGCGGCCAACCTGGGTCCGCAATCTGTTAAGAGATTTCCAGATTGGCCACTGCAGTTCACATCCGGGGGGAAGATGTTCTTCCGGAGTGATGAAGTGTGGCCGGTGGGTATTTGTACCTCCATAATGCACACCATTCGTCTGCCGCACGGGTTTACATTTAAGGTTAACCGGACCTAATTCGATGAAATTTTGTAGATAGGATAAAGGCACTTGGGGAAATTAGTTTCCAGTCCCATTAATTTTGAGTTCATTTTAAAAATAAGTCATTGGATAGTAGATTAATTATTGTAACTACAAGCCTAGATGAAAGTGCCCTTATCCTACCTACAAAATTTCATCGCTTTTTATTACTAATTGACTAAAATATGACTAAACTACTTTTGTATGAAGCGCGCTATCGATAAAATACCCATTCCATTAGAAGGCAAAGTTCAGTTTAGGACACTATACAGGCTGATATTAAAATAATTACAACAATATTACACAAACAACAAATCTTATTCTATTGTAAACTCAGCAAGTTTAAACTGTGGACAGTTTATCCCCAAAACTATAAAATTGAAGTTAAAACAAAACCGTTATATGTACAGGTCTTGAAAAACACAAAATCCAGATGTTATAAAGTAAGAAAACAAGCAAGCGTTTGCATTTTATGGGCAAAGCACATGTGTCGAGACAAAGCAATCGTTCGGCCCGAATCACTGCGAGAACGATTTCAAATTACATTTTTTACGAACAAGTTGGGAGAGGAAGCGGGGTACAGTTGGTCTACTCGATAAAAATCTCAATCGGCGAATTGAGGTGAAATTTCAACCGGGCTATGTGAGGGCTATGTGATATGATGGGCAATATATGTGTAGTTAAGAGCAGTTTACGGCTATGTAATGTACACATAACCGTTACTGCTCATATTGCTCATCAAAACTAAGTAATATTGCTAATCTAAGCAAAAATTATTTCTGGGAACCGACTTTACTTCTTGATGTGAAAAAACTATTTATTATTTTAATATGTACACAATGTAATGCAGGTAGTTTAACATAACATAACATCACGCCTGTAATCCTCAAAGGGTTAGGCAGAGGTGTACCCATGTGTGTACATGGGTACACCTCTTCACTTAAACATAACTGGCGAAATGCGTGTGTACGCATTTCGCCAGTTATGTTTAAGTCCCATGTAATAGGGGGCGAGCCTATTGCCGTCAACCGGGCACAATTCCAGACTCCGAGGCTGCTACTAAGAAATTCCTGATGGAATAACCCAATAACTGGACTCTGGATCTCTGGGACTCGTCGAGCTTCATTGCCTCGGCGCTTTTCTGGTGGCCTCCACTGTTGATTCTGGCTTTCAGGAGTTGCAGTGGGTGGGAACAGTGTGGCGGGCTTGCCCGACCTGAGAATCGAACCGAAGACCTCATGCTCAGCAGTCGCGCTATGCGATCTCTAGACCAACGAGGCAGTAGGCAGGTAGTTTAAAGTTAAGTTATAATATTTAAAACTTCATCATCATCATATCAGTCGTAGGACGTCCACTGCTTAACATAAACCTCCCCTACAGATTTCCAATAGGACCGGCTGGAAGCGGCTTGCATCCAACGCGATCTCGCGGTCCTCATCAGATCGTCTGTCCACCTTGTGGGTGGAAGTCATAAAATGCGCATTTAAAACTTGCTTCTGTAAAAAAAAAACATTAAAAATGTTGGAACTTTGATTATCAATATCTCTGTAACCAGAGTTCCCAGGTATGGTAATAAACAGAAAAAAGATCGCCATGATAGGAATATGCCATATAACTCGCGGCTTTCTTAAGGCTGATTCATACATATTAGTGAAGCCACTGTTCCGGCACAGTTCCGGCACCGTCCCGTATCAGTGATAATTCTTTCATACATTCTCTATAAACGCGCCGAAACCGACACTGAGAGCACTGTGTCGTCACTGAGGCTAACAAAAGTGTGAATGCGTTCATAGAGAATGTATTAAAAGAATAAATTATTACTGATACGGGACAGTGTCGGAACTATGACTTCACTGATATGTGTGAATCAAGCTTTATAGTTTTTGTTTACACCCCTTTTTATTGTTTACTTAACAAACTACGCATCTCATATCAATAATAACATTTTGAATATATCGCTATCGGAAACGTATACAACCCTTTTCCTTTCTCTTTATTGAGACTTCCGAATCGATAAAAAAGGGGAAGTGTTTTCTCCATTTTCAATACCCCGTGTGCGTTTTGAGGGGACGCTAAGTGCTTTGTCGTGTTAACATGGGTTTTCTTACAATTTGTGACAAACAGTCGATTATGAAATGAATTTTAAGTACTTAGGTACATATATTTTGTTGTTATATAGTTTTTGTTTTGCCTCGCTGGTCTTAGTGTTCGCAAAGCGCGACTATTGAGTATGAGGTCTTGGGTTCGATTCCGAGGTCGGTCAAAGTGTTACTTTGTTTTTCCATCAGGAATTTCTCAGTAGCCTCAGAATCTGGATTTGTGCCCGGTTGATGGTAATAGGCTCACCCCCTATTACATGGGACTTAAACATAACTAGCGGAATGTGGGTGTACTAATGGGTACACCTCTGCCTTACCCAATGGGGGATTACAGGTGTGATGTTTATTTAAAATTTGATCTGAAAGTTTCCAACTTGTACCATTCACTTATGCATTCAATGCATAAATGGAAGACGACGTACTTTGACTGGATTTATGATTTCTTTGAGTGTCCTGCTCTTTGATGTGTCGCTACGAGTACCTCAAACTGAATATTAATATTTTTCATAGGTTTTCGGTATCTGCGTTAAAGTTACGGTTTAAGACATTTATGTAGGATGGATAAAAGGAACGTATGAATGAAGTATGAAATGGAACGTAAGTGTGTGAGCGAGAGAAACGAATATGAAAGAGACAGTGTGAGAGATGGCGGATTGATTGGAAAGACAGGATTAAGACGCAGGAAGAAAAATAATTTAAAATATACGAATATAAAAGAAGAAGTGCGTTTCTATTACATTTAAACTCAAAAAGGGCTTTCTGTCCTTGATTATGGCCGTGGCTGTATTTAAAACGTATGAATAGTATGTCATACATACATTTTAATGTGCGTTACATTGCGCGCTGCCATAAACAGTGACTTTTAACCCCAAAAATAAATAACGTTTCCCAGCAATTATTTTTGCTAAATACACACATCAAAAGTGTCTAGGGATCAATATATTATTATTACCAAATACATCTTGATCCCTAGACACTTTTGATGTGTATATTACTTCTTCTTTTCAAGTCGATGATTTGAGACAGTCCCTTTTTTTCTATAATTTTTGGGCCCAGTAGGTGGGTAAATATTACTTAGTTTGATGGATGGAATGCGTAGTTAACAGCTATATATCTTTATACACCCTGTAGTATGTATTCATTCGTTGACTTTCAAAAGACATTGCCTACAGACGGTCATGCGCTGGCCACTATCACACCATAAAAAAACTATGGCTGAAGTACCTAAACTCCACTTTGTACATTGGGCAAAACAAACAGGGCTATAAAGGAGTCGTTTCACGAACTCGTTTCGGTTAATTCCACCGTCTCGTGCCGTAAGTGCCTTTTATGCCTAACTATGAAAGTGTTAAGTAGGCACCAAATATGGCATTGTATGGGGACCATCAACCTAATTTAGTCGGTCGTGTTTCGTGTTTTGAGTTGATAAAACGATTATTTGTTTCTTTGTTTTACATTACATAACTAAAATAATAGGTTTACTCTAAAATAAGTTTAAGTCTTATGTACACTATATACTACTACTACTACTACTGTCCTATGTATACTTAATAGGGGGCAAGCCTATTGCCATCAACCGGACACAAATCTAGACTCCGAGGCTGCTAATGTAAAAATCCTGATGGAATACCCAATAACACTTTGCCCGACCTGGGAACCAAACCCGAGAACTTATGCACAGCAGTCGCGCTTTGCGACCACTAGACCATCTTGGCAGTCAAAAATTTATTTTCTTTCTTTGTTCCAATTCTTCTGATTCCAAATGAAAATAAGAAATAAATTACACAAAGTTAAACTTTGTTAAATCTCTTGAACTTGTAAAGTTAACAAACTTTGTTAACATTGGCAACGAGTTAACATTCTTTTTTACTCACGGTTTTAAATGCACATATTTGTATAGAACGTTTTACTGCTTTTTGCCAGCCACGGCCAGTTCGGTCCGGTCCGTTTCCTAGTATCATCCGGTTTAATCCGCTTTGGTGGGGCCCAGACCGGTTTTGGGCAAGTGCTGTGTCGGTAGCGGATCGGAATTTTTGCTTTTCAACGAGTGGTTCTATGCGGAAAGCGCAAAGCAAAATCTGTTACCTAAGTATATTTGCGCTTGCAGTCAATGGGAATGACGGTGTTTGACGTTGTGTTGGTTTTGGTTTTATTTTAAATTTAGTTGCTAAGGAAATGGTTTAAGAAAATGTAAATATAAAAAGAAAGAATATTCGGTATCTCATTATAACTACCGGCACGTAACTTGGCAAGAGATTTTCGTAGTGGGGGAAGTTCGCGCATATAAAAATGTATGAAATTGTGCGTGCGCAAACTTCCCCCACTACAAAAACTCTTGCCAACTTACGTGCCGGTAACTGTACTACCTAATCTTTTTGTAGGGTTGGCAAACAGACGACTGACGCACTTTTTAACTGAAAATAAAAGACAGCCTATTAAAAACATAACATGACATCACGCTTGTACTTAATTCCCTAAGGGTTATTCAGTGGCGTACCCATTAGTTCACTTACATTTCACCAGTTATGTTTAAGACACATGTAATAGGGGGCGAGCCTATTGCAATCAAACGGACACAAATCCAGACTCAAAACTCCTTCTGACAAATTCCTGATGGAAAAACAGAATAACACTTTGCCCGACCTGGGAATCGAATCCAAGACCTCATGCTTAGCAGTCACGCTTTGCGACCATTAGATCAACGAGCAGAAGCTAATCCTTACTAATATTATAAATGCGAAAGTAACTCTGTTTCTCTGTCTATCTGTCTCGCTTTCACGCCTAAACCACTGAACCGATTTTGATGAAATTTGGCATGGAGATAGTTTAAGACCCGGGGAAAGACATAGGCTACTTTTTATTAGACTTCGACTTCGTCTGCGTCCGCGATAACCGACATTTGCGCGGACGAAGTCGCGGGCAAAAGCTAGTTGACAATAATTCTCAGTTATAGACGCCGATCGACATCGTTGCAACATTTCAACTGAACCCAAAACTGCCCAGCATACCCGTCACAACTTATAACCGAAAACAAAAGACAGACTAAATATTAAAAAGTCATGTCTAATTTCTATACAAAAGCAAGTATCACTGCGCTTCCCAACGGATATCAATCACGGGGGTTCAGAGCGTCGCTCCCAATTTGCTGAGGACATTTGCACGAAATAAGCCACGTTTTTAGCTTTAACATTGGCACAATGCCAGTACGTTTGTATCTAGGAATATTGTGGAAATGCTGTAAATAAGAATGTAAAGTGAAATTGTTTGTCTTTTTGACGTGTTTTTAGTGAGAATGAGGAGGACAAATCTTTTGTTTTAGTTGTCTTTGTTATTTGAAGTCTACATATCAGAAACTTAAAGGCTGTTTGTTACCTACTCTCAAAACAGTATCAATGCCCAGTTTTTTGTAATAAGTCCAAAATTTTAGTTTACTTTGTGCTGCCTAGTTTAAATATTCTCATGTAAGTAAATTGTAATTCTTGTGAGAATAAATGATCTCAAACCAGAACATAAGAATATTAGGTCTTATTGCCCATTCATTGGATAAGAAGATACTACCAATCTTGCCTGTATCCCCTTGAGCTAATCTCGGCTATAAAGAGACACTTAACGAAGCCAAAAATTACATGTTCTTCCCCATCTTCGCGATCATTTTTTGGTTCTGTTTTGGTCCTTTGGTCCTGCGCCTGATCGGCCACCTTGACTGAAATCGGTCTGCAGAATATCACTAACCAATGGTCACTACATTGAACCTACCACTATTTACTAGCAAGCTAAAGCTTGCGGTACTTTGTCTTCCTATAAACGTTACAAGAGCTGAAGTAATACCGTTGAGAAGGACAGTAACACCGTGATTAAAGAGCCGCAAGCAAGAGCTATCAACGTGTCTACACGCGTGACATAAACTTGTCACTCGTACACTGAACTGTGGATGTTCAACTGTTACACGAAGCCTGACAGGAGGTGCTGACGTAACTGTCATGAAGTGCTGACGTCAAGGGATGACAAAAATGACAGTTTAAAAACGGAAAGTTCATTTTGGTACAGAATTCACTTTTTATTTCGTGCCAATTTTTTTTATAGGACGTATTTTTGCAAAAAGGATCCAGCCCACAAAACCTTCAAGATTGAGTTACATAAATACTAAAGGCATTGTTATTATAATCACTGACTATAATATAGTCGGAGTTATAGTCACTGACTCCTGTAACATAGGTCTTTGGTCTTTTTTAAGTAGGACTTTAGTTTAACTGCCGTCGATTTAAGGGGTGGGAGGGGGAGGAGGGGAGGGGGGGAGGTGTACACTGTGAAGGAAAAGTTGCGGAGCCCCCCCCCTTTTTGAGATATCATTTTTTAAATATTCTAACCTAACTTTCGGAGTTTCTTGTATTGACATCTATTTAAAGGTCGAAAGAGGTAAGGTAATGTTATTCTGGCGTAAGGGTAAAAAAAAAATAACCACGAAGGCTAACCTAACCATGTCGGATCTGCCCTAAAAGAATTATCTACGAAGGATATTATATTTAAAATTATTATAGGTATTAAATTTAATAGCACTAATTTAATTCAGTTAAATATACGTAGTATAATATAATATGCATAAAAAGTATATTTATCACTAAATATACGTATTTATTTCATTATAAATAAGAAGTAAAACATTAGTGTGTTGTCCATAGGTAAAACGGACCGTTGTATGACGAAACCAAATGTCAAAAGTGACAAAATATTGCAATTTTTTTTACGATTTTCATTATTTTTTTTCTCGTAAACCATTGATCTCCGCAACTTAAAACTTCAGATAGAGGCTTCTAATAATATGATCTCACTGTGAAAAAAATATGGACTTCCAACTCGACGGCAGCTAATCTAAAGTTAAGCCCTTTTTTATAAGATTATTTTGTGTATTTTTTCTATAGGCCACAGTTGCTTGATAATAAAATGATTTATTATTATTATTATTTCACCCTTGATCAGGAGACAGGGACTTCATAGATATTGTGTATGGTATTTTTTGTTATCATAAATACTTACATGTGTGTGTGGTGGCTTTACCTTCCTTTTGAGCCGGGTCGGGTAAAAGCAACAAATTTTCATCTAACTAGAAGCTGAATAACACTGTACATTTTTAAACTGCTAGTTTCATAAATTACACAATTTTTCATTCTAAAACAAAATTCTGTGCGCAAAAGCTCTAGGGAACACACTAATTAAAATTCTATTCGGTCTTTACGAGAAATTGAGTGTGAAAACGGTGAAGTCAAATTAATTCCTCCTAAATTACATTAAAACAGCGCCATTTTAAACACCAAGTCAGTCTGTAAACTGATTCACGGAGTATGGAAATATGGGTCAAGCATATTTACTTTTTGTTAAAGAGTTAAAGATTCTGGAAGGTATGCTCATTAAGTAACATTTGCTGCTTCATCAAAGAGCTTTTCCATTTTCCAATTTGAGTAATAAATACTGCAACTGCGACAATGCGCTACTAAAGTGAAAGTCAAATCATTTATTTTAAAATTTGATTTGATTTTGAACGTCATACATAAGAAAAAAATTAAAAGAAAAAGAAGTTTTTAAAAGCAAGCTTTTATACCTATTAATATTAAGAACTAAAAAATTAAATTAAACTCTGATAAGAAATACATAATTATAAAATAGAATAAAAGCGTGTTACACCTTTATTTCTCCTAACGTCCTATATTATATTTTATATCTATTTCTTATCAGAGTTAAATTAACTTTTTGCTCTGGGTGGGGGATGGGTATCGACGGACTAACCCCGGCAAACGTAACTTAATCTGATGGATCGACTCATGCTGCTGTTATAACTTAGCCAGTATATATATAATAATTTGTGCTTCCTTTCTAGTCCTCTAGTTCCAGGGCACTAAAGAGTCACAGGTGCATCTGCTACCCTCGTCACGGCTCTCATACTAATCCCGTCAGGTTAGATCCCACTTAATTTCCTTGACGCAGCGACAGCCATTACTGCCCACGTTGATTTTAGATGACACTCCGTTTTGTGAGATCTGCTCAAATTAATGGGTAGTTTTGAGTTTAATGTGGTCGTGTGTGGGTTCGTATCTGACGAAAAGGAGGAGGTTTTATGTCGACGTGTATTTATTTTACTACTAATATAAATGCGATAGTTTGCTTCTCAATTACGCGAGAACGGGTGAACGAATCTAGATGAAATAGATTACAATCTGGAATAGCATATAGTTCCCGTATGATAATAATATATCAAAATATTGTAAAAAAATTAAATGTAAAATTATCAAAATTACTGAAGTGTCAGAATTACTTTTGAAGTTTACTATATTTTTTTTTTAAGTGACATAATTTTGTTTTATAAAGAAACATCTAAATATATAAAAGGTCATACACTTACTCATCACGAAATATCGAAAATGACATAAAAATAAAATCATATAAACATGAAATTTGGCAGGGAGGTAGTTTATAGTTAGTAGACGTCCGATAAAAAAGGATTTTCCAAAATTCACTCCCTGAGGGATACAACGGAGGTCCAAAGTTTGTATGGAGAAATCAACTTTGACACGGACGAAGTCGCGGGCAGAAATTAGTATAATATAAAATAAAATATAATATCGTATAGGTTCTAAAATGACCAAGTTGGCATCGTTCAAAACTTTCCTAACCATTCAAATAACAACCCTTTTACCAATTTAACAGAAGAAACACGAGGCCTTCAAGATGATACTCTTTTCCAAAGATAAACATTGAAAAGGATTCAATTTGGAAAGTTTGATCAAACCCAAAATCAAATTATAAAGTTTTATTACAATTTTATAGTTTTAAAAGATTTTGCTAAAATTGTATCTAGACTAAAGTAAGGTAACATACCTAAGTGAAAAGTTATGTTTGATTCCAGAGAAGTAACGAAACCAAAGTTTATTTTGCAAAAACTTCTAATAATACTACACATTGCTTTTTGCTTCTACGAGTATTTTCTTTGCTTCGTATAGGTACTTTATCTATTTTATCAGTCAACAATTGGAAAAACTGATTAAAGTAAATTAAATCTTATAAAAAAATAGTTTTGTTACTAAACGTAAGGGCTTACTGTTCCTTTAATTATAAAGAATAAAAAATAAAGAAAATTAAATATTACACTTTAAGCACGAGGGTGACACATTACCAACTTCCAAATTCCGGACCAACATTAAATATAATAATAATAAGTAAAAGTAATTGTTTAAGTAATTGTTACACTGTTCAAAGTTATTAAGATGTTATTTTTGTCAAGATGCATGCGTAAACATTTGTTGGTAAACCAAATAAATAAATAATAGTTGTTAAAATACGACAATATTACATTAAAACATCAACTCACAGTAACACATACAAATCATATCACATTCCCTTAAGACACTCATCCACAGTTACACTTATCTCTATTAACTGAACTCCATCACCAAAACAATCAGTAATTAAAACAAATAAACATCGAACTAATTGACGATAGACAAAGATCTATGAGATGACAGAACTGTCAGAGAAAATCGCCTTGAAGAGGCTTTGGGCACGTCTTGAGCAATGACGAGATATATTTAGGCTTGCTGCACACGGGCGCTTCTTGCTACAGACACAAAATGACACAACCGAGCTATGAACTAGTACTTTTACCCTCTTTTAAAAAAAGAGGCTTTAATAGAATAGAATAGAATAGAATATTCTATTCATAATATTTAATCACGAAGCGATTATGTCAGTCTGTAATTTTATAAAATAACACATAACATAAAATCACGCCTGTAATCCCCGAAGAGTTAGTCAGAGGTGTACCCACTAGTACACCCACATTTCGCCAGTTATGTTTGAGTCTCATGGCGAGCCTATTGCCATTAACCGGGCACAAATCAAGACTTCAAGGCTGATACTGTGAAATTCCTGATGGAAAAACCCAATAACACTTTGCCCGACCTGGAAATCTAACTAAAGACCTCATGCTTAGCAGTCGCGTTTTACGATCACTGGACCAACCAGGCAGTGTAAAATTAACATACTTAAATAATGACGAAAATCGATTTAAAAGCCGATTTTGAACAAACTGCTATCAGGTTTTGCGTTTATTCTGTTACACGTGGCATATGTGTGAAATTTTGACGTGGGTTCGTTTGTTTTGACAGAACTAAACCCAATTGAGCCAAGTAAAAGGGTCAATACCAACCTATAAAATTCAACGAAAGTTCCATTTTCAGGTACACAAAGGACAGTGAGCGAAATCCCAAGGATTACACAACCATACATTCCGTATTCTTACGTAAACACAAAATGTACTCGTCACAAAATTCCATTACATCCGTAATCATGCAAAATCCAAATAAAATGCGTGTGAATAATATATCGTGACACAACACCCGCCCCGTGTTTGCCAAACAAAAATGTTACTGGAAATGTCTTTCAAAGAATGCGATGTTTTCATTGAAATCGTTTATGATTTTTTTTTATTTGGAAGTCTCTTCACGTATAGAACGTCGAGTAAATTCAATGTATCAACGAATTTACAGCGTCTAGACACGTGGGTGATGTAAAACTCACCTGTGTAGGGTGACCAAAAGTTTGGGGATAATTTGGTATAAAACTCGCTGTGATCGGAGCGAGTCAACGTTATAATAGAAGTAAAAAAACTAAATTTAAAATACCCCGACGGCGGCCATCTTGGACAGATTTTCAGCAAAATTAGCTAAGAACACTCCCAAATGATTCACCTTTAAAATAAAAACCAAATCAAAATCGATTCATCCGTTCGGGAGCTACGGTCCCACACCCTCACACACGTCAAACTTATAACATCCATCTTTTTTGCGTCGGTATATCATTGTGTGATAGAAAGGTTAACACACAGTTAAGAAGAGATTATAAAATTATGTCTACACCGAAAATATACTAAAATCTTAAGTCTAATGAATTCTAAATGGGTAGCCTCTAATTTGGCCGTCAGGCTGACGTCTGACGCCTGAGGATGATGATAGTTAATATTTATAAATTCACTACTAAATATACGTTAAAGTACAAAACGTTTAAACGTTTAAAATTGCCTTTTAAAAGTCTAATTGAAATAAATGATTGGACTTTTGAAAGGTAGAATATTACTGGCAATGCAACTACAAAGAATTAATCTTGATAACCTACCTTAGTGCAATCCAATAGCAGGTCAAATTACTTTGAACAACACAGTATAGTTAAAAAAAATGAGTATTCGAGATTTTTTTTAATAATAAATAGATGTTAAAATGCTTGGTTACCCTCTACCTCCTCCCGTTAAAGTACGCGTCATAAAAACTGGATTTTCTTGAGATACGTTTTATTATCATAAACCGTTTGATTCATTGGCTGATATTATATTACTTTTTTTTCATACATAATATTCAAATCAATTTTGTAGGTACAGTTACCGGCACGTAAGTTGGCAAGAGTTTTTGTAGTGGCGGAAGTTTGCGCACGCACAATTTCATACATTTTTATATGCGCGAACTTCCCCCACTACGAAAATCTCTTGCCAACTTACGTGCCGGTAACTGTAAATGGAATCATTCTCTTCTGCATTACACAGTATTGCCTGGAAAACTAAAAATATAATAACACCACCCTATTGTTGTCCGGATAGGCAATAACAGACTTATATTAATCACTAACTGCTCCCTACGACTTCGTACACGTGATTTTTTGTGACTTCTTTGGTTACTGCTACCACACCCATGCGTCGTAGTGTAATATTACGTTATACCTACTTTTCCTCATGAGTCTAACTATGATAGTTATACAAAAATATTTTTAAGACGACTGGTGGTTTTAGGTTCTTAAACATAACTGGCGAAATGTGGGTGTACTAATGGGTACACCTCTGCCTAACCCTTCGGGGATTACAGGCGTGATGTTATGTTATGTTATGTTATGGTGGTTTTAGAGATTAGAGCGTATAAACAAACAAACAAAAAAACTCATTAGTTTTGTTATATTAGTATAAATAATTCCCGGTTTCCTCACAACTTTCCTTCACCGGTTTAAGATAAACTTAGAAAGTACATATTAATGGATAGAGTCACATTAGTACTTGCCCGGTAATGAAACCGCAACCTCATGCATAAGAAGCGGTGCCTTAAACACGTCACCCACAGTAGTCTAGACGCATCAATTGCCATTGCCTTTACAATGAAAATGGCCGCATCCAGTTGTTGGTAAACTTAGTCTTTTATTCCCGCGTATTTTCAAAATACACGTCTTAAGCCTCGATGACACTTGTCTAGTTTACAAGCTGCTAGTCGGCGAGTTTAAAAGCCAGCGACTGACACACAATCGGATATTTAAAAGCAGATTGTAAAAAGCTCAATGACACGGAGCAAGTTTACAAGCTACTCGCGAACTCGCCGACTAGCAGCTTGAAAACTAGCCCAGTGTCATCGAGGCTTTATCAGCTTATCACATTTTGAAAGGAAAGTGTGTGTGGTTATGGTAAAATAATAGCAGATATAATTAACTATTACTTTAATCTTGAGCACGTTTTCTTACAAACGTTTTATTTGAGTTCAGAGACAACAGAAAGTGACAATTGACACAACGCCACTGACAGAAATCGCTGGAACTTAAATGGTTGCGTTCCATTTTACCTAACACATTTTGTAGGTTAATTTTATTATACGAGTATATCATCTAAGTTCTCAGTGGTACAGTTACCGGCACGTAAGTTGGCAAGAGTTTTTGTAGTGGGGGAAGTTTGCGCACGCACAATTTCATACATTTTTATATGCGCGAACTTCCCCCACTACGAAAATCTCTTGCCAAGTTACGTGCCGGTAATTGTACTAGACCACTAAAAACTTAGATGCCTTAGACGACGAGCCTCGCAATTTACCGAAAACATAGTACACATGAAGAAATAAAAAAGAATTAAGAGATGATAAAAATAATCTCCAAAAAAAAACAGCTATCATAAATAATTCGAAGATAAAACTTATTTCCGCACATTTTCCTATAAAACTAACGCAAAGCACCTGTTCTTTTCACAACAAAAGCTCATAACTAACTGTCCAGTTAAAAAATGTGACTTAATCTGCGATTACGCTCACTAACAGGGTTCAAATGGGTTTGCATACATTTTGCTGACGTTCAAAGAGCTCTGCTGGTAATATAATGAAAGAAGCAAATAATTCCCGGTGCCGCTTGTGTTTAGACGCCTAATTGCATCGCACACCACTCATCTGATTAAGGGTGAGTACTTCGAAGAGTTGGAAAAAATTTAAGTAAGTACGTACCTACTTAGAGAGATTTTTTTTCCATTTTAACTTTCCCATTTTTAGATTTACAATTAAATTTTCCTTATTGTGAATCTAATTAAAATTAAAAGTATTTTTTTTTGTGTGGCGTTCGGATAATATTGCATTGCGTGTGAAATATGACATAGAATACTATACGACTTCGGAAATAAATTGTGGAACAAGGTTTTTTCATAATAGATGTCAAAAATAAACTACTACTTAGAAGCATTTTGTAGAGTAAAATAAAACAAAAGTAATAGCATGATTGTAAAACTTTCCCAAGGAACATAAAATTATTTTAACCTTACACAAAGGCCGAGAATACAGTTTTCTATCAACTTCGTTTATTTGTAGTTCATATTTGCAAAGTAGAAATCCTCAACATATTTTTACCTACGCACGAACTCTTTTGTTTTCCTCAAAGCAAAGCTCAAGGGGTATTATAACCCACATAGATAATTTAGATCCCTAACCACAGAACAAAGATACGGAACCACACCAAATCAGATTGGTCAACTAGTAACCCTTCGTAATTGGACCGAATCCTTTGTAAATTGACTTGATTGATTTGATAATCGTTGAGGTGGTCTCAAGGATACATAGGCTTTAATAAAAAATGGGACTCTGACCACGGGTTACCGTAAGCTTATTAATTTAAATGGATTCTGCTGTGTCGGAGTCCCGATACATGTTTAAAATGTTGTTTTTCTTTTCTCGTTGGCATATTTATACAAAGATAAACAAGTCTTTAAAAAAAAGTTTGCAAATCAGTTTGAATTTCCGTAATCAAGTCAAGTTATGTCAAAGAAAAATACTTATCGTATTTTTGGGACGATTTGGTTCACACTGCGCACGACACCTAAATTGAAAGTGCTCTAAGAAACTTTAAGCTTAATGACCTTCAAATACAATGTATAGTAACAAAACCATATTGATTTTCAAAATATATTATAATTCATCTTCTAAAACTTGTATATTTACTGAAAGCCAAGGAAGCAACACGAAACATATCCATATAAACACGTAAAAAGAAAAAAACAGATTCTATTCAAATTAAAGTAGCAAAAAGTTAAATTTTTATCCACTGCAAAGCCTCCCCTTAAGCGTTGCGACATTGGTGCATATAAACAAGCTCTAACGCAGCCGCAGGACTCCAGCCCCTTAATTAAGTAGGAAATGCAAAACCTACAGTATTACAACGCAAACACATAATTATTGCAGCTATACATAAACAGTATCGCTGAAATAAGAGAGGGTTTATTTTTAATTTGTGCAGCTGACGGTAGACGGGGTTTTGTATTTATGCAAACGTGTTTTTTTTTTATTTGTCGTTGTTAGTGGCCAGTAGTTAATGAATGCGAAGGCCTAGAAGCCCAAGTAAACCAGGGGTTTTTCTTTGATTTCATCATTTGAAGCTAGATTTTAATTAATTCAGTTATTATAAATAATATAATAATCATTAAAGATTCCAGTATCTTGACTTGGCTGGCGAGGTTGTCGACATGTGGGATGTGAGTACAGCAATCATTGTGCCGATAGTCGTGACGGCCAATGGCATAATAGCCAAGAGCCCTGACCACCGGTAGCTTGGAGCTGTTCCCGATGCCCGGTGGGATACTATTTTTGCATATTTTCAGATGTTTTTATATTGATATTTAAAAATGTAATTTAAATGTTTATATGAAATAAATAAATGGAATAATTACTAGTAGGATCACATTGCCGATTAACTACGAATACTGCCACTTTATTTTTAAACAGCTGTCTGATATTTTCAGAATGAATAAGTAAAAATATCTAAATATTTTTTCACACAAAAATAGTGATCCACACAGATTACATACAAAAGTTTATTATTAAAATGTAACTCGTAAAATATTGTGACAACATTAAAAATTTAGAAATAAAATGTTATGAAAAAGGCATATCCAATATCAGATACGAGTAATATAGTCTGTTGTTAGCTTTACAATTGACATCATATTTATAAAACTAGTATATAAATACCGTGAAAACATGGCTCGGTCGCCAGCGCCTTTTGCGAACATTCGAACTTTGACTCCAAAAAAGTATTTACTATACTACCTCTTGCTAGGGACGTTGTCCGCGTTAATGTCGGTTATCGGAACTTTGACCGATGTTTAATCCCCTTAGGGGAACAACTGAACAAAAAAGCCACAGTGGTGCTTGCCCGGTCCGGCCCTTGCATGAGAAGCTTCCCATTTGGTCAGCACGGCATCTTCCTCCCCTTAAAGGGATCAAGTTTTTTGTAGATTTTGATAAATAATACAAAGCAAACTAAAATCTATGTCTTTATCCTACTACAATGCCGCCGATTCCTTTGTACAAAAACTAAATTAAAAGTAGATTGGATTGGCATCTCTTTCTAACATACAGCTTAAGAAAAGGACAATGACAGATAAGAATTAAATGGAGATCTCAAATTAGTTTTGCCTTAAACTTTGCCGAGTTTTTAATTAATACGTTATTCAACTTAAAATCAGAAGTAATATTAAAATGTACAATTTATACAAGAGCTTATTGGTTCCTTTAAAGAACTCAGAATTTGCTAAAAAGGCTTGCAGCATTGCCTCATAGCATTTTAATGCTGATTCATTGGACCGAGAGCCAGCCTTCTAATTACATAATGAGTCGACCAACAGTTTTGCTATGATTGTTCCAAAAAACAAGGTTAGCACATTCGCAAGTTCTGAGAAGCAATCCATTTTCGTTTTCGAAGTTCCTTATTTTATTAGTAAGCTTCTGTTCGTGACTTCGTCCGTGTGGTTTTTTTTCTCCAGCTTAGCTCCGTACTCGAATACGGTTTTACTCGATAGTTTTACTCGAAAGCGAGTACAAATCAACGTGTGGACCGCAAAACTCACAGCTCGAAGGCTCGCATCGAGCCGGCTCGATGGAATCTATACTAATATTATAAAGCTGCAGTGTTTGTTTGTTTGTTTGAACGCGCTAATCTCTGGAACTACTGGTCCGATTTGATGAATTCTTTCAGTGTTAGATAGATTAGTTATCGAGGAAGGCTATAGGCTATATACCATCACACTACGACCTACGGGAGCGGAGCAGTAACCAAAGACGCGGGTGTAACCGCGGCGGACAGCTAGTTAAAAATAAAAGTAATTTACTTCGCACCTACTCGAAGCGAGCCGTTAACCCAGTACCTCCTTTTATGTTTCTTCTTATCATTTCTTTAATTCTTTTATAATTAAGAACTGCGAGACTTGCTAAATGTAGCAGCCACCGTCCCCGTTGTTGAACAGACATGTTTTGGCTTGAACGGTTCGGTGAATACTGAACGGTGCGCGTTACTCGATAGATTAATGCTGAATGTGTGGACCATGGGGTCTCAACTAGAACAAAATATAATTAGTCCTTCGGAAAATTTCATAGATGGCAGCATAGGTAGCAATTATGAAATAAACAATCACTAAAAAGCATTAAACGGCAGATTTAGGTCGAAATAAGAATTCATAAAAATCTAAACTTCATTGTTTAATGCTGATTCACCTATTTAAACTCACAAAACACGTATTTTTAATAAACTAGGTAAATTAAGAATTTTACCTCCATTCGAACTCATAGATTGAGCAAGCAGCCATCTGCAAATCATTTTGTTTAGAACTCTTTTAGCAAAAGATGGCGTTTTTCTCAATTTTGCGCTGTCGTCACTCCTTAATCGTTATTCATTTACGTTTAGTTGTTTTATTTCAAGGAAAATAATTAAAAGATTATTTTTTTTAATCTGGTACGCTACGAAGTAAAATAAAATTTAGAAAGAAAAAATACATGTTTTTAGTACATAATTATTATCCTTATTTTCGGTTTACTTAGCCTGGAACTATAAAACTTTCTATATAAAAGGATTGCACGAAACGTTTTTAAAGTACCTATGTATCTATTCCGTTTGTCAATGGCAAGTCAATAGAGACTGTTGCGCATTAAAAGATAATGTAAATAATTCTATAATCCTTAAAACTTCAGTCATAACTTAGTAAAGCGTAATTTTAGCTCCAGAAATCAAGTTTCCGCAGTGTAGCGGTTATCATGTGTGCTTCACATGCACAAGGGCCCCGGTTCGATCTCGGGCGGAAACAGTTGCTTTTTGTATTTTATTGCCGATCATAAAAAGTATCTTCACGCTTTTTATTAATTGGGTGATCAGAGAAATCTGAAAAATAAACATTTTGTTAAAATAAAAGTAAACTACGTACTACCTATTTCTCGCCATGAAACTTACGTTTAAAAATCTATGATTGTTATCAAGGCCAAGTATGCCGCAAAACCAAATTATTTGTCGTATCAGATTACGATAGCTCACTTTGTTTTTTTTTTTGTTGCTTTGTATGATCTACCTACCTATGTTATGAAATACCACGTTACCGATTTGGGGTAACATGACATGTAATGATAGTTGTATTGATATAAATAAATAAAAAAATATTTATTTAGATTGCGTCGGGAACAGTGGTCAGTAATTGACTGACGCGAGAATGATTCGAGCGGTTACACGATCAGTCTGGCATCAGTCTGCTGTCATTCACAACAGAATGATGAAAAATATTTAAAATATTTAATATTTGTCATTCTGGCGATTACAAACAAAACTATTCAACGTTTAACAAGTACCTCAGTACCTATTAAGTATTTTGTTTTTTCGTTCAAATTATATCAACTGTATGTACTAATGTACCTATACCCACCCTTTGTCGTACATGACTGATCATGTAAAAAAAACATGACTGATCATGAAAATATTTTTTTATAGAAAAATACATAAAGCAATATCTATATGTATAAAACCCGGTTTTTCTCAAAAGTAAAATCAATCTCCCTCAAACTGCCCCCACAAAATCATTATCAAAACAAAATCGATATCCGAGTTCACTAATGCCAGGTTATAAAACTACGAAATCTTTAGAAAATCAAATCAGTGTGCAGTAGGTATACAAGATTGTTGTAGTAGGTACCTAGGTAAAACAGAATTCACAAAAGAAATGAAATAGATACCTACTAACCGAGCACCGAGCCTGTGACCGAGCGGTCAGAGCGGTGCCAGTGCAGAGGTGCGATATTCATTCATAACCCCCGTATCACCCCGCCCCGACCCCGCACGACTCATGACTCGTCTCAAAGGCACCGCCTTGTTGACTAAAGCAAAAAGTGATAACGCGATAACATTGAAATAGTGTTCGAAAATTTCATATACATAGATAGGTAGGTACCTAACTAGGAAATATGTGTTTATGAATAAGTCTTACAAGTTTGTGAAAAAATATTTGTCAGTTAGAATCTCCATTACCTACATTTAATTTACTTACATGTGCAAGGTTTCTATCAAGTTTTTTTTCCTTTAGCTCCATCATCAGACCCTGGTTTCGATCTAGGACCATAGTAGGTACTCGTCAGGCAGGAGTAGTCAGGACGAACTAAACGATCCTAAACTCGATGGGACTGTTGTTTTATTACGGAATTTAAGTATATGTCCACTTATACTAAATCTTTCTAAAGCAAAATCAGTATCCGGTATAAAAAAGCAGATCTTTGTAGTAGGTAAAACAGTATTCACAAAATAAATGAAATAGATACCTAGGTACGTACTTACGCGCAGACATAGCGTATTCAACAAATTCAAAACCTACCTACTAACCGCGCGCGCGCCGAGCGGCCGCTTCATTCATAGGTATCCCCCGTCTTACCCCGCCGTGACACCACGGCAGACGACGTAGTAGGTAGGTACTGTCGGGCGTCTGTGTAAAGTGCATTTTACCGCGCACGAACGTTGTAATATTTTTGTAATTATGGGGCGTCTAAAGTGTCAAGCTTTCTCAATGGAGTGAAGTACCTACCTGTTCCGTAGGACCTACAAGTCAATCTGTGCTATCAGTTTGATTGTTAGTAGGTACCAACTTGATAGAAGAAATAAATATTTTTATTAAAATATTCCGTTGGTTTTTTTTATTATGTTGGTACCTAGTAGCTACCTTCCTACTTGTATGCTCCTACTCCTAGTTCCTACCTATCCCATGCGCAATAACTAGGTAGGTACCTACATTAAAATCTAAATACAACATATTGTGGGTATCTAAATATGTAGGTAGGTATAAATTTATTTATTTATTTATACCTAGTTAATTAATACGGCATAATACCAATTACATTAATTAACATAGAAACAAAGGTCACTCACTTAATCACTCATCACGAAATATCGAAAACCACTTGACGTAGGTAGGTATAAAGATGGGAGGTAAGTAGTTTATAGGTAGGTCTGTAGCCTTCCGCTAAAAAATCTAAAATTCCAAAATTCACCCCTGAGGGGAAAGAGGGTCCAAAGTTTGTATGGAGAAATCAACTTTGACGCGGGCAAAGTCATAGGCAGAAGCAAGTTTTCGATACAAAGCAATTTTATAGTTAGCCTTTTTGTTAAAAAAAAGCGCCACTTTCTCGCCAAGGCGCGAACTGGCGCGTACCCATACCCATAGATTTATTTAACCCCTGCAAAAAATCTCTTAACGCGGATAGAAGTATTCACTTCAAAAACTAAATTACGCTAAGCGCCAACACGAGATAACAGTAACTTGTTGTACCTATTCACCTATTGTTATACTTGACCTTGAACGCAACGACTGCAGAGAAAGTACCTATCTAATAACGCCATCTAGTAGTATCGATGCCACGTAGTACGTATCTAGTTCGTCGCATAACTCGCATAGATGGCGTAATAAAATTAAAGTCTCTGGCAATTAGTGCGTCGCTGATGCTGCCATCTGTTATAAAAATGAAGGAAAGAAAATAGCCAGTCGAATAGCCAGACTTAAGGAGGTCTCATTTCTTTGTATGGGATTGGGTATCTGTACGTAGTATTATATTATCTGTGGTGTGGACGAAAGCCCGAGCCGTGGTTTTTACTCGACATATTTGCTCGATCGAGTAAAACCGTATGTGAGTACGGAGCATTAGTCCTTGGTTACTGCTCCGGTCCCGTGAGTCATAGCGTGATGTTATATCCTAAGTTTAACTATATACACATCTTTCTTTGAAAATTTAAATCCCGGATGTAATCAAGTCGTACTTTAGTACTAAGTAATTCCTTGATCTAGTATCGAATAATATCCAACGAAGGCTTTGTGCTAAGCTCTATTTATTGCTTTAATTAAAACAGTTCTACGAGTCAAGTTACTATCGAATACTTTGCTGTTTTGTGTAAAAAGTAAGGATTTTACCTTATTTATCTAGCTTGAAAAAAAGTTTGCACTTTGCTTTATTTAGAACTAGTTCTTGCGTGTGACTTCATCCGCCTAAAATTCGGTTATCGCAGAATAAAAACTAGCCTATGTCCTTTCTTAAAGTTCAAACTAACACAGTAGCAAATTTCATCAAAATCCGTTCAGTGGTTTAGTCGTGAAAGCATAACAAACAGACAAAGTTACTTTCGCATTTACCTATATAATATTAGTATGGATTTACAATATTAGTATGGATTAAAAATAAAACAAATAATAAACGAATTAGCAGTAACAAATCAAAGTCAAAAATAGAATAGGTACTCACTAGTTGCCCGTTTTTAAAACCTCGAATTCATTATTTAAAACGATTTTAAAACCAAACAAATTACGTAAAACAAAACATCAACTTCACTCAACGTCAGAAACAAGCACTCATAAACGTGCCAAATGAAGAAAAAAACTCATTATATTTTTAAACCACGTCAAAATCATGCCATCTCATAATGAACTAATTATAAAACGACCCACATTATGAACCCAGGTACCCACTTGTTTTCTAAATTAAAAACTTTCTGAACATTACAAAGAAATCAAAAGATCTTTGGCTAAGAATAAAAAATCTGTGGAGCAACAGTAATGAAGGCGATTTAAAGGGACTGTACCAATAGCGCGGTTCATACAAAAGTATTAAGTCATATTTTAGGTCAATAGATAAATAAACTAGATGAAATTTTGAAGATAGGATAAGGACACTAATATACCTAACTTTTTTTACGAGATGTAAAAATACATACATACATAAATAAACTCACGCCTTTTTCCCATAGGGGTAGGCATAAACCACAGAACGCCACCTGCTACGATCCTTACATACACCTTTCGCCTCATCTACTTTCATACATCTCGTCATACAAGCACGCCGGTTACTGCGCACCTGACCTTTCTGAAGAACCTCACCGAACTGACCCTTTTGGTCAGTGTAGGTCTTCCTAGGGCGACCCCTCCCGGCGATGCCACTTACCTCTGCCATATAAATGTAAAAACCTTTTGCCATATAAATACCTTAAAAATGTAAAAATCATTTTGAATTAAGAAAGACTACTTTTGTATGAAGCGCGCCGTCTGTACAGTTCCCTTAAATTAGCCCAACAACTTCGTAAAAGTCTTTAGAAGGGCAATAATTAGCCCTTTGTCTGATTCGGGGATTAAGTTTCATCTTTGGTCGTAAATCATTGATGATAAAGCCCCTCACCGCTGTTATGATTAGTTACTTAAGAGATTAAGGGATGGACCACATTTTGAAAGTGCAATTTTGAACAGGAAGTTGGTTTTGACCCCGTTTAAGGAGCGGAAGTCGGAACTTTATTAAGGAAATGCTTTGTGAGTTGTGTCGGCTGTATTAGGATGCTTTTAATTTGTAGTAGCTATGCCCGCTTTTTCCCGTGTCGATTTCTATACTAATATTATAAAGAGGAAAAATTTGTTTGTATTGAATAGGCTCCAAAACTTCTGAACCGATTTGAAACATTCTTTCACTGTTGGGAAGCCACACTATCCCCGGGTGAAATAGGCTATATGATATTTAAAAAATTAGGGATCCGTAAGAAAAATCACGCGAACGAAGTCGCGGGGAGAGTGCTAGTAGGTATTAATTTCCAAGATTTTTTACCGTTTAGTATGATTTTCCGTGCAGCGTACACGCTCGTAACAAATAGCTCTAAATACTTCCATCCCAAGGCATCAGGGCTTCAAAAAGCGATAAAATGAAGTAGATAATACTCTGCCCTAATTTGGTTTCTTTAACCAATTTTTTGCGCATCCGTCACTCAAAGTCGAGTGATGATACATTGCCTATTATAATGTAAATTTTTGCCATACAATAACGCTTTGAAAACGTAATCCATCATATAATGTGTTTTATACACGTAATTACTTAGTCACACATTAGTAGTATTAATGTGGAAGGGAGTTTGTGATGACAGTACTTTTGGAATGAAGTTCTGTAACGCGAATTGCGGTAGGAAATTAACTGGCAGTCACGTAAGTAAAAGTCAAAGTCAAAAAGTCAAATAATTATTTCAATAAGGCGACTGAAAGGCACTTTTGAACGTCATATACAAGAAAAGAAATTGAATCTAGTTGCCCCTTTCAAAAGGTAGTTTTGTATAGAGAAGGATGAGCAAGAAACTACATTTCATTTAATTTATTTTAAGTATGCGTATGGAGATATATTGTACATGTGCATGTCTACATAATATATTGAATACGAAGTCACCGTGAAACGGCGAGTGTCCTAATATTTTGCACGTAAGTATAGTTCCGTATAAAAAAAAAAGAAAAAAGTGGAACATTATAATATGAATTCTCACAATTGGTATTCCAGACTCTTCGTCCAATAGCATGGAAGGCATTAGTCATTCAAAATCAAGTTTTTCTTTAAAACTTTCGAACTGAAACTTGGCTACATCTTCAGGAAGTGAAGCGGCGACTATGCCGACTATATGAATTCTAAGAGCCGAACAACTTTCCACGTGGGTTTGTTAAAATGGACTTTACTTTAGAAATGAACTATATCTATGAATCACTTCGGTTTATTTAAATTTTATAAGTTGTGGAAACTCCACGACTTACTTATGCTGTATCTTCTTATTAATAAAAGGTGTAGTCATGCATTTTCGTCGAAATAAATAATAAAATAAGTATGTTTTTTTTAGTAGGTGATTTTAATGTTGAATTAGCCATCTTGCCGCTATGTTTTGACAAGCGGGGCGATGAGCCAACTTTACTTAAAAAAACTTGTACTTATTAATTATTGAGTAGTAATTTCGATCTTAGTGCTTATCCTTTATGGACGGCTTAACACAGTCTTCTTTATTCATTCATCTTTTATCAGCCCTCATTTCAATAATCTTCTACATTTTGGCCAGGGTGTATCATCTTGCACACTATATCGCTTCATAGTGCCAACCACATTCTCTTTCTATCTCAAATCTGTCTTCTACAAAAACAACCCTAATTTCGCGCATTTTAAACGCCATTTCCATTGAAACTGTAACCGACCGCTAAACTACATTCATACTTCCAGAATGTTCATAATACCAATTTCATCGATTTACAAAGACAATATATGCTAACCCTTGTTTGCTAACTCGTTATATCGGACGGATCTTGAATTCATAATTGTTACAGAGGGTCCAATTTCTATACATATTTGTTGTTCAATTTGCGTACCCTGCTCGCTGTACATATATCCGCAAAGGAGTTAAAGTCAACAGTCCAATGTTATTGAACTTTCTACATTTTAGATCGCGTAATAGGTAGGGTCAACAAAAGAGATAAGTAACTAATAACTATGGTAGAAGTTTTCCAATAAAGTGATAGATTTAATTAATTTATTGTTTATTTTCTAAGAGTTAAATCAAATTTCATTAGATAACATCCTTCGATTTCTATGTAAATTTTAAGTTATCTGGCGATACTGATTGCTTATCTCTTTGCCGACGGTACATAAATATATGTGTATCTGTCTGGTTTTACATATCTAGTAGGTAAACTAATCAACTGCACGGCGAAAATGTAAGGAACAGCTGATTTCTTTTTAAACCTGACAAAAAATCATGTGTCTATCATCAATGAGTCTACAATCATGTACCTACTGAATTCGTGTTTTAATGCACTAAGAAACAGCCTCTAAATAAGCCTTACAGATTTTGCTTTATTCATAGTCGAGAGAAACGTAGTACAGTCGGTTATAGCTGTTACCTAACCCACCTAACTGGCTCAATAAAGTTAGGCGAATTTGAACCTTCTGCAATTAAAAACAAACGAATTTGAACCCTCTGTCAATAACGTTAAGGTTTATTCAATTTGTATGAGTTCATCACACTAGCGCTGCTTAATGAACGAATACAATAATATTATAGATACGCAAATTTGATCTTTAAGTCGTTAGCATTAGGATCCTTATAACTTGTTATGCAATTTTGATTTTTATGCCATACCTATAGATAATTTTTTACATAAAAAATCAGGAAAACAAAAAGCTCTCCCAAAACAAACTTCAGACTGACACCCTTTCTTCGATAAAAGTCCAGACAAGGTCGTGACTGAAAATGAGTCTAGTTAGGCCAGACAGAACCCTTTTAGAGAGACCAAAACAGGTGCAAGCGACATGGGTCCACCGCACTTCATCAAAAATGCGGTTAACATAGACCTTAATCCTTTAAAAACAAAGAAGATTTTCCAATATTTTCTGCCAAAATAATCTTGTTGCCTCCCTATCTTTTTAAAGGTCATTGAGAATTAACTTGACATGGGACGAAGTATTGTGTTAAAATAATAATTTGCTTTTATCTTTCTACATGAGTTGTTATGCATATTTTGTAAAGCCGAAATGGGAAAAAGAAATTCGAACCTCTTGCCTTTGTTCTAAAAATATATCCGAAAGTCGGATTGTACGGAATTCGGGAATTACGGACGTTCGTATTTCAGAAAGACCTTTTTGTTTTATGACCGGTATTGGTACCCTTTAAGTTTGCTCTCCAACAAGTATCCCCGGGGCAATAACTGTGAAATCAGTGACACTTTACCAATAATTCGTGGTATTATCAGTACATATGGTATATGCATATACAACGACCAAGAATAAGCCATTTGGTATTCAGGGATGCCAACTTACAACTACTTTAAACAATGTTTCGAGTGTGTCAATTCCTAAGCTGTTGTCCGCGGAACGTCCTCTGGTGTATGAAGAACCACAGTTCAATCACAATCGGGTCAATGATTCAGAAATGCTTAAGAGCAAACATACAAATAGTCATTTTTATTTGTATAGATTAGTCCTAATACGGAGAGTATTAGGACTAATCTATACAAATAAAAATGACTTCTATTTCTCCAATATAAGATTATTTGGGACCGATCTTTAACGCAAGAGTATGTACTTTTTTATACAGATTTATTTTTTAAATACACAAGTCAAGACTATAATCATGACACACACCTGACTCATACGCAGCTTTATCCTCATTTCGCTTCCTAGATAATTCGAAGTTCGAATTTTAAATAAAAGTCGACTTACTAAAATTCTTCTTCTTATTTCGTTTTTCATTGTAAAAGATATATTTATCTCATTTTCCGCAGCGACGTGTAAATAAAAATCTCGTTGCCACAATCCTCCAGTTTAAAAGTAAGCTAAAAAATTCAAGCTGAGGCACAGCCCGTAAGTTTTATAAATTAAATCTTCTTTGTGTACAGCACGGGGCACAACAACACTAAAAGGTAATAAAAACTATGTCTTTACTTGTGAGCTGGTACTCCAGTTACAGCGCTGCTTTTTATATCTTAGAGTATTTAACGCGCGTTCAAAAATTCATTCCAATGATGTAAACATCTCCAGAACCCAACCAATAAATTCTTCGCTTCGCTCATTCTTCGCATATCTTTCAATGGAAGTCTTCCCATACGAGCATAACTTCAGCGACATTTTAATATTTCGCAAGTCGCGAGTTGAAGGTAAAATATATTAAAAATTCCTTCCCACCTCTAGATTTCTTTGTGGACCATGCGGGTAGGCTGTTACAGTAAAAATACTTGTTGAGGTTTTTTAGGGTTCAGAAAAGCCGTGCATGAGTAGCAGGTGAATTAACCATCCACAAATCCATCCGAATACCTGTAATAAGTCTAGTGATATTTCGGTCAATAAGTAATTAAGCTCGATGAAATCTTGTAAATAGAATATGGGCACTAATATCTAGACTATTGGTTAGTCAGTTTACCGTTAGATAACTTAATTTCAAAATGATACGTTACTCAATTTCTCCTGCGATATTTAAAAATGATTAATATTTTAAAACCAAATTGTATCTGCTAAAATTTTGTCAGGATAATATCTTGACAAAATTTTAGCAGATACAGTTTGAGGTACAGTGATGAGGTACAGTTTGAGGTATGGTGATACAGGTTGAGCTGTGATACATATTATGTATCACAGCTCTCTGATTCTCTCTGATTTATTGACGTTAAATAGATCTTGAACCATGAGACAAACAGATTATAAATTAAAATATCCCACCACAAACAACCAAGTCAAGATAGTCAAGATTTCTAAATGCTAACATACACATAAACTAAGTGTACAAAAACTTCGCCAGTGTATCTTCCACAAAGCTTTCAGAACAAAACGAAACACCTTGATAACTAAAGGTTCAGCGTTTACACAAGCAGTCTAACATTTCCTAGGATCAACCCCTTAGCTGAGCCATTTACATAAATATTGCACGAGACTAAGACTTGAATAGGTATTTAATTCTCATTCAGGCTGCAGCTTGGACCTTCAAAACCAACGCTATTTTGCCGTCCCATAACTACCTTTCTACATACTGTAACCTCTATCTTTTTAGCAGTAAAGTCCGTAATAGATGAGAAAATTTTTGGGGACCCGAAAATTTAACATTGTTGACTTTCACGCGACAACCACTAATTTGCAATTGTATTTCGGCTGGCTTGTTAAAATGTACTCTATTGTAAAGGAAAGAAGGCCCAAATTTGTGGTGGCAACGTTTTCGGAAGAGCAAAATTATCTTAGCAGACTTATTGTACGAGGAAGACGGACACAAATAGCGAATGCTGATAGTGTGGTAAAGCAAGATTGCGATGCGCTTGGGTCAAGTTTATTTTGAATCAATTTACATATTGAATCGAAGGGATTACCTAATAGTATTAGTCCTAAAGTCTTGAATAATAGAAGTTTAGGACAAGAAACAGGAAACGAATAGACCCAAGTACTTATTGGTATTGAGATCGTTCCGGTTGACCCATTTTCCATTTTCTTTGTTTCATTTTGTATGTAGCGAAGCTAATATTGGGAATGCTTCACCAATTTGGGGTATATGAATAATACTGGGGAAGGTATAAGGAATATTTGGACGTAATATTGTGTTTACATATTTTTTGCCTGATAACGAATATGCTCCTAGATCCCAGAGTCCCTAGCTAGACCTACTGCATTTGAGCATTGCTGAAAATTAGAAGATAATCTCTGTCAGTCGGGTGCGCGGATCATGCGTCAAGTGTATACCGGCCCCCCTGCTCATGGTGATAGAAGGAACCGTGGTGTTTTAGTTAGCAACGGTCAAATTTAAGCTAACGCTATTCCATACATTATCACCGTGTTGTATTTTTGCTGAATTTTTTTCATGAGTAAAAGTTGTTCACAATGATGACTACAAATGTCCCTTCTCGGGTTTTCAGTCAATTATTAACAGACACCCTGTATACCTACCTGCCAGCTATGTTACTTAGTTATACATGTTCGTATACATAAGAGGCGGGTCCACTTTAATCAAGCAACGAGCAAGATTCGAACTCACGACCTTTCTGACTCCTTGACCGTTGGGTTATTCCAAGGTTAGCTGACTGATATTAATTGAGTACTTAGCATATAGCCATAGCAACGTGTGCGATATCTGGTTTAAGATCTTTATTTCTCATAAGAATACAAAGTTCACTTATTGAGAAACTAAATTTACAATATTATCTTATAAAGCGTACAGAAACATCGAAATTAAAAGTAAATTTATAAAAACACTTATGTAGGTAGGCGATCGCAAACTTGTTTGCCACCAACCAAAACAACACAGATCTAGAGTAAACGTAACATACTAGATGTGGCATTCCATGTTTTAGTACCAATGCCGGTTTTAGTTTTATATAATTAATAGAAAAATATTATATATATTTAATGTTGTTTTAGGTTTTATTATGCTTAATTGTTGTTTTTTTTTTTTTTCTTTTTTTTTTTTTTTTTTTTTTTTTTTTTTTTTTTTTTAAATTAAATAAAATTATTTGTTTACGATATAAGATTTTAGCAGTCTTTTAAAGCTAGCCATACTTTTTGCTTCTTTAATTTCCATCGGTATTTTATTATACATGTTGACAACTTGACACCTTCAAATTCAATGCTTTTTTTCCCGTAGTTAACCGTTCTGGGTGGACGCGTAATTAAAAAATTTGAGTTTCGCAGTTTAATCTTCTGCACTTGATGTTTCTTGGTGAAATTTAGAGACGTGTGTATATCCTTATGTAATATTTTGCGTATTAAAATACATGTGTAATACATATATGTTTGGGAAATGGTCATAATCTTTGTATCTTCATATAATTTTCGTGTTGGCGTTCGGAATTTATAATTAAACAAAGTTTTGACTAGTCTGTTTTGAGTCCTTTGCAATACTCCTAGATTAGTTTTATTTGCGGTTCCCCAGATTTCTATTAAGTAATCGATGTGCGGTTTAACTAAAGAATTATAAATTATATAACAAACTTTACGAGGTAGACATTTAATTTTGTTTATACTGTGAAGAGCTCCTGTAAGTGATATTAGCTTAGTTTTGATTTTCTCTATCTGGGGCTTCCAACTTAGATAGTTATCTAAAATTAAACCTAAATATTTCTCCTTAGTTTTCTTTTGAATTATTTGATCGTTTATTTTTAGTTGAATGTTATCGGATATTTTTTTATTTTTAGAGGAAATTATAACGTAATTTGTTTTTGTAGTGTTAATGGTTAGTAGATTAGATTGAAACCAATCATTTAGTAGATTTAAATCGTTTTGGATGTGAGGTATCATAGCTTCAATTGAATGCCCAAAGTAGAAAATGCTTGTGTCATCAGCGTAAAGAGAGATATCTCCCTTGAGGCCAATCTGAGATATGTTATTAATGTAAATCAAAAACAAAAGAGGGCCAAGGATTGATCCTTGAGGTACACCAAAAGTGACAGATTTTGTACTGCTCTGAAATTTGCCAATTTTGACTATTTGCTTACGATTTAGCAGATACGACTTAAAAATCTCTAGTGCTTTGCCTTTGATACCGATGTTAGATAATTTTTGTAACAGTAAAACAGGACTAATTGTATCAAAAGCTTTCTTGAGGTCGATAAAAATGCCTAAAGCGGTCTGTTTTTGGTCAATTTTATTTTTGATTTTCGTTATAAGATCAATAGTTGCAGAGAGAGTATTAGAGTGCGGTCGAAATCCGTATTGTTTTTGATACAAGAAATTTTTGGTTTTGAGGAATGTTTCTAAACGATTATATAAGATTTTCTCGAAAATTTTGGAAATAACGGGAAGCACAGAAATAGGGCGATAGTTGCAAGGATCGGACCTTCTTCCAGATTTATAAATTGGAATTACTTTAGCGATTTTTAAACTATTGGGAAAATCACCTTGATCTAAGCAATGATTAATACATGCAGTAAGTTTATCAGCAATTAGATTTTTGACACATATCAATGATTTAGTACCAATGCCATCAATGCCAGAACTAGTATTTGGATCTAAATTATTAATAATTTTTAGTACTTCATCTTTGGTTACTGGCAATAAACAATTTAGTTCAGTTGTATCACTTGCTTGTAGTTCTCCTGGAGCTTGATTTACTTGTTCTCTGTTGCGGATCAGATTTGCTAGCGATGAGCCAATCATTGAAAAATAGGAATTAAACGTTTCGCAGATCTCCTTTTGATCCACAATAGTGCCGGCGTCAATTTCCAGTTTATCTGGCCCCATCGATTCTTTTATTTTATTTTTGGAGAGGTCGTTAATAAGTTTCCACATTTTTCGGGGTTTTGTCATGTTGTCTTTAAAACTTTTGTAATAATATGTATTTTTTTGTTTTTTGAATATTGTGTGCTACTCTAGCTTTTGTTTTTTTAAATTCAGCTTTTAATTTTGTGTCTGATGGGTTTGATTTGCATTTTTGCCACAATATGTTCCGATTGTTAATTTCGTGTTAAATTTCTCTTTTTATCCAATCCTGGCGTGGAGGATTCAAAACTTTGATTTTAGTTATTCTGCTCTTGGATATACAGGACTGTAGATTTTCCACTAATCTTTCGTAAATAGGTTCCTCATAGTTTGTATTTTTTATTATATTTTCAAAGCACTTATACAGTTTTGGGTAATCTACCGACGTGTATTCCGCTTTCAGTATGGGGGGAGGTTCATATTTTTTAACTTCGACAAAAATTTGCTTATGGTCGGACATCGCAGATTCAATCACGACTATGTGAAAGTTATTATCCATTAAGTTTGAGGAGACATGGTCTAATATAGTTTTTGTTGAACTTGTTTCACGAGTACAAAATTTGCGTTCGATTTTATTTAAAATTTTGAAGCCGCTTTCTTTCAATATGGATTTGTAGTTGCGAGTTGCTTGGTCTGGTTTTAGCAAGTCTAAATTAAAGTCGCCAAAAACCAGTGCTCTCTTCTTTGTTTGTAGTTGTTGAGAGTAAGTTTCAAGAAAGTTGTTCATATTGTTTTTGTCGGGTTTATATATGGCACCAATGCTCAAAGAGAACTTTTTCACACAGATCCAGAGATAATGGGTATCGTCTACACTATACTCTTCTATAAGGCTATGGTTTAAATTATTGTGGACGAATATTGAGACTCCGCCTCCTCTTTTGTTTTGCCTAAAGTTATAGTAATGCGTGTAGCATGGAATTTCAAGTCTCTTTGCCTCGTCTTCACTTTTAATCCATGTTTCCGTGAGAACAATAATGTGTGTGGTGACTTGTAGTGTTGCAATTATGCACTTTAATTCATCAAATTTGCCCGGTTTAACTATGCTACGTGCATTGGCATAAAAACATTTTAGGGATTTCTTTGTTGGAAGTATGTCAGCGTAATTATTCGTAAGTTGGAAGGTTATTCTCTCTGTAGAGGACGTTAGTTTTTTGGAGTTGACACCGGTGTTGACTGAAGTGCAGTTGCTGAAATAATCTTGGGTACTCCTTTTATGTACTTAATGATAAGATTTATTTCTCCATTATCTGTGCGCTTTTGCAGCTCGTCTTTGAGGTCTCGCATATATTTTAGTTGGTATGGAGTCTGATCGGAATAAATTTTTATGTTCTCGACGTCCAGATTATTTCTCTTGCGCAATATGGCTTTCACTGGTTCTTCAGCTGAAAAACATACTTTTATGGAGCGGTTATGTTCTAGCTTATACTTTCCGAGACGCATAATTCTCTCAGGTTGAGGACAATCATTTAATGCCAATTTTAAGATTTTGATAATTTCTGCCTTGTCATATTCTTGTCGTACAGTGGTTGATTTCTCCTTGCACTCAGGAATACCGGAGATTATAATATTTTTGGCTCGTATATTTCGTTCTTGTATTTCATTGACAATGTCATCATAGGACATTTGGTTTGAGCTTGGTTGCGGCGTACATTTAAGGTTGTGGATATCGGCTTCTAACAGGGTAATTTTTCTTTCTGTGTTTTCAGATGTGGTCGTGAGGTTAGTGATTTTGGTTTTAAGATTTGAAGTTTCTATTACTATGTTTGCAATGGTGGTATATTGCCCACATCATTCTTTATGGCAGCAATATCTTGACACAATTTATTCGATATGCATCTACGATAGCGTATACGATGAAGTTAGGGCGCTTCAAACATGTTTTTACTTTTTATTCAAATCTATTGAGATTTTAAGAACGGAAAAAAGCAATTATATTGAATGTAGTTGCCCGTTCCAAAAGGTATGGTATGGACACGAAATAGGCAAGAAACTCCATACATACTCTTTATTTAACTTAATATTCTTAATAAGTCTTCTAAGTCTGATGGTGACTGGGTTCCAATTATTATTATATTTTTTATGGGTTCTTAAGTTGTATATTTGTATACTCATTTTATGTGTCGTGATGGCCCAGTGGTTAAGGCGCCCGCCTCTCATGCATGAGGTTGTGGGTTCAAATCCGGGCAAGTACCAATGTGAATTTTTCAATTCATATGTACTTTCTAAAGTTTATCTTGGACATCACTGGCATCGGTGAAGGAAAATATCGTGAGGAAACCTGGAATTACTGTTCCACTCAAACCATGTCAAAGGCCCTTGAGGCGGTTTAGAAACTCTGACACTAGGGTGTATAGGATCGTAAGATCTTACTGCCCACACGATAAAGAAAGAAGTTGAATATTAATTTATAGGTTCATACGGACGCATCCTACAAAGAAATTCGATAAACGCTTGTTTGCTCGCCATCATGGATGTATGAAAAACAGGTTCATGTGGCTGTACCTTAAGAAACGTAGGCATCCAATCCAGGCAAGCGTTCGTACGTGGTAATATAATACGGCTTTAAATGTAGGTTCCCAGAAATACGTATAGTAATTGCAAGGAGCAAGTAAGCCATTAAAGCCAATTTAATGCAAGACCACACCACAAGCGGGCAAAAGCTTACCTGAATATTCCAATATACAATCTTACTTAACTGGAAAATTGTTTGCTAATAGTATTATATTATGGAAGATTTTCCAGTAACTTAATGACTTGTAAGCATTAGGTTTTTAAAACCGGCCGAAAAGTTCCGTAAAAAGTACCTAGTATTATTTCTAGTATTATTATCTTAGAGCAGCCACACAAACATATTCTGTGAAAATTTCAAGTGTCTACCTATTTTGTTTCTAAGATACACCCCAGTGACACAGGGACGGACAGACAGAATCTTAGTAATATATCTTTTGGGTACGAAACCTTGAAAATGGAAATACCTATCTGCGTAGTTATTTTTCCTAGGTTCGTTTTTACGTCCATTTTTCCGCTTAAAACTTTCTTCAACAAAAAGTCATTTCAAGCCTGACAGCACATTTGCACCACTATATTCAAAAACTCAACATTTAAAACGAAAATGAACACACAAAATTTGGAACGAAAAACCAAAATTGGTCTATTTTCGTGCTCGTTATGTAAGCACACAGCTGACGCAGGCCACAACCGTTCATCCGATTGTTAGGCAGCCGTTATACAATTTGCACGACAGTGTAAATGTTGCAATTACACTGTCGAGCAGTATTAGTAAGATGCACGGAACCGCCGCAGTATCGTTACAGTAGTATTTGAGCACTATCGGTCGACATAATGAGTGCAGTTTTGGTTTGGTAATAGTTTTGTTAGTCATCATCGGGTTATAGTCGCCGGGTTGGCTATACCGGATGGCGTCAGTCGTTGACCGATTTTATGTACGGTCCGGTCTTAGTGCAAAGTTAAGCTTTAAAATCTGTTAAAGATCTAAGGTCTTGAACACATTATTGTTTATCGTCAGTTTAGTTGCTTTGCCAAAGTCAAATTACGGGTGTAAAAAAACACGTTACATTGCCGTTAACTACAGTAAGGGCCTTATCACACTAGCGGTTTGCGAGCGGCTGCGGGGCGGGGCGGGCGCACAGCGAATGCGTCGCGAACACGCTGCGGCTGCACAGCGGAGACGTCGTGGACGCGAGGTGAATTCGCAACGTTTTCGTCGCTTACTGCCCATCAAACTAAATAATATTGAGCAAAAATTTTTGCTGGGAAACAACAGCATTTTTATTTTATTTTTATTTTTTTGGGAAAACATACGGTAACTCATTACATTATTACAAAAGAACCTTAGCTAAGTCTAAAGCGAGCAAATGTATAACCCACGACATTTTCCACATATTATAATTTGTTTAGGTAAAAAATTTATTTGAAAAATAAATATGGCAGTTTGACATATAATTAGTAACATAACATAACATCAGGCCTGTAATCCCCGAAGGGTTAGTCAGAGGTGAGGGTCAGAGGTCAGAGGGGGCGAGCCTATTGCCATCACCCGGGCACAAATCCAGACTCCGAGGCTGCTACTGAGAATTTTCTGATGGGAAAACCCAATAACACTTTGCCTGACCTGGGATTCGAACCCAAAACCTCGTGCTCAGCCGTCGCGCTTTGCGACCACTAGACCAACGAGGCAGTTTGACATAGTTTCTATACAAAAGTCATTCAAAAATCGACCCAAAATACTATATGAGTTTTTTTGTAAATTAAAACTGAACAAGGTATTTGCTCCTTCAATTATTATAACGTATTAATATACAAACATACCCACAAGTAATTTGTTCAACCACAAATTGTAATCAACGGCACTTGAAATTAATTTCAAATTAAATTGTTTATTTCACACGTAATTTTCACACAGTTTACCACTATTCGGTTTAATAACATTTTGAATAGGGATAAATAACATTAACGAGAATTAATTATGCCTAATAATGATATAATATAATTAAGCTTCGATAAAATAGACACGCTACAGTATGTAGTATTTTAGTTTCGGATTTTTCTATCAAACTCTTTAAATCAGGGGTTCTTAAACTTTTTGTAGTCAGACATCTCTCAAAATGTAAAAAAGCCCAAAAGTTATTTGAGAAATGTCTTATTTAAAAAAAACGATAGTTGGAAATCTTTGTTTTTATGGAAAACTAAAATTCAGCCGAATTTAGCCGTAACACAATTTTTTGAAAATATTCTCAACTAATTTTTTAGACCTATGTAGGTATGCTGCTTACGTGTAGCAAGTTTCATTAAAATCGGTTCATTCATTTCGAAAAATAAGGACTGGGTTTGTGTGAATGCCGTAAGGCGTAAACGTTTTTAATTTTTGAAGTAGTTTCTTATCTACCTACATTGATAGGTAAAGAAAACCATTTTTATTTTTTACTATCAAAACCAGATAAATTATCATAGACCCCCACTTACAACTTGTGAACCCCACTTTTTTTCACGCCAACGTAGATGCCGTCGTACCCCTGGGGGTCCACTTGGACCACTTTGGGAATCGCTGCTCTACCGTTATCGCAAGCTATTACCGTGTGAGCTATTTATAATGTTGCGACTATTTGCGAACTATGTTGATAAATACTGTAATTTTATTATGTACAGTTTTATGAGTCAGATGTGCAAGATGTTTAAATTTTTTTGGGACATACGGGTTAAAATTTTATCAAGTAAACACGTTTTTAAGTTAATTCAATTTTGAAATACTCCATTTGTAAGGTAAAAAACCACTAGCATTACTTGAGTAGTTAATCTAAAAACAAAAAAAATACAAAGTTGTTCAAAGCCACAAAGTAGGTATTTACCTATTAACTGTTAAAGTTTCAGAAATTAACCTTAGCTTTAACTAATTTAAAAATTTCAACAAAACGTGGACATTTTCCTCGTTGATATAAAAAAACGGCTGCAAAGAAAAATTCAGCCAACCAGCAAACCAGCTTATTATATATTGTCCATGCAGGCAAAAAACACGAGCATTAATCACCACGCTTGCTAAAGACGGATTAAAGTTAACTTAACTTATAGATAGATAGATAAACCATTCATTTGGTGCACACATAAGACATCTCACAACACACAAATACACAATTAAAAGTTAACAAATAATATAAATAAGAATACAAGGTGCCAACATAGAAAATAAAATGAATTCAAAAAGTGAATGTTCACGCCACTGATTAATTAATTAATTTTATTATTCATTTATATCAATTTTAAGTCCAGATTTCCTCAAGATGTTTTCCCTCACCAATAATAGTGATGTCCAAGATAAAATTAGAAATGAATTGACAAAGTCAAATTGGTACTTATGAAATTAAGAGACTAATGAGTTTGTTCGTCACAATTCCACCCCGTATTTTCCAAGAACATCAGTAGTTATCTTGCCATAAAACATACGCACTTAGCTTTTACCGCTTCGTACTTACTGTTATGAAACATTGTCATACAATACTTATACAATGTTGAATGACTTTTATTTATTTATTTATTCTGTTCCCTTTTGAAAGCAATACAGTGTTCAAGACGGGAATAGTGAAATACTTTATGTTTTACTTTACTGTGTACGTTATTAATATAAAGAAGAAGTACAAATAAAATGACCATGATAATACATTGAGAGGGTTTGAAAACGATTTAATTAAAATATATCTTTTCCAAAATATTGCGAAGATAACATCACGCCTGTAATCCCCAAAGGGTTAGGCTGAAGTGTACCCATTACTACACCCACATTACGCCAGTTATGTTTTTTAAGTCCCATGTAATAGAGGGCGAGCCTATTGCGATCAACCGGTCACAAATCCAGGCCCCGAGGCTGCTACTGAGTTTATAATGAAAAACCCAAGACTTCATGCTCAACAGTCGCGCTTTGCGACCACTATACCAACAGCAGTCTACATATGATAATAATAATTTAAGAAAAAGTCACTCAGTTCCGAATCTACAACCTCTAGCACGTGAGGTGGGCGTCTTAACTACTGGACCATCACAACTGAGTCATCAAAAGATCATCATTTCTTTTTTTACTTTACCATAAATATTTTCACTAATAAAATCTGAAACACATGTTACTTTCATATTATCTTCGCTAACCAAAAGAATTTTCACCCTTAATGTTCCTATGAGCACCTTCCTTGTTTACCGAGGAACAATCGTGTAACACTACCTACATAGCCAAAATATGACGTTTCCTCAAATATATTAGCCGCGCGTTGCCAAGCACAGAATATTAACTTGTAGGCCTTTATGTGTAGATTTATTACGACGCCATCTTGAATTCTAGTGGCAAGATGTGTTTTTAATTAAAAATTGATGAAAGATCGCGTGAACTGAAATCGTTTACTGTTGTTTTATTAAGATTGGTTTTGATGTTTTGTAGTTGTATGGGTTATTTAGTTATTTTATACTTAACTAGCGACCCGCCCCGGCTTCGCACGGGTGCATGTATTATACATATAAACCTTCCTCTTGAATCACTCTATCTATTTAAAAAAACCGCATCAAAATCCGTTGCGTAGTTTTAAAGATCTAAGCATATATAGGGACAGACAGACAGACAGGGAAAGCGACTTTATTTTATAATATGTAATGATAATGATAATGATGTTATAAAGAGGTAATGTTGTTTGTTTGTTTATTTGTAAGAGGCAATCTCTGGAAGTACTGGTCCGATTATGAACATTCTTCACACCCCCCCCCCCACTTTCACGCTTACTTACCCAATTTTACACATGACACTCTCCACATCCTAGCATGCACTCTTTGCATTTTAGTCCTTGTATAGATAAGAGAGAGCCTTGTCCTCCATAGTACAAGTTTTACTTAGTTTGGAGGTCAAAAGTGTCAAACAATGTACAATCCTTTTGTGCAATAAACGATTGTTTTTTTTTTTTTTTATTCTTTCACTAATAGTAAGCGATACTATTGTCGAGTGTCATAGGATAAGTTTTATCGTATACTCAACTGTCATGCATACGAAGTCGCAGGTAAAAGTTAGTTAATGTACAAACCTGTATTTTTTTACAGGTAGGTAGGTGAGTTCCTCTTCTTCCAGGGTGTTGTGTCAGGTGGGCTGTCCGACTGTTGTTGTCTGGTTTATGTAAATATGTTTTCGTACCACTTGCTCAAAAAAGTGACATTCTATGCCACAAAAAGCGAACATAACAATAGTCATTATTAATCTGTTAAAAACAGGGAAAGAAAGTTGTACTGAATTTCATTCATGCTCTAGGGAGAGAATGTGATTTAAATTTGGAATACTTACCGATATTTATACTGCACTACATCTGTGTTTACACCATTGAGTTTGTATTTAAAGCATTAAGGCCGTACCCCGACCCAAACCTTGTTTTTAGTCGTTTTTCAGAGGCTATCTTCTCATTGATTAAGGGAAATAAACGACATCTAAAAGCACTTTATTAATGTTTGATATCTTATCATCACATTGCAAGATCTATTTTTTTTAAATGTGTTTAAAATTCATTCAAAACCTCCTTGCGAAATAATGACTAAAATTTTTGATTATTTGCATCTCTTGCTTAATGCAACGTGCTATTAATTTGAGAATTGTACAGTCTGTTGGCAAAGATGTCCGACCCACCCTAAAAACAAACGAATTCGGACCCTCAGCCTGTAACATTAAGGTTTATTCAATTTATATGAGCTTATCAGACAAGTGCTCGAGAACTCGATGAACGAATACAATAACAAAACAGACACGCAAATTTGATCTTTAACACGTAACTTTAAGGTAACATTGTCGGAGCTACCAGAATTATATATAATTTTGTTAAGTTATTTTAATCCTTATCTCGTTGACATTAAAGTTGAAAAGCTTTTAAGTTACACAACATAATTTTATTACAAACCAATCTTTAATTTCGCGTATTCCCAACAAGTTCTTGTGGCTTAGCGGTTTGATGCTGGATTGGCGACTAACAACATGTGGGTGTCAAAACACAGTCCACCTATTATCAGTTTCTTTTTTAATTTGTTTTCATTTCTACAATATTGGTTGCATTATTATAGAACGAGCAATATGATTTACGTCAATTTATCTTTTAAACTGGTGGGTAAATTAAAAAACTTTAAAGTTCACAGAATTTAGTAAGGCAAGGTAAAATATGTTTGCGCGTAGTCACTGCATACCCGTAGCATTTGAAAATACCAGTTTTATAATGAATACTAATATTTATTTTTCAACTACCCACTTATTACAAGTTATGCGAAAATATTACCATTTTAGAAAGTTTTTATTTGAAGATTATCCGTCTATAGTTCTTTACAATAATACAAGAAATAGTTTTTAAATAAATTCTAAATTGAAAGCAAAACAATAAGTTCGTCGCAGGATTTGATCTCACAACTCGTTTTTCGCAGTCTTATATACAGGCCACGAGACCAGAATTACTTGAATGCAATCATTAAAATAAGCTATTACACTAATAATATTATAACAAGTAGTTATAATATATAACCTAATGCTAACGTAATAAAGATCAAATTTGCGTGTCTGTATTATTATTGTATTTGTTCATCGAGTTCTCGAGCACTAGTTTGATAAGCTCATATAAATTGAATAAACCTTAATGCTACAAGCTGAGGGTCCAAATTCGTTTATTTTTATGGTGGGTCAGACGTCCTTGCCAACAGACTGTACTAATCATTAGATAATTCAAAAATCTAAATAATGCAAGATTTTTTTTTTTAAAAAGCTCGCTGTTTTTTTTATATTTCAATAATTCCGAAAAATGGCGTGAAAACGAGAAAGGTGAGAAAGAGATGAGATAAGAAAGTGGCGTGCGGCAAAGAGGGACCGAATGCTCAAGGTCATTTGGTCAGGGTAGCGCCTTAAGTAGACATCTTTTTGAAAAAGGAACACGCATTTATTATGATTATTAAATAAAATTACGAAAACCGACGAGGCCGTATGAGCTTGATGCGTTTGCTTTTTCGACAAAAAAATATTAGTCTAGGAATTTGCCGCGTTTTTGTTTTCTTCAATTAAGTATGTAGGTACTGTATATACGTTAAGTTTATTTTAATTTATTTTTATAAATAACTTAATGTTCTAAAATGCATATCTCATATTATTATTGTGTTAATTTTTTCGCAAATGGTACGAAAAGTAGAGTATTTTCCTCGGTGATAAAGCTGTC
This sequence comes from Hoplodrina blanda, assembly GCA_949316365.1. Lineage (NCBI taxonomy): Eukaryota > Metazoa > Arthropoda > Insecta > Lepidoptera > Noctuidae > Hoplodrina > Hoplodrina blanda. Next base: position 13,195,970 of record OX438564.1, read on the forward strand.
TTAGTCTTGGGTGAACTTAAATCCCTCGCTACACTCAGGACTCGCCTTAAATCCCTCGCTTCGCTCGTGATTTAAGTTTTTAACACCCTCGCTACGCTCGGGAGTAAACCTCGAGTCCTTCGTTACGCTCGCGATTTAAATCGTCACCCGCGACAGAAGACACTGCTTTATCCCCTTGGTTAATAATCTACTATTTTAGTTCACATGTAGTCCTATAGATGCCATATAATAATATTTTCACTGTTGGTAAAGAGTATGTTCTATTATAATATAGTTGTCGTATTCTATTTGACCTATAACGCTGAAGTTTAACAGGACACAGACAGGAAAAGTTTAACAGTTTTAGCATGCAGTTTATACTTAGGAGACATCAGCTAAGAACGAGTCTGACTTTGACTTCCAAGCGGAAGCAAAAATTAGTTTATTTATACTTACTAATTAGTTACAAGATTAAAAAAAAATCGAAAACCTAACAATAAACCTCGTACTACCGAGCTCAAAGTAAAAACCCATTGAGTTCTGCACACAACACCCTCAATTTTGCTCCGATTTTAACCAGATCGCTTGAAGCCTCTCCATGTTCTGAAGAGGTGACTAGAGGCTGACGGCGCAAGAGCCTCGTTTTATCGGCCCCTCGGGACGTGAAGAGCCTCTTAGACCGCGTTAAGCCACCCATTAGGGATCGCGGTCTCGCCACTCAATGTTTTGAATACGCTTGACACATTTTTTGGCGTAAGGTGAGCTGAAGTACCTACCTACGCCTAATTTTGGAAAATATTTGTTGGGAAGGATGCTGCCTAAAGGAGATAATGATATGATATTACTACCTCGTTTGTTTAATAGTGGTAAGCCTGACTGCTGAGCATAAGGTTTTGGATTCAATTTAAGTGTTATTGGGGTTTTTCCGACAGGAATTTGTCAGTAGCAGCCTCGGAGCCTGGATTTGTGCCCAGTTGATGGCAATGGGCTCGCCCCCTATTACATGGGACTTAAACATAACTAGCGAAATGTTGGTGTACTAATGGGTACACCTCTGACTTACCTTTCGGGGATTACAGGCGTTTATGTATGTTAGATATGATATTACAAACTACAATAGTCAACATTTTCCTGACCGGTTTTCTGGTTTCCATACAGTGATTATAGTTTACGCACCGGAGCGATTCTGTTATTATAAAGAGATGCATTCTGAAATAATGTCAATCATAAAGAACTATCAAAAAAACAAGTAGAAATATTATTGGATCTAGTTGTTCATTCCAAAAGGTAATTTTGTATGGAGAAGAATGGGCAAAAACTCCATACTTATTTAAAAAAAAATGCTCATATACTTCCAGTTAAAAAAAAACCGGCCAAGTGCGAGTCAGACTCGCGCACCGAGGGTTCCGTACAAACCTGTAGGTATATAAGTAAAAGTTATGGTATTTTTATTGCTAAATGAAATCCATAACATAACAATGTGGAAAGCTGACGGTACCTTGTCAATATCGCGGTGTTTGTTTCCAAACTCCTCCGAAATGGCTGAACCAATTTGCATGAAATTTTGTGTGCATATCGGGTAGGTCTGAGAATCGGCCAAAATCTAGTTTTTTATTTTTTTTTGTTAATCGCATAACAACGTTTGCTGGGTCAGCAAGTCTAATATATAAAATTCTCGTGTTGCGGTGTTTGTTTCCAAACTCCTCCGAAACGGCTGAACCGATTTGCATGAAATTTTGTGTGCATATCGGGTAGGTCTGAGAATCGGCCAACATCTGTTTTTTTTTTTAATCGCTGAACAACGTTTGCTGGGTCAGCTAGTAAGTTTATGATTATTAAAAAAAATATACTATGTGATGTAACTAAAACTTTAAGATTTTCGGAATTTTTCCTATATGTGTACTTTATAACGTTGCTTCATGCCAAATTTCAAGATTCCAGGTCGTCTGGAAGTATCCTTTAGGTTTTGATTCCCTTGCGAGTAGTTGCGAGTTTCAAAATATGCGGCTTTAATTGCTGTATCTTTTGATTGCGTTGACGTAGAAGTTTGATTTTGTTACAGCTTAAAGATATTATAGACTTGAGTATTTGTTAAGAATTTCAATATAATACCACTACGCGTTCATGAGTAAAGGGGTAATAAGTTTAAAATTATTAAAAATATTTTTATTATATGATGTAACTAAAAATTTATGCTTTTCGCAATTTTTCCTTTATCTGTGTTATAAGACGTTGCTTCGTACCAAATTTCAAGATTCTGAGTTCACGGGAAGTACCCTGTAGGTTTTGATTCCCTTGCGAGTAGTGGCGAGTTTCAAAATATGCGGTTTTAATTCCTGTTTCTTTTGATTGCGTTGACGTAGAAGTTTGATTTTGTTACAGCTTAAAGATATTATAGACTTGAGTATTTGTTAAGAATTTCAATATAATACCACTACGCGTTCATGAGGAAAGGGGTAGTAAGTTTAAAATTATTAAAAATATTTTTATTATATGATGTAACTAAAAATTTATACTTTTCGCAATTTTTCCTATATCTCTGCTATAAGACGTTGCTTCATACCAAATTTCAAGATTCTGAGTTCACGGGAAGTACCCTGTAGGTTTTGATTCCCTTGCGAGTGTCGAAAATTTGCGGCATAAACGGGAGTATCTTTTGATCGCGTTGACTTAGAAGTTTGATTTTTTCACAGCTCCAAGAGACCATAGACTTGAGTATTTGATATGAATTTCAGCTTGATACCTCCACGCGTTCCTGAGAAAAAAGGTCTTGACAGACAGACAGACAGACAGACAGACGGACAACAAAGTGATCCTATAAGGGTTCCGTTTTTACCTTTTGAGGTACGGAACCCTAAAAAGGTCTTTATTGTATTAATGTACCGGTACAAAATCGAATTATTATCGACCAGTTGCCGCAATTTTATTTGGTTATTTATTACTGTTATGACAACCTCCTGAAAGATTAGGTTGCAAATTAAAATGTACCTTCTATAAAAAAAATACAGACCACTAAACTCATTCTTTTTTACATTGAACATACAAAAACTTTCCCATTTCCGCGCTTCATTACTCGCAACAAGCAAGATGTACTTAATTTTAAAGCGCTCGCGCAACCTATTAACAGTGAAATAGGCTTGTTCTCGACTGTACTTAAGTAGAAGCTATTTACTGCAATACTTGTACACTGGGTTTTTACTTAATTGTGAACTCCATTTTCCGTACAAACGTAGTCTAGTCGTATTTAAGTTGATAAGTATGTATTAGCATACGATCATGAGGTCTTGGGTTCGATTCTCAGGTCGGGTTATTCTTATTGGGTTTTCCCATCAGGAATTTGTCAGTAGCAACCTCGGAGTCTGGATTTGTACCTACCCAGTTGATGACAATAGGCTCGCCCCCTACTACATGGGACTTAAACATAACTGGCGAAATATGGGTGTACTAATAGGTACACCTCTGCTTAACCCTTCGAGGATTGCAGGCGTGATGTTATGATGTTACAAACTTGAAATCCCTAATAGAGTGCTGCCTACCTAATAACAGAGACTATAATTAGAGAGCTAAAACTTCCAAGTTATTTTTACGCCGTCTACCAAGTTATTACTAAATTAGATAGGCTTGAAATTGGAGTGAAATTTTAATCGACTTCGCGTTAAAAAACACAAGAAATTACCCTCTTTACTAAGTACACTCGATATCTTATCGCTTTGCCGAAAATTTAAACAATATTTTATCTAATTAGTTCTTAAAACTGTAGTAACGGTTGAAAGGAACATGAATAACATATTTTTACCATGTGGGTGTTGCACTTTTGAATGGAACAGCTGTTTTTTATAACATACATACATAACAAAACATCACGCCTGTAATCCCCGAAGGGTTAGGCAGAGGTGTACCCATTAGTACACCCACATTTCGCCAGTTATGTTTAAGTACCATGTAATGGGGGGCGAGCCTATTGCCATTAACCAGGCACAAATCCAGACTCCAAGAATACGTGCAGGCAGTACTCTAAATTACCTGACCCGTATTCCCTATATCTTCTTTCTAAGAGGCGGACAAGGGCACTGTCCGTATTTATTCAATAAAAAGTTTTAACTTTAGTAAAAACATTTTATTTAAAAATCAAATTATTGCATAAAACTACAAAACTAATAATTTGATTTGCATAAAATATAATTATACAAAGACTCTTTATAATTATTTTAAGTAATTACACTGAAGTAGTTTAAGTGGAACGATTATTCAATTAAGTAACTTTGTTTATCCGTTTATCTGGAGAAGTTATTCATGTACCTTTTGAAACTTTCAGCCTTAGTTTGTGGATCGGGTCTTTTGAGGATACCTACCTACTAAAGTTTGGAGAACTCCAATTATAGCTTCTCTTAGCGAATATATAAGTAGACTAGACATAAATTGACCATTCCTTTACTTTTAAAAAGACAAAACGGTATTATTTATTTTCTTACAAAACTTTTAAACACAGTTTTTGAGTTATTTCTACATCAATGTATATCCATAGTAATATTATAAATGCAAAAGTATCTCTGACTGTGTGTCTATCTGTTACGTTTTCACGACTAAACCACTGAACCGATTTTGATGAAATTTTTTCACTTGAAACCCAAAAAAGGACATTGGCCACTTTTTAATTAGCGACTTCCATAGTGTCCGCGATAAGCGACATTCACGCGGAAGAAAGTCGCTAGTAATTAATATAAGTCTGAAATCGCGAATCTGCCTTGATCAATGCTTATGCCTTCTCTGTATGAGAAGAGATCTTTGACCTGCAGTGAACCAATAATAGGCTGGTATTATTTTTAGAGGTACAGTTAACAAAAGAGATAGGTATGCAAGTCGTCAGATAAAGTTGAAGTTTTCTTAGAAATCGATGGATATTTTTAAATGTAATTTAATTCAAAAAGTCGATAATTATTCATTAATTACATTAAATTTCAATCGAATACATCCATCGGTTTCTAAGAAAACTTCAACTATATCTGACGACCCTGGATACCTATTTCTTTTGTTGACTGTACATCTTATTACAAAAAAATTGAAGTTTGTTTAAAAAAAAAGTACATCAACGTTTATTGAATGTTTAAATATATATACCTACAAGAATACTACGTTTCTGGAACTGTTTAAACCAGATATAAAATAAAGCTTGACTTCATTCAATTTTAATAGATTGTTCGCGGTCAATTTCTTCCACTTATTTCCTCTGGTAAGTCTTTCTTAATTCCCGCCCGTTCTGTTTCCTTTCCATTAATTAGTCAGCTCGGTTGAGAGCGGTCGCCATCTTGCTATAAGTGAACACTATTAATATTGGAACGAGTTAATTCGATTTGTTTTTCTTGGTTTAAGAAATAATACGTTCATTTGTTTTTAATTAAGTTTTCATTTTTAATCAGGCAGGTTTATACGTGGTAAAGATCTTGAATAAACAAAGAACGAACGATTGCTAAAACTTGGTTTTTGTTTGTAACTTTAGCACACAAACACACTAACAAACAAACAACCTATCACCCTGAACGCAAACATTTTCTCAGTTCCGTCGTGGGTAAATACTCTTGATGGTCTAATACTAATACGCGGACTTAAGGGGATGAAACGGGGGTCTAAAGTTTATATGGAAAAACTTAGGAAAAACGTAGAAGTAAACTAAGTTACCCGAATTTAACGCGAGCGAAGCCGCGTGCAAAAGCTAGCTAGAAATAAGTAGGTACCCATTACCCACATGATTGTTTAGTATTTACCTCTTTTTTTCCGTACACGTATAATTTTATGTCGGTTATCGCGCATGTCCTTTCCATTTTTTTTGTCCTTACTATACCAAATTTTCCAATCGCTCAGCCACTGCGCCAACCGTGTCTCCTACGAAGATACAACTAAAATCTGGCGATACCTAAACAGCCTAGTTTAATAGTTAACTTAGTCACGTATTTACAAAAAAACAACTCTAATCTTCTTTCAAAAATCTTTCTTCACAAGTAAGAAAACTTAGCAAAAAAGACCTTTGCAAGTAAAATTAAACCTGACCCCGTTAAATGAACAACTGACCTAAAATTTATGTCGAGTCAGCCACTCACAGTCGCTAATAGTGTTCATTTAAATACCTAGACTTCAAAGGAAACTCAGCTAAAAACTGAAGGAAATGAATGCTCAGCTTTCAGCAGCTACGTCTGTCCGAAATGTGTATAGTAAATTTCATGCAATTTAGTTAGTTATTGGGTGCTGAAGAAATAGTATTATGGCTTTGTTGTGATTGTTTACTAAAATAGCAAAAAATAAAACATAAAGTTTCATTTTTATAAAAATAACAATTTTTATCAAAATCCCGCAATTTTAAATTACTGTTAAGATAGCTTTAAGCGAGAGTAAAAAATAAGCTCAAACTATTTTTATTTGTTAATTTATGATGAACTAAAATATGACAGAAATAAAAATACTTTACAGAAAGGAAAATTACTTTATATTATATAAAGTATATTTCTTTGTAACTAAGTAATTACAAAGGAATATATAAAAAATCCCCAAACTAGATAGATACACATATCTTAGGGATCGGGCAATTTATTAAATACTTACCGCGTGGAATAATATCTTGCAAACAATTTTCAATTCTAAGTCTTGTTGTTTTTAGTTATAAATTATCCAATGAAAACTATTCTAGTCCATTCTGCTTCTAACTGGCACTTATACGACTTTTAATACCTTTAAAAGCTTATAATTTAAACAAAATAAACATAAACAGTTGTTTACTTAAACTTAAACACAGTCCTACAAAGTGTAGGGCTATGTTGTGTACAGTCTTCAGGGCTATCAAAATAGTAGGAGTAGTTTTAAAAGTAGACTGAAATTAAAACAAGCACAGGAAGTGGGAGTAGCGCAATTTTCTACAAGGGATCCTGGCGGCGACCACAAAAAAAAATGGAGCGTAGAAGAATAATACGGACTTTGGATATGGTATAAAAATAATTTTTTTTCCCCTGTTGAGGATTTTTTTATGCATAACTCATTTCTGCCCGCGTAACTTTCCGTAACTTTTATCCCAAGGGAACACATTACCGGGATAAAAAAGAATCCCATGTGTTAATCCAGGAAATGGTCTATATTTATGTTCCAATTTCCATCCAAATCTGTTCAACGGTTTACGCGAGATTGAGTAACAAATATCCAAATATCTTAACAAACTTTTACATTTACAATATTAGTAGGATAGTATACTTACATGTCAATTCCATCGTAATCTAAATATGAATAACAAAATATAATGTAAATCGAAACACCTCAAGAGGTGGAATTCTTATATTAATTATAGAGACTAAAAAAAAAAAACATGATTTTGACGGTCTAAGCAATTGAGCGTGAAGCATGCCTGTGTTTAATCTGGTAAAATAACATAAAACTATGAGTACCTACATGTACACAACATAACATCACGCCTGTAATCCCCGAAGGGTTAGGTAGAGATATGCCAATTGGTACACCGGTCAATATTTCGGCAGTTATGTTTAAGTCCCATGTAATAAGGGGTAAGCCTATCGCCACAAATCGGGCACAAATCCTGACTCTCCCAATAACACTTTTCCCGACTTTTGTGTCGCGCTTTGCGACCACTATTTTGTCGAGGCGAGGATTAAAAAATCTGAAGTGTTATACCGCTAACAGTACCACATCCACAGTAATTCAACACTAGCACTTCAAAGTGGCCATTACAGAGATCGCGGAGGGAAATTGCTTTCTTGCGCGCTCTTCATTTCTTGTGTAAATTTTATTTTTTAACCGTTCGCGTTCCCCTAGTCCGTTTATGTAGCTGTTTACTCTTTTAAAAGCCTTTACGTACTAAGTAATAATGCTTTGAATATGTAAAAGGAAGCTAGTTGCCTACTTAAAGAAGACGGAAATTAATAGGGTGTTTATTTATGGTCTATTGATGGTCTTCTCCGAACCTACCTACGTTTTGGGACGGCAACTAACTTCAACTTTGTGACTAACTGACGGACTCCGTGACATTTCTACAATGCCTGTAAATGGTTTAATAATTAAATGCTTTGGATTAGAAGATTTTACAGACAGTACCGTTCATGAAAAAGTTGAATATTTTGGTTTATAGGTAATTTAACTGAATGAAATTCTGTATATACGATAATTATCTAGGCTTGTGGTTTGTCACATTCCCGTCAAAAAACTCAACTCTTAAATGATACTCTACGTAACTCATAAACTCACAGGTATTAGATTATGATTGAACCATGCTTTAACAAAATTTAGCACACTTAAATATGTAGATATTGATCTTGATTGCATAAGATATTTTTTATCCCATTTTTGTGTTTCCTCGAGATTATATAAGTACCAACTGTGATACGGGCGAAATCGCGGGCAAAAACTAGTAGTACAAATAAAAACAAACTTTTTGATAGTAAAAACAAAAGTTAGTTTAATAATGACATGGCAGCAATTTCTGTCATTATCTAATGACAGAAATTGCTGACAAAGTAAACAACCGTTAATTAGGGGAAGTGATCCCAAAGAGGCACAAATCCTACCTACCTGAAACTAGCGTCACATACAGTATTCATTCCGTACATTCATCACCCCTTTGACTATCATCTATATCTACAGGTCACAGAGTAACAAATGGATAAAGTGTCAATAGAAAATAATGCCATAATATAGGTAATGATTTTAAGTGGCAATTATCGCGACATATATATGTACGTTACCAAGCAAGCAAAATTGAAGACTATTAGACTAACTACTAATATACTTTGACAAAATGTATGTAAATTTTACTAAATAGTAATCTGTGAGGAAAGCCCATACTTTTATTTATTTATTTTTAAGTAACCAACGGCGATACATATAATATCTTATAGAATAGTATATTAGGATACTGTATGGCTAATAATAGGTTTCCCTGTTTAACAAAATATGCAAACGGACTAGTAATACATTGAAAGTTTAAATGATGTTAAATTAAATATCTATAATAGACTTGAAATTTTGTTATTTATGAAGTTGATTACAGAGCCTTGGTGATTGCCATTTGATTTTGTCTTTACCAAATACGAGTACGATATCTCTCCATTGACTATCTACTCCGTGGCACAGATCCTATTCCTAACTGTCGGAACTAACGTTGCGTGGAAATGTGGCTGTCAGTTCGTTTCAGCGTTGTTTCGTTAAAACAGTGTGCTATGGAGTATAAGATTTGTTTTGCTGGAAATAGGATTAGGTGTTAACTTTGGCACAGTTTTGTTGGCACGATAGTATAATTGACGTACTACGTTTAGTAAAAGTTATGAACGTCTAGCTTCTGCCCGCAACTTCGACAAAGTTGATATATTATCTTACGGGAATCTTACATTTTTCCGAGATACTAAGGCATCGCGCACCGCCGCGGTTGGCGGTGAAGCGTATCTCATGTGTCGCATTGGCCTCTATGGAATCCGCTGAAGCCTTTCACACGTACACCACCTGACCGCGCGGTCGCCCGACCGCTTCACCGCCTAACGCGGCGGGCGGTGCGCAGTGCCGTGTGTTAATCGCCTATGTGTTAACTCAGACTATAATGTATCTCTGTGCCAAATTACGTCGAATTCCATTCAGCCGTTTTGACGTAGTTGAATAATAAACATTCATCTTCGCATCAACTTTCGCATTTATGCCTAATAGTAGCATGATTATAAAGAGGTGAAATTAGTTTCCTTAGATATCTCTGAGGTATATATCTCTGTTCTCTGGGTAGGAATATACAAAAAATTGACTGATAGAAAGCTACACTATTAATACCCTTTTTTTTAGGTGGTAAAAATCATCAAATGAGTCCTTCCGCCCTGAGCGGGGTGGAAGGGACTGTCAGGCTTTTACTGACTAAAAAACCACCCTGTTCCTTCTGTTTCCCTTTACGTTCCGGAGCCACGGTATCCTGTTTAGACGTCCTGCAACCCCGGCAGGCGTTTGGCCCCGTTGGGGCCCCATCCCTGTGCTGACAGCTATTTGAGGCGCGCGCGAACAGAACTTTCCACGCAGCCAAATTCGAGAACAGAAGCTAGTTATTAATAATTAACCACATCATCTAACGACACTATTCTGTTTCACCGCAGCTTGTCTGTTATACCTAATTAACGTACCTAATTCAACGTGTTTATGTCTTTACATAATGATCCGATATCACAAGTCTGTAGGCCTAATATAAGAGCGCTGACGTTAAAGAAATCAGATTTCAATTCTAAAATCGTACGACTAGCACATTAATTGACACTATGACGAAACGGTTAGCGCAGTAGTTGAGGGTTCAATTCCCGCACTGAACAAATATTTGTATGGCCTAAAGATAGTTGTTTCGGGTCTGACTGTTTGTGTATGTGAGTTTATGTTTGTAATCCACAATACAGGAGAAATTTCTAGAGAGAGGAAACATAAAAAAATATAAATAGTATCACCCATTGATAAAATGTAAATAAACATAATCTCCACATAGTATACAACATATCATAATTATAGAAGATCGCTTCGTGCCGTCTGTACGCTAATTAGAACGTTTGAACTATGCAACGGATGCGGTATTCGGTTATGTATCTACGAGTACAATGCACCCGTGTGGAGCCTACCCCTAGTAAATTATAATAAGTACTGCTCATACGGGTTACAACACAAAAATTGATCAATGTTACGTCACATTTCCTCTGCTCACTCACACTAGGCTTCCTGATTATCAATGCGGTTAACTAAACCCAAACATAACCCTAAATTGCGTGCGTAAGTATGACAAACATTTTGATAGCGTACTGGACGTTTTGTACCCTTAAAATAGCCTTACATATAATTATTTAGAGCTAAAACAAAAGCCAACTTTTCCCTTTCCCAGAACACCTGTAATACCAACATTGTGGGTCCTAAAAATTTATAAAATCGTTAACGCTCCAACGTTTAACACGTATACAAAGCTGCGTAAATTACGCATTTTTACGCAAAACTTTTAATGGAATAACATAGTAGTGGCCCTGGACGGTTGCAAACTTTTATTACACACTCCTACGCACTCCGCTGAACAGAATTGTTTGGGTACATGCTGGGACTTGAAGATAGTTGGGGTCTATAAGGACAGTTCTCTTTAATGGGTTAGGCAGAGATAAGGATGACTTGCTGAGTCTCGAACTCTCGACAGCAATTCTGGTAATGAAAAGATGATCATAAAATCTAATTTGAAGGGTAAATATGAAAACGAAGTAGGAAATATCGAGAGGTAACCTGGACTTATAATTAATATTTATTATTATTTATTTAAAAACTTTATGCACATGTAAAAAAATTCACTGTACAAAGGCGGACTAATATGAGTCTGAATATTGCCAATCTGCTTTGAGTAAGCGTGGTGACCAATACTCGTGCCTTCTCTGTATGAAAAGAGGCCTTTGACCTCCAGTAGGATAATAATGGGCCAATATTCTTATTCTTATCACGTGGAAGACAAGTGTATCACATAATCTTAATCTGAATACAATATATAAAAGCGAAAGGTTACTCACTCACTCACTAAATCATCACGAAATATCGAAAACGGGATGACGTATAAAGATGAAACTTGTCAGGGAGGTAGTTTATAGTTAGTAGACGTCCGCTAAGAAAGGATTTTCCAAAATTCACCCCCTATGGGGATGAAACGGGTGTTCAAAATTTGTATGGAAAAATCAACTTTGACGCGGACGAAGTCTCAGGCAAAAGCTAGTATATAGTCAAAATCATGTTAAGTACAATAAAAGTGTACTTTTAGATAATATTGGCAACAAACTGTCATTGAGATTTGTAACTACTTGTGTGGGTATTTTTTCTATATTTTTCGGGTTAATGAGATAATTATGACAAAGAGTTGAAAAAAGGTATATAAATAAAACAAAATGTAAAGTGACATAATACAGAGCTCTCATTCCACAAATCCCTATAGGATCAAGTCATAATTCCATATTAACTTATTAATAGACTCGGGAATAAAAAAGTCCTACAGCATCAAAACCCTGAATTCCTTAATAATAACGAGAGTTTCAATGACATAGGCCGTAAAAGAGGCGTAAACAAAAATTTTGCAACCAACAGAAATCAGCTCGAGGTGTGCCCACACAAATTGATGGTGGTTTTATATGGATATAAAGTTTTACTGGAAAAGGCAGATATAAACTGCTGCATATTTGGCGTGTGGTGAATGAATCATAACTGAAGGTCATAGCTCATTAGAGACACCCGGCACCCGACATTCACCGCCTCGCCTCGAGCGGTTAGTATTCTTTGTATGGAGTACTATGGGTATATGGTCACTACATCAACTCCGGGTCTTCTCGCCCGCGGGCTGACCGCGCGCGTTCGAGTGGGCTATTCGGTAATCACCCGTTGCTCGTACGTGCAGTTCCCGAATGGATGGATAGTGATGATTCCTGACAAACTACTCAGTAATTAACACTGGTTTATATGCGGCATCCAACCGTAGAACCATGGTGCATGTTGCATCCATGGAACGAAGACCACCTGTCGATAACGAGAGGACACCGCGACGAGGTACTGCTGGTCGGGTGTCGAGTGGGTGTAATGAGCTATGACCACTATTTGCTAGAAAACATAATTAAATATCTCGGGACAACTCACACACGGCCATCTGATCCCAAGCTAAGCAGAGCTTGTGTTATGGTAACCAGACAACTGATATACATACTTATATAATTTATAAATACATACATATTATAGATAAATTACACCCAGACACAGAACCAACAATTATGCTCATCACACAAAGTTTGTCCTGGGTGGGAATCGAACCCACTACCTCCGGCTTTGCAGTCAGGGTCACTAACCACTAGACCAACGAGGCAGTCGATTAAAATATAGTCACATGAACTTCCTTAAACTTCACTTAAAGGTTGGTAAATGTTGTTGACAAATGATAAATATTGCAAGAACAAGCATTTTGTGCAAGCATCTAGCCATCTATCCTATACGAAAGTGTGCAAGCTTGTTTAAAAGTATTATTTATGCATGCTTTATTACCTATCATGCTTGCCTTTAGCGAATCCTAGCCACAAAACTACGCACACAGTTCTACAAGGTTTTTTATTAAATTTACCATTTCCATTGAACCTGCATCCATTAATTGATCACCCATTTAACTTTTTAAATTAAAAAAGGTCGTGGCTAACATATTATTATCCGGTGGGACACACCACACCTCAGAGACAGTAATTTAATTCCAAGTTCCGTTTTGTCAACCCGATGCGGTTCATTTGGACCTACTTTTTGTGGTACGTTTAGCCCTTCAGCGTAATTAGGGTTAAGTTTAGAAGTTTTTTGATGATATTTTAATGTTAACATGGATGATAATTGTCGATTTTAAAAAAGCGACCAATGAATGTTGACCTTGTTAATGAAGGGGTTTGTAAAGTGCGTTTCACCGAATAGTTCGTATGGCGTTATGTTGCCTACTCTGCCATGAAACACTGTCTGCAACACTGAAAAATATTGCTGCCAACATAACGCCATAGGAACTATTCGGTGAAACGCACTTTACCACTAAAATCATTCTGGTTTACCATCTTTTTTTGTTTATGATGATATAAGGGATAACGAGTAAGTATTGTATGATTGTGTCTGCAAATTATTGTAAAACATTTATTTTAAAAGTGTAAGTCTTGTATGAAAGTTCTTGCCCATTCCTCTACATAATTATGACTACCTTTTGAAAGGGGCAGACAGATTCAATTATTATTGTTTTAATTAATAATAAGTAGATATAAATGATTTGACTTTCACTTTGTCTTTGATATTTAGTACCATGATATGAAAATAATGCATACTGAGGTAATCAGTGTGCATTATTTTCGTATCGTCTATCCAAACATTTGCAGTGGGCGTTCTCGTATAGTATGACCACTAAATCTAACAGCTGATACTGAATGCAGTACCAAGGCGACCATGGCCCTGCTCACATATATTTTACTACTACACGTTCTAAACTATACTCTGGCCAGTGAATGTGTCAATAGTAAAACAGCAAACTACATAACTTGGCAAAAAGAACTCTTGAAAGATCTTAAATGCGGTTACAACCCACACCAAGCACCAAAAGAGAACACAGTAGTAAACGTCAGTTACGCCCTGAAAGCCTTCAAATTCAATAGCATTGAGGAAAAGATATCAATACAAACATTTATGCATATGAAATGGGAAGATGAAAGACTGAAATGGGATCCAGAAGAGCATCATGGCATTAACGAGGCTGACGTCTCCAAGTTTCGTCTGTGGACTCCAATGTTTGGACTATCCTACACCGAGGATTATAACCTGTATTTCGAAATGTATAATTGGTATCGCTATGAATTGGAGAGTACTGGAAGCATTCTCAACAGGCATGGAACGGTACAAACCACTTTGTGTACCGTCAAACTCACGAACTGGCCATACGACGTGCAAGAATGCACCTATGATTTTGGACCAATAGGTCCTAAATGGGACCTGTCTTGGGGCACTGTAAATTATTCAATAAACTTTCACTTCAGGGTGTCGGAACGTAGTGGCGCTGAATGGTACATATACGACCACAAGTATGTGATGAATAACAGTACTAAGAGGAATTTGAAGTTGACACTCTATTTAATGCGAGAAGCAGTCGGCTTGGCTGCGATTGTCATTTATCCTGCCTTCATTTTGACTGTTCTTAGTGTTTTATCCTTGTGTTTGGATGTAAGACGTAAAGTGCGGCGAGAGATTGTCTGCTTCAGTTTGCTTGGTCATTATTATTTTCTGGCGGAGTTGGCTATCGATATACCGAAGAAGTGTCAATTTCCACCGACCTTATTGTTGTACTATCGTGGTTCAGTTGTTCTGACTATTATAATAATTTTTTTGACATTATGTTTGAATGAAGTGTGTAAATTAAAATCAACTCCGCATAGTAACATAAAAACAATCAATGATTTCGTGTATGAAAATAATTATAGATCGTATTTAGTGTTTCCTCGGTGGGATTTTAATGACGCTACAGTTGATAGCAAGTCAAGCAATGAAGATTGGGTGAAGTTTTCAAACATTGTGAATAGTGTTTTCATATTTGTTACTGTATTTGCTTATTTTAGTTTGTACGGCACAAATATTCCTAAGCAATTTCCAAAACCAAATTTCGATGAACAATAAATAAACTATTTTTTTCCGTCTTTCACTGCATATTTACTACGAATCTACTGCACCGATTATGTTAAAATTTGGTACAAAATATTATAACTTTCTGTGCCCCAAACACGTTAAATTAAAGTGTGACGTAATAGCAATTAAAATCAAATTGGGGCGGTGAAGATACCTTTTTTAAAGAAAACCTTCAGCGAATCCTAACCATAGAACTCCACACACATTCCTACAAGTTTTTATTTTTTTTTATTTAAGCACTTCGATTGAATCTGAGTTCATTCATTGATTATGCTAATGATTTTTTTAGAAAGGTTGTGGCTAACTTACTATCCGGTGGCACCCAACCCACCTTAGACACAGTCCATTTTGTCAACCCGATGCGGTTCATTCGCATATCTACTTTTTTGCGCTGCGTTTAGCCCTTCAGCATAATTAGGATTGAGTTTAGAACATAAGTGATGACATTTTAACGTTAACATAGAAGATAATCGACGAGGTTTTAAAAGACGTGTTTTTAGCATAAACATAGGGTTTTATGTACTTCGTTACAAAAATATTGCTTACTGAAGTTATAAAAAAAACAGGCCAGGTTAGGATCGGACTTGCAAATTAAGGTTTCAGTATCACTAAAACAATAGTGATAGTTTAAAGTTTCTTTTGATTTGTGATGATTTCATGACATCAGCCGTAGGACATCTACTGCTGAATATAGGCTTTCCCTACAGATTTCCAGGACCTACAGATTTCTAGGACCAGTTGGAAGCGGCTTGTATCCAGGGCGATCCCGCGGTCTTCATCTTGTGGGTGGATGTCCTACGCTGCGCTTGCCGGTACATGGTCTCCATTCGAGATCTTTACGGCCCCATCGGTCATCAGTTCTGCGTGCTATGTGGCCTGCCCACTGCCACTTCAACGATGCGATGCGATGATTTAAAGGACATTTATTATCATTATACAAAAATAGCAGACATTAATTACCTCACAGTCTATCGAAACATTCGCAGTGGGCGTTTTCGTATAATATGACCACACAATTATTATTAAATGGCTAACACTGAATGCAGTATCAAGGCAACCATGGCCCTGCTCACATATATTTTACTGTTACACTTTCTGAACCATGCTCTGGCTGTTGACTGTGTTAATAGCAATACACCGGAATACATAACTTGGGAAGAAGAACTCTTGAAAGATCTCAAATGCGGTTATAGTCCATACCACGCACCAAGCGAGAACACATTAGTGAATATCACTTATGGCATGAAAGACTTCAAGTTCAATAGTAAGGAGCAACAAATAACAATGCATACATATATGCACATGAAGTGGATAGATGAAAGACTGAAATGGGATCCAGAAAAGTATCATGGTATTAACGAAATCGACTCCTCCAAGTTCCACCTATGGTTTCCAATGTTTGGACTATCCAACACCGACGATTATGAGCTGAATTTCGAATCGCATATGTTGAATCGCTATGAATTGAAGAGTACTGGAGCTATTGCCTTCTCACATTCGATAGCACAAAACTCTTTGTGTACCGTCAAACTCACGAACTGGCCATATGACGTTCAAGAATGCAACTATGATTTCGGACCAATTGGACCTCAGACAAGTCCATCTTGGGGCAGTGCAAATTATTCAATAAATTTTATCTTCATAGTGTTGGAACATAGTGACGCTGAATGGTACATATACGATCACAAATATGTGACAGACAACAGTACTAAGAGGAATGTGAAGTTGACCCTTTATTTGAGGCGAGAGGCAGTCGGCTTGGCTGCTATTGTTATTTATCCTGCCTTCATTTTGACTGTTCTTAGTGTTATGTCCTTGTGTTTGGATGTGAGACGTAAAGTGCGGCTAGCGATTGTCTGCTTCAGTTTGCTTGGTCATTATTATTTTCTGGCGGAGTTGGCTACCGACATACCGAAGGGGTGTCAATTCCCACCGACCTTATTGTTGTACTATCGTGGTTCAGTCGTTCTGACTATTATAATCATTCTTTTGACATTCTGTTTGAATGAAGTGTGTAAATTAAAATCAACTCCGCATAATAACATAAAAACAATCAATGATTTCGTGTATGAAAATAATTATAGATCGTATTTAGTGTTTCCTCGGTGGGATTGTAATGACGCTACAGTTGATAGCAAGTCAAGCAATGAAGATTGGGTGAAGTTTGCAAACATTGTGAATAGTGTTTTCATATTATTTATTGTATTTGCCTATATTGGTTTTTATAGCACAAATATTCCCACACAATTTCCAAAATCAATTTATGATAAACATTATTTTAAAACGAATTTTTAATATTTTGGTATTAGGGTTCTGTACGGTCCAATAATAATCCAATCTTTTAATAAATCACTTGTGTGTCGGTCAATCTGTCTGTAGGTCTGGCTGTCTACCATAGCCAATTTGCTCTGAATGTACTGGCTAGCTGAATGATACATTACGGGTTTTGTACCACTGAAATAATCATGGTTTACAGTTTCTTGTCATTTGCGATGATACAAAAGATAAACATTATCACGATACGAAAATAATGCACTCAGATTACCTTTCAGTCTATCAAAATTTGCAGTGGGCGTTTCCGTCTCATATGACCACACATTTTAACGGCTGATAAAAAATGCAGTTGCAAGGCAGCCATGGCCCTGCTCACATATATTTTAGTGCTTTACTTCCTAAACTATACTCTGGCCATTGACTGTGTTAATAGCAAGATGCCAGAATACATAACTTGGGAAAAAGAACTCGTGAAAGATCTTGAATGCGGTTACGGCCCACTCCACTCACCAGGAAGCAATGCAGTAGTGAATGTCACTTACGCCATGAAAGCCTTCAATTTTGATAGCATAAAGGAAAAGATAATCATGCAAACATTTGTACACATGAAATGGAAAGATGAAAGACTGAAATGGAATCCTAAAAAGTATCATGGCATTAACGAAACTAACGCCTTCAAGTTCTACCTATGGCATCCAATGTTTGGATTATCCAACACCGGGGATTATGAGCAATATTACGAAATGAATATGTATCATCGCTACGAACTTAAGAGTACTGGACGGGTCTTTAATTCATATGTGAAGGTTCAACACTCTTTGTGTAGCGCCAAACTCACGAACTGGCCATATGACGTTCAAGAATGCACCTATGATTTCGGACCAGTTGGTCGTCAAAGGGGCACTGCAAATTATTCAATAAATTTTCGCTTCGTGGTGTTGGAACATAGTAGCACTGAATGGTACATCTACGATCACAAGTATGTAACAGACAACAGTACTAAGAGAAATGTTAAGTTGACACTATATTTAATGCGAGAAGCAGTTGGCTTGGCTTCGATTGTCATTTATCCTGCTTTTATTTTGACCGTTCTTAGTGTTTTATCTTTGTGTTTGGATGTGAGACGTATAGTGCGGCTAGTGATTGTCTGCTTCAGTTTACTTGGTCATTTTAATTTCCTGACGGAGTTGGCTACCGACATACCGAAGGGATGCCAATTCCCACCGACCTTATTGTTGTACTATCGTGGTTCAGTCGTTCTGACTATTATAATCGTTCTTTTGACATTCTGTTTAAATGAAATGTGTAAATTAAAATCAACTCCGCCTAGTAACATAAAAACAATCAATGATTTCATGTATGAAAATAATTATAGATCGTATTTAGTGTTTCCTCGGTGGGATTTTAATGACGCTACAGTTGATAGCAAGTCAAGCAATGAAGATTGGGTGAAATTTGCAAACATTGTTAATAGAGTTTGCATATTCATTATTGTATTTGCTTATATGGGTTTGTATAGCACAAATATTCCTAAACAATTTCCAAAACCAAATTACGATGATAGTTTTATTATTGATGATTGTTAAATATTTGGTTATAAGGGTTCCGAACGTCCGAATGAAGAACGGAACTTTTTAGCCTGTTTTTCACAACCAATTTACTCTGAATGTTCAGTACATTACAATGATTGAGCTAAAATATGGTAAATGAGTGAATTTTGAATATGCGAGTCACTTTTATGGGGAGGGGCAAAATAAAAAATAAAAATAAAAGATTACTAGAAGTTTGTACTATATGACATATAAAAAGAATTTTATATTGTTTTATAAATTAATACTTTTAAACTTAAATAAGGAAACCAACGAAAATTTATCGTTCCCTCCCCTTATCTTCGAAACTACTAAACCTAAAAGTTTGTGAGCTATTTGAATACTTTAACAAACTCCTTATAAATATAATAATTTACCTTCCTTCATTTACATTCCTTACACTAGTTTTAAGATATTTTACTAGCACAATGGACTATATTGTTGTCTGAAATAAATAAATAAATGTAATTGATTAATTAATTAATTAATTTACTCTATTACCTTAATTTTTCGTTTATGTAGACCAGGAAAAATGTCGGGCCAAGAATACTGCACTGCAGAACGCCATATTGGTTCAGCATATAATCACTTATCCAATTTTCAATACATACAACAAGTCTTCTGTTATGGATAATAATCTGTGAAATACTGGAGTCATAAACCTCTGATTCCCAAGTGCTCAAGAATACTTATTAGAATAGGGACCGATACTGTGTCAAATGCTTTGGCTAAATCCGAAGCTTTTCCATTCGTACATTTTTGATACTATATGTCAATTGTATTCAGTGATTTTGTGCAGATGATGACAACCATTTTTTTTTTCAACAATATTTCAATGATACCTACCCATAAACGCCACACAGGTCTACATAGTTTTTCTTCATTTACCACTTCCATAGAACCCGTATTCATTAATTTATCACTCTAATGCATATTTTAAATAAAAACAGATCGTGGCTATCATATTATTATCCGGCCGCGCGCACCGCACCTCGGAAACAGTTATTTAAGGGTTCCAAGTAGTTTGTAAAGAAAATACCGCTTTTTGTAGTTATTTAGAAAAACTGACCAGAAAAGGGTCGGGCTTGCACATAAAAGGTTCAGTACCACTAAAACAATAATGGTTTATAGTTTGTTTCAACTACCGATGATATCAAGAATAAATATAAATTATCATAATATGAAAATGACTCACACAGATACAGCCTATCAAATCATTTGCAGTGGGCGTTTCCGTATAATATGACCAATTTAATGGCAAATACTCTATTAGCTAATGCTTAGCGCAGTATCAAGGCAACCATGGCCCTACTCACATATATTTTACTGCTATACTTCCTGAACTATACTCTGGCCAATGACTGTGTTAATAGCAAGACGCCAGAATACATAACTTGGGAAGAAGAACTCTTGAAAGATCTTGGATGTGGTTATAGTCCACATCACGCACCAAGCGAGAAAACAGTAGTGAATGTTACTTACGTCTTGAATACCTTCACCTTCGATAGTGAAGAGGAAAAGTTAAGAATGATAACATTTATGCGCATCAAGTGGAAAGATGAAAGAGTAAAATGGGATCCAGAAAAGTATCATGACATTAAGGAGACGGACAACATGAAGATTCATCTATGGGGTCCAATGTTTGGACTATCCAACACCGACGACTATGAGTTTTACTCCGAAATGTATATGTATTATCGCTTCAAATTGAAGAATACTGGAGACGTCGTCAACACACATTCGATGGTACAAGACGGTATATGTAGCGTCAAACTCACGAACTGGCCATATGATGTGCAAGAATGCAGCTATTATTTCGGAGGAATAGATATACAGACGGATCCATCTTGGGGCAAAGCAAATTATTCAATCAACTTTGATTTTATGGTGGCGGAACGTAGGGGCGCTGAATGGTTCATAAACGACTACAAGCATGAAACAGATAACAATACCAAGACGAATGTGACGCTGACACTTTATTTGATGCGAGAAGCTGTCGGTTTGTCTGCGATTGTCATTTATCCTGCCTTCATTTTGACTGTTCTGAGTGTTTTATCCTTGTGTTTGGATGTGAGACGTAAAGTGCGGCTAGCGATTGTCTGCTTCAGTTTGCTTGGTCATTATTATTTTCTGACGGAGTTAGCTTACCATATACCGAGGCATTGTCGTTTCCCACCGACCTTATTATTGTACTATCGTGGTTCAGTCGTTCTGACTATTATAATCATTCTTTTGACATTCTGTTTGAATGAAGTGTGTAAATTAAAATCAACTCCGCATAATAACATAAAACCAATCAATGATTTCGTGTATGAAAATAATTATAGGTCGTATTTAGTGTTTCCTCGGTGGGATTGTAATGACGCTACAGTTGATAGCAAGTCAAGCAATGAAGATTGGGTAAAGTTTGCAAACATTGTGAATAGTGTTTTTATATTTGTTATTGTATTTACTTATATTGGTTTGTATGGCACAAGTATTCCCAAACAACTACCAAAATTAAATTACGATGATGATGATTATTATATATAAACTATTTTTAAAACAGTTTGTTATTTACTTGTTAAATCCTTCTTTCTGGGCGGAGTCAGACAAAGATAATTATATAAAAAACTAGGACTCTCCCCGCGACTTCGTTCGCGTGATTTTTCTCACAGATCCCTAATTTTTTGATAATAAAATATAGCCTATAGCACTCAGTGATAACGTAGCTTCCAATTTGTAAAACAATTTTCATAATCGGTTCATTACTTCCAGAGATTACCCCCTACATACAAACTTACAAACAAATGTTACCTCTTTATAATATTAGTATAGAAGTATAATAGATGATAATTTCAAATGTTTCAAGCCCCAATAGTTACGTCGACTGTCCCTATGACAAGTATAAAAATATCAAAATGAAAAGTGATAAAATTTTTACTTTCCAAAAGAACAAATAGTTAATATTATTAATGATTCTGACTATCATTTTAACAGACTTCGTCCGCGTGGTTTTATTTCATCCATGACTGGTAGTTCCAGAGATAAGCGCATTTAAACAAACATACAAAAAAACTCTCTCTCTTTAGCTTTATTATATTAGTATAGATACGGTATGACGCCAGGCATAAATATAACTTCCAAAGTGGAAGGACAGGTGGACAAGCTGCGCGTGCTTAGTCGCGCCGATTTCGCGTTCGTGTGTACGTAGCCTCACACATGGACACACGGCAACATGATACTTCTTATCTACGGTCGTACGTACTGCATAACATAACATCACGCCTGTAATCCTCAAGGCTTAGGCAGAGGTGTACCCCACATTTGAACCATTTCGCCAGTTATGTTTGAGTCCGATGTAATAGGGGGCGAGTGTTATGCTATCAACCGGGCACAAATCAAGACTCTGAGGCTGCTATTGAGAAACTCTTTATGGAAAAGCCCAATAACACTTCGCCACACCTGAGAACCGAACCCAAGACCTCATGCTCAGCAGTTGCGCTTTGCGAACACTAGACAAACGAGGCAGTACTTCAAACAATAACAGATATTTAGGTACATGATATCTGGCGTGTGATGTTCCACTAATGCCTTAATTAATCAGAGCAAGTGAGAACGGCATGTCTTATAATAATCGCTTATATCGTTACGCTCTTTGATTTTAACGATAATTGATGGCGCTGAGAATTAGCGGGATTCGCGCGAAATTCTTGTTGAACGTGGAATTTGTGGTGAGTTAAGTTATACGCATAATTTTCTGTTATGTAATTAGGTAGCTGCGTAGTTAATGCTTGCGGTCATAAATAGTCGAACTTATGCGTGATCACTTGGTCTGATCTGTAAAAATCTACATCGATGGATATCATCAGGAATTTCACAGTAGCAGCCTCGGAGTCTAGATTTGTGCCCGGTTTATGGCAATGGGCTCGCCCTCTATTACATGGGACTTAAACATAACTAGCAAAATGTGGGTGTACTAATGGTTAGACCTCTGCCTAACCCTTCGGGGATTACAGGCGTGATGTTTATGGATATAGGTAAAGTGAGCTAGAGTTGAGCTGTCTTTCCACCTGCAGTGCTATTCTGTTACAATCTTCTTAGATGAAAGTCAAAGCATTTATTTCAATTTAAGACCTCACTGCTGCTTATTCTTGTCTTCTTGTTCTTATTACCTTTTAAAATGGGCAACTAGATTCAATATTATTATTATATTTCTTTTATTACACGTCGGCCTACGTTGATAACTAGCGCCGTGGTTTCGTGCCATCGTGTGTAGGCCACGGCATTATGCTGAGCGTCGGCCGTTTCGCGCGGTAGTGGCAAAACCGTGCAGGATATTTCATTTTTTATTTTGTATTATGTATTTAGTTTTTTAGATTAAGCATCAACTTGTCTTGTTTCGGGCTGTTAAAAAAATTGTTTTGTATTGTGCGTCACTTTCATGTGAATAAAAGCTTTTCTTTCTTTCTTTTCAATCTAAATAATGTTCCAAAAGTGCCTTTTGATGGTCTAGTTGACGAAGACGATTTGACATCTTGCGTCAAATGTGCGTCCACTCTAAAAATTAATGAAAACTCAACACAACAACACAAAAAGTTGTCAAAGGTCCTACAGTAAGATTACTTTTGACGACTAGTACGCTATACGACTTTCATGATTCCCACAGGAAGAGATAGTGGCCGTTACCCTACCCTTCAGGCCACGCAAGAACAATGGAGTTAACTTACCGTAAAACCCTTGTAACACACTGGTTTCATTACAAATAGAGCGTGAAAAAATGTTGACTACTATGTGGTATCATGAGTGTCAAATAAATGGCAAATGTAACAATTTTTTGTTTATTTATGCACATGGGCGATTAACACACGTCACCGCGCACCGCCGCGGAGGGCGGTGGCGGTAAAGCGGATTTTACCGCTCGACCGCGCGGTCAGGCAGTATACGTGTGTTAGGCATCAACGAATTTCTTAGAGGCCAATGCGACATGAGATCTGCTTCACCGCCAACCGCGGCGGTGTGCGGTGTCGTTTAGCATCACCTAATGCAAACTCCACAATTATTGCTTTCAAAAATATGCCAAAAAAGTTGAAATTAAGAATTAATTATAATCGTCACGTTTCTACGGTAAAGTCAACATAATAATATCAGCACCTTTCTTTTTTTGGTATTGTCATCTTCTATGAAAAATGTTCAGATTTCCTCGCACAAAAAAAAACATTTAAAACAACTTTTTTAAATCAGTGTAAAACACCTCGTTTCTCTGACCAACAGCCGAAAAAACTTTCACGTAATAATAATTATCATTACTTTTAACAACTACACTATTAATCTCTGCCGGTCCCTAAAGAGAAACGTGGCGTGAAATTAATTAGTAAACTCAGTGCCATCACACCGTATGTTTTATTCACTATGTTTTTAATTTAAAAGTTAATTATTGGACTCCCAGAGGGTCGTGTGTGGTGAAAATTTCGCAAGGGGACGTATCATTTATTTATAGTTTTCGGAAATGATTATGGAACTCGTTTGTGGGTTGTTGTTGGTGACTTTCCGAGGTTAGATTGCCCAGGATATAATTTTTTAGGTCGTCAAAAGCTACAAAAAACATAGTTTACGTTAACGTATATACTCGCCTACTAGCTGTCGCTTTCAGCTATTCCCGCGAAGTATGTTAATTCAATTAATGAACTGCAGCCCTACCATGAACTCTTATCGCGATCCAAAAACTGAACTGTTCTTCAAATACGTCAATATAACGCATCAGATGCGTTATATTGACGTATTTGAAGAACAGTTCAGTTTTTGGATCGCGATAAGAGAAAATACGTCAATATAATGACATATATTGATGCGTTTTAATGACTTATTTAAAGAACAATTCAGTTTTTGGATCGCGATAAGAGTTCATGGTAGGACCCCTGTTTATTATGTACTTTTTAAATTAAATTACATTTGAAAACATCACTTGGTTTCTAGGATAACTTCTACTATATCTGACGACCTCCGGTTACCAATCTCTTTTGTTGACTGTACCTACCTTTCAAACAATAAAATGAAAAGCTTTACAGGAAAAGATGGTAAGGTAAGTCTTTGAAATAAATACGAAAATTAATTACAATAAAAGAAATTATTCTTAAACAAAAACATCAAAGCAAAACAATTAAATTAAAACATTCGGTATTTACCTTTAAAGAAACAACCTAAACACGAAAGGGTACAAAGACGCCGCCGAAAAATTCAACATGGCTGCCGTATTAGGCGCCATTAATATTCTTGTAAAAGTTGACGTGACGTCAAATATTCTATGATTAACGAGCTAGTATTGTTTGGTGACCTTATTGTCCTTCTTCTTCCACAAAAGGTTTGAACTAAAACCGCGGACAAGAGAAATTTTTCGGCGCTTTTTTAATATCTCCGTTGAAATCCCGTCGCGTGTCACTTTTACGTTGGCAGCAAAATGGGAAAGATATAAGCAAATATTTGTGCTCATTTTTCAGTAAGTGGCCACGAGGTGTGATGGAGCGGGCGCTCGTAAATCACTTTTTAATTATTCTAATAATTTTAGATATTTTATTGTTTGATCTTTGCTTGCAGTTTTTTTCTGCATAGTGGGAGGGTTTTGAAGTTAATAAATCTACACTCTAAACACCTGCAGTGAAGATAAGAAAGGTTAATTGCTCGTTTATTTCTGACAATGCCGTTGAATCGCATTTTCCAAACCGATTACTTAAGACAATTAGTGCAAAGGTACACGTATACATCATACACACATACCTTCATACATTGAAATAAATGTAATTTTGTAACGTATTTTTGACGTGACAACGTCTTATAATTCGATGGAGCCGGCTGCACGCACGGAAAAACATGACTCATGCGGCGTTACCTCGCTATGCGGCGTTACCTCGCTCTTAAGGCTGGAAGTGCAAGCGAGAGCGCGGAACGAGCGACAAAGAGGCACAATCGGCCTCCGCGTTCGGCAGCGTTCGACATCTGTCTCTCTCCTACTTGAGTGAGCGGTGCCGGTGCGTCCGCGTGGACAGCTGCTATACAATTATACATTTACATGTTTTCGTCAAGTAATATGAAGTGCAGTGAAAAGTGAATGTGATGTCAATTGTTTATAGCAACGATAATTGCGGCGATTCTTTTGAAAAATGAAACCATCCCATCAGTGTTTTCTTATGACGTTGTCACGTTCAACTATCGTCAGTAAACCGACTTTACAGACAACCGATTTTTTTTTATATAAGAATATAGCAGCCCTCTCGTAACGAGAGCAGAGTTCCCTAAGCTAGCGGCAGTCAGAACACTTGAGAGAGAAACCTTCTAATGGGATAAACTTTTATCTTTCGGCTTCGTTAAGTGTTTTTTTACACCCGATAAGACATTAGTTCATCAGTCCATCTCCGCTCATTCTATGGCCCAGCGCGGTCATGCCCATGATAAAAGCTATCTGAGTAGCACAAATAGCCTCCAATGCTAACACTACTTCCCGAGCCTTATCTGGTTTAAACCAAAATGTATCTCGCTACACAAAATTTAAACACTTTATGGCAAATTGAAAATTAAATCCGGTTGTTATTTCGCCATGAGATTTTAAGTGAAAGATCAGCGGTTACCCTAAACGTGAAGCTTATTATAATTATTTTTGGACTATGTTGTGGCCACGAGTATGTACTGTGATTGAAAAGATAAAGTACCATAGTTAAGCCAAGCTTTAAAATTCGTAAGCTTAACTTAAACTTTTTTTTACTAAAATTTTGGTCTTATTCAACCTTTTTGACTGCCTCGTTGGTCTACTGGTCGCAAAACGTGAATGCTAAACATGAAGTCTTGGGTTCGATTCCCAGGTCGGGCAAAGTGTTATTGGGTTTTCCATTAGGAATTTCTCAGTAGCAGCCTCGGAGTCTGGATGTGTGCCCGGTTGATGGCAATAGGCTCGCCCTCTATTAGGTACATGGGATTTGAACATAACTGGAGAAATATGGATGTAACAATGGGTACACCTCTGCCTAACCCTCCGAGGATTATAGGCGTGATGTTGTGTTATGTTACTCAACCTTTTGGTCGTGTATATAATAAGTTAACCCACCCGCCAACCTATTATTATGTCAGTGCAGAGCAAAGACTTCTTATACTGAGAAGGTACAAATTGAAGGTATTGATCACCAGGCTTGGACAACACAGATTGGCGATTTCAGGCTAATATTGATTATCCTGTATTTTCCTTTACCTATGTCAATGATGTCCAAGATAAGCCTAGAAAGTATGATTAGAAAAAGTTACATTGGTGCTTGCTCAACCGGTAATCTAACACATGAGAGGCCGTCGCTTTTACCACTGGGCTTACATACCTTCGGAAGTATGGACTTATTTAAGCGTACAACGTTTTTCTTTGAAAGAACGCGCATATTCTTTGTATCCTCTTTGAATTCGTCTCTTTTATAGTGACTATATTTACAAGGAAACCTGAATAAACACAGCCCAAATAATCTTTAGGTAGTGAAATCACCCAATCCCCTGCGGCAACCAATAAACCAACTCTGGAATACTCCTAAGGCGCTGCGCAAACGAGGAAACTTTTGTGTCTTGTGTCGGATACAATCTACCAACGAATATTTGATTTCTATAGAACCTGTATGAAATCAGCCACTCCCTGCACAGACGTAAACATTTTAAGTGTCCAATTGCTTCTACTATACTCGTTAACGATCAAAAAGTGTTCGGTGTCGGTAAGGCGATTAACCCACGGCACCGCACGCCGCTCCGGCATGCGGTGGCGGTGAAGCGGATTTCGATGCGGTTGTCCGCACGGTGATGCGGTTCAACCGCATGACCGTGCGGATCGATTTTGAACAGTTTTGGTTTTAACCAGTTATTTTTTACCGGTTTTGACCAGTTTTCAGGGTGTCCAGGTTGGGGTTTTTTTTCCCCCAATTTGGGGAAAAATTTTGGGGAACTTTTGGTGAAAACTGCGGAGAAAATTCTGGGAAAAAAATAAAAAAATTCTGCGAATCCACTAGCGCGAATGCAGATATGCGCGAAGTATATTTTTATAAAGGATAATGGGCAAAATTCTTAAAATAAGGTTCCGTACACATACCCACATCACTTTATCTATTAGATAAAATTCATAACGGCTAATTACGCGTCATGGGTGTCGTGTTCATGGTTTTCAAGGGTGCTTCAATACCATCAACGATTTGTTTCATTCAATCCAATATCACTTTGTGAGCTTTGGTTAACTAAAGTATTAAACTTTAGTTTTATTTTTGATTTTATTAATTTCGTTTGTGATTCATGTAGGTATAACGTTCTGTTTATTTTTTTATAATGCACATAATATTACAACATGTAAAATAAATGTTAAGCTAAAAAAAATGCCTTAAAGTTTAATTTCGTGATGCAAAATAATTCGTTTGCATAGGCATCTATATGATGACCCACATCACTTTATCTATTAGATAAAATTCATAACGAGTAATGTGTGGCATATTTTGCGGCCGCCATCTTGGATTTTCATTTTGACCTCATTTTCGTCATCAGCACCCTCGAAAACCATGAACACGACACCCATGAAGCATATTTTGTAAAATTTTGCAGCCGCCATCTTGGATTTTTATTTTGACCACATTTTCGTCATCAGCACCCCCGAAAACCATGGACGCGACACACATGAAGCATATTTTGTAAAATTTTGCGGCCGCCATCTTGGATTTTTATTTTGACCTCATTTTCGGCATCAGCACCCACGAAAACCATGGACACGACACCCATGAAACATATTTTGTAAAATTTTGCAGCCGCCATCTTGGATTTTTATTTTGACCTCATTTTCGTTATCAGCACCCTCGAAAACCATGGACGCGACACCCATGAAGCATATTTTGTAAAATTTTGCGGCCGCCATCTTGGATTTTCATTTTGACTACATTTTCGGCATCAGCACCCTCGAAAACCATGGACACTACACCCATGACGCGTAATTAGCCGTTATAAATTTTATCTAATGGATAAAGTGATGTGCGTACGGAACCTTATTTCAAGAATTTAGCCCATTATATCCTTTATAAAAATATACTTCGCGCATATCTGCATTCGCGCTAGTGGATTCGCGGAAGTATCTATCGCGCAAGTGTAGACGCACAAATGTCTATCGTGGAACTGTCATTCGCGCAAGTGACCTATCGCGCAAAGGGAGTCGCGCAAGAGTCTTGCGCGCAAATGTCTTTCGCGCATGTGTCCTGATACCCACTATGGTGCTAGGTCAACAAATAAAAAAAATAGATTTAAAAATATAAGAAGCCAAAAGTCCCCAAAAATACACCTAAACATATAACGCCCTTTTAAAAAATTATATTACCCCCTAAATTTGGGGAGAAAACCCCTAAATTGGGAACCCTGCACGATGATCCCAAGGAGGTTAAAAATATAGGGAGCGAGCGCTTGGAACATTGATAACCGTTACTCATTTTTTTTAGAAAGAGAGGCACTGAGTTCTGTATTTTATCTTGTTCTGGCATTGTTAAGTGTATTAGAAATTGTGTATATTATATTATATATTATATATAATATATTATTATTGTGTGTATTAGAAAGAAACAGAACGCTTAACTCGGTGCCTTTCATTCATTTCAATGTCACCGAGTTAGGACCGTTTCTGTAGTATGAAGCGCGCACTCCATAAATTTTTAACCTCCTTGGATGATCCGCACGGTGATGCGGCGCCCCGTGTGTGAGGCACCGCACGACCGCGCGGACGTCCGCACGGTGATGCGGTTGTGACGAGAACACCGCTCGACCGCGCGGTCGTGCGGTGTTCGTGTGCAAGGTTCAAGCGGATTTCATAGAGGCTAGTGCGACGTGAGAACCGCATCACCGCATGCCGGAGCGGCGTGCGGTGCCGTGTGTTAATCGCCTAACTGGAAACTAAAAGTCGTCAGTTGAAGCACAAGCATATTAACTTTCCTTACAATTATTATTGTACTGAGCTGCGCAAACGGACGATCTACAGTCAGTGTCCGTATTCTGAGTTCGACACAAGCCACAAACACCGAGCGCCCATCGCGAAACTGACGGAAAACAAGCAACGAATTGTACCAGCGACCAGAAGTAGCAAGCGGTGACTGTCAGTGGCGTAGCTAGCATGGGTGGTCCTTTTTACTGTTGGTTGTCACCCTCTGGCTAGGTGGCACCCGGGGCGGACCGCCCCCTACGCCCCCCCTAGCTATGCCACTGGTGGCTGTGTCCGATCTCCACCACCGGACGTGACAGCAACTACGGTTATCAGTGACCAGGAGTAGTCCGGTGACTGTGTCCGATCGCCGCTACGGGACACAGCAACTCCGGGTTCCTGTGATGGTGTTCCGTGTCGGTAGCAAAAAGTGTCTACATTTGCGCAGGGCCTAAAAGATCAAATAGTCAACACATCCGAGAAACAACGTGCAACTTAATCGAGCTCCAACTATCTAAGACACATTCCCGGCACTTTGCTTGGTTTCAAAGGGCACAAGACAAACATGTAGAAATTATTCCCCCAAACAAGTTTGAACAGTCTTACTGTGCATAGAACTAAACTAGCAACTCGTAACATTCACGTAAAATATGTGAATGACACGGAACGACGCGGATATAGAGATGAAAGAAAGGATAAGAAAGTTGAGTTTGAAAGTCAAAGTCAAATCATTTATTTTAATTAGACCATTAAAGTGGGAAGGGAGAAAATATATTTTTATCTAGTTGCCTCTTCCAAAAGGCAGTTTAGTATTAAAAAAAAATAGATAAGAAACTCCATACTTACTTTAGTAGAAAAAATAGTTACAATTATTTGTTAAATTGAAGATATGATTGTCCCGCTGGTCTCGTGACTCCTGAGTGTGGGGTCTTAGGTTTGATTCCCAAGTCGGGCAAAGTGTTATTGAATTTTCATTAGGAGTGTGATATCCCTTTTCCTCGGGAAGCATGTATGGCCGTTGGTCCCAGAATTGATCGACGTGTCGGGTGCACCTGATTAGATCTAGAAATATCAAGGTGGAGATGAGATTAGTATTATTAGGAAAGTGTAGCGAAAAAAATCGAAATATTTTTTGCATCCAGATCATTACTTTTGTTAGTCTGAATGTTTTTTAATATCTCCTTCAATAAGGTTTCTTACTACAGAACCTCTTTACATCCGCAAAAAATATATAATTATTTAAAATATCAACATCTAAAATATACCTACCAAACTTGTATATCTTATGTATTTTCGTAATATTTAAGAAAAAAATCACCTAAGTCGTTTCCAAAATCTTTTAATGTAAACACCTTCTAGGAGAACTACATCCTTGTATTACCGAACAACTTTGCCTACTTAGCTTGCAGATTTCACGCTCAACCGGCGAAACGAACGGTAACCGCCGTACTTAGCCGCTGTACCGGTTGTCCTGCAAGTTGTACTACAACTTGCACAAGCTTGCAGTACTTGCAGCGTTTTAGGTAATTAAGATGTGAGGTCCGGGTAGGTAATTAAATTGTTTTCCGTTTTAACTCTTGCTTGCGTAGCGACTTTGTGGTCCGTTAAATCTGATTTATCTTGTTTTTGTTCATTATGTAATTAGTTATAATGTTTCCTGTTACTTTTGTTTTTAGGTTTATTTTTCTAAGTCACATTTTGCACTACTAATATATATACACATCAAAAGTGTCTAGGGATCAACATCCCTAACATTGATTAGGGATGTTGATCCCTAGACACTTTTGATGTGTGTAGGTAGACTAGCGACCCGCCCCGGCTTCGCACGGGTGCATGTATTATACATATAGACCTTCCTCTTGAATCACTCTATCTATTAAAAAAAACCGCATCAAAATCCGTTGCGTAGTTTTAAAGATCTAAGCATATATAGGGACAGACAGACAGACAGACAGGGAAAGCGACTTTATTTTATAATATGTAGTGATGTGTGTTAAGTGTGTTTTCTTCAAGTGGTTAAGGTGACTCTCATTCATAATTCACGAGGTTGTGGATTAATACCCGGGCATAAACAAGTACCTACCAACGTGAATTTCTCTATTTATATATACGCTCTAAGCTTATCTAGGATGTCACTAACATCGGTGAAGGAAGACTTCGTGACTTTCCTAGACTTATCATCAACATAAGTCGGAAATCTCTAACTTGTCTCGAGTCAGCATAGTGATCAATGGCTTCTCTATATGACAAGAGGCCTTTATCTTGCAGTAAAACAATTATCATTATCATTTCGGTTGAACGACGCCCACTGCCGAACATAGGCCCTACAGATAGCCACAATGACCGGTCCAGCGCTGCCCAGATATTAATAGACCGGTATTTAACGAAAGACCAATAATGATGTAATTGATAAAATTCTGTCCAGAAAAGGAAAACGAACGCACTAAGTGATATCATAATAATTTACACGAAGACTTTTATCACTAGAAACGGTCCTCCATCAAATATAATGACCACAGTGATCACCCAAAAATCCATCAAAACATTTTTATTGGTAGCTATCAATTTTGTTTTTACAACGAACCACGATGTCTTTTACAAATAAGACCAATTTGTTATCGTCTTTCGACACAATTGGTTCAAGCTTGAGAGAAATGCTGCCCATTTGATTGAGACAGCAACCGGTGAATTCAAGATGGCGTCTGACAAATTGAACCATTAAAATATGTTCTATTATGATCTTAAGACGTTTCCGGAATGAATTTGAGGGATTAAGAATTAATTGGACGAAGTAAATGTTTGGATTTGAATGGTAAGGTTTCTTTGAAGTTTGAAGATTATTCTAACACTTTAGTCTCTGATAAATACCTTTAAAAAGAATTTGCAAAATACTTATTTTTGTAATAGTACTAACAGAGTAATTTAATTTGAAGATTTGTGTTTTTTAAAATAAAATATCTTAGTTCCGATCTTATCTACTGGTAGCTTTATACACCAAGCTGGTACCGAACTAAAAGCAACATATTTTATTTAAAAGTTCTTCTAGAATTAACAGTTTCATACAACAAATTAGCCCGGATAAAATATCAAAAGCAAAAAAAAAACAACTCCTTGAAGCAAAAAAAACGAACTCCGCAGCAAAGAAAAACGCGCGATGCCGTTAATGAGCGCCCCGTGTAAACTAACAACGCTCATTGTTAAAAAGAAGTTTGCATTTTTAAAATATCTCAGAAGAAAGCATAAAATTAGCTGGACTATTTAAAATGCCGCGCGACAACCGACAGGCGACATAAAGAGACTGAAAATGAGGAAAAAAAACGTTATTCCTGCACTCAGAGGTAAAGAATGCTGGATGGTGTAAGAGGTTGGGTATTATAGCGTTAAGCTGACTTTGCCGACAGCGCACACTATACAATAATAGTCTAGTAATAAGTAATGTACTGAATGTCTTGTAGATAGGAAGGATAAGGGCATTAACATAATAAGCTAGTGTTTAATAGTGAAAAAAAATTGAGTTAATTTCTTATTGACCAAAATATGCTAGACTACTTATCTATGAAGCGCACTGACGGTAAGTCCCCCAGAATTGTTTTTAAACTACACAAAGAGTAACAAAAAACATTAATATTACAATCAAAGGGAATTTTTGCTCACAAAATACTCGTAGCTTGTAATAATTTCGAGGTATCATAATATTGAAGTAAGGTAAAGAAGCGTAAATAAGGCGAAGTTCGAGCCAATATTGCCGACAGTAATTATACACTACAAACCCTACAAACGGAACAATAATAATAAATTTTTTTCACCAATACGTAGAAATCACTTTTTGTGTTCACTTTATAAACGTATTATAAAATAAAATCTTTGCTTAAACCTTCAAGCTAGTTTTTGAATTTCGAACTTTATCGATAAAGATAAAGTTTGTAATTAAAAAACTGTGGTGTCTAATAATTTGGAAACCTGTTTAAAGTGATATAAAACAAATGAAACACTCGAAACATTGTTTAAAAGTAGTTGCACGTTAGCCGCCTATATAAAAATACTTGTGGCGGCTTAGTAATCGAAATATGCTGAGTTGCATTTATTGACGAAGTATGTGGGAGCGGGCACTCGGCTCGCCAGTCGCCTACATACCACCGCCCTGCCTCGTCGTATACATAGTACGTAGTTAGTCATAACAAAGTATTGTGGAACTTAAATTAAAGACATTTGTTTCTTTGAAGCCCGATTCTTTATTTTAAGTTCCACAATACTTTGTTATGACTAACTCGTCACAAGAAGGTTATAGGTACTGCGTTACTATGATAGATAGGTTCACGAGATGGCCAGAAGCAATTCCAGTTACCAATATCACCGCGGACACAGTAGCTAAAGCCGTTTACGAAGGTTGGGTATGCAGATTTGGGTGCCCACTTACAATAACTAGCGATCAGGGTAGGCAGTTTGAGAGCGAACTATACAAGAGCCTGTTAAACCTGTTAGGCATTAAAAAGACCCGTACAACAGCGTATCATCCGCAAGCGAACGGTATGGTTGAAAGAATGCATCGCTCACTCAAGGTCGCGATTAAGGCTAGGCTACAAGATAATAGGTCATGGGTCGAGGAATTACCGACAGCGTTGTTGGGACTTCGTGCGGCTTGTAAGAATGACGAAAATGTAAGCTCAGCAGAATTAGTACTAGGACAGACACTACGGTTACCAGGCGATTTTTATTGCGAAAACAACTCGACACAAGTAGAACATTTACCTACGTACGTAAGCAAACTCCGAAGTGTAATAAACAGTATGCGGCCACAGGCAAGGGAGAGCAGCGATTCGCGGAAAATATTTATTCATAAAGATTTAAATACGTGCTCTCATGTTTTTATAAGGAACGATATGGTAAAGAGTCCACTAACACCATCATACAACGGCCCACACAAGGTAATCAGTAGGGATAGAAAAACCTTTAAAATACAAATAGGCGACCGTCAAGCAACCATTTCCATAGACAGATTAAAACCAGCGTATACGTACGATGAGGAAAACCGGCCAGAAAACAAATGTACCGAAAATGAATGTAAACCAAATGTAGAACCAAGCGAGCAGAAATCGCTACCGCCCATGGTTAAAACCACGCGCTGTGGTCGAGTAATTAAGCAACCGGTGCGATTTTTGCTCACATGACAATAATGTAGGTACACCAAATGTAACAAGATTTTTTGTACATTTCACTTCGGTAATTTGGCCAAATACACTTAATTACAGTACAAATTAAAAACAGTTAGAATTATAAAATGGGAAATTACCAAAATAAAGAAAACATAGCCATAGCACAGGCCCAAGTAGTAGCAGGACAGCAGTTAGAAAACAAACTAAATTATTTCGGGATAATGTTAGTCATTATCGCCGCAATAATGGGCATATTACTATGTTACGCTATCAAGAGAGGCTGCGCGGGCCATGCGAGGGAATGGTTAAGAAAAGAGGTGCCGGGAATACTGGCAAGACAACCCGGTACAGGGGGAAACCCGGCACCGACGGCCACCGCCACGGGATACGTATAGCTAATCGGTGTTGTGAAATGTGCAGGAAAACATAGTGAGTAAGAATAAGTTGTTTGTCATACCATATTGTAGTTTATTTTGTGAACGGCGTTGCCATGACCAAAGCTGCCGACCCTCGAGGTGTTATTTAATTATTGCAGAGCGGAGGTCATGGTAACTACCCTTAATTATATTTGTATATTAATATGTATATTGTCAAGTCGGCTCAGAGCCCAGGCGAGGACGAGACCGCAAAAATTTTAGAAAATAAGGTGTTTAGAAACTATGTTTAGCGATAGGAATAAAACAATAGGCAGCATTCAACTGTTGGAATGCTGACAGGATAGAATGTTATCGTAAGCAACAATGTAACTGAGACTTCTTAGCACGATAATAGTGATGTAAGCATGTAGTTACGTTAAGAAAAAAAAATTTTTTTGTGTAAAATTTTTTTGGAGAAAGGGGGGGTGTGATGTGGCGGCTTAGTAATCGAAATATGCTGAGTTGCATTTATTGACGAAGTATGTGGGAGCGGGCACTCGGCTCGCCAGTCGCCTACATACCACCGCCCTGCCTCGTCGTATACATAGTACGTAGTTAGTCATAACAAAGTATTGTGGAACTTAAATTAAAGACATTTGTTTCTTTGAAGCCCGATTCTTTATTTTATCTCACCACGCGCCTTACACGCACAACATACTTGTTCGTCTGTGCTTACTTAAAAAAACACTATGTAACCACCAAAATATTAAAACCACGCACAGTCTCATCCAGTAATGCTATGACAAAGTTACATTTATAGCAGTTAAAGTTTTCCGAGAGGCTTTTTAAGCATTCTTCTCCTCTTCTCCGTCCCCGCGGGAGTGG
This sequence comes from Hoplodrina blanda, assembly GCA_949316365.1. Lineage (NCBI taxonomy): Eukaryota > Metazoa > Arthropoda > Insecta > Lepidoptera > Noctuidae > Hoplodrina > Hoplodrina blanda. The sequence goes on from OX438564.1 coordinate 13,232,340, forward strand.
ATGCAGAAAGTTAACACTTGCAATTTAAGACTCGTTTCGCAACTTTTCTGTAAGTACATTCACTTATTCCAAGTTTTCGGTGACTTTTTGTAACCCCTCTAAGAATTGCTCGTATTTTTGGACGGCATAGTAACCCAATTTTTGCTTTGAACTAAGGTCCACTTGCGCCACAAATTTAAGTCAGAGTTAGTTGCTAGATAACATTGTATTAATCAATCAATTAATATAAAGATTTTTTGTTAAATTACACATTATTTTGAAAGCTCGGTTAGCAATTAATTCGGAGTTAAAAAGAAAACCCTGCGTGGCGCAAGTGGGCCATAATGCTATACACGACTTCTACGCGATAGGTCCGAGGTTCGATGCTGATGTTGGGTACGTTTCAGTATTACAGCAATGATGTGATTGTGATGATTTATAAACAAATTAAATATTTTTCGTAGTACCAACATAATTATTCTATATAATTAAGCCTAATAGGTACGTAAAATTTTACCACTTGATTGAAACTTCTTAACAGCAAAATATTTGCGAGAGGTCATGTATTTTTTATTTTTTCATTAGCATAAAGAATAACGTGATCAAATTCAGTAGAATTCAGAAGGAAATATTTATGAAAATTTTATTCATGACATAAAATTACAACGTCGTAAAATTGGTAGACTAGATTCGGTAATATCAACAAATTATGATGAACAGAAATTATGAAAATAAGACTATTATCGTAATTTTGTTCGTAAATAGTGAGTTCGGAAAGTCGTAATAGACTATTAAACTGATCTATACTTCTATACTAATATTATTAAAATAAAGAGTTTGGCGATTAACCCACGGCACCGTACGCCGCTCCGGCATGCGGTGGCGGTGAAGCGGATTTCAATGCGGTTGTCCGCACGGCGATGCGGTTCGACCGCATGACCGCACGGATCGATTTTGACCAGTTTTGGTTTTAACCAGTTATTTTTTAACGGTTTTGACCAGTTTTCAGGGTGTCCAGGTTGGGGTTTTTTTTTCCCCCAATTTGGGGAAAAATTTTGGGGAATATTTTTTGAAATTAAAACTGCGGGGTAAATTCTGGGGAACACATTATTTCTTGGCGTAAGTTTGGGGAAAAATGATTTGTGAATGAATTTTTTTAATGCAGTGCGCAAATATTGACATCCCGGAAGGTGGCGGAATAGAGAACAAACTGCTATGGGTGCGTTCCATTTCTCGCAATACGTAGCAACTGTGAATACACGCTTGGATATCAACTCTTTTCTTGTTATTCCGGTCAAAATAGATATTCAAGAGTAAAAAATTCGCAACAAGCTGAAAATTTGTATGAATGTTGTGAACATCGTCATAAACAAATAACATATAACGCCCTTAAAAAAATTCCATTACATATATTTACCCCCTAAATTTGGGGAGAAAACCCCTAAATTGGGAACCCTGCACGATGATCCGCACGGTGATGCGGCGCCCCGTGTGTGAAGCACCGCACGACCGCGCGGACGTCCGCACGGTGATGCGGTTGTGACGAGAACACCGCTCGACCGCGCGGTCGTGCGGTGCTCGTGTGCGAGGTTCAAGCGGATTTCGTAGAGGCTAGTGCGACGTGAGAACCGCATCACCGCATGCCGGAGCGGCGTACGGTGCCGTGGGTTAATCGCCTTTATTTGAACACGCATATCTCTGGATCAACTAAAAATTCAAAGTCTAAGTCAAATCCTTTCTTTTAATTGACCATTAAATGGCACTTCTGAACGTCATTTAAAAAAAAGAAAATAAAATCTAGCCTATTCCAAGAAGTAGTTTCGTATAGGGAAGAATGGGAATGAAACTTCATACATACCTACTCTTTTAATAATTATGTATTTTACAATAACTTGTACAGGTCATCAGGAAATTCAATAACTATACGAATGTGAAGACGATGTATAGTCAACAAAGAGATAGGTATGCAGTATCCTCAGAGATATAGTCGAAGTTTTCTTAGAAACCGACAAATTATTTATTTATTTATTTATATATGCTTTATTGTACACCAGATTATATATGACTTAAAAATAAACTATCAACTACAAAACATACAATTGGCGGCCATATCGCTTACTGCGATCTACAAATGTTTTTAAATGTAATTTAATTTTAAAAAAATAGATAATAAACAGTTCATTCATTAAGTTAAGTTTCAATCGAATACATCCATCGGTTTCTAAGAATACTTCACCTATATCCGACGACTCTGGATACCTACCTCTTTTTGACGTACCTAAAATAAAAGTTATATAAAGTACTACAATACATACCAAAAGAATTCCTTTTTTAAATTGAAATAATTGCTTTTTCGATGACTTTAATTTGGCTAACATAGTTTTATGTTACCATGCCTTTTGTTTGCAATCATTTTAACTCAATACTTGTGGCATAATTAGCTATTCATGAGTACCAACATAACAACAATCTAACTACTCCATAAGAAATTTAAATACACACACACCCTTAAAATTTTAATCATCAACACGACACGCCTCCATTTTGAAGTAATTTTACGTCAATCTCGAGTCGACACTCAAATGGCTGACAATTAACGTTTATTTGAACAATGAGCGTTCATTTGGAAGAAGCTTGCATGCTACCTTTCAGTGGATGTCAAACAGCCTAAGATTAGAAAGTGTGCATTTTATTTTTGACTAGCGACCCGCCCCGGCTTCTCACGGGTTCAATGCTGATCCTAAATATAAATATAATATACTTAGCCTATATCACCCGGGAATAGTGTAGCTTCCCAACAGTGAAATAATTTATCAAATCGGTTCAGTAGTTTCGAAATCCAAGCCCATTCAATGCAAACAAACAAACAATCAAACCTTTCCTCATTATAATATTAATAAGTATAGATATCAGTAGCTGCACGCACACATGTGCAATTTTAACGAGGTCTAGATAGTAACCTCTTTTTAGGCCTAAAAAAAAAGTAAAGTGTTTAATCTAGGTTATCATGGAGTCGTTAATATTGAGCAACCACGACTTTCTTTTTCGACCCACTGGTCTTCTTCCAGCCACTTTACCCATCATTATGAGACGGTCAACCTTCAGTAGTAAGAAGAGGCACTACGAAGAAAGAGATCATGGGCTATGATGTGTTTAATCTGAAATGATTTGCGCATCTTCCTCTTCCAATCCTTAAAGTTTTTTAACCTGTTGTCAGAATTGTGGCATTACAATAACTTAAAAAAATGAGAACTTTTTATGCGAATTAGTTTGTTTTAGCAGGCCTAAACTTAATTACACTGTGAATATTCTGGCTTTCTACTCTTCTGACTATTTATAGTCAAGGTCAAGGTCAAAGTCAAAGTCAACATTTATTTGGTCAAATGCACAAAAGACGTTACACTGCGAATTTAGCTGCCTTTGACAATAATCTCACTATCCACAGAATCCATTACCGAGGAAACAGACTCCAACTTCCTGAAATAAACTTTTATTTTAAAAGCCCGACAAATTAATCTTATTTACTGTAATCCTTTAAGTGAAAACATAACGAAGTTTTCTATTTGTGATTAATTCCCGACTTTGTAACTGTGTAACTGGTAACTCTGGTCGCTTTTACGAAGATTGATGGACCGTCAACTGTTACGTTTTATTCCTGGATTTATTCGGTAGCAGAACTGGCTGGAAAGATGGAACGAGTTTTGTTTTGGTCTGAGGACATAATTATAGTGATTTGGGGGAAGAAACATAATAATTACTGGTGTTGTTTTGGGAAGTTTGTATAATTTTTATATTATAACTAGCTGACTGGCCCACGCGTTGCTGTGGCTCAGGTTTGCAATCAAAAAATATTAAGACCAATAATTGAGACAAAAACTGTCCTATCTTTCAAGTTGGATCAAACTGCACACAGTGTGCAAATTTGACTAAATTCGGTTAAGTAGTTTAGGAGTCCATCCCGGACAAACAACGTGACGCGTATTAAGATAATTTAGCTTCCGTATGTTTGTGTTTCTCAAGTGGCGACCACATACCGGTAGCTGCAATGTGAGAAGGGGCCCCTCCCCATGAGGTGGCCGACGAACTGGTAAAGGTCCAGGTCTTTAGAAGAGGCCCATAGACCTCCCGTTAAGAAAGACATTTCCACGACTCCTTGTACTTTTATTTACGTAATTTATTTTATCTATACTAATATTATAAAGCTGCAGTGTTTGTTTGTTTGTTTGTTTGTTTGAACGCGCTAATCTCTGGAACTACTGGTCCGATTTGAAAAATTCTTTCAGTGTTAGATAGAATAGTTATCAAGGAAGGCTATAGGCTATATACCATCACGCTACGACCTACGGGAGCGGAGCAGTAACCAAAGACGCGGGTGTAACCGCGGAGGACAGCTAGTTTTATATAACTGTACTAGTACTAAAATTGGAAAAGCAAATAAGCTTATTTTAGCAGAAGGTAAAGGTTATAAAAAATAAGTAGGTATGATATGATAGCTGCACCGGCGCAGTGGCATGATAGTTACGTCTATTGCGCAGTCTAATGATACCGAATTTCCACGTATTAGCGCTCCCCACACGTACAGTTCGAACCGCGGGAAACAGCACGCGCCGTTCCATCCCTCGCTCCGAACTGTATCGAAATGTTAGACCCGCACATCTACACGTACAGTTCGGAGCGAGGGATGGAACGGCGCGTGCTGTTTCCCGCGGTCCAAACTGTACGTGTGCGGGGCGCTATTAAGTCAATGATCTTGGGAGTTACACGTAATTTTTCTTTCGGTGTTTGACTCAAAATTGATATTAATTTAAGTTTCAAAGAAGTGAGACCTCGATCTAAGAACTTTTACATTAGGCAGTAATCAAGAAGTTTCGACCTAAAATAATCTATTTTAGTTGCAAAGTTAAAGGCTGAGTTTTTTATACCGACAAAGAAATTAAAGTTAAGGTTAGCATTTTTTCCTTAGTCTCCGTTCGTTGAAGGATAAATTTGTTTCAAATTCAAAGAAAACTTTGTACTAATTACTATCCTTGAAATTCGGATGTCCCGCGTAACAATTTGAATTTAATTCTGCACCTAACTTGTTAATTGTATCGAAACATGAACGACAAGAGTTTTCAGTTTCACTCCTTTCAGTATTGAATAAGTTTCAGATTAGTTCACAAGTTTTCCAAGGGTATAATTTGGTTGTACATACCTAAGGGTATCTAGGAAGTTTGCACGTTCCTTGTATCTGATATTAAAACAAACTGTTGAAACAAAAGGAATTGGGTATTAGGTACTTTTGTAAGAAACAGCTGAATCTTCTATCTTTTTACAGAATTGCCCAAAAAAAGGAGTGTTATGTTATCAAGGTTAATGTATGTTTGTGAGTTTGTTTATTCCAACATATCTTCTAAACGGCTTAACTAATATCAATGTAGGTATGTGGTATAGAAGCGTTGCTTTATTCCGGGTAACATAATTTTATTATCATAGTTGAATTTTTTTATTCCCTTTTTGACAAGGTAGGCGTGCTTTTAATATTTTTAATTATTTATTTTTCTGACGCTAGAGTTTTGGAATCATTATTTGTTTCACGATGTTCTTTCCACCTCATACAAAAATGGTTAAAGATAACCTTCGCCAAAAATAGAATCACTTAATAATATTATACCCCTTTCATACTCCACGCGCTCGATCAATATCCCAGACATGTGTCTCAATGTGTCAGAGATACTCATCGCGTCGTCGACAAGCGTGTAATACAAGCCGAAGGAGACAGGTGGCGGTACCTGTTGATATCCAACCAAACACCATTTATTTTATTATGAAAGAAGATAATGGTGGATGCTAGCCTTCTGTGACAAAAAAAATATCCATTGCGTAGTGGATATCACCAATCAATTGACAATCTTTTTATGTCAAATTATGTGCTGTTAAAACGCGGTTCCCTCGATTTTGTATATCAAATTGTGACGGAGAAACTTCTGGTTACTGAGATAGAAAGGATGAAAGTCAAAGTTCCAACAATTTTTACGGGATTTTTAAAGTCAAAGTCAAAACATTTATTTCAATTAGACCATTTACGAAATCACCCTTTTAATTACAACCACATTTTAATAATACCACGACCCTTGTACTATTACGTACTAGTAACTTAAGCCCAATGTCTTGCATGCGTCATACTACTATAAATAGACGTTCACACCAAAAAAAAAGTAATTTCTCCACCAAAAACGTTTGCTTAATTTTATTTTATTTTTAATATCCCGTTAATTTTACACGCAGCATAGCCTTTCTAACTTCTCGTAAGTTTCAGTGATTGGAACATACATTACCTACTTACATGTGAATGTACATAAATATAAATCCATTGTTCCATATATTTAAATAAAGGATTACAGTTTTCTTTTACTTCTAATTCGTAATTGTTAGGAAAGGGTTTGTATGAAAGAAAATTTTGGACCGGAAAATTTGGTAATTCGGACTGCTGAGCATGAGGTCTTGGGTTCGATTCCCAGGTCGGGCAAAGTATTATTGGGTTTTTCCATCAGGAATTTTGCGTTAGCAGCTTCGGAGTCTGGATTTGTGCCCTGTTGATGGCAATAGGCTCGTCCTCTATTACATGGGACTTGAACATAACTGGCGAAATGTGGGTGTACTAATGGGTACACCTCTGCCTCACCCTTCGGGGATCATAAGCGTGATGTTATGTTTTCTTTTTAATGAAAACCTGAATGAAAAGAATTAATCGTTTAGTAAATTGCACCCCTTTTGCGGTGGTCACAAACTCATGACAAAAAATACAAATTTTTAGGATTTTGTCAAGTAAAATTGTATTATTTAAGTACTTACCTACTTAAATAATACAATTTTGAAAGGCAGATAGGTGACCCATAAATAATGACTCATAATTAACTCAATCAAAATAATAATCCCAGTGCCACATTTTGTAATCTGTGCCATTCATATACTGATTGCCCGTGTTCGCGTGACGTGACGCAATATCCGCATTTTATAGCGTGGACATTTCACCCGGGCAATATTTACGAGTTAATGTACTGCCTCATTTTATATGGAAATCGTTCGTCGTTATTATAATTAGGAGAGATTGTAAACTCGTTTAAAATGAGAGGTAAATATGTGATTTTTATTTGATTTTGTAGTTACAGTTATGAAACTAAAGTGTGCTTTTTATGTTTTCAGAACGGTTTGGAAATTGTTTTATGTTGTTGCTTCGATGTTCTTTTTGAGAAATTTTTTTTTTGGTTTTTAAAGTACAGTTAACAAAAGAGATGGGTATGCAGGGTCATCAGATTTAGTTGAAGTTTTTTTAAAATCCGATGATACCTATCTTTTTTGTTGACTGCACATATTGTATGTCTACCTTAATCATAACATATTGTATCTCAATGTACGGTATTGTATGAATGATACTTATGTTACAAGAACCCTTACTTCACCCGAAACATCAAGCCTGTAATCCCCGAAGGGTTAGGCAGACATACCCATTACAGCCACATTTTGCTAGTTATGTTTTTAAGTCCCATGTAAAAGAGGGCGAGCCTATTGTCATCAACTGGGCACAAATCCTCCGCGGCTGCTGCTGATAAATTCCTGATGGAAAAACCTAATAACTCTTTGCCCGACCTGGGAATAGAAGCCAAGACCTCCTCATTCTAATTCACCGTGGGAATTTTCAAACCTCTGAACAATATATCTTTTATCCAAAGAAAACTAAATAAGAAAATCGCAGTGTATTAAGCAAAGGAATAAAGTATAGTTTCAATATTTATTCGTAGTTATTATTGTTTGTGTTGCCAACTATTTCTATCCAAGTGAGCAAGACAAATCGCAACCGATGGTTGAAGACGCACTAGGTTGAAGGAACGCGGCGGAAACGTTGAATTATCGCAGTGTTATGCAGCGATAGGTAAAATATTTGTTAAGAAAAATAGTTCCAGATCTTAAAAATGTTATTAAAAAAAAACCTTACGATTTTCTCCTATATCGAGGTTACTAGCTTCTGCCCGCGACTTTGACCTTTGGAACCGTACTTTTTTCCGGGTTATAAAGCCTATGTAGGTACTATTATTCAATACCACATACAAACAGTTTAGTTACAGTTTAACAATTATAGTTTTCGCGACCTTGGAATCGAATCTAAGACCATTCAGTAGTCGCGCTCACCACCACAAAACCAATGCGGCAATCAAACACTAAAATAAAGCTTTCACGCAAATCCGATTTATCATTCTACACTACAGACCTATAATTTGTATTGGCACACACACAAATAAAAACGACAGCATTTAGTACATATATTCCCAAATGAAACCAAACTAAAAAACAGATCTATCTAGTCCGCAACGATTTATTAACAGCCCATATTAGTTTTAAACAAAATAGTCCATTTTAGTTTTAAACAAAACATTTTCGAACAATTTGATTTCAGAGTATTAATCTAAAAAACGCATTGCAGGTGGACATAAAAATAGGCTACTATTGCCAAGATAATAGTATTATTGGCAGCAAAACAAATAATGCGTAAACAGTAACTCAAAGAGCTGCCAATAAACTAAATATTGTGATTCGAGACGAGAGCATCCAACAGTACAGGAGTTGTGGGAGTTTTTAAAGTTTAATTAGAACATTTCAAACTCGATTTGGTGAAAAAAAAGGGAGAAAAAAGATGGATCTAAGGCGCGTCGCTCACTGGCAAGTCGAGGCGACGTCGCGTCAGCGGCGGTGCGGCGTCGCAGCACGGTCGAGGATAGGTCTCGTAGAGTGATCTGCGTAGAGTCGAGGCGCAGGTGGCTATGCTTCGAATGCTGGAATCGTGGCTTGGGCACACTTGAGCGCCCCTCCTGCGCCTGCATCTCGCCTCCGCCCCGCCTGCACATCGCCTCCGCCCCGCCTGCATCTCGCCTCCGCCCCGCCTTCACCTCGCCCTCACCGCACCTCACTCTTGTATGTGAGCGCACTACCATTCATTTGTAAAGAAAACCTTGTTGCGGCGTGCCTCTTATGCGCCCGCGCCTCAACTGCACCTCGACTGTTGCGAAACTAAACGGTTTCCAGGTATGCTTCGTTATGTGTTTTTACACCCTCTACGTTGACCCCTAAGTTTTACTTACAGTAAATATTTCAACTAAGTAGGTATATCATTTACAGGCAATTTTAAATTTTCAAGAAGCCGAGTAAGAATGTAGAAGAACTTGCTTTAAAAATAAATTGGTAGAGGTTAATGACCAGAGTTTCTTCGCTTAAGCTTTTATTAGTACATTAACTTAATTCTATTAAGGTACCTAGTATTTAAATAGGATAAATCGATCGTGTAGTACTTTTTTAAAGAATATTCGTATGCTTAGTAGGCACTAGGAAACTTGTAAAACGCCTTCAATATTGTATTTTTCACGAACACTGTAGTACGTTAGCACTAGTTTTCCAAATAAAAAACAAAGTAAATGAAATGGCTACTATCAGAAAATGAGTTTTCAGAATCTCTGGTACCTCATGGCTCAACGCAGAATGGCATTTTAATACCAAGGACCATTCTGGATTGTCATAGCATAAGTTAAATATGTAGTTCGTAAGTTAGGTGTTTAGTTAGTGAGTAGGTTAGAAATTCATAATTATAAAATTTTACAAAATAATTGTTTTATTTGGCATCCATATTTGCTGTCTATACGCTCAGAAGAAGTTAGGTATATATCAAATCAGGGAGGCACAATATTGAGTTAAGGCGCATTTACCGCATTGGGATGTCCTGTAAATGTAACTTTATGGTATATGTAAGTTTACGGTAATACCAAATGCTTTCTGATAAAATAAAATTCATTGATAGTAGTTGAATATTCAGAACACGATTAGCGGTCAGCGCAAGTGCATCGCTCCTTTATAATTACTAAAAACACTTCGCCGGTCAATATATTTTATTCTACTTTAATTACTCAAGTCCCACGTAATTAGTCAATTGATTATTATCTATTGTTCTGTTATACCGGCATGACAACCAGGCCTTGAGTGGTTAAACAGCAGTATCATTTAGCTAGCCAATCTACAAATTTAAATGGAGATACCGATGAAAACTATGCGACTATAATTTGTGACCCAAAAAAAAAAACACATTATTCCATAGCACACATCGTATTACAATAAACCACAATGCAGCCACAAAGCTGATTACCGCATCGATCGCTGATTAGTCAATTGTAGCCGTTCGAAATTCGAAATACGTCACATAAGTACCTACGTCGCAATCAACGCTTTGTAAATAACAATAGTCAGCTTTGATATTTGACTAGGAACTCGAATTCTGAAGCTGATTGAAAAATAGTTTGTGTATAAGGATTGCCTCGTTGGTTTAGTGGTCGCAAAGCGCGACCGCTGAGCATGAGGTCTTGGGTTCGTTTCCCAGGTCCATCAGGAATTTCTCAGTAGCAGCCTCGGAGCCTGGATTTGTGCCCGGTTGAAGGCAATAGGCTCGCCCCCCGTATTATAGCCATAAGAACCATTGAGTAGTGAAGGCTAATAATTGGGAAAACAAACTAAGGCAATATTGGACTGAACTTTCATTATAGTATTTAAAAAAGAGTACTCTTAATTAAAACCAGCTAGAGAAGGGACCGAACAATAAAGAATACCAAAAAATATACAAGTTATTACAAAAAAACCGTCGTCGCGTCCAACCGTTGCGTTTTTGTTACCCAGTGCGGTCTCCCCGCTAATCTAAGACGTTTTACACAAACATCATCAATCAACCGCATGACAGAGCAATCGGAAACGGATTGTGAGCAACAAATTGAACGACGTCCCTCACACGGCCTCGTTGTTATCACTGCGTGAGGTTACTGATATGAAAGTTTTTTTGCTTGAAGAAGTGTCTGGATAATGTTGGAAAAAGTTAGGACTTTCAGTTGGAAATTCGACTTTGAGGCCCTGCGATTATGACAGCTTCTTATTTATTTATTTACATACGCAATTTTAACAACATAATAGTAGTAATACACACATCAAAAGTGTCTAGGGATGGGATCAACATCCCTAATCAATGTTAGGGATGTTGATCCCTAGACACTTTTGATGTGTATATTTTCCAGATCGATTTCGGCCACAACGATCAACTCAATAGAGATTAGTCAAGTAACAGGAGATATTATTGTGCACAGGTGCATTCCCGCTTTCCTTACTCTCAATCGACGGCAATCCGACTCGACCGGGGAGAGATGAGGAATTTTTGATGCAATTTATTTTTAGTTTTTTTTTCTAATAATATTTTGTTTCTTATAGATTATCTTATTTATTAAGTCTGTAAATATTGTATAATGTAGAATATAAATTGAATCATCATCATCTGCCTAGGCTTTTCTCAACTATAATGGGGTCGGCCTCCTGTCTAACGGATGCAGCTGAATACCAGTTTTCTACATGAAGCGACTGCTTATCTGACATCCACAACCCAGTAACTGAGTATGAATAGAAATTTAATAAAAGTAGTAGAAATAATATCCAGCATTTTCGTTCCCAACTTCAAATAATGTTCACAATTTAACCCAACCTATGCACAAACCTGTATGACACACTCTGAATACAGTTTCCACATAACAATCAGAGAGTACATTCACAAATCTTAGATAGCATTTAATAATATCTCCTAGCGAAGCAAACTCGCGCTAACTACATCTCTAGTTTACCTGCAAGTTTAATATCTATCGTAGTGTTGTGCATTAGGGGATAATTTCACGGGAATATTCAAAATTGTAATATAAACGGTAGTCCCGATTCATAGTTTATCGTAATCTATACAAATAAATAAAAACACGAGAAAAACTATTTTCAAAATGTTTTATCTGTCTGTCGGTCTTTCTCTCCATCTATTTGTTTCGGGTAATCTCCAAAACGGCTGGACCTGGAATTTGACGGAACTTTCACTGGTAGATAGCTATTGATATAAGGAGTAACTTAGGTTACCTTTGTCTAAATAAAAGATTTAAATATTACGTCCAAAAAAAAAATTAAAACCGTGATAACCGAGATTCACGCGAAGTCGCAGGCATACGCTAGTTTACAAATAAATGGGTTTGTTTAGCTTTTCTTTTCAGAGATCCTAAAATAGAAAAGGCAGGTGTTATCTATAGTTGTACGTATAAAAAATCTAACAAAAACAAAATGTTTTAAAAAAGGTGCAACAATGTGAAATGAGAAATTGATGATTTAGGAAAATAGATTATTTAAAAAGCCACCATTTTTTTCTTTTCATCTTTCAAACAACTTGTATGTATGATCATTTATATCATTCTATTCCTAAGCAAAAACACACTCCAATTACCAGTATTTGCCAGTATTTTAGAACGGCATACCAATAATTGTTCTATCCGTTAAACTATTCCATTTCACACCAAAGTCTAACACAAAAACGTGACCCAAAAATCCTCCCGAAATTCCGATAAGTATAACTATTTCCCATCACTAACGTAACACAAGATAGTGTTGCGCCGGCATATTTCTCCCGAATGTGTAAACTTGTCCCGCGCTCGAATAGTTACGCACTTTAGACAATGAAGGTGATTCTGGTCTGAGATTAATTAATTCAGAGCTGTACTCGAGATAAATAGACGACGGTGCGGCCGTATGTGTAGTCAGGACGGATTTCGTCTTTGAGTTCAACTAGTAGTTCAAGTACTGTAAACTTCGAATACTGTAAAACTATCTAAAATCTATCTTTACTAATAAAATGAAACTGAAGACTTTTTTCCTTTGTTTGTTTGTTTACACGCAAAACTGTCTGGAATTACCAGTCGCATTGGATTTTTATATGATAGCCAGATTCCTTAGATACAGTAAAAGCTATATAACATCACGCTACGACCAGCAGAAGCAAAGCGGTAACCAAAGACATAACTGAACACTGCTGCAAAAAATCACGCGGACGTTAGACTTAATAATAAAAAGGTGTGCTTTTTTTGTATGCACGCAAGCATTACAGGTATCTCTTAATTAGTGTATTTTATGATAGCAATGGAAAGAAAAGGAGCCTCCTCTGTTACTAGGAAACACAACTTTGGTTTGGTTAGAGGGACATTATCTCGTACAAAAAAGCTTTAGTTCCATTTTATTCATGTTAGTTCCGCACTTTTTATAGTCAACTATTAAATCTTTTGGCAATGTTCTTCAGAAAGTTATAACGGCAGTTAAGCTTAAGTGTGTAGAATTGTTTTTACAACAACAAACTCTTACTTATGTTGACACCCTATAAAGAGCTTTTTTATAAGTTGACACCATGCTATGGTTGCGTGTTAATGAGACGGCCCATTTTTATACGACCTAAAAAGGATTCTATTCACCGCTGTCCCAAATTCATATTGTGCCACCGTAATCACTCTACTTGGCAGGATTAGTAGGCACGGAATGATATTATTATAAAACAGAACTTTAAATAGGTAAGTACTTTTTTTTTCGTGAACAATGTATTTTCTTAGTTCACGAAAAAAACTACCGTCTGTTTACCAGCGCGCTGTATCTCAGGAACCGTAACAGATAAAGAGTTGAAATTTTCACATATTGTGTTTTTCTAGTGCCGCTATAACAACAAATAATAAAAATTAAATAAAGTTAAAATTTAAAGAGAGTCCCCATACAAGAAACTTATTTTTTGTATGTTGGTAGTATTAAATATTGTATACATTGGTACGGAAGCGGAACCCTTTGCCAGTGAGTTATACTCGCACTTGGCCGGTTTTATTTTTAATTTTTCTTAAAAACAAAAATAGAAAATAACCAATAAAAGTTTGCGATTACTAAAATCAGTACCTACTTTAATTATTGGTATATAAGTATACCAATCTTTCCTATGAATAAGGCCCAAAGATGCGTTCGTTTATACGAGCGTAAGTAAATTTTCAGTAGTACAGGCCCATCGGCTTAGCGGGAGGTGAAACGGCCTGCGAATATAGCAGTTTTGGGTTCCGTTTTATATATCTGCACGCTCCTTATCTTTTGGGGTGAGCAGAATATTGTGGAATATCAAAACTTAGGGAAGTTTAGTGTTTCTTTAGTGGCGCTTTGCGTTACTATTTCTCATCTATTTACATAAGTTAAAATATCCATTATTTCCTGTATGTATGTTTCATCCATATTCTTGTTAAAGTTGATATATTATTCTACGGGAACAGTAAATTTTCCCGGCATAATAGCCTAAGTGTAGCTTAAGTATTCCAGGCTATAATATATCTCTGTGCCAAATTTTATTCAGATCTGTTCAGCCGTTCTGGCGTGATTGTCTAACACACATCCACCCATCCAAACTTACGCGTTTATAATAAACTAGCTTTTGCCCGCGACTTCGTCCGCGTATATGTCGGTTATCGCGGACGCAGACGAAGTCGAAGTCGAATAAAAAGTAGCCTATGTCCTTTGTTGGGGTTCACACTTACCCTGTACCAAATTTCACACAAATCGGTTCAGTAGTTTAGGCGTGAAGAAAAGACAGACAGACAGAAAGACAGACAGACAGAGTTACTTTCGCATTTATAATATTAGTAAGGTTATGGATAGTAGCAAGATTTAGGTAAAGCTTGATTAGGTATCCATTGTGAAAAACTATTACCTACGCCTTTCTGCTTTTTTCGCAGTATTTCATAGTTCCTTACTTCGATAAAATGGGAGAATTTTTTTATGTAGGTTCGTTCGTTTTGTTAAAATTGAAACAGGGATGAAATAATCGACTTCACACTTTATGGATAATCACAACTATTTATTAATTGCTATTATTTTACAGTAATTTCACACAGTTTGGACAGAGTTTCGGCTTCTCTCGGGTACGGCAGCAGAATGTAGCTGTCATTGGCTGGCTTTCAACGTGGCGTAACAAAATGTAACTGAATTACAATAAATCCACCCCACTTGAACATTTTCCGTCAATATTGTATAAAAAGTATGCACAAATAAAGTACGCATGCAGTTTAACAGTAAGGGAAGAATACACAACTGAAGCGACTGTTTGAACTATGAAATTGAGCCGGGTATTCACTGTTTGCGCGGTGACGGGCGCTGTAGTGTGTACTCTGCTTTGTCACGAGATGTACAAGATGTAGATATTCCTAGAAGCGCTTTTGTGCCTTATGTACGGTCGGGGTCATAAGTGCAGTAGCATGCTAAGGTTTGAATTGCTGTGAACACGCGATCCAGGCCGTACCTACAACTGTGTGTATAAGTGATGTATTCAAAGTTAAAGTCAAAGTCAAATCATATATTTAACTAGGCCATTATAAAGCTGTGTACAGATTACGCGCGGCAGCCGCGCGAGCCAATGTTCGACCAGATTTGACTTTAATTTGCCTCGCGAGCCAAATTGTACATTTAAAATTTGTAGAACGCGGCTGCCGCGCGCGGCAGGCGATCCATTCGCTGCCCAGACTCGCGCGCGGCAGTTCATTCTTGCCTGGTATGGACGCGCGTGGTCGGGCGGCTGCCACTTTCATTGTGATACTTCAAGTTATTTGTAAAAATAATAAAACACCACAACAACTCATTAGCGCCATACAATTGTATGAGTAGACGGCAGCTTTCGTTGTCCATCGTGTTCGCGCGAGCCAATTCACCAAAACTATACCGTCCCAACTGCGCGCGAGCGAACGACGGAAGCTTCTTTGATGCGGTCGCAAAAACCGACAGCGAGCGGTTCGCCCCGCGGCACGTTCGAGCGCGGCGATGTTCGAGTCGCCGCGCGCGGCGACCCCGTCTACATACTGCGCGGCCGCCGGCCGCCGCGCGCGCCAATGTTCGAGGGTTTGCCGCGCGTAATTTGTACGCAGCTTAAGGCACTTTTGAACGTAATAACACAACTACCTACGTACACCTCAAAATTCGCACACGACGTCGAAAGGTCGTAAGTTTAACCAAAGCGTCAATCGATTTGCTTTGTAGATTGCTACTCCACTTATGACCCCGACCGTACGACTAGCTTTTGCCCGCGACTTCGCACGCCCAATAAAAAGTAGCCTATGTCCTTCCTTAGGTTCAAACATACCCCTTACCCATCAAATTCAATTCCGTGGTTTAATCGTTACAGACAGACAGAGTTACTTTCGCCAGTGCCGGTTTTAGCACTACCAGCGCCCTGGGCGAGATTTCTAAGGCGCCCCCCCCCCCATCTGCCATGCAAACCTATACCTACTGCCTTTACGAAAGAAAAAAGGGAGAGAATGAAAAAACATTTTGTAGAAAAAATCTAAAAAAAAAAACTTGGTGTTGTCCCCTTGTTTCGCAGAAAGATATTTCATAGAATTTTATTTCGCAGATAATGTTTCATAGAATATTCGGTTCTTGTATCTTTATTTCGAATATTATTGTTTCAAAGACTATTTACTTATATTAAACATATTGAAAACATTAAAATAAAAACAATCCCCTCCTCCCCCCCCAAACCCAAAATTTTAATAGTGGTGCTGCTCTCATGGGGCCTTCTAGGGGGGAGTGAAACTTCGGTTATTTTTCGCCTAAGACGCACCGTTTTCGAGAAAAAATACATAGAAGCCTCCGCTGTCCTAGATCACTCCTAGACAGTTCAAACTTTCACAGATGATGTATTCCTGCTGCCGCTATAACAACAAATACTAAAAAACAGAATACACGAATCGAACGAGCTCAAACTCGACGGGGTTGTGTCGTTCTATTACGCAGTTCCTATGGCCACCTTCCAGCTCCATCATCAGACCCTGGTTACCATCTAGGATCAAAGTACTCGTCAAGTCGAATCAAACGAGCCCAAACTCGACGGGGTTGTGTAGTTCTATTAAGCAGTTCCTATGGTCACCTTCCAGCTCCATCATCGGACCCTGGTTACGATCTAGGATCAAAGTACTCGTAAAGTCGAATCAAACGAGCCCAAACTCGACGGGGTTGTGTAGTTCTATTACGCAGTTCCTATGGCCACCTTCCAGCTCCATCATCAGACCCCGGTTACCATCTAGGATCAAAGTACTCATCAAGTCGAATCAAAAGGGCCCAAACTCGACGGGGTTGTGTAGTTCTATTACGCAGTTCCTATGGCCACCTTCCAGCTCCATCATCAGACCCTGGTTACTATGTAGGATCACAGTACTCGTCAAGACGAATCAAACGAGTCATGCTACCCTATGTTACGAGTATGTTTGAAGAGAAAAATATTTGAAAAAAACTTGTTTTTTTTTCAATATTTCAAGACATTTTGAGAAAAATTCGCATGATTCCCGTTTTTTCCCAAAGAATTCTGTCTGCGAATTTTTCAATGTAACATGTGAAAAAACGGAAAAAAAACACAAATTGGTTTTTTTCATGAAAGAAACAAATTGTTTTTTTCAGCATTTTTAACGCTAGTCCGGACAGGCTCTCACGCCTATTATCACCATCGAGGCGATCCGGCCGGTGCTGGCGGACTGGCTCGGAAGAAGGTACGGCTCCCTGACGTTTCGGGTGACGCAGATGCTTTCGGGGCATGGCTTCGGGAAGTACCTGTGTCTCATAAACAGGGAGCCAGACGCCCGGTGCCACCACTGCGTGGACTGCCAGGAGGGCACGGCGCGGCATGCGTTGTCAGAATGTATGGCCTGGGAGGAGCCGCGTCGTGTCCTCATCTCTGAAGTAGGCAGTGACCTGTCGCTGCCGGCCGTCGTCGCTTCGATGGTCGGCAGCGAAGGGTCCTGGGACGCGGTGGCCTACTTCTGCGAAATGCTTATCTCGCAGGACTCGCTGCGGAAAAGGAAAGAGATATTACGACCTCTCTCCCGGCCCGCAGCAGGCGCCCCAGGCGTCGGCGGCGCCCTCTTCCGGCCCCCCTAAATGGGCTAGAGGCGGCGGACTTGGGGACTCCATCAACCGAACCCAAGGTGGTGGTGCGTAGGGTTCCGCGCGCGCCCCTCTCTGCCGTCGCGGGGCGAGTTAAACACCTCCCTCCCCTCCAGACCCGAGGTGGCCCGCGGAGGAGGGCCAGCACCAGTCGGGAATCGCGGAAGGAACGTGAACCCGGCCTAAGTGTGGGAGGGGAACACCGGGGTCGCTTTCAAGCAGTAAGAGTCTGACAGACCCCTTCGACATCCAAGAGGGTTTTTCCACCCCGGGAACAAAAAAAAAGTCGCATGGTTTCGGCGATAAGATTTGTCAAGTAATTCCTTATAGGTAGTACGTTCGGGTTCAATGGGGCCATGTTATTCGGTGATATACTTTTCACGAAGCCTGAGCTAAGCGTGTTCCGCTTCGTCAAAAATAAAGCCAACTCTTTTTAAATTAAATTTTAAAAAGAGATAGATAATGTAACGTGTCTTGTTTGTGGCCGCTTCCCGGTAAAATGAACAACAGTGTGTTCCGGCCGAACGCTGAGTTCCACTCTAGTGTTGTCACCATAGCGATTTTGTCGCTAGGCTTTGAGAATTTACAAGTAAGTAGGTACTGACTCAACGAGCGAGCGGCCCTACCTCGCCCTACCCTAACGCCGGCACTGACTTTCGCTTTTATAATATAATATTAGTAAGGATTAGCAGGGATTACGCAGAACTCATTTGCGAAATTAATAACCTACTGCCAATAAAGCAAAAAGAAGATTACACACCTGAGTATTTTCTCGAGCATTTAGATATTATGTAATTTCTTGAATGCCTCGTGGTCGCAAGGCGCAACTGCTGAGCATGAGGTCTTGGGTTCGATTCCCAGCTCGGGCAAAGTGTTATTGGGTTTTTCTATCAGGAACTTCTCAGTATCAGCTTCGGAGTCTGGATTTGTGCCCGACTGATGGCAATAGGCTCGCCCCCTATTACATGGGACTTAAACATACATAGCGAAATGTGTGTGTAGGTACTAATGGATACACCTCAGCCTGACCCTTCGAGGATTATAGGCGTGATGTTATTTTATGTAACTTCTAACGTATGGTATAGTATAATACAAACAAAAGCTTAAATTGCTAAGTGATCGACAAGAAAACTCTCTAGTCAATACATCTATACTAATATACCTATTAAAGCTAAACAGTATTTTTGTTTGTTTGTTTGTTAAACGCAGTAATATCTGAAATATGCAAACAGCAGTTATAGAGGTCTTTACTCGCTCGAACTAAGTCATCATCTCTTTAGCCTTTTCCCAACTATGTTGGGGTCGGCTTCCAGTCTAACCGGATGCAGCTGAGTACCAGTATTTTACATGGAGCGACTGCCTATATGACCTCCGCAACCCAGTAACTGGGTAATACGATACCCCTTGGTAAGACTGGTTGTCAGACTTTCAAGCTTCTGACGACTCGTAAGGACTGTCAAAGATCCACGTATGACAGCCGGGACCAACAGCTTAACGTGCTTTCCGAGGCACGGAATGATGTCAGTAATGTCTAAGATAAACTTTAGAAAGTACATATGAATTGAAAAAGTCACATTGGTACTTGCCCGGATTCGAACCCACAACCTCATGCATGAGAGGCGGGCGCCTTAACCGCTAGGCCATCACGACATTTCGAACTCGAAACTCTCACTCGCTCGAACTTAGTATGAATTTAAATTATAACAAAACTAAAACTTGCTTCAATAAATGACAATGCCAAATAAGATAAAACTTTCATTTCACAACTGCACCGCCCACTTTTGAAATTACTTCGTTCACACAGAAACTTATAAGTACATACTAACAAGTTTTTGAATTTAACTTTGTTCGACTTTATGTTAGTGATAATATAAAACTATAGTTATGTTGTATGTTTTTGGAAAGCCAACGACCTGAATGCCCTTAAGAGTTGAAAACGTTCAAAATCTAGTTCCAATCTCATGTCAGCAACAATCAATACCAAAAACACGACTGCAAAAATTGCACATATTTGTACTTTGTTTACTCGTCAATTTTTTTTACGACGTTTTTTATTTACAGTGTTATATATTTTTTAAATCTACTTGTCAAATTCTAGACGATAAATATAGACACGACCAGATTCATTAAAAAAATAAATTGAGGATGGTATTAATTTACTTTTTAAAGTGACCACACCGCTTTCTTTTTATTTTTAACTAGCCTATGTTACTCGGAACGATGCAAGGATTGTAACGATACCCCATACATCTAAATCGGTTCAGGCGTTTAAAAGTTATGGTGGAATAAAGAAACTCACATACATACATACATACATACATTAACCCTGAACACATAACACTCCTTTTTTTGGGGCAGTCGTGTAAAAAGTACATGTAAATAAAATAGAAGATTTTTGACAGACTCGGACTGAGATAAAATTGCTATCGTTAGAGGGTTGTTAAAAAATATATAAACACGAAAAAATATTCAAAATCAAATTCATTTATTTATCCGAAAATGGTACATTCCATGGTCTTAAATGTAATAAATAGTCTCATCACATTCTGCCACTGGGGGCGCGCAAATATTAGGTACACAAGAAAAAAAACAAAAATTAGGTTAGTAAATATTTGATTAGTAATTCTAAATTAAAAAGTCAAAAGTCAAATCATTTATTTCAATTAGGCCATTACTTGTATAAGGCACTTTTGAACGTCATATACAAAAGGAAAAAAGGAATTGAATCTAGTTGCCCCTTCCAAAAGGTAGTTTTGTATGGAGAAGAATGGGCAAGAAACACCATACGTACTCTTTTAAAATCAATGTTTACAATATTTGTATACAAAATCATACACGACATGGCACGTGAAAGCAATGTACTACATACCCTATATAAAAACTACCAAATCATAATAATTAAAAGGTATTACAAATTAAGAATTTAAAGGTAAAATATGTTCAAATATACATAGTGTTCACGTGTTTACAAATATTAGAACTACAGACGACCACTCTTAACATCTCAACCAACATGAAATAGTGTAGCATGCAATTAATATAGCATGTCAGTAAAATATAATATAATAAATAAAAAAGATATGTAACTCAGTACAATGCTTACTAACTTGTAGAAATAAAAAATGGTCGATATGTTTACCGCGCGTTCTGTAATTTATGAATTCTCGGTACTTTTTACACAGAGTAGTAGGTTTCCTTAAAGCTGTCTACAGCTCATATAGTGCCTCTATATCCTCGTTCACCGTCACTTACCGTTAATTATATCCGCAAGACTCAACTCGCTAAACAAATTTTCGAAATAACTGTTCGTTCACCTCTCTGGCTTCAGTTTAAGCGATACGTTTACTGCAGTATTATGTAGCAGTTAAAGTAGAATTGTCGAAAGGTTGATTTAAATTATAAGTGTAAATGAAGTTGCTGAGTAAATTAGTGTGCAGTAATAAATTAATTTTATAAGGAGTACTTATTCTTTCTTTCTTTATCGTGTGGGCAGTTATAAGGTCCTACGACCCCACACACCCTAGTGTCAGAGTTTCTAAACCGCGTCAAGGGCCTCTGTCATATGAGGTTTAGTCATAAAAGTGGTAGTAGTAGTATGGATTAATCGTTGCGGCCCCGCATCGAGCGTTATTTTATTTTTATTTATTTTTCTAGTTTTTAATTTTAATTAATACCCAATGTTGCAGTATCCTAACAGGGTCCATAACTGTACCTTAGCTTTAAGCATTATTAACATCATTATATGTACACATTATGGTATGCAACTAAATTAATATAATAATAATAATCCTTTATTTCAGGCAACTAAAGCCCATAAATCACAATACGTATATAAGTGCAAAATACCCTATACACCTATAAACTAATACATACTTTATACACATGACAAACTTAAACAACTACTAATAACACAACAACTACTAATATGAATATGAGCTATAGTATCTCCACCTTAACATACTAGTGCTATCGCATCAAATTCTCAAAGAAAATGCAGAAGTCTTTTATAAATTCCTTACTTGCATAAACAGCCTCCACATCGCGTAAGAGAGAATGTACATTATTTTTAATGGCCGCCGGGATACATAGTAAAATCGATATTGACTATAAATGTTGTTATGTGTTCATTAAACGGAGCGCGCATAACTCTTTACGATGCTGTATACTTTGGATACGTTTCATTACGCCAATTTTATATTTTATTACGTTTTGTTTAAGAAAATATTGCTTTTTTATGGGTTGCCTTTGGCGTACCCCTTTTTTCCTTGGGACTGGGGAAAAGGTTTGGGAACGCACCTGTATATATACTTTATGGCTTTACTGGTGCAGGAATAGGTATAAATATCCTTACTAATATTATAATCCGAAAGTAACTCTGCCTGTCGGTTAGGTGTACGCATTCACGACTAAACCACAGAATCGATTTTAATGAAATTTAGTACGAGTTAAGTTTGACCCCAAGGAAGGATTGGCTACTTTTTATTCTACGACTTCGCCTGTATCCGCGATAACCGACATTTGTCGGGCAAAAGCTAGATTTTATTATAAGTCTCAAATCGCTAATTCGTCTTGAGCTAAATTGTGATCAATGATCGTGCATCTGTATTAAAAGAGGCCTTTGCCTTGCAGTGGGACAGTTAAAGGCTGGTATTATGTTAACCCAGAAAAAAAAACAAAACACTACCATAAACTTAATAGACATATCACAAGTACTACGCACAGCAATATCGCAGATATCAAATGATTTATACTCGTAACAGATTGAAGCCAATATTTTTTACGGGCCCATTGACGTTTTGCAATATTATGTCCATTCCGATGGGCGCGACTGAATTATTCATTTTCCCTTGTCTTTTTCAAGTAAGTTTTGTTCATTTGAGTTTTTATGAGGTCGTTTGACAAATGTCTGTGTCCAATCGAGGGTGAATTACTTTAAATCGTTTTGTATAATGAGCTGGAAAGTATTCAAGATATCTTTATGTGAATATTGAAATGAGTAATTTGATGAAAGTTGTTAAATGGGTGTATTACCGTCACTTACCTATTTACTCCTTTATGTCTTGACTAGCGACCCACCCCGGCTTCCCGCGGGTGCAATGTAGCTACATAAACCTTCCTTTTCCTATCGATGAAAACCGTAAAAACCGTTACGAAGTTTAAAAGTCCTATTTATTCCATACAAATTAACATAAGACGTCAAAGCGGCCGAACAGGTATAAAAACGCATACTAGGAGACTAGACTCCCTATTCTACAAACAGATAAACAATTTCCTTCCCTTTCCAAAACTTTCACATAAAAAAACAACTTGAAAAAACTCCCAACAAGATTCTCGAGTACACTGTATAGCACAAAAGTTGGACCAACAAAATGTTTAAACAGCAACTAAGAAAATAAAAGGGTGGAGTGTTAAACGTGCAACCGAGTATATTCTGTAGAACACAAACACAGGTGATCAAATGTATGTACATACTCGTATAAACAACGGTGTGCGTTTAAATTGAAGATTCTTGTCGCGTTGGTCTTGGATTTTGAGAGCTGGATAAGAATTTAGGGATCAAAACAGGAAAACCGAGCACTAAGATATTATAATTATTTATTCTTACAAAGCATCACGACTGTAATCCCCGAAGGGTTAAGCAGAGGTGTATCCATTAGTACACCTCCATTTCGCCATTTTTTACGTCCTATGTAATAGGGGGCGAGCCAGGCACAAACCCAGACTCCGAGGCTGCTACTGAAAAATGCCTGGTGGAAAAACCCAATAACACTTTGCCCGACCTGGGAATTAACCCAAGACCTCATGTTCAGCCGACGTGCTTTGCGACTGACTAGACCAACGAAGCAGTATATATATTGTAAGTATGATTAGGTAATACCACCTGGAGCCCAATCGCGCTATATTTTTTTCAACGAAATCGCAACTGAACCGCTACCTTAAGAGTGGGTAGTAAGCAAAATTATCAATCTTTTTTTTATTTTACATAAACAATTCTAGATTTATAGGCTTAAAATACAAATGTATGAAAACTACATGATATTTTCGAGGGTTCTCATTGATCAAAAACATAAAATAATAACATTTTTTCGATAGAAAAACATCACGAAGTAGCCTCTAATTTTTGGTTTTTTCGATTTATACACAATATTATAATGATTAATATGACGAAAATTTGATAATTAGTTATATTTATACATGAATGTGGTTTTTGTTTAGGCATTTTCGGTAATTCCTTTTAGTTTTGGAGTTATTACGATAAAACACTTAACACGGAGCGCGCGGGTGAATTATAATATAAACTTTGTTCCAAAAGTTTGCTGGCTTTTGGCGCGCCCTTAACAAAGGCAAAGTAATAATAAAATAATATTGTTTTGAGAGATGGTGGTAGGCCCCTGGTTTCGTCTAGGTGAATAAACGTTACCTACCTACCCTATTAGTTTCAAGTTCTGCTCTTTCTTATCCACCTTTGTGCTATTCCCGAACAACATGTAAGGCGATGTTTACAACGTTAGAGAGATGCAAATAAACTCTGGTGGCTTAAAATTGACGACGCAACATTCGCACTGTGCCTGTGCCCATTACTCTTGCTTGTAAGTGTTGTTTGAGAACGACTGTAAATCTTAATGGAGCTACCTACGAAGGAATTAAGGGAAAAATCAGACAGTAGGTAGATACTTAATCATAATATGCAGAAGTAACTGGAATGTTCGACTCGTGGTCGCAAGCGCGACTGCTGAGCGTGGGGTTCGATTCCCAGGTCGGGCAAAAAGTGTTATTGGGTTTTTTTACAGGAATTTCTCAGTAGCAGCCTCGGTGTCTGGATTTGTGCCCGGTTGATGTTAATAAGTTCGTCCTCTATTACATCATCATCATCATCTGCCTAGCCTTTTCCCAACTACGTTGGGGTCGGCTTCCAGTCCAGCTGGATGCAGCTGAGTACCAGTACTTTACATGGAGCGACTGCCTATCTGACCCCCTGTATTACATGAGACTTAAACATAACTGGCGAAATGTGGGTGTAGTAATGGGTACACCTCTGCTTAACCCCTCGGGGATTACAGGCGTGATGTTATGTTTTGGTGTTATCACTGACTGAAATATCGCGGCTGAACACTGCACTTTAATTGGTATTTTAATCAAACTCATGAAAATGTTTTAAAATATGTAATTAATTAGTTTTTCAGTAGCCTTTCAGAGTGTAACGGCAGTGCACAAAGTTTCATCAAAACAATTTTTACCACAATTTCCGTATGGGCGAAACATTTTTGTATTTTAATATAAAGTTTAAATACTTCCTGATTAACATGCATAGCCTGGCTTGTGGGTGTAATGTTTCGAAGCGAGCCTGCTAACCGTAGGTTCTATTTCTAGATTCTACAAAGTGTTATTGGGTTTCTCTTTCAGAGAGCATTGTGTCCACAGAGACCGCCAATCTTGTGAGAATTACTATTGTTCTGTGCCTTGGAACTATAGGTGAAGTCCGAGTCAGCGACATGGCTACGGTGAAAATCAGCGGGGTGGTTACCTGCCTTCGTGCACGGGCCACGACATTATGCTAAGCATCAGCCGTTTCGCGCGGTAGTGGCGCATATTACCATTTACGTTCATTATATTTTTAATTTTTTCTAGACTTAGTACCTACTTGTTTTTTGGCTTGAGCTTTTGTAAACAAAATTTTTCTATATTATGTGCGTCATTTCGCGGGAATTAGAAGCTTTTCTTTCTTTCTTTCTTCAGGAATTTCTCAATAGCCTGAATCTTGTAATTGTGTCCGATTAATTAAACTTGATTCGTGATAAATTCTCCACAGATTCTTAAGACATATGACCCTTGCATAAATACATAGGGACCATTTTTTTAAAAATTAGTTCATTAATTTTCATAATTTAAACTTGATTCACAGGTACTTTTGAATTGTCGTTTCGAACCTACAACCTCGTGCATGAGAGATGAACGTCTTAACCACTGGGCCAACATGAGATTTTTCACATCATAAATCATATTATGTAAATTCAAACCGATTAAAACATGACAGCTTTTATTTGCAGTAATATTTTTTGTTTTGTACAAACGAAACAGTATTTTCCGTAAATTGAATAAATAATCCGAAAAGTTTTTTTATTTGCAATGAAATATTTCCATTCCGCGAACAAATATGAATAAAGAATATTGTTTATGTTTAAAAAACAAGTAAACCCTTAAATCATTCACTATAGCACTTTTAGACGCCTGAAGAAACATACATTATCTAACTTTCAAAAGTTACAATAGAGTAAAAAAACAACAATCAACCTTCTTTGATAAAGTTTAGCTAAAAAAAAAGTTTTGTTTACGAAAACAAGGACAGAGGGGGGGAGGGTGAGCCGAGAGGTACGGAGGGGGCGCAAAATAAAGCAATCAGTTATCCGTTAGGTTTGTTTTTTGATAAAAACGTTGACTTTGCAATCTTGCGTCTGAAATTAAACGTTGTGTGGTACAAAAGTTAGGGAACAGCTTATTTATTTATAAAAAAGAATATTGAGTCTAGTTGTATGGTTTTAGCAGTATAAGAATGATCTATGTTCATTCATTTAAATGCGCATATCACCTACACTATTCGTCGTATAATATGATTAAGAAGTCACAGAAAATCAATCAAAATGACATCATCACGCTTTCATCATCAGCAATCATGTTTTTGTGAATAATAATGAAGACGAACCAAGAAGAGTCTTCAATAATTACAAAGTGAAAAATTGGTTTTGCTCGTTGTTTAATATTGTCACCGACTTCCAAAACTAAAATTATTTTTCATTTTTTAGTACCTAATTCTTTTTATCGAAATCTACAAAGAAACGGTACCTACGTAAATTCACAAGTAAATCTGTTTCATCTTCCACATGATCCCCTTTTACATTAAGTACCTATACATTAGTATGTAATCATCAAAAACAATGAATAATTGGCGGAATAATCGCGCATCAAACATGCAAAATAAATATACAGTCGAATTGAGAAACTCCTCCTTTTTGAAGTCGGTTAATAAGCTTAAACAGAGGCTTTCCTTGTTCATTTTCCTGTATCCTATTTGATAAACAATTTCCTCATACCTACTGACTCCCGTGGCATGTATTTACGTTGCCTTGATTGCGCGTTGTACTTTGATTACAACTCAAACCGACTAATCAGCACTGCTTCCTATATTCATCCGGAAATGTGGGAGAATTTGTGATGTTTGTTACAGTACAAGCGAAAAGCACACTACAGCAATTTAGAAGCACTAGGTTTTCACATAATATCACACCTGTAATCCCCAAAGAGTTAGGCAGAGGTTTACCCTTTAGTACACCCACATTTCACCACGTAAGTCCCATGTATTAGGGGGCGAGCCTAGCCTATTACCATTAACCGGGCAAATCCAGACCCCGCGGCTGCTACTGGAAATTGCTGATGATTTTTTCATCAGCCAATAACATTTTGCCCGACCTGTGAATCGAACCCAAGACCTCATGCTTAACAGTAGCGCTTTGCGACCACTAGACCAACGAGGCAGTCAAATAGGTTTTATGGTGAAAATAAGTTTAAATTACAAAAAAAAATATTTTTAAAAGCAAGTTATTACGCATAATTTGGTGTAACATATTATTCTTCTCAGCAAACCCTTTCATTTGATACCCATCATCATATCATGGGAGTGCACAAAATAACTAGTCCGCCAGCTGGCTTGTCCGCCATATTGGATTTAGAATGACGTCACTTAACTCACCATGCATTGTCATCCAAACTAAATTTGCATGCAAAATTTCTGTTCATTCGGTTTACGACAACCGAGTTGCAAGATTTGACCCAAACACACCTACCTACATACATACACTGCAAGTTAAATAAAAGCTTGTTAAAAATATACTCCCGACCGAATTTCGGTCTTCACTTACCACAGTGGATACTAGCTTAGAACGTAGGAGATATTACAGTGCAGAGACACGACAACGTCCCGATCGAAATCGCTTCAAAAATCCTACCGGTAGCTTGCCAGCGCGCCGCCTGCGATCCGCCACCTTTTTTAGAAATATTTTAAGTAAGGTCGAAGGTATGAGAAGACAAATAATACCAATGACTGCTTGAATAATACTTTCTATATTTCAGGATGCTACATGATTATTATAGGAAATCGTATACAGTTCATACATAGGTTCAACATACATTAAGTATTACATACTAGACAGTAAGTACACACACCTAAGGAAGGTCAAAATAAATTGAAATTTAATTTGAATCGCAAATTATATATTTACTATATTCGTAAATACGGAAGCATATTTCATTATTCTATTTTACATAATACGATAATACTATTTTACTTATATCATTGTGTTACATGAAACCCTTCCCATGTTATAATCTAATGCCAGTGAATCGCTAGAGGGCGCGAATATTAAACATGTAGGAAATATTACGACGAAGCACTTCGTGTAGTTATGGCCGGGTGAAGGGTAGGCGTTGTTGGGGGTTGTCTGTCATGTACATTTGACGTTCAAATAGTTCTGTGTTTTGGCGTGATTTGAATTAACGAGCATCTTATATCTATCTTTGTAGATTTTATTATTTTAAGAGCAATAGCGCACTAGCGGCCCTGGCCGCAGCGGCCATCGAGATATCGAGATACATACTTTAGTATGAAATCGCCACAGAGCGCGCGCACCTGGCCGCACGCGGCCAGCGGCCACACCAAGCCGCAGCGGCCAGCGAGATCGAACGACGCATGTGCGAGTTGCTGGCCGCTGCGGCCAGGCCGCTAGTGCGCTACGGGTCTAAGAGTCACAAATATTGTGATGCAATTCCAAAAAAGGACGTACTATGAAACAATGATGAAGGGAGCTCGCCAGAATGAGCGCACACCCGTTCCTTAATGCTGCTGGATCAAGCGGATTATCGCAAACAGAAATTGAGCCAGCTGAGTCGTTTGTAGCCTCAATGGAGGTAGATGGCACCTCCAGCCCATCATTAGATATCCTGGGTAGACAGGTAAGGCCCAAAGGTTCGGACGCTTCATTTAAACCGGAGCAATTTGGTCGTTCGACGGAATTCTTTAGGCCAGGGGCCATAGAACGCTTTAGTAATGTATTTATTTTATGAACAATATTTTTCTTTCTTTTTTTTCTATGAGTTCAGCCACATGTGTGGCGTTTGCGATCGATTGTGGTTCTTGAAGGCTGTGCGTGCACGTAGTGCATCTAAGCTTTCCCTGGTGAAATTACGATTCGGTTCATGCTCTGGCAGAACTGCTCCATCGTGTGCAGACAGAAACGGATACTCTCGCTGAACAGAAATAAGTAGTGGGTCGCAGGATGCAATATGAGAATGTTACCTGGATGTATAAGATGAGAAGACGTTTCACGTTTCGCCGTGTACCCCGACACAACTTCACCCACTTTTTTGTATTTATTGTTGAGTTGTTCCGCAATCTGACTCTCCGGTCTCCTCCCTCTCTCTGTCTCTCTGACTTGAGCCGGGGATACCGATGAGTGAAATAGGTATAAACTTAATATCAGATTTTTTGGATGGAGGAAAATTCCGCAACTATCTGGCACGGTGTGGCGGAAGCGGTAGGGTATACGATAAATATGGTTGAAGCACATAAATATAACAGAGTGTGAACTGACTCGGATATATGTGCTCCAACAACAGTTCACACACACAGTTTTTCTAAATAGCCCAGGAAAATTAGGGTTTCACCTTGGAATAAGAGATAGTCAGCTATAAATTTGTATAAATCTTTATTTTTTCACCCTAAAACTTGCCTCAAAACCTACTTATAGCAAGGTGTCCACGACTTCAGACATTAGATTTTTTATTTTTATTAGATTTTATAATAAATTACACAAGTAGGTAAGTGTTATTAAATGAATAGATACCGAATTATTGAAAAAAAATATTAATTATAACGTAATAGTTAATAAAAAATGCAAATTATTTAGAATTACACATTCATCAATACTACCCTCTATCTCGAAAATGGTTTAACATATAAAAAAAAGTTTAGCCAAAAGTTGTAGAGAATTATTTTAGTCCTCTACAAAACGTAAAAGCGTAAAACTCATAGGAAACGCGATATTTGTAATAAATTGTTTTTTTTGACCTTTGACCTTGAAATATCTGAGGTCGCGGACACCCTACGGTAAGTAGGTTTTGAGACAAGTTTTAGGGTGACAAAATAAAGGTTTATTCAAATTTATAGCTGACTATCTCTCATTCCGAGATACTTGCTCTAAACCTGCCTCACGGGTTTGGCTCTTGCGTGGGCGCTTTCTTGCGCATTTCACCAGACCAGACGACTACCAGAGGACTGATAGCTGTATCATAATGTCTTTAATTCTTAGCTCCACTGCATTCAATATTTCTTGTTGCATTTCACGAGCATCCTGAAGCTCTTCCACTTCATTTTTTAACTCCCCAAACTCTTTTTGTAATGCAGCATTAGATAATTTAATATTCGTGTTTTCGATTTTTAGTTCTTCCATTAAAGAGACTAGCTTTGTTATATCTGCTGGCTGATCCGCTAATATTTTAAACATTGAAGTTTTATGTTCATCGTGGCGGAGGCTTCTATTTCCATCAGAGTCGACAAATTCATTTTTAATTATTCCATAGATATCGTTTTCTGATTTAGACCGCTTCTGGCTTAGCTTGTTATTCTGAGTTTTCAGGGCGGTGTGTTCTACGCTAGACATGTTGATCGGCGAGCTACAATCAGTATAATCGAAAACAACACTGGACTTTACGTACGGCGAGCTTCTCTATTTCCAAACGAAGTCGTAGTCGTTGCAGTGTATGTAGGCGATCCGTAGCGATCGTAGCAGCGTAGCGGTGACGTCAGTCGCACGTAGGTTATATGTATAGGTTAGTGGTGCGTAGTTGGAGCAAGCGCACTGCGACACTTCGCGTCGACGGTTCAAGTCCCGCGAATCTTTTTTACATGCTTTTATTTAAACTTAGATCTATCTCGTTTTAAGAACACACAGTATGCGTCATTATCAGGTAAATAATAGGAACATGGAATCAAAAGTCACAAAATTGATGAAGAACGTTGCAAGGACAACCGACACACGTCCACACTGTTGGAGGCTCGCGGGCCGAATGCAGCTCAACGTTCAATACAGGGCAGACGAACCAGACTCTGATACTATTTCTGGAAATATTATTACGCAATTTCTTCTCAGCTTACTAGGAAATAGGACAAAGGTCATTTTTAGGTCCACCTTAACTTATTGCCCTCGCTCATCCGTTTGTTCATCTGTCTATCCCTTTCTTACTGGACTGTATCTTTGAAAGTGTGAGAGAGACACTTGAAATTCTCACATCGTATGTATTAATATGGCCGCTATAACAAGAAATAAAATAAATTATAATAGACGAGAAATGTATTTTTATCAGCATTCATTGATCAAACGGACATCATTGGTATGGACTTTAAAAGAGACTTTGACCTCTGAGTTTGTTTCGGTGTTTCTTCTCAGAGCAGTCGGCTAGGAAACACTGGACTCATCTAGTTAAAAAAAAAACAAATGTGACGTGTAAAAGTGTTATTTATAACCAATTTACTGAATAAACATCATTTCATTTCATTTCATAACATAATATTGTACGGTGTGGTGATACGGTTGTTGCGAATTTTGTACCCTTGAATATCTATTTTGACAGGACTATGGTTTAAAGCCAACTTACTACCTAAGTACTGGACTTTAACAGTACTTCATGATTTTGTTTTTTTTTACAGCAAACTAGATATCGACTGTTTGTATACCTCTGTTTTCTTTACATTATTTTTATAAGCACTAAAACCCACAGATTATCCTCAAAATTGCCTATTTAAACATTACAATTGATTTAATTCTAATTTCTTAATTTGTAGCACTTACTGCGTCGTCAACTAATTCCCCCCTTTTTGAGGTTTTTTGTACGCTGTCTGTACATCGTCTTTAAAATAATAATAATAATATTATAATAATAATTAGTTTATTATCAATAAGTTGGTGACAATTACATTTAAATATTAACTTGGTACAGAGAATCGTATAATTATTAAATTAATGTACCTGTACCACTTATTGTAAAATATGGTTTTTAATTCTTCTCCATACGAAACTATCTTTTGGAATGGGCAACTAAAATCATTTTTTTTTCTTGTAAAAGTCCCTTTAAAGCTTGATTTACACATATCAGCGAAGTCGCAGTTCCGGCACAGTTCCAGCAGCGTTCCGTATGACTTCACTGATATGTGTGAATAAACCTTTAATGATCTAATTGAAATTAGATTAATTGATTATTTTTTTAGTCTTTATTTTCTTTATTCATATTATTATGTACTTTCTAAAGTTTATTTTGGACATCACTGACATCGGTGAAAGAACATAATTATCGTGTGGAAACCTGGACTTATACCAGCCTATTACTGTCCCGCTCAAACCATGTCAGAGGCCCTTGAGGCGGTTTAGAAACTCTGACACTAGGGTGTGTGGGGTCGTAAGACTTTACTGCCTACACGATAAAGAAATAAAAGACTCAATCGCAGGTTTCCCAGAATCCACAATTCGCGTACCCCACTCACTTCCTGAACACGGGACGAAAAGAATTTACATTTTAATTTTGTTTCACGGTGACTGTTAGAAGTTTGAGACGGTCTCAGTAACGGATCTGTTTGCAGCGATACAAACTTTTTGTTTTGCATAATTAACCGGCGTTGGAACCGGGTAGTGGAATACTGGCTTTATAGTTGAAAAAAAAGGTGCGACGAGAAGTTAAAGTATTTTGAAAAGAGATTTAAGCATGTATTTATTTGGAAGGTAAAACAGGTAAAACAAGTTACAAGGTACAATAAGTTTTTATGAGACTCAAATGATTAGAGCCTATTTGTATGCTACGATAAATGCTACGGCGTAGCACACACTGCCACTGTCTCGCCGTATTGTGACACCTCAATCGCTACGGCGTAGCTTATACTGCTACGGTTGCGTGGTCTTCACGCCTTTGGATTCTTTTGGAAAGTTATTATTGTTTGTGAAATATAAGTCTTTTATTATTATCTTTTTTTGTTTATTAGCATATTTGTGTAAATCATGATCCTATGAGTTTTGTAAACTGTAGAAAACATTTGTGTCATACAAAGAAAGTTAATCTAAAGTTATATTGTATGTAATAAGTGTAATGATTTCACCGAGCTGGTTTGATGATAGTGCCAGAAAATGGTCATAGGAGCTTAATCAAATCTTACAAGTAAAATTTGACCTACTTTCCGGTGTTAGATTGAGCTGGAATTTTGATTAATGCACATTACATGATAATGCAATATTAAAGCTTGTTTAAAAAAAACATCCTTCTTAACAGGTAACTGGAATACAATATTCGTATAAATAAAACACCATAATCATTTTAATAACATAAATTCCGTATGGATAGTTCTGGAGCACAGCGCGGAGTGACGACACATGTCATTTTCGATATGAAATTCCAAGGTGACAAGGATATCATTACGTAACATTCAAAATTAGAATATTATGTTTGAATGTTCCATTGAATTTGAAATTCAACTGTTTTTGATCAATGGAACAATTTAGAAATTATATTTCGAATTTGAAATTGGAATAGGTAGTGTTTTGTTTTTAGAAAATACGTTTTAAAAAAGTTGTATAGTGTACTATACATAATTATACACAACATAACATAACGCCTGTAATCTCTTTAGGGTTAGACAGGGGTGTACAAATAAGCACACCCACATTTCGCCAATTACGTTTAAATCCCATGTAATGATGATATTATCGTAATCAATAATTAATAATATCAACATTACTAATAGGGGGCGAGCCTATTGCCATTAACCGGGCACAATTCCAGACTCTGAGTGAATAACACTTTGCCTGACCTGGGAATCGAAGCCAAGATCTCATGCTTAGCAGTCTCGCTTTGCGACCACTAGACCAACGAGGCAGTATTGAACTATATTGTTTCATTTAAAATTTTAGGAAGTATGTAATTATTAGTTTCATGTAGTTTTGTTAGCAAAATGTCGATCTTGGCAACCCCTGCTTTAAACCGTTACATTTGAAACAGATAAGTAGATATTACTGTAGTACTTCCCCAACAAATTGTTTCACAAACAATCGTAGAAAGCAGTGGCGGCTGTACCTTAAGTGCGCTCGTGCGCTGAACCACCAATTCAAAAATCAAAAATTACAAAATATTAAGTACTTCATCTTTATTTTTAAATTACCATTTTAATAGTTATTTTTAAACATACAAAAACGTATAAAAAATTTAATCTCCAATTATAGTGAAACAGTTTGAGCGCTTTACTAAACTATTAAGACTTATTTTCTTGTAAAGACAAATTCTCGTGCGCTTCGGCGAGTGCACGAGGACTGCTAATATAACTTGTAGGAGATACAAGTTAATACGCCTGACGCGTGAAACAGAAGATAGTTCATAGAAATGTACCGAGTAATGAGTGGGTTCTCGAGCGCCGCACGAGCGATCATCTCCGAGGATTGCCGAGAGCACCCGATGTTTGACGAATTGACGAACGACGACGCAACGGCAGCCATGATTGACATCTCGTTATCGTTGTTCTGTGCTACTAGTATAGTTTCACTATATGTGTGACGCGTTAATTATTGTTTATTTACATAATTATATTACCGTAATTGTTTTTAGTTTTTGTTTAGATTTTTTCGAAAACTTTTATTCTATACTATGTAAGTATGGTGTTAATACCCGATTTTAATAAAAAGGTGATTGAATATTTCGCTTCAGAAAAATGTCGTCGCATTGATTTAATGTATAAAAAATAAACATAATTATATTATGTCATTTTTTGTTTTGTTGCATTTTCTAATTTTAATATTTTAGTAAAGTGCACCACCAGTTCGATAACCCACCAGCCGCCACTGGTAGAAAGACAACATTTCCTAAAACATGGTTTTGCAATTAATACAAAACAATTAGGTACTCTGATCCAATTACTTGTATTTTGTTTTGAAGGGTCAGAAAACTA
Source organism: Hoplodrina blanda (assembly GCA_949316365.1). Taxonomy (NCBI): domain Eukaryota; kingdom Metazoa; phylum Arthropoda; class Insecta; order Lepidoptera; family Noctuidae; genus Hoplodrina; species Hoplodrina blanda. The sequence goes on from OX438564.1 coordinate 13,267,153, forward strand.
TGGAGTAACTATTTTGATACAAGGAACGGCCATTTTGATTGAATTGATATACTCTTCTGTCGCGCAGGCTTGAGTTAATGTTTTACTTATGAGAGGCGCGAGTAACTATTGAAATAATAGTTTTATTTCTTTTTATAATTGTCAAATTTTGTCTCACATTCTTCATCTTTTTACACATTACATAACTTCATAACATTACGCTAGAAAGCCCGAAGGGTTAGGCAGAGGTGAACCCTTTAGTACACCCACATTTCGCCAATTATGTTTAAGTCCCATGTAATAGGGTGCGAGCCTGTTGCCATCAACCGGGCACACATCCAGACTCCAAAGCTGCTACTGTGAAATTACTGATGGAAAAATCCAACTACACTTTGCCCGACCTGGGATTCGAACACAAGATCAGAGAAAAGAGAAATCAACTTTGACTCGGATGAAGTCGCGGGCAAAGCTAGTTTGAAATCAAATTAAAAATTTAATTATAATGATCAATCATTCTAACGAGTATTAATTGCTTCCCAATTACAGTTAACAATAATTTTTGAACACGATTAAAGCTTTACATTTCATAATCGATGAGCTTCAAACCAAGCTATAAATATAAATGGATTCCAACTCAATAAGCTAATAGTTGTTGCAATATGCAAATTGCTGCTATGATAATAAATACGTATTTAGATAAATCTATTCAGGAAATTGGTATGAAATTAAGCTCTATTTGCAACAGTTTGTTTATATTTTAATCCAGTACCAATTTAATGACAAATGCAATCATTTTGCCGGTAAAATTAGATGTAAATACGTAACAGTGATTAAAATGTAATGCATGTTGTTTGTGTAGCTGCAATCGGGAAAGTAGTTTGTATAAATATGAATATGATGTGTTTTTGGAGTGATATAGATATCACTTCAAAGCAAACTTCACTCTGGCAGAGGTGAGTGCCAACACAGAGAGGGGTCGCCCCAGGAAGACCTACACTGACCTTACCGGTGAGGTTCGTCAGAAAGGTCAGGTGCGCAGTACTCGTCGTGCTTGTATGACGAAATGTATGAACGTAGATGAGACGAAAGGAGTATGTAAGGATCGTAGCAGGTGGCGTTCTGTGGTTTCTGCCTACCCCTATGGGAAAAAGGCGTGAGTTTATGATTGTATAGATATCACTCCAAAAAAAAATATCTCATCTCATCTTAGTAGATGCTAAACTAATATTATAAACCTCAAGAGTTCTTTTTTTTTGTTTGTTTATCGCACTTATCTGCATGAGTTTGTAGGTTCAAATCCGGGCAAGTACCATTGTGACTTTTTCAATTCATATTATAAAGCAGCAGCCCGAAAGTCTGACAACCAGTCTTACCATGGGGTATCGTATACCCAGTTACTGGGTTATGGAGGTCAGATAGGCAGTCGCTCCATGTAAAATACTGGTATTCAGCTGCATCCGATTACACTGGAAGCCGAGTCCAAAAAAACAGCAGAGGAGTAAGAAAAAACATTATTTATACTTCCTTCCAAACCAGAGCAAGAAACTGGTCAGACAATAGCTGCAAAGTAACGTTTACAGCTGACTTACGGTTTGGATGATCTTAGCAGTTCTTTGCATTAATAAAATATTCACCCGCTGTCGCTTCAGCTTGTCACCATGTCCACACCTCTACCGTCAACATACTTGTATTCGCAAAAGTTTGTGGCTTGTAAACTTTTCGCACAAGGATCTTTCATTAGACGAGTTGTGCTCAAGAACTTCCCGAAGTATTCCCTTATTTATGTTGGTACCTATTCAGTTTTTTTATTGGTTTTAGAAACTGTGTCGAAGTTATAATAAAAACCAATAAAAATCCAGTTTCAATACTGACCGTGTGCCTCCACAAGTGGAAGTAGCGATAAGAAAAATTTAATTGGCGTTCATTTCATACAGATGTATGGAAGCTGTTTTCTCCTTAGATTATGACACTTTAGTACAACTATCTGTTATACTTTACGAAATCTGATAATTTTGAGAGAAAACATAACATAACCTCACGCCTGTAATCCCCGAAGGGATAGGCAGAGGTGTCCCGTGTAACAGGGGGCAAGTCTATTGCCATAAAACGGGTACAAATTCAAACTCCGAGGCTGCCACTGAGAAATTCTTGATGGAAAAACCCAATAACATTTTGCCGACCTGGGAATCGAACTTAAAACATCATCATGCTCAGCAGTCACGCTTTGCGACCACGAGGCCAACGAGTACCTATTTAAAGTTCAGTTAAAATATTTAAAACTTGCACTTCAACTTTTCCCAGGGTTGGTCCAGAACAAAACAAAATCCCAATCATGGGATCAACATGTTACTTTCGGCCTTTCCATGTCCTAAACTATCCATAAAGTTAGGACCAAATGAAGAGAGTACAAGATCATTTTCTTCAAACATCTCAATCTAAACCAACATTAAACAGAAATCCCATCAGCTACTTATTTTCAATTCGCCATAGAGCACAGAGAGCTCTTTACATAGAGCACTGTTGGCGCACGCAAGCGCTAGTTATATTTCTGGAACGTTCGGAGTGTACGTAGTTGTGGATATGGTACTGTGAAGGTTGCTTGCTAAAGCAAGCAGGCTGGAAGACTTATATTCTAAACTCTCTGACAAACTATTATTCGTATTTAGAATTAAAATAAAATAAAGGAATATTTTTTTTATACAATGACAATTGTTTGGTCATTCGCTCAGCTGGGAGCAGCAGAGTCACAAGCTATAATTCAAATATAAGTATAAAGCTGATCATTCGTTTCAATAGATAAAGTATTTGTGCCCTGCAAGAAATCCCAAAGGTGGATTTCGGTACCTCGGTCACGTCCTAGTGACGACTGTACCTAGCGTGTAGAGCTGGCCTTATAAACGCTCTCACAGATAATTGATCAATCAATCAATAAATCAATCAATGCGTTTATTGTGGATCATAGGTACTTAAAAATAGGTACAGGTGTTCTGCAATACATTTGCTCGGACATGTCCCGTCTTTTAGACATACAATATAAATTATTATTTTAATTACTTAATTAATTAATTAACATTACATCATATTAATAGTTTAAGAGAAAGAGACAAAATAAAACATTACCTAAGTACTAAGCTGAAGCAATGCAACGTAAAAGCTGTCAAAGTCAAAGCATTTTTATATAACATCACGCCTGAAATCCCCGCAGGGTTAGGCAGAGGTGTACCTACCCGTTAGTACACCCACATTTCGCTAGTTATGTTTTAGTCCCATGTAATGTGGGGCGAGCCTATTACCATCAATCGGACACAAATCCAGACTCCGAGGCTGCTACTGAGAAATTCCTGATGGAAAATTCCAATAACACTGCCCGACCTGGGTATCGAACACAAGGCCTCAAGCTCAGTAGTCGCGCTATACGACCGTTACAGGCACTTTTGAACTATCAAGAAGTTGGTCAGACAAATTCAAGCTTGTTGCCCATTCTTAAATCTAGGTAGGTCTTTATGGAGAAGAACAAGCAAGAAACTACATGGATACTTTCAACTTTCTGACTAACTGATCGACTCCTTGACAATTCAAAAGTGTCTGTAAATGTTCTAACGATTTAAATGCTTTTACTTTGACTAAGGAACATTTTGTGACATGAGTCCCTTGAAATATGGCAACTGAATTAAAGTCAGCCTGAACACCTCCTCCACAAATCTTCAATACTCTTAGCGCACTGGCTGCAGAGCGGTAACGTTAGCAGAATAAATTGAAACGTCTTGCCACCAGGCGAGCGATCTCCAGAACATTACACCATGCGCTGTCTTACTCGCGTGAACTACTTCTAGGTGAGTAGCTAGACTAGTGTTTGTTCTAGTTAAGTAATCTTGAGTCTTGGCTTGATAAGTGTAGGTTTTACTTTTACTTGCATTTGTTTTTCTAAGGGCCTCTTTCACCACCCTCAAGTAAAGTGACGAGTAGACTAATCGTCAGTTAAAGTCCCCCGTAACTTCACGTGCGACTTTCACGATGTCCGAGTAGCACTAATCATAAGATTAACTGACCCTATTGATAGAAGATACTCATAACTTTTACTTGCCAATTAACTTTGATTGGGAAGTAACTAATCAACACTTTACTTGAAGATGGTGAACGAGGCCCTTAATGTTGCAAGTGCAATTTCTGAGTTAGGTGTCCTTGGTCTAATTGCCAGGACGGGCGAAGTGCTATTGGGGGTTTTCCAGTAGGAAATTCTCAGTAAGTTTGGAAGATGGTGGTATGATACCTCGGTGTCGGAAAGTCGTAAGGCCGTTTTACCAAAACCTGATCTCTTCCCGCTCTTATCAGACTGCGCCGTCCCATCGGACTATGAGAAGAGGCTATAGTGCATAAGTGTTTGCGCACACCCTTATGAACTATAATATTCCATGCGTACTTGATTGAGATTCGATTGGGAGAATATTGTAATAATTTTATCAGGTATCAGCTGACAAAGTAGCGAGATCACCAATTCGTTCGAATTCACCAGTTCGTGGTAAAATATAGGTAACCACTGATTTAATTCTTCTTATTTTGAAGGTTGCTGTCATAGTAAAAGGTCTTACTACACTTCTGGAAAGTACATCTCTCATAGACTAATTGCAAAGCACACAAAGCTGGTCCATGTGGTGACGCTTTAGTGAGGTCTATGTTTAACAAAACACGACTTTCAGCTAAAATGATAATGATGAACGAAATAACCTTAAATGTTTAGCCATAGCTGTGTCTACGAGCATATAATGATTTGGAGGAAGCCAGTGAAATTACGTGCACATGAAAATCAACTTTGACACCGGGCGATGAACACTAACCAAATTGCGGACGTCCAAAATTGGGGTGCGATGGTTGTAATAGTAACATATCGAGGGCTAACATAAGGAAGGCAATTCTACTAACTTTTAGGAACGAGCGCACTCTAATCTCATTCAAGATACCGGATACCAGTTCCATTAGGTACATTCAAATGCTTGAGCCAATTGAGGTTGAATCACTATAGGGCCATGGGGTCCAAGTGCTAGTCTTGTTTTTAGGAACATCGCCAAGCTGCTGATTGACGTCTCTTGACCAGAGGGCTAGCCTATTTTTGGGTTACAGAATTAGCATACAACGTGGCAATGCTGATAGTCTTTTAGGCACCTGTCTCATTGTCAGCGATGCGGACGAGTTTTGATACCCTTTGAGCTTCCCTCCCCCCTCTTACTAATTATATACTAGCTTATGCCCGCGACTTTGTCCGCGTAAATGTCGGTTTACTGCGAAGTTTTATTTTTTGCGTTTAACCCTAATTCTTTTTCTATAATAAAAGTTAAGTAGTTAAGTTACCCCTTAATACATCAGCTATCTACCAGTGAAAGTCCCGTCAAAATCGGTCCAGCCATTCCAGAGATTAGCCAGAACAATAAGACAGACAGACAGACAAACAAAAATTTTAAAAAAGTTATTTTGGTATATGTACCGTATATACATTCATATGCATGTAGTAAAAAGCCGTTATTTTAATATTACAAACAGACACTTCAATTTTATTTATTTGTGTAGTTGTATAGATTAATTTATAAGTTTATAATACTAAGTAAGTACTAACTAAGCCTCCAAGTAGGCTTAAAAGGAAATCTTAACGTTGCGAACGGCGTACTTGTAAAACTTCGATCAATACATTGTATACCCTAACTTAAACGAAACATGTATCAAGTACCGATAAAGTTACCTGAACGATACTTAGCCAGTTCACGGCCAAACAAACATAAAACAGTTTTCATTCATTGTATAGCACTAGGTCTTAAGTGCTCTCCATTTCAACGAGCGAAACGGTTCAAACGTTGAGAAAGATTTTTTTTTTATAGTTGTGCTTTTCTAGTTGTTACGTTGCTCTGAGGTTTCGATTCAATAGACTAAACATTTTTCATTGCATATTGAACTTTGCTCTGCCATGTCTTTATAATAAATGTATGTAAGTACAGTTTTGTTTTGGGAGAACTACGATTATTTTTTTTAAACAACGTAATTACGTGGTTTAAAAAAATTATGATGTGATGTATTGATTTATTGTGTGTGTAATTGAACTAATTGAAGTGGTGATTTAGTAACTTTTTCCGAAAAATATCAATAAGCTTATTTATGTCTTGCTCAAGGATTTTTTTTATTGATTTAACGCCCATGTAATAGGGGGCGAGTCTATTGCCATCAACCGGGCACAAATCCGGACTCCGAGGCTGCTACTGAGAAATTCCTGATGTAAAAACCCAATATCTTTCTATAAAGACCTCACAATCAGCAGTCGCGCTTGGTGACCACTGGACCAACGATTGTGGGTTCGGTTCCTAGGTCTGGCAAGGTGTTACAAAAATCTGCTGATCCATATAAAAGTGCAACACCTATGTATGGAATAGCTATTTTTTCTTCTAGAATCAAGTCCACATATTATTTCCAGTGCGATATCATTTCCACCCCATATGACTTGCCTTCTCTTTTACCATCAAACTCAAGTAACATACACGAGTATCCCTACACATTAAACATTTGATTCAGTTCAATAAACTCGAATATATTCCGGGTAATGATACAAAGGAATCTGAACAATCACATAAATACATTAGGTACTTATTTGTGTTTCAATACTTGATTATGTCCCAACAAAGGAAGAAGACAAGAGAAATGTTGTTCTTTGTTACATGTATTTTGGTGAAATCTATACTAATATTGTACCAGTTTTCCTGAGTGCTATAGGATACATTGTAGTATAAAAAAACCAGCCAAGTGCGAGTCGGACTCGTACACAAAGGGTTCCGTACTACTTTACAATATTTAACACAACATACAAAAAAAAATGGTTTATACATAACTTCACGCCTTTAATCCCCGAAGGGTTAGTCAGAGGTATACCTATTAGTAGACCCACATTTCGCCAGTCATGTTTAAATCCCATGTAATAGGGGGCGAGCCTATTGCCATCAACCGGGCACAAATCCAGACTCCGAGGCTGCTACTGAGAAATTCCTGATGGAAAAACACAATAACACTTTGCCCGACCTGGGAATCGAACCCATGTTCATGTTCAGCAGTCGCGCATTGCGACCACTAGACCAACGAGGCAGTCAAAAATAGTTTATAATCGCAAAAAAGTAATTATTTTGTATGTAGTGTAACTGTAGCGACATCTGTCGCACAGCATGCGAACTACAACTGACAACTTCCTACATCGCGCTATCAGAGTTTGCCGCGACATTAGCATATACCTATATAAAAATAATAACAATGATTTATTTGTCAGATCAGTACAATCCATATATAGTTAGTAAGAACATGAACAACTTACAAACTAGTGTTAGTACATATTTTCACCATGTCAAGTAGGTACCTATTACATTCAAAAAACATGTCCGATATCAATACACATGTCAGAAACAATCGTGAAACAACAGTATTATACAAAATCCCGACAACAACCGTCAGGCAGTCAGCCCGCCAGACATAATATTAATTAACACCTGTCTTGTTGGAAGATCCTGTCTTTTCAACAGAGGATGGTAATCTTTTCACTCTGTTTCTCATTCCTCTAAATAACTTTACTTGTGCTACATGGCATTGCTTCTTGCCAAATTTCATGATTCTAGGTCAACGGGAAGTGTCTTATAGGTTTTGATTCCCTAGCGAGCGTCAAAAAATGCGCCATAAACGATTTTATGTTTATAGAAGTTTGATTTTTCACCGTTTCAAGGGGTAGCAGACCTGAGTATTTGATATCAATTTTAGCTTGATACCTCCACGCGTTCCTGATAAAAAGCGTCTTGACAGACGGACAACAAAGTGGTCCAATAAGGGTCCGTTTTTTCGACTGACGTACGAAACCCTAAAAAGGGTATGTTCATCATAAAACAACAAAAAAAAAATACAAAAAGGAAAGCGAAATAATTTTTATTTCCAAAATTATGTACAAATGTTTAACACGCATTACACAACGACCTAAATAGCTTCACTGAATATCTTTTAACCTTTTATAATAACACAAAATATACGCCACAGTTCGTAAGCACAATGAGCCTTTATAGCTCATTACTGGGCGTGACCTAGTACTAAATCGCTGAACACAATTCTCTATCGCAACCCATAAACCTTCGCCACACATGTTTCGAGTCCGCACAATAAACAAACTTTGCAAAAATGCTCACGCAAACCGTCGTTAAAAAGCTAGTTAATACACATTTTAGTCATAAAGTTCCCGTCATAATATTAATATAGCGCTCCGAAATAATTTGAGGGAAGTCGTTACCTCCCCGCTTTGCGCCACTACACATTTAGGCCGCCGCTTCTGAACTCTTAACTGGAACTACTGGCTGACTGTTACACCGGAACGAAGATCGGACAAGGAAGTACTTACTACTTTTTAAAGTTAAAAGTTCTCTAGCCGCGATGCAATATTGATACGCATTGAACGAGCGATTTTTGGTCAGGTGAAAATTCATGCGTTAGTGTTACCGACATGTTTAGTATTTACGAGTAGGTAGTTAAAATAAGTATTTAATTTAAGGCATCGTTTGTTTAATTTATGTTGTTATATCTGTTCTTGCATCACGCTTAATACCATTATATTTGGAGGAACTTTGACTCCTAAAACACAGGCTCCTAAAACATATTTACACACATAACATAACATCACGCCTGTAATCCCCGAAGGGTTAGGCAGAAGTTTACGAACGAGTACACCCACATTTCGCAAGTTATGTTTAAGTCCCATGTAATAGCTCAATTATTATTATAATAGTATAGTTTTATTTGAGTACACGATCGGCGGCGGCGCAATGAATGAGAAGCTGAGTAATTGACTGCTATGTTTCGTGTCGTGGTTTGATTGCTGCACGGAACAAAATAATATTTGTATAACCTACAGGTAGTTGTTCCGAGCCTGGTTTTTAATGTATGTAAGGACACTGAAGAAATTCTTGTATAAAGCAATGGTAAAAAGAAGCAATACTTCTAATGGATTCATTTTTCGGGACAGAAAATCTTCACAAACAATTCTGCATTCTCGAGAAACTAAGATGTCCTAATGGCGTTACCTGACGGTGTGACAGTCGCCCAGCCCCGGCAAAGGCCACTTCACGGGATCTTTATGGGCATATTATGCAACATTATGCATCTCGCATGCAAAACATATCGCGCCCCATCTTATATAATTTTAGCTTAGAGTCTTTGAGATTTGAGAGCTTCTACATAGAGCTTATTTTGTTGTGTTAAGAACCTCATTCGTTTTGAGGTTTAGTTTTATTTTTTTATGTCACCATCGCCATATTTCATCGAGATGGTCTAGTCGTTATGCCGTCTTGCAAGAGGTTCGAAATCGGACAAATACCAATATGACTTTCAATAATAATTCATGTACATTAATGTCCAAGATGAACTTAGAAGGTACCTTCTACATTTATCTTGGACATTACTGACATCAGACAGGCAGAGGTATACACCCACATTTCGCCAGTTATATTTAAGTCCCATGTAATAGTGGGCGAGCCTATTGCCAGCAATCGGGCACAAATTTAGACTTCGAGACTGCTACTGAGAAATTCCGGATGGAAAAATCAAAAACACTTTGCCTGGCCTGGGAATGGAACTCAAGACCTTATGCTCAGCAGTCGTGCTTTGCGATCACTAGACCAACGGGGCAGTCAGTCGAGGAGTCTCAGTTTGGACATAATACATGTGAAAGAGAAACACTTCACAGCTACGCGATACCGTAAAGCGAATTTTCGAATGAACCAGAAACTTCCGACCTTACTTTCAACTAAATCCATTTAAGTAATTTTCATTTCTACTTTTAGGGTTGGACCTCATCTGGCAACACGGAATCGCCTTTTTCCGTCGCCCTTTCTCTTTCTGTCGCTTAGAACTGCCATTTGCTAGGCGGAGACAGAAAGCATAATGCGATAGCACGCGGCGGAATCCTCGAGGCGATCGCATTATGCTTTCTGTCTCCGCCTAGCAAATGGCAGTTCTAAGCGACAGAAAGAGAAAGGGCGACGGAAAAAGGCGATTCCGTGCTGCCAGATGAGGTCCAACCCTTAGAAACCGTAGCAACCTTTAATTACCTGCATCCATAATCAATTGAATTAACGCAACACGTCCAATTACAGTGCAACACGGGCGCATGTGCCGGTCAGAACCGGTTACAACTAGTTACGGGTACTCTAAACCAGTAATATCCAGTCTAAACGGCCTGTAATGGTCCGGGTAATCGGCTTAAGTTGTATTTATCGCACGAATCCGGGTGTCTAACCCGTTCGTGTGAGTTATCGGATATTGTGAATAGACAAAAGGTATTGTTTGATGATTGTGTGTGTCGATAATTAATCGAGTTTGGTTTGGAATCGATTTCTGTGTTTGGGTGAACAATTAAAACAACAAAAAACCTTTTGTTTATAATTTTGTTAGTTTTGAACTAAAAATACCAGCATAATTAACCTTAGGCCATACATAACATCACGCCTGTAATTCCCGAAGGTTTAGGCAGAGGTTTACCTTTAGTAGACACACATTTCGCCAATTATGTTTAAGTGCCATGTAATAGGGGGCGAGCTTATTGCCATCAACTGGGCACAAATCCAGACTCCGAGGCAGATTCTTGTTTGAAAAACCCAATAACACTGCCCGACCTGGGAATCGTACCCAAGACCTCACGCTCAGCAGTGGCGCTTTGCGACCAGCAGTTGACCGTATATTTATTGATCAGCCATTTTGAGGCAGATCGAAAAAAAATGAGAAGTGTCTCCAGATCGATTACAGTTAGGCTAAATGATTTTATAGGTAGGTATTTATTGAACCCCTCCTCCTCTACCTAACCCTTCGGGGATTATAGGCGTGATGTAATGTTATGTATTTATTGAATTCACATTCAACATTCACCTACTTTTAGCCCATTCCATTTTCAATAAAAGGCAAGACATTATTATCAAATATTTTTCCACTAATAAACTCTAACTTCCTTTTAGATTGAACATAGACTCGCTACAGCGTAATATTCGTACAGAAAAAGTCTTGTTTTCACTACAGCCTTCAACAATCAGTTCTGCAGTAAAATTCTGTTGTTCCCGAGTGCTATCACAAAAAAAAGAACCACTTTCACAAGCGTTCAGATTCAGGGCAAATATTTGTGGGCCGTACAAATTTTTTCTGACAGGAAAATTGAATCGAACTCTCGACTTTCCGAACAAGAATATAAAAGCAACTAGCTTTTGCTCGCTGCTTCGTCCACGTAAATGTAGGCTATTGTGGATGTAAATCACTACATAGTACAAAACACTGTCGCTTCCCGCTGTCTGTCCCTATGTGTGCTTAGATCTTTAAAACTGTGCTGTGAAGAGGTACAAGTGTACAACCACCACAGTAGAACCTTTGGTTGACTGTTAGAGAATGCCTAAGGCATTAAGTTCGCCTTTGTACCTTTGTTGCATAAAGTTTAAATAAATAAATAATAAATAAATGCTAGTTTAAGAGCGTTTACGCTGTAAGAACGGCATTTCATAAAAATTTTCAAGTCTTTATTTTTCAAAATGAATGAACCGATTGTAATGAATCATCGAATTATTCCCAATAGTCCCCTCTAGCCCTGTCCTCCGGGGTGACAGCTGGGAATTGTCTTCCCAGTTGTCACTGGGGTGACAATTTGTGCCGACTGTTCCCTTTGAAAACTGACTAGAGGGGACAAATGGGAAGTCTGTTTCTCAGTTGTCACCGGGGGGGCGGTGACATTTGCTACGATTCCTTCCTTCCCAGAAAAAAAAATGTAACCTACCATAGATTTCAGCTTTTTTATTTCTTCTAATGTTGTAAGCGTGTTGACATTGTGTCAATTTTTTTATTTGATTCTATGTAGCATAAGAAATAAAAAAGCTCAAATCTATGGTAATTACATTTTTTTGTTACAGACTTCCCATTTGTCCCCTCTAGTCAGTTTTCAAAGGGAACAGTCGGCACAAATTGTCACCCCGGTGACAACTGGGAAGACAATTCCCAGCTGTCACCCCGGAGGACAGGGCTAGAGGGGACTATTGGGAATAATTCGAATCTTCCTACACATAAGCAGGATACATAGGTCTAAAAAGTTGAGAACAATTTCGAAATGTCTTATTTGTGTTGTTTGAACAACGATATCCTCAAAACCCATTAAAATGTAACAAAGCAACATGGCGTGACATCAAAAATTATCAAAGCTCTGGTATATCCTTGAAACAATTTAACAACTTAAATACCACTAAAATATTCATCAACAGGCAATTATTAAGGCATTTAGTAGCAGTACAAAAATCATAAAATCGTTAAACCAGATCCCTGAAAACGATAAACAAAATGATAAAGCGATAAATATAAATAATTAAGTACTTGCAGACAACGTTAAACCAAAATGGCGGCTAGACTAAAACATAAAGTTGAAATTAAAACAACACAACCTCAAAGTAATAGATGTTTAATGCTTGTGTTTAAACTTTATTATAATTTACTTTACGGGTAAAGTACGTTAACCGCGCATTGTTGAGAATTACCAAGTAACCAGTTAAAGTAATAACGCACAGATATAAAACTTTCAGATCGTCATCTATTTTTTTATTATTCTTTGTTTAAAAATTTACCAAGGGTAGCAACTTTATATTTAATTGGTTTCCCCATATGCATTAAAATAGCTTAAAAATGGGATAACCAATTAATGCAGATGTCCGTACGTTTGCTTTTGTTTTTTTTTATTGTTTGTCTTTCTTTCGGATACTATCCGAAACGGCTGGACCGATTTCGACGGCACTGGCATATAGCTGATGTTATAAGGAGTAGTTGAGGCTTACTTTTGTTTTAGAAAAATAATAAAAAGACCGCGCCAGAAAGAGTCCCCATCGTTAACCGATTTCTAAGCGGATGGACTCTCAGACATATTCTGGGGGCCTACCACAACCTCTTAAAACAATATTATTTTAATACTACTTTGCCTTCCGCACTGTTCGATTTTCAACGCTCGGATCTGTGTCGAGAGTTGAAAATGCAACAACAGAAATTACAAAGTAATATTAAAATAATATTGTTATAAGAGATGGCAGTAGGCGCCCTGGTCTTATATAGAAATACAGCCATGCTACCATGAGTCTCTAAGCCAGGTTGACTCATTATACAAAGTATTTTAGAACCTAGAAGAACGTACTCACAACTAACATAAAGCTAAAAGTTGAACCTGCAATGCAGCTGTAAAACATTAATGAACTCCGGCGACTAACTGCACTGAATACTAATTTATTTCAGTTTAATCTGCTGGTCCTAATAGAGATATTTATTATTAAAGTGTATGAAAGGTGAAAGATGTTACAAGTACAGTATAAGAGGTACCTAAGGACGTTAGCTTAGCAGACTTTATATAGTCTTTATAATGAGATGGGAAGTCCAATTTAAAAGGCTCTTATGACAAGCGTTGTAAGGTTTCTTTTAGTTTAAAATTTAATAAAAAAATAGAGGGTTACTATACGCTCTTATGTCTTTAGACAAAAAGTGAAGTGCCATGCGATTATGTACCATAAGCACTCCAACTATTTGTCAATTTGATTTGCACCAGGGTGTTTTGAAACTATAGATACATAACATAACGTAACATCACGCCTGTAAGCCCCGAAGGATTAGGCAGAGGTGTATCCATTAGTACAACCACATTTCGCCAGTTATGTTTAAGTCCCATGTAAGGGGACGAGCCTATTACCATCAACCGGGCACAAATCCAGACTCCGAGGCTGCTACTCAGAAATTCCTGATGGAAAAACCCAACAACGTTTTGCCTGCTCAACAGTCGCGCTTTGCGACCACGAGACCACTTACAAACAAATAAACAAATACCTCTGAACAACATTAACACAGGTCCATTGATTGTTCTTCAAATCCCGCAAAAATATACGTTACCCCAATAAAGATACGTAGGTATAAAGAACAATTTACGTACCAAAAAATAATTATTTTCCACACACCTATAACTCTGTTCACCCAAAAACCTTAACAAATTAAACTGTGAAAGTCCCGTCAACACCCTACAATGGTATTTAATGTGCCAACATAAAACAAGCTTAATTACCAACACGGCGGCATGCGAGAAAATTCACCTGTTTTCATTAATATTACAGACTTAAGGGAGTTCTATTAATTATTTAAATTCATACAGAATCGTGAGAACGTATTGTGGAGTCTGTTTAATGAAATTTTATGGCAGGATGTTACATGTGTGTTAGAGAGATGAAACTTAGCGTTAATTGACGCTAACATCTGTCAAAAATACGTCAAAATGCATTTGATTTTGACAGATCGAAATACAAGTTTACTTTAAAGCAGGGGTTTTTAAAATGTGGGGCGCGTCACCCAAGGGGGCAGAGACTAGCAAAGACCACTTTGCCTAAACTGGGAATGGAACTTAAGGCCTTATGCTCAGCAGTCGCGCTTTGCGATCACTAGACTAACAAGGCAGTCGTTAAAAAAGAAAAAAAAACATAACATACGGAGAGGACATCCACATTTCGCCAGTTATGTTTAAGTCCCATGTAACAGGGGGCGAGCCTATTGCCATCAACCGGGCACAAATCCAGACTCCGAGGCTGTCACGGAGAAATTCCTGATGGTCAAATCCAAATAACACTTTACCCGACCTGGGAATCGAACACAAGACGGACGGACCAAACCCTAAATACGAAAATAAAGTACAAATTAAATACAGCCACTTTAAAGCACCCACTTTATAACACCTTCACACTTTAATAAAAAAAAAAGAGAATTTTTAAAAATGAAACAGCTTCAACGCTGGGTTTCACGCGGCACACAGTCGTGAAACGGGAGAGTTTCAATGGCTTGTAATCACGGCGTGAGCATTAATACCCGGTAGAGTCACGCTTATAATGCCGCCCGAATTATCTACGTATTCACACTTATGATTGCGGAATGGATATTTACGATGCAACTAACACATTGGGACGAAAATTGTAAAGGTTTTCTAAAATGGATGAACTGAGTTTAGTTTCCCTAAAACGACCCGATCCGTATTTTCCGCTCCCATTTTATGTCTTAGGTACAGTCAGCAACAAAAGTCGATTAACATTTTATGATTTTTAAATCCTAATTATTAAGTACAATATTAAAAGTAAAACGCAATGAAAACAAAATTAAGGTATAATAGACCCTTAGCTGTTGCCTGAAATTCTGAAAGCCGGTACATTATGTGTTTAGTGTCTGTTTAAATTATATTAAAAAGTAACATTGTCAATCGACTTTTGTTGTTGACCGTACTACTATTACAGTTTCGATGTATGTTTGTTAGTCAACGGCTGAACGGATCTAGATGAAGTTTGGCACAAAGATACATTATAGTCATTTTTTTTTTCTGGAACAGCACTTAGGGTACTTTACTTTTTATCCCGTTTTTGTTATCGAATCAGTACTTCAAAGAACATACATAAATAAAAATATAGTCTAACATAGAACCTCCAATTTTTTTTATATCCGATAAAGAACACATTTTACAAACAAAAACCATGATTGCCTATACAGGGTAATTGAAAATTTACCCGAAACCTGAAAAGGGGTCATTGTACTCATCATTATGAACAACTTTTACTATTGGACCAACCCTGAAATCATGAAAAAAAAAATCAGCTGTTCCCTACAACACGATCGGAATGTATGGATCAGCTGTTTTTTTTTCCTTCCTTCCTTTTGAAACAAACAAAAAAATGATAACCTAAATAGTTTACTTTTCGGCAATTTATCGTAACCTATATTCCAGTCAGACATGACCAAGCTAATCAAGAAACTCTTGCACAAAACCCTTTCTTTCTTTCATTCCAATCTTCCATCTAAAACACCTAGCCAAGAAATGCAGCAAGTAAGCCAGGCAAAGCCTCCTGGTACGTATTTCACTGGCGGTTTGAATAGGCCCGGAGCTGCAATATGTGCTCCGGATATAAGCCGGGTATAAATCTGCATGCCCGGATAATATCCGCAGAGATACTGGCGCTAAGATTATTAGCTAGATATTAAGGGTAGATTGAAATGTTGGTGCATATTGCAAGATACGAGTTTGGATGTCAGGACATTATTTGATAAATGTTTGTTTGTCTTGAAAATTTTCATTTGCACAATTTTTTTTGACTAGGTTATGCCCGTGACTTTGTTCACGTGAAATTGATTTAGCGGGATTTTTTTTTAGGCGGAACCCTAATTCTTTTTCTAAAATAAAATTAAATCACCTATTTTTTATAACATCTGTTATCTGCCAGTGAAAATCTCGTCAAAATCCGTCCAGTCGTTTCGGAGATTAGCCAAAACGGACAGACAATTTTTACACTTTTTTATATGAATTTAAATAAAACAATTATGATCGGTAAGTACTACTATTAGAAAAAAGGACACAAGAACCATACACGTATTGTATAATAATAGAGCGATATAACATTATAAAATTACTCCTGAACAATCTAGATCTATCTAACCTACAAAAACATACAAGTTATATGTATTTAACTAACGTAGGTGCTATTTTAATCCTTAATACCAAGATCCATAGGCTTCATATTAGAACATATCTCTAAATTAATATGCTAGCTTACCCATCTAGCAAAACCATCGTATTAGTTTAATAATTCATCAAGTTTACACAAATTAACTTAAATTGTAGGTAGGTTTCAGCAAAACAGATAGGTATGCAGGGTCGTCAGATATAGTTGAAGTTTTCTTAGAAACCGATGGATGTTTTCGAATGTAATTTAATTTAAAACGTAGATAATAAATAGTTCTTTATTTAGGTTAAGTTTCAGTCAAAGACATCCATCGGTTTCTTAGAAAACTTCAACTATATCTGACGACCCTGCATACCTATATGTTTTGCTGAATATACATTAATTTGGCAAAGGTTTTCATAAATTAATAAGTTCTAAATTACTAAAGTTATTTTCTTACGGTATCTTGTTCTAGACTATTTCGTTATTAAAATAACATTACTGACCTTTGAGTACAAAATAAGTGAACTTTGACATTTCTGAGTACATCTACAGTACTAGCTGAATCGATAGTTCTGAGGCAAATTAGTCTAAACGACATTGTTTTAAAGTTAGAAGAAAGGGGATCTAATTTCCCTTCTGAGTCTTTTCTTAATGACGTAACATTTATTTTTGTCTTAGATAGATCTACAATAGGTACAAACTTATTATGTACACAAGAAAAAATATAACAATTAAACGTTTATCAAAATTGTTAATAATATTTAACTCGGTTCTGGTATAAGGACAACCCGTTTAATTTCTTACTTTATTTTATTTTTATTTGTTGTAAAATAGAAAACACATAATTTTATTTGTTGTAATATTATGTCTACACGATTCAAAAGATACAGTCCTGTGACAGACATACGGACTGATAGACAGCGGGATTTTTCGTGGCACCCGTATTTTTTTAACCGACAGCAATATCGTAACAAGTGAAATTGCTTTGTTTAAGCAATTGACTGAAGGAAAGGGGGGGGGGGGGGGGGTACGTCAACCCCCCTCCCACCAGTTTCCAAAATTAAATATATCGTGTGAGGTATTATTTGAAAGGGCTTTTTGTAAGGATTTCAAACATTAATACACAAGCACTACAAAGTGAAAAATAAAAAGCTATTTTACAAAAAAAGATAACCGCCTTCAAAAACTACAAAATCAAAATAACTTTAGTTTTGGAAGTCGGTGGCAATTACCTACATAACAAAAAAAAAACCAAAGCCGCCGACTTCCAAAACTAAAGTTATTTTGATTTTGTAGTTTTTGAAGGCGGTTATCTTTTTTTGTAAAATAGCTTTTTATTTATTATAATTATTATAGGCTCGCCCCCTATTATATGGGACTTAACATAACTAGCGAAATGTGGGTGAAAATAATGGCATATAAACAGTGGATACCATTAAGTGATACATTTTTACACTAAAATATAAAAAGTAAATTATAAATACTTTTATATATAAAGTGAAAGTGCGTTGGGTACAGAACCCTTAAAACACGTCAATCGAGCAAGTTTTTCTCGAGTTCCTAAGTGCACTAACGAGCAGACAAACAAGAAACGTTGCGGTTTATAAAAACAAGATGATAACAAAGCCTTATAGTCCTCTCTACAAAAGGCGTCGCGACATGCAACAAAGCTTTCTTCTCACCTGAAACCTGAAACTATTGACGTCACAAGCTCACAATCCCTTGAAGCTTGAGCTATCGACATGTTTGAGGTCCTCTGTACCTACTTGGAAAATGTCTGGCGTGATAGTACCTACCTTTTTTTAGTCTAATGCAGATGCAAAGAACTGAAGTTATTTTACTTAATAAAAGTTATTGGAAACTGTGTGCTTAATATTGTATTTTAATCTTAATATATATAATTCTTCTGTACGTGTATAATTAACGTATAATATATTATGTAAACGTATATAAGACTTCTGTTTGTCGAGGACAACTGCTTTAAAATTCAGATGCAAGATTTGACCCGAACAAACATACATACATTGAAAGCTTGTAATTTTTTTTATTGAGAGTCGATTTACAAATGATGATGATTGATGATGAATGATGATTTGCAAATGGGGAATAAAGGCAAAAATATTAAAAATAATAGTAAGATTAAGTATCAGGACCTCTCATTGGGCCGTTTAAAAAAGGAATACTCTTTATTAGCGACATCATTATGTTACGCAGCCAAAGAATTCTTTGTATTGCGCGGATCAACAATAATTGATATAAGACAGGGCAGGTAGGCCGGAGGATATCAAACAAATGTTTTGGCGCATTGCGGACCTGCCACCTGCCTCCGATGCCACAATGAATGGACCGCGGAACCTGTATACCACACTTCGGGGATCATTATTGAAATAGTTTACATGACATTGGGACATTGGGTAAAATGGTTATGATTCACTGCGTTATTGGTTTTAGATCACTGAGTAACGGTAGATGTGGAGATGACTTTTCAATACTCAACTACTCGGTGATAGTTTTGTTGATAAACCTATTATGTTTACTCACGAACACAGAACATTACTTTCAAACCTGAACTAACATAAGTATTTCTTTTTATACAAATGTTTATACGGTTCCGCACTGGTGCAATGTAGATACTTACTATACGGTACCCGGGTCGAATATGGCCACCTTAAGATTTCACGCCTAGTATCTTTCAGTTTCGTGTACTTAAAGGGAGACTAGTGACTAAATTCAAGGCTTACCTAATCAAGCTTTTGTAACATAAAGACAGTATTTTAAAAATATTGCAGCTTTATCAAATTTTTACATATTTTTATTTATTTGGAAAGTGGCCATATTTACGACCCGGTACGTAAATATGCCCATGCTCGTGGCCATATTAACGGTATAGAAACATTCTATTTTACAAACTTCGCATAAACAAATTAAATAAAAAAATTTTCTTTACTAATTATTTATTTTTTATAAGGAAATCAACAAAAACATAAATCTACCTTTAAGTACTAGGACTAGGTATTAGGAACTTTACGTATTAGGAATATGGTCAACCATCAGTCCTTTGCTTGGTGCTGAAATGTCTTAACGCATGTTCGGAGTACTCGTTGAGTTAATGGATGTCCATGTTGCTCGCATACTCCGAGACTTGTAACGCCCCATTTTTTCAACATACAAAACAAAAAATACATCTATAAAATTCATATGGTAAATATGGCCATCCAGTGGCCATATTATCCGTAACGCCATTTTGTTTTATTTATGACATGAAGCAAAAACTGATCACTACTTTGGAAAACACACATTAAAATGTCATAATGCTATAGTCAAACAACATTTAGACATTAAAACAACGCAAAAATATTCAATATTAACAAAAATATAAACAAAAACTTACCAAGTTTTTTTATAACATCGATGCAGCCTCACACTTCAACGACCTCTGAGCGACTGGCGTGTGCGCGGGAGCGCGGGAAGGGGCGCCGTTCGGGAACGATCCTCGGGCCCGATCGTTTAAAATTGCGTAATGTTCTGTGTAGTGGTTTATTCATACTTAATGAGTGTGTGGCCATATTTACCGACTGGCCATATTCGACCCAGGTACTTATAAACCTTCGTCCTTAATCACTCTATCTATAGATGAAAACTGCATTAAAACCTGTTACGTAGTTTAAAAGATCTAAGTTCACAAAGGGATAGAGAAAAGCGACTTTGTTTGATACTATGTACTTACAGATGTTGAGAAGCTGATAGTCTAATTCAAATGGCGAAGTTTCACGCACTCCCGTAACATATACGTAATACAATACCAGCCTATTAAAGCAACACTGCATGGCAAAGGTCGCTTGTCATACAGAGAAGCCACGAATATTGATCGACACGTTTTCTTAAGAAAGAATAGCGATTTCAGACTTATGTTAATTACACGACCAGGTTATCTCGTGATGTTTTCGAATAATGAATTGAAAAGTCTCATTGGTACTTGTCCGGTATTGAACCCGTAACCTCAGGCCATTATGAAAAGAAAAACAAAAGGAAAACAAGAATTTGGACAACGAATTAAAAATGAAAACTCAATTAAAGTTTACCAAATAAACAAAAACGAAAACAATCAAAACAAAAAGGAAAAGGAAAAATCAATTACAAACCCGTCAGTGTGCATAACACAAATAGGTAGGTAATCGTGTCGAAATAAAAAACATTATTAGACTACAATTAACTGTACTCAATAAAGGCCTGACATAATTAAAACAATAATCCGATAAATACCCTCTACCAATATAAAGGAACAAACAAAAACAATAACGGTACCAACAACAAACCCGTAGACACCCAAAATCCTTTTACAAAGTGGCTCTAATACCAGGAGAACATAAGGGCAGCGACACTACATTTTAGCGTTACTATTAATATGAAAAGTTTGATCAAAAGCCAAACTTTGCCAATCGCTGTCTGCCTTTTGTTTCCCCCCTAAATTAATGGTGGCTGGAAAACAAGAGCCTCTTACAATGTTGAACGCGAGAAGTACCAATTGAGGCTAGTAGGTAATGTTTTCACATAATTTTTAATTGGGTTTGTTTGGTATTTTAAAAGTTTTTCTATGTGGATGTTCAATTTGGACAGAGCAAAAAATGATTGCATACTGGTCAACTAGGTATGATCAATGATATTTATTCTGTATACAGGTCAATAATAACACTTTTATGTTAGTTTTCTTTAGAGAATAATTTGCCATTCAACGTGGTAATGCCAGTCTCTTGGGCACATTACCAGAAAGCCAATTTTACCCATTAGCAACTTTCAAAATTTAGTCTCAATCTCATTTCAGCGACAATGAAAGTCGACAAAAATCTAAAGAAGGGATCTGGGTATACTGATTTGGGTTGACTGGGAACATACCTTCGTAAATACTAGCTGCCAACTTGGTTTAGGAAATTATCCAATAACTAAAACCAATCACATGGCATTGAAGCAGATAAGATGATGCCAATTCCTTAGTACAATATAAGGACACCTTCAATTTAAAAGGAGATAGCCAATCCCTCTTCGAAAACCAGACGGTACTATTTTTAGGCATAATATGACATCAAATAAAGCAACCATATCTCAAAAACTCATCTACATCTCATCTCGAGTTACACGAAATAAAAAGGTCAATCTTTCCCTTATTCTTAATCAATAGGGAAACTCGCACCAAATCCAAATTGATCTTACTAATCAAATATAATCTATAAATGCTCATAATTCGATCTATATCACAGTTGGGTAGTTACCACGCATTGGTGTAATGTCTCGGAAACAATGACCGTTCTTTCATTGTTACATGGCGATCGAGGAGCGTTCAGATTTGATAGAGTAATCAAGTCGAGTCTTAGGAACGAGTACGGTCATAAGGTGTTTGTCAATCTTGACCACAGAATACACTCACGAGTTCATTAAACCTTTGTGTTGCTGTACTTATTTAGTCATACTTAAAACCACCAATCAATTTACATACTTTTTATGATCTGTAAAACCGCGAGTAACTATCCTTTTTTTTTTTTTTTAGGTGGTAAAAATCATCAAATGACTCCTTCCGCCCTGGGTGGGGCGGAAGGGACTGTCAGACTTTTACTGACTAAAAACCACCCTGTTCCTTCTGTTGCCCTTTACGTTCCGGGGCCACGGTATCCTGTTAAGACGAGTTAGAATTTGCATGGCAATAAGTGTGACGTAACTTTTTGCCAACTCAATAGTTTAACTATTTGTTGATTTCAAAGCAAATTAAAATCTATCTGTTTTCTGTGAGTTAATGTATATTATGTTAAAATAAAGTGTTGTTTTTTTAGAGTGTCGAGGAATTAATTGTCAATTGTGTCGAATACCCAATTATGAGGACTTGTCTATACAATAATCATCTGTTTGTAACTCATTGCTACAGTCAATTAACATCCTTGTTTTGCCCACCTTTTGCGCCGTAGCAAATAAAAATACTAGCCTCATTATTTAAGAGATGAAAATCCTCATGTAATACTCTGAATTTCAGCGAAAACTTAGTACTAGTACTACCGTGATCGGTGCAGCCAATTTACGAGCTTTAGTTAGGATTACAAAGGCTCTAAGCAGAGCATTTTCATAGTAGGTAATAACGGTATTTTCGGTACCTACTCTATCGTTCGACTTGGCCTACTTACTTGACCAGTGTAAACGCAGCATAGCGATCTAATGAGCGATAAAACTGTGTTTATCCTTATGTTTCTGTATTTTTCTTCGCAACTTTTATAGGTCGAGATAAAAACAAGATTATAGGTAGGTAGTTGTGGACTTAATAACGGTTGCTCACTGATTTGTGGAAGTTGCTTCTTCTTTGTATCTGTTAAGCACTCTTAGACCTTTTCTATCTAGATTTTTTCTATCTGACATCATATTTTATGTCTGTCCATCTTTTGTTTTGTGGCTGGTCATAATATCACTTCGTTTTTGTATACGTTGACCCCATAAACTATCTGCCTTTGCCTAAACAAGAAGTGAGAAGAAAGTTTTGGTTAGTTTCTGATATTAATCGGACACCAAATAGGTGAACAAAAAAACGGAACAAAAGTTATCCTATATAAGCTAGATTAATATCTTTATGTGGGGATGGACTAATGGGTACACTTCTGCCTAACCCTTCAGGTACTTATTACAGGCGTGATATTCCCATTTTATATGAACTGTACCTTTATGAATGTAAACCAAGGACAGTACATATCTATGCTAATTTAGTCACACATAAATATTTAACCGAGCAATTGGGTGCAGAGAACGATAATCCCACTCGAAGCCAGTATGTATACCCGAGTCAGGTAGGTTCAATTTGCACCAATATGCACCTGTAACCGAGCGCAGAGTAGCTAAGGGAAACAGAGACTTCAAATGTGTTCATTTAAAGTTAACTTAATATTCTAGGTAAGAAAATTGGAAGATTTAGATTTCCAATCAACTTGCCTAACCTTTTCTCAACTATATTGGGGTCGGCTTCAAGTCTAACCGGATGCAGCTGAATACCAGTATTTTACATGGAGTGACTGCCTGTCTGACTTCCACAACCCAGTAACTGGGTAATACGATACCCCACTTGGTAAGACTGGTTGTCAGACTTTCGGGCTTCTGACGACCACGTATGACAGCCGGGACCAACGGCTTTTTTTTTTTAATTTTTTTTATTTGGGACAAGCCCGCCACACTGTTCCCACCCACTGCAACTCCTGAAAGCCAGAATCAACAGTGGAGGCCACCAGAAAAGCGCCGAGGCAATGAAGCTCGACGAGTCCCAGAGAAACGATTAACTGTCTTGGGTCCCGCAACGAAATTAATCAGAAAAGAATAGCGACCCACGGCTTAACGTCCTTTCCGAGGCACGGAGGAGTCTCGGTGTGTAAAGGTGGTCACCCATCCTCGGACCAAGTCCGGCAAGCGTAGCTTAACCTGATGGATTGACCCGTGCGGCTGTTATTACTTAGCCACGAGCTTAACTTTAGCCCTTACGCCTTTCATAATAAAGTTTAAAAGAGGTCAACTCCCAGTATCTTCTGCCGTACTATCAGGTACTGTCATCTTATGATATCATCCCATTGCTAGGCAAAAACGGAGCTTATTTTCAGCTAATTCTATCTGAGGCTAGTTAATTAGTCCTATCTATCTCGCAACGCCATTAGAACACCTACGATTAAAAAAAATAGAAATACGAAGGTTCCTACAAAAAATAAAAAAAGATTCACAAAATATACTCGTAACAAAATCGTTCAATATTTTGTTCGTCGTCACATGGTAAGAAATATGATATATACGGGATATATTCTAGGTTTCAGTGTATCGGCCTATGAATCTACGCACGTAGACGTTTCCAATCAGATTTTGGAATTCTCTTTTATACTGGTCCTCTAATAAAATGTAGCGAGGTTCCGTAGGTACCTATATATCGAAACATGAAATTGAAATTCGTTGATATGTAAGTAAGTTATATTGAAAGTGATTATTATAAGAACCTACCTACTTATTTACTATGAGAATTGGTAAACGCTTTCATTAAATCTATTTTTAATTAAAAACAGTAATAGCCTTTTTTTGTCTCAGGGCAAAGTCCTCTTCTCATACAGAGAAAGCACGAGCATTGATCACTACGCTTGCTCAAAGCAGATTGGCGATTTCAGACATAAATTAATTGTAAGTCCAGGTTTCCTCACGATGTTTTTCTTCACCGATGTCAGTGATGTCCAAAGTAACTTATGAAGTGCCTACATATACCTAGATGAATTGAAAAAGTTTCATTGTTACTGGCCTGGTATCGTATACGCAATCTCATGCATAGAGGTCTTAACGACTGGGCCATCGGGACACTTCATTCTATATCAAGCACTTTTTATAGACTTTTGTGTCAATGGACCAATAGAATAAGAATATAGGTTTAAAGATATTTATTCTCAAAAAAGACACAAAGTCACTTACATGAGAACAGAGGACCTTATGCTAATATTAATAATAAGTTCGTAACTGCATTAAACATTGTTCACGGTACACTCATCCAATAAATTCAGTTTTTGAGAAGGGTATTATTTGCTGTTAGATATTTAGCTGACTGTGTCTTGAATACATTGAATGAGTGTAAGCTTTTGATACAAGCTGGTATTTTGTTGTACAACTGTGCTGTTACCATATAACCTAAGCTATATGCTGTTAATATTCTATTCTTATATTTGTACGGCGTTATAAAATGAAGCCTCTGTTAAACATAAACACATGTCTACTCTGTACGGACGTGTTAGAGACTATCCGGAATAAGCATACGATTTTCTGCAGCGCCTCTTCTAATAAAAATATGGCTGGGATTCAATCGGCTCGAGCCTTGGTCGTGGGCTAAATTATAATCAGCTCCGATATTGAGACGGAAATCATTTCAAGGGTAATCTCTACTTTGTTTGTGTAATGGGTAAAATATTGGTATTTTTGTCGGAAAAAAGATACTGTAGGTCGGAATACTGATAAGTCATGTTATGACAGAAAAAGATGGGCTTTTCCTGAATAACGCGAGATATTATGATAGAATATGATGATTTTGGTTCGTGACTTTGCAGGCTGACTTTTTAATTTACATAACATAACATAGCATAACGCCTGTAATCCCCATAGGGTTAGACAGTGGTATACCCATTAGTTCAAAGTCAAAGTCAGAGTCAAAACATTTATTTCAATTAGACCATTTACAGGCACTTTTGAATAGTCAAGGAGTCTGTCAGTTAGTCCGAAAGTTGAAGCTAGTTGCTCGTTCCAAAACGGAGGTAGGCCTCTATGGAGAAGAACGAGCAAGAAACTCCACGGCACTCTTTTAAATTAGGTTTTTACAAAATCCTGATTACATTATTCTTGTTGATTCTACATGTGAAAACAATGAAGATGAATATAAAACAATTATAAAAATAAAAATAATAAAGATGTAAGCCAAGGCAGTTAAGAGATGACCAATCCCAACTGACAGCACTCGTTCACGAGCATGACGCATGGATCAGCACCACTTAACTCAACCATTTTGAAGGGAGCCAAATGATCCAACACACGCGCCACCATCAGCGAGATATTTGAGTGAGCATGACAAGCTCTCAACCGCCATGCTCTTTAAGTCAAAACACATAGTAACTCAATAAATAAAAAGCTCCATGGTACTCACATTTACAAAATTGAAATAAATGATAATTATACAATACTAACACTTCAGTGATTCGTAAGATGAACTGTGGTATGTAAAAAAAAAGAAAAAAGTACTAGTAGGTACTGATAACGAAACAAGTTATTCAGGTCAATAAAAAGGGGGTAAGAAACATCATTCTCTTAAAATTAATACTAATTAGTGAGCCCGAGTGGCTGTGGAGCAGGACTAGCATTAAGCCAAGCATTTTTGTCTGTGATATAATCTTCTAACTTATAGTATGCTCGACTACATAGTGTGCGTTTAATGCATGTTTTAAATTTTCTCTCATTTAGTTGGAGAATATCTAGTGGTATTTTATTATAGCATTTTACACAGTACCCCATAAAAGAAGTGCTTACTTTTGACAATCTGAAACTTCGTTGATCTAATTTGTTCCTATTTCTAGTATTAAAATTATGTCTATCACTAATTTTCTTAAAAAGATGAAGGTTTTTCCGAACATGCATAATGTTTTCATATATATATTGACAAGGTACCGTCATGATGTTAATTTTTTTAAACAGTTCCCTTAGAGTATCTCGACTGCCAAGATTATAGATGGCTCTGACGGCCCTCTTTTGCAGGATAAAGATAGAATTTATATCTGCAGCCCGTCCCCAAAGCAAAATACCGTAAGACATGATGCTATGAAAGTAACTAAAATAGACTAGTCTCGCGGTATCCACGTCTGTTAATTGTCGGATTTTTCTGACAGCGTAAGCGGCTGAACTTAACCGCCCTGCAAGAGATGTTAAGTGGGGACCCCACTGCAGCTTAGAATCGAGCGTAATCCCCAGAAAAACTGTCTTTTCGACGAATTCTAGTATGTCCTTATTCAATATAACGTTACGTTCACTACTTCTAACATTTGGTAAAGTGAATCTTATGCATTTCGTTTTTTTCTCATTTAACACTAAATTATTAGTAGTAAACCAATTGTGAACCTTAAGCATGGCGTTATTTACGTCGTCAAGGTGTTGTGCTCGTCTATCTACTCTAAAAATTAATGAGGTATCATCAGCAAATAACACCATTTGTGGTTGGTTTTCTAGTAACTGAGGTAAATCATTTATGTATACCAGAAAAAGGAATGGACCCAGTATTGATCCCTGTGGAACCCCCATCTTTACTTTTAATCCTGATGAAGTTACACCGTTAACTTGTACTTGTTGTAGTCTATCATTCAAATACGATTTTACTAAGCTAAGTGCTAGTTCACCTAGTCCGTAATGCTCAAGCTTCAGCAGCAGTGTTTCGTGATTTACGCAATCGAATGCTTTAGAGAGGTCGCAAAAAATGCCAATGGCATCCTGTGAGTCCTCCCATGCATTAAAGATGTGCTTAATCAAAGTAACACCAGCGTCAGTAGTACAACGCCCTCTGGTGAAACCGTACTGTTGATCGTGTAGGATGTTGTTACAGTTAAAATAATTGAGCATTTGATTTAGCATTACTTTTTCAAACACCTTGCTAAAAACCGGCAGAACCGAAACAGGTCTATAATTATTGGTGTCCTTGCTATCCCCGGATTTGAAGAGCGGTATAACTTTACTGTACTTCATTAAAGTCGGGAATATCCCTTGGTCTATACACAAATTAAATATTAAAGCTAAATAGGGTGCTGTTGTCTCAATAATAGATTTACACACATTAGTAGACATGCCCCACAGGTCTTCGGTAGCCTTGATCTTAAGTTCTTTAAAAGCCTTTATAACGACCACAGGGTTTATATGTTTAAATTTAAATTCCTTAGGGCAGGCTGAAACATTCGCTCTTAGTAAGTCAATAGCAAGTGAGGGTGAGGAATCCAAAGTCTCAGTAGTTTTAATTGGAATATTGGTAAAGAATGTTGCAAATTCTTGAGCAACATCGATATTACTGCTTATGAGACCTTGGGAAGTCTCCAGAGTATAATCAGTATTATACCTTTTGTTTCTATTTGTTTCATTATTGATAATTTTCCAAACCGTTTTTATTTTATTTTCTGCTGATTTAACCTTGTTACTAATGTATAAGGCTTTTGCTGCCTTACACGTATTTTTAAAAATTTTAGAGTATGTAGCAACATACTTATTAAATGTTTCAGTGTTTTTATAAGGTTTAAGGCCATACAGCTCAAAAAGTCTTTCTCTACTTCTCCTGATACCTTTAGTCGCCCAGTCACTGAATAAAAACTTAGGGCAAACAGATTTAGTTTTCTTCTTAAAGATATTATTAAACTCTGTATGCACAACTGAAAAGAATTCTTCATACAAAATACTACCGTTATTCATATTATAGTCCTGAACACCTAACTTACTAATTAAAGTGCTATTAAATTTATTTAAATTACCAGATGTTAATGGTCTTGACTGTATCTGCACTTTTTGTATTGCTGTGCTGTACTCAAAAGTAACGGTTTGTCCGCTGTGATCAGAGGGAAGATAATTTACTATGGCTTTATCTAAGTAGTCGCAGCAGCAAAAGACATTATCAATACATGTAGCAGTAGTCGAGGTTATTCGTGTTGGTTCTAAAAACACATTTGACAGATTAAACGATTTAAAAAGATTTAATAATCTACTGCTATTTGAATTGTTTTCTAAAATATTAATATTAAAGTCACCACAGATTATTACTGATTTATTACCAGTTGCAAGCTTAGTCAGAACATCTTCCATTATAGCCTCAAATATAGAGTAATTCTGATAATTAGGGGGTCTGTAAACGCACACTATTACATGCTTATCTAGCTCAACACTGGACAATTCAATAACATGTTCAATTGATAGTTCTACTATGTCTTTACGGGGCTTACATTTTATACTATTTTTAATTAAGATTAGTGAGCCACCACGAAGCATGGATTTGCGGTTGAAACAACTGCCCACATTGTAATTCTCAAAGTTAATTAATGTTTCATAATCCTTTAACCAATGTTCAGTTATACAAATAATATCGAACCTTGTCTTTTCTAAAAACAGTTCAATTTCTAATTGCTTGGAAGAAAAACCTTGAATATTCTGATGAAATAATTTCAAGGAATGTTGCTTAGCCCCTTTTTTACAATTTGGTAAGTGATAGCTAGAAGATACTGTGTTGTTGATATTTTTTAGCTATATTGTTATTGGTACCTTCTGTTGTCTTACTTGCTAGTTTAAATTACTGCTTACCACCTTTACATTAGTATTATTACTAAATGAGGTGCTAATTATTAGTGACTTCGACATACTAATTATGTCTGAGTTAATATTAAAAGCTAATAGCCAAGCTATCTGACGTCTAAAACTAATGGGCAGATACGCTGTATCCCTAGTCGATCTTAATTTTTCAACAAAACTGTTGGTGTCAAAAAACAAAAGCTTGTCACTATAGTGACTAACCAGGAAATGAATGTGATTATTTAACCTATGTATGTAATTATTTTTCCTGTTTGATAGGTTCTCAAAGTAAGGAAAAGCACACAGTATTATTTTCTGACAATTAATTTTCAAAATTTCAGTGACATAGTTAGTAATATCTTCTTTTGTAACATTCATGCTATTTCCTACTAATATTGTTAAAATTGAATTAGGATCATATTCCTTTTTTATTACTGCAGACATAATGTCCTTGTAGGAAGTACCAGGCATACAATAATTTAAAGCCGAATGTGTCAGGTTGTTGTTTAAAAACTTTCCTATACCTTTCCCTAAACTATCTGAAAACATAATAGGACAGTAACAAACATCATTGCAAGGCAGAGAATTACTGATCTTCTGCAATACAAGCGATGAACCTTGTATAATATCTGGTGTAACTATTTTATCCGGGAGGCACTCCATGACCTGTTCAGTTCAGTTCAGTTCACCCACATTTCGCTAGTTAAGCTTAAGTCCAGTGTAATTTGTGGCGAGCCTATTGCCATCAACCAGGCACAAATTCGAACTCCAAGGCTGCTACCGAGAAACTCCCGATGGAAAAACCCAATAATACTTTGCACCGACCCGAAAATCGATCCCAAGACCTCATTCTCAGCAGTCGCGCTTTGCGACCACTTGACCAACGCGACAGTCAAACATATTCACGTACATTTACTAAAAAGCAGTTATTTAGACATTACAAAACTGACATTTTAATTTATATTCATTTTTAAGATTTTATGTAAAGGCTAATAAAAAAAAGAGCTATAGATATATAGAAATATTTCCTTACCCTTGGTTTTTCCTTACCAAAAACCTTCATTTTCCCCTTCACACACCAACCTTATATTGCAAGCAATAGGTATATCCCTATATAGAAGCAAAGTTACCGAATCGCACCTACCCGATCCGAATAGATTGAACTGGAAAATATCCAATGCAAATATAGTCTGCTGTTCTTCGTAAATAGGTTTGGATGCGGTATTGCTTCGTGGACGTATGAATTGATCTTGGAATCTGAGCTTTATTTGTGTTGTTGCTACTGTGAAGGTTGCATGCTAAGGCAACCTGGCTGGAAGCTTTTTATTCTAAACTCTCTGTCCAAATTCCATTTTAAAATTCGAATAAAGAAGGAATAGACCAACCGTGTGTCGACGGATGTCAAACTTAGCAAGAGCCTAGCATAAAAATAGCTGTAAAATTAAAAGTTACTAATATGTATTATTATGAAGTCAAGATAAAAATATGTGTTTCAATATAGTAGTTTAATTATCCCGTTACAAATAGTTATACCCACGCACCAGGGGCGCTATAGTATCTATTGTGTTTTTGAATACTAACACCCCTAGTTATAGCTTGCTGTGTGAGATTTTGAGATTCAGGCAATGATATCAAAGTCAAATCATTTATTTCAATTAGGCCATTATAATACACTTTTGAACGTCATATAGAAGAAAAAAGGAATTGAATCTAGTTGCCCCTTCCAAAAGGTAGTTTTGTATCTGACGATATCTCTACATAGTGTGAAATGAAGGGAGTGTCAGTCTCTTACTGGCTATAATAAAACTCATTCGTGTTCATCCTAATGCCCTTTGCGTTTCAAGGCCGCGGTAACTAACGAACAAATCCGCAACCCTGGCAGAACGTGTGTACCTCTGGAGTGATCTTAAAGCACTATATACTGGACTGTTTTAAGAAAGACGTCTTACATAAAAATACTTTCTCATGGACGAGGCACTCTCAACTGAAACTAAATAATTTATTATTATGCCGTGTTCCACCTCCCCCGTTTCCTAGCTCCGGAGTAATTGCGAGCAGCGCCCTGGACGGAGAGAAAGGGGTGAAATTTGAGTCACGCGCCAACTAAACGTAGGTATTCCTCATAAATATTGTAATCAGACGAACGCAGTATACCTTTCTAGTGAAATTTATTTAAATTCAGCCAGTTACTTACGTATTCCTCAGTTTTTTTTAGAACCTATGCTAAGTATTCTTATGGATAATCGTGGGATTGGGTGTGAGATTTCTCTCGATTCGAATCTAAAGTCAGCCTTTACCTTTTTGACAAACTGCTGGGTAAATGACTTTTCTCTTTTTGAGAAGAGACGAGAATTTGGTACGTCACATCATCACATCTCCGCTTGTGTCGTGATGACACAGTGGCGAAGCTGCTGCCACTCATGCATGAGGTTGCAGTGTCGATACCGGGCAGGTACCAATGTGGCTTATTTACATAAAGCCCCGGATACACTAGGGAACATTTTGTCCCGCAACATGACGCGCAACACTCAATCTACGTGACGCTGCAACGTTGCACATTGTCCCGCAACATGCCCCGCAACATTGTACGTGACGCGGGGCATGTTGCTTGCTCCCATTTCTATAAACACTGACTAGTGTAGCCAGCAAAATGTTCCATGACAATTGTCGCGGGACACTTCACGTAGTTGTTGAGGGACATGTTCCGCAACATGTTTCTTCATTTGCCCCCTAATGTATCCCAGGCTTTAATCAATTTTTATATAATATACTTTCTAGGTTTATCTTGGAAATACACATTCTGTGAAAATTTCGACTCTCTAGCCATTAGGTACGGTTCATGAGCTACAGCTCGCTGACAGACAGACGAACAGCGGAAACTTAGTAATAGGGGGGCTCGTTAGCACCCTTCGGGTACTCCAGGGACTCCAGGCGACCTTCCCACTCTTTCTCTCTATCTCTTTCTTTTCCCCCGACCGCACAATTTTTTGAAGTGAAAACTTCTTTAGCGGCGTTGAGCACTTTTTCTGTAATGGGTATAAAATCTTAAACTCGCGTCAGGACACGTGCGCATCAGGACACGTGACCTGATCGAAAAAGCGTAAGACGGATGGAGAGTAGACAGCTATCCCCTCTCTACGGCGCGGCGAAAATGTATGCCTGGGCCTACTGTTTCGTTTAGACAGCGCAGGGCGCTTGCGCGAATGTTCGTGTATGTTAAACGTAAACGTAAACGTTAATAATCAAGTTTTCACTTCTGCCGGCACTCCCGGAGTGCAACCCGTTTTTTTCACGTATATAAGTATTTATTTCATTTATATGAGAACTCGCTCCATGAAACATGTTATCATTTAATTAACAAAATAAACATGTCTCCACATAAATCCAAGTTCGACACGAACACGCACTTATCATTTAAAATGTACGACAGTGTACTTTGAAATATTATCTAATTTCATTAGTAATGTCGTTTGTGCTAGTTTATACAGTGTATAGCTATGTAGTGTTAAATAAAGGTGGGACTACATAGCATCTTAGAATAGGAATAATATTCATCATTATCATATCAGCCGAACGATGCTGGTTATAGGCCTTCCCGATAGCCACAATATTTTTAATTCATTAAATTATTTCTGGTAACTTCATCTTCCTGCCCTTGTCCCATGTTACTTGTGGTCGGCGCAACACGTTTTCTTCTTCCATTCCGTCCTGTCAGCCGTCACTCACTCCACTGACTCCCTTTTCTATTATCATTCTTCACACAATCCATCCAGCTTTTCTTTGGCCTTCCTCTTCCTCTCCATCCATCCACATTCATGTTCATAACTCTCCTTGTCACATGCGTTGCATCCCTCCTCTTCACATGGCCATACCAAAACAAACGATTCCCTTGCATTATTTTGGGTAACAAAGACCCATAACATATTAATTACCCATATATCTTTACAGACATCATACGTACCTAAATATTTTTTTAAACCACCAAAATACTACATTTTAAACTATTGCACAAAAAGTGATGGCGTATAATACCAATAACTTTCAAACTTCGGGCTGAAACATTCCTAATGGAAAAACCCAAAAACACTTTCCCTGACCTGAAAATCGAACTTATTACCCCCCGTACGAGGTCAACGGAACAGTCATATCGATGAGTTTATTTTAGTATTTTAACTTTACTTTTAGAAGAATAACAAACTTCCGAGCATCAATAGACATTGAAAAGACTACAAGATGGATTTTTCGAGCATTTCATTTTCTTTATTTTTAGGGTAAACTAAATTATTAAACCAAGCATTAATGTCTTATCTTAATACTGCTTTTTTTTTCGACAGCTTTCCTATTCAAAAACCGTCAGTCAACATTTATATTAGGTATATAAGTAATACTAACTTAGTATGTAATATAATAGAGATTTTTTTTGTGTTTTTGAGTATGTAATATAATAGAGATTTTTTTTGTGTTTTTGTTTAAACGCGTTAATCTCTGGAACTGCCAGTCGGATTGGAAAAATATTTTTGTATATGATAGCCAGATTCATGGGGAATAGTATAAGCTATATAACATCACGCTACGACCCACGGGAGCGGAGCAGTAACCAAAGACGTAACCTAACAGAAGCTAGTACTGTGTATAAAAATATTGTATTTACCCTTCAAGTTTAAGGGGAAATTTTTGAAAAAACAAATCTTTCTTTCACCCTGCTCACAGCCTAAAAATGTGTTTCTCAAAAGCGGAATATTCTCAACATCTTCCAAGAGTTCTACACAAAGGTTAATATTGTATTTCAAACGTGTTTTGTGTAGTTTTCGAGATTCGCACAAGTACATTATTGAAGAACAAGAAATGACGTGGTAGAATGTCGCTTTGCTTTGTTTTAAAGTAAGGTATTTATTTGAACATAATCTGTGGTGTTGAGTTACGTACTGGGAATTGTATAAGCGTGAGACAGTAATACAAAACTTGGAACTAGATCCTAACAGTGTTATTCTGGAAAAATCTTCCTCGGTGACGTAAGCCTGTGATATCAAAGTCAAAGTCAAATTGGAAGCATTTATTTCAAGTAGACAATTGACAGGCACTTTTGCATTGTCAAGGAGTCGGTCAGTTAGTCAGAAAGATGAAACAGAGGTAGGCCTTTATGGAGAAGAACGAGCAAGAAAGTCTACTGACACTCTCATAAAATAAGTTTTAACAAAATCCTGATTGCATTATTCTTGTTGCTATGTGTTATTATGTAAAAACAATGAAGATGAATATCATACGATAAATTAAAAATATAATATATGTAGGTACATATAATTATCTATCTAAGCCAGGACCAATACCATAACTGACAGCGCTAGTCAAATCACGTCACCTTTTACCGAAGGAAGATTTTATAGAATACGGTCGCAGATCTTCTTCTTATACAAGATATTTAGATCAAACAAAAGTACAGATCTGACTGTAATACGAGAGCTGTCTATCTAATTCCTTACATACAAGATGCCTGTTTTACATCCTCAAGCCAAATTCAAGGAGAAAACTAAACCTACAAGTCAATTCAATCCTAACTAATATTATAAATGCAAAAGTAACTCTGTCTGTCTGTCTGTCTATTCTTCACGCCTAAACTACTGAACCGATTTGTGTGAAATTTGGTACAGGGTAAGTGTGAACCCCAACAAAGGACATAGGCTACTTTTTATTCGACTTCGACTTCGTCTGCGTCCGCGATAACCGACATATACGCGGACGAAGTCGCGGGCGAAAGCTATATAGTCAATAATAAAATAAATATTTCTTTTTTCGAACTAGCCATCTTGCCGCTGGGTTTGATAACAATAATACCTAAATCTAATTAAGTACTTACTTAAAAGGAAAAAGTAAGCCCAGGGAGGGGTTATGACCCCCACGACCTCCCCTCCCCCCCACTGTCAAACTAAAACAAGTAAGCATTTATTAATTTCATTGATCAGGTGTTGTAATATTTGATAATAATTTATGTCTTTTATAACAAACTTCTAAAAAAGAGGATTCTGCACCTTGTGCGATGCCTATCAAAAAAGTGGAACAGAGAAGGCTATAATAGGAGGGTAATATGGGTTTTAACACAACCAATTAATTGACATAAGTACTTCAACTGTCAAAACGCGATTATAGACCTTTCACTGGCGGATAGGAACCTAGCTGTACTTCCTTTATTATTGTAAAAAAAGAATTAAGGTTCCGCGCAAAAAAGAAATATCCTGCAGGGAACCAATATTCACGTGAACTAACTCGCGAGCATGAACTAGACCTACACAAATATAGGTACTTATGACGTAATATAGGTCAGTAGCTATATCTTTAAACATTAATATATTTGTTGGTAAATAGAGATACATAACGTGGTTCGTGGTAATAAATCTTATTGTGTGTATTCAGAATATAATTATTTATTTTGGTTCTAAAGGTCACGTACCTATCCAGAAAGGTCAAAGTTTTAAAGAGTCTACAAAAGCCAAAACAATTAGAGGAATTTTCATTTAGGTTTATCAAACTATTACCTAAGTACCTACCCCTAGCTAATAGCTATAATTATCATATTCCAAAAATAGGCCAACCTGAAAAATATAAGGATATATATACCTAATATACTGCTGAAATACACGGACCCTAGCAGTTCAATAGACCCTAAGGGACTACATGAAAGGGATTATTTCATTTAATCACGAATTAATAGGTCACTCTATACCAAATAAGCAGTTAAAAGTGGCTTTTGGAAATTGGGACGGCTTGGCATTAAAAACGACATGGCGCTAGAGGTCAAAATTTCATTTTCCCTAATGAATAATATCCTCGCAGTGCGGTCATATATCTCGGGATTCGTGAAATAATATCTACTTTGTGATCCGTTTGAACGGGCTAGTGGTTAGGCGAGTAGAGTGAAGGGAATGGCGTGGCGAGATAAAGGAATTAGTGTAGAATTAAATTAGTTCCTGGACGATAGATAACTCATAAGTTTGAACTCAAATTGCTCCAACTTTGAGCGAGTTTTAGTTTAGATGTTTGGTTACTCTTCAACCCTGATTTATAATTAATGAAACCAGTTTCATAGCTCCCTTTTATACAAAAGCGACTAGGGATATCGAAGGGGTAACTTTAAATATTGTGAGCTGAGCTGTTATGTTTGTTATAACACAAACTAAACAGCTGTCCAAAAATAAACCATAAAAAGTATTCAGACGAACACCTGCCTTACCATAAAGATTTTACTTGGGTATCACAACTAGCTAACAGTATTTTTTATTGGGCAAGCACTAGCCTCGTCCAAACGGGTCTAAAGTGAGACTA
This sequence comes from Hoplodrina blanda, assembly GCA_949316365.1. Lineage (NCBI taxonomy): Eukaryota > Metazoa > Arthropoda > Insecta > Lepidoptera > Noctuidae > Hoplodrina > Hoplodrina blanda. The sequence continues at coordinate 13,303,809 of OX438564.1, forward strand.
ATGTTTCGTATCTTAATAGGAATCTCGGTCTCATAATGTCCAAGTCATCAGCGTTTTCCGAAAATACCCGTCTTAAAGACCACCACCCCAGTTTTTGCTGATTGCTTCATTTTTTTAATAACCTAACTTCGTTTCAATTTGAATTGAGTCCCGTAATTGGGTGAAAACTGAGAACGTAATGTTCAGTTGGAATTTAAATACCCTGGGGTGGTATTCCCACCTTCGTATTTAGAACTAGCTTTTTCCCGCGACTCTGTCCGCATAAATGTCGGTTATCGCGGACGCAGACGAAAAAAGTAGCCTATCTCCTTCCTTGGGATTCCAACTTACCCCGTATCAAATTTCATCAAAATCGGTTCAGTGGTTTAGTCGTGAAAGCGTAACAGATAGACAGACAGACCAGAGTTACTTTCACATTTATAATACTAGCTTTTGCCCACGAATTCGTCCGCGTATATGTCGGACACTCGTTTCATCCCCTTTAGGGGTGAATTTTGTAAAATCCTTTCTTAGCAGACGTCTAACTATTTAAGCTACCTCCTTGCCAAATTTCATCTTTATCTAGCTCTCATACATCAACCGATTTTCGATATTTCGTCATGAGTGAGTGTGTATGTGTTATTGGCCTATTGGCTTTTCTTTCAGAAGCAATTTTATACGGGGTGGAAAGACATTGTAATAAACATTTTTACTTACTTAGAAAGATATCGTAATGAAAACTTTTACCATGGATTTAGAATGTGATTCTAGACTTCCCAGCGTTAATATATTTCGACGGTTATTAAAAAACAAACAGCTTTTCCAAATACCTAAATACCCTATTTTCAACCCACTTAGGTAGGTTGAAAATAGGTTAGCACGTAATTAATTAGTTTGCCTACTTAATACGTTGCTGAGCAGGTAAGTAAGTTGGTATTGGTAGGTTGATGTTTTATGGCCTGTATTATATTGCCTTAAAGGTGTATGACTTAATGATGTATTAATGACATTCACGTTTAATGATTTTAAAGACGTTCATAATATTTGCTTGGCTTATAAATAAGACTTGGCCAAGACAGTCGTCAATAGAAAAAGGTTTTTGGGGTATTTTTTGCACCTGCTTTGTTATCTCTTCACCACCTTTGGACACTGGTAGAGAATGCCTAAGGTATTAAGTCCGCCTTTGTACTTCTTTTGTTGCATAAAGTTTCCTAAATAAGAAAAAACTTGGTACGATTTTGGATACAATATGTAGATACTTACTGCCTGTATTGCAAGATTTTTATTGATATTGCAAGTTTTTTTCCCAAAATCCCTACGAGGCGTAGGTAGTAAATACCACTATTATTTGCAGTATTTGCATTACTATTTTCCTTTGTTTGTTGTTGTTGTAAAATTGTTGGCAATATCTGTTTATAGATGGCGTTGTAAGCAAAACGAAAGATTATTAAAATTATGTTTATGGTTGAAACAAAATTATTTTGACTGTTTTTAATTTTACAAATAAAACAGAAAACTGAATCTTTTATTTTACTTATAAATTATTTATTGGCATCCATCCACGTTTCTCTAACCTTTTTATCTGTGGAAGTCGGTAAAACAGTGATCTCAAATGTTTCGTAATTTGTGCAAGTGACATCTATCGCACTTGAAACAAACAATTACAAGCACTATCTAAAAACAGCTGCTGGAAGTTATGATTATAAATTGATTGCAAAGCACACATTTTCTATATGTTGGACACTTTATTTGTAAGTATTATGGAAAGTATTGCACAGAAGCAAAGATGTCCTGAAATTGTAACATATTTTTGACGGTAATTCGTATCATTACTTGAAATTATTCTTGTAGAAGTAGCGACATCTTTAGACTCAGCAGCAAAGTTTTACCTGTCATCTATCGGAAAATGTTGTCAACAGTGGATTTAGTTCACATTCCATCCGGGGCGCTCACAACCCAAACAATGAATACCAACATGGTGGCAATGTGCTACACAGTTTGAAAATGCAGGTCGTGTCATGCTTTGAAAAAAATCATTTTATACTCGAATTTGGTGGAAAATGTCGGACCCTAAACGTGCTACTCTTATAACAGTGGGTGCTCCAAAAAGTGCAAAGAATAATGTGAACAAAACAGTGAGATTAACTATAAATTTGGATGAAAGCAACGAAAGTAAATATCCGGAGCTGAATTACAAGGAACTAGTCATTGCAGAAGAGGTAAGTTATAACAGAAAATCATAGCAATTTACGCAACCATACTGGTTTTCCAGCTCTTTGTAGTGCAGGGCATCAGCTAAAAAAAAATCGAAGCCTAAAGATTGACAGGGCATCGGTAACGGCCGGTTTCATTGGGGTCCAGTTGAATTCGTTTTAGGATATTTTTTGCTTACGTTACACGGTTTTGTATTAGGTTTGTGACATGAATTTGCGTCCACGGGCTGCTCGAGAAGCTCAGATAGCGGTCGCCATGTTTGCAACAATCATAGAAGTTCGTTGTCGGCTTAGAACATCATTTAACGGGAGCAATGTTTTGATCGCTAACACGTTATGATTAAAGTTGTTTTTGCTCCAATATGAATAATTTTTACATTGTTATGCCATAAAAATAACTTGAATAATGAGTGCTGACGATAATGCATTGCGTACGATATCATTATAGCACGCGAAAGTCTTGATTTCAATGACCTAGGATAACCTACCAATTGTGTACGGTGTCCGGTAAAAGCAAGGTACAAATTTTAGGTTACATTTTATAATTTAATTAAAATATATTGGAAATGAAAGTATGAACATATGTTTGCAGTTTGAGTGTACATAAGCTGGTTATAGATAGGTATGTTTATCATAATAGGAGATAGAGGATGCGTGTAGGGAACAGCTATAGTACGTTGCGTATCGTTGTACTGTTCTAACCCATTATTAGGAGTATGAGATTTATTTTAACCGATCTAGGGTTATTTATTATGTATTGAATACGTACTATAGAATGTTTGGTTATGTATTTGTTTGCAAACTTGATCTGCAATGTTGCCAAGTTGGTTTCGCTTGCAAAATGCACCCGTTGGCAGATTGTATCACGACCTTTGCTTCTTTGTGAGCTTTTTTTATTTTCCTTTGCCTCTATTCTCGATCAATATCAGTTTTTAGAGTATATAACGTGCATAGGTTATGTATTGCGGGCTTATTATATACTTCTGCTCGTGTGAGTGTGTGTGTAAACGATATGTTTGGATTTGAATGTATTGCATTGCAGTTTTTGAATAGTTTTAGTATGTTTTTTTTTATTTGTGTTGTTTATTTTTTGGGTGTGGAGCGTACTTGTACGGTGATATAGTTTCAGGTTTTTTTTATGCGCTGCGGTACCTATTGTTATTTTTAGATGGCGGTAAGACGTATCTTTATTGTAGGTAACGGGTTTGATAACATAAAGACTTTGTGGGTGCTGGTGCTAGGTATTTTTTTTTACTGCGCGCGTGCAGTTTGTTGCGCGCGCTTAATGTCAATTATGGCGCGCTTTTATCGCCGTTATGTCAATGCAGTAATGTCTATTATTGAATAACTTTAAATTATTGACAGATGGTTGATATAACGTTTTGTAAATAAACACGAAATGGATAGTAATTGTTGTTGGTTTCGAAAGTGCATCATTAATGCTTAATAACCTAGCTATTTATTATCAGTTCTGTTGTGCATTTGCAAAAAAGGAGTTGAGGGTTAATTTCGATTAATATTATAGGGCAACCGTTTTTCGTGTATCATAAGGTTATTAACAGGCATGTTTTTTTTTACCTTTGTGGTACCTACAAAGGCGGACTTAATATCTATAAGCATTCTCTACCAGTCAACCAAAGCTGGTAAAGATTATTGAAATTTTAGTGTCTAAGAATAGTTAGCATTTTTTTTAGAATAGTTTAGTGAGACATTCTTATCTAGCTGGTGATGTCTGACCTGCCTAATTTGCATGTTGGTGACGTAATCAATGATTCACGTAACAAAACGCTATCATTACATCAAGTAGGTAGGTACTTACCTATTTAGATGAAAAATATTTACATGTCTGAGGTAGCAATTTTAAGGTTTTTTATTATTATTAAATTTTACCTTTTTTGAGTGTAAGTATTTTAGGTTTACTTGTGTCATTATCATGGTTATTAATTATTCAAATTATTAATTAAGTTTTTTTTGAGACCCATTAATTTTCTTATTATTTTATTAAAAACTACTTACCTAAAACATTATTTTATTTAACGTAAACACAAACAAAACTTATAAATAATAATAAAATTACAAGTATGTACCTACCTAAAAAAGATATGGGGAATCTTTATAGGTCATCAAAAAACTCGTTCTCATTAATTCCGAAAGTCCCACCCAATATCATGAACAAGACGGTTTAAATTACTGTAAAGTCCTTTGTTGAAAATACATCTTCTAAATACAATAAAAATGTCTTTATTAGTATAGATCCAAAGTTGAAATTTCATTGTATAAGCGGATATCACATTATCACTTTATTGTAAAAGTAAGTGCAATGGCTTGTGTTGCACTTGCTTAAAAACTGTTTGAATAGTATTGGTATTTTAATAGCTATGTAGGTACCTAAGCACTTTCTCTTTCTTAATCTTGATGTTGATGGATAAAGCCAATACCTAACCAAACTTCTAAAAAAAAGTAGGTATAATATTACTTTATACAAAATTATTCCTGTAGGTATATTGAATATTAGCTTATACCTAATTACCTACATATTATATTATATTAATTTTATTTGTAATGCGTTTTGTAAGCACTTGTGGCGGACTGTCAAGTCTTTCTTAATTCGGATAAAGTTCATCTACTTATACACTATGTAACAAAAACCCTGTCAGATCAGTGTTGCCGTTGATCAGTTTTTATGTTTTATTTTAATTTAATTACTTCTTCTTTCTTCTTTTTTTTTCACTGGGGAAAAATAATAATCTCAAATCCATTAAATGGTTATGTATATGTGTACGCACTACGATGCCGAATAATACCCTTAAGGATCGGACAGGGTTTTTGTTACATGCTGTATTATACAAGGTAATTGAAAATATACCCGAAACCTTAAAAGGGGTCATTGTACTCATCATTATGAACAACTTTTACTATGGGACCAAATTGAAATCATGAAAAAAAATCAGCTGTTTCATACATTACGAACGTGTTGTGTAGCATTTTAGTAGGGAACAGCTGATTTTTTTTTTCATGATTTCAGGGTTGGTCCCAACATTTATGTGGAAGAAGTCACGGGCAGGAGCTAGTCTCACAATAAAATGTTAACAAAATAATGTGTGATATGGCTAAACTAGCCAATCTCTACATCACCTATTCCATCCATCCATGGTCCACTGCACCTATCTAATTGGTGCAATGTTGGACGTTCTTGTTTCACAAATAAATGTTGGCCGTCCAACATTGGTCCAAAGTGTATTCTAATAAACCTACTTAAATAAAAAATAATAATATGGAATAATATTATCATTCAAATAATCAATTCACTTACACATGTCAAGATAACAATAATCTTTAATACGAGTATACGAGTACGAAATCATATGCAAATTTTAACCAATCAGAGCACACTTATAACTGTCTTAACCATTCTTATTGGTTGGCAAACATGTGACATCCATTGTTTTAAATACTTAAGAAAAAATCTACATCATTTTTCTGTACAATTTTCTATAGAATCCATGTTTTTATGTGCAAATTGATTTTAATGAGCCTCTTATTATATAATGTAAAACTATAACTACTAAGTAGGTATATGAGATGTTATCAGTAGGTAGGTATTTATTTATATGTATAAGTGCTTATGTACTTACATACATGCACAAAAACTTAGGTGGGAATTTGTTATCAGTCTTTGATTGATTCTAGTTAAATACTTATAGGTATTATCTTTATATGTAAGTAATAACTTTTTTTTTAAACAATCATGAAAGTTTAGTTAACCCTATTGGCTTTTACAGTCTAATTAAAATAGTTTAGGTATTTACATTTACCTATTTGTTTTGATATATTTGTATAAATTACCTGAAACATTTGAAAATATAGAAATAAGTACCTACACCGGCACTAGCAACAGGTTCCAAGCTACCGGACTATGACATTATTTATTTAATTTACAATTTTGGATGAATAACTTCCAATCCATACTCATATCATAACTGATGTTTATTTGTTTGTTTGTGTACGATGGTTTAAGGCCCCCCGCGCACTAGGCAGCCTGGCTGCGCCTGATGGGAATTCGTGGCTGCCTAGTGCGCGGACTCCTATACAACGTCATATATTATGTTTTACTGGCTGCCTAGTGCGCGGGAGGCCTTATGGTTGAACTACCAAACCAATTTTGATGAAATTTTCTACAAATAAACTTGACCCTCAAGAAAGGACTCCGCGACTTCGTTCAAATCCGCGATAACCGACGAAGTCGCGGGCAAAAGCTAGTAGAAGATATAAACACGTAGTCTGTAGAATAACTTTATGCATAAACATAACATAGCTGATCTTAGACATAATGCAATTATCTATCTGCATGTTTATATCTTTTGTCCACTATACAAGCACATTTAGAAGGTACGATTACATATACCATATTTATTATGGATTGCTTAATAGTCATAACAAACTTTTAACACATCTTCCACACACAACATCACACCTGTAATCCTCGGAGGGTTAGGCAGAGGTGTACCCATTAGTACACTCACACTTCACCAGTTATGTTAAGTCCTATGTAATAGGGGGCGAGCCTACTGCCATCAACCGGGCACAAATCCAGACTTCGAGGCTGCTACTGAGAAATTCCTCATGGAAAACACACAGGAACGCCACACACACCGGTCGGACACTTTGCCCGACCTGGGAATCGAACCCAAGACCTCATGCTCAGCAGTCGTGCTTTGCGATCACTCGACCAACGAAGCAGTCAATCACACATCATGCAATTGATTCATAAATCATAATCATGTTCCTGCGAGGAATGATTAGGTATTCAGCTACAACTATGAATTTATGTTAATGCGTGATTCCCACATCATTTACACTGCACATATACAGTTCTATATATGTTGTATGTGTGTTGGTAGTCATCATAAATGACTGGGTTCTTGACCTACTAAGTTGTAACAGTATTATTATGCAGGTACTTTGTTCATGAATGATCTATGAGTTCTAGGTAATACCAGCGTTACTTTGTTAGAGGCTAATTAATTTTTCTGGTTAGCTATTAATAATTGATGTAATTTTTTATTAATTCATTACTGTAACCACACTGTTGTATGAGATATTGGGAGTTTGCAATGTCACTTTCTTTTTCTATCTTAAAAACGAATAAATGGTTCTGGAGGCGGTTTTAGACTTACTTTGTTGTAGTAATGGAAATTTTCTGATGCATGACTGTGTGAAAGAGTGTTTAAGTGTGAATGAGAAATAATATAATATGTGTGAAATGCTGAAATGACATAAAAAATATTTAAAACTTCCTTTTAAATTTTTTTTTTTGTGTTTTTTTTTTAAATATTTTTTTTTCATTAAAAAAATTTTAGATCCCTATGTCACTTTTGAATCTTCCATTCAAAAGTGACATAGGGATCTAAAATTTTTTTAATGGTGAAATAAAGCCACTAGAATTTATGGATAATATAGCATCCTATTAGCAAAATATTAAAATCGAAACTGTAGTTTTGGAGTGTGGTGTTAAACAAAAAAAAACTTTGGCTTTTAGAATATAAGCACTTTATAAATTTTTTACTAGACCAAATGCAATATTGAAGTCTTTATAATTGTATTTACTTACAACTAAAATATTGCAGTCTAGTGATGTTATTGACTCTCTTGTTACTCCCTTATTTATGTTTCAGAGAAAGAAGAGAGTAGAGAGAGAGAATGGCAAGACGGCAGGGCTGGACCCCTTCTCAGAGAATAATGATGACGTGTTGCGCGTTGCCAGGCAGTTCGAACAGAAATACGTAAGTTTTGTTTGCTATAATTAATTGATGCTTAAAGTTGTGGTCTCCTAATGGGGGAATTTCAAGATGGTGACATGTTTTGGTTGACTTGTACCAGGTATAGATAAGAATACTGGGAGAAATTAAAGAAGATGGAAAAACTGGTGCGTCCTGAAATTCCTTCTGTCTATTGATTCTTTCTGTCTTCAGATTGTTGTATTTTTTTTATTAGAATGTAATTAATTACTCCTGTTTTAGAAAAATAGCGGTAGTTATTGTGTTATATTGTTGAAATGACTGAATTTTAGTGATATTTTGTTTTACAAAACTACAGCGTTGTTACGTTATATTCCTAATGTTGTATTGAGTTTAGTTTATTTGAAGTAGATACGTATATTTAGGTATTATTTAAATTTTTTTTTAAATTTTATTTTAGGATTTTTATTTTAATATTATAATGTAACAAAATTTTAAAGTCACACTATATGTTTGGTAAGAATCCCTTGCCAATAAATGTCATTTTCTCGTTTTAACTAACACTAGACTGGGCGACATGTAAATGTTACTAAAAGTGCACTCTTAGATTTTCAACACTCAGCTCAGCGCCGAGAGTTGAAAATCCAACAGTGCAATAATATTTCAGTATTACACTTAGGCGTCGCCTAGTGCTAATGAAAACAGCGATTATTGACTGATGAGTCATATTTTCTAGTGACGTTAAACGTATTTTTCCCGACAAAGAAATTAGAATTGTTTTTAATCAGTTTTCGACAGCCATTATCCTTAGCAAAATGCATACCTAACTATTTCAGTAATCACCTACAACTTGTTTCATTTTCCTTGTAATTTGATGGACTAGTTCGTTACAAATTTACAATTGAGCTTAGTTATTAACATAATATCACGCCTGTAATTCCCAAAGGGTTAGGCAGAGGTGTACCCATCAGTACACCCACATTTCGCCAGTTATGTTTAAGTCCCATGTAATAGGGGGTGAGCCTATTGCCATGAACCGGGCATTAATCCAGACCCCAAGGCTGCAACTAAGAAATTCCAGATGAAAAAACCTAATAACACTTTTCCCGACTTGGGAATCGAACCCAAGACTTCGTGCTCGGCAGTCGCGCTTTGCGACCACAAGACCGAGGCAGTCATCTCATATAACTTATTTCTTTTTCTTCATACGTTTTGTTTCAGGGTGGCAAAAGCACATACGGTCGTAAGGGCAGATCGAAACACGATGATTTTGCAGACATTGGCGCCGGGTACGATGAAAATGACTCCTTCATCGACAACACACATGGGGTTAGTTTAGAAATATTTAGGATTCTGTACTTGAAAGAGAAAACAGGAACCTTTACAACATCACTTTGTCCTTCTTCTATCAAAAAGACACGTAATACATGCTCTATGGGGCTCTTTTTTCTTACTCCTCCGCTATTCTTTTCTGATTAATTTCGTTGCGGGACCCAAGACAGTTAATCGTTTCTCTGGGACTCGTCGAGCTTCATTGCTTCGGCGCTTTTCTGGTGGCCTCCACTGTTGATTCTGGCTTTCAGGAGTTGCAGTGGGTGGGAACAGTGTGGCGGGCTTGTCCCAAAAAAAAAATAATAATAATAATAATACATGCTCTATATTTTTTGATTAGTTTCTTTCCCACTTTGGCATAATACGTTATAGTCCTATTGACTGTATTTTGGTTATGGCGGCCAATCTCAGCGGAGACTAGTCATCGACGCGTGAGATATTATAGTGCACAAGTGTATGCGCAAACACAGGTGCACACTCTCTTCCCTTACTCTCATAGTCCAATAGGACCCTCAATCCGAGATGACCGGAGTGAGATCAGGCGCAAGAAACCAACGGTTTAACGTGCTTTCCGATTCACGAAGCCCACCATCCGAATCCGATACTGCCATCTTCCTAACGCCCGCTCTGGCTAGTTACTGAGAAATTCCTAATTTAAAAATCGAATTACTCTTTCAAAATCGTACCAAAAAATTGAGAGTACTGGCCAGAAATATTACTGTATTTAAAAAAAAATCGTTTTTTTTTTTGCTTAAAAAAAACAGTCTCTAAAACAAGTTCTATCACTTTCCATTCACAAAGACTATTTAAAGCAAAGGCCAAATCTGGACTATGTAGGTCACACTGTATTTTAGAATAGGGACTGTCGCCGGAATACAATCGAAAGCTTTCCAGAAGAATGGCTGTTTTAGAATAGCGTGGTTAATTATGACATCATTTGAAAATAGCTGTCTGGGTCCAACACTGCCTTTCGAAGACTGACTGTCTGTCAGTCTGTTAAAATTTGGTACAGGGTAAGGTTGAACCTCAAGAAACTAACTGGGTAATACGGCATTCCCTGGTAAGACTGATTGCCAAACTTCCGGGCGTCTGATGACCCGAATAAAATGGAGCCTATGTCCTTTCTTGGGGTTCAAAATGACCCCGTATCAAATTTCATCAAAATTAGTTCAGTGGTTTAGTCGTGGTGACGTATCAGACAGACAGAGTTACTTTCGCATTTATAATATTAGTATGGATCCATAGATAGTAATCTAAGAGTCATATTTCTCTGCATAATATTTTATTAACGTGTTTTCAAATGCGTTCTATTTAGGTACTGGCCACTTTTTATTCATCATGTGGGAAACGAAATAATAGTTTTTCTATTCTATATTTAAATTAACCTCTAAATAACCTTACGTCATTATTTTAGTATGATGAGATGATACCGCCAGAATGCGACACTTTGCATGGCGGCTTCTACATCAACTGTGGCTCGTTGGAGTTCAAGACTGTTGCTGATAACCAGTCGGCGATATCTGATGCGGAGCCGGGCGGCAGTCGGAGGAATAAGGTGAGTCTTCGGTCAGAAAAATGGGGCTTATGAAAAAGTTTTACCGGCGCGAAGACTTTGCCTTGCTAGAACTACATGGAACTACAAGAGAATAATCATTATGCTATTTTTGGAGTGAAAACTTCTGTAGCCGCGTTGAGCCATTTTTGGTAGCGTCAATACTTATGGATTTGCGACACCGACATGCTATTGTGACGTGTTGCGCCAGACTGTCGACAGATTTTCCAAAGTTTTAAGTTTTCATTTTTGTTTTTACTAGTTTTATTAATATACACACATCAAAAAAGTCTAGGGATCAACATCCCTAACATTTGTTAGGGATGTTGATCCCTAGACTTTTTTGATGTGTATAGATAGGATTCTACGAATCATTCGCTTAGCAAATGTAATACGTAGCGTTGTGTGAAAGAACGTACCTATATGGCGCACGATATCTCATACAAGCTTCCAAGTCCCAAAAGTCTTGGATCCTAAGTATGTTCTGCAATCATGACATTGATAAGAGTGAGTGAGTCATACTAAATCTTTTCCCCATTCCTCACGGGACCCCAACCCTGATCTAATAGGTAATAGGTTATACCTCCATTCTTAAAATTACTTAAATTCGTCCACTTTTACAGCGGTCCCGTATTTCATCGAGCGAGAGTAGCGAAGATGATTCTACGGACGGAACTTCATCAGACTCGAGCCAAGACGAGAAAGAGCCCAAGGCGATCGCGAACGGCGACGTCGACCTGCACAAGACTGAACACCGGAAGAAGGTAAACGTTATAATACACTTTATTATCTCAAAACTATGTCCGAGGCCCTTGAGGCGGTTTAGAAAGTCTGACACTAGGGTGTGGTCGTAAGACCTTACTGCCCACACCATAAAGAAGAAAGATCTTGACTTGGCTCACGAGGTGGTCGACATGTGGGATGTGAGTACAGCAGTTATTATAGTCGTGACAGCCAATGACATAATAGCCAAGAGCCTCGACCAACACTTAAGGAGGCTCTCATTGGGCGGTTCTTCTGAACACGGTGCGTATTGTTAGAAGAATCCGTTCTCAGGAGCCCTGACCACCGGTAGGTTGGACCCTGTTCCCGATGCCGGTCGGCTACTATTTTTTTATATTTTTAAATGTTTGATTTTTATAGAAATTATTTAAAAATTCAATTTATATGTTGTAGAGTTATATGTCATTGAGAATTCATATATTTAAATTATAACCTTATTACAAGACAAATGTCTTGTTTGTGATTAATAATAATAATGGCCTACTATTCTCCGACTGCAGGGCAAAAAGTATCTTATGTAAAAGCACCAAGAACAATTATTGTAACCAGGATTTTATAAAAGTTTGATTGAAAAAGGGTCTGTGAAGTTTCTTGCTATTTCTCCCTCTATAGTGACCAACCTACATATTGCTTTAACTTTCTGAATAACTGATCAACTTCTTAATTCAAAAGTGCCTGTTATTGTATTAATTGAAATAAAAACTTTGACAGATCAGACTTTTCCAAAATCGTCACACTAAATCTGGATAAACGATTGATTCTTTTCTATTATCTTTTGCAACACCCATAATTTAAAACATTTTGTAATCTATTCACTTACACTATAATGATAACACGACAGATAAACAAGTTGGGATTCCTCAACTAAAGTTATTTACTTATTTTTAATTTGATAAAAACGTTGGTTCTCCAGAGATAAGATAATTTAAAAATTAATTTCCTTTTTTTCAGAAAAACAAAAAGATTGACAAGAAGACAGCTAAGAAGGTCCGGCGAGGTGACTCATCAGCGGCCACGTCTGGGAAACAAACTTCTGATGGTATGTCCAGCTATCTATACACTATGTAACAAAAACCCTGTCAGATCAGTGTGGCCGTTGATCAGTTTTTATGTTTTATTTTAATTTAATTACTTCTTCTTTCTTCTTTTTTTTTTCACTGGGGAAAAATAATAATCTCAAATCCATTAAATGGTTACGTATATGTGTACGCAGTACGATGCCGAATAATACCCTTAAGGATCGGACAGGGTTTTTGTTACATGCTGTATAGATTACTAGCACTCTCTCCGCTACTTCGTTCGCGTGATTTCTTACGGATCTCTAATTTTTTGATGATAAAGTATAGCCTGTGATAACGTTAAGAATTTTCAAAATCGGTTCAGTAGATCCAGAGATTACTCCTTACAACCTCACAAACTTTACCTCTTTATAGTATTAGTATAGATAGTATTACAGCCGGCAAACATATTGATCTTGCGCATGTCATTTGATGTCCTGCGATGGTGCTTTGTAAAAATAATCGAAAGGGAGACCTGCACAGTCGACGCTATAACTGTTCAAAATGTTTTGCCGGCTATAATACACTCAGTTTTAAGCAGCAGCATAGTTTAACCACCATAATTATAATTTTTTCTGTACTACAGATTAAAAGGAATCAATTTTATGGCTATGAATCTTATTCGCTATCCTAGACATGCTCGCTGCAATCGATTAAGGCAAATAATTAAAAAAAATCTAAGAGCATTCTAATAACTAAAGAAATGTATATTAAATTCAAAAAACACCATCACACATTTTGCTAAGGACCACACAAAATCAGATTAGTTCATAATTGTAATTAACCTCGTCAGATAATGCTCACGGTGACGGCGAGAGCGTAGACTCGCGCACGTCTCAGTCAGACTCGCTCACGTCCAAGCCAGCGCCCAGCTCTGAAAACGCCATTACTTCCGACAGCTCCAGGTAAATATTCATTACTAGCTGACCCGCCACGACTTCGTTCGCGTGGTATCCTACCCCTATCCTACCGATACCCCCACCTCTACAATACCGATATCCTACCCAAACCCTACACTACCCCTACCCTACCCTACCACCCTACACTACCCCTACCCTACCACCCTACACTACCCCTACCCTACCCTACCACCCTACACTACCCCTACCCTACCCTACCACCCTACCAATACCTACCCCTACCCTACCGTACTCTACCCTACCCTACCCCAACCCTACCCCTACCCCATATTTTCTCACCGTTTAAACTTTCCCTGGACTACGACATTTCAAAACCAAAATCAGCTAAATCGGCCTAGCCGTTCTCGAGTTTTAGCGAGACTAACGAACAGCAATTGATTTTTATATATACTATAGAAGATTCAATTATTGCCATATTTCTAAAAGAGTTTTTTTTATGACACTGCGCTGGCCTTCAACAGAAATGTTAGAATTTCTGTTGAAGGCCAGCCGCAAATAGCTCGCCATTGCCACGCCCTTTCCGTCTCATAAAATATTTCGAAAATTGAACTAAATGACACTGACTTTCAAACACTTAATTAAATATTGACTTTCAAAGTAATTGGTTATTTCCATAATTCCAAGATATAACTTAATTCTAAAAAAAACACTTACTTTTTTCCCTGTTTTTTAGATGCTTTCAATAGTTAGTAAGGTCACTGTTTTCTATTGCCATACAAAATCTACGGGGAAATCGACAGCTCTTAAAAGTACATGTCAATAGATGGTGTCCAACCATATTGTTGGTAAAACTTATATCGAAGTCAATAATTACCAAAACAATATACCTTCATAGTATTATTTTGCAGCCGTAGTATATGGCAATGGCGCGGCAACTTATTAGTTAAGTTAATAAAATGGGGTGATGTTATCGATATTAGCTTTGTCTCTTTCTCATATTGGAAAAATTATGATTTGTAACATTTAATCAAATAAAGCAGAAATAAAAAAAAAACATCATAATCAATTTCTTAGTAGTAGCCTTGGAGTCTGGATTTGTGCCCGGTTGATGACAATAGGCTCGCCCCCTATTACATAGGACTTAAACATAACTGGCAAAATGTGGGTGCACTAATGGGTACACCTCTGCCTAACCCTTCGGGGATTACAGGCGTGATGTTATGTTATCATATTGTACTTGTCTCGCCATTCATGAAGTTCGCCTCCACAGGGATGTCGAAACGAAAACGGAAGTGAAGCTGCCGTCACAAGTGATACAAGTGTTGGAGTCGCTGGAGCAGTTCGTGAGCAGGCAGCTGCAACAGAACCCCAACACGCCGCGCAAACAGCTACTGGCACACACCGACGAGTACACTACCAGGTAATGTACAGTTCTTCGCAATCTGGCAAGATCTTAGCAGTCTCGGTTATTTTAAATACATTTTGATTGTTCTTTTTTTACTTTTGATTTATTTTAACATGCAAGACTGGTATCATTGTTTTAACATTGTACCTATAAATTCAACATAAATGAAGTAATACTTATTTTTTGCTGATTCTTTTTCATTGAAACCTAACCCTAGCAACTAACTTTAACTTTCTGACTGACATTTACAAAAACTCAATTCACAAATGCCCGCGGGTATGGATTTATTTGAAATAAAAAAATTGATGAAATTGTGAATTAAAAATTGTGCTTGTATGACGAGATGTATGAACGTAGATGAGGCGAAAGGAGTATGTAAGGATCGTAGCAGGTGGCGTTCTGTGGTTTCTGCCTACCCCCATGGGAAAAGGCGTGAGTTTATGTATGTATGTATGTAAAAAAATTGAGTTTGTTATTGTTTATACATCTTATTTATTTTAATAACCTGCCCGTTATTATAGGTCGGTTGTGTATTGTGTAGCTTGACGTATTCAGGAAGCCTTTACAGTTACAGCAATCAATAAATATAAGTCCCCTGTCCGCAGACTGGAGCGCGTGCTGTGGAGCGCTCGGTGCGAGGCGCGCGTGTGCCGCGCCGCGTGGTCCCGCGCCGCGCGTGCGCTGGCCACGTCACGCGCCAAGATCATGCAGCGGCTCAAGGCGCGCCCCGACCGACACCACGCTACTGCAGAACCATCACGTAAGCAACTGCGCAGCGACCAATCAGCGCAATTGAACAACATTTTTAACGCATAAAATATTGAATAGTTTCTTTCTAAAAATATTTCAAACCCTAGAACTAAAAAAAAAAACAATTAAAAAATATTTATTCAAAGTTTTTGTTATAATTACTAATGAGATTTAAGAAACTAAATGGAGATCTTTAACACACTTGAATAACGGCTAAACAAAAAAAATATTACAAACAATTTAACACATCAACATAACATTGGATTGCTTAAGTTACTTTAATTTAAACATGTTACTATCCATCTTATTCGTATTATCGGAATAGTAGTACAATACACAATATTCGAATGTAATATTTAACAAATATCCGGATAATTTGAAAATACGGATAGCACGCCTTATTCACGTGCTTTACTCTTGTGATTACTATACCAACGAATATTAATTTAACATTTTTGTTACACTCACAGATGCGCCTTCAACAATTGCTCAACCCTCAACCGCTACAGCGACCACTGCCAATCCAACAACAGCTCTGACGTCGTCATCAACAACGGTATCAACAAACAAGCGTAAAATTGATGACGACCTGGAAGATTTTGATCCTAATCAGCTCAGTGCTGAGGAGAGAGAGGCTATGATTGTTGAAACTTTATTCAGGTGAGGGTAATAAATAAGCTATTCAGTAACTTGACAGTTCAAAGAAAAATAATGTTACCTTACTACAACTAATAGTGTTGGGGTAGTGAACGATTTTGCGTAAGGAACGAATGATAAAAATGGTTTAATACCAAGTTAGATACATTATTTAAGTTCATTCAATTTCGTTCATTCTTACACCACCTCACTATCTTTTTTTTGTCAAAACTTGGTAACCCTTTATCTGTCAAGTTACTGAATATAATTAAAAGTCGAAAAATAACTTTCTCCAGTGTCGACTCCCGCGTGAACGTCGGTAATTTTTAACGAAAACGTAGGAATAAAAACTGTTCTATCTTCTTTCCTATTATGATATAACGGTATGGTAAATTTTATCTAAATCCGTTCAAGCTTGATTGATCAATAATTAATTGATGATGAGTGATGAAAAATAGAATTGATGTTGCAGTTGGCAATGATTTTTGAAATACATAACTGTTAGGATGAAAATAATGAAATAATTTATAATATTATGGATAGAAATGCTTTTTTAATTAGTTTTTCATAAATACGTAATGTTGATTTCAGATTAAAAGCACTGATAGATGAACGTAAGCCTGGTATGATGGCTAACTATAAGGCTGAGTGCGAAAGAGTTCAAGAGGAAAGGTAAGTTATATGTTCAATTACTTAACATTTGAGTTGAATATGTTAGAACTTAGAATACTTGGAAATAAAAATGCGGTTTTATTATTTATTAAATTTATTTTAAAGAGAGTTAACAGACTATTAACAAACATAAATATCATGCATAAGTTGGGATATTTGCTAATTAAAAGCTTTTCCACATCTGCTTTTATCTTCTTTTTCTTGTTTTTTTTGAAGTGAAAACTTCTTTAGCGGCGTTGAGCACTTTTTCTGTAATGGGTATAAAATCTTAAACTCGCGTCAGGACACGTGCGCGTCAGGACACGTGACCTGATCGAAAAAGCGTAAGACGGATGGAGAGTAGACAGCTATCCCCTCTCTACGGCGCGGCGAAAATGTATGCCTGGGCCTACTGTTTCGTTTAGACAGCGCAGGGCGCTTGCGCGAATGTTCGTGTATGTTAAACGTAAACGTAAACGTTAATAATCAAGTATTCACTTCTGCCGGCACTCCCGGAGTGCAACCCGTTTTTTTTTTTTTTATTTACTTATGACCATATTTCATTATGGCCGAATTGTTTTTTACTGTAATTATTCATGCCTAATATTTCTTTTTATATTTGCAGAAAAAAGCTGCAACTCCTATCTGCCACGGAGGGTGGGCCGCACGTGGAGAAGCGCCTGCCCAAGCGTCGCTTCCCGTGGTGCGCGCGCTCGCGGGCGCTGGTGTCGCGCTTGGCTCGCCTGGCGGGGCCGGGGGGCGCCGCGCTGCTGCAGGCGCGCGTGCTGCCGCTGTTCCCGCAGGGCTTCGTGCGCATGCCCACGCTGCTGCGCCAGGCCGAGTGAGTGTGACGTGTCCTGCACATACTGACGCTCTTCTGTTTCTATATACAGCGTACACACGACTATGTGACCATCGACTAGCTATATGAGCCACTAGCACGATAAAACATGCAGAATAATACCGATGGAAAAACACGCAAGGCCAGGCCACCAGCGTCTGTGCACAAGCCTTTAATCTACTACACTTTTAATGACTAAACTAAGGTTTTAATTGTACCCATAAACCCAGTGAACACAAAACAAAACAACGCTATTTAATTAATAAGTTAAACATTTAAATCTTCATTTAATTTCAAATAAAAACAATCTCTTTTTTCAACCATCTTATTAAATTTACTAAACATATTAAATTTTATCTCTTTTAATTTCAGTCTCAGCAAAGAAATCAAAATAACAGACCTAAAGCGGCCACGGTTAGGGTCAGCGTCAGTGTCACAATCAGCGGCCCCTCGCCCCGAGCCCGCGCCCCCTGCGCCTGCTGCGTCCCCCAGCGATCCCTCACCCCCCGCGCCCTTCACCGAGCCGATACACTTCCCGAGCTCGCTCACCGTCACCACAACCTCTAAACAGTCGCCAGATAAGACTGAAGTGGCCGAAGATCCTAAAGCTTCGAGTTTTAAGACGAATTCGGTCTTCGGCTCAATAATGAACTATACACTCAGCAAAGACCTCATTGTAGAAAAACCAGACAAAAAAGACATCGAGAAAAAAGAAGAATTGTACATTCCCCCAAACAATATTGGCAGCATTACTATAACACCTGTCCCTAATAACCCCCAGAAGACAGATAAAAAACTCAACAACAATGTCCAAATACCCTCTGATAAACAATCTGGTTTCATAAGAGTCAAATCACCAGCAGCATTGAACGAAATGGTGAAGAAGGACAAGATCAAGAAGCCAGAGAAGAGTCAAGTTAAAGAGAAGAGTCGACTAGAGTCACCGTTACACATTGACACAAGTTACCTGCAGCCTAGTAAAAAAGACCCCAGTCCGAAACTGAAAGACGAAATTCCTCAGAAACAGATTGAGAACATGAGAGTCGCTGAGAACAACATCCCCAGACCTGCCTTAGTTCCTGTACACCACTCTCCAACCTTCGCGAAACCAGACAAACGGCCACCGGAAGTCAAAAAGAAAAAGGATGTTGTCATAATTTCTGACCTTGATCCTTTAGGTGAACAAGAACCGCTGGCTGTAGACGATAGTAGCAGTGATGTGGAATTAGTGGAGGACAATAGGACTGACAAAAGTGAACCAAAACGTGATAAAAGTGAGACTGTGCCTTCCAAGGACCGCGTGAACCATGACTTGAACAAAAAAGTGAATAATGTGAAGTGTAGGAAGGATAAGGAAATGCATAAAAGTGAAAGTGAAGAGGCCAATGATGATATTGATACGATCATGAGGAATATTAGAGAGATGGAGGTAAGAATAACGTTCTAACTAGTTTGAGGACTGCGGTTTCAATTGTATCTTAAAAAATATATACTATTTACATTGTATATTACAACAGTAAAGCACTTAAAATACACTTGGCTGAATTTAGTTGTCTAAATTTAGAAGCTTCTAAATGTTTCAGTCAGTCAAAGTCTTGCTTCTGAATTTTGGTTGCTAGCTGGCTGAATGCGAGTATACTTGATACGCAACTTCACGCAAGCCAAACCAATTCAGCCAAGTTTAATAAGAGCTTATGCCAAAGTACTTCTCTGAAAAAAAAATTATTTACACTGGCCAGCTACTCAATTGCATAATCTTAGCAATTGGATTGTAGACACCAACAGTAAATTTTTAGCTGAACTCTCAAAACACCTATAGGTTATACCTCTATAGGTTTTGTATGGTGTGACAATTAATCAAACTCTGATGTCACTTTTTCACTTACTCTCAATAGACTATTTATTGATTTTAAAGCAACTAATAATCTAATTTTGCAGTTAATTGAAATAATTGAATATTAATCAGGTTCTCACAGCTAAAATAAACTGACAATGGTATCAACTACCCAATTATGGTTAATGTTTCGACAATACATCGACAAGACCAGTAGTTTACCATATAAGAACTTTAAACCCCATAATTAAAAGTCCAGTAATAGCAATCTGCAACATATAGACAGGCAAAAATATTTTGTTACCATTTTGTTGTAATACAGTTAAGAATAGCCCGTGTCACAGCCGCATCGGGCCGCAGCTCATCGCATTCCAAAACAAAAAAGCCTGGCCCGACTCGCCCTAATGTGAGCTAGCTTTTAAGATGGTACGATATTCCTGATTCCGTCATAATCATAGTTTAATTCATCAGTAATTTATCAAGTTATGTTGTGTACTTTCATTGTTCATTATCATTCTATCATATGCTCATGAATTATCAATTGCCTGGGTAGTTCCCACTTGTTGGGTGTCATACCCGAAATAATTATGGAAAAAATAAATTAGTGGATTTTGAATGAATTTTTAATAATCCAACACCATTTTTGTCACGTATTTTCGCGGGCTCGACCAAAAATTCAATTGAAGCTTAAATCAGATCAGACTTCCAACAATGTATGAACTATGAATAAACACTGTGATATCCAATTGAAAATCGGATCCAACAAGTGGGAACAGACTTCAAATCAGCAGACTACTGCAGCCTAATTACGTAACACTTACAATACCAATCCCTAATTTAAAATTCACTGCATTTTTCACTGTAAGGATACAAATTATTTAAACATGCAAAGCATTGCATTATGACTTCTGTTAAAAAATGGGATTGTGTTTAAAATGAGTAACGCAATTGGGGTGCAGATAACTTGATGTTTACACCCATTCAGTGTCTTGCTACGGTGTTTTGCAGTAGGTCATTTTTCATTAAACTAATATAAGTTCCATCACATTTTGCAGCATTCCCAAGAGCCAACAAAGTTCAACAGTAATTCTTACGGAGGAGTCATTACAAACGGTAATTATTATTTTCACCCTACATCCTTTATAATGCACATATTATATTATATAATAATTTAAAGTTATATACAATATTGGGATATTATTTTGGTATATTTTATGCACACACAATTTTGTACATGTGATATTAATACAGCTATTAAAACGGGTGTAAAAGACACTTTATTAACGAAGCTGAATACTAAATTAATTATATTTCCCGTCACCGCGATCATGTTTTTGCTCTGAAACATGCATTTAAACCACGTCATGTAGATATGATTTTCTCAGTAGCAGCCTTGGACTCTGAATTTGTGCCCGGTTGATGGCAATAGGCTCGCCTCCTACTCGTATTACATGAGACTTAATCTAAAACTATTGCAGTGACAGTAAGGCAAATTAAAGCCCATTTGAGAATTCGAGAGTCAGGGAAAATTACCTTCTTAGTACAAAACAGTGCGTAAGCGTAACGTTGTATGTCAACTAGCCAAACACGAGAGGTCTTCCAGCCAGTCTTCGTTCCCGAGGAGCACCGTGTTCGGAGAGGCGCGAGACAGGGATAAGCTGTAAGTGCAGCTGATCGATATCACAGAGTAAACAGTTCATGGAGACTTAACCTGCATAATTTTTTTCCCTTTGAAAAGAAATACACTGGACAAATATGTGTATGCAATTCAATTTCAATCAATTTTATTGATTAATCAACAATTTTTAATCAAAATTTTTATTGTGATTTAAATCACTTATAGTTTGTTTTTCCTGACTATCAGAGTATGAATGATCTCCATCAAAAGTATAGGCAGAGCTAGATGACAAAAGATGTTGTGCAACAAACCATGTAAAGCGTTAGAAAAAATTTAAAGTACATAGTGCTTAGGTACCCGGTTCAATGTGGTACTGGTAGGTAATCGACCAATAAAAAGTGCACAGTACACACCTGTCATTCTGTATGCGGTATTCATATTATGAGTACTCCATTTACTTACTACTCTGTGCTCGACATTGCTTGTACAGCTTGAAATTAGGTTGTAACGAATTTATATTTATGTTTCACACATACATACATAACATCACGCCTGTAATCCCCGAAGGGTTAGGCAGAGGTGTACCCATCAGTACACCCACATTTCGATGTTGTTATGTTTGTTCAGTTGTGTTGTGTGTATATTTCATAGGTGTAAAATTAATTAAAACCTATTATAGATTCCATAACGTCACTCTTTTTTTTTTCATTTTCCTTAGAATTCGTTACAACCTTCTTGCGTCCGTCGTATTCTTGCTCCTCTGCTTGGTTTCATAACATGCTATCATTCTAGCACTGCGTTATCATTTTTTTTTATTTAATTGTATGTAACATTAATAATCATTTATGTTAATAACGTATTAAGGCTATACATGTCATAAAAAAAACATGTAGGAAGATTTGTGGTTTCATTAAAATAACAAACAACTCATTGTGACCAGATAGCCTAAGCAAAATTCATTCGTTCATTTTTCCGATCATAGTTCAGACTGAACGTTAACAAAGATCAATCGACTACATATTGGACGTGACGTAACTTCTCTAGTAATATCATTGTCAAACATTTTATACTAAGTGTTTTGTGTTAACGCTAACAAAAACTAGACCCTTAGCTCAAAAAGAGTACAAAGCGATATTTCCGTCCCTTTCATTCATGTAACGAAAACATGTAACTTAGGTTATGTTATTTATTAGCTCATCACCGAATCACTCTTATTTATTAACAAATGTGTTAGCAATAATTAAATATAATGTTTTTTGTCAACAAGGCTGTCCATTTGCATAAATTATAAAAAAATATCTAACTCTTCTAAATGATTATCGACAGACTGTGCAGCAATAATAATTGTTTTACCCATTCTGTATTGTTTGTGCAACATTGTTTCTTGTAACTACAAATGTTCCTGTAAACAATGTTGCTGTTTTGTTTCCTAATCAAAACGATCCCTGCAACACAAAACATGTTGCTGAAACATTGTTGTGGAACTTTATTTTTCAATGAATACTATATCTAGCTAAATATTGCAAATGTCTATAGAATGTTTATTTGTTTCAGTACAGAACGCACTTCTTTGAACAACATGGATGGATGTAATGCCATCACAGGTGAGAATATAACATTAATTAATGATACTTTTATAGTATAATTTATATATCACGATCTCGGGCTTTTGCAAGGCGTACGTGGGGCCGAAACCAACTCGCAGAGGCCCCTTAGGTAGCTTTAGATGGAATGAGACTTTACATTTTTGGGGTATCATAAAATATTTATTTTCAAAAGGCGAAAGTAAGTCAGTTTAGGTCAGTTTTACAGCTATCAACCAGATTTTTGATTTTTAATTTACTGCTTGTCTTCAAGGAATGAAAGTACAGTCTATTATAGCTGTTATCTAACCCACCTAACTGGTTCAATAAAATTAGGCGAATTTGAACCTTCTGCAATTAAAAACAAACGAATTTGAACCCTCTGTCAATAACGTTAAGGTTTATTCAATTTATATAAGTTCATCACACTAGCGCTGCTTAATGAACGAATACAATAATATTATAGATACGCCAATTTGATCTTTAAATCGTTAGCAATAAGATACTTATAACTTGTTATGCAATTTTGATTTTTATGCCATATGATTTAAAGTTTATTAGAGTATTGTGATATAATTTAATGTCATTACTACTAATTGCTTATTTTAAATAAAAAGTTCAAGTAGATTTGGTCTCGTGGTCCGTGTATAAGGCTGAGACGAACGAGATGCGAGTTCAAATCCTGCATTGAGGAATATTGTTTTGCTTTCAATTTAGAATTGATTAAATAAATATTTCTTGCATTATTGCAAAGAACCGGCCACATACTTCAAAAATATCTAAATTGTTAATATTTTCGTCTAACTTGTAATAAGTGGGTAGTTGAAAGACAATTTGCGTATTCATTATAAAACTGGTATTCAAATGTTAGTAAGGATGTGGGTAGGAAAATAAAAATGAACCGTGACAGTAAACCTCAAGCCAGTCTACGCGCAATTGCAGTGACTACGCGCAAAAATTTCTTACCTTGACTTGGTAAATTGCAAAAATCTTCTTTTTCCAATGTTTTTATATATTCTATTGTTTCATTATCATGTCTCAATGTCTCAATTGAGTGATTATTTGAAATACAAAAAAATAATCTATTTGCTGAAGGAGAATGTTGGCATCAGAGAGATTGCTTGGAGATTTAGCAGTAAGTGTGTTTGTCTAATTTTATACCTAAGTATTCCTTATGAATGATATGTAATTATTTTTTATATACTTAAACGTAAAGTGACATCCGTTTTTATTTATTTGTTTCAGAGAAATACAGTCAGATTGTGGTTAAGACGTTTTAAAGAAACAGGAAATGTTCAAAAGGGTCGTTCGTGAAATCGTGACCAAAACCTGTAATGTTTACTCCCGTATTAGAACGGATTGTTAGTAGACATATTCATGCATGCTGCTGGACTGAAACAATACAAGCCGGCACGTAAAATTCAATGAACCGCTGTTCATCGCCAAGCAAGAATCCGCTTTGCCCAAGAATATATAGATTTTAATTGGAAAGAACATGTTGCTCAAGAGATGGTGCAGGCAGCACCACCGTCAGCAGCCCACAATACTTAAGTGTCAGTGTGTGTTTTAAATAAACTGTTGTTATCATAAATTCTAAGGAAGTGTTTCATACATTGAATAAGCAGGTCCTTTTTACGATCATAACCATATTAAAAAAATCAAAAATACTTATAAAAATCTATGTAGTAGGTAAAACACCAAAGTATGTAATGCTATTTTCACTTTTATTTTATAAGTAGGTATGACAGTTAATGTGGTGATGTTATTGTTATGAAATAGAAATATTATATTTCTAAACATGTAACATGTTGATTCACTACATAATTTTTTACCTACTTTAAAAATAAAAATATAGGTATTTTATAGACAGCATTGAAACGAAGACACTGCTTTTTTTATCAAGTTCTAGCTCAAGTAGTTTATTTTATATATATTCTAACTTGTTTTATATGGTTTAGCTTTATAATATGACAAGTAATTATTTTTGTCAGTAATTATTTTACATTTAACCATATTGAATAAAATCGTAATAAAAATTATTACTGTTTTTCATTTCTGTTGTTATTTTTGTATTTAAATAGTCAATTTTTGTTAACTATTTTAATTTAATATAAATAAAATTTAGAACGCAAAAAATATAAATGAATATTGTAAACAAAAAGTGACAAAAATTCATACTTAGGTTTGATCTCACTACCATGTTGCCACCACTTGGTCAAATCGTCTTTACAAATGAAGTTGAAATTAACAACTCCATTATGTGACAAAACAGTATTCAAAAGATTATCTACCCTAACATAACGTATTAACCTCTCGAATGTCTTATGTTACACAGTTCGACATAAGCCATTATCTTACTATTGTGTTACTAATTAGACATTCAACGGGTTAAAGATCAAATTGGCAACAGTATTCTATAATATTTGCGTCCTTGAACAAGTCGTTCTAGCTCGTTAAGCTCGTACGTATCGAATTCATAATTATCTACCGCTAATTGCAGAAGGTTCAAATTCGCCTAACTTTATTGAGCCAGTTAGGTGGGTTAGGTAACAGCTATAATAGACTGTACTAATGATACGAAAACCTTCTGTTTTAGCACCAATTCTGAATAAAAACAGTAGTCCCAAACTTTAGGAACCAGTTGTTTTTTTTATCATATTCCTGAATTATTCCATAGTAGAAGTTATTTGTATTTATATTTTATCACCGACAGATGCGCAGACAATTAAAACTCAACCTGTATTAATATCATATAAAATTTATTTAATAATGTATATTTGTCCAAATAACACAAGGCATTCCACCGCATCATGTTCTTGCTGCTAGAACCTGATGTGACAGCAGTAAAGAATACCTTCTAAGCGCCATGATCCTCAACATACAAGTACAATCACAACACCATAGGAACTGGTGCTTCATGATCACCATCATCTTCATTACCACCACTATATCCACCTTTGGGTATAGGTTTCCTTCTCTTGAGTCATTTCTCCAATGTTTTCTTTATTATCATCGCATCTAAAAGATTTAAATTCAGTATTTTTAAGATCTTCAATACTTTGGTACGGTCAAACAAGCCAATTGGTTTACAAGTACTTTTAAACAATTTTGTGAATATGTTATTATGTTCTTTCGCATCACTCTCTTCAGTAACTTATGCCATAATTTTAAAAAAAATTAAGAAAATAATACAAGTTAGTAATAATCAATTCTTTTGAGAGTAAGAGTGTTTATTTTTACTATAATTTCTTGTTCAGTCATTTAGAAGCGGTTTTTTCTGTTATTTCTACAATTTATTTATTTATTTAAACTTTATGCCAAAAAAAGTACAATGACGAACTTAATGCCTACAATACAATATGAAATAGCTTGATAAAATTCGGTCGTATAAACTTTCAATACCTATTGATTTGTCAAAATTATATATTTGAGCGAATTTTCCTAAAAGAGAGCTCATTAGAAACACAATATCGAACCAATAGTCCGATACTGGAAATATGAAATACCGTAAGGGACATTTGGTCGCAAATCTCATCGACCAAATATCCCTCGCATAAGGTCGAAAATGATGACCAAATCGATACCTTTAGGCTCAAAGGGCGTAAACGCCATTTTGGCCAAAATGAGATTTTAATGCAGTCTTACTTAGTTTTTCGTCCTCTATCGATTGGTATATTTAAAACATCGATGTTTGCAAAAAAATGGTGGATACAGCCATAATTTTTGGTTCGCTAAACATAGATTTTCTTAAAATTTGGGTCGTGTTTTTTGGCTCTCCTGAAAAGTCGTATTTTGGTGGATACGCCCTTTGAGCCTAAAGGTATCGAAATGTCCCTTGCGTTATTTCATATTTCCAGTATCGAGTCCTATCAAATAGATAAAACACTTCAGAAACCATTCCTAAGTCTACTTATATCATCAACTACCGACCCGCCCCGACTTCGTATGGATGCAACTGTCAAACCGAACGTTACATTTTTTATCGAGATTTATATGCAAAACACCATCCTTTCCGACATTTATAGTGGATTTTCCAAAATGTTTTTTTAAGCAAGCCTTGTCCTGTTAATTATAAACGCAAAAATAAAATCAAAGAAATCTTTCAAATGATGTGTATAAATAACTTTGCTAAAGAATAATTTTCACATTACAGGTTGATTCAAAAACGCGCTGTTGAAATCACAAGGATGTTGTAACAGTTACATGAAGATAGTATGTATATCACAACCGAACTAGCCACTACCGGATTACTGAATTTATACTGTTCACGCGTTTTATGCAAGTCGATAGATCGATTCCTTGATAACTCCTACTATTTTCTCTTAGAAAACTATAATATTCTCCAGTATACTATATTTGTATATCGTCTTTATTAGTCCAATACCGCGTAACTAACATTATTGTCCGATAAAAGCAAAAATTATAATTTCGCGGCTGTAGGTAACTGATTGTGATTGGAAATTTTTGAACGAAAGTCAAATCGTTTATTTCAATTAGACCATTAAAAGGCATTTGGAGGTCATTTACAAGATAGAGAAACAATTTATAATATTTAATCCAATTGCCCATTCCAAAAGGTAGTCACTCAAGTTTATTCAAAAAATCAGCCGATTAATTCTTTAGAACCTTAGTTTTTTGGCCCTCATGTAAAATCTGCAAAAGTGTACATACGCGGTATTTAACAATTTTAGTTACCTACGCGGAATTGGACCAAAAACAACGTTGTTATGTGGGAATGGTAAACGCTTAAAGCTGAGGTAGATCTTCTTCGAACTTTTTATGGATGCAAGTTCGTCCGAAAGGAATTAACAAACAAAATGGCGGCTAAATCTACTCTTAATGAATAAAGGCCATGAACCATCTGTCAAACATCCTTTAAGAGTAACTTGCACGATAGTAAAAATAAATGACATCACACATTTTGTAGATTTTTTAATGAAAATTTAACAAAATCCATGGTGTTGATGATTGGTGATGTTTTAAATGTCAAATCGTCAGCTTCATTTTTGTAAACTATGCAAAGAAACAAACCCAGATGATTTAATAGTTCATAAGTTTGCAATAATAATAGATGTACCTAGTGCCAACAATATTTCACCTTCCATTATAATATTCATGTTACCACAAGATAAATTATTCACCATGATATTTTATTTTTGTTAAATAAATATATTTGTTAATAGATATGGAGGAGCTCGTGGCCAAGTAAAACAGCCAGAAGCCCGAAAGTCTGACAACCAGTCTTACCAAGGGGTATCGTATTACCCAGTTACTGGGTTGTGGATGTCAGATAGACAGTCGCTCCATATAAAATACTGATATTCAGCTGCATCCGGTTAGACTGAAAGCCGATCCCAACATAGTTGGGAAAAGGCTAGGCAGATTGATTGAAATATATTGTTTTGTTACTCAAATTCTCACACTGTTGAAACCAAGCACCAATGTTTTAAAAATAAGTACCAAGAAAATCGATCTATCGACTTCGATAAATTCACGTTAGATGTCTAAGCACGTTATTGTGTCGATAACAAATATATCGATCGACTACAACGTCGATAAATTATCTGCATGTCGACATAATTGGCCCTAGTGTTGCGCTTATGAAGAGAATGGTCGGTATCGACATTTTTAAGCTTTATGTCGGGTCCAGAGAGTTTTGTTTTCAATTTTTCTATAAAAGTATTTTCTTTGCCTAACTTGTTTATCTGTAAATGTACGCCTTAAACCTGACGAAGTTAAAACGGAAAATTAAAAATTATACTTTATTCTAAAGCATGAAAAGATGAAAGTTTCATATATTCTATATTAATAATAATAATATCTTGGGACAACTCACACACGGCCATCTGATCCCAAGCTAAGCAGAGCTTGTGTTATGGTAACCAGACAACTGATATACATACTTATATAATTTATAAATACATACATATTAAAGATAAATTACACCCAGACACAGAACCAACAATCAACATATTAGCTATCCGCCCCGGCTTCGTACGGGTTCAATGTACATAATACATAAACCTTCCTCTTCAATCACTATCTATTGATGCACCGCATTAAAATCCGTTGAGTAGGTACTTTAAAAGATGTTAGCGTACAGATGGCGGGATGCGACTTTGTTTTATACTATGTAGAGTTTTTAGGCATTTATTTATGTTTATCTATTTATAAATTATATTATCATCTTGATAACCACTTTAAGGGCTAATTTTTCAATCGTCAGATAACTCTTAATGGTTTAATAAATATAGTGGTTTGACAGCTTTTGTATAGAGAATAATATGTCAAACTGTCATATTTATTCTATTTCTTTGGATAATAGATTAATAGATATCTGACTATTGAAATATCTGCCTTATGAGAAGCTATTAGTTCTCTGCAATTGAATTCTCTTTTTACGAGTCTTTTTATTCAACTATCTCTGGACCCAACGTGCTTGACAATATTACAAGATTTTTAATTTTATTGATACACTAAGTTTGTATAGAAACACACGTATTTTGTATAATAAAGCTATTAGTTTTACGATAAACGTTTTAAACACAAGCAAATAGAACTGCTCCACTTGCTCAATTGTCGTTTGCCTGTTGAAATAATGTAGAAGGATAGATATTTTTTGTGTAAGCAACACTGTGAACGACTTTTGAATTAATTATTTCAGAAAAAAATACAACAAATTCAATCGTTAATATGTATAAATAAGGAAAAATGTTAGACTAGGATTGAGAAAAGAAAAATTATAGTTGGAATATTAGAGATTCCGTGGCCTATTAAAATGTAAAATTGAGCCAAAAACGTATAGTTAATCTAAATCATGATTGTATTAAAAATGAATAATGAATTAATTTTACTGTTATTTCAAGGTTTCATAGTCGGAAGTTATAAATACTTTTTAACTGCAAAATGCACTAAATCAAAATATGTGAATTGTGGAGCAGTAACATATTTTTACACGAACTCAGATATTATATAGTTTTATTTTCATTAAAATAAAACAATTAAAAAGTTCTTTTGTGATTTGAGTGAGTTGAAATCCTAAATTCCAAATTATGCCCAATGTAACAATTATGAATAAATATTTATAATGAACATCATTTGTTTGTTTTTAATTTAAAAATAATATTTAGTTACACTGTAAACTATTAATATAAAAAAATTGAAAATTAGAGGTATTTTTGCCAGATTGAGACGGATTAGATTGTTTCTTAATTTAACTTCAGGTTACTTACTTATTTTCGTTGTTTAAAGTTGAATTTTGTAAATAAGAGGATCGTGAAAAGGATCATTAATTATCTTAAACAAAACAAAACACATGTGTATGAATATTTTTTTATTAATTTCACAAAAGTATTCATTAAAAGCCACAGTTTGAAGGCTTTTAAGCTGTCAAAGCGATGACTGTATATAACATTATCTTCCCGACCGTTTATATTCAACAGTGAGCTAGGAAACAGGAATTCACAAGCTATCTAATAAACTACATAAACGTTTATTATAGAAAATATTGACATATACTTCATTCGATAAAAGGCCGTGAAGCTTGCATTGTCACATATCCTATTGCGCGTACAGAGCGATCACACAAGAACGGCTGGACGACACCCGGAGACGCCGCCAAACGCCCTTCTATGAAACCCCGCCTTAAATATTTATATATTATTTTTGTATAAATAATGACTTTCACTTAGTATTAGAGTGTGAATAACACTATCATTACGTATTACAGAACAGCTCAGTGTATCATTATATTTATATAAGTGTGAAGCGACACTGATTTTCTAATATTTGAAATATACTTTGAAGCTATTTTGTGATATTCTAAGTCGAATGCCTTAATCTATTGAAGGAAAATGACCTCTAAATACGCTAATTAACTGAGGGACTTTCAAAGTCAGTGTCAAGTTCAAATGTTTGAATCATCGTGCTAAACATTGTCTATTTGTGACGTCATCAAGTCTAGCACGTTTTCAGAGGTCATTTCCTCTCTATTATATACTAACAAGTTACCTATATTTGTCGAAGTGTTACAGACACAAAAACACTTTTAATTAATAATACATTTCGAGTAACTTTGGAACTCATTTCACCTTTCATAGTTGAACTTCCGTAATTAAAGTCTGTCTTACGATCGACTTTGTATATAAACTTCAACTGTGTTAAGGTCAAATTTAATTTGAAAATCTGTTTCATGGGTCCCAATTCCCTTTTTTCATTACGACTCTCCTTATGGAAATTCTAATCTACATAAGCCGCCAACGGCAACTCGTCAGCCATTTTGTATTATATTTTTATGCATGTAAAATGGCCGAATTTAGGATTTGTTTAATCTAGTTTAAATACGAGCGGATTTGAATATTACGTATAAATATATAATATTATTGAAAGCTCAATGTGTTTCGAACACCCTTGTAACAATGAGGTTAGCGATTTGAATGTGTTTTTAAATTATATTTTGATGGAAATGTAGGTAGACCATCACTCAATATTTAAAGTCTAGTTTCAAGAGATATTCCACAACGTAAGTCTTCCATTTTGACATTGGGAGTCCTCTGTCAAAATCTCTCAGACTCAACTAGTTTCCTTTAAATTTGAGCCTTCAAAATGCGGAACTAAAGGGATAATTTACGCCCAAAAAGCTTAAGATTATACAAATATTATAAATACTCAATGAGGTGATCATACAAAAAATATTCATCTTTAGCAATCGAAATCCTCAATATCTTAAAGCTTAAGCAAAAATAAACTCTTTATTTATACTCATAAGGTCCTATATTCGTTATAATTATACTACGAACCAAAGTTTTTTGGAAACCATTGATGCCTTACTGTCTAGGTACATACCGTGCTCAACACCAATACTTTCCATACACACTGCCATTTTACATCTATTATAGTCAGCATATGACTATCCATAGCGTGCTGCTACCTGGCCAGCCCTGACCAGAAACTGTCTCAAAACACTATCAATCCATTATCTACCTTATATCTACTCCCATTAAGTTTACAATTATTTACAAAGAACTTTCAACATCCCAAACCTAACCATCTATGGGTCTTACAAATTAATTTTACACAAAAATCTATGTTAACATCAATAGTGTTCTGTGACGATATTGTGTCACAGATAAAATATAAATAGCATTAAATTTACAAAAGCTTAACCATACCTACTTCTATGGACTAGTAATTTATAAGGTAACCTTCAAGAGACCAAAAATTTGGTAAGTCCTAAACGGTAAATGTCAAAATTGAATGTCAAACTTATTTGACAGTTCAATTGGACAACACATCAATTATTTAACTATTACAAACATCAGCCCTATATTGTTTGATATTCGGACATCAGCATTGTTCTATCCTAAAACGTCAACTTATCAACTAAGTATTTAACTTTAACTAATGTTTAAAAGTGATGCATATTAATCTATAGAGTTTGTAGAACAAACGTTATAGACAATTGTATTACTTTTAAACATTAATTATAGTTTCAATTACAAGTATAAGATAACGTCTAACATCAAATAAAAAGGCTTTTTACAACTCGAGGTAATACATAGGTTTATATTATTTTCCCTTCAACAGATTTAAGCAATAAAAAAGGTGGATTATAATGAGTTTACAGTGAGAGTTTTAATTTAATTAATGTTCCAGTAAATAATACAATACCAAACATAGTCTAGTCATAATATTTTGGTCATTAAGTAATTAAACGCAATGAAATTTCGTAGATAATTTTAATCGTATTTTCCATTTCGAGTCGATTTAAAATATTAAGTAAACTGACTAATAACAAGCCTAGATATTAGTGCCTTTGTCATATCTATAAGATTTTATCAAGTATAAGGGCGCATTCAATTTATGCGTTTCTTGGCGGCCTGCTGCGGTGCCGAAGCGGTGCGTTAGACGTACAGCGCACGGACGATCCTCTTTTTTCATACAAAATCGCATGGTGCGGCAACGGACGTTATATATTCGGTTGTCGAGCATTCGCGATACCGGCGCCGCACTGTTGCCGCACCGTGCGTTTTGTATGAAAAAAGAGGATCGTCCGTGCGCTGTACGTCTAACGCACCGCTTCGGCACCGCAGCAGGCCGCCAAGAAACGCATAAATTGAAAGCGCCCTAAGGTGCTTATCGACCAAAATGAGACTAAACTATGATTGTATGCAGCACGCTGTCGAGAATATTCTCTTAAGTATTCTTTTAAACTTAGGGCGTAGAATTCTAGAAATAGGAGAAGCTAGCTTGCCTAATGTTGCCATAATTAATGTCTGTCATTAAAATTTAACACCAACTTACATGTACCTACTCTAACATTAATTAAATTAATTTCATAACTCCATTCAATTCATTAATCTTGCTCCACATTTTGTTAGGTTTAATGATTTTTGTTTTAATTCTTCTAAGTTTTTGCATATCATGCAAATGATTCATGTGATGTTTGTATGCCGTGAAACATCAATTAATTATGTGGAGTTTACATTTTAAGCACGTATGCAAACATTCAACAAGATATATTTACAAGTTTGTAATTAAAAACGATGTAAAAAATAACACGGGTATAATAAAACCTCGCTGACTAACAGATTACATTTCTTAACTTATTAATAAAATCATACCTGTCTATTGCTATATTGCACGTAATAATGTTTATTAATATTTCCACTAAATATGACAGCCTATTAGCGTAAAAAAACTAATAGATATGTTCAATGCAGTCGAGTTTGTATGAAATGTCGAATTCAAGTCCTGAATGTCAAATTAACCCCGAGGTTTTCGAACGGAAAATTTATGTGACAAATTGTCAAGCCGCTGTGATTGGTTAAATGAAATCAACAGCCAATCAAAATAGCTTACGCTCGCTTGTTACATAAATTCCTCGTTCGAAAAACGCGGGTAAGACTCCAACTGTCAAATAGTTATTTGACACTTGGATGTTCGTTCATCAATGTTAGGGTAAGCAAAACTATGATGGCTAGTTTTCTAGTCAAAATTCTCAGTCAGCTTATTATATTTTTGTATCGTTTTAACGAGTACTCGATGGTAAATTTTTAACATCCTTGATTTAGCGTTCAAAAACGCACAAGCGAATATGGCAACAATATGGCGTTTCGCGCTCTTTCTCCTGTCAAGACGGACGGGCTGACAGGAGAAACCACCGTACCACTTCTTACCATCCTCGTCATCATCACAACTGCCAATAAAATTGTAAGTCCTTCGCCTTCTCCTAAAAATCCTCCTTTCAGAAAAAAAACCTCGTCTCATGAGTTCCTTACACTTTGACTTTGACTTTCAGAAATCGGGTGTTAAACATCATAGGGTCTTACGTATTTCTAACAGCACTTTACTCAGTTAAAACGATACAGAAGCGGTGAGTGGATGACGTCAGTAATGGCGGCAAGCGGTGGCTACTGCGTGTCGGCGGCAGCACGCGCCGCCGGGCCGCACTCCTCCGGCGGTAACGGCTCGTCTGGAAATGTTCAAGAATATTTATTAACTTCAAAAGCTTATCCTTTGTTACGTCTTTAGTATGTCTCAAGAAAAGTAAAACTTTGCCGTCGCCTTGCGAATCGGTACATATCTACTTTTTCCAACCCTTTTACAGGGTCTGGCAGGGCTTTTTTGACTGCGGACTTTACTGTTTCCGTAGATGGAATCAAGTACCTACACCACAGTAGAAATAGCCGATCATGAGCATGTATCTTATCAAATACCGCGTATTGTAAGCAGTAGGTAGCTAGTAGGTATACCTTCGGAGTGCGGCTCGTTGAGTCCCGTTCAGGATCCCCTACGGCCGGTGAGCGAGCCGACCAGCGACTTGAGCGCCGCGCCCAACGAGCCGCGCGCGCCCTCTGCGCATGCGCCGCCCGCGCCCAGCGACGCGCTCGCCGACCCGCCGTGTGCGTCCAGGCACTTCTGGTAGCGGAGCTGGAAAGGGTAGATATGCATCATTGTGTGTCAGTTCTTATTCTCTGCAGATTTGGGTCCTCGCCTTCGTAGGTATAGACATTCGCAATTCTACAAATTCGGTCTTCCAACTCAAATTAGGGCACATGCAAGGAAGTAATTTCAAAAGGTCGCCGTCACATGTACAGACAACCTATGCATATACACGATAACAGGTGTCATTTCTCATACCTTGCAAGCCGCCTCGATAGTCTTGCAGAGCGCGCCGGAGGAGGGCTCGGCGTGGAAGGCGTGCGCCACGAACAGGTCCTGCGCGGTGTGCACGATGAACGCGCAACGTCGCACGTCGCGCCCGATGCCCAGGAACGACAGGTAACGGACACGACATTCTACTATCGGGGTGGTCTCCTAAAATTGGTTTGGAAATTGGTTAGGTTACTTGTCTGTTTTTATGCATGCTTTATGAATTTAGGTTCGTCCTCTTAAGCGTTTTATTTAAACTCGCAAACTGATAATTCTTTCTTGACATTCCCTAAGATTTCCATTCATCATTAACAGAAATAATGCCTCCAAGTTTTCCAGATTAGGGATGATCCCAACCGCAGTGAAAGGAAAGGCGTTCCCCTGGGCCAACCCCCTTTTTGATCACGATATCCCCATGCCATATTTCCAGTTTTAAATTCGATTATCAATAGTTAAAAAAATGGTATGCTCACCCCCTCATCAGTAATAGTGATCATCGAGGGCGCCACGGCCACGGCGACGGGTCGCCAGGCGGAGGGGGGCCGCGCGGCCGCCAGTCGCTCGAGCGCGTCGTTGAGCACGCGCATGCCCGTCGCACGCGCCACCTCCGCGCTGCCCAGGTACAGCGCGCGCACTGTCTTGCGCGGCTCCTCCATCGGAGTGGGGAAGGCTGCGCCTACTGCGGATAAAGATAGACAGGTCAGTTCAAAAGGGCTCGAGATCCGATCCAGCCTGTCTCCTTGCTGACCTCCCGTAACGACGTCCTAAGCCGAGGTCCATACCCCAAAGTACCCTTGGTGTGTAGTCACTTAGTTGTATAAGTTTAATGACCTGTCTGGGCAGCTTAATTTTATTATTAAGGTAGGTACCACAAGGCAATCCGGTTACGCAGACACCAAGCTTATAAGTTGACTTGCGATATGCCATTCCGAAGATTCGGTTGTGCACGAGCTAAATTTAATTTAGGTTATAGCTGTCTTTTATCTCGAATAAGACGTGCTTTTCTTGTTTTATTCGAAGCTTAAGAGCTTTCAATTTTAGTGGACCTAAAACTTCATACAATATAATTGATATATCAGACCTCGCTAGATCGTTTTAACTCTGCTGTTTAATTATCCATAAAAAGTGATGTAACCCAGATCTTACCAGAAAGCGGTCTAGGACGCCTGGTAGCCGGGAGGTCTGTAGGACGCGGCGGCGGCTGCAAAGACCGCTCGATCATGATGCGCTTGCAGATATCCCTTAACGCGTTAGCAATGCTACGCGCAGGCGCCTCGCAGCGGAACACATGGCACATGTGCTTGCGCGTTGCGCGGTCGCGGGCTACGTATGCGAAGTCCCTGGATAAAAAGAAGCTAGTTCAAAATTTTTGGAGTTAAATGTAGTGAAAATGAGAGGACCCTGAAGTATTTGCGGGCCTTTTTGTTTTTAAGGTTTGCTACACTGAATCTTTACAGTGCTCTTTGGTAGAAGTTGGCAAGAAAAGGTGATGACACATTGACACTGGCACATGCATGGCATCTTCAGCAGATACCACAGTAATAATATTAAATTATTGACTTTTTTCTGTTGCCAGATTTTTGTACATGTTTAAATTCTAAAATACGTTAGTTTAAATTCTGACGCATAAAATATTTTTGGAAAAAATCATTAAAATTATCTACCTTTTCAATCATTTTATTTATTTACAAACATAAAACAGAAATGACGGCCTATGGTAGGTTAATACAGCGTGAAATGACATCACCAAAGACGGCTGGTAATGTTGCGTGTGTGTCTAAATAAAGCCAAAATAGCACGTGTAATGAAGCTGAAGTATTTACACAAAATCTAGAAAATTAACAAAACGAGGCTTCGGATTACGCCATAAAGAATCCTGCCTACAAATAAAAACCTTCGACATGACTGAAGCTTTTTAAATCATCTACCTACTGTAGTAAAAACGCTATTGAAAACTAGATTTCCAAATAATTTCAACCTTTTTTTTAAAAACCAATTCACAATCACACCTAATAATCTAAAAATCTAGAAAAATAACCTGAAGTTTCGAGTGTATTTACCTTTCACTATTCCGAGAATGCAAAGACAAAAAACGGGTCAGATTTAGTTTGATTTACACGAGTTTGTGTATCAAGAAATGTGAGTGGGTACTCACCGTCCGTTGTCTCTGCCGACTCCCCACACGCGTATGGTGTGGATCGGCTGCGTGTGGAGTGTGTTCAGGCTTTCTGGGTCAATCAGCTTGAGGGCTCCATCGTCTAAGTCCATGAAGAGATCCTTGCCCTGTTGGAATAAGTAAAAAAGCTTTATCATGTTTACTTCAAAATGAGATATTGGCTTGCTCTAGGTGAAAGAGGGTCACCATGCAAGTTGAATAAGTGAAGAAGCCATAATTTTTTAATATAACGTTGCCCCACTCTAGGAATTTCTCTTGCATCGTACTGCCGTCTTTACGAAAAACGCAGGTGAAGATTTTATTTTTGTTTTGTTTGTATCTCCATCAGCATACATGGTATCGAGTAACGGCTTCATCATAGATACGTAAAAACTGTCTAAACAGAAAATATAGATCTCGTACAGCAGATTCCGAACATGCACTTAACACAATTCGGCGCAAAACTCGAGTAATTGCGCTCTTCATAAAGACGGCAGCGTAGATGCCACATACACAAACAACCTTAATTCCTGCATCCTTGCTTTCTCCTCCACTCTATATTCCTCGTGTAGAGAGCCATACTTTATAGTTCAATGGTCATGAACAGATTATCACATTTAAAAAGCTTTTTCGTCAGTAACTCACATCACCCCAACGTCCGACTTGGTCCAGCAGATCATTGCGGCCCAGACTCAGGTCCACAATACACTTGTTGACGGCCCGACTGGACCTCTCCGGGGTCAGGTCCGACTCGGAGATCTCGACCCAGCCCAGGGAACGGACGAAGAACCTGACAGCGCGGCCGTTGTCCGGTTCGGGACGGGCTGGGAAACTGCGGCGCCTGGGTAAGGAAATTTTCATTTTATTGTTAGCAGTAATAAAACTTCTTCATAAAGCTTCTATTTTATCCGTGGAAACTTGTATACTTGGCCTTCAATTTTGTATTTTTCGCGAGTACTGTTAGCTGTAAGTTAATAAAATAAATTGAACGTCGAAATAATCTATAGCACAGCTTTTAATTGTCACAGAGTCATTGATAAAATCTGAATACCTAAAGAATCAGTTTTTATCTCAATGAGATCTTTTCAATGCGCAATGGCAACACCTGTTTGGATTGCACCATTTTAGGTCTATGTGCAGAACTAACAGGTTTCGGACGAAGTGTGTCAGTGGTATGCAAAACTAAACGTGAAGGGTCAAAGATCAGTACAATTCTGTTTTTTTTTTCTTTAAAGAGTTTTGAACGAGCTGGAACGATGATGAAGCTGTTGATGTATTTTACTAGCAACCCTCCCCGGTTTCGCTCGGGTGCAATGTAGATGCATAACTTACTCTCGAATTACCCTGATTATTGTTGAAAACCGCGTTAAAATCCGTTGTGTAGTTCAAAAGTCTGTATTCATGTGTATTATGCTTAGATAGCATACAGATGGCGGGAAGCGACTTTGTTTTATATTATGTAGAGATGATTCTATACAGAAAGTCATAAGGTTCTACATATTTCGGAGAAAAGGTCTAGCTAAAAACAAAACTATTAAAGGAAAAAAATCTTACTTGTAAGACATCTCCTCTTTCCGTTTCCTCTCGGCCTCCTGCCCATCATGATCTAGGGCTCCACTAGTGGTACTCCTGGTGACGGAGCTGGTCATCATACTGCCCTCATACTTGCTGACTTCTGACAGGTTCGAGCAGTCCCTTACCATGGATATGCGAGACTCCTTAGCTTCCACGGGCGGCATTTTTGGGATCTCTCTCTGGATTGTCCCACTTTTTATGTGCCAGTAATAGGGACCGTCATTATCTGATGGATATTTTGGATGATTAGTGTGCGGTAAGTTCAGAGAAAAGCACGCCAGGCTGTGGCCGCCATCTTTACCTTCTAATTAAGACGTCACACAGACAATCTTAAAACATTTAAAAAATGTTTGGTGATACTTATGATTTGATGAAAAATACAGTTATAGATAAAAACTTTACTGTTCTTAATCTTAGTCTAGCATTATCAGTCGAGCGTTATTTACAAATGATCCCTCATTGACCTACCTATCTACCCACACTAAAACTAATTGTAATACTAAATCTCCAAATGAACATACATATCCTACGAGTACCTTCGTGTTTCTCCCATCCAGGGGGCAGCTGGGGCTCCTTCTTGGGCCTCAACTTGACGGGTATCGCGTACAGGTCATCGTTGGGCCCCTCTGCGGAGTGGGGCACTGGGGCCGAGTGACTTTTCTCTGAGTCCTCGCGGTCGGCCCTCTCTTTTTCTGGGGGTGGCGATTCCTCGCCGCCATTTTGTGGCGGTGTGATTAAACCGCTCTTGTCACTGTGGAGGAAAAATAAGGATGTCTTTAACATTTTTTGACTACCAAATCAGTAGACCTATCCTGAACCGCCAAAAACATACAGAGGTGTATCTATGGTGGGGCAAGTAGGGCACGGGCCCCGGGCGCCTTTCAGAAGAGGGGCGCAAAAATCGCCAATTATTAAAATTAAAATCAAAATACTCTGCAATAAACCGTTTTATACAGTTATATTAAACTTCGTGATTCTATGACTATTTTATTAAGTGTAGTTTTTATACTGTGTTATACCTATTAATGTCGTGATATTATGGAAATTTATGATTATTTAATTTAGTGGATCTGACTGTCTGTTTTTACGAAGGGGCGCAATTATGATAGGCGCCAGTTTCTATTGATACGCGAAAACATTAATTGAAGATTAAAGACTAATATGTCACTACCTACCAACCCATTTGAACCCATCATCATCTGCCTAGCCTTTTTCCACAATATCATCTTGACATAGTTTTATAAAACGCTACAGTTCGTAAACTAGTTCAAGTTTATATTGTAATGCTAAGTCCACATTAACCTACAACATAATATACAACTGTACAAATTATGTATTACTTCTCAAAACCATATACCTACAACAATAATGTTGGTGTTCAAGATCACAAAGTGTTCATTATAACGTGTAAAGGCGCTTCCACACTGGCGGTTTAATGGAAATGCAGGCAGCTTAGATGGTTTAGATCAAAATGGAAATAAACTTAATCATTAAAAAAGAAACTAAACATAATCATTAGTTAAAGAAAACCGAAAAGGTACTGCTTATAGTACTGTATTTAATTTTATGTAATACCTATAGCTGGGATATTACCGAATAAGTCGAAGTGCAGTAGCATGCTAAGGTTTAAATTACTGTGAACACGGGGTACAGGCCATACCTACATCTGTGTGTATAAGTGATGTATTCAAAGTTAAAGTCAAATCATTTATTTAATTAGGCCATTATGGCACTTTTGAACATAATAACACAGTACCTACGTACACCTCAAAATTTGCACACGACGTCGAAAGGTCGTAAGTTTAACCAAAGTGTCAATCGATTTGCTTTGTAGATTGCTACTCCACTTATGATCGCTACTGTACCTAAAGCTTTCCTTAATTAAGGTTCAAGACAAAACGGCGTCCTATGTTTTAAAATCGAATAGCTAACTAGACACGCTAATAAAGTAAAGTTTTTGTACCCTTCTTCCTTTCTGATTGTTCAGAAGGCCAATTCCAGTAATTAAAAACATTCAAAATCTACAGATTTAAACTGACATTAGAACGTGAATGTTTAAAAGAATACCAGAATAATTGTCTTTCAGGTTTTTGTCAAATGTTTGCATCTAGCTTATCTGTCCGCGACTTAGGTAATCCGCGTTGAAATCAAGTATAACATAAAACATCTTATGAAACTCAAAGATTTTTTTTACAGTGCTTCGTACAAAGATTAGGTACCTCTTACATAGTTGTAGGTACCCGACGTATTGTAACAACATTGTACTACCGAACGACACATTCGGGTCGTAACCGTTCACCGCAGTGTAAACACGCCACACGTTAAATCCTTCTTCGTGCAACTAGTTCGGTTAATGTGGCACATTGTTTATGTGTTAATAAAAACAAAACAAAGCGCTTTACGTGACTGGCGGGCGCTGAGTGCGTCACAGCCTTTATAACTTTATATGAATCACTGTGTGAGGGTAGGACTACGGTAGAGTGGAAAGCGGGTAGCGTAGCGATTTTAGATGCATTAAGTACCTATCTCTACCTATTTTATATTTAAAAAATTAAAGGGACTATATCGACTGCGCGCTTTATACAAAACTAGTCTAGTCGTATTTTGGTCTAAATTAATTATATGATTTGATGGAAAACTGACTAAACAATAGCCTTTGATATTAGTATCCTTATCCTATCTATAAAATTTAATTAGGTTTTATTACTTACTACGCCGTAGCCCGCGATTTATTCCGCGGAAAGTTACAGATCCCTATTTCTTTTAATAATAAAATATAGCCTATATTAGTGCTCAGCGATAACGTAGCTTCCGAAAATTAGCGCATTTAAACAAACAAAGTCAGCTTTAGATATAATATTAAATAGGTATAGATTAAGATATTTTCTCTTCATCTCTGATCCCCTGGCATGGAAAAGTTCCTAAATACGACCACAGTAAAAATGCTGTTTGTATAGGAAATCGTAGTGTATAATCCAGTAATGCCCGCTAGCAGCGTTAATACCCCATCAACGCTACATCCTACCACTAAACCCTCAGCGTGCCCCAAGGCCGCCGCGCTCAGTCGCAGGCACGAACAATTACCTGATCATGTTTACCGACCGCGCAACAACTGTGTTTAACAAGAATCTGTGCTGTGTTTAATTCAACTACTTGCTACTGTGTTACTGGAACGATACAAGTAATAGTCTATGTGGATTTAGACAGATTTCTGAATAAAAAGTTTCTTAAACGCAGCTTTGCATGAACAAAGATATTAAGTGTATTCAGCCGTGCTATAAAATTCATCGTAGTGTATCAGAAAATTCGATCTTGCTAAGATCGAATTTGAAATATAATATATTAACGTGAATAACATGGAATGTCTTATAATCCAATAAGATTAATAATCCGGTTACCACAGTAGTACCTACTTTATTAAGAAAACATGATTATAAAAGACTACCGTAATTAATTTTTAACGAACTAAGTATGTAGTTTTTTCCTGCGAATTCCTATGCGTGAGCGTCAAAGTCAAAGTTAAAGTCAAATCCGATCTTATTAAAGATACTTAGACGATAAGATGACGATGAGACCTGTCAAAATTCATCTTTTTAGGTCAAGTAGTTTTCGAGATCACGTGTTCAGGTCAATAAAAACTAGGAATCGAGAATGTATTTAGCACTGAAACGAGATAATAAAACCGTAAGTCTTCTTCTTCTCGTGTCGATTGACTTAAATTTTGTCCGACCAATATTGACTCAAACCCAACCGTAAGTTAAATAAATTGATACGAACCCAATATAATAATATCTTCTTTTCCTCGCGAGCATTTTAAATTAACTTTAAAACGTCTCCTGAGTGTCGTTAACTTGTCGAACGTAAACTGTGTTTTAGACACAAACGCAAAACACGGCCACTTCGTTAAACAATAACATCAAAACTGTTCGAACACGTTTTAGGGTTCTGTGGCAATATGTGTAAAACCTTTAGATTAAAGTCTGCTTTTTTTTTAATTGTCTGTAATCCATTTATTAGTTGTGTCGTCTGCGTTGTCTTCAGAATTAAACAGAAGTTCTAAATTCTCATATCATCTCACGGTGACACAAAAACGGGATAAAAATTTAAGCTTATGTGCTATTCCAGACTATGATCTATCTCTGTGCCAAATTTCATCCAGATCCGTTTAGCCGTTTAAGCGTGATTGAGTAACAAACATCCATCCATTCAAACTTTTGCATTTATTATAGTAGTAAGATTAGACAAAATAACTGCAATTATTGTATTGTTGAAATGACTGCATTTTGGCTATAATGTATGAGTATAT
Source organism: Hoplodrina blanda (assembly GCA_949316365.1). NCBI lineage: Eukaryota > Metazoa > Arthropoda > Insecta > Lepidoptera > Noctuidae > Hoplodrina > Hoplodrina blanda. The sequence continues at coordinate 13,346,831 of OX438564.1, forward strand.
ATTGCAATTTACGACATCGAAATTTACAACGTAATTTTTAATAATATGTCCGGAACCATAATGCGCAATCCGACACGCTCTTGACTATATTTTAATAATGACTATAATAAAAACGTAATTAATATCAAGTTGGAGCTAAGACGTAACATGCACTCATAATAACCAATTAAGTGGAACCGGGTTTCGGCTGTTAAGTACGTTAGTGATGCAACAATTGGAATAAAAAAACAATTTAACTGGAATCTGGAATAATGTTTTCAAATTTGGACTAGATTAAATTTTTTATGCGTCTATGTTTTGTGGAAGGTCTGGCTGGGTGAGTCAGAAACAAGCACATTTATTTACCTACTCTATGCTTGAGATAAATGCTAGGTAAAAATAAGAAGCCTGCCTCGGGCTGCCTCATTGGTCGAGTGGTCGCAAGGCGCGACTGTTGTGCATCAGGTCTTGGGTTCGATTCCCAGGACGGGCAAAGTGTTATCAGGATTTTCAATCAGAAATTTTTCAGTAGTAGCCATTTATGCCAGGTTGATGGCAATAGACTCGCCCTCTTTTTTATGAGACTTAAACATAACTGGCGAAATGTGGGTGTACTAATGGGTATCCTTCGGGAATTACAGGGGTGATGTTTATGATGTTATGCGTAATTGAATGTAGTACCAGCCTACTATTTTGGTCTAGTCTAGACAATCGAGAAACCCTAAAATTCATCTCATTTTAGTATTCTACCAATGTCTCCAAGAAAACAAATTGCTCCTAGAAATGTCTCGACATTTAATTAAACTATTGTATGGCTTTGAAAGTTTCCTATGTTCTACGATACGCGAAGAAAATATGAGTGCATTAAAATGTGCTGGGTAAATATTTATAAAAGTTATTAGAATATAGAAACACTGACATAGTACTAAGGACAGCACCGACTGCTCGATAAAATGATGCATCTAACGTAGTCAAGAAGACCATTTAATGGTCTTCCTAAACCAAAGCTAACTAGCCTCGCGCTCGGCTGTCATCGGGACCTAGTCGGGAGCGGTCGTACGCAAAATAATAATACCAGCCTTTTATTGTACCACAGAGAAAGCACGAGTATTGATCACCATGCTATTCAAGACGAATAGGTTTCCTCCACCGAAGTCAGTGAAAACCGCGTTAAGTCAAAGTCAAAACATTTATTTCAATTAGACCATTTACAGGCACTTTTGAATAGTCAAGGAGTCTGTCAGTTAGTCCGAAAGTTGAAGCTAGTTGCTCGTTTCAAAACGGAGGTAGGCCTCTATGGAGAAGAACGAGCAAGAAACTCCACAGCACTCTTTTAAATTTTAATATTATTAAATTTTAATATAATATTATTGACTGCCTCGTTGGTCTAGTGGTCGCAAAACGCGACTGCTGAGCATGAGGTCTTGGGTTCGATTCCCGGGTCGGGCAAAGTGTTATTGGGTTTTTCCATCAGGAATTTCTCAGTAGCAGCCTCGGAGTCTGGGTTTGTGCCCGGTTGATGGCAATAGGCTCGCCCCCTATTACATGGGACTTAAACATAACTGGCGAAATGTGGGTGTACTAATGGGTACACCTCTGCCTAACCCTTCGGGGATTACAGGCGTGATGTTATGTGAATAATATTATTCTTGTTGATTCTACATGTGAAAACAATAAAGATGAATATAAAAGTAAAGTAAACCCTTTCATTTGATATCCATATCACGGGAGTGCACAAAAAACTAGTCCGCCATCTTGGATTTAGAATGACGTCACTTAACTTGCCATGCATTGTCATCTAAACTAAATGTGCTTGCCAAATTTCAGCTCAATCGGTTGACGACTTTTGCTTTAAAATTCAGTTGCAAGATTTGACCCGAACAAACATATTGTAAAAAGAGCCATGCCGACTGCGTTCGTCCTGGAGAAGGTCATTTTAGGACATAGGCGTCAGCAGTAACAAACAGTCCGTCCTAAAATCCAGCCGTCAAACGAACCTTTTTAAACCAAATCCAAGTCTATTTATCAGCACACACTTCAGTCAGAGGCTAGACAGGTCGTAATTAGATATTTTCTGTCTCGACAGTTGGCTCTCACACCCGCGTCACAAAAAGGCACGACTCAAGACGAATGAAGGTCATGCAAATAAAGCTAGATATTGAGAAATATCTACTAGTTAGTTAAAAGAACAAGTGAAGGTCAATTTATACTAATTAAAAGCGTTTAAAATCTACTCGCAATCTCATCTCAGCGACAATCAATGTACAGTCAGCTACAAAAGTCGATTAACATTTGTGATTTTTAAATCCTAATTATTAAGTACAATATTAAAAATAAAACTCAATGAACATAAAATTAAGATGTAATAAACCCTAAGCTATTACCTGAAATTCAGAAAACCAGTAAATTATGTGTTTAGTGTCTGTTTAAATGATATAAAAAAGCAACGTTGTTAATCGACTTTTGTAGCTGACTGTACTCAGTATCTTTATTGCTTTTCCATATGTTTGCTTAGGTGATAACTTAAATAATTGAGATCAATAAGGACCCTGTAGGGCACAGCAAAAGGGTAGGAGAGAGGAAGCCCCGTTTAAAGAGATCAATAATAGAAAATTAAATAAGTTCTAACTTAGGAATCATTAAAATTTAGAAAATCATTAATAACTTAACTATTACTTTGCTTATATCTATAATCTATGTATAATTTTATCTTATAAAAGGTAATTTTAAATTATTTTTATGTAGGTGAATTAGAAGCATTATTGAGATTGGGATTAGATTGCGGTCGCTCGTAAAAGTTAGTAGAATTGCCCCTCTTTTTCTATGAACGTTAGTTTAGTACTTTGAGGGCAATGCTGAAATATTTCATTGTCACGTCATAATGCGCCACGACACACCACATCACAAAAACGTGAACCTAGCTTTACAGTTAGCGTAGACAACAGCAGTATGCTCAAGTTTCATTGATTAATTGATAATGAACTAAAATACATTAGAAATAATGCTAGAAATTATTTAATTAGGTGCAGCAGAAGCAATTTTCACCTCTATTCCTATTGAGTTTTAGTTTATTATCAATCGCCCTGATCCTAAAAGTTTTAACTTGTTATACTTAGTGGAAAATAGAAAATATCTATTATATGAATCTATTCTTCCATTACTAAGTCCTTTTACGATAAGACGAGGGAAAGAGCTGCCCTATTCTTTGCAATAAGAACTTTATAATAATAGAAAAAAGGTTTTATTTTATATACCTTGTTTTTGTTACAGGCGAAGCAGCCTCGTCTTCAACTCTGGAAAAGAGCAAAAAAAAAATACGTTAATTAAATCAAAATTCAATTAGAATTTTTCATTAACAAAGCGCCCTAGATTTTAATAATTATTCTTTATAAGTACAGAGAAAGTGGTGGCCCAGATTTAAATGGGACAAACGAATTTTTCGTAATGAATATTCATTTTAATTTACTGTTTTATGTTAAAACTGCCTTTTGCCTGCGAGTATGTCCGTGTTTAATCTAACGAATACCTATTTTTTTTTAGAAAAAAACAGTCTATGTTACTTGCTGATAATGTAGTTTTCTAAAGGTGAAAAAAAAAAATAAAATCGGTTTAGTCGTTTTTGCGTTTCTCACATAAATACTTACAAGCCTTTTGTCTTTAATAATAGGCATTAGTTTAGATTATTTTAAAGGAAATGGTTTGAGATGTATTTTAATAAAATACATTAACATTCGTTTTTTAGTTTTTGTAAAGTAATTACATTCCAACTAAGGTATTTCTAAGCATGAAATAAATTAAAAAAAAATTGGCTGATGCTTTGAAAGCTTGCAAAGTAACTTGCCCTACAGGTCGGCGAACCCATCTTTCCAGAGACTATGGGATGAGCTGCTAAAACCTACTGACCTTATAATGACCAATTTTGCTGCAATCTTGTGTAAAAATTACTAACACTCATTTCCCCCCAATTCACGTTAAAAATCCCGAAAACACGCACATTTTCCAAGATGGCCACTAAAAAAAGATCGGCCAAGAACTTGGTTCCATTAACGTATCCAATGGCCTATTTGAACCACCTAATTTAGGCAAGGGGGACGCGGATTGAGTGCTAACAGCCAAGTTTCGCCAAGTCCCCCAAACACGCCAAGTTTGTGGAATATGGAGCAATAAGATAGCTCGAGTTTAAAGTAGGAATATTAAATTACTTTGAGAGAGAGTTTGTATTCGCGAATAATGTTTTATTTTTGTATTGATTTGTACTTTTTGTTTGTAATGGGGGGTGAATGATTGATTGGCTATGGGGAGAGTGGGTGTATTAGGGAGAAATGGGCAAACGACTCATCTTTTTAGAAACATTAAAAAAATAATAGGAGCCTATAATATTATTGTGCCACTGCAGGGACAAAGCCTCTTCTCATATAGAAAGGGGAAACATTGATCACCACGTTTGGTTAAGGCGGATTGGAGATTCGAATATTATAAAGAGGTAAAGTTTGTAAAGTTGTAGTGGGTAATCTCTGGATCTACTGAACCGATTTTGAAAATTCTTTTGCAAATTGAAAGCTACGTTATCACTGAGTGCTATAGACTATATTTTTATTATCAAAAAAATTGGGATCCGTAAGAAAAATCACGCGAACGAGGTCGCGGGATGAGTGCTAGGTAATTTAGGTTCAGGTTTCCTTACGATGTTTTCCTTCACCGATGTTAGTGATGTCCATGATAAACTTGAAGTAAGTACATTTGGAATAGAAAAAGTCACATTGGTACTTGCCCGTCCCTATCCCGACATTATTTACTACTTAGGATACGATAAACTTCATTTACGATGTTTGTTTATTATAGTTTTATTTATTATTTGACAAACAACTTCAATTATAGAGATATTTACAAAACAATGTTATAAGAAGAGAGTGGGAGTCGGCTATTAGGCACACCAAGTCTGATCCATACTAATATTATAAATGCGAAAGTGTGTCTGTCTGTCTGCTACCTCGTCACGCTTAAACCGCTGAATCGATTTTGATGAAATTTGGTATGGAGATAATTTAAGACCCGGAGAAGGACATAGGCCACTTTTTATCAGACTTCGACTTCGTCTGCGTCCGCGATAACCGACATTTGCGCGGACGAAGATGCGGGCAAAAGCTAGTACATACCTACATAACATCACGCCGGTAATCGTCGAAGGGTTAGGCAGAGGTGTACCCCATTAGTAGGGACATCCACATTTCGCCAGCTTTACGTTTAAGTCCCATGTAATAGGGGGCGAGCCTACTGCCATCAACCGGGCACAAATCCAGACTCCGAGGCTGCTATTGAGAAATTCCTGATGGAAAAACCCAATAACACTTTGCCCGCGACCTGGTAATCAAACCCAAGAACTGATGCTCAGCATTCGCGCTTTGCGACCACTAGACCAACGAGGCCAACGACCATAATATACCTAGACTCCTAATTACCTAATAACAGACGACCGATGTCTGTCAACACATTAGGCATAAAAGTCTTATAACCGTCGTTACTCACCAATAGTCACCAAGTTCGTATTAGTTTCGACCACTCCTGTGAGGGGTAAACATGCACTGACCTTGAGTTAGCCAATCAGAACGCAGTACCCCGTCCCCCTCGTTCCTCAGCAAGTTGGCAGAATAGTTTTCGTGCGTTAGATCGTGTACTAGGCGTCTATTAATAGGCTGTATGGTCGTTGAACGAGGCAGTCTGATTATCTGATATTATCGAAGCAATATCATTAGACTACACATAGAAATCTATTAAAACAAGAAACAGCTTAGAATGAAGACATATACGACAATGTATCATGACTATAAAAACTGACGACTCTACATGAGCAGTGCTCTCGAAAATTGCACCAAGCGATGTTATAGTGCCATTTGCATATAGTATGGCCAGGGGCTCCCAATGTTTCTTTATACTGTGACTCCCTTTTCAAATTGCAATTTGTTTTTGCGACGCCTTTCTATAAGAAAATATTTGTGTCTAGCGCTAACAGGCAAAGATAACTTTAAAGATAAAACCTTGATCATCATTAGGATTTTTTTAATGCAAGCTGGGTTTGCTCTTGACTTTAGTGCAGGTCAGAGGTGACAGAGACATGGTCGCAGATGGAGTGAGCTTTTTAGAAGAAGCCTGTTCACTCTTACTTTGAAGACATTAGGGCCGAATGCGTTGGGAAATACAGACGCAGGTAAAGAGTTTCACTCCTTTGCTGTTGCGGATTACAAATAGACTGCGCACCCAAGTAGGCCGCTGCAAACATAACCTAGCAAAATGGGGGATTATAGATCCCACCAATACCCAGTGCGAGTGTGGTGCTCCTGACCAAACGATGGCCCACTTACTGCAGATCCCAAAGTGTCCCTACACCTGCACTCTAGAGGACGTTAACAATGCTACTGATGCCGCGATAAACGTGGCCACCTATTGGGCACAAAAACTATAAATTAAAATTAAAAAAAAAAGGGATTGTCTTAAATCATCGACTCGAAAAGAAGAAGAAGAAGCGGATTACAAAAGACATTTCTAAACGCTTAGTGCAAATTTTAATTATGTATAACGGTTGTTACCAATTACAATAATTAAAGACTTAAAAATACTTAAAACAGATAAAAAGAAAACACAAATATCATTGAAAATAAAAAAAAATCGTCATCCCTTTCATAAATTCATCTCACCAAATACGTAGAATAACCACAAAGTAGGGATGGTGATTTGCAGTGCGTCTAGATGTCTGATGGTGGAAGGGGGCCGGTGGGATGAGGTTGTGGATTTCTTGATATTTATTTGAAAATATAACAGTTTAATGATTGTACTACAATCAACGAAAACGACGACGTGCTGAACCAGTAAGCTGTACGTACCGTAGCGCGGCCCCGATTCCAGTACGGCGTCGCGACGCAGTTTGAGAGCTCCTGGATAGTAGGTACTAAGAGAACATGACTGCGCAAGTGATATGGTGAACAGTTTACGAGTGATGTACATGCATAGGTAAGGTACCATCAGACGTAATGGTGTCTGTCTCCCATAGACCGGACAATGACCTTTGAGGTACCTACAGACTGACTGATAGTTTACATTTACTTTGTATATTTTTGATCTTCATATATTTTTTTTTTATTTTTCTATATTTTTTTTATACATCACTATGTGTTGATACTTTGTTGGTAACTTAGAATTTAGAATGACGTGTAAGTGCTGTGACCAATTCATTCTAATTTCAAAGTATGAAATAAAAAATTGCTACATATAAATTACAAGGGACGTAAAGGGTTTTGCAGAGGTGTACCAATGGGTACACCTCTGCAAAACCCTACGGGGATTACAGGCGTGATGTTATGTTATATGTATAAACAGTAAATGTTAGCCTTCAATACGCCATTAAAAAAAATAAACACTAAAGTAGTAAAAAAGCAATGAAGATCCAACAAACGTGTGCTTTGTAGAAACATTTAAATGTTAAAACACAAAGTGCGCTCATTCAGCATTCAGACCGTATACTGCAAGGGACAGTGATGATACTACGCTGCGTTATACATAAATGTCAGATTATACAGTTGCACTTTTGTGGAGATAACGAAATTTTAGTTAAAGATAGTTAGAGATAAATGTTTAGGTATGTTGGTTTTGGTTAGGTTAGGTTAGGTTAGTTAATTTTAAATAATTAAATTATATGAGAAATTGAACAGACTAAGGTCTTTTTCTTTATCGTGTGGGCAGTAAGGTCTTACGACCTCACACACCCTAGTGTCAGAATTTCTAAACCGCCTCAAGCGCCTCTGACATGGTTTGAGTGGGACGGAAATAGGCTGGTATAAATCCAGGCTAACCCAGACAGACAAACAAAAACAGACTAAGGTAAATAATTAAGACTGGTACATACGTGAAAAAAAAAACTATAGGTGCAAATAAATAAAATGGAAGTGTCTGTAAGATCAAAATAATAGATTTTTCCGCCCTTGATAACCAACATTTACGCGATCGAAGACAGAAAGCAAGCAACTCAAGCTAAGCAATCATTTTGGAAAACCGTTTTAAATGGTGAACAGAAAGTGTTTTCACTTTTATAAAACAGTTAACAATACAGGATGTAGCGGCAAGTGTATAAATAACAAGGGATTACACGAATTCTTTTGGTGAAAACAAATTAGGTACATGGCAACATATTTTTAATATCTACATAATATATAGACCCTTGGGAGAGAGAGGCAACGCGGTGACACTTTCGTTAAGATTTAAATGAAATAAAAGGCACATTTTCAAAATACATAATTGGTTTTGGATCTGAAATTTTGAATAGAGATTCTAAACCAAACTAGGTACTATTTGACCTGTTTATATGGATAGTGGATACACTCTTTTTATGACTCGCTGTATCATTCATGAATACTCATACCTAACGGTCTTTCGAGATGGTATTTTAATGAGAGAATCAAATCATTCCGTGCTATTTGATACGCGTTATTGTCTGAACCAGGGGCGTATCTTGCCCTAGACGGGCCCTGCATTAAAATTTGTTGGGGCAAAACTGCGGTAAAGCCTAAATGGAGGGTCAAGATTTTTACACAAAGAAACAATATGTTTTTTTTTTTCTCGGGAAGTTTTCCGGCCTAAGAGTTTGAATGAGATAGTGGATTTTCGATCAAAGACCTTCAGGATTATTTATCACTAAAATGTTTGCCAAAAATTGTGACACAAAAAAAGAAAACTGGCTAAATCCGATGCAAGGAAGAATATTCCAAAAAATATTAAAATCGTCTTGCTGGGCCACCCTGTATTTTACGAATTTTTGCGAGTTCGGGGCCCCTGTGCTAGAGCTCTTGTGGCCGGGGGGGCCGTATACAGCTGATACGACGGTAGCTACGCCCCTGCTCTGAACCTATTGTTACAGTTTACCCTTGACGAACAAAAACATCACTTCTCTTACAATTGCGCCATTATTATAGCTGTGAATTAGAGCTTTAGTATTTAATTGAAAATTATACTGACTTTGAAATGATCACTAATTGGAGTATGATGAAAAAATGACTAATTGTCTAAGGTAATAATTAATTTTAGCCTAGAACAGACAAATTTTATTCTAGATTTATGAGTAGTGTCTTTTGTGCTTTTAATTACATTTTTTTAGACCGGTTGGAATAATTTAAGTTAATTGGATCAGCGTTGAATTTTCAACTTGTTTTAAAAACAATGATTAACGTTCGGAACGAGATGCTTAAACTGATCTAATTTCTTACCTATAAATTCAATGAAAAAAATACAGTTAATCTATACTGGTATTATAAAGCTGGAGGGTTTTTTTGTTTGTTCGAACACGCTTATCTCTGGAACTTGCTGTCGGGAAAAATGTTTTTGTATACGATAGCTAGATTCATGAGGCATAGTATTGTTTATATATCATCACGCTGCGATTCACGGGAGCGGAGCAGTAACCAAAGATCTAATTTAACGCAGATGAAAAAAATACGCGAACAAAGTCGCAAGCATTACCAAAGCCTTTTTAAACCTTTAGCCAAAAAACTTTTCTTTAAAACATAATTGTATCATCAAATCTTACATGGATATACATGAATCCTATTTAAGTATACCTAGTGTGGGCAGTAAGGTCTTACGACCCCACACACCCTAGTATCAGAGTTTCTAAATCGCCTCAAGGGCCTCTGACATGGTTTGAGCGGGACAGTAATAGGCTGGTATAAGTCCAGGTTTCCTCACGTTGTTTTTCCCTCACCGATGTCAGTGATGTCCATGGTAAACTTTAACTTAAGCTTTAACTTTAATTCATATGTAAAAATTACACTGAAAACACTCCTTTTTATGTACAGTCGTGTAAAAAACTATATCGAAAACGAAGACAAACAGCATCGTCGAGAAACAGATCAGATATTCCATAACATACATCCAGATGCATCGTACGTGACCCCACTCCAATCTGATGCTGAAATATTGAAGTCTCACGAGTCGACGACTTTAAAAAGACAAAAGAGTTTTACTGCCATCGAGGCGTTGGCACTGACTTCAATCCGGACAAGTGGTTTTTTAGGAGTTCAGCTGATGCGGATTGGACACGCAAGGAAGATGGCGTGTGTTTTGATGGATTTCAAGTTTTACGGAAAGATTTGAGGGGACAATTCTACTAACTTTTAGGAACGATCGAAATCTAATCCTAGTAGGTATTAATCTGTCAAAAATGTCTCAAATTTTTACCCATATTTTTGACATTGATTGTCACTGAGAATTAATAACGAAAATTGAATTAAAAACTTACGTTCGTTCGAATAAAGTCGCAACATTTTGATTTTTTTTTTCAGTATACGTAGTGTTAAATATGTAGTAATAGGTACCTATGTGTGCGTGAACAACCCCCACAGGTCCGGTTTTTTTTTTATTTTACATCACACTACAAAAACCAGTTTTTTATCCGACACATCTTGCTATTCATCACGAAAACCTGAACACAACACGAAACCTATTTTAAGCCCAGAGTCAATAAAATCCCCCGCAAAGTTTACAATACGAGTCCCAAAGAATCTTGGTTAAGAACGCAAGGAGTGGGCGGCCTCTATTTATATCTAGATTTAAATCACTTGACGAAAAAATACAGACTTCATTCTAGTATAAATCCCAGACAAGATCACTGTATTTCAAGATATCACGTTTTACTAAAGACCTGTTACCGATTGTTTAAAGTCAAAGCATTATTTTATGCCAATTAAACCATAAAATTTACAGGCTCTTTTGATGTCAAGAAGTCGGTCAGTTAGTCAGAAAAAGTTAAAGCTAGTTGCTCGTTCAAAAATGTGTGTAGGCCTCTATGGAAAAGAACGAGCAAGAAACTCCACGCACACTCGGTTGATAAGTACAACTAATGGCTCATTTTCACTAGTCGATAGGGCCCGCATGCGGGGTGTGACAGATTTCTGGAACGTATGCCACAGGGCCCGCATTCGGTGAACCGTTTTCATTAGTCGATGGGGCCCACATGCGGGGTGCGACAGATTTCTGGAACGCATGCCACAGGGCCCGCATGTCGATATCACGGTCGGTAAAAAGCATGCGCGGCGGATCCCCGCATGCGGTGTAACGACTTGTAACTTTCATTGGTTGTTATGTCGCATGCGGGGACTCGCCGCATGCGGGACCTATCGACTAATGAAAATGCGCCATAAGGAAGTTGAGAATACGAATGCAGTTTCGACAAAAAACGGCGATGACGTACGTGTCCAACACGTCTGCTATAATGATTAAAAACAAACTCGTAATTCTTGCAACCGAACCTCGATAATATTATTAGATAAGAAACTCCAGCGCAGCCAGTTTATTACCTTCGCAAGGTTGGACCGCTTCCGTTGTAAATAGAGGCGAGTTGTTTGTACATCTGCGCATTCGACTAGTGTGTTTTTCTTCGTTACAGTGTACGTATGGAGTTTTTTTTGCCCATTCTTGACCTAAAACCCAAAACTACCTAGATTTAACTCTATTTCTTTTGTATATGCCGTTCAAAAGTGCCTTATATTGGCCTAATTGTAAATGTAAATTCAAATGACCATAGTCTTCGTAGCAACTCCTTAGATTATCATTATTTTCTCTCATTCATAAATGCTAATAACCAAGAAATATTTTAATGCACACCAAAAGCTCTACATCCAGCGCAATAATCCTTTAATTATCCTTACAGAAGCTTAACACAACCTGACCGAAATTCTACCCTTTTTTAAAGGTATAAGGTTGAATTTAGCGCAGCAGGACGAATGCAATTTCCTCCGCGAGGTGGCGACACGCTCTCACGAATGCATTCTGATATTGAAGCCGGAACGTGATCGCAATAAAGTAGATGCTTCCCATAACTTGGAGGTTCTTGCAGAATTTTGCTGTTTGTTTTGTTAGATTTAAATTGAAAATGGTGGCGACTGGTTGAAGGAAGCCATTTTAGTTTTTCAGAGAATTTATTGGAGACGCAAATAAGGAATTTTAGCGTCTAGGGGCAATAGTACTATCCAACTAATTCCTGATCCATTTTGGGTTAAACTTTGTGCTCCATTTAGTGTCTCACATCATGGTGCTGATCTTCGCGTCATGTTCGTGAACAGGTCCTATCAGCTGGGATTGGTCATCTCTACGTTTTGGAACGAGCAACTAGCTTCAACTTTCTGACTAACTGACCGACTCCTTGACAATTCAAAAGTGCCTGTGTATGGTTTAAAAAAAATGCTTTGACTTTGACTCTGACAGTGCAAACGTGTAAAAAGTTGACTGACAAATTAGAATACTCGTATGTTGAGTAGCTTAACTCTTACTTTCCTTAATAAGATAAATAGTTATTGTAGATGTAATTGAAAATTTAGATATATAACGAGATGGAATATTATGATTTTGACATATTGAGACAGTAATTACTAATTACTGTTTGTTCAGATGCTAAGTACTAATTATCATGCGAACTATCTTAGAAATACGAGAATTATCCCTCTGTACGTGAAACAGATTTAGTCTAAGGAATTATTGAAACAAAAATGTATTTACCTTACCTTTATTAATTATGCCATATTAAAAAATATAGTTCCAGTAGTTTCCACAGCAACATTAATACTCTTACCAAAGCAATGAGCAAGCAAAAACTTTTTAATACGATTTTACGCCAACCCGACGATGCGTCGTAAAAATCCCGTGTAACGATGTTTGTAAACTGGTGAAGTTTTGACACCACAGTGCAGGATTTAATTATGCTGTGGCTTCCTCGTTAATTGTTTTAAACAGAGGTATATTTTTGTAGACTATGAATAGAGTTACTTTGTAATGTTTTTGTCGAGGATGTCTATGAATCGAATTAACGCACTGTTATTATTTTAACGCATCACGCCTGTAATCCCCGAAGGGTTAGGCAGAGATGTACCCATTAGTACACCTACATTTCGCTAGTTACGTTTAAGTCCCATGTAATAGGGGGCGAGCCTATTGCCATCAACCGGGCACAAATTCAGACTCCGAGGCTGCTACTGAGAAATTCCTGATGGAAAAACTCAATAAAACTTTGCTTTTTTCGAATCCAACACCTCATGCGACCAACGAGGAAATCAACACTATAGATTACTTATTGATGATTTATTTATTTCGGCCACGAAAATATTAATATATCACGTTACTATGCAATAGCTCTTCAATCTCAATTAACAATATTAGGTACCTATTAATTTCTCACACATAGGAAAACTGAGACACTGTACTCTTACTAAGTGGGCCTTAGACAATACAAGCAAGTACCTACACAAAGGAACTTAAGTTCGACGATCCTTTCCGCCATATGTGACCGACGCGAACTTTTAGGACGAAAAATGTCGTCTAGCTTAAGTACCTTTTATACACGAACTTGCTTGTACGTTTATCGTCCACTTCATATTAAGTAATATTTTGTAGTTTTTTTATATTTATCGCTGGTTTAATAATATATTCTAAGCATTAGTTTTGATGTACATTAACCTGTTATATATAATAGTTATTGAGATATTGCAGGTTGGTTATAAAAGACATTGATTTTTCATTGATTTTAAAAGAGTTCGTATGGAGTTTCTTGCCCATTCTTCAGCATACAAAACTACCTTTTGGAAGGGGCAAATACACTTGAGAGCAATAAAATCGCACACCTTGACTTTTAAGGCAGTTTTTTTTCATGAAAGACATAAATAACCACCTACTACTACTACAGGTCTACTTTATAGTTAGAATTAATTTTCCTCCATGACGATTAATGTAAATCATAGTTTTACTTATATTCGAATAAACTTTATTTTATTATTTTTATTTTATTATGAATCTGAATAAATATTTATTTTATTAACCAAATTACAAGGGGTGTGCGATTTTATTGCTCTCAAGTATAGATTCAATTCTATTTTTTTTTCTTGTTCAAAAAGTGCCTTATAATGGCCTAGTTGAAATAAATGATTTGACTTTGACTTTCGTTTCTTTTGGCAAACTAAGCTCAATGAACACTGCCGCCTACAAGCACAATCTGCTAAAATAAGATTTTTTTTTTTAAAGCCGGCTTCACTAACCTCTTAAGCCATACATTTTCAGTGCAAAGAAACAGCGCCGCAGTGCAGCGTTATTATCTTTCCGAACGGATGTTAGTCCGTTCGCTAGTGGCGTGTATAGTGCGGCCATGACACCAGCGAGTGCATAGCAACTAAATACAGCTGGTTAATATGTCTGATTTATGAAATCTGTCCCTACAAAGCCCTATCGTCCGAGTCAAAGTTTTCATTTTCCGGAAAAAAAGTAGCTATTCCAGACTGTAATCTATCTTTGTGCCAAATTTCATCCAGATCCGTTCAGCCGTTCTGGCGAAATGGAGTAACAAATACCCATCCAAACTTGCATTATAATAATAAGATGCCATGCATTGATTAACCACGAAATCTCGAAAACAACTTAACCTATAAAGCTGGAATTTAGCAAATGGTTACGCAACGGGGCAATTCTGTTCTTCGAAAACGGTGTATTCTAAAATACTGTCAAACAAACAACAATAAGTATTTATTCATTATTGACCACGTGTCGTAATTTTACTTGATTATTTATGTCTTTTATGACAACCGCCTGAATTTCACAAGAATGCAACCTGCAACTTGTATACCTAGGTTGGCAAATCGCTGTCAGCGTATAACTTGCCCCACATAGCAGCGCTATTATCCACATTCGGAGCGGATGTTGCTCTGTTCGCTGGTTGCGTGTGCATCGTGAGGCCACAAGACTAGCGTTTTTTACTAACACATTGTATTTAGTAAAAAAAGTTTAATTAGAGCAAAGTGTCTGGTTGATTTATTAAGTGTAATTGCTCGTTACCTTGTTAAAATGTCATAGGTTGCATTGAATGACTGGAGTAGGCACTGTATTTGAAAACTACATTTTGTGAGACGTTTTAAAATCTTACTTTTTATATTTTACACTAGTACTATCACCGCGACTTCGTTTGTGTGATTTTTCTTACTGATCCCAAATTTTTTGTTAATAAATTATAGCTTTTAGCACTCAATGATAACGTAGCTTCCAATTTGCGAAAGAATTTTCAAAATCGGTTCAGTAGATCCAGAGATTACCCCCTACAACTTCACAAAGTTTACCTCTTCATAATAATTATTAGTAAAGAAATGTTTTTCAACTTTATGTTATTTTCAATAAGAAACATTTTGAAATTTAACAATTAACTATGGTAAAAGTTTTCGTTAAGATTCCCTTACATCCCCTTTAATAAAATTGTCTAAAAGTCTAAATAATCTATTTATTTTGAGAAACGTACAACCACTTACAAAATTTTCTTAAAGTACCTAACCAAAATATTCGATACTCTTCACTTAGGTACCTAATTAATCGGTAAATTCCGAAATGTTCCTTATTAAAAATAACATAACGTCGAAAAGCATCAAAAACACTAGTAGATACGACACTATCATTGCAAAGCACTCAGCCCCGAATGCACCGGATCGATGCAGCGACTGCGCAGTGCGCGGGTCGATGCACCCGCCTCTGTGACGTAACAAACGCACGTCACCAACGCGAATTGGGACAGAAAGACCACTTGAAAACACTTTTGAAACTAACGCTGTTAATATGGATTTGGAATACATAACATTACGCCTGTAATCCTTGAAGGGTTAGGCAGAAGTGTACCCATTAGTACACCCACATTTCGCCAGTTATGTTTAAGTCCCATGGGCGAGCCTATCGCCATCAACCGGTCACAAATCCAGACTCCGAGGCTGCTACTGAGAAATTCCTGATGGAAAAACCCAATAACACTGCCCGACCTGGGAATCGAACCTAATATCTCATGCTCAGCAGTCGCGCTTTGCGACCACTAGACCAACGAGGCAGTCAAATGGACATGGACATGGTCAATGGATGGTGTGGATTTGGAACACATTTTCTACTTTTAAAATTATAAAATAACTACTAACAACAAGTATCTATCTTTAAAACATAGCCATAAGAATCGCAATAGCGTAGCTTTTTGTCAGTGAAAGGTTTCTGTAGATTACCTCTTACAAACAAAGAACAGAAATACTTTACCACTTTATAATATTAGTAAACCGCCCGGCTTCACACGGATGCAATGTAATGTGTATAAGGTGTTACATAGGCTTACAGCTAAAGTACAATTATGAACCCGGTTAGGGCACAGCAAGATACATAAACCTTCCTCTTGAATCACTCTATCTATTGATGCAAACTGCATTAAAATCCGTTGCGAAGTTAAAATTATCTAAGCGTACAGTCGCGGCGGGAAACAACTTTGCTTTAAACTATGTAAGCTTGCGAAACAAAGTGCTTCTGCCTACCCTCATAAGAACACAGCTGCCTTGTTATTTGGAAAACTAGACTATACAACCGTCACATAAAACCTTAACATTTAATTTAGATTTAGCTAGATTAAATGGCACAGATTACAAGGTAAACAAGACATTCCAATTTAATTTGGAATGCTCTCGTAATTAAAAACGTTCAAAATCAAGTGGCTATCTGCTGTTGTCACTTGTTTTTTTTTCTGTTTTGTTTTCGTTTTAAAATTATTATTATCATTTCTCATCTCAGTGACAATCAGTGTCAAAAATCTTAGAGGCATTTTTGATGGGTTAAGCTTAAACGACAAACGCTCTTTATCCACGACGGAACAGAGAAGGTTTAGGGTGAGAGGTTGTTTGATTGTTTGTATGTTTGTTTGTGCAAACGAATGTCAAATCAAATCAAATCAAATCAAATCTCTTTATTGCATTCATGTGTACATTTAGGTATTATGGTAGGTAAGTTCCAACATGAAACCCGGTTAGGGCACGGCAACATAATAATAATTTAAAATTTAGTAGTTTAAGTCCGCATGTACATTATACTAGCTTTTTCCCGTGACTCTGTACGCGTGGATTTTCGTTTTGTTACATCTTTAGTTACTGCTCCACTCCCATGGGTCGTAGCGTGATGTTATATATAGCTTATACAATTCATCATGAATCTGGCTATCGTAATTATACAAAAATAACTTTTTCAATTCAACTAGTAGTTCTAGAGATTAGAGCGCGTTTAAACACACAAACACAAAAACTCTTTTTTTATTTTATTTAGTTAAGGCAATGCCCCCCTGTGTGCACTTTCCTTTTCGTTATTTTAGATAGTTACAAGTGAAACTTTTATATACCTATATAATAACCGCGAGCGATAAGGCCGCCAATTGTATGTTTTGTAGTTGATAGTTTATTTTTAAGCCATATATAATCTGGTGTACAATAAAGCATACATAAATAAATAATAATAATAATAATATTATAAGCCTCTAAATAAAGATTAAAGAAAAAGTGGAACTTCGGTACTAATCTATGTAGTGTCCCTAGCCGAATGTTGAGCTAGGTTGGGAATGAGGAATGTGTGATTGTTCTCCCTCGCTCTGATGGACTTTTGAGCAACTTTGATTGGTTCACTCATATCTGCATCCACTCATATTTTACGTTGCTATATTTTGGCCTTGGCTTGTTATTCTTTTAAAGTGAGTAGAATATTCTGTTGATAATTATTCAATAGTTAAGAAATTTGACATTGCTTCATGTATTAAACGTAAATGAAAAATAATCAAATCTTCTTTTTCGGTTAAGATTTTTTGGGAGATCATTGGGATTCATGAAGATCGGATAACCCGCCCCAATTTGAAAGAAAAAGTAACAAAAAACGAAACGAGAATACTTTAATTTAAGGGGTCATAAATAAAAGCTTGTAAAAAGCACCCTGTGACGACATGAGCATAAGTTTAACCCTTCTAGATTAAAAAGAAATGATCAAAATTGAGTTAGAGATACCAGAAAACATGGCACCCTTATCCTAATGAATCAGTGTTAGCGCAATATGTTTTTCACTCCCTATCAATCAAGCCTAGTCATATTTAAAATACCGAAAATATCTCCATTTCCATTTTCTCCATTTTGAACCCTATTAAAAAGATTATTCTTTCTTTCACTCACCTCCTGTTATCCAGATAGCTGTCGTATTCATCTGGTGTGTTCTTCTCATCGTGCATGTCGTAGAGATCGCTGTAGATCGCAGACTCCATCCGAGATGGATCCAAGTGGTAGTTGGGATTCTCGTACGAAAGGAGACCATTCTCTGTGAACAAGGAAAGGGCGATTAGTTTGTGAAGATGAGTTATATGGATGACGTTTTGATGCAGGATTGGATGTAAGGCCGCGTACACATAGAACGTCCGATTTTACAGGATCCTTTTTAACTGATCCGTCGCTACTGGAGGTAATATTCACACAGCATTTACAGGACCGGTTTTAACTGATCAATCGCTACTGGATGTCGGATCGGTATTTTTTACTGGATCCGGAATACTGTATTCTGTGTGAACTCGCTCATACAACTATATACGCTAATAACATATACGTTTAAACAGACCTGTAAATCGGACGTTCTATGTGTACGCGCCGTAATTCAAATAATTTCATTGTGTAGTGATGACCCAATGATTAAGGCGCCCGACTCTCATGGTCGAGGTTGTGCGTACGTAACCGGGCATGGGCAAGTACCACATGTGACTTTTTCTATTTCCTATGTATTACCTAAGTTTGTATAAAACACAATTTTATTAAGAACACTATTTATCTTTGAACATATTTTATACGTTAATTCTTTAATTGTAATACTTTGTACGTAAGTATTATAATAATTATACAGTAGCTTTTCACACAAGGTACATCGCATTCAGTATTCACACACATTTATTTTAAAAGAGTAAGTATGGAGTTTCTTGCTCAATATTTTCAAAGTCACTTTTAAACATCATTTACAAGAAAGAAAGAAAACAGTGAATTTAGTTGCTTATATCAAAAGGTAGTTTCGTACAGAGAAGAATGGGCAAGAAATCCTTTCAAAATGACCTTTTGGGAGGGACAACTAGATTCAATTCTTTTTCGTGTATATTACGTTCAAAAGTGCATTTTAATGGTCTTATTGAAATATTCGACTCTAACTTTGACATTGAAGAAAACAAAGATTCAAATTGCCTTTTTAGTACATTTAACTTTGTACCCAATACCATTTAGTTTAAAAAGCATTGTCCTCTGATCGGAAGATGTCCTATCGAAGCTATTACAATACGTTGACTGTCTAGCGTCTACTAGCTTTATTTTCCAGAAAGCGTAGCTGAGATCTGAAATCGTCTAGAAAATAAAACGACAATGTACGGAGGATATCTAATGTGTTTGGGAATTGGGGATCTTGCTGTTTAGGTTCGATTTCTGGTTTGTGCATTATAGGTATCTACAGGCCTGATAAAATAAAAAGGTTTTGTGTTATACAGAGTGCTTTTATCTGATCTTTTTATTTTTGTAGTTAAGATTGAAGACAAGTGAAAATTTGTTTATTATCCCACTGGCATCGTAAACTTTTCTGTGATAAAAAATAGCGAGGCTTTAATCTATTTCTTGTTAAATTTCATCCAGATCCATTCAGCCATTCTGTCGTATTGAGTTACAAACATGCATCTATGCAAACTTCCGCATTCATAATAGTAGATATTTTTAAAACTACCTAGGTACCTACATAACAAATATTTTTCGTTTGCCTTTTTCCATAATTTCCCATTAAAAACATAATTATCATCCCAAAATACTTGTATTCGTTCTAGTTCGTCGAGGGTCGCACTTGGTAGGCCTCATCGTAACCAGAGCCGAAGCCGTAATAATAGCTGACTATCTCCCCCCTCCCTTCCCCCTTTCATCAATGTCCGCGTAGCAATACAGTGTAATTGCTGTCATTGCGACATGGCTATTATTTTTGTGTGAGTAAATTGATGTTTGGGGCACTATATCACTACATAGTATAAAACAAAGTCGCTTTCCCTGTCTGTCTGTCCCTATATATGCTTAGATCTTTAAAACTACGCAACGGATTTTGATGTGGTTTTTTTTTATAGATAGAGTGATTCACGAGGAAGGTTTATATGTATAATACATGCATAATATAGAGAGAAATACTGATAATTTTAGAGGTTTCTAATGTGATGTCGTAAATAAACACATTTTTTTGCGCTTACATTGTAAACGCTGGCTGAACCCTTCGAGATAGATCAAAATAATGTACTACAGTATTGTACACCTTAAAAAGGTCTACAAAAAAGTCCGCGACGGTATATGTCTATCTCTTAGGGATAACCCACAATAATCATTTTTTATCCTTAACTTTTTACGAAAAATAATGGCATATAAGAAGCAATTTTAGGCAATACAGCGTTAATCCTTATCCAATTAAGTACCTTAAAAACATTGTGCATTTCTTAAAGATCATTATGGCCCTTTACAGCATGCAATTTAAATGAATATTTTTGAAGATATTACAGATTTAAAATGCAGTACATAGCGTCTGCGGCGGCGGCGCTTGCCTAAAAGCTGTTCAAACGTTGTACCTATATAAAGAAATTTTATAGAATATTTAGTATCAGCATTGCACCCGTGCGAAGCCGGGGCGGGTCGCTAGTAACGTAATAAAAAAATCTATAGGCAAGTTTGCCCATGCTTTCCTATAAGCCTATGTATATAAGTATAAGCTTTTTCTCGCAACTTTGTCCATAGGTACCTATGAATTTTCATCATATAATCACGCCTGTAATCCCCGAAGGGTTAGGCAGTGTACCCATCAGTAGACCCACATTTCGCCAGTTATGTTTATGTCCCATGTAATTTTTTGATCATAAAATATAGCTAAATAGCATTCAGAAAAAATTGACAGTATTTTCACAGTATTTTCGGAGATTACCACGTAAACCAAACCAACAAATTTAAAACTCTTCAACTTTTTTAATATTAAATGTACTCTAGAACACAATATCTATCGACTTTTTTACTTTTTCTGAAGTAAAAGAATTCAAAGAAAGAGAGAATGAAAGTAATAATAACATTCAATAAAGGAGATACCTTACATCGAAGCCAAATTGTTACTAACTAAAACTAATATCTTAAAGCTAAGTGCCTAAAACACTCTCATTAAAACACCTTAATTGATTCTACTTGTGACCTACAAAGATCTGGATTCCCTTTGAAATAGATTCTAAGAGCCCGCTTAGCTAAATGTCGGATCCATTTAGTTGCTTGAATCTTGAAAACTATTAGCGAATCTAAACGTTTCAGTGAGGCTACGGAACAGTGGAGAATTTTCCCTAAAGGCTTCCCTATACAAACACGACGCGACGCGACGTAATTATTATTGGATTTTCTTTAAGATATCTAAGTATTACAGTTAATACTACCAAAAAACTACAGTTATACTACCAAAAGATTTAAGATAAAATTCATCAAAAACAGTAATTAATTGTTTCCTGTGCAAATAAAGTTTAAAAACCTAAAAAATTGACTTTCAAAACTTGCAAGTGGACCGGAAAAAAAAGTGTTTGCAATGGCTAGATTTGATTTTAAGTATCTTTTAAAAACGTATCGCGCGACAAACCACCCGTGTGGCGCAGCCTTAATACATTGAAGCGGTTGAGCGTTATCTGAGACTAGCTTTATCGTTATTAGTTGCCTATCCAAGTTCGAGC
The DNA here is from genome assembly GCA_949316365.1 of Hoplodrina blanda. Taxonomy (NCBI): domain Eukaryota; kingdom Metazoa; phylum Arthropoda; class Insecta; order Lepidoptera; family Noctuidae; genus Hoplodrina; species Hoplodrina blanda. The sequence continues at coordinate 13,368,396 of OX438564.1, forward strand.
ACTTTGGCCTAAGTATGTAATGGCAAATGGTGACGAGCTTTAAAAATTTTAGGATCTATTCATCGTGATGACGTTGAATCTTGAATAAGTTTTCGCGTGTTCTTCCTAAGATGTGTTGTATGAATGTTTTTGGCTTAGTTATAGTGAGTAGTGGTCGCTCGAAATACTGTATTCTTATTCTTTATTAAATTTATTATATTATATAGCTTTGTGAATTACTTAAGTATGCCAAATCTTTGACTTCGATGTGCGCGGAATATTCTTGAAAATGGACACAAAGTTTTCTGTTTATGATTAATACATAATATCACGCCTGTAATCCCCATCAATCGGGCAAAATCCAGATTCCGAGGCTGCTACTGTAAAATTCCTGATAGAAAAATCCAATAACACTTTGCCCGACCTGGGAATCGAAACCAAGACCACCTTGCTCAGCACAGCACTAGACCAATGATGCAGTGTAGAGAAGAGATTTTTTCTAATTAATCAAATGTACGAATTGAACCAACAATCTGTTTTACAAATCCACTGCAAGCCCCGAAACAATGTGATACAAACACCAATACAGTACCAACATAATAACCCAACCACTGACGTATTACAATCCCACTAACACGCTATAAAATCCGTACATATTCCTATTAAACCCACCAATCGCGTTAACACGCAACGATTACCTAAACCCCCATCCCCTTGATAATCCTCGCTACATCCCGTAGTGAGGGGTTGACTACATCCCCGAACAACTTCCAATACTCATTGAGAATAACCCTTGCAACGATATTACAGCGAACATTATGGTCTAATAGTTACATGCGAGTATCGGGTCATTGGGGTGTGGTCTAAGGTAGAAGCGAAAGCGATTTCGAGATCTTTTAGTAATTTCATGTATTTTATTTGGTGAAAGCATACCACTAATACTTTAATGAAGGAACACAGAAATAGTTGAGAAAGCAGAGGCGAGATGTCTCAAAGCGGTTTTTAGTGTAGTTAAAATTTGTAATTAATTTCAAAAACATACAGTTTTTTTTAAACCCACTCTTTTTTTTCCTATACCTATATATTAGACATTATGTGACGTTTAGTAACAATGTTACCTACTTATATCTTTAGGGGTCACCAGATATAAAAAAAATGATGAAATAGATGACTACTTGTATAAACTAGCTTTTTGTTCAGTTTCAACTTTATAGCAAATTATAACTACCTACTTTAAGTGGAGTTTACACAACTAACCATGTTAGTGATCGCATCTCATGGCTATAAATAAATAAGTGTATGAAAACGTAATTACTAGATAAACAAATAATGTATTAACTTTGTAGTGCTAGCAAACGGTTGTGTTTTTGTATGTAAACAAAAAATCTTTTCGATTTTTGACACATACCATTCTAATCCATTACCTAAATTGCAATACAAATTATTTCAAAACAATATTCATATTTTTTTATTACTCAGAAAACCCACAGTCTAACTAAGATCTTATGTTTTAATTGCCAAGATTAATTGAACGGATAAAAATGTATTACGTACTATTATATTGTATACCAATTAAATGATCTTAACGACCGTGTATACATACAATAAAGTTATATAACCGTGAAAATCGATTATTAACGTATATAACGATTCGCGATGCGTGTTTTATAAAACCTACGTAATACCGGAAGGATTGTGAGAAATACATGTATAAAGATATTTGATTGAGATAACGTAGGTGATTGACCTTTTCACCCAGAAGATGGGGTAAAGGGAGAATTGGAGTTGCGCCAAATGTAGTTCTATAATTTAGTTGGCAGCTGGGGCGGGTTAATAAGGCTTTTGAATCATTTTTTTCTATCTAGACTGGGCGCGTCTTGAATGTTTTCAATTATTTTGAGTATACGCAACATGTCAAACGAATTGCGTAATTCAATATCTTCAGTGTACAGCTCACCTTTTCAATATTTATACAAATTCAAACAATTCATCACTTTTATTTTATTTATAAAATTTTTGATACTATTTACTATTTGTGTTTTTACAGGTAATCTTATTTATTAAGTGTGTATTTACATATTTTTTGTTATATTAATCATTGTTTTTATTTGAGAGCAATACAGATATTGCCATCAAGTAATGCATGAACTGTTATTATCCTTAATAGAATATCACAGTCTTAAAGTGCCAAAATCATTTAGCTACGAAACCGCAGATTAGTTAATTTATTTTAAAACATGTACTTAACAAAAGTACCTTCAACGTAGGTCCTCATTTACGAATTTTGCGTAACTCAATCTTTAAGGTAAACCGTATAAATCAGAAAACGTGTGAAGTGACTCCAATTGGTGTCGCGAAGAGCAACGCTTGAGAAGTTACCATCACATGCTGTTCTGATCACCCTTCTTTTGGGGTGGGCGGTAAAGCGTGCAGTTTATGGGGAGTTGGGCCGGCTTCCCGCTGTAAACTAATTATGAAATTGTTTTATGACCGTAATTGCATGCAAATCTTGCAATGGCATTAAATACTGTTATTGTACGTTAGAAATAATGAAATATTTTTTTTTATTTTAAGACCATGTGTACCTACACAAATATATCAATGAAATGGTTATTCGAATTAGAATGCAAAAAAAATAAGGAATGACATAGACACCCGAATAGAATGAGACAGAGACAAAGAGAGGGAAGGTTACCTGGAGGGGGAAAACGGGTTTTTCTTACGTGACGATTTCTGCCAGTTAACTCCTGCTGCATTTTTGTTCCAAAAACACTTTATCCAACAGCTCATAAAACATAGCCCTTATTAATAGTTGACTTGATCCAATTAGTAGTTGTATGACTATTTTTTCTTTTGTACACGACTATGTCTGGCCCTGTGTTTACTTAGGGTTTTCGTTGAATAATTATAAATAATATGTTGATATATTTTTTATGAACTAAAACCCGCTGCATCTCACTTTTCACACCACAAAATAAAGGTGTGTGCCCACGAACGTAACGGTCGCGCCCGCTTCCGGCCAACAATAGCGCCCGCTACATAATTGATACTTTTTGGGTAATATCACTGTTGTTCTGAAATAATGCGTCGCTCGTGAATGTAGGCCTTTAGTGTGGGAAGCGATAGTAGAAATAGATCTGTTCGGGTTTGTCCTGGGAATGGATTTGGGGTGTGCCGATTGGCTAACATGTGTTCGACAATGTAGATTAGTGGTTTTTGGGAAAAATGTGGAAATTCTATGCGGTCAATATAGGAAAACTTTACCGGGTATATGCGGGCTACTTTAGCCCTGTAGGGAAATTTTTGATCAAAACTAACGATTGACAAGAACTTTGGATATCTGAGAAATATGTAACACACAGTTTGTTCATGTAAGTATAAGGTACCCTGTAAAACCTACGTTTTCGGTGTAGGGTACTGTCATCGGTGAAGAAAGACAACTTGAGTACACCAGGACTTGTAATTAAGATAACATAACATCACGCCTGTAATCCCCGAAGGGTTAGGCAGAGGTGTACCCATTAGTACACTCACATTTCGCCAGTTATGTTTAAGTCCCATGTAATAAGGGGCGAGCCTATTGCCATCAAACGGGCACATATCCAGACTCCGAGGCTGCTACTGAGATATTTCTGATGGAAAAACCCAATAACACTTTGCCCGACTTGGGAATCGAACCCAAGACCTCATGCTCAGCAGTCGCGCTTTGCGACCACTAGACCAACGAGGCAGTTACTAGACCAACGAGGCAGTCTTGTAATTACGAGTATTATAAGTCTGAAATCCTCGAACCGCCTTGAGCAAACGTGGTGACCAATTAAATGCTCGTGCCTTCTCTGTATGAAAAGAGGCTTTTGTCTTGCAGTGGGAAAATAATTAGCTAGTATTATTTTATTAATTTTGTTATACCTATATATAAGTATATTATCTGGGCTAGACATGTCTGCCGCAAGTAAAACAATCTATGGTCCCGTAAAACCCAAGATTGGTGTCCCGAAATCGCCAGACGGGGACGCGGTAGACCAAGAAGGAGATGGCGGGACGACTTGATAGACTTCCTCGAGGATTGGCAAGCAAGACGTAGCACAAAATCGCGATAGATGGAAGAAATGGAGGGAGGCCTTTGCCCACAGTTTGACCTTTGGACACTACGGGCTAGTTATAATAATAATAATCTATATCAAACTTAGTCCATATTATTTCTTGATCAAATTAGCACAAACTCATTAGCACACATCGAATGCATTTCACAAACAAACAAACGTTCGTGCAAGCTGCCATTACAGTGAGGTATGACGAAGGAATTTGACATTAAACGTATTACCACAAGGCATGAGCTTTGAACTTGATATGAATCATGGAAACATGACGCTGTTTGTTGGGAGGGGATCTGTAGGAGTCGAGGTCGTGGGTGTTTAGATTGGAGGCTGTTGTCATGTGACCTAGATGAGAATGTGTAGCAGTCACGTACTAATTCTTTTGGAACATAAGATTCCTGATTAAAGTGCTTTTGTTTTTTTTTTATCTATTTTTTATCAGACTTATTTGTAGCTAGATTTTGACTGCCTCATTAGTCTAGCGGTCACAAAGCGCGACTGCAGAGCTTGAGGTCTTGGGTTCGATTCCCAGGTCGAGTAAAGTGTTTTAGGGTTTTCCATTAGGAATTTCTCAGGAGCAGCCTCGGAATCTGGATTTTTGCTCGGTTGATGGCAATAGGCTCGCCCTACATGGGACTTAAACATAACTGGCGAAATGTGGGTGTACTAATGGGTACACCTCTGCCTAACCCTTCGGGGTTTATAATTTTGAATATATTAAACGGCAAACGAAAAAAACACTGAAGATTATGACACCCATGTGAACAGAAAACCGCTCTAATATAAAATAAACCCAATAGGTTTTGTTACAGTCTGTCTTTTTAGCATATTCCTCATCAAAATTGAATAAAAAAATATTTAGATCTTTTGCCAAACAATACACACCAAAACCAAATAAAATAAAACAAACCCCCCATGATGGCCATATCAATCGAACTCAAATAGGGTAAATTATTCACATACGCGAGTACGAAGACAGCGGCGTGTATCGATTTTCAGACGACCTTCAGACGGCCCGACTGTTCACTTTTAAAACTTGAATGAAACCTAATTGAGGATAGCTTGCCGACTGACGCGTTCTGTGGAAGGTACTGTGAGTGTCTTTAAGCTTGTGCTCAAATATTAGGAGCTGACGTTTACGGTTTCAATATTTGTGGGTAAATAATTATGTTAGAAATCTGTGAACGTTATTTAGCTGTCATTTCTTAATTCGAAATACTGTGTACTTACGGGGTACATCGTCTTGTCATGTAATTACATAATAAAATTGTTGTATACTTAGACAATATTTTAAAACATTAATTTTATGAGATTCCCATTCTTCTCCATACAAACCTACTTTTTGGAAGGAGCATCTAGATTTAATTCTTTTTTCTTGATTTACGTTCACAAGTGCCATTTAATGATCTATTGAAATAAATAATTTGACTTTGGACTTAGACAAGCGTTCTGTTATTGATGTATTTTTTGACTCTGACTTTTGTGGGGTAAATTTTTTAGGTATAGGTATGGACGAGTGCATGCTATTTTCCAGTGCAGATTTTATGGTATAACTTAAACACATTTTCACAAGGGGCTTTGACTGACGGAGGAATTTAATGAGTTTTATAGTTTAACGGTATATGAGGATAGAACCAGATAGTTTTTCTAACTGATTTATATTCGGACAAAAAAGAAGAGGGGATAAATAAGGCTTAGACTAAAAAAGAGATTACACATAGGTACCTATAATATCTGTAACAAATTGTTTCGGTTTTTATACTTCTTTGTGTAACAATGTTGTGTTAACTTTTTAGACCTATGTATCCTGCTTTTGTGTAGGAAGTTTAATTAATTTTAATTATTTATTATTAAATATATAAATGTTAAATTTAATTATTTCGAAAAATAAGGACTTGAACGTTGAAACGCTCTTAACCTCTCGAATGTCTTATGTTACACAGTTCGACATAAGCCATTGTCTTACTATTGTGTTACTAATTAGACATTCAACGGGTTAAGCGTAGTAGGATATACCTAAGTACCCGTGACACAGAACACAGTACTTACATATACGTACAAAGCAGAAATAATTATGCCATACATAAACCCATTTAAATTCTACCAATTCGTAACAAAATTCAACATCAATTATTTTAAATATTCCAGAATGCCAATTTCAACTCTAAGAAGATAATATTTTACGTTTCGTACTTATCGTAATTGGTTTCCATATTGCCTATTCATCTTGCTGAATGGGATTACGATTGTTAAATTACAGAATTCCTTTAACGACGCTCAAAATTGTGGCTTAATAAATTGTAGGCATCATTTGAATTGATTGGTTGACGGAATGGTTTATGAATTTGTTGTTTTAAAGTAGCCTTTCCCAAAGTGGGCGATAACGCCCCCTTGTGGGCGCTGCAGGCCTAAAGGGGGGCGGTAAGAGATCCAGAAAAAAATCGGGGCGTTGTGTAGAGGCTTGGGGAGCGATTTGTAATTTCATCTACTAGGTGGTTTTTAAGTAGGTGAAAAAATGGAGGCGCTAGGAAATAATTTATTCTCAAAGTGGGCAGTAGACAAAATATGTTTGGGAACCTCTGTTTTAAAGCTAGGGCTGTGGTAAATAGGTTACTGTGTCAATTGATTTTACTATGCAGCTATGAAGGACAAAATTGTTGTTAGAAGTTGACATTATGTTATACTAACTCCGCCTGGTTTTTTTCACCTGCATTAAGTTAGTTACTTCTTTGGTTACTGCTCCGGTCCTGTAGGTTATAGCGTGATGTTATATAACCTATACTATTCCTTATGAATCTGGCTATTATAATACCAAAGATGTTCCACAATCCGACTGTTAGTTCCAGAGATTAGCGCGTTTAAACAAACAAACGTAAAAACTCCTCAGTTTTATTATATTAAAAATATTAAGTAGGTATTGAATGTTGACATCGACGTACCTACCTACTTTTAATAAGCTGTCTATATTATGACAAGTAGGTTTAATTTTTTTTTCTTGTAAATTACGTTTAGAAGTGCTTTTTAATGGTCTAATTGAAATAAATGATTTGACTTTGACTAATGATTTAGGTATAGAGAGGTATATATTAAATATCATAGATTTCCGGTTTCACAATTTATTATGGTTTAAATTATTTCAAGTCTTTATTGTATATCGTCGGTCGCATTGTATTTTTTTTTAATTTTAAAATTACAATATGTCTGATATTTAGGTATATTTTCGGTTAGGTTTAGTTTTGTCAGTGGAAATAATTTGTAAATGGCTTTTAATTGTATATTTATCAAAAGCTCATGCTAGCAGTAAGTTTTTGAAAAAAAAATCAAATAAACAATGTTTTTTTCGGAATCTCGAAGATATAAAACGGGATCTTAGCTCTACTTTGTCTATTATTCTTTCATTATCGTTAAAGTTAGTAAAGTAAAACCGAGAGAGCAAAATTCTACCGAGATTCGTGAATGGGCACTTTATCAAGAACTTCAGACCATACCCCATGCAATCGCGGTACTTCAGCACCATGAGAAAATCGACGAACCGGTATCAATATTCGATGAATCCACTAAAGGAGAGGGCATGAAGATATAAAGTACTTACCTCTTAAACCCAATCGGCTTGAACGAGCGGCCATTTTGGAGCATTACGCGGCAAAATTTGGCTTTTGACAGCAAACGTCATTATTTGACACTTAGTTCGTTCGAAGTTCGAAAGTGGACAGTGTTTGTTTATCATGGGCTTTAATAGTGATGTAACTTGTTTTGTAAATGGTCAATGACTCTATTGGTTGTACATTTATTATTTAATGTTTGCTTTTTTATGAGTGTCTTTTTCTAGAGCAATTAGCTAATTATTTACTTTCTCTTTTGTTTTTGCAAATTATGTTTTTTTTTAATTTTTTTACGAACTAGCTGTTTGTATCGTTTCCAATTTTTATTAAGTCTAGCTTTTGCTCGCGATTTTCTCCGCATAAACGTCGGTTATCTATACTTAATATTATAAAGCTGCAGTGTTTGTTTGTTTGTTTGTTTGAACGCGCTAATCTCTGGAACTACTGGTCCAATTTGAAAAATTCTTTCAGTGTTAGATAGATTAGTTATCGAGGAAGGCTATAGGCTATATACCATCACGCTACGACCTACGGGAGCGGAGCAGTAACCAAAGACGCGGGTGTAACCGCGGCGGACAGCTATCGTAGATAAAGTTGTGGAATTAAATGTCCTTTTTCTGGGGTTTAAACTTACAATCGGTTCAGTGGTTTAATCTTGAAAGCATAACGGACAGACAGACAGAATCACTTTCGTATTTATAATATTAGTATAGAACTATAGAGTAGGTATAGATTTATCAATAGGTAAACACAATTTTAGTATTTTGCAGCAACAAAATAGTTCATGACCATTTTTAGGGTTCCGTACCTCAAAAGGTAAAAACGGAACCCTTATAGGATCACTTTGTTGTCCGTCTGTCTGTCTGTCTGTCTGTCTGTCTGTCTGTCTGTCAAGACCTTTTTTCTCAGGAACGCGTGGAGGTATCAAGCTGAAATTCATATCAAATACTCAAGTCTATGGTCTCTTGGAGCTGTGAAAAAATCAAACTTCTAAGTCAACGCGATCAAAAGATACTCCCGTTTATGCCGCAAATTTTCGACACTCGCAAGGGAATCAAAACCTACAGGGTACTTCCCGTGAACTCAGAATCTTGAAATTTGGTATGAAGCAACGTCTTATAGCAGAGATATAGGAAAAATTGCGAAAAGTATAAATTTTTAGTTACATCATATAATAAAAATATTTTTAATAATTTTAAACTTACTACCCCTTTCCCCATGAACGCGTAGTGGTATTATATTGAAATTCATATCAAATACTCAAATCTATAATACCTTTAAGCTGTAACAAAATCAAACTTCTATGTCAACGCAATCAAAAGAAACAGGAATTAAAACCGCATATTTTGAAACTCGCCACTACTCGCAAGGGAATCAAAACCTACAGGGTACTTCCCGTGAACTCAGAATCTTGAAATTTGGTACGAAGCAACGTCTTATAACACAGATAAAGGAAAAATTGCGAAAAGCATAAATTTTTAGTTATATCATATAATAAAAATATTTTTAATAATTTTAAACTTATTACCCCTTTACTCATGAACGCGTAGTGGTATTATATTGAAATTCTTAACAAATACTCAAGTCTATAATATCTTTAAGCTGTAACAAAATCAAACTTCTACGTCAACGCAATCAAAAGATACAGCAATTAAAGCCGCATATTTTGAAACTCGCAACTACTCGCAAGGGAATCAAAACCTAAAGGATACTTCCAGACGACCTGGAATCTTGAAATTTGGCATGAAGCAACGTTATAAAGTACACATATAGGAAAAATTCCGAAAATCTTAAATTTTTAGTTACATCACATAGTATATTTTTTTTAATAATCATAAACTTACTAGCTGACCCAGCAAACGTTGTTCAGCGATTAAAAAAAAAAAACAGATGTTGGCCGATTCTCAGACCTACCCGATATGCACACAAAATTTCATGCAAATCGGTTCAGCCGTTTCGGAGGAGTTTGGAAACAAACACCGCAACACGAGAATTTTATATATTAGACTTGCTGACCCAGCAAACGTTGTTATGCGATTAACAAAAACAAATAAAAAAATAGATTTTGGCCGATTCTCAGACCTACCCGATATGCACACAAAATTTCATGCAAATTGGTTCAGCCATTTCGGAGGAGTTTGTGTACGGAACCCTCGGTGCGCGAGTCTGACTCGCACTTGGCCGGTTTTTTTATCAAAAGCCTACTTAATTTCTTCAAATAAATTCCCCTACTCAATGCCAAAAAGTTGTATGACGATTCATATATGGAACAGGCTAAAATCCTCCATAATGAGTCAGACGAATTACCGAGGCAGACTGAATGGCTTTCATATTGTATGAATAAGGCCAATCTCCTCGTAATGACTCCGACTGAGTCCTTAGAATTGGCTCACTGACTCACAGCGTGAAATTATGTGATATGGGGCTTACGGAATATTTTAGTTGTCGAAAATGGCTATCAAAAGGACAAAATGACGGCCTAAATCCAAGAATTAGGCACAATTGGCATAGTTGTTGAGTGATTGGCTGCAGAGCTGCAAGGCTTGGGCTCGATGCTCGCATGGAAAATTTGCATGGCTCGCAGGTAGTTGTTCCTGGTTTGGTTGTTTGTATATGCGAGTCCATATGTTTGTAAACATACCCACGATACAAGAGAAATACGAGAATTCGCTTTTTTATTAAATAATTAAAAAGGCGACTGATGGAAATCGCTAACATTTTAGATGTAGCTACTTGTAAGTATTTAACTTATAAAAACATATAGGTACTTTTAGTGAAATCAAAAAATACCTACGCTCTCCAAACAGATTTTTTTTGGGTACCTTTAATTTGTTTACTTACAAATTAATTACCAGAATCCAAAGTAAATGAAACGTAAGACGTTTTTCTGTTAACATTCTAGTAAATATAGCAAGAACGCACTAAAACTCTCATCAAATCCACACGCGCAAAAAATCGTAAAGTAAACATAAAGCTAAAGATAGACAGTTCACACTGACATAACAAAATCAATATTAAATTAAACTCAACATGTAATGTTGGGTTTTATCTCGTTATGATGCTCAAGAGTTATGAAAGCTGGTAAAAATATCATTAAGTGTGTATTTTTTATCGTAAGAGTGGACCCAGACCCAGCCACAATGGTGTGGACAACTTGCAGGTTCAATCAGAACTTCTTCTTTTTAAGTCGATGGTTGACGTTAATCCTTTTTTATCTTATTCTTTCTGTTAGAATACTATGGTCCAGTAGATGGCCATGTACCTACCCAACAAAAAAGACGCAAATAAATAAAATGTAATAATTTTCACCTGCCATGTTATCTCTTTACCACCTTTGGTTATCTGGTAGAGAATGCCTAAAGCATTAAGTCTGCTTTTGTACTTTTTTGTTACATAAAGTTTAAATAAATAAATATTTAAAATCGAAATTAGGACAAACCATTGTTTGATAAATATGTCTTTTCAAAAATTAGATCAATGCAATGGTTGCATATTATAAAATTGACAACATTATAGTGCAACAAACAACACAATAGACTATATTACAGTTATTGTGATAACTAGACTAGAGTATTACACCACAATTTGTTCTGCTAGTCTCTGAAAATCTCCTGTTTTCAGACATCGTCCGCGTCATGTTGGTTTCTCCATACAAACTTTGGATCCCTGTTTTGTTTTGATTTTGGGAAATTCTTTCTTATTGGATGCCTACGTCATGCAAAGAACACACCCTTCAAGTTTCAGGTCTCTACGATCAGCGGTTTAGTCAGTCATTCAGGACAAAGCATTTTATATCGGGTGCCCAGTAATTAATGGATAATCTTGAAATGGGTCATGGTAGAACTAATGGCCATTCAGAAAAAAAAAAAAAAATACCCAGTAGAGCCAAAGATATGAGTTATCATTAGTTCTACCATGGCCCATTTCAAGATTATCCATTAATTACTGGGCACCCTGTATATGTATAAGTAGAAGATTCAAGTCGACAGGATACGATCCTATTCTTAAATATTAAGTACGGTACTAAGGTACTACAATACAATGTCTAACAACATCATGAAGCTCGAAGAATCTCCTAAAAATGTACAAAGAATAAAGATTGATACTCACTTCCCCGTTTATGCAGCCCCATGTTTACCGAGTTCACTTTTAACAGACAGACGGACACATCACTAACTTTCTATCACTTTCGATCCATCACTATTCACTGTTCGTAGTTAGTACACCAGTGAGAGTAAAGCTGAGGACACACAGGATAAAATTACGTAAAATTACGCGAACAGAATTTAGTTTTGTGTCATTCTACGTAATTTTTGTAGAATTAAGTAAAATTACGAGGTTTGAATTTTGAGGTGTTTGAGCAAGTTTTAATATGTAACAGCGTAGGTTACCTAGGTAGAATAAGTAATGTGGGTTCTTGGTTGCTTGGTGCTTACGTGGACATTTTACGGAATTGAGTGTTAAGTTAGCCTTTGAAAGAAGAGTGAAGTTGAAAGGTTTACATTAGTTAAACGTTTACATAATACTTAAGTACCTATGTCTTGATTTAATTTTCATTAAAAAAAATTAAGATACTTATGGTAGGTAACCGCACTTAAAAATTGGTTTAAAAAAATAAGTATGCTTCTTCTTAGCGCTGGCAAATATAGATAACAAATATTTTTTTGTTATTTTTATTTGTATTGTATTGAAAAGTAAATTAAAATTAGAGGTACTTATACCTAATGAAAACTTGAAAGTAAAGAAATTATCTACTCCATCATGTTATTAAATTAGTCTTTAATTTTCTCTGACGCAAGCGTCGTCTAAGTAGATATCTATGAGGTACTCATATTATATTGTAAAGGTAAGTGACATTTTCATTATGCCTAAGTAGGTCTATAATATTAATTTCATGTCTTTTCTTGCCTGTATTTTTAACTGAAACCCTTGACATCATGAGTGGTGACGAAACCAGAGAATTTGAACATTTTAATGTATTTTTTTAATCGTTTGTCATAAGTATACAATAAACAATTAAAACATTTAGTTTATTAACACGTGACGTAATAATTCGTATCGTTACAATTCTCACGTTTTCACTTAAGCCAAAACTCACACGGATTAATTAAACAACAATAATTAAGTATTGTTTACAATAAGTAACTATATAACTTGCTTATTAAATAATTAATTAAATGTTTAACAATTTTGTAATTAATATTACATAATGTTTAGCCATAATTATTTTTTTGTGCATAGGTAGGTACTAGTCTTTACAATGAAAGTTTGGGAACTTTTTTGTATGCACTGGTTTTGAAGAGCTCGTTGTGAAGATTCTATTTTTGAACACTTTTCTTAGCATTCTTGCAAAACTTGTAGGACGCTTGTATGGATTTGTGCCCAGTTGATGGCAATAGGCTCGCCCCCTATTACATGTGACTAAAAACAAAACTGGCGAAATGTTGGTGTACTAATAGGTACACCTCTGCTTACCTTTTTGGGGATTACAGGCGTGATGTTATGATGTTTGATGTTACGTTACGTCAAATTTGTATAAAAAATCGAATAAAGAACGTGGAAGTTTATTAAACGAATTACCTCATCTGTGAAGCAATGAATAATAAAATATTACAATGAATAAAGAAGAATTAAAGCAGTCCCAATTCCCATAACTGAGACCCCCATTTGTAGGTAACTTAATTAACAAGAATCAATCTAATAATCAACACTGTTGAGTGTTGGTCCTTTTTTGGGAGAATCCCCACGGGTACTAATTGCCTGGGGAACGCAAAGGAGTTAACTCTTTTACGTTAAAACCTATTCTGTGTTTCTCCAACCATCTTTGATCGGGGGACCGAGACGCTCCCCCGACAGAAGGTGGTTAACATTTTAATTTTGTGCTTTTAACTACAATATCTATTATAAATGCGAACGTTTCAGAGGATGGATGGTTGGATGTTTGTAACTCTTTTACGATTTACATACATACATACATAAACTCACGCCTTTTTCCCAGGGGGTAGGCAGAAACCACAGAACGCCACCTGCTACGATCCTTACATACTCCTTTCGCCTCATCTACGTTCATACATCTCGTCATACAAGCACGCCGGTTACGAGTACTCCGCACCTGACCTTTCTGAAGAACCTCATCAATAAGGTCAGTGTAGGTCTTCCTAGGGCGACCCCTCCCTGCGTTGCCACTCACCTCTGCCATATAAATACCTTTTGTTAATCGTCTTTCACTCATCCTCTCAACATGACCGAACCATCTAAGCATACCCTTTTCTATCTTTGTCACTACATCCTCCTCCTCATTGTCATTCCTTTTACGATTTACACATAGATATTAATCTAGCATAACATAGGGTAGCGTAATTTGTTCGAAAGAATTACCGCGGTCCTGAAACGCAAAGAGCATTAGAAGAAACACGGTTTTAGTATGACACTCACTTCCGCTCCGCCCAGAGCAGAAGAAGTCATTCCATCCTTTTCCATCCTTAATAAAAAAGCTTAATACAATTTTTCTATCTCGTTTTTATATCCCCAAGGGATAATTAAGGATTTTGGCTTAATTCTGTAGTCTGCGCAGACGTACTCGTGAGTAGAAGTTGGTAACGTTATAATTAAATAATAGGAGTAGATACAGGCGCCTGAGAACGAATAAACACTAGCTAAGTCTAATTACTGCACCAATGAAAGTGGTTCATTTATCGCGTTTTTTTTCCTTCTCACGCTAAGAGCATTCACTTTCGTACAACGCGTGATTTTTGTTAATTAGGAAAATGTAATGTTTGTACGTTAATAACGTCTTAATTAGGTGCTTAGAGAAAATTCTTTTGGAAATTACGTATTTAGAATTTATTGTAGTTTTAAAGGAGAATGGCGAGAGTACACGTAATTTGGGACCCAGTGATAGAAGTAGTGTGTAATATTGAAACTGATTTGCAGTTAAAGAACGACTTAAGGCTAACCATAAATCAAATGGAAAGTAGTTTGAAAAAGTTGGGAGAAAAAAAATATGAAAGGTGGAAGATTATAACCTAAAATAATCTAAGACTCGCAATTATTGGTTATTATTTATTTTACATACTAAATATATTATTATTATATATTTTTATTCCGATGCTAATAATTATCAGTCATATACCCGTTTAGCCAGATTCACCAGTAATTAATATTTTTGCATAATATCACAGGATAAGGAGGCAGCTTTATATCTCCTGGAATATTCTTTAAAAGCACAGTTGATGTACTTTTATCTACATTTACCAGAGTATTGTTGAATAAAACAACATTTATTTATTTAAAAACTTTTATCTATTTTGTAATTATGTACTTGTAAAATATTCAAGACATACAAACATTGTATCTTCCTTTAATCTTGTTTTGCGTTCCTAGATAGTATTTTATAATAAATAATCTTTTTACCTAATCAAAAGATTATCTAAGAAGCTAGCTGGTGCAGCGACATAGCTTTGGTGTCTGGGATAATCCACGTACCACAAAATGCTCATACCATGTGAGCAAGAGTCCACATTTATGTCCAATGGCGATAACAACAACAAGAGCAGAGTTTCTGTGAGAACTGTCCACCACTCTGCCTGCAAATAGCATGGCACACATATTTTATTGTTAAAGATTAACTGAAACAATAAACAAGTAAAAAGTTGACAAAAATACAAATACAATGTAAAAATAATAATATGGATAAAAATAATATTTATTAATTTCATAACCAACCTGTCGGGGTGTTTGACCATATCTTTTGGTCAATAAAAATAGTTAAAAATACTGCTTGATAAAACTTAAACCATTTTTATTGCTGTTGTAAAATAATTAATCTTAATTTGACATCTTTGTTATATAGAGTTTCCATGGTTACGGTAGGACATTACACTTTACTTTCTTTTTAGGTTTTTTTTTTTAAGTATAAATACTTTTTACATATTAATGTAAAAAGTATTTATGCTCGACATTAAACACGGGGTCTTATCCATTCAGTTAATATTATAATGTTTTCTATTCGGATTACCATTCCAGTCATGTCAGGACGAAGAAACTGATTTTCAACTACTCCTTATTCTCAAAATAGATTGCCACATGCAGCACAGACATTACAATGGTCGAGTTGTTAGTTGTTGTAGGGTTTCTTGTTCAGAAATTCAACAAATTAGTTCACATATATACTCACATCGCGCGGGTACACCCATCTCTGAACTCTTTTAACAATTTGATGACTTTTTCGGACAAGCGATGTCTTCTGTATAATTTACAATAATGCACCGCATTTGAACAGTTTGACAAAGTCCAAATCACTTGCAAATCGTCATCCAGTAGTAAATGCCGTAATTTAGGTTGGTATACAGCATAATCAGTCCAAAGGTAAAGCCAAGTCGTCAAGAATTTACAAAATCGCCAATATATTATTTGTTTTTTACAACGCTAACCGTTGAAAATAGTGTTGCCTATCGATAGTCGACTATCGCTAAACTATCGATAGCCTATCGATAGTATCCATATTATCTATAGATAGTATGATACAGTTTACGTATTTTTATAATGATATACAAAAATAGTATCGAAAGTATTAGTTCCGATAATATCGATACTAAGTACGAAGTCCAGCATATGTTTAGGAACAATACTGTCGATAGTATTGATGGTATCGATAGTGTGAGCTATCGAAAAAACTATCGATGTTGTAATACTATTGATAGTTTTACAAACTATCATTAGTATCGATAGATTTTAAAAAATCGATATACTATTGATAGTATTATCATTTAATAGTATCGATCCTATCGATACTCTCGATTCCAATCAATAGTACAATTAGTTAATTTGTGATATCGATAGTATCAGTGGTTTAGCATTGTTACTAGTTTTCGAGGTCATCTATCGATAGAGAAACTATCGACAGTTGGGCAACTCTAGTTGAAAACAAAAATGTCAACAAAAATGCCGTCAGTGTCAATTTGATAATGACGTTCCGTTTCTCCGTTTCATGTAATCCATTACGTATGATGTATCAAAATAATGAGTCTTATTTTTTTTACGGTCCATTTACATGGTTCGTATGTTTCATCGTTATGGGTTTTCAGAATATTTAAACAACTTTTTAACAAGATGTATAAGTATAAAAGAAGGAAAATCACCAAGCGAAAACGAACTCCTTTTTATCTAATCATTAGCCTAGAAAGGAATGTAACTATAAGTTTCGTTTAGAAACTGCACGATGATTATTTTTTATTAAATAGGGATAATTGATAACTTTTGATTCCCGTTTTGTAAAAACTTAGTATTTTTTTGTACAACACTTATCAACTTGATATTATAATTGATATAAATTAGACCATGCACAGTGCTCCATTAATTTTGGGTCCGCTCTCGCCATCCTTCTTTATTTAGTTTGAGTTGTTTAATGATGTGCGGCCAGTGGTTGATGAACTTTTAAAAGTCATAGGTCATAAGTAAACATCAGTCTATTGACGAATAAAAATAAATGCAGTATGAAGCGTAACACTAAATAATGTGAAATGGTAAGCCACAATGTTTTGAGATTAATCTAAAAAATATTAATTAATAAAAGGTTGGAGTTTCTTTCCCATTGTTCTCCATACGAAACTACCTTTTGGATAATTAATCCCTATTTCCCTTAGTCACTGCATCACGCGTGAACGGCTGGACCAATTTTACTAATTTTTGTTTTGCTGTTTTTGTCATTGTAATTTTATTTATTTATTTAAGTAACATGGAAGACCTACAGCTAGAAGAAAACAGACTAGTGACAGAAAATTAGACTGACAGCCAATTATAGGTCTTCACTTATAAGATACAGGATAACACTATGTTCTGTGGACACTACAGTAGCCTACAGGAACAAAACAAAATAAAGAAAGAAATTACTGAATAACTTATATACCTACTACACAGCTAAACAAAAACAAAATCTGACAAAAGGACTATTCTCATTAACAACCATCATAATAAATAATAAAATAAAAATAATAATAATTTTATAATATAAGTAAAGACTAACTTTTGCCCGCGGCTTCGCTCGCGTTTAATTCGATAACATAGTTTACTCCTACTTTTCTACTAAGTTATACTATACAAACTTTGGACCCTCGTTAGAAAATCCATTCTTAGCGGACGTCTACTATGTATTAACTACCTTCCTGTCAAATTTCATCTTAAACGTCAAGCGGTTTTAGATATTTCCTGATAAGTGAGTGACTTTTCACTTTTATAATATATTTAGCTAGATGACACTAGCGTTTTCTAATAAGTAGTAAGTATCTATTTCAATTATTTTCAGATAGGTTCACTAGAAAATTTCAAAATTGGTTCCCTATTTTAAAAGTTCTTAAGAAATCTGAAATAGTGTATTTCGAAAGAACACGTATCCACAAATGATGATTGAGAAACTCCACCGACATTATACCTAGTTAGAAAGCAATGTACAGATGACACAGCGTTGGTAACGCAATTTACTGCGCGTGAGTTGAAAATTGACAGATTATAATGATTATTGCGAACGTGTGATTGGTGGTGATAGTTTCAGAATTGAGTAACTACATATGTGTATGAGAAATGTACTTAGTGTATAATTTACTAGTTCTGCTCGCGACTTCGACCGCGTCAAAGTTGGTATATTATACTACGGCAACATAACGTTTTTCCGAGATATAAAGTAGTCTATTATGTGATATTCCAGACTTTAATCTATCTCTGTGCCAAATTTCATCTAGATCCTTTTAGCCATTCCCGCATGATTGGATGTCAAACATTCATCCAAACATTCGCATTTATAATACAAGTAGCAAGTAGTAGTAGCAAGATTCTGGCTAGCAGCAATTTGATTTGAAACGAGTCTGAATTTGCATTTAACTGACTGTTTTGTTGGTCTCGTGCTCAAAAGCGCGAGTGCTGAGCGTGGGGCCCTGAGTTCGATTCCCAGGTCGGGTAAACACATTTTTGCTAGACACTTTCCTTTGATGGAAAATCCCAATAACACTGCACGACTTGGGTGCCCTGCGCTGACGCTTAGCAGTCGAGAGACCAAATGGGGCAGTTAATTATAGAAAACTGTACACAAGGACTTAGTTACCTACTAGGTTTAGGTTTAAATCATTTATTCCCAAAAAGACAATAAAGCCACTTACATGAGAATACAAAATAACATTTAGTTTAATTATCTAATTAACCGCCACCGAGATAAGTAGGTAAGTAAAAAACTGTTTACGTAACACAATCGTAACATCATTGAGACTTAATAAGTAATATCATTAGTCGGTAGGGTAGTTTAAAACAATGAAAGCGACAAAATGCGTAATATTAAATAGGTACCCGCTCAACTTATTTTATTACTCGACTGGATTAATGCAACTTTGGATAAGAAAAGTTTTCTGTTATATATTTAGACAGTTGAGATTTAAAAATGTTGAACGAGCTTACATTTTTAATGTTAGACGGTAAATTATTATAAATATTTGCTCCTTCATAGGTGATGTTTCTTTTGGAGTAATTTGTACGAGTTCTTGGTAATACAAGTAAACTAGGGCGACGCCTGCTACGTTTAGATACCTCCGAAATTTTGGTAAATGATATATTGGTTTTAATTTTTTTGTCTAAATTTTTCTTATCAGAATACTAACCTACCTACATCAAAGAATTATAATTATTCCTATATTATGAATATGATTGAACTTTCCGGTCTCCCCCGTAAGTAGGTGCCGAGCGCCCAAACTAAGTAATGTTATATTTCCTTTTAAACTAATTATGTTTACGTTAACGTCCAACGAAACGCAATAATGTGTTTCATGATGATTTTTTGAAGTTATTTTAGTACATAACCTTATGTAATATTGCGTTGTTTATGTTAAATAACCGTGGTGACCCATGAGAGGTAAACAATGTAGTAAATAAAAATAGTATTGACCTTTCGCCATGTTTAGTTTTGACGTTTTTCACCCACATTTTACCTTTAAAATGTTATCAGTGTCGTGTAATAGGCTAGGTTTTTGGCAAATTGGTTTAGTTCTACCAAAACGAACCAACCCACGCTTTTCTCCCTTTTTTTGAAGCAACTGTAATGATTTTGGGTATTTAACGTTGTCTTATCCTTTCCAATATTAAAAAGCACTTTCAGCTTTTACCGAATTTCCCAATTTCCCGACTTTTACATTTTATCTTTTCCTAAAAAAGCTTATTCCTCGCTAACTGCCTCGTTGGCCTCAGCAGTCACAAAGCGCGACTGCTGAGCATGAGGTCTTGGGTTCTATTCCTAGGTCAGGCAAAGTGTTATTGAGATTTTCCATCAGGAATTCTCAGTAGCAGCCTCGGGGTCTGGATTTTTGCCCGGTAGATGGAAATAGGCTCATGTGGGTGTACTCATGAGTACCTACACCTCTGCCCTTCCCTTCGGGGATTGCAGGCGTCATGTTATGTTATGTAAAAAGCTTATTCGAACTATTAAAAAATCTTATAAAGCTTACACAAACATTAAAAAAACTGTTAATTCATTTTTAAGACGCTTATCAACGAAAA
Source organism: Hoplodrina blanda (assembly GCA_949316365.1). Classification (NCBI taxonomy): domain Eukaryota; kingdom Metazoa; phylum Arthropoda; class Insecta; order Lepidoptera; family Noctuidae; genus Hoplodrina; species Hoplodrina blanda. The sequence goes on from OX438564.1 coordinate 13,388,608, forward strand.
GCATTTAATTTAATTTTTACTAAGAAATATCGAGAAACGTAACTAAAAACTAGACATGTTTTTTATATTCTAAGATCACTTTTGTTACCGTCAGAAGTCGTCTATATAATCGTCTATAGCATGAAAGATTTAAAAAAAGAATTTCTTCATAAATTGAAATGAATACGTTCTATCAAATTCAATTATAATTTCAATGAAGTGAATATAATGCATTAAGTATATCGCAATGTTGTCTAGCAAAAAACACAAAGGACATAATTATTACAAGCGTTTTTAAAAAGGATAGGTAGAGGTCGCGGGCGTCTCATCAAGGTGATTTTGCTCGTCAGTTTTTTGCCCAGACTGGGTTTTATTATCTGTGCCTTTTAGATTTTGGTCATGCGTTAGACGTTTATCTAGTAGTGCGACAGTTTGAATATTAAGATTTTAGTTTTTAAAATAAGAATTTAGGACTTATTGGGACTAAGACAGATGCTCCATTTTTTCTTTTAATTATTATAAGGTACCTGGGTCGAATATGGCCAGTCGGTAAATATGGCCACACACTCATTAAGTATGAATAAACCACTACACAGAACATTACGCAATTTTAAACGATCGGGCCCGAGGATCGTTCCCGAACGGCGCCCCTTCCCGCGCTCCCGCGCACACGCCAGTCGCTCAGAGGTCGTTGAAGTGTGAGGCTGCGTCGATGTTATAAAAAAACTTGGTAAGTTTTTGTTTATATTTTTGTTAATATTGAATATTTTTGCGTTGTTTTAATGTCTAAATGTTGTTTGACTATAGCATTATGACATTTTAATGTGTGTTTTCCAAAGTAGTGATCAGTTTTTGCTTCATGTCATAAATAAAACAAAATGGCGTTACGGATAATATGGCCACTGGACGGCCATATTTACCATATGAATTTTATAGATGTATTTTTTGTTTTAGAAAAAATGGGGCGTTACAAGTCTCGGAGTATGCGAGCAACATGGACATCCATTAACTCAACGAGTACTCCGAACATGCGTTAAGACATTTCAGCACCAAGCAAAGGACTGATGGTTGACCATATTCCTAATACGTAAAGTTCCTAATACCTAGTCCTAGTACTTAAAGGTAGATTTATATTTTTCTTGATTTCCTTATAAAAAATAAATAATTAGTAAAGAAAATTCTTTTATTTAATTTGTTTATGCAAAGTTTGTAAAATAGAATGTTTCTATACCGTTAATATGGCCACGAGCATGGGCATATTTACGTACCGGGTCGTAAATATGGCCACTTTCCAAATAAATAAAAATATGTAAAAATTTGATAAAGCTGCAATATTTTTAAAATACTGTCTTTATGTTACAAAAGCTTGATTAGGTAAGCCTTGAATTTAGTCACTAGCCTCCCTTTAAGTACACGAAACTGAAAGATACTAGGCGTGAAATCTTAAGGTGGCCATATTCGACCCGGGTACCTTACCTAAAGATAAAGGCTATATTGCCCGGTCGATCATAGAAAAAAATGCTTGAAATAGACAACAATGAAATATACGCCAAATTCTACTACAATAATTCGAAGGAAACCCATTTACAATTTTAATAATAATTATCAAAAAATTACGTAGAACTCATTTAAGTACAAACATTTTTTTCTGAAATATACCTAGGTTAAGTCTAGGTTATGGATTAATATGCAAAAGGTAAACAAAAAAAAAAACAAAAAATGTAATGTCGTTAAAAAACTAAAGTAACCTTTCTTTTTTTTAACCTCTGAGGTCGAGAGAGGTCGCGAGGTGAGACACACATTTCTATCGGATATTTAAATTAAGCGCGATTTAATTTACTTTAATCGCAGACTTTTGTCATTTAAAACAAGATTAAAGTCAGTTTAAAGTTGTAATTTTGTTATACTTTGTGAAGATAATTGTATTGTATTTAATTGGATTCTGACTTTGGAATGAACTTGTATAGGTACCTAGGTTTTGTTAGATACGAGAACGTCTGTTTATTGAGAAGGTAAATATTCAAAGCAATTAAATAAGTCACGTTGTTTGTGTTTCTACAAGCAACTCGCAAAACTCGTGTCTTGTATGGGGACCCCCCCTTTAACCCCCCTTTAATTTTAAACTATGTTTTATTTTATATTGTGTGTGTTATTGCTTTTTTCCATCAGGAATTTCTCTGTAGTAGGCGGAGTCTAGATTTGTGCCCGGTTGATGGCAAATAGGCTCGCCCCCTATAACATGGGACTTAAACATAACTGACGAAATGAGGGTGTACTAATGTGTAGGTACCTCTGCCTAACCCTTCGGAGATTACAGGCGTGATGTTTATGTTATTTTGTAATACAGATTTTTTGAAATTTCAGGGATTTACTTTTTACGATTCAAGATACAGTCTTGCGAAAGACGGACACATACTTAGAAACATACGGGCAATAATAGGGTTCCGTTTATCACAATTTTGGTACGGAACCCTAAGAATAACGTTGCTTAATCCCGTGTTACATTTTTATAGAACTATCTTCGTATTCCGTGTAACACTGCCAAGTTGATAGGTACCTAATATCTCGCCTTACTTTAAGCATCTCTCAATTAGCAGTCGCTATGTCTAAAAATAATTAGGTATGCAAAAGGCTCATATGTGATGACCACACAAGTTTTGTAATGTCATACCTATACAGATTATTAATAAAAAAAACTCATTTCTTAATATTAATAATTGACCTTGGCAATAAATCAATAAAAAAACTTTATTAATTTACTTTATGCAAATTGTTTTTGACCTCTGGCAGATCTAATCTAATACAAGCTTAAAAAAGAATACTAGCAATACCCTGCGGATTCACCCGTGTTAAGTCACGTTTTTGGTTACTGCTCCGGTCCTGTGAATCGTAGTGTAATGTTATATAGCCTATATCTTCCTAAATAAGCGGGCTACATGACGCAAAAAGATTTTTTTAAATCGGATTAGCAGTTCCTGATATTAACGCGTTCAGAAAAACAAACTGTTCAGCTCTATAATATCGTAGTATTTATTTTATAAATTAAGTAAACCTTCCTCTTGAATCACTGTAGGTATCTATTGATGAAAACCACATCAAAATCACAGTAGTTTCACAGATTTAAGCGTACAGAGGGACAGACAGCGGGAAGCGACTTTGTTTTATACTATGTAGAGATATAAATTAATAAAAAATATTATATTTGTTGATTAAATCACTGAGGTAGGTGTGAGCGAAGTGGCTCTCATCAATTTTACGTCTCATCTCTGCCAAAATTCAATTATACCTCAGAGCTGGTTGAAATTGCTTCCTTATTAGGTTACTGGCAGGTTAATAACTCAATCAAAAATGCTTTTAGACTTATTTGACACTTTATAAGGAACTAGCTACTTGCCCCGGCTCCGCACGGCTGTAATGTAATACACACAGCAAAACAGATAGGTATGCAGGGTCGTCAGATATAGTTGAAGTTTTTTTTAGAAACCGATGGATTGGTAATAATTGATCTTAATTTTGGAAAACTTCTCGGCAATAACTAGTTAGTGAATCAAGTGTGAAAGAGTACGTTAAAAAATTTGGTCGGTGCAGAACATAATCGGTAACAATCTATCCAAATAAATAAATTGAAGTATCTGTAATGTCAAAGTAACAGGTTTTTATCTACTAAATTCATATAAAAGTTTACAAGGTACGTACATAAAAAACGTTATTTAAAAAAAATGTCTTTCTGTCTGATTGTTTGTTTCGGCTAATCTCCGTAACGGCTAGATCGATTTCACTGGGAGATAGCTGATGTTATAAAGAGGAACTCAGGCTACTTTTGTTCTGTAAAAATTATACCGTAATTGCGGGTTACTTTACCCCTGTAGGGAAACTTTGACCCAAAACGGAAAACGTTTGAACGTGTCATCTTCTGAATAATTACTGATATAGTAATAAAATTAGAATAAGAAAATAATGCATTGAATAAGATGGCTTATTCTTATTCAAGAGGCAGGAAGTTCTTCTCAAAAGTTTATTTTCGTTTTGGGCCAAAGTTTCCCTACAAGGTTAAAGTAACCCGCATTTACCCGGTAAGGGTTTAGCACAAAAAAAATAAACTCCGTGATAACCAATATTCACGCGAACAAAGCTAGTATCTACTAAAGTTACCTTGACCAACAGCGAATGATTTTACATCTGCTTATTAATTATAATTTAAAAGTATCAGAGGTCAGCTGTGCCATCATCACATTGACAAATGGTGGCATTTAGTTTGCAATAAGTTTATAAAATATATTTAAATTTAAAAATAAACAGTTGTGTAAAAGTGACAAATCAAAGATTTTATAATAAACTAGTACTCTCCCCGCGACTTCGTTCGCGTGATGTTTCTATCGGATCCTTATTTTTTTTTATAATATAATATAGCCTTTAATATAAGCCTATGTCACCTGAGGATAGTGTAGCTTCCCAACAGTGAAAGAATTTTTCAAACTGGTTCAGTAGTTTCGGAGCCTATTCAATACAAATAAACAATCAAATCTTTCCTCTTTATAATGTAAAAAAAATAATAATAATATAGGATAGGATAGGACTAGCTTCTGCACGCGAATTCGTCTGTGTGGAAGTCGATTATATCATAAAACATAGCTTAAGGCACTTGATAATAAGTGCAGCTTTCTACCAATGAAGGATTTTTTGCAATCGGACCAGTTATTTCAGAGATTACCTCTAACAAACAAAAATCAAATAATAATATGCTTTATCTCTTTGCTTACTACTATTATAAATGCGAAAGTGTGGATAGACACACTTTACTTATAAATAAGAAAAAATTTAGTTGTTTTTTTTTCTGTATCTTTTGGGGTCATTCTCACCACAACTAAGAACTAGATTTTCCATCCGTTAAAAGCTATTTTAGTACAGTTTTGTAGTTTTAATTTAACGGCGAACTCACGAGTAGGTTGTTAGTCTAGAATTCTAAATTTAAAAGATTTGAGTAAATTCTTTTTTTGAGCTAAATGGCTACTTTTACTGCCTATAAAAATATCTAGCTATTCTTACCAACATGATGGGCTATGCGGGTTTTGGAATGGTTTACTTTTAATTCAGTAAAAAGTATTTAGGTAGGTACTACATATTCGTTTTCATTTATTGTAATTTATGTGTTTATGTATCGTTGTTCATCCTAATTGAAAGAGTGTCCGTGGAGTTTTTTGCTCGTTCTTCTCAATACAGGCCTACGTACTCCGTTTTGGAACAAGCTTCAACTGTCTGACTAACTGACCGAGTCCTTGACAATTCAAAAGTGCCTGTAATTGGTTTAATTGAAATAAATGTTTTGACTTTGACTCATAACAAATACTTTTACGTGCTAAACGTAATGATGTCTACATTGATAAAAATATCATAAAGTCATCGATATACAATCAGAACAATACAAAAAGCAGACAGCCACTCGATACAGTTGACAGATATGCCTCATCCATCAACATTACCCATTGTTTCGATAATTACCGACAGTTTTAATACTTTATTTGTGCTTTATTTGACTAACAACCAACGGTTCACAATACATCATGTTTACTTTGAAGAAAATTGACTGTCTTTTGTTTTTCATAATTTACGAAAAACAGGCGCTTTGCACATAGAGCAACTATTGCAGCAACTGGCAACTAGCTGCTTACATATATTTCAATTGGACTGCGCACACATGGCAACTCGAGTTTCGAGTTCCGGCGATCGTCAACAGTTTTCAGTTGCTACAATCGATGACCAAGTTAGTTGCTAATTGCCGCAACTAGCAACTGTTAAATATTATA